>OU538810.1:2795759-4188638 GCA_912999815.1 Campaea margaritaria
TGGTTGATTGAATTGTGTAAACGTAAATATCAACAAGAAGCATGTATTGTAAGTTGTAAAGTCTTATCCAAGCTCCATTCAAATTTATATGTTGACTAAACTGTCGTTTAAAATAATTAAAGTGGTTAAAATAATTTACGATTTTAACAGCATTAATTCTTTTAAATTAAGGGGGCACTGACAAAAGTACAATTATCATTAATAATCTAGATTCGACCTTACAGAATAACCTACATATCATAGGTGTAGTAATAAACATTGCAATAGTAAGCAACAGTTTGAGGATTTATGGAGGTTTGTTTTTTCTCTTATTAACTGTTCTTCGTGATTTCACAAGTGTCTCACCAACAATGTATAAACCAATCCACAATATTATACTATAGTTATAGACCTTAAAATGGTGACCGGTATCCAATAACATAATTCTAGAAATAAATTAGACGGGTTGTTAAACCATTGTCCTTCCCTATCCAGCTTTAGCAGTTTCAGTCGGCATAATATTTAGGATTTGTACAGTATTCAGCATTAGTAGTAATTTTCTCGAACACATAAACGACAGCAGCTTAGATGAACTAAAGTGGTAAATTGTGACCCATTATTTAGCCATAGGCAAATATTGCTACCAATACACTTTCCGTCCAGTTGTAATAATGTAAAGCAATTTAGATGTCGGTGCCTTGTTATGTATTACTACATACGAGTATTATGTCTTCTGCGGACATGCTCTAATCTACTACCAATGCTAAGACTAGTCTTAGATCAACGACCCAGCGCTATATTTATCACTATACCGAATATTAAACAATACTACCACCATATGGCGAGAATATGCACCATAAAGTTGGACGTGAAAAAACTGGTCAAAACAATGTGTGAGATGGTACGGGAGTTTTACGGCGTCTATAGCCATATATGATGTACATGGATTATTATCAATGAATTGATGACGAAACGATGTTGTCAGTAACTGTATAACCTGATGTGATGGTACTCGCAGAACAGCTAGTTGTAAAGCTTGAGATAATCTTGACGTAAACATCAAAAACAAACATAGAATTGAAAGAAAGAAAAACGTTTATTCTGACAAGACAACACAACAACTAACCCATAAGCAAACAAGAACAAAAATAAGACACAACGAAATGATATTGTGTACGCAGATAGTCGACGCGACAGAGATGTCGGAAAAGGCATGAACTCAGCTTAATTAATTGTAGTTCCACGATTTACACTCAGTAGTAATCACTCTTGTCTAGACACCGGTTCAAAGATTCCATAGCATCAAAGACGTTGAGGTTATCACAAGGTAAATTATGAATCTCTGGTCAAAATAATTTTGCTTCACTCTCTAGGCTTCTTCCGTACCCGGTGATATTGTCAGTGCTTTTTTGGGGCCACAGCTGGGGGCCCTGCACTTGGCCCCCATACTGGCAACGAAGAGCAAAATCTTTGCATTGATGTGGTTGAGGTACTTGACAGGATATTTGATCCATTTCCTTTGATCTCGATATTCACAAATATAGGTCATTGATCACAATCGGAGAGTCGAAGACGAATACTGTTGAGCAACTATAGTCGAGCATACTCAACGAGAAATAATCAAGTATGGTAGAAGTTGTAATTACTAAAAATTTGCTGTAAAACCTGAATTTCTGGAACCTGTCAAAAACAGGGCATGGCGCTTGCCACCTGGTGGAAGTTTAACAGATATAAGAACAGGACAACCATTGGATATCGATATACCTACTTATTCTACTACAAGTGTACAATTTGACATTTAGCCACGCCTGGATCCCGTGCGTTGCGTGTTGATAACCCCATTGACCTAGTTAATTATATAAAATACTTTTATTAACGCCATGAATATGTGACGTAAGTCATTATTTTCTATAATGAATACGGATAAATATTTACATCAATAATAAAATCGAAATGTTTGTCTGTGAATTCAAAATAAAAGCGTTTTAAGTCAACGTTGCTATTTATGCAATGCCTAATCAAATCATAAATCACCGTTTTTTAGAATCTGTCTATCTGAAAGTTTGTCTCGAATAGGTTCCGGAACGACTTCAATGAACTTTCAGAAATTAAAACAAGAATTTTATCTTAATTATGTTCCATTTCGATCTCTTGAAGGTTTCAGAAGATATCAATATAAATTTGTAAGCGCAGTTTTGGTTTATTTCGAATTAGCTCTACCATTTTTACATTATCTCGAATTGATCCATGCCCGCACGTAACATTATTCCACACGACAACATTGTAAGTGTATTGTGAAGTGTTCCACTAATATGCGATAACCAGCGCCATGATAACACCGCTCGTGTTGTTTAGAACAATAACTCATTGTTTCTGGATAAAAAAAGCTTGCAAATGTTAAATTACGTACCAAGTTTTGTGACAAAAATGTAATGTTGACTAATTGTAACTTTTAAATATTCGCAACAATTAAACACTGTAATTAAACTTCGCTCTACATATTTTCCTTTTGTGTTAATTCTAACTATTTTAAAGGGTGTGAATGCCACACGCGTCGATCCGTTTCGGCGTGGCCCACTTTAATAACTATATGCAGATACAGAACTAATGAATTGAAATTTTATGAATAATGGACATTGTGCTAAATGAATGGTTGAAAACAGTGATTTATCTGAATTGCGTTGCGGTGAGATCCAGATTTCAAGACTCCTATACGAATATACCTAATATTGATTAATTCATCATTGATAATGATACGACAGACAATATTTTAATGTTCTTGAGTAAAAAAATTATGAGTGCTTTCGAAGTTGATGTACTTTCATTGAATATAGCCACTTTTCATCTGCAAAAGTATTTGAGTGCTGCTGGGACCATAAATAACCCAAGAATTACTGTCATTACTTTAGTTTTGATGTACTCTTCTGCTATTTTCAACAGTTTTGAACAGCTCATCAGCACTGTCATCATCACTCATCGGTAAATAAACAGTTTCTATATATATATATATATAAAAATGTTATGTTGGTTTGTGTACGCTTCAAAAACTGAATAAGTTCTGCACCGATCAAGCTGAAATTTTAGCATGATATATAATCCGCATCAAGGATTGTTTTTATCTATTTTGTTCATCAGTGACATATCAGCGAATGTGCGAATGTGCCACAGCGAAGCGTGGCGGGGCACAGCTAGTTAGTGTATAAAAAGCTTTACAGCTCAGCCACTATGAAAAAGGCACTGCAAATAATATAATGTGTGGTAAAGGTAACAATGTTCTTTACTACCAAGTATAAAAAGCTTCAAGATAAGATAAAACATTAAGTTATTCCATATCTTGGCAAGGGACTGACAAGTTGTCATGATAACAGCTGATATAATGTATAATACCTCACCTGTATATCGTACTACTAATATCTAGTGAGCGACATTAAACTTTTAATAAGAATATAACTTTTACCAACAAACATAACACCCATTGTGAAACTGTGCTAACGGACGGAAAAGAAATTAATTTAGATTTTTTTTATGTAAATGCAAGCAAAATATTCAGGAAGGCGTTACGCTGCAAATTCAACGTTTACTTAACCAAAATTTCTCAACACATTACGCTTATTCAACAACAAACATTAAATGTCTATGGCAGCCGTTAAATTGTGATACGGATCATAGGTATGACTCACTGTGATAAACACAATTATATTATTTACATTTAGACAAAGGGGCATGAGAAAATCGTAATTAATGACAACGTACATTATATTGAATTCACTCATTTACATATGAAACCGAACCAAAGGATACAAAACATTATATGAAAAAATAAAACCGATCTAATATTTATATTGAAATGCATGTCTTACAAAGCCTGTATCTTTATTATGTGTTCAAAAGATCAAATAGAATTAATTGTGCTGAAGACAGCTTAATGTAAATAATCTTAAGAAATTATCTTTTGAGTTTTTAAGAACATAAAAGTGAAACTATCTAAACAGCTGATCTTACGAATGCGTTTGAGTGACTCGACTGCACTTTCTGCACTTTGTTTTGATAGATAAATCGTAAATAATAAAAAATAAGCTCTGTTCTAATTCAGAACAGATTATGAGCAGTATACCAAAAATAAAACAAGACTTTTCGGTTCGTTGGCCGTCACACCGACATGGGGTTCCACAGGGTACAGTCATAGCTCCGACTCTTTATATCACGGTTACTTAACATAATAATTAGATGCACCGATCCATGAACCCCTCGTGTGCAGTTGTGCCGCGAAACGCCCATTGTCCTGGACTTTTGACAACCAGCCAACCTGAACCTTCAGAGGTGGATTCGAAATGTAAATTTAAACCTAATAGAGTATACATTAAGGATGTCGTGTTTAGAAATTTACTTTTCATGTTGTCATAAGGTCACTGACGTTTCTTTCGGGTTGACTAGTTGCCATGGATTTCGAAGAAGTATTACATTGATAACTGTTTTGCCATTGAACGTAGTGTTGAAAAATCCTTTTAGACCGTTTATAAAATTTTAATAACTGCAGTATTTATTAATTTATTTGACAGTTCATTCTGGTCAAAATAGAAGCAATTTATAAACCACCTTAAAACAATCACTAAGCTTCTAGTTCTGCTAACATTACAGAAAAATTAAAAAGTGTTATTTATTATGTCGACAATATACTTATATTTAGCTCACGATTAGTGACAGCAAGCCGGTTTTCCAATGTTAGAAAAATCTCATCAGGCTTTAACGTCACACTAGAACCGTTAGCAAAATCTAGTACGTTCGGATTCTAGGCTCCATACCTCGGGCAGCCTCAGGTAAACGGCTGCTCAACGTTCAACATTCAACTCGCACAGCGGACGTGTTACTTTTTTTAAATAACCCGACCCATCCTAAACGAGGTAAAAAATAAAATATCAAATGTGTGTTTATTCTGTTGCTTTTTTCGAGTGCGATGACGCACTGTCTGTGAACTTCCTCCCATTGTGAGAAATGTATCTCTGGATCAAACGGCTTTGTTGATCCTAATAAGGTTTTCGAATGGATTTTGGTCAGGAGTGCGGACTAAATTCAGTGCTACAATGCGCCTTTGATTTTGAGGCCCGTTATTCTATTTTATCTTTTTCTTTTAAATCATTATACTGTTTATAAATAACTTGTCTGTCAGGTATTATACATAAATACTGGTGTAGTTCGCTTTTTTTGGCTATTTCTCCGTCTAGATAAGGTTTTACAATCTCTCGTGAATGTTGACCGCCTTAAATATGTATTACCGAAATCCAGTTAATTTTTATTCAAAAGCAATGCCAAATCAGAATGAATTTGTCTTCAGCAGTTACAAGAAATCTACCCTTCACCGATTTTACGGGTAAAAGTGCAGACTGGATCAGCAAACGAACCATAACAGTTCCAAGGTCGGCCAGTTACTTTCTCTGACATTGCGAAAATTACTTTGTAATTACAATAAGTAGATGAAGCTTCAATATTTATATTGAGAACGTATATGCACAGCTTCATTTTGAACTTTATTCCAATGCATCAACTGACAAAAAGGCCGTATCTAAGGCTGCACTTAATAATTGCAACAACAAACGAGAAGAACATGTTAACATCATGTCGAAATGTAGACACAGACGGACACTTAAAATTCCCGTCATGGATCGCTCGTAATTCTTAAGCTAAGCCAAACTTGAGAATTGGTTAAGATTTACATGTATTGAAAGTTCAGTTCTACATGACAAAGGAACCAGGCAAGTAGTTCAATGCCAAGACGAATGGATGTCTAGGGTGTTGAGCAGCCGGCATTATTTGACAGTAGAGCAAAGGACAGGTCTGTGAAATAAAATGTAACATCCGAATAAGTGCACTAATGCACATCTGTTCGCATGAGTCAGAATTTAAGTCTCCGGTCTAGACGGAACGTGTTTTCCAGTTTATTATGACTTAGATAGGTATAAAGTTAGTTACAAGTATTAGTATAGAACTGTAAAAATTGCAAGGTCAAGCTGCTGTTAAATAACTCCCAAACGGATCTTGTTGCTGGAAAAGTAATCAAAAAAGAGATCCAACTAACATCTTAGATTACATAGACTATACGGGCAGAAGATATAACATAGGTAGGTACAGTCCAAATACTAATGATACAAGATAGGAGACTTGTGTCTGTAAGAACATTCAGTTAGAGATTGTCAATATAGTCTAGATATACTTATTATAAAGCCAGCATCAGATCAAGCACAACAAACATATGAACCAAAACAGAAAGAGGATTATGTAGATATCCTGCTTGGTAACCTTCATATTGAGCCATCGATTCCACACATAACTATCGAACCATAGCGCACAGCAATACAAAGACAACTATCGTGTGAATATCTCTTCTCGGACATGTTAATTGTCGGTATCCGCAACGGATGTATGCGACTGCATAGCATATTCTCTCTAGAGATTGTAGTTAAAGCCGGATTCAAAATAGTTGGTTTAAGTTCTAATAATACTAAATAAGGAAATAACTCCGAGTTCGCATGGAAAGTTATCCTTATTATGATTATCCCTTTTTGTACCATACCTATTAGTTACTAAATAGCTGAGTTGTATGCTTTAAGTGGTGTTATCCTTACTTATATTATAAATGCGAAAGTAACTCTGTCTGTTGCTCTTTCACGCCTGAACTACTGAACCGATTGAAATAAAATTCGGTACAGAAATAGTCTAGAGCCTAGGGAATGACATAGGCTACTTTTTATCGCAAAAAATGCATTGTAAGGGTTTGAAATAGGGGATGAAAGTTTGTATGGAAGTATCGTCATTTTTGAAGCTAGAAGCTTGAAATTTATTTTTTAGGCTTTTGATTAGATATAAATAAATTTGGCATTCAAAGTTTGTAAAACTTTACCCTTGAGGGGTAAAATAAATAAAGGGGATGAAAGTATGTATAGGAATATGTAAAGTTTCGGCTTAACCACTGCACCGATTTAAAATATTATTTCTCTAATGGAAAGCTACATTGACAGCGAGTAACATAGGCTATATGTTATCCCCATATTCCTGCGGGAACAGGAACTACGCGGGTGAAACCGCGGGGCACAGCTAGTTTATCATAATAACTCTTGTTTTAAACTCTTCGATATTATTAAATGCTCTTGTTGTCATTTCTGTTTGATCAGTCAAACAAATCTTTGGTCAAGAATATAAGATATCTATTAAAGAATCCACCCCGAGACCCGTGCCCAGCAGTGGGACGTTATGGGTTGATAATGATGATGACTGAAGAATCCATAGAGGACATTATCATCATGATAATATAATCTTTTATAATGCTAGTCTCATTTATTATGTAAGTGCGTGTCGCTAACTTCGTTAAAATGCAAATTGTTTAAAATCAGTTATGCTAATTATATTTGTGGAATTCAAGTTATCTATTATTCATACATAACTTTACATATACCTTTATGGAATGCGTAGAGGCGTCCAATCTTCTCAATTTAGTCAACTTTACCACTCGTGTTGCGATCGTTAATAATTCTCCAACTAAACGTAAAGCTGCAATGGCAGTTTCCGGAATTTCTTTTCATTATTTGCAAACAAGTCAGGCCCCAACAGCAGTCCTGAGGCCGTGAGATTTTACAAACAGGTCACACCGATTGTATTTACCGTTTGAAGAAAAACATTGTTACGCTGAAAGGCCGTGACGACAATTTATTTGTTTTACAAATCAATCGACGTGACCGAGACATTCGAGTAAAGGAGGCCATTGACGCCTCTCCTTTTGTTTTGAGGCATGACGCTTACCATCGGGTGAACGACATGCTCTTCTCGTCACTCACTTTTATTTTAAGAACTAAGGATTTTGATGTAATTGCGAATTGGCGAAGCATTCCATCACGAAACGAAAAGGTGAAGTGTCAAAACCGCTATAAAACAATAACTGCGTACAATCAGATTGCGTATGCATAATTGGAATTGCATTAGCGTCGGAAGAATTTACACATCCAATAATTGCAGAACTATCGATGAGTAACGCAACAGGTGTGATTTTCAAGAGCTTGCTTCAGCGTCTAGTACGATATTGGTTATAGTAACATAGTCTCACTAAATGGCCATGCGACTATTAGCTAAGCACATCCGACAGGCAAATCCGTGTCTGTTTTCACCATACACCAGCAGTTTTGCCAGCCAGGCAAATATCTGTGCGCGTATGCTTAGCTATTGGTAGAACGGGACAACAACAGTCTGGCTTTTCTTTGAGACAACGGGTTCGTAAGCTCTATCCATATTCCATACGTGCTGTTTACTAAACGGCGGTCGAGTCCCGCCTACTTTTTTATTTGTCACCGCACGAGGCAAAGGAATCGTGCCACGAGTCCTCGCGCCTAATTTGCATATCGAATCTATTATGTGTATGTCGTGTTCAGCTCAAGTAAGTACACAGGTGTGACTATCGTTTCTTAGCGTGAAATTTAGTTGAGTGGCAGTACTGGCAGGCGCACTATATCAAATATTGATCCTTTAAGTATGCTTTTTGATACTTTAGTTTAAAGCTGAGTTCAGTCAGATGTTAGTATCAAGAGAAATGATACCTGGCGCTCGCCGGTCATACGGTAGAGGCGAGAAGAGATGACTGTCAAAAGCAAACAAATTATCACCTGCGATAAGCAAACAAGCGGCGCTAAGTTACAACTTACGGTGACTAAGTTGTGATTGTTATGAATGAAGTGACTCACGTTTTCCCGCGATCATCTTACGCGTGTTTTTGCGATTCTGTGACTGATATGACGTATGATGTTTCAATTATGTCCATCATTGATGAAACATGGTGGTAGCAGGTTCTGTCAGCTAGAATACGGATACCGGCAACATTGACTTCTAGAAAATGAGTACTAAGATCTATCTCTTGGTGACTCGATGAGCCATTTTGTATCATGGGTTAAACAGGCGACTAAACGTGGGCAACCCTATAGGACAACTTCATAAAAGGAAGGTAGATGTGTAGAGAGGAAGTGGCACACTTAGAAGGACTTTTACAGATCAGACACAGGAGATGACAAATGTCATAACGTAGGGAAGTCAAAGCATTGACTGAAGATAGGGAACGCTGACGATTACTCCACCGACAAGAGCTGGGTTCTTAAATAAGAAGAAGGTGATGAAGGACTGCAAATTTTAAATAGTTTCCTACGTTTGGAACAGGCAGTATAATATATTATTTTGTAAAAAATATTTCTCAAAGACTACCAACCGCCATGTTGCCCGCTATGAAACTTGATAACCAAATTAAGAGCATCAACCATCATTAAGGCTAACAGGAAGGTGAATCAGAACGACTTGTAAGTGTCCGTGTTATGGTTACATACTAGCTTTTGTCTGCAACTTCGTACGCGTGGACTATCGCGTTGTGTGACGAGTGACGCCATATAGTTGGTGAACCTTGTAGTGCAGTTTTTAAGACCTTCATGTCCATAGTCATTAGAATAACCTGATTCTTGTCTAACGTTAGACCGCCTCTAGCTGTGACTTGGGCTCTGGACTTGAGATTGGCTTGACATGTTTTTTTAAGTCATCTATACTAATATATAAAGCTGAAGAGTTTGTTTGTTTGAACGCTAGGATCTCAAGAACTACTTGTCCGAATCGAACAATTCTTTTTGTGCTGAATAGTCCATTTATCGAAGAAGGTTATTGGCTATATAACACCACGCTACGACCAATAGGATCGGAGCATCAATAAATAATGTGGCAAAAACGGGGAAAATATATTGCTTTTAAGAGAGTTATTGCGGGAAAACTTGAATTATGCGGGTGAAACCGCGGGGCGCAGCTAGTAGTTTATATAGCACATTCGATATTATACGGCAGTTTTCCACTAAAGCACAGTGCCAGCGCGCCTCCTTTCAAATGTTTTTTATCAATAGCTCGGTTTCTACTCGATTAAAGTGTTATGATTATTAATAGTTCGATTTGAGCTGCAGAACATTAAAAACCGTAATACAATCGGTTCAGTAGTTTTCCTTCCCATACGATATCGTTTTATAGCCTCCGTGGGCTAAACAATTATGATTCATAAAATGTGTTATTATAAAAAAAAACCCTCATACATAACAATAGGTATTTGTTATGTTTATAATTAATGGTTAATTAATGTTTGCAATTACATGCTTTATATTACATTGGTGTGAGATAACTCACATAGGCATTATCAAGTCAAAAGTTCATTGGCATTAAATAGTTTGTAATTTAATTTAATTTTTGCTACTAATTTTAATTCTTTTGATTAATTCTCTGTTGGGGTGCTTCTGGGATTATGGTCATTGTAGTTCCTGATTCCTAGTTACAGGGGAATCCTAATTAGGGATCAGGCTGTATGCATGGGATCATGTGCCTGACGCATCATTTCTTTTATTTTGTTGTCTATTCCTATCATGGCCTCTAGATTCACTCTATTGTCCAATTTCACTCCACCTTGTTGTCCATTGTCTTGTTGTCTATTTACCATCCAAGTACCAATTCAATTACCCATATCCTAACATATCTTCAACAATGAATCAGCTGGCCGATGAATCAATGGAGATCCCATCTGTGCCAGGATGTGTGTGGGCGTCCACAATCAACGCCAGTAGTGTGTCGAAAGGAACGAGCACCGGCTTTATTGCTTGCGAAATTTCTACTTTTGCTTTCTAAAGGCTTAAATAAACTACTGACAAGAATATGACATTTTTGACAATGGTGTATGTTCGTCTGTTTGTTTCAATCAAAAAAAAAACATCAAACCAAATACTATGCGGTTTTTACTGTTTGGTCGCTTAGTCTGTATTAGTAATGATAAACATCACATGAAACCGAGAGCTATTGATTATTGGTATATAGAGCACCGGAATTTGTTTTGACTATCTCAATAAAGGATATATTAACATCAAAAATACCATCTTGAACGAAGTCGCAAAAGCTAGTTACCTACAAGATATAGATCAAGTTTTGAAAAGCTAATCAACTATTGCTGATGAACCTCACCCTTTCATCAGCAATCCCATGTCTGACAGCCAACAAATACATTCTAAGCAGTGATTAATAAATAACCAGCAAAAACTAACTGGCAATATCACAATAGGTATACTCTAATACGTTACTAAAAGTACGCAAAAAAAACTAAACGGGAGCAAACATTACTCATGCAAACAAAAAAGCAAACTATAAAGCCTTAGCAAAAAGCAACGTGAATAGATTTCATACGGAAAAAAGCCATAGAATAAATTTTATCATAGAAACGCAATCGATAGGAGAATAGGTGCAAAGTAGAACTAGGTCATTGGAGCACTTGAGAAATCGAATGTGCATCGCTTCTGTAACAATGCTTTTCACTTTTCTATAGTCTTTCTACGCTTTTTGTCCAGTTCGAGAAATTGTGCAAAAAAATACTGAAAGAGATTGTTTGGATGCTAGCAAAACAAAAGAAGTGTTGAGAAATCACTGTTTCAGATAATGTACAGTTGGTTCCATTGAGTATAACTACCACTAACATAACATTGGACCAGGGCAGGGAATATTTTAGTTTTCCTTTCTCCTTGCAAAGTAACCTCGGGGCATTTTGGTAGGAAACGTATTACAGAATGGTAGCGAAACAAATTGGTCACGGGCTGCAGATTAGTACGTTGCCATAGTGGTTTGCTTTTGAACCATTAGACATTCAATTTGTCATCTTTTAATAGCTGAAGCTAATCTATTCTCATTAGCCATAGCGTCGTCGTCGCTCAAAAAACAAACGCGAAACGTTAAGAAGCGGGCACGTAAACACATGCTCTCAGCTTCCACAGCACAAACCCTTGCAAGTGCAACTAATTGTGGCTAAGATAGTCTCGTACAGAAATGGATTTACTTCGTGCACAGGGTTGTTTATCATATTCTGTGGGTGGTAAGGTTCAGAAGAGTCGGATACAAGTGGCGTTTGCAGCGTTACGTCAGTGTAAGAGTTAGCAGTACTGAGTCAGCGCTCGATATGACTAGACGTGAGAGTTCTTGACCCCACATATCGTTCGTATGCATAAAATGTTATTGTTTTACAGCGGGTTTGCTATTCCAGTCAAGTTCAGGTTCTAGAACTATTTCATTGTGTAAGTTTGTTTACTATGTCCACAAGTAAAACTGTTATTGTAGGTTGAAAGTTTGAACTTGGGAGTCCCTTGGTATTAATTATCGTAGTGTAATTGTATTATCCTATCTCCGCCATGTTACAATTATAATAATCTAACTCAGGGCACAATGTATGAAAATTAAGATACAGTGAATTCTAGGACTTATTTATATAATTATAGGGTATTATTTAATCTGTGCTAGGGGCTTGTGATACATAATTATTTCATAATTATTTTTATTAATAAATAATATACCGCAACTACGCAAAGTTGCGTTTGCAGATTAATCACCTTTTAAGAAGTTTCTACAACAACGAATTTCGTAAAAAAAATTAACATTTTAATAATGTTAAAAAAGTACACAATCTTAAATTCTAAATAAAGAAACAACGGCTCGTTGCTATTTTCGTTTATAGTCAGCACATGCTTTCGGAAAATAATTAGACATTATTTTATGACTTCTACTGCTTTTTTTTTAAATTTCGTTAAACTGTCTAAGGCCTTTAGGCATACTTGTATTTATTTTAGGTTAAACAGCCACGTTGGTTATATTTTAAGGACAGGTGGAAGGCAGGTGGTATGCAACGAACAGCACACGTTGGGAGGCACATTTTATGGTAATTTAAGAATATGTTACCAAAATTAGAAAACAACACAACCTATCAAGACCCGAGAGACGAAACGAACTTAAATCTTCTGTTAGTTTTACTTCCAGACAATCATTATAAAAGACGGACTTGGTGATCAAAACGAGCCTAAAAGGTCATCAATGTATGTTAGTATCACTGAGAGGTTACGTTACCTACCTTCCGTCTCCACCATCACAGCTAGCTGTTACCATAACATTGTAATGTCATCGGAACTTGACAAGCATGTAAAATTTTAACTCAATGGAACAATAGGAATTTGGACAAAAATTAGGAGAAAATGAAAAAAAAATAGTGATTTATTGCCTCTTAAACAAAAACAACTTAATTTAATTTAGCACTTAATTTTTTTCTTATTAGCTTTTTTTTTTGGTAGCAAACGTTAAAGTTGTAACATTAACGAGCAGCCCAGCAGACACGCACTTCATCACTAGGTACACCAAGTACGAGTAGGAGGGCGATTCCGTATAATACGTTACCATTGTTCGATCACAATACGCAACAAGCCAACGAAGCACCTGCTAAGATTACCGCATTAGCTCTAAACAAAAGACAATATAACTTTAGAAACAGGTGGCATAAGAATCGAATCAAACAGTAACAATTTTCTGAATCAGTTCGCATTTCTTCCAATGAGGAATAACGTAGCTAAAAAAATAAAAAATAGCATTATAAATTTTGTTTTAGGTATGTTACAGAAACGAAATTTCAAAGACGTACGAATAAAGAAGAGACGAAAGAAGAGATACGATAAATGAATAGGATGCTCATGAAAGCGATAGGTCTGCATAAAACATAAGTTTAGAATGACAATCACTGATAGTATAGACATTAGCCCTTTGACTCTTGGCGTGACTTAATTATAGTTAAGGTTGAAGCTTTAGCTATGGAATTCGTTCACATCAAAGGGCTGATTAAACAATGAGGTGAAATTCTAAAATCAGTAGCTCCCCCACTTGACCTCTCAGTTTGTCAAATTGACTAATCAAGTAATTAAGCCACGTCAATTAATTGGTTAATTGGTGCGTCAGGATTAGGCAGGATAGTTGTTACATCACTCGTACTTGCGTGTACTTTTGTTTCGTTTTCTTTAATAATGTTATTTTCAAAGGTTTCTTCAGAATTAACTATCCCAGTAATCATTATGAAACTTTTTCGTTTTTACTGCTGCTGAGACACGTGCCTTTTCTGAGGGCCATAAGTTCAAATTTTTACAAGGTTGTAACTTGTAACGCACTGTGTTAGTATGGACGGATGTTCGTCCAATTCTTGCGAGTGAATTTTGAAAAAGATCTTGTCATTCAATAAAAAAATTGTAACTAGTGTGTAATTTCGATTTCAGTACGCACAATGTCATTTCACAGTGTCATCACACCCGCACCCAACCCGAAACTCCTTGATGCATTAACTGCTACTTTCTCACCGCGCGTGTTGCACGGTGCACACGACATCCCACAGCGCACCAAGTCACAGTTAACCAGTTACCCGCACTTCCACAGATTACTTAACGGTTACGTGAACCGCAACGCTTACCCAACTCCATTGAATACCACTTGATTGGTAATGTAAAATGTAAATGCAGGCCATGTACACGATAAACGCTGCCGCCAGGTGATTGGGGAAATGGCTCTAGCACCAATCTCAGAGGATTTTCAGACCCTCATACTAAAGTGAGTTAACTTATTTAACGAGAAGAATTCTAAGTCTTCTAACTCAGGTCATACAGTCAGTTAAGACAAAGGCTGGAAAAGAAACAGAAGATTTACAGTTCCACAAACAGCTATAAAGCGGTTTTTTTTTTTACCAACGCTCTCAAAGAAGAATTGATTCGACTTCTAAGACTTGTAACTAAGGCTCATAAGAAATTGTCAGTTGACAGAAAAAACTACAGACATATTGGATAAAATTCTTTGTCTTCCGGTTTGATATGCCACATAATGTTATGGAACAAAGCAGTAAAGATAAATTGGGTAGTAAAGAAATTAAAATCCGATCAGCCAATATATTTTACTAGGCATTTAAAATATGGAACAAAATATTGATAAGCGTAACAATGAAGCTGCTACCCAAAAAAGTATACATAAATAGACGACGTACATATCTGAAACATCAATAAAGACGCAATATTTCAATTAAAGAGGCAATTCCATTCAATGATCTCAAGTTAAAATTGATGCCAGCGAGGAGATAGCAAGAATACGGGCATGCGTGGATGCAAGACCTATTATCGTGTTGAGGCAAATTGCTACTTCCCATTGCCCTAGTCTAGCCAGAGAGATGTAATAAAATGGAAATTTTCCACGAAAGACAAAACACTATGCATTGTTATGGGAAATTGCATAGATCCTCTGATGTCAGCGTTTGTGAAGCAGTCCAAGAACCACTCATGTGGCGTAACGACTGCTATCAATCGATTATAACCGGAATCGACGGCTTAACGAGCCTCGATAGAAATCCGCAAATAACTTACCCCCTTAATAATAAAAAGTTATCAAACGTCACTTAGTACTGCGCAGCACAAGATTGTAGTATCCACTTTTATTAAACGTCAGATAAAGTCATTGGTCCGGGGTTTTGAATCCGATGTCGTTGAAAAGGACAAGTTCTGCTACCATTTCCCATACTTGAATGTTTAAGTACTTAGTTTTTTTTTAAGTATATCTTCTTTACCCACGCTTGACTTGGGGAGTAAGCTCGTGAATGCGTTACGAAAAATGTGAGCGGACAAGGCGAATGGAAGTGAAGTTGAGAGATCAATTAGGTTAATAAGGTTAAAAGGTATGTGGTAGGGGTAGGGGGGAAAAAAGGGGTAGGGGGTAGGTGGTTAATGATGGATGATAAATGATAAATAAAAAAGGCACACATTTTCTTTCACTCTTTCTCAAATGTTACTTCAGTCTTGTGGTCTAAAGCACACTCGTTTTTTTATCAGTCTACAACTTTACAACAGATGATCACGAGCTCAGCCGCAATCACTTGCGCAATACGAACAAACAGATATTGAAAACAGTGAATGCAATGAAGAATAAAATAGACACTGTATTTCACTTATTTTAAATGGTGTTCCTAAATTTAACATCCGAATGAAGCGTTCGTGCCAAAATAGTAAACGAACGTAATTTAAATTTCAAATGAACCATCAATATGCACTCACAAACTGTGAAAGGGCCCTAAGAAAGAGTCATAAAATGAGATACTTAATACAAGAATTAAACTTATTTAGCACGCGAAAGTCGAGGTTTAGTGTTTCGTAACGCCATAAAATAGGCATAAAGGAAAAGGGTCAACGAATCGGGAGACACGGCCACCGTGAATCATGGTAAAGACAGGAAAACGAACGTTGACATTATTTTAAATACAATGAATAGTTAGCCTTTTGTAAAAGGAAGACACAACTTAAGAGTCTACCTAATGTAGGTATAATAATGGATTACATATTCGCAGAACCTAACCTGGAAATTAACCTAACGCTAACACCTCACTCAACTGACGCAGTTAGGTATCTGGCGAATGAATCAAGGCGTAAATATTTACTCGAGCGAGCCATAATGATTTAAGGTGTGCTTTTACTGGAATCTGAAAAGCCAGACAATGAAGTTCATTAAAGCAACTGAATTGAGATGCAAATCAAAAACAAAGGACCAGTCGTAAACATAACAAAAAATGTACAAGTGAATTTCCGCTCACTTTTAAAAAGCTCAAAATAGATGAGAATACATTCAATGGTTTAGATGCGCAGAAGTTATAGTCTTGTAGGTACTTCGTATAAAAAGACTTGGGTAGGTACCTATTTAGTTTAATCTTATTTTGTTTTATACAAACGGGAAATACTAATGACTAGTAATGAACGGCAGAGGATGCACAAATAGATATGAAATTATCAACAATGATTATTAATATGGGAAATCCTAGAGGAAGTTTAGTTGCAAACAAAAACAAGATTGTGCTAAAAATATGTATCATTGAATGAGGTCTATTTCTAAATTATAATAGGGTACCTAATCAACCAACATCGGAATTCTTATTCCGACTATTGGTTGATTCTTAATTTGTTTTTTTATGTTGTACTTTCCAACTTTGCGAATCAACTAAATATAATATGAAACCTATTTGAAGCAGTACTGTAATAAATATACAAATAGTTGTTAAAACCGCATTCATGGTATTTCCTTGTAAGCCGTCCTTTTCACACCACACTGTGATTATTGACAAATATTTCAGAAACAGATCTCCTAAACTTGTTATAAGCCACCCACCCTACTATCGAAAAATGTTTTTTATTGTCCATCCAAAGGTTGTCTGGAAGAAATCGCTTACCTATTGTAATTCTTCTGTACTGTGTTTATTTTTGTTTCTAATGTACAATAAAGAGTTTTCTATTCTATTCTATAAAACATATATACATATAATATATCACCACTACTGTTGAATATAGGCCATCTTTCGCTTATTTCTCCAACTTGAATGAATGTTTATAAATGTCTACGGATATTGTAATAAGCGAAACCAAACATCTGGTTGGAAATGTCGAAACGCATGGACTTCCGTTTTCTGAACGGGTTCCACAATTGGGTCACTTTCCTCGATGCGCGTTAAACTGACATTTTGTAATGCACGATAAAGAAGACAAAGAAACAAATGAGATCATTCACATTTACATTGGGATTTGACCAGAATTTTAAGGCTACTCAACGGAAAAGTAGAGTAAGATAAGGCAAGAGATAATAATGATCAAACAGACAATGATTTAACTATTATTTAAATACTATAAAAGACAAGTCACAAAGCCAAGGAATCAGAAACAAGGACTAAGACTTTCCAAACTAATTACGATTGCATGCGGCTATACAGCAAGAAATGATTTCGTTACACAAATTCGCTTTTAATCATGTCCCATCTATCTCTATTTCACGGATATAGAGTTATTTATAAAGGAATACTTTGATCTTACGTCATCATCATCATCAAGTGAATATAAATTGACATCAAAAGTTCCTTTAGTTACGACCGTGACATCGAATTTAGCGGATAACGGTAACATTATCCATCTTGATGGTGCAATTTGAGACGCTGCATCTGCCGTCTTTCAGGTAGATTTCCGATAGGAACGTGCATTTGACAACTATGTACTTGTACCATCCACGATGGTACACGCTTGCCTAGAAGTTAAGTAACCTATTCACAGCTGGAATGTGACGAAGACAATTTCAATACAAATACTGTTAATTAAAGTTAAAGTTAAAGATATAAATAAACTTATTTCAAAACAGTTCCATTCAGTTAATCGAAGCTTAGGATTATTGTCGCGTAGAAAATTTGAAAAGATAGAAACTATACGCAGCATCAGCTCATTGAGTTTCCTTTGATATGACCGAATACTTTCCTGAAAGAAACTAAGCTATTATCCACCCTGCTTCTCTTTCTGATAACCTCATTTTTGAAGAAATTGAAGCCGAATTCAAATTGGACATGGATAATTCAAATTAATAAAATTGATTAACGTTTTAATCAGCCCACAACAATCATAACGGATCACTGAAATTTTGTGGTGATTCTGTGACTCTAGCTGAAACTACAAAATCTACCTCTTCGACTAGCAGATCTTTTTTCTGGGCAAATTGGGATGTCGCTTGGCTTGTTTTTGTGGCACCCGTGTTTGCTTACTTTTTGACGGGGTGGTGAGGACGTCAGTCGAGCGTCACGTTTTTAATACATTAGCAGATGTGAGGAATTGTGCTGATGTTTCAATAATTAGTTTCCCATTTATTTCACTGTCACGCTTATCTTTGGGTTTCTCAGCATTTGGGCACGTTTCGAACGTGAATTTGCAATAATGCTGCATCTTTGGTTTTATTAAACATCATCAAAGGCTTGTTAAGTATTCAATGTCCAGTGTGGGTTTATACAGCTGTCACATAACATTGTCTTGTGGCTTGTGGTCCTTCATTAGTTAACAATAATTATAGCGTTTATTATCTATAACAATTGACTCCGAATCTTTTGATTCGGAGTCGATTGTGATAGATTGTCACGATGAATAAATGCAGTAAGCTCACGTTACCGTGTGTTTACAGCTTGGTACACATTATCATTTGTTTACCGGCTTAATAAAATGCAAGTTACGCGATCACGTGTTAAATAAATCATACCTAGCAGTCCTAACACACACAGATACACAACAGCTGTGTATGTATATGGTGTATTGCGTGCCCACACCATTGCAACCAGGAAGTTTAGATCGTAAGTTCAACGCCGTAAACAAACACGGGTTTATTTCTGTCAACTAATGAGAATTCTGCATTAGGCCTTTACAGTTTAATGGCTCATTAGGCTTCCCTAGATTAGAATGACGCATTACAATATCTGCAATGGGATTGCCAATTATAGATACGGTGCGCTACATTAGGTATGCCATCTTATGTACGCGGATAGACAGCCCAGCATATGATCGTCAAGTCAAGTTCATCGAACAACATATAGCTCATTAGCGACAAGAACGTGATATCTCCTCAATAGGAGATAATACGTTCTTGTTCCAAATGAGTCTTGCAGCTGCTCGCTGCCGCCACTGGGAGCTGTCGCGTGGCGAATGCTCAAGCGGTCCTTGTATGTTTATGCTAGACCCTCGTTTGCTTCAAGCTGTTCACGTATAAATAATAGCTTAACTTTTAGTTTTACTTACAATCTACTTTTTTTTTACCGAAGATTGAACGGGAGATCCTAGTTTCAGCTACTCGTATATTAAACAAAAATAATAAATATCTCATCTGCTGGTTCACCTTGACAAAACGTATACTCAGGGACGTCATTATCTTCAAAACCAAAACATTTGTATGGAAAAGTAAAATAAAATTCCCTATAGTAGTTATAGGTTAACTGAAAATAAACATGCGAATTCGCCAAGCCCAAACAAGTGGAACAAAAGTTCAATAAATTAACAACACACCTGTTCAAAGTCAGGTGGTACTTTAATTTAAATAAAAATTAAATCAAAAACAATCTTGATCAAGGTGTTCGCATTTTTGCACTTGGCAACACACGGAGCGTGCCCAGGCGCATAATGCCGTTTTAAAATTAGAACTCTCCATCCGAAATCTTCTGCTGATTCCCGATTCGAATTTAGAATGTTGTGTATGACAGACTCTAGTGTAGGTATATGTTATTTAAGACAACGAATATCTTTTCTAGCTAGTATCGTTATTAGTATTCTTGGAAACATGGTAGGTATCATCCATTCCCGTTTATATCTGTCATATTTTGTTTATTTAAGTTCTTAATCATGTTCGGTTTTATTGACTTCGTAGAATATTTCTTCGTAACTTGGCAAATTCGTAACATTAGCAATAAAATCCCGAATTCAAAAGTATCAAGATCATTGCAGTTTTTCTAATCTTTAAATCCGAAGCAAATGGGCATCATGGCATCTGTTGTGGGCAGGCGTAGCGCTTACCATCAGGTGAACGACTTGCTCGTCTCGTCACTCAGCCAAATAAATAAAAAAAACTAATTGTATCAACATAGTATGCCAAATTGATATTTTTACTCAATCACTACATGTATCGATATTAGAATACTATGTTAGATACCACACTACGTCCTGGGCAAAGATGATTCGAATTCGAAACGTAGCATAGTTCCAGTTTCAACGGCTGTGTTATCTATTGATCTAACAAAGACCCATATGGGACCATGTTCGGTTGACAACCAGTCGAAACGACCCGCCATCATTTATAATGGTTAAGGGTTGCCAATTTGCAAAAAATTAAGAATATACTCGGCTAATAAAATCCAAAGGCATTTATAGCACAGTTTACATCTTAGTGATGTTCCGTCACTGAGTATTGGAATCGCAAAGGAAATAAAAATAGCAGGCGAGAGTAATCATTATTCAATGGTGATACAGCCTTAAGACAGAGTATGGATTTGATTTTCTCTCCTATTTTCCTCCACCCATCTCAGTTTCTGGTGGCTACAGTTTATGTTTTAGATATTAAAAGATATATATCTCCCAACTTCACTCAACCATTTCTAAAACTTGATCTTTGAGGTAGGTACTTCAAACATTTCCCGTAAAACTAAAACGGTACAACCCTATTCAAATAAACGCGACAGAATTTACTGGCATTTGCTAGGCATTGACGACACATTTAGCGGGTGCGCCATATAACATAACTGCCGGTCACTTGTTGTGAATTGAGATCCTATTCAACTCTCGATTGAGCAAGGACGACTATTAGCCGTCCACAATGTAATATATAGATATCAGACAACTTGTTGCTTGTTTGTCTATCCCACGTAACATACCTTTTTTTTTTTTTTTTTTTTTTTTTTTTTTTTACCTGGGGAATGCAATTACGCATACCACCAGACCCGGGTGAGGGCCGGGTGGTTATGTGGGACTCCCCCGCCAGTCTGACGGGTATACCCACTAAACCCCAGGGTGTTCCACCGGGACGCCTTTGTTGTCGGGGCTACGGGTGCGAGAGTGGACTTCCGCAGCCCCGACGGCGTTGGTCCTCAAGGGAGAACCCCATCCCGTTGGTAGGAGTGGAGAGGAGTGCTCCACTCCGTCTAACTTTGTGAGTGTGGCGCGCGGGAACACCGCGCGCGCCGCCTCGAGGCATACGAGTGGGCGGCGGACGTACACCCGGTCCGCCGCCCAAGCCTCTGTTATGGGGGCCGGAGCAGGGCGTTGAAGAATACTCTTCTTCGACGCCCCGCTCGCCGGCTGCGGAGGGGAAGTTCGGAGGTGATCTCCCGTTCCCGCTCCGCAGCCTCCTTCTGCGACATCACCTCTTCGCAGAAGGTTTCTCCGGCTTGCCAGGACCTCTCGTCCCCGACCATTGACTTAATCAAGGTCGGGAGCGAGAGGTCGGCCCCCACTGCTGCGACGAGTTCACGGCGCTCGCTTGCCCAGCCCGGGCACTCCTCAAGCGTATGCTGCGCCGTGTCTTCGTCGCAGCCACAATGGTGACACTTGGGTGTCGGCTCTCTTCCGGCTATGCGGTGCAGGTACTTACCGAAGCACCCATGCCCCGTAAGCACCTGCACCAGCCGGAAGGTGAGAGACCCGTGAGCCCTGTCCAGCCAGTCCTGGAGGACCGGCCGGACAGCCTCGACAGTCCTTAGTCCCGCTCCAGGTGCGGCCAGCCTTTCTGACCAATTCCGGAGTAAGGACTGCCGAGCATGGAACTTCCACACTTCAATCGCCCTTGGCGGGGGGCTTTCGCCTTGGAGGCGGAGGTTCATGCGCCACTCGAACATGTCGGCATGCATTTCCGCCTCCAGGTCCCACGGAGGGGACCCCGCCAGCAAGCACGCCGCCTCGCAGGAGACGGTGCGATATCCACGGATGACCCCGACGGCCATCACCCTCTGAGCTCTCCTCAGCAGGGTGATGTTCGGCCTTGTCAGGGCACCCGCCCATATGGGAGCCCCATACAGGGCCATGGACCGCACCACCCCCAGATATAGGCGGCGCGTGCTCTCCTTTGGCCCCCCGAGATTCGGAAGCAGTCGCCTGAATGCGGCGGCTGCCCCTATCAATCGGGGGACCAAGCGAGTGAAGTGCTCGCGGAAGTTCCACGTAACATACCTAGAACAACGCTAAATAAACCAAAACGTTCCTTGAAATAGGTATTTCAATCGACAGTCGCCATAAAAAAGATACAAAATTAAATCCACGAGCCTCCAGTTGTAACTTAAAACAATTTTGACGTTTCCAATCAATATTATGTGGTGTCAAAAATTAACATATCTTCCGAAAAAGAACCAAGGCTACGATGTAAGAGCATACCGCTACAAGGGCCTTATTTAATCTTATCCTGACGGTCAATACTGACGTCGGTGGCCTGTAGCTATCGCTATGAAAACCATGCATGCATTTTGCAATGCACAAACCGCGTCAGCTACGGACGATCGATATCAGTGCTGACCGTTAGGAGACTAAATACGGTCTAAAACAAAACCAGATCTAGTAAACTGGATAACCATTAAATTAAGATTTCTATGGGTCGAGGTTTTCCATGATTTTACCAATAGTGGGCTTACTTAACCTCGGCTATTAAATTTTTAAGCCGCATTGACCACAAGAAAGTTCGAGGCTGGTTGCGTTGCGAAATCAGACCGAGCCTACAACGGGTTTCAGCGGTGGAAAAACAGAAATTATTGATTTGACCTTTAAATTAATTGACAATGCGACGCCACGCGAAGCGCTGATGTCGATAAAAATGTTTAGTGTTGTGTGTGATAAAGTGATAAATATTGTGGAAAAAGTATGGGTTTATTGGATAGTAAGACAGATAGTCAAGAGTTACATATCATAACATGCATTAAAAAGTCTTAGACTTGTAGAAAAGCAATAAGAATTAAAGACAAAAGCCAAAAGAGAAATCCACTACAAAGAATCTTTAAAAAACGGCATCCAATAAAAAGTGAGGATTTCGCTGAGCTTCGACTCTTGAGAATCAAGATGAGCAACCATAAGTGCCAGAACCACTATAATGGCACTTGGCCAGAGGCTCCGCTGCCATATCAGCACTATCAGCGGCAGAGGTCAAGCGGCAACTTGCCCTTGTGTGCGCTTTTCAATTTGCAACTCTACGACATCGGGAAGGAAAAAATATTATAAATCGAGACTTATGCTAATCCTCAAAACAATAACAGTTCAACAATAATAACAATCGCTTCTTGATTAATTGTTTTTGGGAATAATAACCACCCATGTAAAGCTAGCCTCTATAATAGCTGAGCAATATAAAGTTAAACTTATAAAAGATTGGATCTCAAATGAATAGCTAAAGATTATAATACAATCAATATACAACCACTGGATGAGCAGAGCCGAAGATCGGATTCAGTGGCGTTCACAAGGATATGCCTTCGTCGAGCAGTGGACGAAGATAAATTGATGATGATGATTTACTACCGCTGTTTATGAAAGACCAAGCAGCAAAAATATACCTACATATAACCTTCACACTTCACATAACAATTCACATTTTGCAAAACGGTCTTGTAAATGGGCGTAATTTCGCGTAACAGTAATAAAGTGCTAATGGGGTTCACCTCTGCGTGCACAGAAACACTGCTACAGTTCTACACGTAAACATTAAACACGGCTGAGTCACTTTTTATGGCAGAAATGCCACATGAAACAAGTGAGATTGAAAAGACTAAAATATAACTTCAAACCGACGCGGCTTAACCAATTTCAATTGGCCATCCGCAAATAACTTCAATCCTAGTCTACTGCAGGCTAAAAGGTCACAGATATACAATTGAATACTTTCTTGAGTAAATAACGCAACAATCATCAACCGAATTCCAACTCGTTTCATTTTGACCACCAACATGATACACCAAGCGGAACGTCATGTCAGTGAACTAATGATAATAATAAGAAGTTGTAAAGCAGTACAGAAGAGAAGAGAAGTGACGAATGTTGAACGATGCAAGCTTTAAAGCTCTCCAAATTATCTTCTCGTCTGAAAGCATTTGACACTACAGAAAGCTCTGAATTTACAATTTCCAATATACCATTTTTGATCTATGAGTTGTTGTGGCCAATGTGACATTCCCCACAAATGGAACAACAGCAACACTCAGGAAATCTTTACGACACCGCACAATTTATGGCGATGGTAAAATGCTATTCCATTCCGGGTATAATGATATATTATTGTACAATTTTACTATGTCGCGATAAAGCTCGCCTCTAACGACTGATCAGCGTGGAACGGTCTCTGACCTGACAATCCATTTGTACAGATATGGAGTCACGCTGAGATAGGATTAAGTATTTTAACAGGATTCTTGGCTTCCGGGCTCACTTGGATCAACGTTGTGCAAAACCCTCCTCTATATTCATAAATAATCTCTTTTTACGTTACGAATGAAATGAGAAACTCTCTTTGACTAATTCTTTAAAAATTGTTCGAGCAGTTCTGGCATGAAATTCTGTTCAGTTGTACATTTAAAAGGGTAATTATGTATATATAACAATTATAGGGAAAACTTTGTCTAAAGCAAAAAGTTTCTAAGAATACATAATCTGCCGGATCTAAGCGCGGATTTCCCCAAAATGTTTTGCTCTGCTGACTGCAGCTAAAGCAGCAATGTGAGATAAGGCAGCTGATGCCTATCCGACTGGTTCGTTTTCGGTTTCTATATCCATTGAGAGATTCTCGACACGCATGGCTGTTGATAACATGTTTGTTTTTATTTGTCAAATGAGGTCGGCCTTTGGTGTCAGAGTGGCAGAGCCTCTGACGTGAACCAATACATAAAATTGATCGGAACAGGTTAAAAGACTCCACTTGCGCAACAGCAACATTCTTTGTGATGATTTGCGAATCAAATTCTATTTCGCACTTATTCCAGTGTAGTTTGCAGCTGTAATGCAATTGTGTCTACTTTTACTATCACTGCAAGAGCGACGAACTCTGATTATTTCTGTAACGTTCTAATGAAGCCTTGTTTACTATTTAAACACATATTGGCAAGAGCTGGCTCGCTGCCAGAGGTACGCACGGCGGTGCAAGTCTATACTCAGAAGCACCCCTAGCATTTAGTATTATCGCAATGATGCTATAGCTTAAACTGTTTGGTCCCCTGTCTTACTTGCTTCCGAAATAGTTAACTCATCTTGTGATTAAGTGTAACTAAATGCGTTTAAATAGTGTGCATGTAGAGTCCATTTGAGTATTCGAAACATGGGGTCGCCCCAAAAGCTTGTATCATCCATCCATGATAAAAAAAGAACCATAACAAAGAAATTACCATAAATATATCAAAGGAACAGGAATCGCGTGCGAGCGGACCATCCTCTCAGCCTAAATTAACTTTGTGATCTAAATTACCAATTTCCATCTATAATTTATTAGTATCTGTCCGAACTACTCCGAACTAAACTGCTTTTTACTTAACGCCAATTAGCCTCAATTACCAAATTGACCGTCTAGCCTGGCAACACTCCTTATTAAAGCTTTTTGGAGTATAGATTATATGGAAGCATTTTCCCTATTATAATTTTCCGGTATCTATTTGGTGTCGTTAATAAAGTCAAATACTATATGAGATTTACACCAAGGTGAATCAACCATGTGGTAAAATACACCGAAACCAAAACATGCAAACTAAGTGTGTTGATTTGAACAGCAAACACGTAATGTTTGATCGAGTTGTTTTTGAAGCCAGATTCTTTATAATTCCCGGAAAAGATTTATCATTTATTCTAACTCTATATTAAAACAAATAGCTAGTGGCACAAGTTTTGTAGCTAGTCTTACAGAAAAACGATAAAGGAATAATTAACGCACTGATTCATAATAGCGATAACCATAAATAAAATCATCGAGGTAAGCTATGTTTAGTTATAGTTTCTATTGTTGAACATTCTTAGGCAATCGATTTGAATGCAACCACAGCCGCACGTGCGTTTAACCGGCTTGTAGTTCTAGAAATACGACTGACAACTGTTATGCTCTTATTTTGCAAGAAATTGACTCTGTCATTTCGTTATTTCTATCTGCTGAAAAGCATCATGAGAATCCATGAAGTGAAGTAGTTATTATGCTAAGGATATATTGCTAATTGATTAATATGCTAAGCTACTCATAATAGGTGATGAAAGAGTGACAAAAATAAAAATCACTTCAAAAAGTCAAAAATATTAACAAGGTATACACACATCTATAAAATTAATTATGAAGACTTATTGGTCCTTTGTAAGTACGATGTAGTATCTGAATATCCCATCCGAAAATTCTTTTGTATAAATACCTCTTTATTTAACCCTATAAAAGTATTGTATTCACATTTTAACCAGGTTAATTCTTGATCGGTCAATGGACTTATTTGGTAGGTGAGTACCGGAAATTCCAAAAACTATAACTTACTTTTTGTTAAGGAACAGTCATTAATTATTTTTTTGTTAAGAACTTTAAGTAGCATTACTTTATCAGTGCATTCTAATCTCGTTTAAATATGTTGCTTGACCTTAGTTCATGCTTACTAGTCTATGATTTCAAATAATTAAGTCAATGGCTACTATTTCGAACCACTGCTAATTGCTACTATATAACTGCTACGCAATAAAGTCAGTCTGCCATTGAAAATCAATTATAGACTTGCGGTGCTCTACCAAGATTTCGACGAAGATAAGTTAATAATATTATGCATCGTTGACTTTGCAAGTTTATATTGAGGCCTTCCATTAACGAAACTAATTACTCTTCCTGGTTTACAGCTTGTCTCTCTCATTAACCTAGTTCATCCTCTACTTAGAAGCGCCAATTCAAGTTTGTCTACTTGTCGACGTTACAAGCTAGAATCATAGAAGTTTATGGAAATTCTTTTAACTAGTCTTTGCGTTCGACAGTTGACTAGTAAATAGATAATTGTGTGATTTCCACTGAAGATAAATGTTAGAAATGTGCGCCATTTTCTCCACGTAAATTTTAGACTAGTAATAGATCTCTCTTTACATTTGCATTTGGTTTCTATAGTATTTGTTAAGGCACAATTTTGTTAAATTTTGTTATTCTTGAACTATCTTTATCTCGAAACCTTGTTCGCCATCTTATCTACGGTCTAAATCATTTCATTTATTCGTGTCATTCTTCTCCATGTGATCTTTCAACTCAAAATTATTTTAGTATAAATGTTAAAACTGTAGGATTCCTTCCAAATTCAGTGTTACAGAATAGAGTCTGCACAATTGATGTCAGTCAACTGAAGAGCGCACTCTAACGTCGAATTCTGGCTATTAAACCAAGATGCGTCCCTTGTTCTTTGTTCGCTCTACTAGTCATTTATCTCAACCGCTTCTAGCTTCTATGACCAAATAGGGGTCTACTCAGAAGACTTAAATGGAAAGAACTTATTACCGATGAACATTTGCGCCTCTGTGGATCTGTTCGCCGCATTCTAATTGATAAAAAAGTGGATTTGTGCGTTCACCCGTTCGTCGAGTCACAGCTCTATTATACGCAACTCACGACTCGGTGGACTATCTCGTACTTAGAGACTTCTCTCATATTGGACTTCCAAGTCAATGGAATGGAAGGACTTCAATTTCAACAACTCAATTTCATTTAGTTCCAGCTCACAGCTGCTTTTTTGAGATTATTCAGCGTTTAACGTTCCATTCACTCAATCAAGGTACTCCAGTTTACCCGACGCAGTTATAAGGTGATTTAACACAACTTATGCAAACTACGCTCAGAGGCAGAATTTAACAGGCGATTAATTATTGTGACAAGCAATTTGAGGCCATTCGTACTTACCTTGTTTTAGGAGCTGAATTGTCATTGAACAGAATACATACGTGCATTTTGGTCAAATCTTAGACAAATGCCTTCTCACCGTCAGCAAATAAAGTAGTTTTGTTGAATGGCAGGGGCTCGCTTCGCAATTTTATAAAATTGGAAATCTCAAGGATAGTCTTCGCCGTGTACAAGTAGGGTTACAGAAGCTCCGAGCCTTATACGTGATGCAATTTTCTCTCCTTTTTCTGTGAATCCGATTTAATACGCTCGGGGAACCAGTTGAGCCGGTTTTGAAAAAGTGCCTTATCCTTAGCTTTAGTGCATTCTTCAAATTTCCAGTCCGCTACTAGGTAACAAGGGGTGGGGTTGTCTTGCTAAGTTTTGTCTACGATTTTGAAAGTACTGAATGAAAAGTGAGCTTTTCGAAAGGAGTATATAATGTTCATTTTGAATGCAGAATGTATGAATGTTGGTTGTACGAGTACGTATTATAAAAGCACTATTAAATATCAACCATTCAGCCATCCAATAAGGCATGGCACGAGCAGTATGAACACCTACAAAAGGCTACAGTACAGTATAGATAATTACAAATCTATGACCGCACAGGCAGTTATCATCATGTTTAACGACCTATCGGTCAAAGACATCATAAAATTGTGTCTCCATGAATGGGACGTGCAAAAACCGATGAGAATGCAATGCTACCATATGCCACCGATGACGCAGTTTGTAGGGCAATGTCAGTACGTGAGAATGGGGAAACAATAATAATCTGCCATAGTATTTGTTTTTATCAGAGCGTGCTTTCATTGCACAGATGGTCCTGTTATACGTCTGCACTTTGCTTTCGTTTTTTTGCAATACGCGGATGATAAGCAAAAGGTTGAGGCATAGGGGTTCTGCATTCTTAAGTCTTCTTTTCATTTAGCCAGTGTCAAGTATTTATTATATTTATTATGTTTAAGTTTAATAACATATTTTCCAAATAATCAAAGTCTAGTACCAGTCAGTAGGCAGTTTAGTCGAAGTCATGATTCAGTAAAGTGGTGGGTGCTTTACTGAAAATTCTTGGGAGTTTTGGAGATAATAAAAATATTGCACATTTAACACACGAAGAAAATGCTAAAACAACAACTTCACATTTTCATGTTCCCGCCAAATCCCAAGTGTTGTAACAGACTTGTGTTTAGACGGTCAACGTATCTGTTGTATGCTTGCATTACCTACATTCTTTGGAACGGGATGGAAAACCCAAGCCAAGATCTTATCCTGACCAAACAAAAATATACGAGTAGATCAGATCGTTCTAATTTACGGCTCTCCAAACTCCTTATCGGATACATTCATAGATCTCTAAGGAAATGCCATATTCGGCAATCGCAATAGCTTTATTAAAATTAACGTGTACATTTCCACTGAGTAGGTCACATAGCAGTAAAGTGTGAACGACCTGTATTTATTATGATTGTTCGGCGAGTTCCTGTTTATAGCTTCTACATTTGGCGAAAAATTCAGGGCAGGCTACAAACATGTCAGCCCTGCCTGATTGACCTGTAATGAACACATCACATCATAAACGGACTTTCATTATTTTTAACAATCGACGAATGCTTCATAGGCTTTTAGTTATAAGCTACTGAGGTCATCTTGGGCTCTAGGATAAGTATCTGCTAATAATAATCATCCGCATCTTGATTGGTTCAGATTACTTCTGATAATTATGTTAACGATTAAAAATGGGCTTTTATACTTATTAATGAGATTACCAGGGTGGATGTTAACGGTACAGACTATGTTATAGGTAAAGTAAGGCAGTTTTGAACCTAGAATTCGGTTATTAGCAGTTCATCTAAGCAGTTTGACACTACTAGGAAGGTGTTGAGATATGGTACAAAATGTGATAACAATTGTCTCAATTCCAGAAACACATTGTAACATATTGTAGCAATAATTGAGTCTAGTTAGTTAACGAATTCCAAACCAATTATCACCGAAGCGTGGGCGTACCGACCATTGTCTAAAGTCTAATAGAAGTAGAAGGAAGACATATTAAATCTATTTGTCATGAGTCCGAAATAAGAACTACCAGCATTGAGCGACCCACCGCAAAGAATCTATGAGAATACAAATCTGCAGACCCGATACCCTTTTTCCTGGTGAGATAAGTATAAACAAAACATCCCACGTTTTTTAACACGTGTTTTTTCACTGCTGAGCCGATTTGCTTGTCTGGCCACGGGTGCTGCTCTGCACACTCCATAGTGTTTTCCATACAACAAACACAACGGTTGTGCTTGCCCGCGCTCGCGGCAAGTTATGAAAAACACGACAGTTGTGATGTCAGCACTGAACGTGTTAAGTTACGAAGTCCTATCAGTCGTTTATTAATACTGTCTGCAGAATTTTACATGACTTTAATTTGCGTTACGGTCTATCTATACTATAAAATCGATCGATATGATATAATTACGTAACTGCGACTTTTTAAAGTAATCACACAGCTGCGTACAAAATATCATTAAGCAGAAATCCCATGGACATAACTTGTTCCTATCGGATATGGCGTCACTAAGGAAACGGCTCATATCCTAGCATGGAAGTCACTATTCCCATAGCATCGCCAGCGCAGTTACATCCAGAAATAACACCACCACACGACAACCATCGAACAAGGGCCTCTCAGTTTGTCCCTTGTGTAAACGAACTATAGGGAAAAGGGAAGAAGACACGGTCCAAGTTGATATTGTCGATTCTATAAACAGCTGTTGACGAAGTGGGTGCGTTGCCTTTCAAATGACGTTTTTTATTTTTTTATTGCAAGCGATGGAATCGGTCTGTGACTGTTTTAATGAACTAATTGATGGAAGTATGGCACTAGATATGATTTTATTGTTATCAGAAAGTACACACACACACACACAGTTTTAGATTCGTGTGTACCACGTATGACTCTAGGAACTGTGTGTAAAGCTGAATTGGATTTTAGGATCTGTTCAGCGAATTTTGGCGCAGACTGCACCAGAGAATTACTTCTAGAAGTAGTGCTTTCTGTGTAACTTGCTAGAGACCGAACTGGTCCTTCGAGCCGGATTTCTAATAACTAACTGGGAATGAAAATGTAGACTTCATCTCGGTTTTATGAATATTAGCTAAGCAATTTGAATATGAAATAGAGAACAGTCACATCGGTTTGAGAGAGCTATACATTATTTTGCCAATGTAGTACAGCAAGCTACATTTATCTATAATCTATAATGATTTTACAAGGTTCTGAAATCTCACAAGTGCATCAGTCACCACGCTTCACTCATAAACGTCTCCGACCAGTAATAACGATAAAAAAAATAAAAAGTAAACAAGAAAACGCATAAACATGTGTATAGTGTGTATACATAATTATAGATAGGGCATATTATACTGTGACGTAACGCACATACGAAAAATTTTACTGCTCATTTATCATCATCATCAACCCATAACGTCCCACTGCTGAGCACGGGTCTCCCCTCACTTTCGTGAGGAGGGTTAGGCCATAATCCACCACGGAGGCCCGGTCCGGATTGGTGGATTACATACCTACCTCCTAAATAATTTTCAGGTGGGTGGGTTTCCTCACGATGTTTTCCTTCACCTAAAAGCGAGTGATAATTACGTACATATGTTTTACAGAAACAGATTTGTACGTGCCTACACTGGGATTTGAACTCAAGACCTTCTGATTGGAAGGCGGTCGTTCTCCCTCTAGGCTACCACCGCTTGTCAGTCAGTTAATACTTGTAATTTTTTAGAGGTATAATTTTTACCGATTACCTATAAGTCTGAGATAGTCTATGACCACGTTCGAGTGTATTGTGAATCTGTGAGTCATCACATCATTTAGAAAAGAATAAAATTTACTTATGTACTGAATGGTAAACTGATTTTCCGTACGTACCTATTGACGGAACACCAATGGACTTACAATTAGCATTTCACAATGATTCACTGGCGGCGCCGTCACGTCGGAAACTGTGATTCAGCAGGAATCAGCAACCGTGATTGTATGCAAAAAAACTAACATCCGTAGATTATAAACGGGTTCTTTCCTTACATAGCGGTAGGTACCTAATCAGATAAAATAGAAATGCATTGACTATGGATAAAACCATTGATATAGGTGGTACATGTACCTACGGTTACTGATACACAATGGACAAACCATTTATATCTTTTTTTTATTTGACTAAGTGACGAGACGAGCAAGTCGTTCACCTGGTGGTAAGTGCTACGCCTGCCCATAAAAGTTACAGTACCACCTAGATCTTCTTTGTACCAATGTCTTTATTTATGTAAAGTTATCACTCGCTTTTTTCGGTGAAGGAAAACATCGTGAGGAAGCCCACATACCTACCTTAGAATTACTTCGTAGGTAGGTAATTAGGTATGTTATCCAACAATCCGGACCGGGCCCCTGTGGTGGATTATGGCCTAGCGCTCCTCACGAAAAGTGAGGGGAGACCCGTGCTCAGCAGTGGTTCGATTCCCACTAGGTTGTGACAACAATTTTGTTGTGCTGTGGCAGTGGAAAAGCGACACAGTTCACACGACAAGTTTACGGCGAAGACAGTTCTATCGTAGCCACTAAAGCTTTACCGGGAAGACCATGTGTCGTCTCTACCACAGTACGTAAATGGGAGTGGGATCCAACTTGATTCTAATCATATTCACAAGAATGGAATGCATCCATGAGAATATTCATGTCCTGTAGTTGAGCCTAGCTTCCGTTCGGCGGGTACTTGGCATTTCCGACTCACGATTGATCGGTTCTTTGCAAATGTTTATAGCCAGTCACACCTCAGACGGATAGGTATGCGCTTCCTTCGCGAAAATTGAATTATTTCTTAAACTATCAAGCTTAAACTTAGCTTCACAACTGTACATTTATTTTAATGCTCAAATTTTGTTAAGATGTGTCTAATACAATGACAGTGTTTAATTTACCCTTGTATCCAAAATGTTTGGACAATTTAGGAAAGGTTTAACATAATTATTATCATGTAAGCGGGTTTTTAGCCCAGGCACTTGAATAATATATCGACCTGTCAATTGCCCCAGCGGGCTATGACAGCGGATGCCCCAACGTCCGGCGTTACCCGCGCTTTTACCGACATACTAATTAGTAATTAACGTTAAACGGTTTAATTACCTGCAGAATGGATAGGGCTTTCACAGAAGAGTTTTATTGCGTATGGAAAGACATTAGAGGTGAATAAAATAGCGTTAGTTAGTCAGACATTATCCAATGGTAAGTGCCACTTCTGCATGGTTAGAATAATTGCTAGACCTATTAAGGTCTCAGAAAATCATTTGGAACAAAACGAGAACTAGGATGCTGCATTGGACAGTTTTCTTAGACAGACAATTCTTTAGACTAGTTTATTTTTATATTGTATGTATAATGTGGCATACAAAAACGAATGAAGAAAATTTAAAAAAATGACATTCCTGTAGAGTTTCTTCGTGATATCTTCTCTGATGGGCGAATTACTGAAGCACTGGCAGAGTTGGAGTTTTGGAGTTTTATGGAGTTTTATTTTCCTGTGCGAGATTCAGGCATGGATCACCACTTGAAAGTTCTATTCTACCACCCTTGTATAGCGATTGTACTATGCTTGTTTGTACTACCCTTGTTTACCTATTGTAATTTTTATGTACTGTGTTTCATTTTTTTGTTGTACAACAACGAGTTTCCTATTCCATTCTATTCTCTAGATCATATTTGACTTATTTTTCTCTATGTATTAAGAGACTTAAGTATTTAACTTGTAACAGTGTAATATTTTTGCCAACTTGCAATAATTGATTTGAGTTTTGAGTAATGTTGCTGTAGATTGACATGTGGGCCGTCACATTTTTTCCAAATTTTATGGTTTTTGATTTGAGTGGATGATCAAGGGTTAAAATCTGTGAGCCATTTCAGAACATGTTTCGGACAATTTTACAGATAGACAGACAAGAATTTTAAATTCAGTCATATGATTAGGCGTTGTATAATTAGCTGTTTTCGCTTAAATTTTGGCACGCTGTGGTGATGGCAGGTGGAGTAAGTTCCTGACATAATGATAGCCACATGTCAAGCACATCCCATGATCACCAATTCAAAGATAGGTTGATAATATTGGTTATTGGCTCCACGGGAAAACCTGGACTAGATCGAACCAGGAATCATATCATAAGAGGGAGGAGGCTTATGTCCTGCAGTGGATTAATTGTTTGTGATGTGACTATGATTTATTTCAAGATCATAGACAGATACTTCTATTTTATTATTTACGAGCGAAGTTTAGTGACACGCAACATTACGCAATGCAAAGTTCTGGGTGGCACTGTAACTGTTATGGGCAGGCATAGTGCTTACCATCAGGTGAATGACTTGCTCGTCTCGTCACTCAGTCAAATAAAAAAAAGACAAGGAGCCATGTGACAGAAAATTTCAAAGAAAGCATAAACATCCATGATTAATGCAGTGTATAATATTACAAGCAAAGAGGATGTTTCCACAGGTGTGTTAAATGTTAACTACTACATAGATTTATACTTTTATTAATAGCATGATAAGAAATGACTTCGTAACACAGGTCATAGTGTTACTACAACAAACAACAAACAACTGTTGTTGTTGTTGTTGGAACAACAACGGTGTTTGTTGTTCAAACACTATATTCGACAAGATAATGTAGAATCATCAATCAGGGATATATTATCTAGCAATGTCCAGGGTCCTCGTAATTCCTGGTCAGGATTTGTTTATGTGATAGTGAGTCATTATTATTTATTTCTTAATTACTTTATTAAGTGCTTAGTGTGTCAAAAATAGTTTTTTTTTTTAAAGTTAAGTTAGTTGAATTACAGTTTGGGTAGTGTCTAGTTAAGTTATTTGTATTAAAGTGTGCTTATTGTACAAGTCCGTGTTTGTGAACTTTTGTGTCGTAAATTTGGCAGAGAAATTCCAACTCCTGGTAGAATTAATAATTGTGAATAAATCTGCTTTATGACTTCTTGAAAGTTGAGAGTTGATAAACAGTGCAAAAACTGTAAAAGTAATAAAAAAAAATACAATGACTTAAAAACTTTAGATATTTATATATGTATAAGTACTTTTTTAACTGTATTACTGTTATTTAGCGTAGGTCTAAATATAGTTTGATGAATGCGTAATAATTTACTTAATGTGGAACAGTAAGGAATATATGTAAACAAAAATTTTATGCATACTTTAGAACAAACTAAAATAGGGATAGTTGACATAAAACTATTTTATTTTACACGCTTCGAGAGTTTGTTATAAACTACAACTTACTTAGTTGTTGGGCTTCAACGCAGTCCTTTGTCAGGGCCAGTAAAATTAACAAAAAATGCAGCAAACACACACAATCACCACACATTCTTGAACTAAAAGTAGTTTGAGACATGTTTAACACAACAATTTTCAATTTAACTATCGTTTACGCATATTTGTAAATAAAGTTTGATTTATCCAAGGCACTGCACAACACACATCATTCGAAAAGAAAACGGCCGCAGCCGCTGGCAGCCACACAACTTTTGATTTGGTTTGGTTTTTTTTTGATTTGACGTATAGAAGTACAATGAAGTTTGCTTGCGTCAGTGCGCGAGAAAATGACAGTTGACAAATGAATGACACTCGAACGAAGTATTACTATTCTAAGAATTAAAAGCTCCGCAACTTGAGTTAATATTCACTTTTTGGGGAGAAGCCGAAAACGTCAATGTGATTGTTGATTTTGTATTATTATTTTTCTCAAGCCTTCGTGTGTATTTATAATATTGGTGAAATTCATTGTGTTCGTTAAGGTGCATAAATGTAAGCAAAGGATACAAACTTAAAAAACGTGTTATTTCATGTTCGCTCCAAGACTTCCATTTGTCTCGTCTCTCCAAACCTTCCAGGAAGTTTCAATATTAGCATCCACCAATTTACTGAATCGAGACCTTGGATTTGACTTGTCTGGACTGGCACTGCTTACTGCTTGACAAGCTGGGATATTTACATTTTAGCTGTTTTGTATGGTACACGACTGACACTAATTGAGTGCACAAATCACGCAAAGCCAAAACATTAAAAAACGGTAATTTATCGATTCGATTCAGGGTCATCTCATGACTATAGGAAACAAATAGCAAAAGTTCGATAACAATCAAAACATACATGCCAAGAGGAAGATCTTATCATTGGTACCAACCACCACCACAAACCAAAGACTCAACAACAGTTTATGCAAACAAAATGTCTTCTTTGAACTGAGTGAGTATTGACTGAAGTGCGGGCGGGCCACTGGTAGACTTTAAAGTACAAAGGCAGAACATGTTTTAGGAAGCTTTGAAGATACCTGGCGCTGGAAAAAACTAAACCGTAATAATCTCACAATCGAAGCTTGTAGTGTAGTAAGTAAAGTAAGTGTCGAGAAAACTCCGTTTTTACTTGGATCTGTATAAAATTTATTTTTCTTATTAAAGTTGGATTTTTTAAATTAAAGTTAAATGCAAATCGTTGCAAAAACATTAAGTTTCGCGTTTGTGTGCTAGTTTTTTCTTAACGTTTCTATTTGATCGTAAAATATGTAGTACGAGAACTCGATGGCAAACGTCGCGCGCGAATATTGATTTTTGTTGCAAACTCCAAACGAAAGTGAACACAGGCACTAGATTTAAGGCAAGCTCTGTGATTTAAACTAAACTACGTGATGTGATTGTTAACTATTTAGAAATTGCACCACGATCCGAGATTCCGAGGTGTGGGCAGGCATCAAGGACTTTTTATACATTTTTGTCTAGTTACTTTCGAAAATTAATCTGAAAGTCTTCAATTCGAGAGTGAATTGGTATCCTCTAGGCAAGCATGCTCCATCCTCGACCGTGTCGACACATACCACCAGGTGAGACTGCGTTTAAATGCTTGCCTATTCCGGGATAAAAAAAAAAGAATAATGCACCCAGTTCTGAGTTAAGTTCAAAGTTTAAAAACTAGCCTATCAGGACGATAATAAAATTGGAATAATCATAATTGTTGCTATAATAGTGAAGAAAGCTAACTCTTTCATCTAAATGTAATATTATGTAGATTCTTTCAAAGAATGACAGTGGAGTACTTAGTGTAGGAATATGAACTTAAACATTAGGAATCCTTCCCTTAAAAAAACTATATCCAGCTTCTTGAAAGTGGTCAAATTGAACCCACGAAGATATTAGATATGATAACTGACTCTCCTATGCTTTTATTACACCTCACCACTCCTGAGAAGACGCCTTAGTGGTGATCTGCTCTAGACCTTTAAACTTTCACTGCTAAGCCGATTATCTTGTCTAGCCATGGGTGCGGCTCTGCACACTCCATAGTGTTTTTCCATACAACAAACACAACAGTTGTGTTTTCAGCAGTGAACATGTTAAAATGATACCCCACTGATACAGCTTTCCAGCATACAATCCATTTATATATTAAAAATTGAGATCAAAAACCATCTTGAGGCATTTTGCAAATAATTATTCAAGCACCACAATCCGCCACAGAAGCCCGGTGTGAATTACATACTTTCTAAGTAATTCTGGGTCATGGAGGTTTCCTTCCTATCCCCGTCACCACAAAGCGAGTAATAATCATTTACATAATATTTTGACAAGAATCACTTTTGTCTATGCCCGCATTGGGATTCAAGTCGTGTTCATGCCACAAGGCTATTATCCGTGGCTAGACAAGAGAATCGGCTCAGCAGTCTAAAGTGTTAATAGGTTACATCTAGGTAAGCATGTAACATTGTAGACCACATCGTCACTTACCATCAGGTGGTCAAACGCAAACCTATTTATGAATAAAAAAGAAAAAAAATATTAAATCACATAATATTAATGTAAATCACTTTCATTTATTTCAGACTGATTACACTTATTACAGTGTTTTGCAATATTGTGCTTTTGTCATCAAGATCAACATATACTTAAATTCAAAGAGATGGCGGAAGATCACACTTCTACAAAGCCTTCAAAACTAAATACATTGGGGTCATCTGACCCCAAAGAAGTTTCGAGTGATAATAAAGGATTATGTCAAGATGAGGCTGCTTCTAATGCCTTCCAACTTGATCCGTTGGACAAACTATTGCTAGATATGGATCCAGGAGCGCTCCAGATAGATTGCCATGGATCTACCAACTGTGGTAAACAATTTGAAGAAGATGCTGCATCTAATGCCATTCTGTTTCAAAGAGAATTTGATAGTTCACTTACTAAAGAACTAATAAAAACTGACAACGATTCGTCATCCAAAGCTGCAGAACCTCTAATTGAGAAAGAAAACTCATCTAATGCAAAAGGTTTTAAAAGTGAAGTTGATTGCGCATCAAATGCCAAACCCTGTGACTTTGATGATACTGCATTCAATGCTGTAACTAATGATAAATCTCCTGGAACTAATGACAAACCTGAAATAGATATATACCAGTGTAGCGTTGATAATATATCAGATTATATGGGTTTAAGCGCAAGTTTAGGAGCTGGTGGCTCAACCCCATTAAACAAACAAGACGAAAAAGAAGTCTCCATTTTCAACAATGCAGATAAGGACATGGTATCAATGGTGTATAAATTTTATGAGAATGCAAAATCTATAGCTTCCAAGTGGTGTACAATCCAAATGAGCAACACAGCGCAAGAGTTTGCAGCTTTCAACAACATGAATAGGAAATATAATACATCGCATGTTTATTGCATCTTATGTTTCGCTAAGATTCCATATGCTTTGGAAGATATGAGGAAGCATGTAATGTCACGGCAGCATTTGTTGATCGCAGCACGAACGGAATGTCACAACCTTAATTCCTATATACACACCGTTATGCCTGCTCGTGAATACATTCCATTCCGGATACCGTTGATCGACTTTGTGTGGGAAAGTCGCTGGTTCAGGTCTCGCCAAGACATTGTCCTGAACAAGACTTTCTGTTTGCGCAGTGAGAGCTTCCACTTGCTCCGAAGAGTATCTACAACACACTTGCTCTGCTATGTGTGCGAGGGTACGAACCCTTTCCAGGATCTGTCAGTCCACAGAAACGTGCAACACAATGTTCCACACAATCTGTCACTTGTGCTCACTGAATTCCAGGATGAATTCATTCGAGAAGTAAGTTTTGTTGCAGTAAATCTAACTAAAATTATAAAGCAAGTGACTCTGTCTGTTTGCTCTGTTTTCGCGTCTATATGGCTGAACCAAGCTCGATGAAATTTATTATGGAGATAGTTTGAACCCTCGGTAATTCATCATCAACCCATAACGTCCCACTGCTGGGCACGGGTCTCTCCTCATTTTCGTGAGGAGGGTAAGGCCATAATCCACCACAGGGGCCCAGTCCGGATTGGTGGATAACACCTACCTCCGAAATAATTCTCGGGTAGGTACGTGGGTTTCCTCACGATGTTTTCCTTCACCGAAAAGCGAGTAATTGAATCACTGAAATGGAAAAAATAGAATTAATAGGTAACTCTTAGTCCAGCAATAAGCATAAAAACGTTATATTTTATCCTACAAATGTAACCTTAATGCTTAGGGCTTCCAATATGTGGCAACTTAGTGGGGTGATTTTCATCTATAATGTACGGAGGCGCTGGCGCTTGCATCTTGCATCAAAGTGCGAAAGCAAACCATGTGTAGAAGTAGCACCGAAAATTCAAACAACCCCGCTTATATTTATTGTAAAATTTGTTTTGTTCTAGTTTTAAGTTTTCTTTGTTCTGTGGTGTTTCAATAAAGAGTTTATCTATCTATCTATCTATCTATACTTCACTGATTGAAAAGACCTTTTACAACCTATTTTATTTTCGCAGATACTCGACCGCAAATTCCACTGCGGCTTCTGTAACCTGGTGGTCCCTTCAATGCGTGACCTGCAGAACCACATGAGGGGCGTCTTCCACCTTAGACATAAACTGGAGGCGTACATACGTCTTTACAAGTACATGCCCAACCCGGCCCACCTGGATGCTTTCACTGAAATCGAAGAAGGCCGCCACTTTGTCCCGAACTGGACCGGCAGGCCACCCCCGGGATCGCACTAGAGCTGCAGGAAAATAAATGTCAAACATGGACACTAAAGGGTACATACATAGGGTATATAATAATATATTCCTAGAAGCCTGTTAGTAGGGCTAAATTGCGTCGCGCGCGACATAATTTATCGGTTTCGTCGTTTTTTTTATTTTGTATGACTGAATGACGAGTCGAGCAAGTTGTTCACCTGGTGGTAAGCACCTGCCCATAACAGTTACAGTGCCACCCAGAACTATGCATAGCACAATCATGCGCGGCATTGCACTGCGCTCGTCACCTTGAGACGTCGGCTCTAAAGTCTTATATGCCCAGTAAATTAGCTGGAAATGGTGCCCTTCAAACCGGAACACAGCTATTAAGTAGCAGTAAATAGATGGATAATGCCCGTTGGTCATTTCTATTTATTTTCTTTTGTACGGGGTGGTACGTTAGGGTGGTATGGGTGTTAAGATAAATAAGGGTTCGTTTTTTACTCAATAAATGTAGCTAGAAGGGGTTTTATCTTAGGTAAAGAGATGGGGATTTCGATATTTAACAACTAAACAAGGTCTTCTAACAAAATTCTATCTTACATTTACTAGACAACTTAGGCGGTATTAAGACTATAAAATATATTTTAACTTTTTCATGTTACAAAATTTTGTCCACAGATATAATATATATCTTACGCACGAAGACGACACGAAATAATTATCTCGCGGCGCGCAACTTAGCCCTAACATACTGACCCTCACAATTTCACAGCCAATATCGCCACTAATTTCGTGACTTGACCACCCCTCCCCGTCCTTGTCACACTTTATCACATTATTGAGAGTCTCACTGGGCCATTGGGAACATTGGGTCTCACTGTGAGCCGCAATGTTCTCCACCCACCCTCCCTAGTGTGACATCACATATTTTGCAATTTTACATCTAGAAACTAATCAATTAAAACAGCAGTTCCGAAATTACTATTATTTGGCAGTTTAATACTCAGATGTAGTGGATATTGAAATGTCCCAACCCCTTATCACAATACATAATGTCATACTTCGTTGACCCTCCTACGTGAGACGCACTTTATAGATGGTCCTTTACTGCTAAAACTAAACCATTATAGTATTTTGTACTAGATTGGTCTCAAAATGCCTTTTCTATTATTAAAATCTTAATAACATTGTTAAATCAGTCAGCTATGTTACCTTTCTATACTAATATTATAAATGCAAAAGTTTGTGTGGTTGTCCTCTCTGCACGCCGTAACGGCTAAACGGATTTTGATGAAATTGGATATTTTAGATTCTGGAATAGAAAAATATGTTACCGGGATAATAGATAGCGCGGGTGAAACCGCGAGACGCTGCTAGTGTAACTATAAAGATCGTTCTCGTCACTGAAAAGCGAGTGATAATTACGTATATCGACGCTAGAAAGCGTAAACGCTGCAACCCTTTGACCGACCCGAAAATACTTTTTTTACATATTTGGAAACAAACCCACATTTCAACGTCCCCTAGGAACTTTAGGATATAACCAAGGTAGCAGTATTGTAGCTTTGTATGTAACACACCAAATATCCAAAATTTACGAAACCGATACCCTTTCTGATGCATCACGACACGACAGACAAATGTGTCGGTGGCTTTAATCATGCAAGAAAAATTATAACTATGATATGTAATAAAAAAGGATGTGTAATAAGGAAGTACAAGGACTGACTAAGTGACTGATAACATTCAGGCCTTCAGGCCTTACTGACGCCATTTGCAAGTTAATAATTTATAAGACGCGGGAGATCATTTTGGTCAAATCGAGCGAGAAATTGAATGTATTTTTCGAATTTAAATGTATTATCATCCCCTGTAATGGATTTATCTAGAATGTATGATTAAATAGTAGATTGTTGTATGTGTAGGTATGTGTTAGAATACACAAGTTATATTAGAAAACAACACCTTAGGAACACAGATTTTGACTGCCTCCGTGGCTTAAGTGGGTGATGAGCCGACTGGGAAGCGTGAGGTTGCGGGTTCGATTCTCGCACAGGGCAATGATTTGTGTGAATCACAAATAATTGCTCTGAGTATGGGTGTTTGTAGGTCATGGTCCTCGTAGTTTTTGTTTGCTTAGATACATGTAATCCTAGTTAGGGGTCAGGATCTATGAAAGAGATCGTGTCGCGTTAAAAAAAATAATGATATCTAGTGATAAAATGTGTACCCATCGAATACAAAAAGATTATTATTAATTATGTATTGATAATAATTAAATTATTATTCGATGTGTGTACCAAAGTGTCCCATCGCGTACCCTATTATCAAAGGGAACGTAGGGAATTATTATTGTGTGGGAATAAACTTATTAACACACTTGCGGTGTTACCATACTAGAATATATTTTTCCAAGAAATACCAATACCTCAATACTACAACAATACTAAAGATGAAAAAAAAAATCGTAGATATAAACTTAAAAAGTATGTAAGTGTCGTTTTCCCCTTTTATAACTCAAACCAAAAACAGTTACTTAATTATTAGTTTAATAGACCATTTTTGTTTATATTACTCTATGTAAATGAGACATATTTGACTTGGAAAAATGCATTGTTTTTGCTTACTTGCAATTAATGATTTGAGTTTTAAGTATTGAATAAATCACTAGGACTCGCCACACACCTAACTTTTCCACAATTTCCATAAGTCGGGAAGTTGCCATTTACTAATAAATGGGTAGCACTCACGGGTTTTTTTATATATATGTCATTGCGCGGTCACGTTAGTTGCTGCTACAGCAATGCCGTCCTTGACACAGTTTTAATCAATTAATGTATTTATTAATTACCATATTACACCAGGTCAAAAAATGATTTACACTGCACAGTGGTGACTGATATTGTATGTTCATCGTGAATTCATAATGCTTAATGCTCATAGCCGCTGTGTGATTAGACGATATAGTTACTATCATTATATTATTGTGTTATTTACGTCCGTGTATTAGAATGCTTTTTAATCAGTGACAAATATGTATACGTGTGTGTAATTACTGTCAATGGTGGATTTTTAATAACTGTTTTCTGATCGTCTTCAACAAACACGCACTTTATTGTATGCGTAATAATATGTAGATATTAGATTACTTACTGAGTAGCTATCTGACTAACTTCCTAGGGCTAGTGTGTGTTTTCAGCAATCAACTAGTCAAGTATTAAATTTAATGGCTTTAAATAGTGGACGTATTCTGTAGGTAATTTTTTTTTCAGTTACGTTACGTAATCTTTTGCCATATTTAATAGATTTTTAAGAATTGTTTTTAATTTATTTTATGTGATAAATTATGTTCTTTTGCAAAGCAAAAAAAGTTTACGTAATATTAGGTAAACAAAGCAAGTTTTCTAGTCATGCTTAGGGTTGTGCAAAAGTTCATCCAAAGAATAAGGAAATATTTGTAGTACAATCACAATCAAAGTGAAAAGTTCTCAAACTAAAGTTATAAATTAATGTATTATTTCAAGAAAGAAAGTATCTTTTCAAGTATGTATTTGGAGTATTATAGGTAAGTACGTATACCTACATAAACGCAGTAATTTATACGAGTCTAATAAAATGATATGTATGTATAAAAAATGTGTTTCATTATCATCCTTCATCTTTAATTGGCTTAAATAAATATAACACGACTTTCTGGTTGGCTTGATACGTTGTATGCATCCTAGTTTCAGCCTAGTGTTGCAACCTCAGTATTTGTATAATAATCCTACGTACTTATCTTATTCAAGATCTTGCTAGCATCTCACAAAGGTTTATTTATTTTTCCAATGATGACGTGGAAAAGAACGTACCTAAATATCAATCTGTCTAGTTACGTTCCCGACATTTGCCAAATACGTGAATATGCTTCGCCATCATGGAAAGTGGCAGTGTTAACATCGGATAAACATTTACAAATACAATTTATCGATTTCATACATGCTGCCCATCCCGACTTTTTACCCAAAACGTAGTAAAAAGAGGTTAGCCTGGCAACACTCCATACTCTTTCTTTAGATTTGAAATGACACTGACTGCCTGACAGTTTATTCAGTGTGACATTCAGAAGTTTTTGCACAAGTCAAAAACTATTATTTTTTTTATTTCGTTATTGGACGGGGGTTTCCATGAATGCTTTGCTTATCTTCGAATTTACAAATCTGTAGAGGGATGACGGAGTTTGCTGAGAATTTGCTGACCGTTGTGCTTTTTGACTTAAGGAGACTGGTTGCTTGCTGATTTCCTTCAGTTCAGTTCAGTTCGCTCAGAGGCCGGAACTATACTAATAATTAATTGGTATGTGCCCATAGCTGTTTGTGGCGAAGAAGCAAAGAGTATAATAATTAATAAATATAGAGCGAAGAACGTCCCTACCGGTAATTACAACGGGTAAGTAGGTAATAAAATATTTCTTTGTTTACACGTTGACTGCTGAACCGGATTTTATATTTAATTTTGGGCATTGTTACGGACCGTGTGTGTTTTCTAGCACTGGTGTGCCGTCTGCGTGAGCCCCACTAGTAGCGCCGCGTTAAAACACTCACGTCTGTGTTTCGCCACACAGCTGGTAAGCTGCGCTAACACAACAACCGTGTTTTCCCGCGCCCGCCTAAAGCTATAAAAAACAACATCTGTGTTTTCAGCAGTGAATGTGTTAAAAGTACATAATATTCTGTTCTAAATATGTACTGCCTTTACAATAGTAATTTTGTATCCATTAAACTCTCCCTTCAATAAACTAACAGTATCATAATATAGCTCGCCCCAATACTCTCTAGATTACATTCCTATTATATAAAACAGGATAGAAAAGAATATAACAATAGATATTTATGGACTGATAAAACATTCCTTAAAATAACTACTTACTTACCTAAAAAGTTTATTCCTTTTTGTTTGCACATTGGAACCATTCATCTTCAATTTGCAATCAAATTAAATATAAATAGTAGTGTCTGCCTATTTCTTCTTCATAACTACTGAAACGGTTTCGATATTAATGACATTTTATAACAAGACCACCCTATTTTTTATGTTCAATATCAATTTTACTATCTAAAAACCACAGTACCTACATAAAATACATTAATCCTAGAAAGCGTCTCCATATAACATTTCCTGTCTTAATTTTTGATATCATTGATTACTTTTTAGTCCATTATATTACGTTGTTATGCCCTTTGTACTGATTTGTGAAAGACAAGTTGGTTTAATTCTATATGTGTATATTAATAATCGAATGAGTGTTAATTGATTATATTTTTGCCAGCCCATCATGGGGTCGAAGCTGCAAAAGAATGCCATCCTCACAGGGTACATCAACTCTTACTGCCTTGTGTGCGAGTGTTACTTCGACACTGTGGATGAAACCAATGACCACATACAAGAAAACACGCACATGGACAAGTTGACTGCACATCCGTATTTGGAGAAATTTGAAGACAACCATATTAGGAAGGTAATGTTATCCCATCGGGTGTCTCAATTATGTTTTCCTTTCAATCATCTTTTGTTTTGTTCTGTTAACACTTTGACTGCTGAGCCGATTTTCTTGTCTAGTCACGGTTACGGATCTGCACATACAGTTGTATTTTCCCATACTCGCAGCAAGTTATAAAAAACACAACAGTTGTGTTTTCAACAGTGAACATGTTAAATTTAATGCCCAACTCTCGAAGTCTTATCCTGTAATAGGTTTCAAACTGTGACAGTTGTGGAGTTAGGTGTAAGTCACAGTGTATGCAGTAAAATAGCAAATCTTAATTGGGGCAGGGCGTTGGATAGGTTTCGAGGTGGCTGCCCGTCTTGCCACGGAGGCGGTGACACTGGTTGTCGGCAGGATAGGAATGCTGGGACTCAAAGTGGCCCTGGGCAAAACGGAGGCCCTGTGTTTTCATGGGCCCCGTAAAGCCCCGCCGCGAGGGTCCCACATCACTATTGGAGAGGCCCGGGTCGAGGTCGGGTCGAGTATGAAGTACCTGGGACTCGTCCTCGACAGCCGCTGGAACTTCCGCGAGCACTTCACTCGCTTGGTCCCCCGATTGATAGGGGCAGCCGCCGCATTCAGGCGTCTGCTTCCGAATCTCTGGGGGCCAAAGGAGAGCACGCGCTGCCTATATCTGGGGGTGGTGCGGTCCATGGCCCTGTATGGGGCTCCCATATGGGCGGGTGCCCTGACAAGGCCGAACATCACCCTGCTGAGGAGAGCTCAGAGGGTGATGGCCGTCGGGGTCATCCGTGGATATCGCACCGTCTCCTGCGAGGCGGCGTGCTTGCTGGCGGGGTCCCCTCCGTGGGACCTGGAGGCGGAAATGCATGCCGACATGTTCGAGTGGCGCATGGACCTCCGCCTCCAAGGCGAAAGCCCCCCGCCGAGGGCGATTGAAGTGTGGAAGTTCCATGCTCGGCAGTCCTTACTCCGGAATTGGTCAGAAAGGCTGGCCGCACCTGGAGCGGGACTAAGGACTGTCGAGGCTGTCCGGCCGGTCCTCCAGGACTGGCTGGACAGGGCTCACGGGTCTCTCACCTTCCAGCTGGTGCAGGTGCTTACGGGGCATGGGTGCTTCGGGAAGTACCTGCACCGCATAGCCGGAAGAGAGCCGACACCCAAGTGTCACCATTGTAGCTGCGACGAAGACACGGCGCAGCATACGCTTGAGGAGTGCCCAGGCTGGGCAAGCGAGCGCCGTGAACTCGTCGCAGCAGTGGGGGCCGACCTCTCGCTCCCGACCTTGATTGAGTCAATGGTCGGGGACGAGAGGTCCTGGCAAGCCGGAGAAACCTTCTGCGAAGAGGTGATGTCGCAGAAGGAGGCTGCAGAGCGGGAACGGGAGATCACCTCCGAACTTCCCCTCCGCAGCCGGCGAGCGGGGCGTCGAAGAAGAGCATTCTTCAACGCCCTGCTCCGGCCCCCATAACAGAGGCTTGGGCGGCGGACCGGGTGTACGTCCGCCGCCCACTCGTATGCCTCGAAACGGCGCGCGCGGTGTTCCCGCGCGCCACACTCACAAAGTTAGACGGAGTGGAGCACTCCTCTCCACTCCTGCCAACGGGATGGGGTTCTCCCTTGAGGACCAACGTCGTCGGGGCCGCGGAAGTCCACTCTCGCACCCGTAGCCCCGACAATAAAGGCGTCCCGGTGAAACACCCTGGGGTTTAGTGGGTATACCCGTCAGACTGGCGGGGGAGTCCCACATAACCACCCGGCCCTCACCCGGGTCTGGTGGTACGCGTAATTGCATTCCCCAGGTAAAAAAAAAAAAAGAAGGGCGTTGGATAGGTGAGACCTGCAGAATGCATGATGATATGATATGATCAGCTCACTTCACATACACCTTTAAAACCAGTGCTGAAAACACAACTGTTGTGTTTTTCATAACTTGCCGCAAGTACGGGAAAACACACCTGTTGTGTTTGTTGTAATGGAAAAACACTAAGGAGTGTGCAGAGCTACACCCGGAGCTAGACAAGAAAATCGGCTCCTGAAAGTGTTAAAAAAATATTATTGTTGACCCATATTATTTTCAAAAGGTTGTTGTTTAATTTTATTAGTAAATCAGCTTTAAATTTAGACCAATAGGCTGTGTAGGGTCCATGCGTTGTGATTGACCTACAGGGAGAATTTCTCAGTATTCTTAATGAAACCATTTAGCCTACTGCATACGTGGCAATTAAGCCAACTATTCCAAACAACAAGTCTTGTTCAACAACACAATACAATGCTTTGTAGGCTATAGGCATATGATTGTTTTGAAATATTGTAGTTTGATCAATACATAACGTAAAATGTATGTTGTTCTCAGGTAAACAAAGGCTATTTCTGCGAGTTCTGCAGCCTGCTCCTAGTCACAGCCGCCCGGATGACTCTTCACATACAAGAGAAGTCCCATTATGAGAAGAAAGCCACGTTACAACTGCGGCGGCCCAGCGGTATCTCTGCAGTCGTCGCCTTCGAGGATGTTCTCATAGACGAGAGAGCTTGGCACAGGTGGGACTTACAATTATTTTTGAGGAGTAATATTTTACTTGTAACATACTAGCACCCAGCACCAGATGACATAGTTTGTAGTACTACATTCAGAATGGCCACTCTCCACCCCGCGTCTCTACCTGCAATCAGTGGACAATTGAGAGGACAGTGAACATGTCATGCCCAAATGTGATAAACTAATGGTTCGCATAAACCTTCATACTAGCGGGTTGCCTTTTGTTTTGGTTGTGTAATATGTTTCTGTACTTCAACTGCAAGTTTTATTATATGGCTTCTGACACACAATTGACGCGTGTACAAGCGTCATCAGTAATTCAATATGAGTTGTCAAATCAGCGTTGTTTGTGTGGAGATATTGCAATATCCATCCGGAATATGAAGTTCTAAAAAAAATTGCTTTAGGCCACGTGCGCTCTAAGCGGCTATTCGCGTTACGGCCAGCCGTTCAATTGGCCGCAGGATACCTTTGCAAGGCAACTGTCCCGCTAACCGCATAGTGCGTTGGTACGCTTATTAAGCTATATGACGCGTGTAGCTTGGGAATCCAGTAATAATAACGAAAAATCGATTTATTCGCCAAAAGCCTACAAAATAGTCATCAAGGGCACATTTTCAGTGTTCCGCCGAAACTCAATGAAATGTTTTATGTATAATTGTTTTTGTTTGCACAGTCTGTCCGAGGAGACTTGCGCGATATGTAACGAAGAGTTCGGCAATGAGAACATCCACAAGACCGAGTCGGGACACTTGCTCAAGCTGGTGCAGAACAAGATGCAGTTTGGCGCTGACAACAACTTGTACCGGACGGTGAGCAGCATTGTTTTTACCAGACCACTACCGGTAGTCTGGTACTACCGTTTGACCACTACCACACCGATGTAAAGCAACAATGCTGTCTATGATGGTACACGCAGACCTAGAAGTAACCAATTAACTCGTGACTTGAAAACTCCCAGATAGTAACTGTTGGGAAACGCAGATTCCAACAAGGAGTTCCAGTCCTTTGCTGTACACATAATAAAGAAGCAAATCGTATCATGTGTAAATTTGTAACGTCCACATTATTCAGTTTGAACTCCGGCAAAGGATATAAGATACTTTATATTAACATAAACTGGAAGTCTGAGGCAAAAACTAGTTTTCTTATTAATATTTATTATTTATTTATTTAATACTTTATTGCACAGATTAACTAACTAGTACAAATGGCGGACTTAACGCTAAGAGCATTTTCTACCAGTCAACCACCCATAGTGAAGGAGAGACGGTGTAGGCGTGCATCAAAATATCTCATTAAGAAAAAAATAAAAAATAATAATAATAAACAATAATGGAAAATAATACAGCTTAATACAAAAACAACATGAATGTAATATAATAAAATATAAAATAATATAATATAGTAATATATATAATATAAAATAATATAATATAATAATATATATAATAAATAATAATATTAATGCATGTTTCATACATTCCAGACTGACGACAGCTCTTTCCAATGCTTGACCTGCAACACAGTCTTCGCTCTGGACACACTCAATGACCATTTCAATGACCCCGAACACAAAAAGCTCTACACAAAGTGTCAAGATAATCTAAAAAAGTACTTGGCCCAAAATAAAACCAATGACAACTCAACTAAACCCATTGTCAAAGGGAAGATTGAAAATTCCGTGAATGTAGACACTGAAGACAAGAAAACTGCCAGAAAAAAGAAAGAGGTTGATAAAAATGTTGCAGATAGCTCCAATAATAACTCTAAAGATGCAAAACTGAATGGGAACGCAACTAAGGGAGTCAAGCAAGAGGATAAGACTAATGATTGCAAAGAGATTGTGCTGAAAACAAGAAACCCTGAAGAAACTGAAGCAATTGCGTACGCTAATGAAAATTACTTGACTTTTAACGAAGGTTGGTTTTTGTTTAACTTTCACTGTTGTGCGTTTCACTTATGCCAATTGAATACATATTATTATGATGACAGCGAGACAATCTGAAAAAAAATAACCTTATACTTACACAAAATCCAATGACAACAAATAATGTTTGTCATCATTAACAACCCATATCGCCCCACTGCTAAGCACGGGTCTCCCCTCACTTTCTTAAAGAGGGTTAGGCCATAATCCACCGCGGGGGTCCAGTCTGGATCGGTGGTAATTCAATAATAATAATAATATAACAATGTTTGTACTTAAGATTAAATTAAAGACCCATGAAATAGTCTTGGGTCTTGTAATACTGGCTTCGAGCGTGAGCATAGGTCTCTTCTCACGGATGGAGGATGGATGGGAAGATTATAGGATCCAGATGCTCCGTTACTATTACACTGGTATCCTTAGTCATTGCATTCATATTCCCTCCACTCAATTTCTTTGTGGGCCCCTCGAGCGTCCCTCCAGTTTGTTATGATCAGTTGAACTTTTCGAGGTTCCTTTACAATCCTTGTATGAGGGAATATTGGGGTGGAGGTATTCGGCATCATCATACACTTCCAAGTGGTCCCCTATATCCCTAATATACCTCCGTGATGGGTTATTGTACACTGTCATCATAAACATAGCTTATGAATTCTTCAAAACCGTTTTCTAAAGCCATTTTAACAGGATTAGTAGTCGAAGCGGGTTCGAGGAATGCGCAAGGTAGATCGCAAAGTACCATAACATTAAAGATGATTTGTTTCGCTCGTATAACGATTTTGTCGAGGTAAAACACGAGTGGAGGAAATTTTAACGACTGAAACTACCAAAACACAGTGTGGGGTTGAAGTGGAGGCAAAAATCTGGGCTAATGACTAAAGATACAGCGGTTAGATTAAGCCTTGTTAATGTATTTTTTCAGGTAACAGCAACGCCTTCTGCCGCGTCTGCGAGACCAAACTGCCCGCTCCGCTGCGCAGCATGAAGGAGCATGTCAATGGGAAGGAGCACAAGAGAATGATGGTGAAGCAAGCGCAGGTAAAGAATAGAATAGAATTCCCTCATATGATGAAAGAACATGTTGCTTTTCCCAAACAAATGTAGTCCACTATGTCTAGCCTGTGTTTTGGCATTAGAGAGTTCATTTTAACACGTTCACTGCTGAAAACACAACTATCGTGTTAGCTGTATGGGAAAACACTATGGTGTGTGCAGATCCGCACCCGTGGCTAGACAAGAAAATCGCCTCAGCAGTGAAAGTGTTAATTAGAAGCTTTTATTCAACTTGCAATGTTTACATGTTTTCGGATCAAATCTTGCAACTAAATTTTAAAGCAGCTATCGTCTACGATTGAAATGTAATTTTGTTTGTCTGTAAAGTTCCGATGACAATACAATATTATGGTGAAAGCGAGCTGATCTGATGATATAGCCGGAAGTTAAACACGGAACTCCTCTCTGACTAACAGTAGGTTGATGGTGTTTGGACTCATTATGATCAGCTCGCAGTACGGATTACGTCTTTTATAAAAGCTTGTCCGGAATAACATATATTTTCTAAACCTTATTTACGTTAGATATCCAATCTTTATATTGGATGGTTTTCCGTAATGAGTGGGACAGACTCGTATGTGTGTGATTTTGACACATTATTTATCTAATAAAACATTTCTATCTCGTAGCTGATCAAAACCCCTAAAGCCAAGTCGGATATAACCAAACGTTCCATGAAGTTGTTCATCCAGCACATTTTGAGTATTCGTAACACGTTCTTATGTGATGATGTTATCATCAATGGCAAGTTCTGTGTGTCACTGCCCAGCTTTGCAATGCTCACGAGGAACGGCTCCAGTTACAGGTGAGCCTTGACCTTAACAAGTTCACTGCTGAACCGTTTTACTGTTTTTGGCTCTCTTGCGAATCATCACACAACGTGTGTGTTTACTGTTAACTGGCGTTGTGTCGGTAACTGAACTCAATCAGCTGTGCGGGCGCACACGACTGGTGTGATAATGTTGTCGATACAGCAGTGCGGGTTCGCACGCCAGGCGTGTTTTTGCTTGTCGTAAAATAATAAAAACACAGACGTATGTTTTCAGCAGTGAACGTGTTTAACTATTATTTAAAAAATGAAAAGAGAAAGAATAAATAATAATACTGAAATAAAAGAATAATAATAAAGAACCCCCTGACTTACCCCTTCCCAAGTTCCCATCAAACATCGACTGACTATCTATCTATCTATCTATCTTCATTCTTATTATTCTTCTATATTAGTACTGTTATTTAACCTTGAAAAATCATTATATACTAGCAGTGGCCGGCGGTTTCCACCCGCGTTTTTACAATTATCCCACAGGAACTGTAATTTTTTAAGGGATATAAAGTATCCTATGTTGTATTCCAGCATCTGAACACTAAATTTCATCAACATCCGTTCAGCTGTTCGGTGTGAAGAGAGAACAAACACACAAACTTTCGCATTTATCATATTAGTTAACACGTTGACTGCTGCACCGGTTTTTACATTAATTAGGCACCGTTACGGACCGTGTGTGTTTTCCAGTACTGGAGTGCCGTGCCGTCTGTATTTCACCACAGAGCCGGCACATAAGCCGCGCTAACACAACAGGTGTGTTTTCCCGCACCAGCGTAGAGTTATAAAAAGACGTATGTGTTTTCAGCAGTGAACGTGTTAAACAAGTATTATATGTTCGCCCCGCTGTTTCACCCACGTAGTTCCCGTCCCCTTGAGAATACGGAGATAAAATATAGCCTATAGCCTTTCTCGACAAACGGACTATTCAACGCAAAAAGAATTGTTCAATTCTAATCAGCAGTTCCTGAGATTGTCGTGTTCAACCAAACAAACTCTTCAGCTTTATATATTAGTATAGATTTATTACAGTTTGATTAGTGAGATTGAACCTCTTTACGATCTGTGGATTAAAATAAATATGTATCTCGATGTTTTGATCAACTTACATAGACCGTATAATCGAAAAGATTGCGTGGGAGTAGTCTTATTCTGGGTGTACCATACGTTTGACATATGGAGCATAAAATGTATACCTTTTTTGGAATTCTGTTTTTTTGACCAAAATAACCAAGATTCCACCCAGTGGTACACCCAGAATAAGAACAAGCTATAGAAGGATGATTAAAGGCAACCGCTGTCACACTGCTCTCTTATTCACATCTTGTAATACAGCTTACACGAGAGTGAGCGAAATAGGAAACTTCCCAAGTTTTTTTTATTATTTCAAGTACGATGGTCCACTAGATAGATTGTTCAGATTGTCATGGCTTGAAACCTTTTCGGATATTTAATTCGATTTTTAATTTGTCATTGCAGGTGTCAGTTGTGCAAAAAAAACGTGAACGACGAGGCCGCTATCGGCCCGCACGCCAACACGGCGACGCACACTCTGGCGATGGACAACACAGCCGTCATCACCTCGCTGTCTGACTCGGAGTTCGTCAGAGAGGTGCGTATCGACGCCGCAATAGTCATGGGCACGATTAACAACAGTCAACGTGTACAATCGAGAAATATCAATAACAGTCGTCTAGTACTTAACAACAATCTACAAGTATTCGTAGCTTGCGAAATTAAACAAAAGATTCTACATAACATATGAGAAGACGTCATAACATATATTCATTGATTTTTCTGTCCCACTGCTGAGCACGGGTCTCCCCTCACTTTCGTGAGGAGGGTTAGGCCATAATCCTCCACGGGGGCCCGGTCCGGATTGGCGGATAACAAAATCTATCTCTGAAATAATTATTGGGTAGGTATGTGGGTTTCCTCACGTTGTTTGCCTTCACCGAAAAGCGCGTGATAATTACGTTCATATGCTTCACAGAAACACGTTGGTACTTACCCGCATTGGAATCTGAACTCAGGACCTTCTCCTTGGAAGGCATACGTTCTACCACTGGGCTACCACCGCTTTACAGTAACATAATAGATTAACTTAAGTGTGTGAAGTACCTCGCCCTTGCCAGATATTCATTCTCCAAGCAGTACTGTATGCCGGTTTGAAGGGCGCTGCTTCCAGTGAAATCACTGGGCATATAACCAATGTCTTTACAACCAATATTTCGGGGCGACGAGCGCAGTGCAATGCCGCACAAGATTATGCAATGCAAAGTTCGGTGGCGTTGTTATGGGCACGCATGGTGCTTACCATCAGGCGAACTACTTGCTCGTCACGTTACTCAATAACTTAACGTGTTCACTGCTGAAAACACAGACGTTGTGTTTTTCATAACTTTACGCGGGTGCGGGAAAACACACCCGTTGTGTTAACGCAGCTAACGTGCCGGCTGTGCGGCGAAACAGACGTGTGTGTTTAACGCGATGCTACTACATTGCGGCTCACACACGGCGCGCCAGTGCTGGAAAACACACACGGTCCGCAACGGTGGCCAAATCTAAAAACCTGTGCAGCAGTCAACGTGTTAAAAAAGTGTACATTTTCTGCTGAGTTGGTTAATGTTCGTAATGTGATAGGTCTGTCTCAACATCTACCACTGCGGGGTTTGCAACCTGGTCATCCCATGCTGGGAGGAGGTGAGGACCCACCTGGATTCCCAGGAGCATAAGGACCACAAGGTATATACAATTATACGTAACTACCTCTAGAAGGAAAAGTGAAACAACTGCGGGTTCGATTCCCGCAAAGAGCAAAGGTTTGTGTGAACCACAGGTATATATTATATGCTCGGAGTCTGGGTGTTTGTGGGAGCATGGTCCTCGTATTTCGTGATACAGGGAGTTCTAGTAAGGAATCCCTGAAATACATAATGTCACGGTACAGTAAAAGAAATCTATTTCAACCCGCATCAACCCACTGTTGGGTATAGGTCTCCTCTTGTGCACGCAATTCCTTTCGGCCCTGCGCCGGACGAATCAACTAGCCCAAGAAATAATTAAAAATATATGTAGTACAATGGGTGGCCTTATCGCTTAAAGCAATTTCTTACAGGCAATCTTTGGATGGACAGGAACTAAATCGTAAAGTTATGCTTTTAATGGTGGTGACATTGAGAAAGAAATAATAACATTTCATGTGTTATGTGTGTATTGGTGGGATATAAACTATTAAAAAATCAAGATAAAGAAAAAAAAGACAAAAATTAAGAAATTAAAATTAGGCTTTAGGATTATTAAGATGTAGTCTCTGCCTATCGCAATGGAAACAGGTAGGCGTAATTGTTTGTGTAAACTGTTAAGGGTGGATTCGACCAAAGTTCAATTCTTTACCTGGGTAATATATAGTTAAGAGTCAGGATCTTTGTGTGATGGTAACGTGTCTATCACTGTTCTTCCAGTACGCGAGCGAGTGTCGGCTGCGGCGCCACCTGCCCACCATAGCCGAGTACCGCCGCCAGCAGGAGGTAGACTTGCTGCACGCGCTGTTTTCGGGGCAGGTGTTCCGCCGTTAAAGCCGCCATGCTGCCATGCTGCCATCTACCTACCGTTTTGTTAGTTATCTCTAGATATTGTGTGAGTTTCTGCTTCAGGTGAAGCTATATAATCTATAGTAGCGATTGGCTGCAAGACTCGCGCTAGGCCTATAGAGACCCTTATAGAGGATTTATAATGTTATCTTCACTTATTGGACATTATCATGCATACAAAAATATTGAAGGTTTAGTTAAATTATTGATATTAATACGTATTACTTATGGAGGAGCTTCAACACTATGTGTCTTGGCCTCTTTTACTCTTCAGTCCTTTTCTGATCACCTTTCAATAGGATGTGATTGTTCAGATTTTTCTTAGGTTTTCCCCGAATTTGTCTATCCACAGTTTCTTGGGTTACCTGGGTCGTTTCTTTTGTGTATGGAGTCCTTTTAGAAACCATGTCCGAAGTTATTGCCGATATCTAACTTTCTTGTCAACTTTCTTATCTTAAAAATCCACCATTGACAGTAATTACACACACGTATACATATTTGTCACTGATTAAAAAGCATTAAATTTCTTATCTATATAATATTAAAGATTCTCGTCATTCATCCGTAATATATTTTCAATAATATTGTGTGCGCAAAACGACACCGATACAGGGAAGATCAAAACAGAACGAAAACTGTCGAAACTCAATATTTACACTGCGATATCGCGAATAAGATAATGTTTTGAAAGTGCTCATGTTGGTAGTAATAGAAAAAGGAAGTGCCATAAAAGGGTTGAGCATTAATAATTTATAATGTTCAAAATATTTTTTTAGCGTTAGAGGCTAAATATTTTTTCTAAACATATTGTACTCCAAAGTTGATATTCTAGAAATTAATTAAATATTAAGGTAGATTCTAAGTGCACCAAATTAAACTTACATTTTAGTTTAAAGTTTACAATTATGCATAGGTTGATGCGATGGAAAATGCTGGGACTGAAAAGATATCGATTCTTAATGTGATTTGAAAGTACTATATAATAAACTAGGTAGGTATGCAAAGAGTTCCAAGCTCTATCTTCCCTAAAGAAAACCACTTATAAACGACAGGTTTGCTTTTTTAAATACTTTATTAGTTTCGCTAGTATGTCCATATCTGAGGTAAAGTAAGCAGATAAGTGATTTAATGAGTAGCTGTAGTAATAATATAAGTAGTAATATGGCGTGAGATTAGCTTATTTGGCGAACACTTTGACAAGAAAATCGGCTCAGCAGTCAGTGTTAATATGCGGTGAGGATGAGGGCTCACTACTGCCCAATGTTACAGTAAAATTAAATATTTGAACTCTGTCTACTCTGTTCATGGCGCCCGAGGATGTCGTCTGTCACACATATATATAGATATAGTTAAACCCCTTTATTATAAAAAGTTATGACGTTTAATAAAATTGCGCACTACAATATTGTACTGCGCAGTATGACGTTTGATAACTTTTTATGAATAAGGGGGGTAGACTATAGATATACCTACTTTCTTAGTCATAGGCTTGGAACTTTTTTAGTTGTAAAGTTTTTAGGGTCCGTTGATAAAATAAAAACAAAACTATATATAATATAACGATTGTTTTATTCAATCTTTCATGTCTTACTCCCGAGTACATAGGAGGTTACTAACTAATAGGTTTAACTTACGATACATAAAATTAAAGTATAAAAAGAATATAACTAATGACTCCTAACTTCGAGTCGCGTTATGGCCAGCCATATGTTTAGTGAAAATGCTTTTTGCGTCTTTTACAGTGAATTTCTATCACAATTTTGACCACAAAATATTTGAAATTGAGATAAACTTTCACCAAAGACTGTAGACTTGAGATCACATGTATTAGAAAACTGTATACACAGGTAGGTGCAGAGTCCGCGTTGGTTTCGCGCCAACCGCACCGGATGCTCGAACCCAACACGGAGAACATTTCCGTAACATGCATAAAAAGTTACATATTCATTTGGTCAGCCTTTCTAAAATAATTTATCATTATGTACATACAAAAACCCACGTACTCCAACCTGTAACAATCACAGATCAATCATGATATAAATACTAAAGTTATATATTTGGCTCTAATCTTGGAGCTAGCTAACATGACATGATAGATGCCTGAGGAGTCCAAGTGCGGGTGCGCTTTGATTGGGAGCAAATAACTGAGCAACGAGCATTCGGTTGGAAATGGTGTTACGCGGCGTTCGCTACCAACACTATTTACAGCCTAATTATATTTATAAATGCTCTAAAACTTCCATCAAACGACGCACATGCATATCATATTTATATAAAACAACATTGCGATTATAACTCTTAAAAAGATGGTGAAATTTTCATAATTATATATGCAAATTAATTTATTCATATCTATAAAAAGATATCCTAAGCAAAACTGATTCCTTCATATATTGATATCGTGTTCGCTAAAACCATAAAAACAATACAATAAATAAACTAGTATTTTTGTTACCACAGCTTACATTGAAACAGTAATTAATGTAGGTATACTTAACCATTTAATACAAACATTATCAATGTAAGAGCATTAAGGCCGATTATTTTACATATAAATTTAAATTTTATCTGTAGTCAATATTATACAACATGTAGTCAAATTGTACTATCAAAAATACAAATGGAATATGTTCCAACTAAATGTAATTATGTATAACTCAAATTGCCTCCGATTCCAGACGAATTAACGGAAATTATAACTGTCGGGCGCCCATTCCAGTGTCATCGGACTTGCTGCTAGTATTATCGATTTTATTACGAATGTTTCAAGCCACTTGTCATGTTACTTAGATGGGCGCCTTGTCTTAGAAAGTGTAATGATCATGTTTTAACAAATATTTACAACTAATAAGTTCTTTTTTCGCTTCCAAATAGATATACATTCTATGCTTGGTATACAATCATCAAAATCAAAATTAAAAAAGGTAGATTCAGATGGTACAATACTACCTGGTAATAGTGCCAATTCCGTAGTTACAGACTAGTCTACATTTTTATTAAGTCCCGAACATTATTTTTTGTCACTTTCATTATTAAATTGTTCCGTTACCACACATGTACATTGTTTAGTATTAAAAAAAGGCAGTTTAGAATCTTACAACATGGAGCCCTGGTGGACACTACAGATTTTTTTATGAGCATAGGACACATTAAAATGCAAAAAAATGAAGACAACAAAAGTGACCGAAAAGAAGAAAAATTAATAAAAAAAAAGATAATAATATCAAGTTTTATGTTCATCTTCAAAGAAATATTGAGTAACAGCATTTTGTAGTGAGAAGTTGTTTTTATTTATAAAAAAATAATTAAGAAACATTATAAAAACAAAAAAAATGTCAATTACTTTAGAGATGTTAAATAAATTGTAGTATAGTATGTGCCAACAGAATTGGTACGTGTAACAGTTAATGAAGTCCAATCTAAACTCGGGTGCAGACCATAAACATCGCTAATCAAGTTCTTAAAAACTAAATCACAATTTGAAATCTAGAGAGTTCAAGTTACAAGTGGATCATACATTATTCTCATAGAAAACTAATAATTCATCCAATAACACTTACCCCTTTATTCATAAAAATAAATCTGACGTTGACTGCTAAAAACAGACACGTTTGTATTTTTTATAACGTTATGGAAAGCGAAAATACGTCTGGCGTGCAAACCCGCACTGATGTATTGTCAATTTTTTCACAACAGTGGTGTGCGCCCGCACTGATGTTTGAAAAATATACCGGTTCAGCAGTCAACGTGTTAATAAAATTGCGCGCTACAATTTTGTACTGCGCAGTACTAAGTGACGTTCGAAAACTTTTTACAAATAAGGGTTTAATAGACATCTAAAGCCTGATATACAGTCATTAGTTAAGTGGCGAGTCAAGTTCTTACCATCATTTGGACAGACATTACTAAATCGTCAACTTGTAGTTAACAGACAAATTTCTATCCAAACGATGGACTTAACTTGCCCATTTTCTCAAATTAACTCGCCACTCAAGTACTGAACTTTTTAATCACACTTTAGCTTAACTTAAGTAACTATTTCTGATTTCATATAGATCACATAAATTTTAAGTATTGTTGATAATATTCAACAGTTTAGAAAGTTTCTCAAAAACAGCCACTTGAATAGAATCATCATATCAATATTCCACAAAGTTTCTTCAAAAGTCTTTGATACCAATTCTATTGGCACAGACTAAACTTCATTTGACACTTCTAAAGTTATTGCCGTCCCTTTCGTTTTGTTGTGGTTTGAAAGGGACAACAAATCATTTGAAAGGAGTAAACTAAAATTTAGACTAGTTTGTAACAACAGAATTGGCACCACTATAACGTTACGAAATCTTGTTACCAAATAGCTGCCTGATCTTAAAATAGCACCATTTTATGTTAATCACAGTGCGGGTACGTAATGTCTTTCTTGTAAAAACATACTGCTCATTTGCATCAAGACCGTGTTATCTCTTCAATGTACAGTTAAAGCGGTATGTACGTCACTCGCTTTTCGGTGTACGAAAACATCGTGAGGAAACCCACATACATACCCGTGAATTATTTCTTAGGTATATGTGATCCACCAATTCAAACCGGGCCCCCGTTGTATTATCGACCAATAATTATTAGGTGCCGGTGGGGGGAAGGCTTTATTAGCCCAGTCACTCGTTTCGGTCAATGTTCACAGCAGAATATACTGATATTGTTAATAATTGTACACGATCCTGCAGATTGTACACGTTAATGCAAACGTCTTCTAGACTTCACCGGGGTAAAGGCGTTAATGTTCGCTGCAGAATATTTTTATATAAACTGCGGTGTTATATTTTAAGCACGTTGAATACTAAAATCTTGCATAGTATTGTTATTTGAATGTTTGGGTATGTTAAGTCGCAACATTTAGGTCGAAGCTGCACTATTTATGTAGAGGGGTTTATGTTCAATCCAGCAAAATTATATCAAGCCCATAAAATGTACACGCAATTAAAGTAGACACGCTCTTGTACACGTTATTAAACCGGATGTACGTTCGTCGCTGAGATTTCACTGGTTATTGTCGAGTTCATTACGTTAGCTTGAACGTACACGGATTGAGTCTATACGCGTTAGTGAAGCAAAAACGTGTCCATGTTAAACTTGTACACGTTCTTGCAAACGTCGTCAAAATTGCACTAATTTTCGTAGAAGATCCAATGTCCACTGCAACATATTTTGAGCCTGTACACGTTAGTGGAGCAAAAACGTGTCCATATTAAACTTGTACACGTTATCGCAAACGTCATTAAAGTTACACTAATTTTCGTAGAAGATCCAATATTCACCGTAACATATTTAAGCGTACACGCTTTGAGTCCGTACACGTTAGAGAAGCAGAGGCGTGTCCATGTTAAACTTGTACACGTTATTGCACACTTCGTCGAGGCTGCTCTGGTCGTCGTAGGGCGGCAGTATCCGCAGCCGGCGCTCCTTGCTCTCTGTGTACATCTCTATCACGTTCCACTGCCGGAGCAGACGGAGGCAGTTGCGGATCGCGTCGGTGGATACCGCTTCACCTGTAACGCAATATAAATATGGTACTACATATCGAAAGTACAATCCTCGGCCTCGCACTTTTACCGGCAATCGCTGGTGCAGTTTGGGTTGCCAGAACCGAAGTTCAAAATATGTGAATAAAATTTGAAAATGTCGGGACTTTAGGGTCGTTGTCGGGAGAAATATTAACAATAAAAAATTCAGTTTTTTTTTAATATTGTACAAAAAGACTTGCAATAAATGATTTGAGTTTTTCACTATGATCTAGATCTTACCATAAAGCATCCTATTCTGCGTGTAATCTTCAGTGAGTTTGTCGAGCGTGCTCTTTACGGTTAGCTTCTGCGCGCCCGACGTGACGCAGCGACACGTGGCGGCGTAGGCCTCCAGCACGGGCCGGATCGTGAGCAGCAGCCGCCGGCTGGAATACAAGCATCGTATGTGTTTAATGAAGGAAAACATCGGGAGGAAACCCACATGCCCGAGAATTATTTCACCGGACTACAATCCGGACCGGACCCCGTGGTGGACGATGGCCTAATTCCGCAAAGATAACAGGGAAATTCGTGCTCAGTAGTGGGTCGATATGTGTATAATCTGCATTCCCTTGCGAATACAACCCAGGTGTTGAAGTCAAGAGTGAATAGGTATTTTTTAGGTTAGGGTGTTTCACCTTCGGCCAAATAACCAGACAAAGGTCGTTTGGTAGAGATTGTTTGCGATAATACCGCCCATTGCTTTTTTTGTACTTGTTAATGTGAATAAAGGGTTATCTATTTATCTATATTGTGATTTTTTTTATCTGGTGTTCAATAATAAAGTATTTTGTATTCTGTTCTATTCTTATTTGAATGGCTTTGCAAGATTATTTGTATGGGTGATAGTGGTGCGGTAGGGCGCTAGTTACCGTTCCTCCAGCGGCTCGGCGCCCTGCGCCACGAGGTAGTACACCTCGGGCGCGGGGCGCTCCTCGTCCCCTTCCTCGTCAGACATCTCCAGGCGCGCCGCCACCCGCCGTGCCCAGCGCTGCTCCTCCAAGACGTCCGCGGGCTGGAACGGATACCATGGTACGTTCAAATATGGAAGTTTATTTTAGGTTTTAGCTTCGTACAATTTGTGCATTCGGTCAGTATCGATTAAAGAGAATTTTTTAAATATTCTATGTCTTAATTCAACGTCGAGTCGGAATCGGTCGGGTATCGCAGTCAGTGGTTTAGTCGAGTCGCAGCGCGGTCGACGGCACGATTTAATAAACCGATGGTACTGAAACTTACTAGGAATTTTGAAGAGAACCAATTGGCTTTTTGGGTTTGTATCATTTGCCCACACTCGTGTACGTCGACGGATATTACACCTGACGGTTAATGTTCCACACGTTGCTTACTGAAAATACGCTTGACGTGCGAACCCACACCGCCGTATTGACAATTTTATCACAACAGTTGTGTGCGCCCGCACAGCTGATCGAGTTTAGTTACGACGCAACGCCAATGCTAGTAAAAACGCGTCGCGTGAAGATTAACAAAAGTGCTAAAAAAGCACAGCGTCACAGTTTCGGTCAGGCCTTGGTGGGCGCGCCTCACCTCGTCCGGCACGAGCACGCCGGCGGCCACGAGCGCCCGCAGCGCGCGGCGCAGCGCCTCGTCCAGGCGCGTGCACGGCGCGCACAGCACGAACTCGGCGCTCAGCACCGCGCCCAGCTGCAGCGCCGCGCGCAGCAGCGCCGCCCGCGCCACGCGCGCGCCGCCGCCCGCCACCAGGCTCTCCAGCGCCGTCGCTGGGGGACGGCACAGTCAGGACACGGTTCGTAGCGCTACCTCCAGCCGACACCTTATCGCTCTCAATTTAAATCTTACACTCTTATATTTAGTATTGACTTTATTGTTCCTATTTGGTCGCCTCGCCCGATCACACTTTTCGTAACGCTCTCGTCACGCATTCACCGGCTTACTCTCAAAGTCAAGCGTGCGTAAAGAAATTTTACTTCAAAAAATTTGTAACTATTGGCGCAGGTTGCGGGGGACGAAGAACACACATCACACTAGTGATTGAAAAATAAAGACCGATTAAAAAGGTCAAAGATCGCCAGGTCACGACCGTTATACGGACAGTCAGTCATATTACTTAAGCAGAGAGGCGGACGTGGTCCGACGATTAGATCATTTAAGAGTACAATACGTATTGTCACTTACCGACGATAGCGGGCGCGGCGTAGTGCGCCGCCACAGCGTTGGAGTAGTAGGACAACTCCAGCGCGGCCGCGATGCTGAGCTGCGGCCGCACTAGCTGCCGCTCACCGCTCCCCTCGCGCCGGACCAGGCCGCGGCCTAGCGTATCCAGCTAAAACGCATAACGACAGTTAGTTAAAGGTATTACAAAAATATATTGTATTGTAAAGCTGGGTTCGCATGTGTGACCGTGTCAGGGTACTACGCTAAATATGAATGAGGTCTGAGGTACTTTACCACGACCCCTGAGTCGTGCGTTATTTTTTAACCTGTCCACACTTGTGTTTCGTAACGCGTATTTGTTACGGTCAGCCACCGTAACGGTTATAGATGTGGACCCTGCTTAACGGGCCTGACAGGGCACGTTGTGGCTGCACTCACCGCGTGCCTCACGGCGTGCGTGGCGCTGCCGCTGTAGCCCAGGTCCCGGCCGGCGGCGCGGAGGGCGGCGGCGCGCGCCTCCACGGCGTCCGCCAGCTGCCTCACGGTGGCGCCGCGCCGCCGCTCCGTCAGTAGCACATACGACACTACGTTAGTGGACATTAGTGCCGTGGCTTGGGCCGCGTCTGTGGTAGGAAAATATTACTTGGTAAGAGGTGCGTTAGCAAACGTAGCGTTGGACGCCGCCGGCAGGTGGACTGACTTGCGGGACACGGCTGGCAGAAACTAGATAAAGGGAGTCAAAGATCAGACTCAGTAGCGTTCACTCGGAGAGGCCTCCGTCGAGCGGTGGATGAATATAGGCTGGTGATGATGAGAAACAAGATATGACCTAAGGTTTGGGCCTCATTTTAAAGCTAAATGTATCAGAACTAATACGTTCATGGATCATTTTGTCAGAGCTCCAACAGATTACCTATAACATGAGAGGAAACGTGATATATAAGTATTACGCGTCAAACTAAAAGGAACATTTTATTTTACGTGATATACGACGTAATTCCGATGCCAGACCCACTTGGAAACCTTCCAAAGTCAGGAGTTCACTTACCATAGACAAGATGTCTTCCGATCGCCTCCACCGTCATCTTAAAGTCGGAGGTGACGTTGGAGCCGTAGAGGCTGGAGTGGCTGTGGTTGTACAGGATCTGCTTGTCGAGGTTCACGGTCAGGTTGTTGTTGGGGGGCCCCAGGACCTCCTCCAGGGGCTCCTTGAAGTGCTGGTACTTCTGGAATGACGTCACTAGTTCCTGGAACAATAGAGGGTTTTGTAATTGGACGAATAAAATCATTTTTTTTACGTTTCTAATAATCGTTCTTTTTTTTTTGCTTAAAACCTTCGTAGAATTATGATGTTTATCAAATGTTACCTTCAAACTCATCGGCTGATTGAAGTCCACCCTGATGGACCCGTGGTTAGTGTTCAGCGTCCTCCAGATGCCGGTGAGGGCCGACCAGAACGTCTCCATCTGCTTGGGCATGCCGAGCTGTTCCCTGACGAAGTTACCGTCGACCAACTTGTCGTAGTTCAGGGTAACTGGCACTAGAAGGGCGTCGTTGATTGTCCCGTCCAAGTAAGCTTCCAATATCACAGATAGAATGCCGGCTGTAAAAGGATTTAAAATAAGAAGAGTGAGATTTTGACAAAAAATTTATAACAAAGTTGAAAAATAAAATACATCCCCATACGGTTTCTAGATACTATGAATATCTTTTCTAACGGGCGTAGTTCATAATTCGAAAATTGATATAAAAAGCATGGTATAATTAAAAAAACAAGAAAAATACGCATAAGTACAGTCAGCGATACAAATCACTGAGCAATTGAGCATCTCCTTACTTCTATTTTAGTTTTACGTGCGCTAAATACTGAAATATTGTGTAGTACCCTGAAATAATAATTTAAATGTACCTCGACTTTTCCCGCTATTTGTGCACTAATTCTTTTGACAGAAACCACAGAATAAGTATGTAAACTACATACAGAAAAGGCACTCCCACCCCGCGCAATCCGCGCTACCCGCAATCGCCAGACAGTCAATACCACACGCCCAAATGTAATATTAGACAAACGGTTTGTATTAACGTTCATACTAGCGGGTTGTCTTTTGTTTTGGTCGCGTCTTCAATCATATGTGTGAGTTGTCAAACAGGTTATTTTTATGGAGTGTCCGAGGTGTGACAACATTTGACAGTTCTATTCTAGCTACTCATTTAGTTTCTAGTTTGAATGAGATACAAATCAAATATTAGCATTATAGCTGTTTGTGTCAACAGAATTGGCATCATTGATAGACAGCTTTCGAGGTTCCATGACGATCAGGTCTAGACATACCTATTACTAGATCTAATGACCGAGTCCAGGCAGCGTTGTGAAATAAAAAATACAGATATTAGTTACAAGTTTAGTAATTAGTTTAATTTGTCTCAGTGTGACGAGCGCAGTGCATTGCCGCGCAAGATTGTGCAATGCTAAGTTCAGGGTGGCATTGTAACTGTTATGGGCAGGCGTGGCGCTTACAACAACACGAACGACATGCTCGTCTCGTTATTGAATAAAAAAAATATTTTTTTTAAATAACATGACAATCTAAGCATATATTAATGGCTGAACTTTTTTGTTTTTGTTAAATAATAGAGAAGCATATTTATTAGACACAAAACGGGTCTGTTCCGACAGATTACTATCAAAATACAATTTAGACAAAGCTCGACGTTTTGATCACATCATAATGACCGTGGTCACGAGAACATCTGTCTGTGGTGCGAGGTCACACGAGGTCAAGACTTGTGTTTTAACCCACGCTATTCAGGGGCTAAGAAAGTCACACAGGTGGTCCCAAGATTTTTTCTTAAATAGAACAATAATTACAGTACTTTTTTTTTTATATTACCTTTAGGCGGCTGCGGTTTCCCGGTGCGTGTGCGCCCGCCCTCGATAAAGAACTCCAGGTTGTTGCCTTCCGACAAACTGTTGAGGATGTACGATCTGCAACGAAAAGGAACAAGTATTGGAAACTGCACGACATTTTTTTTCTGGCCGTTAGACAGGAATTTGCACGGTAATTTCGTCGTCTCTCCTTTAGATCCAGGTTCAGTCCGCGATCTTAGACATATCATCAGCCCATCGTGCTGCTGGACGATCGACGCTTCGTCTCCCCCCTCCCCCTCTCACGAAAGTAAGGAGAGACCCATGCTCAGTAGTGGGTCGATATCGGTTGTTCATGATTTTGATGATGAGTACTTTTTTAATATTTGATTGAGTAACGAGACGAGCACGTCGTTCACCTGATGGTTAGCGCTACGCTTGCCCATAACAGTGACATTACCACCCGGAACTTTTTTTTATGTTTTAGGATGAATCTAATTGCATTAAAGCTTACCAATTTATATCCACCAAGCGGAAGGAAACATTATTGAGAAAATGTAAACATTATCTTTGAGTGGAAACATTATCCTTGAGTGGAAACATTACTCGAGTGGCTCTTGTGCATGTTTTACCTGAGGGCAGACTTGTAGACGAGGTCCGCGTGGTTGTCCGACCCGTCCACTCGCCGTCTGATGTAGAAGGCACCGCACCCGCGTAAGATCCACCTGTAACAAACAAATTTGGCATTATTACTTTTTTATTTGACTGTGTGTCGAGACGAGCAACTCGTTCACCTGATGGTAAGCGCTACGTCTGCCCATAACGGTTACAGTGCCACCCAGAAATTTGCGTTGCATAATCCTGCGCGGCACTGCACTGCGCTTGTCACCCTGAGAGATCGGCTCTAAAGTCTCATAATGCCCAGTAATTTCGCTGGAAGCAGTGCCCTTCAAACCGGAACACAGTAATGTTTGCACACTACTGCTTGGCGGATGAATATCCGGCAAAGGTGTGGTACTTCCATCAAATAGTTTCGTAAAAAAAGTAACATTTGCGACAATAACGTGTTATCTCCTTAAACCGTTAAGGAGATAGTACGTTCTTGTCGCAATGCGCGGTGTATGTAGGGACAGCTCACCCAAAGAAGGGTATCCTCATATTGTCGCCCGCGGCGACCAGCGGGGGGCGCACGCCGGTGAGGTAGAGCGCGAAGGTGACGAGGATGTAGTCAAAGTGCGAGCGGTGCAGCGGCACGAAGATGAGCGGCACGCCGGCGTCGTTGGCGCGCCGCAGCCGCTCCACGCACGCCGCGCGCGTGCCGCACCCGCCGATGGCGATGCGCCGGATGCCCTTGTGGCACAGCCACGCTACCAGTCTGGAAACGAATGCGATATGTTTTATTGTATGCCATCATCATCATCATCACCACCATCATCAGCCTATACTTGTCTAATGCTTAACGTAGGGTTCTCCTCATTCAGTCTCCGGCACCCATTTTCCGCAAATCGTCCTACCACGTCTTGGCGGCGAGCATCCTACACACATTCTCCTACTATATTGCTGGGTATTAAGTGTACGTATGTCCTCCTTTTTTTTTACTTTTTTTAAGGGGGTAAATGCTTTCGCAGTATGTATCCGCTCCGCCACTTCGAAATACAAAATAAAATGTCTTCATAAGGCTCTTACTTGAGCACGTTGTTCGACATGGCCGAGCTGATGTCTCTGATGATCTTTTTCGCTCGCGCTTCCACGCGCTTCCTGATGGTCGCCTCTTCAGTCTTCTTCTCTCCATCTTTTTTGTCCTTGTTGGCCCTCCACAGGTCCTCCTTTGTCGTCTCTGTGATGGCTGTCAGGAAGCTCTCGTCTTTCTCCACCTGGAAGGAAGATATTGAGCTTTGTTAGGATAATATATATATATATATATAATAATTGGAATCTCGGAATCGGCTCCAACGATTTTCATGAAATTAGTATATAGGGGGTTTCGGGGGCGATAAATCGATCTAGCTAGGAATCATTTTTAGAAAATGTCATAAAAAAAAAAATATCATCCAGGTACTATAACTAATACGTAAAAAACTCCTCTTTAAGAAAACACAAAAACGTGTACGCCGCGAGTACGAGAAAACACAACGATGTGTGCAGATCCGTAACCGTGGTTAGACAAGAAAATCGGCTCAGCAGTCAAAGTGTTAAAAGGTTCCATCGTATTGTCAGGAAAGTGGGTTATGGTACTTACATTAGGCACGACGTCCTTGTAGTCGTACCGCGTGAGGTTGAAGCACTGCACCAGGTCGCACAGGTAGCGCGATACAACGCCGCCGTTGGCGTACTTCTGCCGTCCAATATCCAACACATTGATAACTGCGCCACTGTCTTTCAACTGCGGATCCTGCCACGATTCCTGTGGAAGAAGAGGTTCCGCGTTTTAGTTTCTGATAGCTTTTGATTATGTTATAGAATTAGCTTTCGTCTACGGTCCGTGCGCGGGGACTATCACGATATACGTCATACAACTTGCGGTAGTTTTTAGAAACTCCAAGTCAGTCGCCAATGCAGTGTTCTTACAGCGAACATAAATGCATGTTTCCAAAGCAATTGCATGGGTGGTTTTATTTCTGAGGTTTCTCAATTATATCGTAAATCCTAGAAATTGTTACTGAGCGGTTCGTGATGTGGACGTCAATGGTTTTTTTTTTTGTTACTATATCTCGCAATAGTGTGGTACTTCCACAGGCGGTCTCCTGTAGAAGAGGCCTACAACTACATGGTACACGCTCGCCTAGAAGCAACCTATTCACTCGTGACTTGAAGACTCCCAGGTTGTAACTATCGGGAAACACAGACTCAGGCAAGGAGTTCCACTCCATTGCGGTACGCATAATAAATGTAGAAGCAATCACTTCATGCGTAAAGGTGGAATATTCGCCGTCTAACGGTGGCATCGCCGTAAATGAGGTTGTTCGAAGATGGGTTCTTCAGAAAACATTAACTATAAGCTACGTCGAATGAAAGTCTCCAGAAGCAATGAACAGAGCATTTGTGATTTATACGATTTAAGTATCAAGAAATGCATCAACGAAAGTGGACGCGCCTATTGTAGCCGGTCGAGAGAAAGTAGGTACCGCCGCCCAATGATCTAACGCAGTGGAAGTGTTAACCAAGAGACCTATTTACACGATATTGGACCTTCCGTTGGTAATGACTAAGGTGTCCATTTTTATCTGTTTCACATTTGTATCTATGTTAATTGACTGGTTCGTTGATTTATGTTGGTGTTTAATTATTTTGGTTATTAGTCACTGTTGTTGTGTTATTTTTGTTAAATAGATTTTTAATTTTAGTAGATTAACCCCGATAGCGGTAGTAAATAACCTAGACATGGAAAATATGATAATATCAGATATTTTACTAATGAAGTAAAACAGCTGTATTCACATGCGGTGATTCAATATAAAAAATAATGATGTAATATTTCACGCAGGCACAACACTATGATTCACTTCCTAGGAAAGTAGTTTGAAGAAGTTCGGTAAAAGAAAAACATCGTGAGGAAACCCACAGACACATGCACGATAATTATTTCGAAGATATGTGATCCATCAATCCGAACCGGGCCCCCGTGGTGGATTATGACCTTATCCACCACACGAAAGTGAGGGAGACCCGTGCCCAGCAGTGGGCCGATATGGGTTGATGATGATGAAGATAACATTACTATAATCCATTTCCCCATGTAAGCCGATGCCGCCGGCACTAAAATATTTTTCTTAGCAACGTATTTACTCATTGTGCGTATTCCTTGTAAACTTCCATGAAAAGTTGTCTAAATATAACAGAATTAGTCTAGGGCCGGGCGAGTAATAATGCAAACAGACGTAGGCGTTATATTAATAACATATAGACAAAAACTAAATCAGCACACGGTACGTTTATTAAGGTTAAATTAGAAATCATAAAACGCATCTGAAATTAACTGATATTTAACTTCACGGAAATAAAGTAAATATAATGCAAATCTTATGCAAAATTTTGCTTATAAATTTAATATCAACGGAAGTAATCATACATTATGCAACAGACTGATAATGTGCTTTGAAAGTCATGGGCAAGGTTCTCAACAACTTGTTCAATAAACTGCAATTATAGTGAGACAGAGATAGATATAGTGATCGTAATCGGTGTGAGAGGGATAAAAACAACAACAGTAGAACAGAAACAGATATATTTATAACTGTAGTGGAAGCGCCAGACGTTACAAAATATTTTCTACGTTTCGAAAATACCCTCGTCAATGACATATCGTGGGTATGTGAGAATATGCCGAAAGTAGAGTAGGCAATACGCACTATCTCGATCATCAGCGGAAAGTATGTCAGATTTTGTTTTTCAAATACAGTTTAATTGATAGGGCTGTATAAACAGCCATAATCTCAGGTTTCAGGCAACAATGGGCCAAACAAGTAAGTTTATCTGATGGTAGAACAATGTGAGACACAACTGATTATATTTTGGCTGATAACAGAAAGTATATAATTTTTACTTATTTTGATTCCAATCGCGTGATTAGGAAATCATACGATTTTTTATAATTAAATTGCCATTGTTGATGACAGGATGTCAAATCACCTCATTAGTCATTGAGAAGAAAAAATTTCTAAGTATTGTTTTCGGTGTTGGGTGAAGGAAAATGTACTACGCTTCTGAAATTGTTAAAACCACGTGCTGATAAACTCGAGAGCTGGGACATAATGCTCGATAAACTTTGATGTTATGAGTTGGATATGTTACAAAACATTTCAGCTTGTTTTATAATTACAATAGGATGATTCATATGCATGTGTTAATCACAAATTATGACTTCTTTGGCCAAAGCCAACTTCGACTGGTGTTAACGAGTTTTATAAATTTATAACAGAATTAACATTACAAATGCGATTCTATGAATAGTAAGTATTGATTGATTTGAAAATTACTAAACTTATTTTTTTAAAGTAGTTTACTACACCTACCTCCACCAAAGTGTGACACCAAAGGCAAGAGCTGAAAATCAGCGTTGTGATTTGACCACAGCATTATGCTGAGCTCAGGCCTTGTCTGACATCACTGCGCGCCGGCTATCTGCGTACACTATTATGTTCATCGTGTTTTCATTGTCTTGACTTGTCTCTAAATAAGTACGTTGTTCGCTGTTGTGTGCAGTTGTGTCAGAATAAATATTTTTTCTTTCTTTCTTTCTTTCTTTCTACCTAATCTATAAAGCAAACTAAACCTCACTCTGCGGATTCGTAAACACAAAATTAAAAACCAAAGACCCCTTCGCTTCTGCATTTGGAAGACAATTCCAACAAGCATGAGATGTTATTTATATCTTTTTGCAGTCTTTACGATCCTTTTCAAGCTCAGTGCATACATACATAATCATCACATATGCACAAAGAAGACGCGACTTTGAATGTGGTAAAACCCCGATAACCTTGTCAATTGCAATAGTTCACACAGGTTAGAGTTCAAGGAGTTTGAACAATGTCTTTTAGATGGAAGAACGACGGGGACGAGTTAGAATTCCGAAGTAAACAACAATTTCGTCGCCTACAATCTTTACATCAATCGATCGATTGTTCATTGGTTAAGCTTGTTGTTCAATTAATTCGTCATTGCTATTTTTGGCTTTGGAAATTGTGTGATGGGTGACATTTCTAATGTTGGCACTACGTTTATTGGTTTTGTTAAAGATTTGATTGTTGCTTCACTTTTATCATAGCATTTTAGTTTTGTCAGTGCCGTGCCTTTACTAATTAGATGATTCGTTTGATCTTCATCGACGTTAATTGGATTTATTGGCTTAATATGCCACTCCGCTCGAGAAATCGTCTCTTTAGAATTCCAACAGTTTTTAACTGCCTTCTGTGTTTCAACTTTTTTTTTTAGGCAAATTAAAATGGTTCAGTTGTTTTTCAGCAAATCTATTCATAGTCAAGTTTGATAATTTTTTGAGGTTGGTCCTTCGAGCATCTTATGGCTAACATGTGTCCCAGTAGACCGCCACCTTTACTGCGAGGTCGTCGCTCTGCCGCTCGGCGCTCGCTGGTTGGTCGCTGGTATCACGCCACCTCGCATAGTCGCCGTATTTATATTTGGCATATAATGCGGCTCGCGACACGAAGAACGATGAATGAACAATTTGTGTGCGCATACGCACTGTTGCAGTGCAATGAAAAAATTAATTATCTACGGATACATTGGTGGAAACTGAGCGCAATCGGGCTTTGATTTGGTTTCTGTGGCGTTGGTGACGAGCCGACTGCGAAGCGTGAGGTTGCAGGTTCGATTCCCGTACAGGGCAGACTTGTGTGACAGTTATATGTTCCGAGTCTGGGTATTTGTGACTGCAGTGTTCTCCTAGTTCCTGACTCTATACATACAAGTAACTAGTGATGGCGTCGATCGTGACGCGTTGTTGGTGACTTCAAAAATACGAACTACGTGTTAAATGTAGCATCAAAAATAAACCAGCTAAAATTGCTACATTCAAGGTAAAAATATGATAGCTTCATAAACATAAATTCTAAATCGTGAGCACCGTGCCCGTAAACTGTTTATTTATTGTTTTGCGTATTATTAACAATTGTATTTCTTTCAATAGCTTGCACGACTGAATCGTAATTTTAGACTATATTTGGACCATCAAAACATACGTCGACAAGCTTAATAAGCTTGTCGACGTATGTTTTGATTATCACATCCCCATATAATTAGCATGGTTTTCCTCATCATCATCAACCCATATCGTCCCACTGCTGAGCACGGGTCTCCTCTCACTATCGTGAGGAGGGTTAGGATGATTTTACAACTATTTATTTTTCTATACATGGACGCTATTTTATTTGATTCGAGTACCTTTCGCTAAGAGTATAGAATTTCATAAGACAACTTGCCAGCAAAAGTTGGCCTTCTTCAATACATATGAAATCTTATCGTATGTTTTCAAATATTATGCTGATATACTTAAAACTCAACTGTGAAAAAAAAAATTACATATCAGTATAAAATAACAGACGGCTACGATATCCAATACTTTCAAACACTGAAAATGATTATATAAGGTCGATATTCTATCGTGTTATTAACACTTCGACTGCTGAACCGATTTGCTTGTCTAGCCACGGATGCGGCGCTGCACACTCCATAGTGTTTTCCCATACAACAAACACAACAGTTGTGTTTTCCCGCGCTCGCGGCGAGTTATCAAAAACACGACAGTTGTATTGTCAGCACTGAACGTGTCAATAAAGTAACATAAGAACATTTAAAAGTACAGACAAATCAAATTGCCCAAATACGTAGATATATAATATATACATAAACTGCAATTAAACTTAATGACCCAGTGATCACGATCAAAACGTACGTATTAAGGAAAACTGTATTGATGATGTCGATCCTACCCTTGATGCGCTCGCTGCCCTGATCTGAATACTGACCACGGATAGAACATGGCCTTCCCTTGTGCATTGATGTCATGTTATTGCGACATAGAAACTGAATCTCAGGATGGAAAAGATAATATCAAATTAAGTGACGAATTGGTAGTCTACATCAAAATGGTATCGAGAAGATACGGGGCTGACTTTAAAAAAGTCTTTAGACTTTATGCCCTTGTCGATAGGGTTTATAGTGTCATGGCTAGCTACCACCATCAAGCAGAACATCTCTTAATCCTTGAATACTGGTCCCATTTCGAGTCTTTGCTGTGTATTGAAAATTGGCTAAAATTCACTCTTTCTATTTTCATGTTAACTACAAAGCGCATTGGCAATGTAATAGCCGAAACATGTTCAATTTTGTTTAGCAAGACATTATAGAATCGAATGATTAATTGCATAGTTTGCATATCTGTGGTGACATACAGACAAATATAATAGTTATTTAATTTTAATTAAATAGTTTTAGGAACTCGTATTTAATTCTGCGTAAATCCAATGTACGCATGTTTGGTATATAAATTTTTATAATGTTTTGTTAAAAGATATTTATAAACAAATGTTACAATATTTTTATATGCCTATCAAGTCAACGAACTTCGCAATACGATAGAATAACAGATAATATAGGAACCATATATTAATATTATCTTATATCTTGATTCCTAAGTTCATAATATTAAACTACTTTTATATACATGTGACGGGTGTTTTGAATTGATAATATACAGCAGTACCTGATGACTGATATAAGTTCATAATATTTTTCTATGTACTCAACGTACTGCGTAGCATATATTTATAAAAAATATGTTTTAAGGGAGTTTGTTACCTGGGAAGTCTCATTGTTCTCAACGCTTATAAATCATTTAAAAAAAACTGTAATTCTGACCAATAAAAGCAAATACTCAAATAATAAATACTAAATACTAATAATTAATAAGTAAATACCCTCTCTAACAAAAAAATAATTAATAGCAATAACGCTGTTAATAACAGTCCTGAATAAAACAAAACAAAATACGTCTTCCTTTAAGTATTATCATTATTCGATAGGAATGAACAAAACTGACACGGAACACGATACAAAACATCTTTGCATATTATGACAAAGGAAATAAATCCATTGTGTTAAATGTTAATAGCTTTTAACCGTCGGCTACAATAGATTATACCTAAGCACTATCCGTTTCGATAGATTAAAAAAGGTATAAAGTACAAGGTATCTTGAATATGGGCGATGGTCACCGAAGATGGTCTAGAAAGATATGAAACTTTATGTTAAATAAAACAGGAAAATATCAATCTATATATATATAAATGTTATGTTGGTTTGTGTACGCTTCAAAAACTAAAAAATGTTCTGCACCGATCGAGCTGAAATTTTAGCATGATATATAATCAGCATCAAGGATTGTTTTTATCTATTTTTTTCATTAGTGACATATCAGCGAATATGCCACAGCGAAGCGTGGCAGGGTACAGCTAGTTTTAAATAAATTTTGTTTAAAAGGAAATTTTCGAGAAACACAGTGTTATCAGCGCGGGATTAACGGCTTGTCATTAGCGACATTTCGCATATTAAGATATAACATAATTATATCAAGTTTAATTCCTCAGTGATATACATGTAATTCCTCACTTATGTATTTTAATCCTTGGCTGATCGATATGGTACATATTCCATCATCGTCGTTATCAATGTCAATTTCTTGTTTAATTTAGATTGGCAGCGATGAATATCTGCAGGCCACATGGTGAGTTGTGAATGTTGAGTGTAGATATTATAAATAGAATTAATTAGCTTTATCTTTCTAAATATCTAAAATGACAAGCATTTCTTTGTGATAAAAAAAAAGTCCAGCACAGCCGAAACCGTAGAATTGAAGGTAGAAACGTCGCACAGTAGTTTCACGAAGAAAATAATTGGCAAATATTTCGGTCTACTTTGTTTGAGTGGCATTAAGAAAGAGCGACAACCATATATCATTAATACATTATTCGCTGACTACAGGTACAGTCTCATCATCATCATCATCAGTCCCAATACGTCTCCCGTTGAATATAAGCCACTCCCTCATAGAACGCCACAATGAGCGGTTGCTAGCTGTTTGCATCCAGCGGGTTCCCGCGACTCGCATTAGTTCGTCGGTCCACCTTGTGACGGGGCCATCTACGCCACGTCTTCCGGTCCGTGATCGCCACTCGACTACCTATCTTTCCCAAAGGTTGTCAGGTATATTCTACACATGCCGTTTTCGATATACAATGATTTATCTTTACTATAGCGATGCTATATAAAGACCCTAGCTGATAAATAAAATAGCGTCAATTCCAAGTGTCGACATTCATTCGATAATGATCCATTTATCACAACAAGGGGATCACGGGGGCCCTAACGAGTTCATAGCTGCCTCAGTGCCAACGATTGAAACACTGCACTGCAATTTGTCCAGTTGTACAGTGTTGTGCTGTTGCAATTGGTGTTATGTCATGTGTGTGGTGATGCATGATATTGCCGATTGTTATTTGTTTTGCGTTTTGTGTTCTTGGGCAACTGCGCGACCAGTGGCGCGTTTCTTTAGAAAGATACGCTATAAATGCTTTATTTTGCTATTTATCCTCATGGAGATTCCATTGAATAGATTTAGCGTTTCTATAGCGTTTACTTCAGTGATATTTGTCTTGTTTTATTTTGATAAATAAAAGTAGGTTCTCAAGCCGATTGTTATCTTTTTTGCGTATCACTTTATTTCTACATTGTTTCTAAACGGAACACGTGTTCATTTTAATTTAGAAGTGTGTATCTACAGGTTGGTAAAGTAGGTAAATGTGATCAAGTTTAATATGGCAAGGCCATAAGAATTATTCATAAGGTAATTTGAATAATGATTTTGATACATTTATTTGACCTTATGCATTTAAATCAATGCGCTTCGCTCCATCCGTATAATTCATCAGAGTCCATTTGAAATTACCGTAAAAACTCGACCGAAAATACGTTTAAGCAAAGGCTATTATAATGTCTTATATGCTTTAAATTTCTATGAAATCACACAACCAGTTCTCTATAAGAACAACTTTAGTCTCACGAAATGTTTAGCGAACCAAGGATATATTCTTTGGATTTCTCAACAGCGTCATCTCTACAGCGTGGTGGAGCTGTTCAACTGAGGTCAACGTACGAAATTGCCGGCTAGAAGGCGTATCGCTTTAACGGTTCAGCCGATACCCAATTATACGCAATAGCCTTAGCTACCAATGAGACGCGTAGGAATGTAATGACAAGATTATGAGGTTCGTGAATGATTCTAATATTGCTTTGGCGGAGGTCAATATTTGGCAGCGATATGACGCAAAATAAACGTGACTTTCGATGGTACAGGATACGCAAGAGTTTCGTTGGCTCGTTTACACGACCTGCATGAGAATAGAAACAGATCCGAGTTATAATTCGCGTGTTCATGACTAAGGTTTGTGGATATAGAACTGACACTTTCTCGTGTGACTGTATGTGACCGAGCACTTGAACTTGGCTAACAAGAGTAAATTTGTGAGTAACGGTACGGTCAGAAGTCGCAGCTTACGGGCTCGTATTATGAAATTTATGAATGTTAAATTTATAATATTCAACTATAACATGATTGTGTTACAACATACAATCGTTTGTAGCATTACACACCGGAGTAGTCTCATCTTTAGTAACCATAACTTTTTTACTGTTTGTTTTGCATTTTTACCCTACGAATGGCAAGCGAGCCCATTTTTGTCACCGACGTGTTTGCATCAAAGGCCGATATTGGCATAACGCCATGATATAATTAGCTTGTCAACCAAACTACTTACTAGCTTAGCATAGATAAGTTCAGTTCAATTATATTGATTTCGATTCTGTTGGCATACACTAAATCATCTTACATGTTGTGCGACCACACACAACACCGAGTGACTCCAGAAGCCGCACGGTTCTTCCTAAAACACCACGGCACCATTTGGCACCAGAGCATAAACTGCGTTAGCTTAAATCGCTTTTACTTCACTATGCAAATGGCATTTCCCCGTTCTATAGTGTTGTAGAGCTTGTTGGCCGTACACATCGGCATTATGAAGCCGTGTGTAGATAGAATCAAATGATTACAAGGCGGATCACGCACGCGACCAGCTATGTACCGTATGGGTGGAAGACATTGAGATTGCGAAATGTGGAGGTATGCTTTTACGCATAATGAAATGATGTATTTCTTAAAAACAGTTTTCCTTACTTATTTTGTTTTCTGCCCCCTCCCCCCCATTTTGTTGTGAGCCAACCTTAATTAATAATTGTGTTTTTTTTAATTACTTGTGTAGTTACTGTTAATTTCATTAAACGTTGTGTTTTATTTTTAATTTACAGTGTTAATTTAATTTTAAATGTTGTTATATTTGTTAAATTGTTAAAACATGTATAGTTAGTAATAATCTTAGTTAAAATTATAATATTGGAAGGAGGAAGTGAAACATTCCAACCGGCTTAGTGAGCCTTGGCCCACCTTTGATTCATGGTTGACCTTAACTTTGGAGCTGTTAAGTAATTCATAATTAAAATTTGATAGACAAACTACCATTTTATAAATAACAACTTTGGTAATTCAAAAACAGTAGCAAACAAATTCTAGAATGTATTTACCACGACACAGTAGCCTTGAGGTAAACCATAAATGATACCATGTTTAGTAAAAGTCCTCCTAAATGAATAGATTAGAAATTTCGTGTTCGTTTTAATTCGATTACGCCAAAGCGATTGGGCGGATTTTAAAGCAATTAGAACTGTTCCAAACATATCAACATTATTTGCCAACAACAGGTTATATGGTCTGTGGCAACAACTTACTCGATTGACATTGACACAACACTTTTGTAAGACATCGACCATATAATAATTTAGATACGTCTATGAAGATTTCCGATCTGTTTGTCGATTTCAAGTTTGCAAACGCTTTGTATGTTGCCAAATCGTCGATACAAATAAATTGCGTCGTTTTTGATAATAAAGCGTCCGCTATCGATAAATGTTGTTGCCCTTTGGCCTTTGCCTTGACTTTTGTCTATTTGCTAGTAGCTGCGATGCGATTTTGTTACTAGGTTTTAATGTTCCATTGTTTGAATAATACGAGTAAACAAAGTACATAATAATATGTCAAAATGTTTCAAAGTTAAGTGTTGTTATTATTAAATACATTTTACAATGAAGTAGGCTGGAAATAATTATGAGGCTTGTGCAGGCGCATGTGTCACCATGATAAAAATGTTTTCGTGACTGGAAATCTGCACATTTTTTTTTCGGTTTATAAAATAAAGCTTCAATATGTTATTTTCGATGTTTATTAATCTCCTAAACAGCAAAATGGGCAGATTTATATTTTAATTGCACATAGATTTTGCAACTTCACAGCATTTAACGCCAAATTACGGCAAAGTTTTAGAATAGCACTTATGTAAATGATTGCAAGATACCGTTGGTACAATTTAAAGATTTTTTTGCCGGTTACCTTTAAATCCAGGCCAATGTCCATATTAGTTGCGGCAGAATTTAGTCATCAGGTGAACGGAGGCTTAGATAGAATGCAGCCACGCAGCCACATGTGTGGGCAGTGTGCTTTAGGATGGGCCGAGTCAGGGAGAGTGTTTCGGAGCTTGGTTTGGTAGTTCAGGGTAAGGAACTTTAAGATTTGTAATATCGCTCCATAGACCATAGACCTTTGGCGCCCCTCGGTTTGTCAATTAAACATATAAGGGGCACACTAGTGTGAGAGAAGGCAAGTGACTAAGGCAAACTGTAATGATGACATCCTCCGTTGTCTGCCATTTATACGTTGTCGACATCTGCTTTCAATAGCGAAACATAAAAATTGTGGACGGATAAGGAATCAAAAGTATAATTTCAACTACTGACTTTTTAAATGAGCTATAATATTAATTAAAAAAAAAACAACTTACACAGCAATAATATCTGTGAAAGCTCATTTTGGAGGATTATATGAGATACAGTTTAAATGAGTAGTGGGCATTTTGGTCACAGTGTAAATTGGTCACAGGCAAAAACCAGTACAAATGTGACCTGATCCAAATGGAATGTTCTATCAACTGACGACACAAAAACCATAACGATGGTGCACATCAAAGATAGCAATCTACATCCAACACATCTTCCTATGTACAGCAACAAATGCCGCAACGTGTAACTTGTGTATTGCGAATTGCAGTATCCTATTGAGACAATGCTAACGCATGCTATGCAATGATGGACGTCCATGTTAATGAAATAAAGGCTATATGTAATTAGCACGTTGTAATTTCATGGCCTGCGCAGACGAGAGACAGTCTCGAGGGTACATTTTTGTCCGTCAACATAAATCTCTTACAACTGCATCGAATAACGCACACGAACGCGTACAAAAAGGCAGTCGCCTTCAGAGAGCTTCGGAGATCTTTGTCCTCGCGGACAAAATTCCCTCGTCTGGCAGGTTTTTATTATTATGTTTCCACATTTTTTTTTTGGTTCTGTCAGGACACAGAATCAATAAGTAGTCAGGTTTTGTGAAGCCGCCCAAGGGCTTCTGATGTGACTGCTACCAACCGATAACAGATAAGAACCGTGCCCTCCAAAGCACGGAGCTATGGAAGTTCGCACATGACATATTAACTTTGCATAAATGTTTGTTTCATGTAAAATATAAAACAAAGATCCACGTTCTGCCGCATTCTGGTGGAAATTAGACATTCATAGAATATGATTTTTGCGAATATACGTGACTCCGAATCCGGCTTGTTCAAATATAGAAAACTTTATCACATGTTACGAAAGCTGTATAAATAAGTGAAATGGCAGCTACGGTTTCATTGTCAAGAAAATCGTCGCAGCACTAATCATTTTTATTAAAGCCTGATGAATTATAGCTAAACTGTGGTTGATTGGTTGGTTGTGGTTGGTGTTGAACAAAAGAACTGACCAAAATTAATCATAATCTATTCAACCCTATGGAGCCAAGTGGCACAACCACACTCACACCACACGCGTCACATTTTCGAATTTATATGATTGGCTACAAGGTGTGCTAGTTAAAATGTCTGAAACACGTGGACAATAATTTTCAGATTTCTACTATACAGTTTGACAGATTTAAAAAACGGTATGAATGATGTTGCCTTAAGAACAATGATAATGATACACTCATGTACGTATGTTAGAATGGCCTCTAGCCCATTGAAGCTCTAGGCTAGGGCAATGACCTGAGAAAGCAGAGTGGCATGCATGGACAGGATGATAACCTAAAATTACCTTCAATTGCTTGAAAATAAATATCCTATCTATAACTATTCTAACAAAAGTATAAAATATAAAGATTAATCTTATTTAGACCGAAAGCCTGATAAATAAAATAACTGGCAAGTTCAGAAGTGTAACTCTGAAATCGCGAATTTAGAAGGAGATGAGGAAGGACCTTTGCCCAGAAGTGAAAGAATAAAGGTTAATTAAACAGCACTGGTGAATTAATTTCAAATTACGCGTATGTTGAAGAAATACGTGTCAGTTCAAACCTCTAGGTCAATAAGTCGCTCGATAGCCTCGTAACAGAAATAGAATTGGGACACTGACGTCTTCCGGTGGAGCTCTTAAACGATTGGCAGAGAGTTTGCAATTAAATACTGCTTGTTGTTTTGGAAGTATGCCGCCCTCCAGAGAAGCTTTTACAAAACACATATGCGGTACTACAAGCTGTTCCAAATGAAACCAAACAACATCAATCTATTGACAGTCATTGAAGAGTTCCGCTATCTGTTGTCTACCATCCAGCTCTAAAATCCGATCGGCTTGCTGTCACCATAATTGTACAGTCATCGTAACTCGATAGACATGAAAATGTTCAATTCAATTGAACATCTGGAAATGAATCAAACTTGACTGCCAAGTCATCTATCCATAGTAACATATTGAGTAATATAAAAGTTTGTAAAAAAGAAGGTATGTGAGGTAGGCGAGTTCTAGAGTGGAGACCGCGGTAAGGCAAACGTACTGTAGGACGCCCGCAGGCAGGTGGAGTGACTTGCGGGATACGGCTGGCGGTGACAGGATGAGGAGAACCGAGATCGCGCTCAGTGGCGTTCACTAGGAGAGGCCTACGTCAAATACTGGACGAAAATAGGCTGATGATGATGGAATAGCACGTACCTTTGTGAAACTTCTAAATATTGAAGTAGCTAATGATGATTGATGTCTTTAAAAGTGTACTATTTTGCAACACACTGGTACCATCCACGAAAGTCATTAAATAAAATTATCACAATTTTATTGTTTACTGTAGTAGTAGTAGGAAAGCCACCGTCCGATGTCTTAATTACTCCTCTCCGTGCATGGTTGTCTGGAAGAGATCGCTCTGAGCGATAAGACCGCCCATTGTGACACTAATTGTAAAATTTGTTTTGTTCTAGTTTTAAGTTTTCTTTGTTCTGTGGTGTTTCAATAAAGAGTTTATCTATCTATCTATCTATCTAAACTTTAACTGTAACTAACTAATCTAACTGTAGTGTTTACTGTAGTAAATTTAACATTTGGTCGTTGGACCAAATGTTAAATTTACTAATGCTCACGATATTCATGAATTTTCAAGTAAGGTACAAAACGAAAACGATTGTTGTGGAGCGCAATTCTTTGTATAGATGTTTTTCTAAATGGCTAATGAATACTGCCATGTGTAATCACGTATCGTTTCGATTGAAGAGTAATATAATGGAAGTATATCTACGCATAAATAGGACGAATTGAGGCACAGCACTTTTAAAATATAATATGTATAAGTATAAATATGTACGCACATAAATGTATAAATTGTAAATCCGTTTCTGTATTCTAAAATAGACACAATAGAAGGAGTAATGATAATTAAATATGAATATTTTATATGATAGGCGTCATTAAAAATACTATTTTAAAATAACACATTAATAAATATATTTAAGTCTTCTTTTTCTACAATTGGTAATTACAACAAAATTACAATAATAAATCTTGTTTATTTAAAAGTCTATTGTTAAACAAAGAGTATAATAATAATGACATCATTATGGGCAATGAATTTACATTTAATTTAACTGATAAAATAATATATATTAGGCAAGGCAAACTACCTACTTGCTTAGTAGAACGTGAAACATGCATTTACACTAAAGAATGTTCTCATATAGTCGCAGGTGTGTTTTTTTCTTCTAGTACTGTTCTAATGTAGTCATCAATATGCATATCGGGTTTATTTCAAGGAATTTGATGTCGGAAGACGAAACGCTTTATCGACTGTCAAGGAAACTTGCTAAAATGCAAGGCAACATACAAATTTAGTAGTCCTAAAACTGTCAGATCAAATTCAACACACTCTTATATTAACATACGAAATCGCTATGATGAAAGACATTCATAATTTATATGCTCAGGCGTGCAGAAATCATAAATATATTAACGGTGAAGGTTGGGGAGGGGTTTTTATAAATACTAGTGGTCCCCCGGTGGTCGAATATCGATCATAAATCTAAATTTTAAGGCAAAAAGTTGTTAAGGTTTTATTGTCAAAGACTATAATAATTCTATAATCACAGATGAGAACTGAGAAGAGATGTGAATACAAAACCTTTTTTAACCTGTGTATATAGTCTATGATGACCTCTTACTCCCGAAATCTGACTTATTTCAAACTTCTTTTAATAAACCTTCATGTAAAAGTGTTAATTCTTAAGTGTTTTTCGGTCATATGTGTGTGTCAAACGCACGTAGTGTGTTTGTGTGTTAATGTTTTATTTATGAAAATAATTTATTTGTAATAATTTTTTTCATATATTTTTTTTAGCTTTCTGCACTTCTTCTCCATATAAACTTTAGATGTGCATAATTACATCCACTTACGCCCGCGCAATTTTCACAAGTTTTTGCTTCACATACCTATTAATATAGATACTGAGCTTTTCGTCAATCTTCTTAATGTTAAGGTTTTTATATATGTCAATGTCAACTTTCTTGATTGAATTTTTTTTTTAGATAAGCTGCTATGAAATTACGTATTGGGTACGGCAAGCCGATCAAAGTGATCCCAAATATCATCAATTTACTGTGTTAACTGTTAGTCACTGCGGAGCTCCGTTTTCTACCTTCCGTGTCTATCATTAGATCAACTTTCTGTCACAATAATATTGTATCGGAACATTACAGACATGCAATTTAAACTCGAACACTGGAAACTGGATAAAAAAAAGCGTCACGATCACATAAAAACCCTGCCCGGGTTCTTAGTAGGGTATTATGTTACATCCTGTATGTATCTAAGGAATTTAGGAACTACGAGGACCATGGTCCCATTGTCTCGGAATATATTACACCAAACAAACATACTATTAGTGAGCTTATAGAAACGTATCTTTGACAACACACGACTAAGTATATACGTAGTAGTGGATGTTATAACTTGAAATATATCAGTCACAGGGCAAAGTTCTCTTTTGTTGACAAGAATGTAGGTCGAGATTTAAAACTGGAACGATCGAAGCAAACAATGTGAAATTATACATTTCCTGTGATGGATTTATCAAAGTCTGAAGCAGGGCCGGATTATCCATACGGCGGATTAGGCAACTGCCTAGGGGCCCCAAACCGAGTATGGGCCCACGGGGTCCGATGCGGGCGTTGAAACGGTTCTTTCTTTTCATTGTGCGTAAAGAAAGAAAAAAAACGTTTCATCAAAAAATTTTATTTTTTTGAGAATTTGTATACTTCCCCAATATCATACCTTCTTCTTTTCAAAACTCGACGAGATGCTTGATTGGTGATCGACTCGACTTATGTTATAGAAAAAATATATTTTAAAAAGTTAGAAAAGGGTAAATAAAGGGGCCCCGAGAATTGCATTGCTTTGGGGCCCGATAGGGTTAATCCGGCCCTGGTCTGATGTCCCGAAGAAAAAGCACAATAGTCTCAGTCGTATCCGCGCCTGTGTCCAGTCGCGTTGTACGAGTAGATAACGTTATGCCACTTCACTTGTTATTTATATCGCTTTTGTGCACTTTGGAATTCGGACTTTAAACTAACTTATAATCGTACGTATAGAGAAAATCAATCCTTTGTTTTGATTACCGATACAACAATCGGATCTAAGGCCGGTTTTAGTGCTCGACCGACCGTCGGAGCACACGTACGTCCGTCGGTTGCGCTTGTCATATTTTGTACCTACGGTCGGTCGAGCACTGAAACCGGCCGAAATCAGTTGTATCTACTCAGATTTGTAACTCTATTGTTAGATAGTGCCGTTTGTTGTTTTCCAAAATTTTATATATTTTTTGGTGTACAATAAAGAATTTAAAAAAAAATTATTGAACAATTTTGGACATAAAAATCATAGTAAATAGCCTAGTCCTAATATTTACTTAATGATAGTTAAGTAGGCGCACATTATTTTGAATTAAATACGTTTCACTATTTCAGAAATGCACATTATCATATTTATTGGCAAAGGTGTGCCACATAACGTAGTGAGCCGTATTTTCCATACACCTATGTCCTTTACATTTATACGGCATAGTAAGGTCTTTTATATTTTTACCGCCCTTGAGTCCTCATCGGATCTGAGAGCGTATACTGAATATAAAGATGTATACAACTTCCGGTTACCATGACCGCGATCACGCATCACATGTATATTAATTTTACTATAGGCTTTGTTTCTATGGTCGTCTATCTATATATATATAAAAATGTTATGTTGGTTTGTGTACGCTTCAAAAACTCAAAAAGTTCTGCACCGATCGAGCTGAAATTTTAGCATGATATATAATCCGCATCAAGGATTGTTTTTATCTAGTTTTTTTTTTCTATTTATGTCATATGAACTTATATGAAATGTATACTTTGGTTTGTTTCTCATTTCTCAACCATTCAATCACAATGTGACACAGCGAAGCGTGGCAGGGTACAGCTAGTTTATTATAAAGATATTATGCCTGAAAAAAAATTCTAAAACCATAGCTTTCCACGGTACATTTTGTTAATTGCTACTTTATATTTATTTACAAACAATTTAGTGACGAGTCGAGGTTGTTTAATGGTGTGTGACACGTATACCATAATTGAAAATAATTGCAACGTATATGTAATGATAACCTCCCTCCTTACGAAAGTGAGGAGAGACCCGTGCCCAGCAGTGGGACGTTATGGGTTGATGATGATGATATGTAATGATATTCATAACTCACCCTAGATTCTGGAGCGCACCGGCCGCAAGCTAATCCTACAGGAGGTCTGACTTCTGCCTGTGGCCGTGGCACGACTGAGCTCTCTTTCGTTCTGTACAAGGACGATATCCGCATCTGTGAAAAAAAATTATAAGTTTTTTTTTGTTGTGAGAGCTGAAACAAGCGGACGGCCCGCCTGATGGTAAAAGGTTACTGCCGCCCGTGGGGACGTACGAAATTTGGCGCGAAACATGGGTTTATTTGTCCGAAAGATTGTACAATTTAGTACATATGTATATGGTGTTATAGACTACTTGTTTTAGCACAACCTGTTACATTTAATTATCTAGTTATTCTTACATAGATCCCTAATAAAGATACAAGGTAGCATTCCTACGAAAAATTCAATATAAGGCCTAAAGTAGAACCTATTATATAGTATGTGAAGAGTTATTATGAATTGAATGACTATTGTTGTTTGTAAAAGGGCTAGAACTTACAAATGAATCGTAATAGCAGTTTTACTAATCCTAGTTTAAATCCAACACAATTCATTTAACATAGCACCTGAATTATTAAAAAAAAATAGTATAAATCCAACACAATTCAATTAACATAGCAGCTGAAATATTGAAAAAAATAGTCAATTTTTATTACTACTTTCCGAGTAAAATAGCTGTGATGTACGAACAGAACATCATACACACTAATGTACACTTTAGTAAACACACGTGTAACTTGTATAACAAAAGTTATCTCAGGAACACATTAAAAAGCTATATATTACTCAGTTAACGATAACCTGTGATCTAGTGTTTCTTTAAATAGTTTTATGAAATTGCATCAGGGTTTATTCAGTTAAAAAAGAAACGATTGCCCGCGGATTCACTTAAGTGAACTTTGATGTCTTTGTTTAGTAGAAAACGTATTTTATATTCTTTTTTTTTTTTAAATAAAAATGTATGTATTATCTATCACCAATACATAATTAATTCAAGGTCAAGATACTGAAGTATATACCTAACAATATCATTAATTCATTAAAATTCTTATCAATCTTATCATAAATTTTAGTATGAGAAAGAGTCGACTATTTTTAAGTGTTAAGGTGTACTTTTTATCGATCGCAATAAACAATAATAATATAATGTTTATGGAATTAATTTAATATTGTTTTTAATAGAGTTTCTCTCTAAAAGAACCCACAAGCGATGGGGTAAACCGGAGTGGAGACCGCATTAATGCAAGCATAGTGCAGGATGCCCGCCGGCAGATGGACTGACGACTTGCGGGACATGACTGGCGAAGAGAGCGGTTGGCGGCTGGCATGAGGAGAGCCGAAGATAAGCTCAGTGACGTTCACTAAGAGAGGGCTACATCAAGCAGTAGACGAATATAGGTTGATGATGCTGATAATAGATTAATAATTATTACAAGCGCTCTCAATCGTGACGAATAGAAAGAGGAAAGGTAGGCCTGCAATGGGATAATAATGACTAAATTAGTTCTGGACTTATATCATACCTACTATACAAATACCCAATTTACTTAACTGGTTTCATTATCTTTGCTTATACCTAAAATTTTAATAAGAATTGATTGAAGCTTTCGTTTTATAATTCTAGTTTTCTCTTCACATCACTCGCAATAACAGGTAAATTAAAAAAATAATAGTCCTAAATTATTTACGTCTTAGAAACTCACAGCTGTCATAACAAAAGTTGCATGAGAAGATAACACACGTATGTTAGTAATGACATATAGAATTGAAGAGTTTAACATAAGGTCCTCGGGCATCGATAACATCGGATAGGGCACAAACTTGGTTTTAAAACATCTAGCATAAAGACTCGAAGGTCAAGGACCAGGCATAATGATGTCCGAAAATAGCCTTGCGCAAGAACTGAGGTTATCATTATTAATCATTATCGCAGTTTTGGAACCAAATGACAACCGGTTGCAGAGGTAACAATTTGCATCCAATTATGGATTTCTCAACACGTGCACTGCTTCCTCGGCATTTCCTGGCCTTATATTGCTGGTAAATATGACTTTAATTGTTTTTTTATTTTATTTTTCAATAATAGATCGAACTGCAGGCTCAGTTGTCACAGTTGACGAAAAATTTGCACCAATCAGGCTGATGTGGAAGTGTGTTCCGACAACAATACAATATTATAGTACTTTTTTTTTTAATTTTATTTTACTGTGTGACGAGACGAGCAAGTCGTTCACCCGATGGTAAGCGCTACGCCTGCCCACAACAATTACAGCGCCATCCAGAACTTTGCATTGCATAATCCTGCGCGACAATGCTCTGCGCTCGTCACCCTGAGACATCAGCTCTAAAGTCTCATATCCCCAGTAATTTCGCTGGAAACAGTGCCCTTCAAACCGAAACACAGCAATGTTTGCACACTATTGCTCGGCGGATGAATATCTGACAAAGGTGGTGGTACTTCCCCAGGCGGTCTCTTGCAGACTCCTTCATAACTAACAGTAGACAGATGTTGCTTGGGCTCGTTTTTATCACAGTGAAGAACTGAATACGTATTTTTACAAAAGGTTATGTTCTGTACTGCTAATGTTTCGGCATAATCGTATTAGCTAAATTGCTGTCAGAAAAGCAGTTGCGTTAAGAGTAGAGCTACATCCAATTCTTGTTTCGTGTGAAACACATCGCGTGATCAACTGTACAAATGGATTGCTACACCCGCCATAAAGGACCAATCTAAGATAAGTTATACTACAGTATATATACGAAACTTAACACTTTTATACTATATTGCAATATTGGAGACTTCTAATTAGACGCAGATATTGCATCAGCCATTGAAGTCAACCAGTGCAATGCAACTGATACGATAGCTCTAGGCATCTGTTGGACGGAAATAGCATATTGTGTTTGTACAGCGTGGGAATAAGAATATATATTGAGACGAAAGTAAAGGACATCGATAAAGGTGGAAAAAGGTTTTTTTATTGAACTGAGTGATGATACGAGTTAGTCGTTCACCTAATGGTAAGCGCTACGCCTGCCCATAACAGTTACAGAACTTTGCATTGCATAATCTTGCGCGGCACTGCACTGCGCTCGTCACCCTGAGACATCGTCTGTTAAGTCTCATATGCCCAGTAATTTCGTTGGAAACAGTGCCCTTCAAACCGGAACACAGTGATGTTTACACACTATTGCTTTGCGAATGAATATCTGGCAAAGGTACTTCCCCAGGCGGTCTCTTGCAGATGAGGCCTCCCACTACAAACTAGGTCTAGTATACAAAAGCAGTAGACTAAGAATGCAAAATGAACGAATGAATGTAGCCTAGTGGGAGAACGTCCGTCTTCCAATCAGAAGGTCGTGAGTTCAAATCCCAGTGCAGGCACGTGCCAATGTGTTTCTGTAAAACATATGTACGTAATTATCACTCGCTTTTCGGTGAAGGAAAACATCGTGAGGAAAACCACATACCTACCCGAGAATTATTTCGGAGGTAGGTGTGTTATCCACCAATCCGCACTGGGCCCCCGTGGTGGAAAATTGCCTAACCCTCCTCACGAAAGTGAGGAGAGACCCGTGTCCAGCAGTGGGACGTTATGGGTTGATGATGAAGAATGCAAAAACAGTAGGACTTTTCCATGGAGCCTGTGGGAAAACTAGCAATCACCATTGTCAAGTGTCTCCAAATCCACAGCCCTAAATACCGGTAGCTCGGACGCGTATAACACAAGCTATCTTTAGGCAGCTACGCAATAAAGGAGTTTTAAGCCAGGTCAGCCGACCTGAACGCATTGTTTCATCTTATGTAACCAGTTGAATGTCGTCATTAGACATCTTTAAATGAGTTGTATGAAATAGAAGCAAGACTATTGTTGCAAAATGTTTTAATTAATTCATTTTTACATTATCATCATTAACTTCTTGACGTTGTGTGAGTTTCGGGTTATTACCACACTACGGCGAAGCAAAAGAAGCGTTATACATTTGACAGTCTATACATGTATGTTTGTATGGATGCTCCGCGGAAGTATCGCCCTTTTTAGACAATTTTTTGGCAAGTGAGGTGTCAATCAATTCGCCTTCGTCACAATGTTAAAGGCAATATTTTCATACATCAAATCACTACTCCATTGTCGGGTTTTAGTTGATTTCAGACATATTGCTTGTACTTAAAGCAAATTGGAACTCAATAAATAATGAAGAAAATGTTCATAGATATGAATCATTATTTGAAACTACGCACATTTTAGGAACGAATTAACATAGGCAGATGCTGATTTCCAGTATGTAATAAGTTCTCGAGTTAACATAGATATGTTAGGTAAAAGCTGTAAATCTTTGTGTTGCGAACTGAGAAATATATCCAGTCATATCTATGACCTACCAAGGTCACAGTTTGAGAAGGCAAAATTACTCAGACTGAGGCGACGAAGCCAAAAAACTTAACTATGGGAATTATAATGGCGTGATCACGGTACAGACGTGCCTTCGTAAAAAATATTCGAACAATTGAAATTATAGATGCGATACAAAACGTACTGAGCATAAGTCTTGGATGGCCTCTGTCGATCTTTCAAAATCGATTTCATACGTTCCACAGACAATAATTCGTTAATACACATTTAGTAAGTTAATATATTTTAATTTCTGGGCGGGTGAGTAGCAGTTTAAGAATATTCGTCTATATATAAATACAGGCGTAATATAATAACTCATAATCATCAGCCTATATTCGTCCACTGCACGACGCGTAGGCCTCTCCTAGTGATCGCCACTGAACCCGATCTTCGGTTCTCCTCATCACTGGATAATCGCCTGGCGGTGACTGCACCGCCAGGCGTTTTCATATGCGTGTTTAATATTTACATGGATATCTTCCAACCCTTACAATATAATCAAAATGAAACATTGAAACATTTAAGGTAAAACTCCTGTTATAATCCATGAAATTGAAATCCATTGAACCGTTTTGGAGTCTATTCGAGACAAACTTTTAGGCAGACAGACAGAAAACAAATACTAGAACTTAAATTCTTCATCTATAAATAAATACATATCACTTAAAGTTTGACATTTATTTTGAAATTACTTTAATTTTATGATTGGTATAGAATAGAAAGAGAGAAGACACTCACCGCGTTCTCGTTTTCGAGCTTATTGTAGAATTCGGACTGGTTGTGTCGGCGACGCACGCGCAGCGCCTGTCGCAGCGACGCGCTCGTGTCGCGGCCGCACCACCCGCCCACGCGCTCGCCGACGTGTTCCAGCATGTCGGCGACGCGGCTGCAACAACACAACATCAAACATTTCAATGCAGCAATAGCACAACGCTGTATTTTTTTTACACATAAATGTCAGCGCAGGTGACACCGCGAGGCGCTAGCTTGTACATATATGAGTTTCCGTTGTTTTTTCTAGTTAGAGAACTAACTAGTCGTAAATTTTTCTGCGACAATAGGATGAAACATAAATAGGAAAAAGAAATGATGAACAGTTGACAAGGTTAAGTGAGTCTCATGACGTCTTTCAAAGTTCAACTGAAGTTACTCAAACAAAGTCGTTCAAAAAATAATACTAACAAATTGTATTTTTCCTGGGCCAAATCACGACATATACTTTAAAAGCTTAAGTTAAAATATTAAATATGCAGAAAAATATATATATTACTCGTAATGCAAGTCACTGATGCAGCTTAAGACTTAAATCCAAACCTTTTTAAAATTAATGACCCACGAAACATGTTTTTCAGCACTCTTGCTACCATGGGACTTTGTAAGGATATTTTCCTTCACCGACAGCTTATACTCTTTTTGTTAACGTCACTATAGTAGGTTTCGAAGCCACGCAAGGCATGGCTTCGAAGCGTCTAAATTCACAACTGAGCGACCATCGCATCAAACACCATTATCATTATTTATCAGCAACTGATAAATACTGATAATTTAAATATTTTTTCTATTTCTAGTTCTTAGAAGTTAGGCAAACATCCTTTTTCCTAGGCTAGTACTTATCTGCAAACAGGAAAACTCATTTCCCGGTCAACTATTTGCTTGCGTAAGTCCCACTAACTAACATAGGTATTCAAGGCTTTGAAGCTGTTAGCAAAGACGCCTTGCAACTTAAGCATTTTCAATTTAAAATCGAGTTGATTGGGAATCCCACGAGATTATACGCAATTTAACCAATAATTATTGTTTTTGTTTTCACAAAGAATTGTATATTTATAATAAACAATTAACATTTTAGCTTTATCATCATCATCAACCCATGTCCACCCGCTGCTAAAAACATGTCACTATCCACGGGGGCCCGGACCGGATAAGGCATACTAAAATAAAATAAGGATGCTAATAAAATTAATTGATAAAGTATTTGCGGAGGATGTACAGAATTTGTATCCTTTACAACATTATTATATGTATAGATTAGGTATAAGTAATAATTGCAATCAATTGTTAATTACAGCAGTTATTATTTGGTTTAGTTTATTTTCTAATGGTTTTTCAAAGTTAGGTACGTAGTAATGAATGTCAAAGGGATTTTTACATTCAACTTTACACTTTCCGGTATAATAAATTTAAATACATTAAAAAAAAAAGTAAGCATCTGTAAAAAATCATAACAAAAAAACTTTAAACTTTCCGGAAGAAAATAAAAATAATTAGAAGACAAACAAAATATTTGTGTTAATCTTAAAATTATAGCTAATGACGTTATTAATAAATCAATGTGTTCGCGCCACTTACATTGGCACTCATAATACCTTCCTACCTTCCTATTCCTATCATTTCTTGGCGACTATCTCTGTCGCTCATATCGTGGTATCCACGAGAAAACTGCTTGCCGCCGCAAGTAGTCTGCGATCGACCCTCGTCCTTCGCGGCTGCCGCTCTCGCCGAATCCAAAGTACTGGATCTGCTGCTCCTCTGCGGTGGTCCACGTGAATTCGACGCGCAAATATAAACAACACCCGCTATAAACCCGCCGCGTAAACGCTCCTTGCCGACACGCACCAACCGCCTAAAATACAGTCCACTACATCGAACGTCATAACATCCTGAAGGAACAAGCAGCTTGGAGACGGACCCGAACCGAGGTGATTGCAGTTGCATGGAGACCAGGTTAGTCGCCAAGTTCCTTTGTACTACTCTTCTACCAGCCATCCTTCCCCCGCCATTGGAGGCGCGCTCAGCCTATACAGCTTAGCTGCCGCGCTAACATATTGTTGGTCCTCCGCCGCCGGATCTTCTCTGGTCCTCCCGCTATTCTCTAGCCCCTCTTAGGCCTCATATAGTCCTCTTTATAACCGCCCGCAATTTTATATTGGTATTTTTACCAACGATAATTTCCTATAATTATCGTGTTCCCGCCCGCAATTACAGTTCAGATAGTACCCTGTACTATCCTACTACGCTCTTATATACTTATTTCGTGTATTCCGCATTCCTAAATAGTAAAAATAACGATTTTTCCGTAATTCTTAATTTTATTAAAAAGTGAAGGTATTCCTAACGACCGCCCGTGCGTCTCCACGTGGGTATTCAATACGCCGCGCACGCGGCAGGTAAATGCTGTAGGCAGTTGCAGTAAATTAGGAATTTCATACTTTATCTAGTTTTTTATACTTTGTTAAGATGTCTATGGCTACTCGTTCAAAAGACAAAGATAGTGAAGTATACGAGGACGCAAAAGCGCTCAATACGTTACAGATCGAACGTTTGACCTTGATAGGTAAACGTGACATTATATTTTCTCGCTTACAAGATATTTTTAACCGATCTTTAAAGGCTTTCACTGATGATACTGAGAAGGATTTATTTCTATGTGGAATGATCTCGTTAGACCGTTTACGCTCCGATTTCAATGAAATTGTGAACAAATTAAATGTCACAGAGTTGAGTCTCAACGCTTCGTACACGGTTAACTACCAATCTATAAACGTCTTCGAAGATATGTTTTGCCGTTGTCAGTTTGTTTATAATAAACTTAACCCGCCTTTAAAAACCGCTGATTTCAATGTTGCCCCGCAACGTAAATCCATCAGAATTCCTGAACTCGATTTGATGGTCTTCAATGGAGATCCGATGACCTGGAGGATATTTTATGAGTCATTCAAACGCACGATTCACGAAAATCCCGATCTCACTGATCACGAACGCGTCCAATATTTAATTAATAAATTGTCAGGCCGGGCCCTTGCAGTTTGTTCTGATATCGTACCTAACGGTGATAATTATCCGATCATATGGCAGACGCTCGTCGATAAGTATAACGACAAACGTAACCTAGCCTCCGCTTATCTTGATCAAATGCTTGATTTTAAATCTTTTAACACCGCGACGAATAAAAACTTAGAATTATTCCTAGATAAATTCTGCACGGCTGTGTCAAGTTTGAAGTCTCTCAAGCTCGATAACATGTCTGATTTTATTTTACTATCGCTCGCTTTGAAGAAAATAGATTCAAGTACTGCACGGTCGTTTGAAATGCACATGCGAGGTAAATCTATGCCTACATACAATGAACTTTTAAAATTCACCCGCGAACAAAGCAAAATATTGGAACACACTACGACCGATTCTCTTAGCCGCAGTGATAACAGGCCGGGTACTGCAAGGTCTACGCAGTCTTTTGCAGCATCATGCGTCACTCACTGTCCGCTTTGCAAACAAGCCGATCACGCTAACTTATATAGATGCCCTGCATTTGATAAGCTTTCTATCGACGACAGGTACACTTTTGTAAAACAAAGCAAAGGTTGCACTAATTGTCTAAGCACTACGCATATAAATACTGCTTGCAATTCTAAATTTAATTGCCGTTATTGTGGATGTAAACATCATTCTATGCTATGCCGCAAAGTATCATCTTCCCGTGAAGACAATCGCCCGTACCCTAGCGCTCCGTCACAGGCGCACGCGCCGCCTCCGCGCGCGCGAACTGGCATCTTCTCCGCCGCCGGGGATCACATGCCGCCTTCGGCATCGCCGCCGCCCGTCGCGGGCTCCGCTAGCGCTCAGCTGACGAACTTACCTACAACTGCTTATCAGTCATCACAACAACAGGTGTCGCTGTGTAATATACGCCCCGCTTCGCAGCCTAATGACACTACTTGTTTACTGGGAACCGTACAAGTTTATGCTACGGATTTAAATGGTCGCCGCCATGTAGTACGCGCCTTAATTGATTCGGCTTCCCAAAGTAGCTTTTTAACTTCAAAATGTTGCGCTAAATTAAATTTAAAATGCAATAAGGTGACGAACACCGTTGTTAAAGGGATAGGTTCCGCATCTAACCCAATCAAGGGAGCAGTTTCTGCTACTTTATCTTCCCGCCTAAATGATAATTTTATTGCAATTGACGCCTATGTTATCGACCGCATAACAGACAATTTACCGGCAGTGAAAATTGACGTATCCTGCCTTTCATACCTGAACTGCCTGCCTCTGGCAGACGACAGTTTCGCTTCGCCTTCCGAGATCGACATACTTATAGGCGCGCCGCTCTTTTCTGAAATATTGCTATCAGGCCGCGCCGCTGGTCCGCCTGGTACTCCAACCGCTTTTGAAACCATTTTTGGTTTTATCGTAATCGGGACCGCTCCCGTTACTCCCGCTCATGTTACTCCCGCTCATGTTACGCCCGCTCATATTGAAACCGTTGTTTCTATCACTGACCCCTTGGTTGAAGATAGATGCCGCTCTCATATTTCCCTCTGTACCTTTACGGAAGGACCACGTTTAGATAATCTTGTCCAACGCTTCTGGCAGCTTGAAGAGGTGCAATGCACGCCGACTTTGAGCCCAGACGCTATAGAATGTGAACGCATTTTTACAAATAACGTTTCCCGCGATCCTACGGGACGCTATTCTGTAGCGTTACCTTTCTCCCGCGATCCCGCGACCTCTCTGGGTAATTCTTACCCTATCGCTAAAAAACGCTTCATGTATCTCGAACGTAAGCTCGCCGCGACACCTGCTCTGCGCTTAGAGTACGATGCTATAATCAAAGAGTACATTCAGAAGGGTTACATTTCACTGATCGACAATGATAGTCCTTTTACTGGATATTATGTGCCACACCACGCCATTGCGAGACTACAAAAAACAACAACTCGATGGCGTATGGTGATGGACGCCAGTGCTGAAACTGACTCAGGCCTCTCCTTGAATCAAGTTTTATATACCGGGGATAATTTACAAAACGATCTTTTTACAATCCTCTTGGATTTCCGCCACTACCCAATCGCTTTTACATCCGATATTAAACAGATGTACCTACAAATTTTGATAAATAAGGACCACCGCAAATATCAAAAGTTCCTGTATCGATTCGATCCCGTTTTTCCGCTTGATACCTACCAATTCAACCGCGTTTGTTTTGGTCTACGTAGCAGTCCGTTCCTTGCGATGCGAGTGTTGCGACAGCTGTGCGCCGCCGACGGTGCCCGCTTCCCACTCGCAGCATCTCTTATCAGCGACAACACATACATGGACGACGTGTGCTACTCCATGCCTACTCTGTCTGCTTGTTAACAACTCAGAGACGATCTCTGCGAGTTGCTCAAGGCCGGGGGCTTCGATCTCGTCAAATGGGCTAGTAACTCACCCGCGCTCCTTGACTCCCTTCCCGTCTCTGCGTTAACGGAATGCGTTAAAAATGCGAAAAAGGCGTTAACGGATCTTTTAAATTCCGACGAATATAATAAGTCTATCTCAGATGAGTTATCAGCTAATCGCATACACTGGAAATTCAATCCACCGCGAAGTCCTCACTTCGGGGGGAATTATGAAATATATGTGAAAGCGTTTAAAAATCATCTTCATAAAACGATCGGTTCACAGTTACTCACCTATGAAAAAATGTTAACCGTACTCACACAGATAGAATGCGTTATCAATTCTCGTCCTATAACGTTATTGAGCGAAGATCCGTCTGAGCCGACCGCGCTGAGTGCTTCACATTTCTTAATGACCGCACCGCTGAAGCATTTACCCGCTTGCACGGTTCCCGATGAACCTGGACACTTATTGAAACGGTACGCTTTATTGGATCAAATGGTACAATCATTTTCCAAACGGTGGAAGTTGGAATATCTTCACTTACTTCAATCTAGAGGAAAATGGAATACACCTTCGAATCCCATTACAATAGGTTCTATTGTTCTTATTATCACTGATAATATTCCCCCGCTATCCTGGCCTCTCGGCGTCGTCGTGGCCACTCATGTCGGCGGCGATGGCATCTGTCGAGTAGCGTCAGTAAAAACGGCGACCGGCGTCTACCAGAGACCCGTCGTCCGTTTATGTATCTTACCTACCCAATAATTTAACCCCTTGCTCCCCGGTCAACCGCTATGTTATATTTAACCCGTTGACGGCTTAAGAGTTTAACTCTTATTTTTATATTTTTTTATTTCCCGCTTTCTTTTAAAAACCAATGGTTTTTAGGCCGGGGGCAAATGTTCGCGCCACTTACATTGGCACTCATAATACCTTCCTACCTTCCTATTCCTATCATTTCTTGGCGACTATCTCTGTCGCTCATATCGTGGTATCCACGAGAAAACTGCTTGCCGCCGCAAGTAGTCTGCGATCGACCCTCGTCCTTCGCGGCTGCCGCTCTCGCCGAATCCAAAAAGTACTGGATCTGCTGCTCCTCTGTAGTGGTCCACGTGAATTCGACGCGCAAATATAAACAAAACCCGCTATAAACCCGCCGCGTAAACGCTCCTTGCCGACACGCACCAACCGCCAAAAATACAGTCCACTACATCGAACGTCATAACATCCTGAAGGAACAAGCAGCTTGGAGACGGACCCGAACCGAGGTGATTGCAGTTGCATGGAGACCAGGTTAGTCGCCAAGTTCCTTTGTACTACTCTTCTACCAGCCATCCTTCCCCCGCCATTGGAGGCGCGCTCAGCCTATACAGCTTAGCTGCCGCGCTAACACAATGCATTAAAATATATATAATAGTATATTCACAACTAAAATCTTTAGGAACGACGACAAAATATAATTAATCTTATTAAATTTAATATAATATACTAATTATTGTCTTAAGACTAATCCTAGCTAGAGTAAAGAGTTTGAGTAGACCAATGCTTCATAAGGTTACGATTGAAAAAATAACTTTATTTTGGCCAGTCTAGTAAAAACTATTATTTAGTAAACATAAGACTTTGGATTAGTTACTGTTACTTATCGGACAATTCATTTTTTTTTATTTTAGGATAGCTTACTTTTATTAGTCGTGCGGTTTGTGTATAACAAAAAAAAAAGAAACAATAGAGAATAAATAACAAACCTCGACGTGAAGAACCAGTAAAGGATGGCGGTGAAGATGGCCAGCTCAGCGGCTCCGCTAGCCACCCGCACATTCTCCAGCATAGTCCAAACGTTCACTATCGTATCCATCTCCGTACAGTTCCCAATGATAGTCACTACATCACCAACAACTGTCAAATTACACCGATCACCGTGACCGTTAATTTTGAAAACCACACAAGCCCGTTCAAGTATAGAAAATTTCGTAGCTTTTTATTAAGTCTCTGTAAATTGATTAAATAAAATAATCGATTTCAAATTCTGCGAGCTATTAGACGTTTGAACTCTGAAGGAGTCGGAGTGGTAATAAGCGGTAGCAGAAACCGCTCTCACGACGTACACTCGCCTGACCCGCTCATCTGAGAAGTGGAGGCACTGGCGTGATAGATAACATCACCACTGGGCATGCACGCGATATCAATGTGAAAACAATAATTAATAACGACCTAATTGGTGCTCGATAAACCAACAACCCGCTAGAACGAAGTCCACGTGCTAATATTGCGATTGACAGTGGTGGAAAAGTACGATCAGGACAAAGACGTGAAATCAAAACTAAATATTATCAAATAAAGATACACAAAAATGTCGACTAAATCAATTAACAAAATTGAATTGTTGAAAAAAATAACGCAAGCATACACAGCACCAGTAACGGACGGAGTATCGATTACCTATAGACAAGGAAACAATAAACTCAATTATTGATATCATCAACATTGGATCTACAGTGGGAGAGATTACAGTGGTCAAAAGAAACGTGAATGTCAAAGTGTCACAACAAAAAGGCGTGGCCCACAGGTGATAAGATCGCGTGTTAAGAGCAAAAGTCAATACCTAGTTCGACAAAATAAACGAAACGTTTACGAGCAATGCAAACAGGGAATTACTTCAAATGAATAATAAGGCCCGAATTATGACAGTGGCGTGATCAAGAAAAAGCGAAAAGCGAAATAAAAAAGGAGTTGCTGCGGTCCATGGATTCACCGGCATTAACTATTGTACCATAGGAACCGTACATTATTCCGGGACACGGTCTCCAGCCATGTATCTATGTATGCAATAAAAAACCACGTCATTTCGTTACTCCATTACTGCGTGAAAGAAAGACAAACCAACAAACAATTTCGCATTTATAAGATTAGCAGGATGAACGAAGAGTAATGTATGAGAAAACTCTGATAAGAGAAACAAAGAACTCATTGATAAAAGGAATAAACTTGAAAGGACTATTGACATTATTGTGAATGACATTTATCAACAAAAAGACGTAATAAAAGCTTACGAACGATGCCTACTGCAGGCAAATGGAAGATCACGGGATAAATGCTAATCTTATAATTTTAATCATATTACATAATAACAACCAATGGAATGCGATAGCAGATGCAGAGGTAATCCATTTATTTTCATATGCGTGAGAAAGAAAAACGAGTGCGTACCTAGCCTTATACTTACTAGCTTCACCAGTAACGGTTGAGCTAATTTAAATTGAGGGTGGCGTATAATGACCGTGAAATTAAAGATATGTAAGGTAATTTACATTCATTTAATTGTTTCCATTTATGCGAATAATTGCGCCTCAAAAGGTGCATTATACAGTATCCTTAATGGCGGGTATTTAGAACCTTTTGGGGTTGAGACACTAGGGCCGAAGTGATCAGGACCCATAGAATATTTAAGCAGACATCTGGCCAAAGGAACACGGTGACCACAATACACGCCTCTATTATACTCGGATTTTTAAACTCTGTTATAATTAGCATACATTAAAATAAGAATTTCGTATCGTGTGACGCAATTATACAAATATGAAATCAGCTAAAATCCTGTTCACACCTCTTAAAGAATTGAAAACCAGCTAGAATCACAGATCAAACTTATTGCAATCAAATTGAAAAGTACAGTCAGCTTTAGACACGCGAAATACTATTTTTTTTTCATATAAAGTGAATTATTTGGACATGAATCGAGATTTTTGCAGCTTGTTACACAATCTACTTAGTAGACTAGAACTTCACTCCCGCCTAATCTAAAACATCACGATGGGAAAGACAGAGGGGAAACGCGACGTTGGGTGGAGGAGAAACTCGTGGTTTATGAATAACCAAGAGTGGATCGGAATCGCCACCGTTTATGAGCAGTTTCATCTGAAGAGGAACAGAGAGGGATATACGGAGCTGACGGTAAACCTAAAAAGAAGAACAACTTCTTTCAAACGACTCTACTTCATGAAGAGATTATGACACGCTGCTGAGGTTGAAGTAAAAATATTTGTGTACACTTATTTAAGACGCTATTTTCTTCAATACTGTATGGGAGGAGCGGCCAAAACCTAGGAGTTAGAATTAGAGCGTGTTCAAAGAGCGGTCATCAAACTCATGCTGGGCAAACTTCGCAGTACTCTACCGATAAGCTCTACGAAGCATCGGTGTCAAGATTTAGTCAGTTTTTTTGTAATGTGCGGAGTAATATCTTTAAGTAATGCCTGTTTCTACTTCACTCTATTTGGAAATAAATATGTTTTACCTAATTTTTATTAACTTACACAAGTTTCAATTTAACTCCGACTGAGTATGCAATAAGTGGTTACAGGAACACGCTCATTATGCAACCACTTTGTGGGGAAAATTAGTTTTGAAAATTGGGTTTTGTAAATGAGACCGTAACCATAATCTTCTGACCACTACTTCACAGTGGTCAAACGCATGCCGTCGACGAGGATGCAAGATTGCCGAGAAGAAATCGTATTATATACTTTTATTTTAAAATTACGCTGAATTAGATACGTACAATAAATAAAATACACGTACTTAATTTAAGAATCAATATCTTACACCTGCGACACCACGAGCGGCTCTAACTAATCACAAGTCAGTGAAATTATCATTAAAAACGTTTCATGTAAAAATATTGCCAAGTTCCACACTTCAACAGTTACAAGATCTCATTTAGAGACAATTCAAGTAAGTTGGCATTACCTTATTAAACAAACAAACAGTAAGTTTTTATCTTAGCCAGTGAAAGTAATAAGGCTTGGCCGCGTCGGAACTATGGCAAATAAGCAAAGTTTCAAGTGATTTTCATAGCCAGCTCTCCATAGACGATAGAGACGATAGTTGTCTGCTGAAGCCGTGCGTCTACAAAATTGATTTTAATGTAAATTAAATTTGCAATAGTATTTCGAAAACAACAATTAACGCAGATTTAATTATTACAGATTGCAAATGCATAGAATCACAATAAATCACAATTAAGCCTAGTCATTGTTGAAGTGGTCAATGAAGAATGTTCGAGGTGTTAATATCTAACTACAATGTTTCAAATTGTTTTAAGATAAACCACCGTGACCATCTATTTGGCCGGCTAACATCCGAATATTTAATTTCGGTTTGCCACAAACGTACAGGTAAACCACACTATCAAATTGATAAATCGAATTCATGAGTCTCGTAACCTTTGAATGTGATTAGTGTTTGCACAATATTTAAATGAATTTGTATCATGAACTTCAATTTACGTGTTAAAAAAGAAGTTTTTATATACAACATGTTGTTCAAATTTTGCTAAGGCATAATTGCCGTGCCACCGGGAGTTGGCATCAATCATCACCTTGAGACATTAGTTTTTAAGTCTCGGATGTCCAGTAATTTAGCTGGAAACAGTGCCCTTCAAAGCAGAACACCATCATGTTTGCGCGCTAATGCATGAGCGGTTAAAAAAAACTGGAAAAAGTGTGCTGATTCCCAGGGGGACCCTAGAGGAGGCCTCCCGCTACGCACGTCACTGGCTAAGTGGCTCTTGCTACTATCATACAATTTATATTAAAATATATACATAAGAATGTACCAAATAGGACAGCAAAATAGGGGAAAATGTAATGATTTTAAATTGTACTCCCATAAAACGTTCAAGTTCAAGCCGTGAACAACAAGCCAATCTTCATCATCTAAAATAAATTAACGTCTAAAATGGTCACTTGGGAACGTTACACACTGATGATATAAATTTCGAATCCGGTGGTGCAGTCATCCTTACTCCTTACTTATATTATAAATGCGAAAGTAACTCTGTCTGTTGCTCTTTCACGCCTGAACTACTGAACCGATTGAAATGAAATTTGGTACAGAAATAGTCTAGAGCCTAGGGAAGGACATAGGCTACTTTTTATCGCAAAAAATGCATTGTAAGGGTTTGAAATAGGGGATGAAAGTTTGTATGGAAGTATCGTCATTTTTGAAGCTAGAAGCTTGTAATTTATTTTTTAGGCTTTTGATTAGATATAAATAAATTTGGCATTCAAAGTTTGTAAAACTTTACCCTTGAGGGGTAAAATAAATATAGGGGATGAAAGTATGTATAGGAATATGTAAAGTTTCGGCTTAATTTTCTCTAATGGAAAGCTACATTGACAGCGTGTAACATAGGCTATATTTTATCCTCATATTCATGCGGGAACAGGAACTACGCGGGTAAAACCGCGGGGCGCAGCTAGTACAACTATAAACGGCGCCCTGTTAGGGCCGATGAAAAAATAAAACTATAAGGAGTTCGATGACATTATTAATAATATTTTAGCACCTAGATTCAAAGCAATACACAATTAATTGCTGTCACTGCGGCAGGTTCTGCAGCGATTGTTCCGACACGCTATGACAGCATTAGTAAACTGGAGTCGGGAAAGCGAATATCCTGCGTCAGCGTCACCTTAATTGTTACCGAAGAAATTGAGATACAACAAATCACAGGGTAATAGGCATAAGTGTAAGTCGGTACAAGCAGAATTCTCAATAAACACACCAAGCCGGTAAAGAAAAACAATCAGATCGAAACCAAATTATAGCTCAACCATGTGGTCTGGTTACCAATATCGACCAAGATATTAGATTTCATGCAACCGACAGGTAAACCTCAAACACACTCGACACACAACTTCATAACCAGATAGACAGCGCAGAAAGTGAAATCGTTTAATTATGTTTTTTTTTCTGCAAAATTATCACCGAACGACCTTAAGGCAGGTGTATTTTAAGTTGTCTTACCAAAATACTAGACTATAACAACTGACGGCACTAAGGAATGTTAGTTTGGCGAATTAAAAAGTATTTGGATGAGCACTTCGATACGGTTCGTGATATTAAAATGGCGAAAGAATGTGAAAATTTATATAACACAGTCGAAAACGATCGATTGGAAAAGACGCGGGCGCGCGACGCGTCGACTCTTGCGCACGGACGACGCACTACTGAGGCGCTATGTGGCACACGTAATGTGCGCGTGGCTTCATTATATATTTTTCTTTGCAGAGCTATTTGTCGAGCAGGAGCGTTAGTGGAAATTAGATTTTAGAACAAAACAAACAACATAATCCTAATCCTAGGAGCATTGACGTCGTGGAACAAAAAATATAGGTACTAGCTATCTCATATTATTACTAGGCGAAACTGCAATACTTACCATAAAATTACAGAAAAAAATTACCCTTTCAAAACATAACGTCATCATCAGCCCATCGCGTTCAGATCACACCTTGATTAGACTTTCCTCAAAAGAATTATGGGTCATCTCATCATAATCTATCACGCTTGTATAGCTTGTGCGCGTTCGTAAGTGATGTTACACGTTCCTGGTTGTTGAGGTTCCTCACATATTAATTGAGCAAAGTTTCTAGGGTCTTCGGAACTTGGAGAACCACGGTCTATGAATGCTATGATATAACTAAATACAAAAGTATTTAAAACCACTTTTCACGTTAACTGTCAAGCACGGCCGGAACAGCTCACCAATTAAAGAACAAGTACCAAGCAAGTCAACATTCCGTGTCCAAGACCATCACGGCATCGGTTTCCAGGATACCGACCAAGTGGCCGTAAACGGCGTACAATTGTCGTCGTGGTCGAGCAATGGGCCGACAATTGCCACACAGTGCTGTAATTGATAGGTCTCCAACGATCGCCGGTCATGCAACGAAGAGGAACTCCTGGTATTGTCATCAATCAATCAGTTTCCAGGACTTTATCGCAGTAATTTGTGGCAGCTCTGCTACCGAATTCAACAGAGACGACGCGTTTTGTTATTGTGCCAGGATACTTGAGTGAGAGCGTTTGTAACGAGTTTATTTTCGTTTTATCGCGGGTTATTAAAGAAAAATGGTGTAAGTGTAGGTCAGTGATAGAAGTTAGATAAGATTGATAACCATTATACTATCAATCACAAAATTATCACGTTTTTCTTGCTCTAAGACTAAGAACTCTTTTGTAGATCTTGATAAGTAAGTCTAACAGGTTTTAGATATGTACATAAAAATCACAAGTCCACTAAAAACATTTGAATATCACAAAATAATCCAATAAAAGCTTTATAAACGGGCAACATAATGATGTTATTTCTTATTTGAGCACGCGTTTTAAAACGTGCGTAAGTTGTGACTTTCTTGCCAATGTACATTGCGTAATTTATGTTTATTTATTTCTCTTTTTTGTAACTTTGACTGCCTATTCGGTTGGCTTATATTATATATGTTATCTACCTATGCTCTGTGATTTCTGTGACTTTTGTACGGTCATGACATTACGTTAAAACTTTTTGACGACAAGATTATTTTCTGAGCATAGTTTCTTGCAATGACGACGCAACATTTTAGCCTGACTACAATTATATAATATCTAGTCGTATAATGACGTTAAATTGGTATAGTTATGTACTACTTACCCAGCTAATTTTACTTTGATACGAGAGAAAAAAACAGTATTACGCGTAAAGCTCAAGAAAATAGAGTTGATTTTTATATTTTTCGTACTGAAAGGACTTTATGTCCAAAATTCAAATACATTATTAGTAAAAATAAAAATTGCATCGGTCGGTATTATCCGTTTATTTCTAAAACTCTACTTCGGCTGTCAGCTTTTCTATCTACATATTTCTAAACTGAATTTGAGGATTGAAAATACTTATTGTATTATTAAACAACTCTCGTTCTGATATCCTAATGCTGAGCTACAACGCAATATTTCCAGATCAAATAATAGAGTATGTGGTAAAAAAAACCCCTCACAAGTCAGCTCCAGTGAATATATTATAATCAGGTTGGACTGGATGCTGGTCTAGCGTATAGGTATAATTTAGGGGCATTCGATATACCCACGGCATAATTAAGCGTTGTTATGAACGTCGGAGAAACCGGTCAGAAAAAAACTGAAGGAAAAGTTAGCAGAACTAAAGGTGCTCTTAGTTATTTACTATTTAACCGACAGCGTTTACAGTCAATTTTATAAACAATCTGATCTGCCAGAAACAGCATTCAAAATATTGTAATAATGTGGCCTCAATTCTCCTAAACCAATTGTATTTAAAAAGATCATGACTTCGTCCAAAAAACATTTCACAGCACGGCCACCATAATCAAGTTTATTATATAAACATACTTACATACAGCAGCGACTGATCAAGAGTTCTGACCGCCCTAGGCTTATTATGAGGACCCCCCCAAATTGTCTCTGTCTAGTTGCAATATGTAGGGTGGAACAATCATGCTAGATTAATAGTGCATGCGAAGACACGATTTCAGCGCGCCCCCCCCCCAGATCCTCGAGCCCTAGGCTGCAGCCTAATTAGCCTAAGGCTTAATCAGGCCCTGACATACAGTCATGCCTTTATATTCCCGTTGGGGTATGCAGAGACTACATCTTTCCACATGCTACGATTCTGGCACACCTCTTTCGCTTTTTCTACTTTCATGAGTCCCTTTATAAAGGCTCGCCGGTTACATGTATTTTTGCCTTGGCCCTTCATTAGAACGTCCTTGACATGATCGTATCTATGATATAAATGACAAGAACCCACTATAAGACAAAGAAGGCTAACTACCTGTTTATCAGTCGATCAACCTCTACGCAGCAACAGGCCAGCATATCTACGAAGAGTACATTTGTGACAGATAAAATTTTAACTTATCACTTATTAACAAAAAAAATCCCTATTGATTGATTTTCGTGGCTCAGAAGGTTGTTGGCAATGTCAATAGTCCAAAATAACAAGTGGCTTAAAATACACTGATTAGTTAAGATATAGAAAGTACGATATGTACTGGGCACGCGCTAGATACAATTCATTTAATTCCATTATAAATCTTGCGTTGTTATCAACCGGATCCAGTGGGATTTTAAAAAAAAGATTATATAAGATTAAAAATAATAGATAATTTAAATAATTTGAATAGATAATTTCGCATTTAGATTACAAAGACCACAAAATACGTATATTGGGAGCTGGAGCTTACAGGATATTATATAATGAATCTGAAAAAATAATATTCTAGATGGAAACATCGCTTTTAAACTCTTGGAAACATGGAACTAAACCAGAGCGGTCTTCTTAAAACCTAATAATGATAAGAACGCTTGTGCATTTCCTTAACACGTTCACTACTGAAAACACAACTGTTGTGATTTTCATAAATTGCCACGAGTACAGCAAAACACAACTGTTGTGTTTGTTGTATAGGAAAACACTATGGCGCGTGCAGAGCCGCACCCGTGGCTAGACAAGCAGAACGGTTCAGCAGTCAAAGTGTTAATGAGGAATATCTCATGGTAGGTGACAACTTACCGATCATTTATCTGGTTTGGCTTTAGATGGTCTAATGCCCAAATGCGACAGCAATTTCAATGTTTAGCCAAGAAATCACGCTATCTCAAGACCAGTGCAACACAAACAATTACCAAAGGAATTAGCAACATTATCTCTGTAGCAACAGCGTAATCAAACGGCAATAAAATAGGTAAAAATCAAAACTTTCAAGATAATCTGCTGATTAAATGTGACGTCACTTGGTATGCACAACTTATGGAATCACATTTTAGCTTTGTAAGGTATATCTATGGACCAATATTGCTGTACTGGAAAATTAGTTGATTACCAGATTCCAATTTAGATAAGATGTCACGTGAGGGTGAACGGGCCAAATAAGCAATTTCAATGATAACCTTGGTTATTATTTCAAGATTGATATATAGTTACATCATTTATCTATGTTAGTGCATTTATACTGGTAGAAATGTTTCTTTTCGAAGTTTATTTAGATCATGGTCATCATCAGTCTACTCCTGGATATGATCTTCTATAATTGGACGCCACAGAACACGATTTTCGGTTTATCTTATATCCAGCTGTTATCAGGTCCTTGACTGCCCGATTTTCGCTTCGCCTAGCCCGAGAACGTGCTACACTACGACGAAATGGATTTCATTTAACATTCATTTACTTCCGTACCTTTTTACGGAATATTTTTGGAATCAGCCATAAACGTTGCCAAAACAATATTTTCAAACAGTTTTAGGTATATGTATAGCATCAAACCGTAGTTTCATTAGCATACACAGAACATCTAAATCGAGTCAAATCAGAGGCTCATGTCACGAGGTAGAACCAGAAATTCATAAACAACGTTACTTGATTTTAACTCACGTGCGCCGAATCACGAGTCAGGCCAATCTTACTGGAGCCTACTGATATCTCGGCAGCTGGTCGCCTACTGAAAATAGTGGAATGGTGAAACTTAAACCATTAAAATTAAGATATCCGAAGGAACTCTTATTAAATCTTAGGCGTCAATTAAAAGGTGAATTATCTCTTCATCAAAAGGAAGCCCTAATGGATGCAGGCTTCATAGTCAATGGATGGACGTGTATCTCTATTCATGACTGAGGGAGGATGTATGAAAGTGGAAGTAACAGAACGGGTTAAAAAATAGTGTTATGTAGAAGCCAACCGGTCAGTATGTATCCACCTGCTCAGTTCTAGCATGTTCTAGTAAATATGGAGGGACAGGTAAATAAATACACGAGATGTTGAAACTTTTTGCTTAGTTGCGTCTGTGCAAAATATTTGCATTGTGTCGTTTACACATGTTCTTATTCTAATTAGGGTCTAGTGTGGTTTCCTTGTTTTTATTTTTTACATAAAGTGAAATGAGCAGTGTTTTTTTTTAGAAAACCTGTGTACAGAGATTGAAGCGTCTAATCTCCCGTCTCAGTCTTGATGATAAAGTAGAAAAGAAGGAAATAGGAAAGAAGTTAACTGCCTGTTAAAAACAACACAGTATAACATATATATGAGCCTAACTGTGCTGTTCATAGCTGCATAGAAACGATCTACTCGTTGGTAGTGGGCGTTCCGGCACGCAATGCATATTTTTGCTGGCGATCTCAATAAAACGGACAAATATTTGCATTTGGTACTCTTTTAGCGAGCTTCAGTGTTTCAAGAATTGCGATATTTGACCTATATAGTATTTATCATGAGTATAATGAGTTTATAGGAGAAAAGAGTAAAAGCAGGCACACTGTCTGACGCTTAGTATATGCGCGTTATTTTTATCGTAAACTTTGTATACCTTTGTGAAGAATATATCTTTGAAACAGTTCAAATGCTTTTCAGGTCAATGTTCGCAAAAAGAAAGAGAATTGATCGCAAAATTTGATCGGAATGTTATTTGATATTGTAAATCAAATGATTGAATGATTTGGATAGATTTACAGATTCTGATAGATTCTTATTTGGATAGATGTACAGGGCGCTACCATCCAAAATTTAAAAAAAATATCCATTAGTTTTCAACCCATAAGCACTTCTCTTGTTGTCATTCTGTTCAGTACCAGACATAACATCACACAGACATACCCTCTGTAATCATGATGAACCCTGACAAAGGACTTCCGGTTAGGTCTTTGCAATTGGCACCACAATGAAGCTCGGACACGAAAATACAAATGGCATATCGTGTGTATGTACTCCTCTTACAACTTACAATGTATGCGTGTGCACACACGTGTGGCTCTGGCAAGAGATGTATCCAGCGAAATTGTGCGGTATATGATTTATAACCAACGTATTAAGGCAAAAAGCTCAGTGCAGGCCTTCGCATTTTTGGGTAATCGCTTTCGGATCAAGGATGGTCCCAAAAAGTCTACCTTCATTTGTTTCTTACGCTTTTCGCTGTTCCCAAAGAAAAGCAGGTACATGAAAGGCAACTAGCTGCGCCCCGCCGTTTCACCCGCGTAGTTCCTGTTATGTCCCACGGGAACATACTATCGGGATAAAAAGTACCCTATTACTCAATCCAGGTTATAAACTATCTGTGTTCCAAATTTCATTCAGTAGTTTTTGCGTGAAAGAGGAACGAACATCCATCCCTTCATCCATTCTCACAAACTTTCGCATTTATAATATTAGTAGGAAGTAGGATAGGATTGGCATAGCCAACATGGCTCAATACTGATTGTTAGAGTACGTCATCTACTCGTGCAATACAACCATTGACACACACATGCAACTTGACGCAAATCATCTAGTGCAATTAGTGCGAGTACACTCAATGCCCTTGTTGTCACTATGATTATGTAGTGTGTGATTGACTAGTAGGCATGTGCCAATTGTGTTGAACGCTATTGTTTTCTTCAAAATGAAAAGGGCTGGCTGGTTGACTGTAGTCAATCCAAAGAACTCTGACTTCTTCATTCATTAATAAATTGTAGAAAGATGCGGTCCATTAATTGAACGCATGTAGGTACCTAGTAGTACGTGTGTTGTATTCTGCTTCGATTTTTTCTGCATGTTTCATTCAAGTATTTATGTTCCAAAGGTTTTGTTTAATTGGGGTCCCAGTCCACGATCAGCAGTAGTCTAGTCAACGTCGGGATTTAGTAAAGTGATGGATGCTTTCATGCTGGCTCAGCGTGGTGTATCATAACAAACACTTTTTTTTGTCCTTTTTCAAACTCAAACCAGATACACAAACCTTAGATAATCATTACTTTAGTTACTAAAGTTTACTAGATCATATTTTGACTTAATTTTGTTTTTGTCTATGTATTAATAAGTGATTAAAATTTTTGACTTGCAAAAGTGCAAAATTTTTGCCTATTTACAATAAATGAATTTTTTTTTTAAAGAAAAGGTTTTTGAATAGATTAGATAAGCGGTCCAGGGTGGAGGGAACTATCAGCGAATAACATGAGCGGGCCGCAGTGGGTTGTTGACATTGTGTTACAAGAAACACATTGGCACGTGCCTGCACTGGGATTTGAACTCACGACCCTATCCTTGGAAGAAGGACGTTATCCCACCAGGCTATCGCCGTTTCTTTATATTTTACTTCTAAGCAAATGATACTCATATTATTATGTAGGTGGGCACGAATGTAACACCCACACCACATCGGTCGCAATTTCGCAATCTCCCGGCGGTGAGCCATTGTGAAATGAAACCGCACGTGTTGATGTCGCCGATTCATTATTATCCATAGATCGATGAAACAAAAGGATATGTTACGGATCTTTTGCAGTCTTGCTTCTTTGAAATTACTGGGCATATGACTTTAGAACTGATGTCTCAGGGTTGGTGATGAGCGAAATGCAGTGACGCACAGGATTTTGTAATGGGAAATGTTGGGTGACACCGTATCTGTTATGGACAGGCGAGGAGCTTACCATCAGGTGAAAGACTTGCTCGTCTCGACTCGACTAATATTATAAATGTGAAAGTTTGTATGTTTGGATATTTGCTACTCAATCACACAAAGAGGGCTGAACGGATTCGGATAAAATTTAGCACTTGGAATAACACAGAATATTTTTTATCCCGTAAAGATTTACGGTTCTTATAGGATAATACACAACGCGGGTGAACCCGCGCGGCGCAGCTAGTAATTGTATAACTTTTTTATTTCAACCACATACAATGCCTAGAATAGACCCAGTATAAAATAGAATAAAAAAAATTAACCCCTTTTTTTCTCCTTTAATTTTTTTTAATTCACAATATAGTACCATACACTACTATTATGTGACCATACTGAGTGATAACTCTACATGTTTATATTTATATTTAATCACATCATTCTCTTATCAAACTACTTTTGTATACGCACTGTTCGAGTGCAACGGGTCTTCATCGGGTCGTCGGGTCAACGGGTCGTCTAACTTATCATATCAAATAAGTCAAAGGTAGTATGTCAGTAGTAACAGTAAGCATGTGTATGGGTGGACATTTTATTTAACAATAGTGGAGTTGAGTCACTGTATTTTGATTCTATGTTGTGGCTGTTGAAGTCACAGCAGCTGTGTGAACGTATATTGTAAATTGTGTAATTATAATAGTTAACACATTCACTGCTGTCAACACAACTGTCGTGTTTTTCATAACTTGCCACGAGTATGGGAAAACACAACTGTTGTGTTTGTTGTATGGAAAAACACTACAGAGAGTGCAAAGTCGCACCCCGTGGCTAGACAAGAAAATCGGCTCAGCAGTGAAAGTGTTAAATGATTTTCATATTGGTATCTAGTTTCCTACAATATGTACATAATGCTTGATTATGTTACACTATGATCATGCAAAGAATAGCAGCTGTATAATTGTTGACTAATTTAAGAGGCTTTGTTGCCTGCTGAACTGAGTTTTTTTTGGCACTTTTGCATGCAGCACTGGTGTTGTGTCACAACTAAACTCAATCAGCTGTGCCACACAACTATTGTGATAAAATTGAGCAACTCTCTATGGGCATATTAAATTGAATGAAGAGACTTTTTTATACTTATTTGTTCATTGATTGACCGTCACCCAAATTGGCCTACAAAACCAGCGGAGTAAGAGCAGGTCTGTTATATCAGATATCCCACAGCCTCGACAGATCTAACAAATTCACATGTAGTCCGTTATGGATGGGCAAAGGGCATTCCTAATAATGATAGCATTTGCGTCAGTCAGAGTACACAATAATATATAATGCACCTGATTATCACAACAAGCTGTGAATATTAAATGCAATTTATTATCAAAACAAGCTGATTGACGTCCAAGATAAGCAATATCACAGTTTTGTCTTCCATAGAAACAATTTCAATATACTATATGTACTTCATTTAGATACAATGACAGATGTTAACTCAGTAGATCATTTATCAATTTTCTTTTTATTTTCGACTAGCAAGTATGTAATGATCACCAGCGTTTTGTTGTAGGAAAACATCGCAAAGGAGCCCATAACCGAGAAAATTTTCAATAGGTTGGTTGTTATCCACCAATCTGAACCGAACCCCAGTGGTCAATTATGACTTCTAACCCGCTTCACGAAATTGAGAGGAGACCTGTGCTCAGCAGTGGGATGATATGGGTTGTTGATGATTAATCAATTTATAGTTGAGAATGTTTTATTCACCGTTTTGAGAGAGATCAATATTCCCAAGCTCCTCTATGCTCGCTTTATAGAATTCAAGTGTTGACTAAATCCAAATCTAACACCCCACTTTGATTAATAGTGCCTTTGATAAAACACTTTTAATCGCTCACACAAAAGTTTAAAAAAATACTCTATGATACATTGCATTATTCAAATTATTAAATGAAAATCTATACATTAAACTTTAAAAAAAATATTCTCAGCAACCTATGTTTAACAAAGCACAAAGATGCTGAAATCTTTCATTATCCAATGGTTTTGTAAAAATATCAACGACATTTTTATCCAAATTAACGTACCGAATTATAATCTTTTTACACACAAAATCTTAAGAAATTGTATTTAATATTGAATTTTCGTTCTCTTTAGATTCTCAAAGGTTTTAGTCATATCAATTATTATAGCAGCTCTGATAACTAAATTCAAAATAAATTTTAAGCCTACTTCTGCAAAAATCATTGTTCAGTCCCTCAAAAGTCTAGATTCGCCAATGCTTACCACACAAAACAAAGATGATAATAACCTCAATAATAATATTTGAAAACTATGCCGGTAAATCCTAATATTGCCTGAAGAATTATTAAAAAATATAAATAAATAATGATACAATGGGTCAGTACCTATTGGATTTCATTCAGCACGGTTACCATACATTCTAAACGGAGAATAGAGAAACGCTCATTGAACCGAATCATGCATGACACCGGTAAATAAAATAATTATAGAAATACAGGAAATTTACCTTAGATATGCGTATCCAACAAAAAAAAGTTATAACGGCTACTAAACTTTACCACTTTTCTTCAATATTTCGGAGGTTTTAACAAAGTAATCTATAATTTTTCATAAAACGCACTCCGAAAGTCCGAAACAAACAAATCGAAAGTTTGACAATTATTATGAGATTGACATCTTTTAACAGACAGCCGGAAAGGGCAATTTTTTTTATTTTGTCTTCGTGCGAAAAATCCATTTAGCATGTTTGTCTTATAATTATATAAGTGTTACTTTACTATGTACTAGACTTTTAGAAACATTATCAAGTTTTTTATGCCGCGCCGAGCCGGTCACTGACATTCGCACGAATCTTCGTACATTGTACAAATGTTTTCACGCATGTGAAGTCGATGTATGATCAAAAAGAACATAACTTTGCAATGTTCCAACTCCAACCTTGCTAATTCAGAAAATTACAATTCTTAAAAATGCTCCAATTCAGAAAAAAATATGTAGGTAAGTTTATCGGAAAATGTGCAAAATATTTTTGTATGGCAATATAAAAATGTTCCATTCCACGCAGTTTTGTTGATTGATGAGGCTGGGTGAGATCATCAATGCGCTGCAATGCGATGCGATGAGATCATCCAGCTGTCAATGTCACTTGGTTTGGTTTAGAGGAAGGAATGGAATGTGGAATTCTCAAATTCTGGAATTGGGCTAAATCTAATGTCAAAACAAATTCGATCATCTCCAAATTCCTAATTTTTATTTAAAATGGGCTTATTTGGTAAATCTCCCGAACGGAACCCAAAGGATCTGGTAATTTCTACAGCAAAAATCAACAAAAGTTACTGCCTTGTTTCATTGAGTCTCAAAAGTAAATAATGATCCTTCTTGTTATCAGGTAAACGAATGGTCCCATAAAATCCGCAAGGAAGGATATAACCTGGACAGGCAGATCAGAAGTAAGCCCCCTTACTACTTTGGCTAATTTCTTAAAGTTTTATAAAACAGGTCTTACTTCACTCCCCATGTACGTATGATGTTTGTTTGTGAGTTTGGACCTTCGCGATTTGAGTCAGTATCAATAAATACTATCATTTTTATGCAAAATTTAGGAAAATGATATCGCCGGTCCAAGCTAGTGGGTAAATGAATATAATTGCTAGCAAAAAATTTAATCAAATTTCAGGTATTCAAAGGGAAGAAGAAAAAATAAAGCGCTCACTGAAAGAAGCAGCAGCAAAGAGCGACAAGCAAGTGTGCACAATATTAGCAAAGGAAATCATACGGTCAAGGAAAGCAATCAGCAAGATATACACAAGCAAAGCACACTTGAACTCCGTGCAGATGCAGATGAAAAATCAATTAGGTATGATTAAAAAAAAAACAATGAAAGCCCTACTTATTATTACAGTCTCTTAAAGTCAATAAGTACATTTAAGTTCTGTGCAGTAAAAAAAAAGGTCAGGGAAGTTAAATGACACCCTTAACACATTCACTGCTGAAAACACAACTGTGATGTTTTTCATAGCTTGCCGCAGGTGCAGGAAAATAACTGTGGTGTTAGCTGTATGGGCAAACACGACGGCGTGTGCAGAGCCGCACTCTTAGCTAGACAAGAAAATCGGCATTCAATTTTATTTAAAATTCAATTAATTTCTGTTGTAATTTTTTGCATTAATGGTTTCTCTCGTTTCCACAGCCACATTAAGAGTTGCCGGCTCTTTACAGAAATCAACAGAGGTATGTACTCGCAACTTCCTTTTCCAGTAGTTATAACAGATAGGTTAGAAACTCCACACTACTACACAACCATAGGCGACTGATAACTACGAAGTTTCTGCCGATCATATTAAAATGGGTATCTTCAAATGAGTGACAAGTACCATTACTTTCCATCAGGCGATATTGCAGTCAAATGCCTGCTTGACTAGGGCAAAAATTATGAAGAAATTGCGGTGATACAAATCCAACTGCAAGAGGCAATAAATAGTTTTTATGCTGGATAGAGAAATGAGTTAAACTAGTCATTCAACCTGATGATAAGTTCCACACTGAATATAACAGTTGCAATGCCACTCAGTTCTTTGCATTGCAAATTTCATGGCACCAAACTGTATTCATCACCCTCAGACATTAATTTTATAGTCTCATGCCCAGTAGTTACACTGGAATCAGTGTCCTTCACACCAGAATACAGTAATGACTGCACACTACTGCTTGGCGGTGCGTGTGGTTCACTCAACTGCTCTTGTCATCCGGAAATCTTGGAATCCGGATTGATTTAAGTTACATATGAAGATAGATTCCCTAAACAGTACCTTTGATAGTGGAACAGGGCTGTATTTGTTTACATTTAGTAAGCTCCAATACACAGTTGTGTGAGGTGCGCTAGAGGTGTGAGCTCCTTGAGTCCACAGAGTGTGCACGCTGTATGATTCACCAATAGAAAATTGACAAGAAAATCCTATTTCATGTTCACATTACTTATATTTCTTGGAGTTTCTTGGGAACTAAATTGTATTTTTTTATTTGTCTGAGACGAGTAAGTTGTTCACCTGATGTTAAGCACTAAGCCACAGTAACAGTTACAGTGCCACCCAGAGCACATTGCATTGCATAATCCTGCGCGGCACTGCACTGCACTTGTCACCCTGAGACATTGGCTCTAAAGTCTCATATGCCCAGTAATTAAACAAAACAAAAGCCTACGTAAAAAGTCGTTGACCTGACTGGTATCAAAATTTGTAGAATTCGGAAAGTAGCTTACTTGGCATTTGAATTCAATAGGCTTGTTACTCAATGACATACAATAAATGACTTCAGGTGATGCAAGCGATGCAGGCTCTCATCCGCTTGCCTGAGGTAGCGCATATAATGCAAGAGATGAGCAAGGAGATGATGCGTGCGGGCATCATCGAGGAGATGCTGGATGAGACCATGGCGGGAGTGGAGGACGAAGAGGAGATGGAGGAGGCAGCGCAGAGTGAGGTTGATAAGGTAAGATGAAGTTAAGATACCCACTAAAAACTGTAGGTTTTTAAGGTGTTTCAATATAAAAAAAACATTAATACCATTTCTTTTAGCATAAAATAAGTTAAATTTAGTGACAGCTCTAAAGTTTTGACTTCGCTTTCGTTATTGTATGGTTAAAAAATTACAAGACTAACAAATTTTGACTAGTTTGTAACAAGTTTAGTTTGTGCCAACAGTATTAGTACCAATATCACCTGCTGTGAAGGATAGCTGTATTGAAACACCATAGATTAGGTGATCTGTGACTTAACCTAGAACGAAAACTAATTTAATAATCAACAGGCTTCCTTATTGTAATGCTTTTGCATTTCGGTTCCAACAACTGAAACTATTATTCTATTTACAGGTGCTCTGGGAACTGACGCAAGGCAAGCTGGGTGAAGCGCCCGCGCCGCCCACCGCCGCCGCGGCCGCCCCCGCCGCTGCCTCCACGAGCAAAGAGGCCGAGACGCCCGAGCCCGACGAGAATGAACTCGACGAAATGCAGTCGAGACTCGAGGCGCTGCGCTCGTAAGGGACGTTGAGGTTGGTTACTAATTTTTGACACAAATGAGTTCCTTAAATTTCTCCCATAGTAAAAACTGATTGTCACAATCGTATTCATTTAAAACACACGGCCGTGTCCACGACAGCCTCTCCCTGATTTTAGGTACAATGTTTCGAGCCTAGTGTCAAGTATTTTAATAATACAAGTATTATTTTTTGCTGCATTCTTCAAACCCCGTTTCTCGGTACTTTTAGGAAGGGATGTGCCATGCTTTATTAGAAAAAAGTAAATAACGTTTTATTAGTGCAATTAGCCTTTCACCATTCAAAGGACTTCATATTAGTATAATTATTTGAAATAAATAATTAATAAAAATATTTATTATTTTCAGGGACTACTATGAAGATGAGATTTTATTAATGACAGTTTGGCATCATGAACACCGATATGCCTTATGTAAATAATGTTTCTAATATTAAAAATAAGTTTTTATTGTTGAGTGCAATCTCGCTTAAGGTTGCAGGCAATTTTCATAGGCATTAAAATATATAATTCATGTTTTTAACAGATTTATTCAGTTATTTATATAAATGTAATTTATTTTTATCATGTACTTTAAAATGGGCTTCATTTTGTATGATGAGAGCTAAAATCAACTTGGATTATATTATTAGATAACAAAAAACTGTATGATAGTTATTTGACAGGACTATAATTAACAAGTATTAACACAATGAAAATTGCCTAAGCAGTGTTGCTAGATGTTTTGATATTTTACGCTATATAATATTATAATATTATTAAGTTTACAAAAATAAATTATGCACTAACTCGCACCATTTAATTTTTCTCTTTTGCTATCAATCGTGAGCGAGTCTATTGCAGGACCTAAAGTTTCTATATACTAAATTTCATCAAAATCCGTTCAGCCGTTTCGGCGTGAAAAGAGGACAAACAAACAAACATTAGTATTCATAATATTAGTGGGATCGCGGGTTAGATCGCCCCAGAGGAATAAAACTACAGAAGTCGATCTTTCACTTTTACTATAAATATATTTCGATTAATACTTGATTAGCTAAATAATATTAAGTACAATATCACAGAGTGTCACAGCATTTTGGAAGACAAGTCCAGCTCGAGCTGCAAGTCCTGGATGGACTCCTTTTTGAGGAGAGGCTTTCTGTCGTCTTTTGTCTTTTTTGCGTTCTTCTTCTTCGCCAACCTGGAGAAGAAAGGAAAGCAATGAGAATTGGCGAATTTATCCTGGTCACGCCACCAAAATACTGTGCAATAAGAACATTGTAATGCCCATCAAATTATTACCACCAGATTGAAGAGAAACTGAAATCTGCCACGAGTTTTTTAAGCCACAAATGTGTGTGTGTCTCGACCACATACACCTGGACCCCCCATAAAATCAGATAGGTTTTCCGGTATCTATGGACCGTGGTCCAACAAACCCAGATTCGGAGCCAACCTGTGTTCTCATATATAAGTATCTACTCTGTACGGAAATCAAACTCGCATCCTCCCTGTCTCAAAGAGAGCAGGCTCACCTATTTACGACGCCGTCGGGGTGGTCCATCATGCGGATGATGTCGGCCTGGTCGGAGGAGTCGAGCGGCGCCACGGAGATGTCCCGCACGGCGCGGAACTTGCCGCAGTTGTTCAGGTGCTCGTTCTCCAGCCGGAAGAAGTTCCAGATGAACCGTCTGCGGGATGAAAAGGACTCGCAAATACGGTACATAGTACAGAAACTAAAAAAACATGTTTAAAGTTACACTTAGACATAGATCTGGACCTCTGACCACAGCTCTAATTAAGATTCCCTGTTTATATGGAATTAGAAACTACGCCACGTATGCCCTCAAAAGTTTGGGTATTTGTTTGTCCAAAAATCTTGCCAAAACGGCTGAACGGATTTTAATGAAATTATGTACAAAAGTATATATAGAAAAAAAAATATTTATGGAAAAATATACGCCGATATGGGTTGTTTATGATGATGATAGGCTTCCTCACCTGAAGACCTCAAACGGCGCCAGTATGGAGACCATGGTGTCTGCGCCCACTATCTGATTCTCCGTGAGGAGGAACGCCACGATCCAGATGAAGCGCAGCACGAAGTCTTCTACTATCGCAAAGTAGTAGAACTGGAACCATGATAAATGACTGTTTTACAAGCCTTTACATAGCTTGTTATGTATGTTAGGGTCAAATCTTGCAAGTTAATTTTGACCCTGTTCCAGTTGTTGATTTGAAGTGAAATTTTGCATGCCTCTCAAGTTCCGATGACAATAAAATATTATGGTGACAGCGAGCTGATCAGTAGAGACTGAAGGTCGACGACGAAACTCCTCAGTGAGTGACAGTGGGTTGATGGTGTATGGACTCATTTTGAAGTTAAGTTATGAAAAACACCACAGTTGTGTTTTCAGCAGTGAATGTGTTAAACCACTCACCCCCACACTATACACGATCTCCTCCCTCAGGAACTTGTTCTCATGCTGGGGTCCGCAGCTGAACAGTCCCCAGTCCATCTTCACGTCCCACGTGTAGGTGTAGAGAGAGGATACCAGCTGACACGCGAACCACGCGTACAGGAACGGGTTGTCGTACGGATCCGTGTATTTATCTGGAAACATAAGCACAATAGACATTAGTACTACTTTTAGAATGGACACTCTCCATCTCCACGATCCACGATAAGTTATATATTCACTTTAGAAATAAATAATTAATTCAAAATTAGATTAATATTAAAGGGGGGTTTCCCATACAACAAAGTACGGAACCCTTCGTGCGCGAGTTCAACTCGCACTTGGCCGGTCTTTTATACAAAGGATCTTACCACTGTAAATACTGCGTAGCGTTGCGAAAATGACCACGAAGAAGGTGGTGGAATATTTGCCCGCATTCACAAGATGTGGGAACGCTTCCTTGGAGTCTCGGTACCGGCGCAGGCACTGCCAGAACCGCGTCCAGGCGGGCACAACGTTGACGAGCGCGCGCGTGATGACGAACCAGCGGGACGCCTCGAACGCCACGGAGATTTGCTCGCCTGGAGGAAAGCCAAATATGTATCATGTAGTGCTGGGCCTCTTCTGTAGTAGTAGTGCGAGGCCTCTTCTGCAAGAGACCGCTTGGGGAAATACCGCACCGCCGCCAGATATTCGTCCGCCAAGCAACAGTTTGCAATCCAACTGTTGCACACACAGTAATCGCCGGAAATTGCACTGTTTCCGGCGATTACTGTGCATTTGAGACTTTGGAACGGATGTCTCAAGGTGACGAGCGCAGTGCAGTACCGCACAAGTTTCTGTAATGCAACATTTTGGGTGGCACTAACTGTTATAGGCAGGCGTAGTGCTTACCATCAGGGGAACGACTTGCTCGTCTCGTCACTCAGTCAAATAAAAAACAAATGAAACCTAGTCCTTACTGTCAACATTAAGCCAGTCGCTGCCGCTAGAGTAGAAGGCGACGAGGAAGTGGAAGTCGAGGAAGGCAGCCGCGAAGGAGTTCCACTGGTCCGCCAGCCAGAAGTCCGCGAACAGCACTGGCAGGAACGGAGCGGCTAGGATGCGCCCCTGGTGAAGAAAAAAAAACAATACTTAACGCGCCACGATCACGTAAACAGATCTTGACCTCTAGCATAGAAGACACATCTCTTCTTAGTCGTTTACTTTACTAATGAAGGACGTGGCTAACACGTGGGTTTCACTTTCTGCACTAAACTCTTCCAGGATGTTCTGTCCTCAGCTACTCTTATGGCATCAGGTATTGGTAGACCAGTAAGGTAAGACTCGTCTCGTCGCTCAGTGAAATATTTAAAAAAATATATCACTCACACATATCCTGAGGAACCAAAACCGGGCCTCGTGTCGGAACACCTTGAACGGGTTCATGAGGAACACCACCATGATGATGACCAGCGCCAGCGGATTCACGAACGCGGGGATACTGAGGCTCGCGCTGTATATGAAACTGGAATGGAAATAATGACAGCATTAGTGCCGCACTCTGAGACAGTAATTAAGTTTAAACTAGCATTAACACTACTGCTGAGCCGACTTTATTGACCAGCCACGGGTGTGGCTCTGCACACTCCAGTTTTTTCCCGCACCCGCGGCAATTTATGAAAAACACGACGGTTGTGTTTTCAGCACTGAAGGTGTCGCATTTATAATATAAGTCAGCTGCGAAAGGTTGTGCGTGTGTGTTTTTGTCTCTTCCTTACGCCGCAACGGCTGAACGGATTTTGATGAAATTTGTTGTATTGAACCTTGAACTTGGAATAACAATGATGTTAATTGCGTATAAACTAACCGTTCCTGTGTGGCTTTACAAACTCACCTAAGTATACTCAAAGCCCAGACCACACCAAAAATAGCGGCCAGCTCCATCAGATGTTGCTCCGACAAGTGATTCCTGGGATCCAGTTCGAATATTAACACGTGGTTGACTCCCGAGGACCGCCATCCGTACACGTTGATGCCTATGAGGAATATAAACTCGACTAGCAGAAACGGGCCCCGATACAGTCTGAAGGCGGTTTTGAAATTGTCAGTGCCCCCTGCGTGGAACAATGCTGGAACAAAGAGATAGGTTAGGTTAGGAGCCTTTTTGCTTCAATGCTTACCTTCCCTTTATTGACTAACTTGTTGCGTCCCGCCGTTTTTCATATAGGAACATTTTTCAGGGATAAATCAGTCTATATCACTATTCACTCTGTAGTAAAGAAAGATTGCTGTAAGTGAAAGAATTTGCAAAATCGTATCTGTAGCTCCGGAGTTTACCTTCTACAAATCTCACAAACAAACTTCACCGCTTGTTAATAAGTATTACCACAGAGTACTAGATAGTACAAGATATAACCTAAGAATAAGAATATGTATACCTATGTATAAGATATTATTTTTGACGTGTAAAAGTGCAATATTTTGCCTATTCACAATAAATGATTTGAGTTTGAGTTTGAGTTTAACCGTATACAGGATCCGTAATGAGGTGATCCGACAGAGAACCAAGGTAACCGACATAGGACATACAGTCACGCCTTTTCCCGGCTGGGGAAGGCAGAGACTACGTCTTTCCACATGCTACGATCCTGACAAACCTCTTTCGTTTCCACTTTTCTGAGTCCCTTCACACATGCTCGCCGGCTACAATGTACATTAGACTTGACCTTTCCTTAGTACGTCATCGATTTGATCAAGGTATGTTCGCCTTCATCTCATCATTCATAAATCTGATATATCTAGATGGCCAAACCGTCTCACCATCCTTGTCTCAATTTTGGTCCCTACAGCTTCCATTCCATTCTATAACCTACGAGCAAGTATAAAGGGACCCATGAAAGTGGAAGAAGCAGAAGAGGAAGTGTCAGAATCGTGGCATGTGAAAAGCTGTAGCCTCTGCCTACCCCAACGGGGAAAAGGCGTGACTGTATGTATGTCATATTATTATAACTACAGTAAATTTCCATCAGCCACACTAATCCCCTTACTAACATGCGATTATAGCCATGGCGTAACACCAATAGAGACAAGTAGGTAGTTAGGTACCTACTTCTGTTGCAATCATTTAAATCTTTGCATATTTGCACACTGATAAGACCATGGTCAGTAATGTATTATAGAAACTTTGTAATCATCTTTGGCTCAACAGATCACTTTTATTATCGCTTTGTACACTTCTAAAGATAGAATTGTTTTAACGACCTATGTGAAATAGGCTAGAATTAAATTTTGAAGAACAATTTAAATTCTATTTGAATAATATAATGATGTTCAATTATGATCGTTTTTTTATTAATTATGATACGTCAAATGTATTTTCTGTAACAAAGTATTTTTAATCCTTATATATTTAAAATATTTTTATTTTAAGTGTGATCGTGACACGTTATTATTATTATTATTAATTTTTATTTGTAATTAATTTATCTTCATACAAAATTTAATAAATCGTATCTGTGTGTATGCATAATTTGATTGTGTATTTGGATTTATGTAATTAGTAAAGCTATGCTTTTTTTATTCCTATCTAATCTTATTATGCCATCTACTATTATTGAGACTATAAATATCTATGAATGTGGCAACCCGAACCACAGATAAAAAAGTTTACTAGTTATTGTTTGGTTTCCGGATTAGTTCAGTAGATGCGATTGTAAATTACAACTTAAGGTTACAATGTGTGTTTGTATGAGATTATCTGATAATACACTGTACGATAAATGCCGGTGGTTTAGTAGGTGGGTGTATCTTCAAGGTTTATTGTGTTTGTTTGTTATTTTATAATTTAGCACCATTGTTTATGGTCAAGTTTTTATAGCATTATGACGATGGGATTCAGATGTACTGTAAAAATTTACTTGTTTTTCTTTCGACGCGTTCGAAAAATATTATTCACAATTACTATCGCAAAGTCGTTTTGAGAATGCGTTGGATCGGGAATGGATTCGTCGGAATTGGATTTTTTATTCCTACGATTGAGAATAGACGCACAGGTAGTAACATTTTCAGTCTTGATTCCAGGACTCCTAGATTAAGCCTATCCCACACAGGTGCGATATTATGTCGATGGTGTTGTTTCAAAGTAGTTTAAATTTTAGTTGACGACTTTTGTCAATTTTCATCCTTATAAAAACGAAAGGGATGGCAGTAATTGTAGGGCTGTCAAATTAAGCTTTAATTTAGTTTGTGCCAACAGAATTGGTGCCAATATCGCAGCGTTATTGTAATAGTGTGTGTAACGCACGCGTTCTAATACAAAATGCACTAAAAAGACACTTGCAAAAATATTACTGTGTGCCGGTTTGAAGGGCACCATTTCCAGCGAAATAATCATATGAGACTTTAGCCGCAATGTCTCAGGGTGACGAGTGCCGAGCAAGATTTAGTAATGGAAAATGTAAGGTGACACTGTAGCTGTTACGGGCTTACGTAGCGCTTACCATCAGGAGAACGACTTACTTGTCACGTTACTTAGTAACATAAAAAAAAAATAGAACATTAATATCGCGCCTGTGTGGCGGCGGCTTTTAGCTAGTGGGGAAAAGAAAAAGAAGGCTACAGTGAAAAGCTTACCAGATAGCACAACGGTGATAAACAGCACGATGAAAGACCCAGAGAAGAGTCCAACTTTGAAGGTAGTCCAAGGGCTCTGCTGCTCTCCCAGCGGCGGCACCCTCAGCTTCTTCATCGCCTTCTGGCGGTCGCCGCCCTCCAGGTCGTTGGTCACCGTCGCCTCTGTGTCGCTTATCAGTCTGTCTATATCTTTGTTTGTGTAGAAATGGGAGGTCTCTACGTGTTCCGCCCGCCATTGTGCCCCGTTGCTTACGTTTAATAGCTGGAATCAGTGCCAACTCTGTTGTTACGAACTAGACGGCCTTCGTGGCTTAGTGGATAACGAGCTGACTGCAAAGCGCGAAGGTTGCGAGTTCAATTCCCGCACACGGCAAATATTCGTGTGAACCACAGATATTTGCTCTGACCATGGGACACCTTTTAGGCAGTAAAAATTAACAGTTCCTGTGAGCTAACAGTAAACGCGGGTGAAACCACGGGGCGCCGCCAGTGTTAAATATAGGCTCAAAAAAGAAATTAGTATCTAGGTCACAAAAGATCCAAACACGTATCATTATGTTTATAGATGGCTATCACCTTAATGTCATGATGTTTGGTGATGATTGGCGACATAAAAGGTGTTAAATACAGTATTTAATGAGTATGAATAAATACAGTAAATATTAACTTGAAAATCATCATGATATGTATTTTTTTTAACAGGAAAATTTAGCAATTTTTTTTTTGTATCTGCCGAATTGCCGCCTAATGGTCAGTGGTTCAGACCACATAATATAGGCCATACACCATGTTGGCTATATCCCAACCGGCATGAAGCTTCCGATTGGAACAAGTAGAACTGACCGTGGGTGGGTGTGAATTGGAATGACAGTTTGTGTGGTGTACATGAACGAACTGCAAATTGGATTAAGCCTGGAGGTTCATGCCGATTGGTATGCCAGGTGTACGACCAGCATTAGGGTCTTTGACGTGGCTTCAAGATCGATGGATAACGACCAGGATCCACGGCTTAAAAACTTAACATTTTCTTCGAAGCAACATGTCTTGGTGTTTGTAGGACCATGGTTTTATTTAAATTTATATAGTATAACCACTATCTCACTCGATGGTAAGTGACAATGCGGTCTACGACGGTGCACTCTTACCTAGAAGTAACCTATACGCTCGTGACTTGAAGACTCCCAGGCTATAACTATCGGGAAACACAGACTCAGGCAAGAAGCTCCACTCCTGTGCGGTACGCATAATAAATGTGGAGGCAAACCGCTTCGTGTGTAGAAATGGAATAGATGGACCATGAGCCTCGTAGTTCCTGATTCCCTAGTTACAGGGAATCCTAGTTAGATGTCAGGAACTATGTACATGATTGTGACAGCTGCTATTTTTATACTACACTATTTTTTTACAGCGGTGGTAGCCTAGTGGGAGAACGTCCGCCTTCCAAGCAGAAGGTCGTGAGTTCAAATCCCAGTGCAGGCACGTACCAACGTGTTTCTTGTAAAACATATGTACGTAATTATCACTCGCTTTTCGGTGAAGGAAAACATCGTGAGGAAACCCACATACTTACCCGAGAATTATTTCTGAGGTAGGTATGTTATCCACCAATCCGGACCGGGCCCCCGTGGTGGATTATAGCCTAACCCTCCTCACGAAAGTGAGGAGAGACCCGTGCCCAGCAGTGGGACGTTATGGGTTGATGATGATGATGATGATGATGATGATACTATATTATATTTTTTACCCTAATGACAGTATCTCTACCAATTCATAACCATATAAAGTAATCATCAATCAATAAAAACATGATAAATGATTCATCAATCAATAAACAACTACAGTCACGGAACATAAATAGAATACATATAAAATTATCTTATCATACCTTATCGTGTTTCTTCAATATCTTCCTAAAGCCGGTATAGTTGAGGTTCTGGTAGTTCTGGAGCAGGATCAAACTTAGGTAGAACTCGCTGAAGGCCAGTTTGAGTTCTTGGACCTGGGAGATTGGAACCGTAATAGAATAGAATAGGAAATACTTTCTTGTGAAGCAGATTACATAATGGAGGTTAACTTAATCTATAGCACAATGTATTTACTGCTATGTTAACACTATAGGTCGCCAGATTATCCCTAGATTCCGATTTTCTCCAACATAAAGTGCTTCAGTTACAGTTGGACATAGAATGCATTCCAATGTGGCGTTTATGGTGGCTGCATGGATCAAATAACGAAAAAAATATGCTGTTTTTTGGATGCTGTCTCCAAAATGAATGATTAATTTAATTACTACTTGTTGTATGTAATGGTTAATGTCTGAATTATTTTGACGTTATCATAATGGGCAAATTTTTTTTTATTAAATATGTTTATCCACAATGTACCCTATTGTTCCTCTCCATGCACGTTTGTGTGGAAGAGATCGCTCTGAGTGACAAGACCGCCCATTGTGATACATATTGTAAAATTTTGTTTAGTCCTCGCTTTTTAGTTTTCTTTGTTCTGTGGTGTTTTCAATTTATCTATTTTTAGTCCAGCTAGGTGCGGAGAATCAAAGCGAAATAAATATATACCTTTCTTCGTGGAATGGCTTTTCTACTATCTCCGCCCCCTTTGGGCTTGATTGTTTCGAAGTGGGATTTCAGCTCGCTCTGAAGAGTAGCAAACTTGCGCGTTGCCTCGGCTAGTTTTTCTAAAATTGTTGTAGATATAGTAGCAGTGGGAGGCCTCTTCTGCAAGAGACCACTTGGGGAAGTACCACACCTTTGCCAGACCAGAACACAATAATGTTTGCACACTACTGCTTTGCGGATAAATGTTTGGCAATTGTGTGATACTTCCCCGGATGGACTCTCAGAAGAACCCTACCACTACAAAATGGTAAAACTTATGTATAATTATGAATAATCCAACAAAAAAATTTGAACAGACATAATATACCTATTGTATGACCAAGTGTATGACTTTCCTATTCACATATTATAAACATATTATAAACAGAGTAGCAAGATGATCAGGTCATTTGCCTAATGGTAAGCACAATGCCTGGTACTTAATAAGCTGGCTCTTTTCCACAACTAGGTTGGATATCAACTTTTTTTTGGGCAAAAGTGGGATAAGTCTTATACACCCAGTAAATTTAAACTGCTATTACTTTTGCCTTCAACCAACGTGTCAGCGTCTTCAATGAAACACAATATACCTGAATAAAAAGTGGTAATTTTTTTCAATTCTTGATCACTGTAATGGAAGAATGTCTCGTCGAAGTTGGCAAAATGTCGCGATAGGACTTCTGGTTCCACATTCTCAGCAGACGGTGCCTCCTCTACGGCCGTGTACAGCATCGCTTTCATTTCCTACAAAATATTAATATAATAGGGTGATCAAAAAGTTTATTAGTCAAGCTTACATATTCCGTACTACAAGCTGATCAAACTGAGCCCAAACATTATCAATCTGCTATCAGCCACTGAGAAGTTCTGTTGTCTACCTTCCGTCTCCAAACTCAGATCACCTTGCATGTTACTAAAACTGTATTGTCTTTGAAATATATCAACTCAATTGAACAATTGGAACTAGATTAAAATTGTCTTTCAAGATATGGCTTAAACAATTCAAACCGTAAAGTTAATTAAAGCCTAGTACAAGAATAAAAGGCGGAAAGGATGTGACAACACCACGCATGGACCCTGCACAGCATATGGGTCTGGAGTTCCAGAAACCAGTAGAGGGTGTCAGGGAGTTTGTGTACTGCTTTCTGCTGGGATCATATATGTATATGTATGTAAAACAACAAACATTTTATTTAATTTACAAAAAAATCTAAATTGTAATTTTAATTAATGATAGTGCGAACCCTAGTATATTGTATTGGTAGCAGACAGGTGTGAGTGCTTCATCGAGACTGCTGATTGATACCTAATGTAACATGGGTTTTAAAACGGTCATTGTTATTTTGATTAGCTGACATGCTTTGTTGACTCATATCCATTGACTTCAATCAAGACCATCTATAAAAATTATTCTGCAGTTACATTATTCAGAAAACTAAACTGAGAAAGCTATTTGACTCAATAACATTGAAAAAATTGAAAATTATCAATATTATAAGTGTGTCAGGCGGTTAAGGCCACAGAAATCAATGTTAACTCCTGTATAAATACAAAAGTTAGTACATAGGTAAACCAGTAACAAACTTAAACTTACTTCATAGTTTATATATTGTTTTCGCCATTCAGGCGTGATGTGAGCGCTTAGATGTTCCGCGAACTTCATTTTGGCGCTTCTTTTTGCACGTCGTTTCCTTACAAAGCTCTGTTTCGTACTGTACGTACAATCCTAAAGTTTCTTGCTAACATCACCTAAGTTTACTTAATGATAACTGGCCAAAGATGACCTCATTACACTGAAAACACATACGAATAAACACTGGAATGACTACGTTATAACGTTATTTAATGCCATGTAACAGTATTCTTATTTTTTTTTGTAAAATATCTCGTTTTGTAAAAATAAAATCAAATAGAAAATGCCCGAATGACATCTCCACTCCGATTGACAGTTATGACATAGTGATGGGAATAAAAAGCAGCTGATCCAATAAACAAATAATATATCATCAATTACGTACTTATCGATTAGTGAATTTACTAGTGTAGGACCATAACATGACTTTATACATATGACTACAATCTTTGAATTTTGAATATGGGCGGACGTTCTCAAGCGACGTTTTTCTTTATACTATAAAAATCTTATCTAATCTTTATACTAATTTTCGAGGGAGTCGAGCATACAAATGCATCATCAAGGCCCTTACCAATGCTTTATTCAAGGGTGGAAACGTGTAGACAACTTTGACACTATTAAGCTTGGTATTAAAATCGAGCATTTACTCGATTGACTCAACTTATTATGAACGACTCGAAGCAGAAATGATTTTACTGCAAGTACCTATCCTTGATCGAAGACTGCAACACTAATGTAATAATGTCAATTTGTTCAGAAATGGATGACTTCGTGGGTCTCATGCTTCAGTTAAGACTTCAGTCCGTAAAAAGGAAAAAATTATATAATTCAACTTTAATTAAAATAAATATACTGTTTCAAGCTAAAATATAGTATTAATGTTCTGTATTTGAAGAATTTTAGAATCTGACGAAATAATACAATAAAAATAAATATATTTATTTTATTATTTTTTCTCATCATCACTACCAACTATAATTTGTTGGTTTTCCACAATTTCTTCTATTTCAATTCTTGTCTTCTTTTGATAGCGGTTTATCAAGTTCACCTTGTTTTGATAGTTTATAAAGTATATCCTCCGGCAGTACCCTGGCAACTTTCCTTGGTTCTTTGACCAGAGTCTTGGGGCATTGCATCTCTGACCAGCTCACTGGGATCATGCTGACTCCTTGAGGGGAACCTTCGGCAGTTGCTATGACCACTCCAAGCTCATTCTCCGCTGTCGATAGGGGGTACCAATGAAACTCTATCATTGGCAGCTGGTCTCTTTATAAGGAAATTATTGATTAAGATAACCAAAATAGTGTGGATGGGCTATAGGACCTATATAATATGGGTCACATAGAATGCCTGGCTGTTGGAGACAGACAAGCACAAATAAATATCTGCCTTCTATCTATCTATCTTTATGTATAAATAAAACAAAGTTTGGTTAGTTACACCATTTATAACTCAAAAACGGCTGGGCTGAATTTTATGATCTTTGATTTCATTGATTTTTCACTAGCCTGAATAGCGGAATAACCTTAACGGTTCCTGTGATAGTTAACCCGGATGAAACTGCAGGGTGCCAATTGTTTATTATCATAAAGCAGGATAATAGGATATGAAGTCCATAAATTGGAGACCTAAAGAAATATGTCCTAAGAGGCCTAAATTAGACTATTGAAGAATTTTTTAGTAAGTTTCTGTAGCTTAGTTCTTCCCAGGCCGGTGCAGTAGTTTTGATGGGAATCTTCCTTCCAATAGCAATGTAAAAAATGTATAACCACAAAATAAGTATTGTTACAGAATACCTATAATTGCAAATGTTGTAACCAACACTAATATTTTAAAGGAGTAAAGTTTGTTTCTTTGTAAGAGGTTACCTCTAGAAGTCCTGGTCTGATTCTGTTATTTTTGTGTTGTCCTATTGGTTTCAGAGAAGTAGCCAAACTCAGATGGGGGTAAACTGAATATAACATCGATCAATCTCCATAGTGTATGTTCCACTCTATCCACACGACACTGGCAAAATTGTGGCAACCCCACAGAAGCCATAACCAAAAGTTGAAGCTGATTTTGGTAATTCTATCAATAATTGGTAACAACATTATCCCTGGGTGCTTATAGGCTTTACAAAATTGGAACAGCAGGACACACTAGTAACTAATAAACTGTTGATAAAGTATTTTTTATAAAAAATAACAATTCGAAAATTAAGTAAGAGGTATGTATGTTATCCACCAGGTTATCGTGCAGGTTAATGGCGTAATCTTCCTCACGAAAGTGAGGGGAGACCCGTGCCCAGCAGTGGGACGATATGGGTTAATGATGATATGTAAAAGGATACAATTCTAGCCAATATGACATCGCCGGGTCGGTAACACTTATACGGATCAATTCTGTCTTTATCTGTAGCTCTAATTTCTTCTTTCTTGAGTATCCCTCTGTAGGGCCGCGCTAGGATTGCCTCGCCGACACAGAATATAGTGCATTGTACTAGTCTAGGGTTGACAAACGCCACTTTTGCAGTGACCACATCACCAGGTAGAGGCAGAACTGTGGGTGTTCGTAGACTTTCCACGGACATTACTGTTCTCTGAAATTTTATTACTTATCAGAAGATATTTTTATAGCAGGTTGAATCTTATTTATAGTTTAATGACATGGTTTAGGGCAGGAGAAGCCTAAATTGACCCCAGTCCTAAGCTCCATGAAAGATAGGCGGCAGATTACATAGAATAGGTAAAATTTTAGACTAGGTATAAGTATTTTATAAGGCTGGTCAAGAAGTCACTGAAATTTTAATCATTCGTAATTAAACACCGTTGGAGATACTGATATTTATGGTAAGTGTAATTGATAATATGCAAAAGTAACCTGTGTTTCTTCATTTTTATCCGTTTTCAGCAGTCCGGCTAAAGAGGCATAAATATAGCCCCGGACTTCGTAAGTTCCTGGGCCCGAGGAATGTTCATTATTTGCTGGACTCAATCGCATGCCGGGAATAACTATTTTCCCTATTTCTTTTAACTTTTCTTCGGTCATCATATCAGAATCTGAGGTTGTTTCGCCGATCATTTCTCTATTTAACGGAAAATGCACTTAGCCGTGAAGTACTGTCTATAAAAGTTTATGTAAGTATGGAATAATTGGGTTCAATTCACACAAATTTATGATTTATCAACAAAATTAAATTTTGCAAAACGTGAATTTGTTGACAAACATTGCACTATATACCACAGATGTATAAAATAATATAGATAAGAAAAAAAAATATTGCAACCGGTAGGGGCAACATGACAAATTAAAAGTAAAGCTTGAATTTCATTAGAAACCGATAAATTATGAGAATGAGACGTAAACTTTACGTTTAGGGTCATAATGTACATAATCTATTTAATCTGTGAACAGCTTTGTTGGACGTGTCACGTCAGCCGGCTGGCTGTCATTTCTCAAAAAATATTGTTTTAGTGGAATTTTATTAAATATCGACACGAATTGTGGTGGACATGCTTACTAAATTTGAGACTAAGTCGGCTAGGGTGAAAGGAATATCCTTTCACGCCAAACGGCCATGGGTCTTGGCGAGTTTGCACAATGGAGTGGTTCAACTTTGGGACTATCGGATGTGCACATTACTCGAGAAATTCGATGAACACGATGGCCCTGTGCGCGGAATCTGCTTCCACAGTCAACAGCCCCTATTTGTATCCGGTGGAGATGATTATAAAATCAAGGTAAATGCACAAACACGCTCCTCACGTTCACAGTTTGATTCGTCAATTTCGTCATGTTTTTTGACACGTATTTCTTCCAAAAGCCGCTCTTTGGCATCTATTTATCTATATATTTGTTCTAACGCCGCTGTAGGTTTTTTAATAAGCTGGTTTACAATATCCGATGCTATCATTAGCTTTATATCATATCAACTTGGATTCCTCAAAATACCAAATTGCTACTAACTTTTTCATGTCTAACACTAGGTTGAGCGTGTTTGGTTCACTTTGTATAGTATAAATGTAGAATCCAAAACAAATGTGAGGATAACATCATTAGCCACAATTAACTAGTTATAAGTTATTGAGAATCAGATATATAAATTTAGATTTGTATCTTTCAGGTTTGGAATTACAAGCTGAGACGATGTCTGTTCACATTGCTTGGACACTTGGACTACATACGCACTACATTCTTCCATCACGAATATCCTTGGATCCTGAGTGCTTCAGACGATCAGGTATCATTTACTCACTTCTATTTAACTACTGAGATACCATTTTGTACTTACCAGGCTATTGATCACTCGTTAAGTTGGTGGCTGCTGAAGATCTACATATGAGTTTTATAATATAATCCTATAATCCTTTATAATAGAATATTATAATCCTGCTGTCTATCTTGTATGTGCAACGGTTTCCTGCTAGAAATTGCTTTAAACGATAAAACTGGTCATTATACCTATTATTAAATTATGTCTTTTCTGTGTTTTTCTTTTTTATCACAACAGCTGTGTATGCACAGCTGATTGAGTTTGGTTACGATGCAACACCAGTGTTAGTAATAACACATGTTGCATGAAGATTTGCAAAAGTGCCAAAAAAATAAACCGGTTCTGCAGTCAATGAAGCCAAATTAGGCCCTTGGGCAGCGTGGCGACCAGAGGCCGAACTATCTCAATTGATAAATAACAATAATGACATTTCTAAGTACATACTGTTATCTAAAACACATTTCCCTCACAGACAATAAGAATATGGAATTGGCAGTCCCGCCAATGCATCAGTGTACTCACGGGTCACAACCACTATGTCATGTGTGCACAATTCCACCCCACTGAGGACCTGCTGGTGTCAGCGTCACTCGACCAGTCAGTGAGGGTTTGGGACTTCTCCGGGCTAAGGAAGAAGAGTGTTGCACCGGGACCTGCCGGCCTGGCCGACCACCTGAGGAACCCGCAAGCTACAGATTTGTTTGGACAGGTAAGCCAAAGAGAAAGCTCCTTTAGCTTTCCTATCTTACGTTCATCTAATAATTTAAGTGAAATTAAAGCTATATATTTTCACTTTGTCTTTTTGAATAAGTATAGATTACTTCTAAATAATCCCTGATTATATGATTATCTCAAACTGACAATGTTACTTTTATGACTTCTATTAGGTTTAAAAAAAAATATTTTTCTTAAAATAGTTTATGTAATTGCAGAAAATCGGCTTCCAGGTATTTAGCATGATAATTAATCTATTTATTTATTGTGTTCTCGACTTTGTGTCTATGTGGAAACTTCTAACACAAAAAAAGTGCTAATCATTCAATTGAATGTAGGTTTTGACTTTTGTGTGTGTTTCTTTAAAACTATCTGAAATATGATGAATATTATAAAACACTTTTTCCGATAAGTATTCGTCATATTAACTAACTACTAAAATGTACTACTAACTACAATTGTTGCATAATTGTCTTAATATGCTTATCCTCTCGGCATCTCAGTCATTATCTCCTACACTTTGTACCCTGATATTCATCCGCCAAGCAGTAGTATGCTAATATTACTGTGTTCCAGTTAAAGGCCACTGTTTCCAGCGAAATTACTAGGCATATGAGATTTTATAACCAACTAGCTATACCCTGCCTGCAATCTTCACTACCCGAGTGATATAGAATGTTATATCCCTAAAAATATTCCTACTGGAAAAACAGCAGGTTACAACAAGTTAGTCTGTAAAGGTTCCTGTCAGTCAGCGTGGAACAGCCTGCTAGTTCCATTACTTGCTAACTTAAAAAACCTGAAATAGAGTATAATATGTATGATGTCCATAACATTCTCTGTCTCAGTTTCACTAGACACGTGTGTTTCAGGCTGATGCGGTAGTGAAGCATGTGTTGGAAGGCCACGACCGAGGCGTCAACTGGGCGTCGTTCCACCCTACCCTACCCCTGATAGTCTCCGCCGCTGATGACAGGCAGGTCAAACTGTGGCGGATGAACGATGCTAAGGTATGTTACAAAATGTTTATACCTCTACTCAGCCTAACGTAGATAGATGTTACTTAGCTGATGCTAAGCAAAAAAAGTATTTACTATTGTTTGAAATTTTGACATTATGATTTGGATAAAAGCGTAACCAAAGCTTATCCTTGGCGTAAGTTGATGATGAGTGTATTGTGAACGTGAGTTGCAGGTTCGAGACCCGTTCTAAAGAATTTCGAAGAATATTGTTTAATTTGTCTCATGTAATATTACCATTGTCCTAAATATTTAGCTATCATAAGTTAAAATGTAAATTTAAGTACCTACACGGGGAGGCCTCCGTTAAGGCGGACTAGTCAAACGTCTTACCACTAGAGAAGGCTACTCTTGCATCTTACTCTATTACCAGCTGAATTTATATATTGTATCCTTGTCCACAGGCATGGGAGGTGGACACCTGCCGGGGGCACTACAACAACGTGTCGTGCGTGCTGTTCCACGCGCGCTCGGAGCTCATCCTGTCCAACAGTGAGGACCGCTCCGTGCGCGTTTGGGACATGACCAAGCGGACATGTCTGCACACCTTCCGGAGGGAACATGAGAGGTAGGCGTCTTGTACACTCTACATAAAAACTAAATGATGATGAGATTAGTTTCAAAAACCATGATTGGTATTTACTGTGCTTAGTAAATATGAACTATTTCTCATGGGAGAATGTCCGCCTTCCATAAGGGGAGGGCTGTGAGCTCAAATCCCAGTGCAGGCACGTACCAGTGTGTTTCTTATAAAACATTGAATTATTTCTGAGGTATCCACTAATCCCGACCAATCCTTCTCACGAAAGTGAGGGGAGACCCGTGCTTAGCAGTGGGCTGATATGGGCTGATGATGATGATGTCTTAATAATGAAACCCCCACTTTCTTAGGTACTGGGTGCTGGCGGCGCACCCCACTCTCAATATATTCGCTGCCGGGCACGACGCAGGGTTCGTGCTGTTCAAACTGCAGCGAGAGCGGCCCGCCATGGCTGTGCATAACAACATGCTGTTTTATATCAAGGACAGGTAACGAATTTCGGCAAAAGAGTGATATTTTATAAAAAACATGTGTGCTACCAAAAGTTTTGAACTAAATAAAAATAAAATTAAAAAAAGTATGAAATCGTCATACCTATTTATCAGTTTTTGTATCGATGTTACAAGTTTTTACAAAATTTTGGCTGATTTTTATTTGCAAAATTTCTATAAACTGTATAAATGTTCGATTTTTCAATTACACAATCTCATCCATTTAAAACTCAATATATTCCGCACTTATAACAGCCACTCTATTTTAATAGGATATTGTTCTATATTTGTACCGCATGCAGCTGCTAATTTGGATGCTATTAAACTTTCAGACAACTCCGCAAACTAGATATGCAGACGAACCGTGACGCGCCCGTCATGCAGATCCAGCGCGGCCAGGGTCGTCAGCAACCCTACAGGTAAACAACACCAACAAAACAAACTAACAACCAACCAACTATCCAACCCAACAGCCAAATAAACAATCAACCTACATAGAGCCTCGTGGTATGAAACCTATCCTCTACCGACAAGTTATGTTATCGGTTGGTTAAAACACAGACTCAGGCAAGGAGTTCCACTCTTTTCTTTTAAACATATAATGCATGTAGTAGCAAATCGCTGCGAGCGCAAACATAGAATGTCCATCATGTAACAATGGCGCATCACCGTGGCTGTGGCTTTAAGCCGAGTCCACATCTGACCGTGACTGAGCTTAACCCGTGCACACATGTTGTGTCACGCACATTTACTATAGTCACGGCGTCACAAGTTAATGTCACGCAACGATCCACTCGGGGCGTGGGGGTGCCGGTAAAATGTCATAGCTCTCGTCTGTACTTAGCGCAGCAAGTACCGTGACCATGTCATGGTCACAGATATGGACCTAGTTTTAGGTACTGTGGCATGTAAAAAAGAGAAAAGCTGGTTTAGATAAATATGTTTTTGAACAAATACTGTTTTCAGCATGTCGCTGAACCACGCGGAGTGGTGCGTGCTGGTGAACTGGCGGCTGGGGGACACGGCCACCTACGAGCTGTACGCGGCGCCGCGCGAGGGGGGCGAGGCGCCGCCCGCCGAGCCGCTGCGGGGCCACGCCACCACCACCGTCTGGGTCGCCAGGAACCGGTTCGCGGCGCTGGAGAAGAACAACCAGGTCACACTTACCTCTCTTATTAAACAACTTCTGTAATGGTTTTTTTATAAAGTTGTCATGTTGTGTGATACTGGGTCCACAAAAGTGACCGTGACTCCGTGGCCGTAACAAATACGCGTGACAAAACTTGTCCACACTTAACTTACGTATTGTCACGCGTATTTGTTAAAGTCAAGGTCACATATGTGGACCCAGCATCACACGACCAAATGTCACGCAGCAATCCACTCGAAAGCCTCCTGAGGAGGTTTAAATAAATGTCACGGCCTTTGTCCATTTTTGGCACAGAAAATAGTGCGACACGCTCAAAGTTTCCGAAATAATTCATTTTTTATTGATTTCATACAGCTCATAATCAAGAACCTCAAGAACGAAGTGTCGAAGAAGATATCTACCCCGTCCTGCGAAGAAATCATGTATGCAGGCACGGGCATGCTGTTACTGAGGGAACCCGAGTGCGTGCAGTTGTTGGATGTTCAGCAGAAGAGGACCATCGCTCATGTGAGTGTTTTGTAGATCTATGAATATGGATTGAGGGGTTTCCATTTTCTCTTTGATTGATTCCTGCCCGCTTGGTGCTGTATACCCACTCTAATGACTGATTTACACATTCATTAGTTAAGTAGCGGGTTAAGCAGGAACATCATTTGAACAGAAATGAATTTCTTTTCTGTTACGAGACGAGCAAGGAACTGCAACTGTTTTGGGCAGGCGTTGCGTATAACATCAAATGATCGATATGCTCGACTCGTTCCTCATTAAAAAAATATTTAAGACTTAGATAGATCTATCTTTAAAATCCCTATAATTTCCCAGGTAAAAATTGCCAAATGCCGTTACGCCATCTGGAACTCCGACATGTCTCTGGTGGCACTCCTGGGCAAGCACACGGTGACCCTCTGTACCAAGAAGCTAGAGCAGCTGTGTTCCATAACGGAGGGCGCGCGCGTCAAGTCGGGCGCCTTCGACGACTCCGCCGCGCAACCCGTCTTCATATACACCACGGCTAACCACATCAAGTACTGCTGTAAGGACGGGTAAGTACTGAAGAAACGTTGAAATAAAACAGTTTTTAGAAAAAAAAACCAGTGTATCTTTTATAAAATACATATTCGGTACTGCAAGCCGATCAAAATGAGCCCAAAGACCATCAATCTACTGTTAGTCACATAGGAGATCTGTTGTCTACCTTCCATTTCCATCATCACATCAGCTCGCTGTCAGTTGGAAGATTTGACTTTTGGAATGATTTGATTTTTTGGAACCGCACACCTTTGTATTGTCGGAGGTATATGATCCACCAAACCGGATTAGGTGGTGGGTTATGGCCTAATTATGTTTTGACCTATCCTGTGTCCGCTATCCAGTGCTCAGCCGTAGGCCGATGAGTTAGTGATGATAAATAACATTTTAGCAATAAACAATCATTTATCATTTATTATTTATTATTTATCATTTATCATTACACCTACAGTGACTACGGCATCATTCGTACACTGGACGTCCCCGTGTACGCGTGCAAGGTGATCCCTAGCGAGGCTGGAGCCCGAGTCGTGTGCCTCGACCGCGACTGCCGCCCCAAGGTGCTCAACATCGACCCTACGGAGTACAGGTAACTGAATCTAACTCAACATATGCTGTCAGTGTCATCAATTTGTACAGATTTAAAAAAAAAGTGTCCCGATGCTGTGGAATGAATTGTTTGATTTTGTTAAAAATGAACGCGTGAAAATTGAGAAGTTAAATTAAAAAATGAGAAAACTAGTCAATGTTAATGTAGTAATTAAAAGTATAAATAGTCCCCAAGACAAAAAAAAAAACCATCATAAACTTGAAAAAAGCAGAAATACTACAAACAGCTGGAAGATTTTCTCGAATCTAAGCTATAAAACCGGAACAAAACCGACTGCCGAAATAACAAAAAAAAGAACACATGGCTTGAAACGGAGGAAGCCTATACCCTACAGTGGATGGATACGGATATAGTGGGTGAATAGATTTAGATAGAAACTAAATAACACTCACAATCAAGTTTCTTCAAAAAAATATACTAAATCAAAATCAGCTCATGCATATGAGAGCTAGGGGCTGCAATTTGCAGCGATAACCCAAGTCATCACCTAACAGACGAGGCATTGGTAACTGTTACTCGGTTATCCACTATCAAGGTGTTTAACTCAACGCTGCCGCTTCCAGATTCAAGTTGGCCCTTGTGACCCGGCAGTACGACCAGGTGTTGCACATGGTCCGCACTGCCAAGCTGGTCGGACAGAGCATCATCGCCTACCTGCAGGAGAAAGGTGAGTCAGCGACTAATGCTATTCTACAGCCTTTTATACCTCTTTACAAGCTTGTATTTAACTTGCAATGTTTGTATATTCGGGTCAAATCCTCGCAAGTCAATTTTGACCCTGTTCTTGTGACATAGATTAGGATTTCCCTGCATTTAGGGAATCAGGAACTACGAGGACCATCCTACGACCACCCAGACTCAGAGCAAATATTTTTAGTTCACACAAATCTTAACGCTGTGTGGAAATCTACCTACAAATTTACACTTTGCAGAACTAATTGTGTAGTATTGTTGTTTTCTTTCCTTCATTTGTAATAATTTTACAGTGGTCACATAATTGTATGTTCTGGTGTATGGGTCTATTTGTCGGTAATGAATTAATTAAACTTTTCAAATGTTAATATGGGTATGGCAGCTATAATAATAAGAAGAAAAAATGCTTTTATACCATCTTGACATAATATATTCTTTCTCAGGTTACCCCGAAGTAGCGCTGCACTTCGTAAAGGACGCCCGCACCCGTCTCTCTCTAGCGCTCCAGTGCGGGAACATAGAAGTGGCCTTAGAAGCGGCCAAGAGCCTCGACGAACCCGACGCGTGGGACAAGCTGGCAAAAGCGGCGCTCACCAGTGGCAACCATCAGGTAACTGCCACGAAGTAGCGGTTACCATTTCGTATGTTACTTCTATTAAGTACTGTAACCGTGTCCGTGTCACGGTACTTGCTACTGTAACTTTGGACGAGGGCAGTGACATTTTATCGTGATTCTCTCAAGAGGCCCCTGATTGAAGTCGTGCGTGACATCACGCCACGTGCGTCACGGTTCCGGTCACAGGTGTGGACCCAGGCTTAAGAAGTACGATGTGAACTAATTATTTGAAAAGACAGACGGCACATAATAATTCATTATTTAGCAAGTGACATTTTTTATTTCATTCGGTTGAGATTTGGAGGAGGAAAGTGGAGAATGCTAAACCAGGATTCGAATTCCGGACCGGGCCTCCTTGGTGGATTATGGCCTAATCTTCCTCATGATAGTGAGCCGATATGTGTTGATTATGAATGATAAAGAGATATAATGGACGGTGGTTTTCGCAGATCGTTGAGATGTGTTACCAGAGAACAAAGAACTTCGACAAGCTGTCGTTCCTTTACCTCATCACTGGGAACCTGGACAAACTGAAGAAGATGACTAAGATCGCGGAGATACGCAAGGACGTGTCCGCACAGTTCCAGGGCGCTCTGCTACTGGGTGACGTCACTGAGAAGATTAAACTACTGAAGAATGCTGGACAGGTGAGTTAACTAAAAAATTAATTAGAAGAAGATAATTGTATATTTAATTGCCATAATAAAGATACAGAATAAAGCATTAGTTAGCAGTAGTGTTCATTGACAAGAAAATTGTATTTGATAGCGTCACATAGCCGAGCGTGACGGCTCGGTCTCATTTAATACCCACAAAATAAAGTGTTCAGCGCGCCTTAAGAAGTTTTCACTTCAAAGTCTTTTGTCATTATTTCTTCCATGCTTCCATCGACCTCCCCAGCTGTCCCTGGCGTACCTGACGGCCGCGAACCACCGCCAAGAGGAGGAGGCGGCGCAGCTGCGCGCGGCGCTGGAGGCGGGCGCGCTGCCCGTGCCGGCCGCCAACCCCGGCGCCGAGCTGCTGCGCGCGCCGCTGCCGGTGCTGCGCCACCAGCCCAACTGGCCCCTGCTGGCCGTCTCCAAGTGAGTGCCGCGCACTGCCGCGCCGGGCAGTGCCGCCCGGCGCCAGGAGGAGGCGGCGCTGGAGGCGGGCGCGCTGCCCGTGCCGGCCGCCAACCCCGGCGCCGAGCTGCTGCGCGCGCCGCTGCCGGTGCTGCGCCACCAGCCCAACTGGCCCCTGCTGGCCGTCTCCAAGTGAGTGCCGCGCACTGCCGCGCCGGGCAGTGCCGCCCGGCGCCAGGAGGAGGCGGCGCTGGAGGCGGGCGCGCTGCCCGTGCCGGCCGCCAACCCCGGCGCCGAGCTGCTGCGCGCGCCGCTGCCGGTGCTGCGCCACCAGCCCAACTGGCCCCTGCTGGCCGTCTCCAAGTGAGTGCCGCGCACTGCCGCGCCGGGCAGTGCCGCCCGGCGCCAGGAGGAGGCGGCGCTGGAGGCGGGCGCGCTGCCCGTGCCGGCCGCCAACCCCGGCGCCGAGCTGCTGCGCGCGCCGCTGCCGGTGCTGCGCCACCAGCCCAACTGGCCCCTGCTGGCCGTCTCCAAGTGAGTGCCGCGCACTGCCGCGCCGGGCAGTGCCGCCCGGCGCCAGGAGGAGGCGGCGCTGGAGGCGGGCGCGCTGCCCGTGCCGGCCGCCAACCCCGGCGCCGAGCTGCTGCGCGCGCCGCTGCCGGTGCTGCGCCACCAGCCCAACTGGCCCCTGCTGGCCGTCTCCAAGTGAGTGCCGCGCACTGCCGCGCCGGGCAGTGCCGCCCGGCGCCAGGAGGAGGCGGCGCTGGAGGCGGGCGCGCTGCCCGTGCCGGCCGCCAACCCCGGCGCCGAGCTGCTGCGCGCGCCGCTGCCGGTGCTGCGCCACCAGCCCAACTGGCCCCTGCTGGCCGTCTCCAAGTGAGTGCCGCGCACTGCCGCGCCGGGCAGTGCCGCCCGGCGCCAGGAGGAGGCGGCGCTGGAGGCGGGCGCGCTGCCCGTGCCGGCCGCCAACCCCGGCGCCGAGCTGCTGCGCGCGCCGCTGCCGGTGCTGCGCCACCAGCCCAACTGGCCCCTGCTGGCCGTCTCCAAGTGAGTGCCGCGCACTGCCGCGCCGGGCAGTGCCGCCCGGCGCCAGGAGGAGGCGGCGCTGGAGGCGGGCGCGCTGCCCGTGCCGGCCGCCAACCCCGGCGCCGAGCTGCTGCGCGCGCCGCTGCCGGTGCTGCGCCACCAGCCCAACTGGCCCCTGCTGGCCGTCTCCAAGTGAGTGCCGCGCACTGCCGCGCCGGGCAGTGCCGCCCGGCGCCAGGAGGAGGCGGCGCTGGAGGCGGGCGCGCTGCCCGTGCCGGCCGCCAACCCCGGCGCCGAGCTGCTGCGCGCGCCGCTGCCGGTGCTGCGCCACCAGCCCAACTGGCCCCTGCTGGCCGTCTCCAAGTGAGTGCCGCGCACTGCCGCGCCGGGCAGTGCCGCCCGGCGCCAGGAGGAGGCGGCGCTGGAGGCGGGCGCGCTGCCCGTGCCGGCCGCCAACCCCGGCGCCGAGCTGCTGCGCGCGCCGCTGCCGGTGCTGCGCCACCAGCCCAACTGGCCCCTGCTGGCCGTCTCCAAGTGAGTGCCGCGCACTGCCGCGCCGGGCAGTGCCGCCCGGCGCCAGGAGGAGGCGGCGCTGGAGGCGGGCGCGCTGCCCGTGCCGGCCGCCAACCCCGGCGCCGAGCTGCTGCGCGCGCCGCTGCCGGTGCTGCGCCACCAGCCCAACTGGCCCCTGCTGGCCGTCTCCAAGTGAGTGCCGCGCACTGCCGCGCCGGGCAGTGCCGCCCGGCGCCAGGAGGAGGCGGCGCTGGAGGCGGGCGCGCTGCCCGTGCCGGCCGCCAACCCCGGCGCCGAGCTGCTGCGCGCGCCGCTGCCGGTGCTGCGCCACCAGCCCAACTGGCCCCTGCTGGCCGTCTCCAAGTGAGTGCCGCGCACTGCCGCGCCGGGCAGTGCCGCCCGGCGCCAGGAGGAGGCGGCGCTGGAGGCGGGCGCGCTGCCCGTGCCGGCCGCCAACCCCGGCGCCGAGCTGCTGCGCGCGCCGCTGCCGGTGCTGCGCCACCAGCCCAACTGGCCCCTGCTGGCCGTCTCCAAGTGAGTGCCGCGCACTGCCGCGCCGGGCAGTGCCGCCCCGCCGCCTCATGTTCATCCGCCGAGCTGTAGTGTGCAAACCATACTGTGTTCTGATTTGAAAGATATTGTTTCCAGTGGAACTACTGGACATTTGAGACTTTAAAATCTATGTCTCAGGATGCCTAGTGCAGGTTATGCGATGCGAAGTTCTCGGCGGTACTGTAACAGTTATAAGAAGGCGTGGCGCTGACCTTCAAATGAACGACTTGCTCGTCTCGTTACTCAGTAAGGTATTGTACGGCACGATTTGTTATTTAAATTAGTTTTAAAGAGTTAAACTATGTGTTTTTCCTCAAATGGAAGGTAAGTGACATTACATTTTCAGATGTTTCAAACATTTTGTTATGTTACAATTTTTTTTTGTTGTATTCAAATAGTTTTTTCATAACTTGCCGCGAGTGCGCGAAAACACAACAGTTGTGTTTGTTGTATGGGAAAACTATATGGAGCGTGCAGAGCCGCACCCGGGGCTAGACAAGCAAATCGGCTCAGCGGTGAAAGTGTTAAATTAACATAATACATAATATTTCGTCAGGAGCTTTTTCGAAGTGGCCGGCAACGCCCGTGCGGCCGGCGACGGCGCCGGGCCCGCGGCCGTGGCCGACGTGGGCGAGGAGCCGCTGGAGGCCGGCGGCGCCTGGGGAGACGACGACGTCTTGCACGAAGACAAGGTATTTCTTTTTATTGCTCAATACGCAAACGTCACCACACACGGCGCATTCAGGTAGGGAAACTTCATCCCGCAAAAAAATTCAAAAGAATGATGAATATGTTCATGATGATGATGATGATGAGGATAATGTTGGTTGTAATATAAAACTTTTTATTCAGGAGGAAGGTGACGAGGAGGTGGTGGTGGAGGACGCGTGCGATGACGGCGGCTGGGACGTCGGCGACGAGGACCTAGAGCTGCCGGAGGAGCTGGTGCCGGTCTCCGGTAATTAGGACCTAGGGCCTTTATACTGATACAATTACATTTGACTAATAAAGCTTTAGCTCACGATTTCGTCCGCAGAGAAAATACTTCACCAATTACAGTTGGACATAAATAAATTGGACATGGATAAAAGGTGACAAACACAAAATGTTGCCACGCTTATTTATCACTAGCTGCGCCCCGCGGTTTCACCCGCATAGTTCTAGTTTTTCCGCAATAATTTCATTTCCCGGGTTAAAAACCATTACAATTTATGCTTCACTTTAACCGTTTGTACAGAGCACGCAACAAAATCTCTTAGAAGCAATATTTTTTCCCTGTTTGTGTCACATTCTTGAGTGATGCTCCGCTCTTATTGGTCGTAGCGTGATGTTATATTATAACCTATAACCTTCCTCGATAAACAGACTATTTAACACAAAAATAATTGTTCAATTCGAACCAGTACTTCCTGAGATTAGCGCGTTCAACCAAACAAACAAAAAACAAACATATTTATTTATTAGTATAGGTATAGATTTAATAAGGTTAGGTATGATCCCTTTTATCTACGGAACCATAGGTTATATGTATGTACATTTGTTGCACAGCCGATATAGACGGCGGCGACGACACGGCGCAGTACTTCGTGGCGCCTCCGCGCGGCACCACCATCGCGCTCTCCACCAAACTGAAGACGGTGCACGACCACATCGCCACCGGACAGTTCGAGATCGCCTTCAGGTATGTCACAAGTGGCGCAGTACTTGGAGATTGTGGTGAATTAATTCGGAATCGGGATATAATGCTTCTCGAAAACGGCGTAATACTTTAACATAGTGCTGCAAATTGCGAGAAAGTGGCGTAATTCTTTAAGAAGTATATGAATTACTTCGGGAAAGTGGCGCAATACTTTGAGAAAATTACGGAATACTTCGGGAAAGTAGCGAATATTTTCAGAAAGTGTCGTAAGACTTTGAGAAGTTGTCGAATCACTTCGGTAACACTTTCCCGAAGTATACAATACTTGGAGAAAGTGGTCCAATTTTGAAGAAAGCGGCGCAGTTGTTCTATAAAGGCGCGCAAAGCCATAGTTGTTGGGTACAGAGTGCGCTCGGCCCGCAGGCTGCTGCACGAGCAGGCGGGCGTGGTGCACTTCGCGCCGTACCTGGGCACGTTCGCGCGCATGTTCGCGCGCGCGCGCCTCACCTTCGGCGCGCTGCCCGCGCTGCCGCCGCTGGCCGCGCCGCTGCACCGCAACTGGAAGGAGGCCAGCGGGAAGGACCTGCTGCCCATAGTCAGTGAGTGCCGCGTCGCCGCCCTCGAGGGGCGAACTGTTTATTGACATTTTCACTGCTGAGCCGATTGACTTGTCTAGCCCCGGGTGCGGCTCTGCCCGCTCCGTAGTGTTTTCCCATGCAACAAATACATCAGTTGTGTTTTCCCGCACTCGGGGCGAGTTACGAAAAACACGACAGTTGTGTTCTCAGCACTGAACGTGTTAAGAGTTTGAACAGGGAACCGAAATTGTAACAGTGTTATAATTGTAATTTTTCAAACCCTAAAAGCTATTCTCTCCAAATCTCCCAGGAAGTTTTAGTCAAGCGTCCACCACTTTACTGAAATGTCACGTTGGCTCCTTTTATTTTTTTCTTCCTTTCCTAGAGAGCGTCATAAAAATGCACCCTGATCTTATTACAATCTAGCCGATGATGGTGAATAGTCTAATTGCTCACCTGACTAACTGAGATGCGATTTATTTATCTACTTAATTTAACTTGACTCTATATTACCTAAATATGCACAAATTGTGCGAAGCTAAAACATTATCAAAGGATTTAGCCACCAAAAATAACGAATTTAAAAAAAAATAACATTCCTCGTAGAGTTTCTTGGTGCTATCTTCCCTGATATGTGTATTTCCGGAACATTGGTAGACTTAATTGAGTTTACAGTGAAAGATTAAAGCATAAATGACCACTTGAACGGGAATCTCCTTTTTCGAACTCGAAACATAATCAGTCAGTCATTAGTTTAGTTGATCATATTTAGTTTTAGTTCCGCCGTTCCTTTGTATACTGCCCTGGAATGCGTTAGAGAGCCGTCAGGTGACGCCCCGTCCCGTTGCAGCGCTGCAGCTGAGCGAGCTGGTGGCGCTGCTGCAGCAGAGCTACCAGCTGACCACGGGCGGCAAGTTCCCCGAGGCGGTGGCGGCGCTGCAGCGCGTGGCGCGCGCCGTGCCGCTGCTGCACGTGGCCGCGCGCGCCGACCTGGCCGAGGCGCAGCAGCTGCTGCACATCTGCCGCGAGTACCTGCTGGGCCTGCAGATGGAGACGGCGAGGAAAGGTGAGCGGGGCGTTCGAGGCCGTGTCGGTTTCCTCCCGATATTTTTCTCCACGAAGATGCGAATGATAATAAGGAACAGCTGTTTTTACAAGAAACTTATTGGCATCCGTGACCGTACTAAGATTTCAACTCACGATCCTCTAATTGAAAGGCGGACGTTGTCCTTCTAGGTTATAACCGTTACCATCGTCAATTAACACTTAAAAAGGTTTACCTATTCGGTAATAAAACAAATATACAATATTAATTACATAATTTATTTGCATTGATATTATTAAAACTTTTCTTACAGAGTTCGCGGCCGAAGGTAGATTACTACAAAAATATTATACGATCACAATCTTACACAATTTCATCGGTTTCCCCGAAAATATAAAGGGGTACCTATAAAAGTAAATTGAAGGTTTAGGAGAGCGTTCTATATTTCATAATCGGTCACATACCATCAACCGCATTAACCGATATTCGACGACGATATCCTCCCCTTTGCACCAAGCAACTCCATAAACTAATAAATCTTATCCTACTCCCTAGCTATGCCGAAAAACACTCTCGAAGAGCAAAAGCGCACGTGCGAAATGGCCGCATACTTCACCCACTGCAAGCTGGAGCCGGTGCACCAGATCCTGACGCTCCGCACGGCGCTCAACATGTTCTACAAGCTGAAGAACTTCCGCACCGCGGCGTCGTTCGCCCGGCGGCTGCTGGAGCTGGGCCCGCGGCCCGAGGTGGCGCAGCAGGCGCGCAAGATCCTGCAGGCGTGCGAGAAGGCGCCCACGGACGAGCACCAGCTGCTGTACGACGAACACAACCCCTTCTCCATCTGCGGCATCTCCTACAAGCCGATCTACCGCGGCAAGCCCGAGGAGAAGTGCTCCCTGTGCGGCGCCAGCTTCATGCCCGAGCACAAGGGGAAGCTGTGCCCCGTTTGCGGAGTCGCCGAGATCGGAAAGGACGTCCTGGGGCTCCGAATCTGTCCGCTCCAGTTCCAGAGATAACTAACGGCCGGCTTGGTCTTCATGACGGACGACATGATCCGTATGCTAGATCGAAGAGTGAGGGAGAGGCGGGAGGCGGAATTAAAGTTGGGCATGAACCGGTTTTAGTCCGTTAAAGGTCATGGAACTCGATGTTTTATTCATATAAGGCGTGTATTCATAGTTTGATGTGTGACGATGTAATATTAGTGTTAGACGTCGACCGGCTTGTTTTCCTTTGATCTGGAAACGATAAATGTTGAAATTAGACAGTTTTTCTATACTGTTCTACACAAGTATTGGCTCGGTTATTTTTTTGGCTAAATTACTAAACTGGCTAAGTTTTAAAGCTTATTTTGATAGATGATACAGAAATTGCTATTTTAATTATAATAAATAATCGAATTTTATAATTAATAAGATTATAATTGTTGTTTGCCATCTTTCTAAGTTATAATTTACAATTAGGTTCCGTAGCCAAATGCCACTGAAGCGGAATGTTGCAGATTTAACTCAGTAGTGCCTTTATTACAAAAAAATCCCATTAACAAATTGTCCCACTTTTATAGATAAACCTAACCTAGAAAATGTTAATCTTATTACGTAAGTAGAGAAGTCGGAACGTTTTGTATCATCTGTCAAGTAGAAATTGTGTACCCACAAACCAGCCCTTTTGGATTAGACATAAATTGTATAAACATAATGTTAGATAATATAATATAAATCTATTCTTTGCATATAATTATATATACATTCCTACGAATATAATGTTGGTTTATATATACTGAATATGAGTTTTTACTACATGTTAGGTATTGCGCTGTTTGTTCCCGTCATTACTCCCAGAAAGTATCAGTAAAGCGTTCCGCACGACTGAATTGTGACGTTGACTGCAGCTTGACTACACTGCTGACTCCCGGCCTGACTGGGACTCGATACTGGCGTTATACTATAAAAATAGTGCGTGGAGTCCCTCCGCGCGGAAGAAGTGCAACTTCGCAATGTGGAAATGAAAATAGCAAGGGGTAGAAATTGATTTTAGTGAAATCATATTGTTTACGCTACTCGTTGCTAACGCCCGCGCTGGCCTGTAACAGGTATACTATGCGCATGCGTTCGAGTGCCACGCATTCACTCTCGCTCTGTCTCTTTCTATTCCCCCTCCCCAGGAACGTTGAACGTTTAACGCAACAGTGCTTTCATACCCCCTCCACGGTAGCGTTAAACGTATAACGCAACCTTGTTTGAAGTCGGTTAATAACATGAAAAATATTAAATTTGAAACTTGCTAAATGCTCACAAAACAGCAGTAGCAGTGAATAACACAAATAACTGAAGAATATTTTAGAAGTGATCAAATTTTTTTTTTTTTTAAATATTAAATTTTAACAAGACGTATGACGTGTGTGTCGTATTTTATTTACTTGATGATAGCCACTAAATATCGAGACATTTTAGTGTACAATGTTCGGGGGCTTACAGCTACCGTAGCTATTTAAACACATAAAGAGGAAACGAAAAGCTAAACACAGCCTCCACAGATAAACTCCGAATGGCCAAATGCACTAACACTCCATCAGCGGCTGACAACAGCTCGTTATACTGCGCTTTAGTAATTACTCAGAAGTAAAAGAACAGCAGACAGTTGACAACCAGCTGATTGAGCGTAAACACATCAAGGACTTGTTATTTCTCTTGTACCTACTACTGTTTCCAATAGTGCGACAAAGATAGACTATACGTGTTGTTTCGCCTATAAATTATTCAATGGGATTTCATTAGTCTCGCTCTTCGAGTTCAGCTTTGGACCTACGTCGCGAAAAATATTTTATCATATTATTATTAATAAAAGGTTTTTTTAATTATTTTTTTGAAATTATATGCCAACTGCCTGTAGCAACTACTATGCATAAATTTTCTTATTCTATGTTTGTGTCCAAGTTATAATAAGCGCCGGTGAAAATTAAATATTCGATGCTATTTCATATTTGTAAGTATGTATTCAAGTATTGTAAAAGTAACATTAAGAGTATTGAATAGTTATATAAAAGAAATAAAGTTAATGTTTATAATATATGTCGTGTCTATTATGTGTTAAATTGCAAAGGTAAATGGGTAGTTCTCAAAAATTACTGTTTTCGCACACAGGTTAATTAGAAAATTTACTTATAAACTTAAATTCGAGTTCTCCACCTTTCTTTAGAATCGTGTGGGATATTGGCCTCGATGCAGCTAGTGTCCTTTCAACTATCCTCAGAGTTACTTTTTTTTTTTTTTTTTTTTTTTTTTTTCCCTAAATCGGAGAACAAAGTTACCACAACTTAAAATATTCAGGCAGGTGAAATCGGATGAATTTCGTGAATTGAATGAATGCATATTTACTAGACAAGAGAAAATAAATCAGACTATTATATTGATATGCCATTTTGAGTACTTGTATGATATATTTTTCCTGGTATTTTGATTTAAAAGCCAAACTACTTAACCAATTTTGATGATATTTCTATGGGACCAATCTAAAAGTACATAATATATCCTTTCAAATAAAAAAACAACATCGGTTGATCAATGACGGAGTTCTGTGTTACACACATAAAAACAGCCCTTCTTCTGGCGCAGTAGGGTAAAAAAAAACCGAATTGAGAACTTTTGACGCACAAATTCGTATCATAATTGAATATCACCACATATCAATCCACCAGCCCTGATTATCTCACCTATTATTCAACAGATCTTGTATTTCGTCGAAAGTCTTCCCTTTAGTCTCCGGGAGCAAAGTGACGGAGAATATGAAGCCGATGCCGCAGCACACAGCTAGTATCCAAAAGGCGGTGTAGATCCCGTACGAAGCGGCTACGTCGCGGAAGAACCTGACAGTGGAAAGTACAAGTAAAATTAGTTACGTCTCTCATCCTCATGTTGTGCTGGTGGCTGGTGTTGTGAGTTAACCATCCCGTCCAAGGTCCTCTGTCGTGGTTTAACACGTTGACTGCTGAACCGGTTTTTACATTTGGGCACCGTTACGGACCGTGTGGTTTCCAGCACTGGCGTGCCGTCTGTGTTTCGCCACACAGCCGGCACGTAAGCTGCGCTAACACAACATATGTGTTTTCCCGCACTTGCGTAAATTTATAAAAAACACGTCTGTGTTTTCAGCAGTGAACGTGTTAACACTTTCACTGCTGAGCCGTTTTGCTTGTCTAGCCACGGGTGCGGCTCTGCACGCCCCATAGTGTTTCCTATACAACAAACACAACAGTTGTGTTTTCCCGCACTCGCGGCAAGTAATGAAAAACACGACAGTCGTGTGCTCAGCACTGAACGGCTATTAATGACAACATCCGGAACCAACGGCTTAATCATCATCATCATCAGCCTTATTCCGTCCACTGCTAGCTCATCTGATGCTGAGCCAGCCATCAGCCTATATTTCTCGCCCGTGCCCGATCTTCGGCTCTCCTCATCCAGTCTCCACCAGCCGTGTCCCGCAAGGCACTCCACCAGCCGGCGGCGTCCTACACTACGTTTACACATATACACAGATATCGACGCTAGAAAGCGTAAACGCTGTAACCTTGAAACGCAAAATTGTTCACCAAACTTTATTTATGTTGAAAAAAAATCAAAACTCAATATCTACTCGACCTAAAAACGTAAATTTTGTATATTTGGTGTGTTACATACAAAGCTACAATACTGCTACCCTGCTTATCTCCTAAAGTTCCTAGGGGACGTTGAAATGTGGGTTTGTTTCCAAATATGTAAAAAAAGTATTTTCGGGTCGGTCAAAGGGTTACAGCGTTTACGCTTTCTAGCGTCGATATACACACCTCGTCCAAATGAACCCAGCCAGCCAGCACATGAAGGAACAAATCCCGCTCGCCAGGCACTTGGTCTTGACCGGGAACATCTCCGCGACCAGGATCCAAGGCACGGGGCCCACGCCTGGAATACAAGTCGTTCTTTACATCGATGGACTCGATGGTGATGCTATAGCACAGGAGGCATACCATGACCTCTTATAGCGATTCAATTGAAGACCTAAACTGAACCGCGTCGCATAATCGTACCGTGACCACAGATAAGATAGTACTTCGTGACGTCTTATTTTTATGTTGCTACCATTTTCAACCTAAACTATATCCAGTTTAGGTTTAAAATGGAAGCAACATAAAAAATAAGACGTCACGGTACGATTATGCGACGCGGTTCAGTTTAGGTCTTCAATTGAATCGCTATAAGGTGCCACGGTATGCCTCCTGTATAGAGTAGAATAGAATAAAGTTTATTGCATAAAACTGTGAACATGTAAAGGTCTTAATAAAAAAGCTTTTAAAATAAAGTCTCATCAGTTTTATCCATTAAGGACGAACAATAATTAATAACAAGAATATAGGATGGACATAGTTCTAACATTCATAATTATACTCTACTTTAGAAGACCGCAGAAGACAATAATCTGACTGGTTTCTGTTTCCAGCGAAATTACTGGACAATTTATGAGACTTTAGAGCCGATGTCTCAGGGTGACGAGCGCAGTGCAGTGCCGCAAGATTATGCGATGCAAAGTTCTGGGTGGCGCTGTAACTGTTATGGATAGGCGTAGCGCTTACCATCAGGTGAACGAATTGCTCGTCTCGTCACTCAGTCGAATAAAAAAAAAGACAATTTGAATATTCACCAGTGAAAAAGCATAAAGAGTACTCACCTAATGTAAATAGGACCATATAAACGATCAGACATAGCAGGGGGAGGAAGGCCACCGAGGTGACGTCAACCTTGTAATACGAGTCTAGTACAGCGTAGATGCCGATCAATGTCTGGAAGATAATTAATAAAAATTTTAAAAAACAGTTTAATCGAGAACCCCTCCTTTTTTGAGGTCGGTTAAAAATAACGCTTTACGATCGCCATACATAAATCCTGACCCCTAACAAGGATTCTGCATCTAGGGAATCTGGAACTACGAGGACGATGGATTAGTTTCAAATGGTTACAAAAATTTAACAAGGATGAATTAAAAAAATAAACAAAAAAGCTGAGTCCAATTGGATTTCTAATCAAAACCAAACTACTGCACCGGTTTTGATGAAATTTCTAAGGGACCTATCTGAAAGTATATCCTTTCATATAAAAAAATATTTACCAAATCGGTTTATAAAATGACGAACCCCTGAGGTAACAAACATACAATCGAGTTGTAAACCTCCTCCTTTTTGGAGTCGGCTAAAAAATCAATTAGGTTTTAAAACACATCGCTAGGCCTAATGCTATCTGGAAGACGTGGCTCTGAGTGACAAGACCGCCCATCGGGACACTAATTCAGTTTTTTTTCTATTTTTATTTTTCTCTGGGGTTTTAATAATACAATTCTTATATGTAACTAGCTGTACCCTGCCACGCTTCGCTGTGGCACATTCGCACATTCGCTGATATGTCACTAATGAAAAAAATAGATAAAAACAATCCTTGATGCGGATTATATATCATGCTAAAATTTCAGCTCGATCGGTGCAGAACTTTTTGAGTGTTTGAAGCGTACACAAACCAACATAACATTTTTATATATATAGATAGCTTAAGTAGGTATATAATACTTACGAGAAAAATAGTGAGACCCAAGGAGGTGGTCCACATTAGTAGTTTCCTTCCGAGCCTGTCGACCACCATCGGCGTAATGCAGCTGGTTATCACCTGAAACACCATACTGGCTGAAGATTTGAAGAAAGAAAAAGACACATACATCAAAAAAAAAAAAATAGAGTAATCTAGTAGCGCCGCATTACACACACGTCTGCGTTTCGCCGCACAGACGAAACGTAAGCTGCGCTAACACAACAGGTGTGTTTTCCCGCACCCGCTTAAAGTTATAAAAAATACGTTTGTGTTTGCAGCAGTGAACGTGAACGATTATATAGATCCTGACTCCTAAAGGTTACTTGTATCTAGGGAGTCGAGAAATATGAGGACCATGGTCCCACAAACGCCGAGACTGACAGCAAACATCGAAGATAGAATTTGGAATTTGATATAATAATTTAGTTAATTTATATTTCTTTTTAATAATTTTTTTTCGGTTGGATTTTAAGCACTGGGAAGTGGAGAGTTGCGCACCTGCACAGCCCCCATGATGATGGTTCCGTCGCTGGGAGATATCTTGGTGCCGACCTTCGCCAGCAGCTCCTCCATGTAGAACAGCAGGACATCGATGCCGGACAGCTGCAGGAGCATCGCCAGGAACACGCAGATACCTGGACATTTTGGGAAACCAGGGGGCCGATTATAGAATCTCATTCTGGGGCAAAATGGTCGATTCGAAATCGTCCATTTTGATGAAATTTGTCACCCGATGAGATTAACAAATCGGTGCCCAGCGGATTTTATTTATTTAAGTATTTAATATTAATAAGATATTGTATTAGAGAGAGAGAGAGATTGAGATGCGATTTAATGTATGATATTTGGTCATATATTTTGGTTGTTAGATTTTATTTCTATTTTGTCTTACAAATCTCAAATATTTTAACAAAAGTAAGATAATAAAATATGCTGATAAGCATATTGAAATAATATAAATAAATCAAAGAAACCTTAAATAAAAACAATAAATATATTAAATAAAGGATAAAACAATAACGTGGGTGTCCATGAGGCATGATGCCAGGAACCTTTCAACTATTACAAAACTTAAAAAAATATCAATAACTGTCACTGGCTAAATGCAAAACTGTGCGAAGCCAAAACTAAAAAAAACCAAACGTCAAGTGTCTTCTAAAGCACTTACCCAAGGCTTTGACACTGCCCCTCGTAGCCCACAGGTCTTGTATCTTGGGCTCGACCTTGAACTCTCTCGTCACCATCGCTTGTAGTCCTTCCAGCTCCGGCTGCACTGCTTCTTTGGACTTGCCTCGGAGCTTCTGAAGCACTGATGATGCTTCTTCGTGTCGGCCTGGGAAAGATTTGGTGACCTATGACTTAAACGTAGGTACAGATAGTGGCGTAATGCGGTGCCCAGGCACAGGGCGCAGACCCAGGAGGGGCGCCGAAATAACCAAACCAACAAACCAAAAAGGATTGATCCTCCTTTTGTCTTCTTTTCTCTTTTTACCCGACTACGAAAACCATAAGGAAGGGTTATGATTTTAACAGTATATGTATCAATTAATAGTATTGTAGAAGACGCGGTTCTCTCACGAATGAAAAACAGGTTATTCAGGAAGTAAAATATGAGAGAAATAAAAAAATAAAAATAGTAAATATGAGAGATCGCTCTGAGCGATAAGACCGCCCATTGTGACACTAATTGTAAAACTTGTTTTGTTCTAGTTTTTAAGTTTTCTTTGTTCTGTGGTGTTTCAACAAAGAGTTTATCTATCTATCTGTCTAAAATATGTATAATCAGAAAAGTTTGATGATCGTAAACCCACCTTTGTAAACGAGAAAGAACGGCGTCTCCGGCAGCATCCAAGCGAAGGGCACGTAGAACAGCGACAGGATGCCCCCCGCTGCCGTGAGCCCCCAGTACGTCGTGAACGGCCCTATAGCGTACGCCAGGAGGAACCCGATGTTTATGAACAGCAGGAAGAATGCGCTTAGTGCCCCCCGGATGTGGTCCTGAAATTTTGCTGGAACTGTGGTTCTTTGTTTTTTTGTTGTATGAGGTATTCCCGGTCTCTTGTATCAGAGTTCATCAGGCCCCCAAGGGCTTCTGACCTGGTTTTGTTTTATTTGACTGAGTGACGAGACGAGCAAGTTATTCACCTGATGGTAAGCGCCACAACTGCCCACAACAGCCACAGTGCCACCGAGAACTTTGCATGGCATAAGCCTGCGTGGCACTGCACTGTGCTCGTCACCCTGAGACATCGGCTCTAAAGTCTCACACAGTAATTTAGCCGGAAACAGTGCCCTTCAAACCGAAACAGTAATCTATCTATATATATAAAAATGTTATGTTGGTTTGTGTACGCTTCTAAAACTCAAAAAGTTCTGCACCGATCGCGCTGAAATTTTAGCATGATATATAATCCGCATCAAGGATTGTTTTTATCTATATTTTTCATCAGTGACATATCAGCGAATGTGCGAATGTGCCACAGCGAAGCTATTTTTCAATTTGAACCAGTAGTTCCTGAGATCCTAGTGTTCAAACAAACAAACAAACAAACAAAATCTTCAGCTTAATATTAGTATAGATAACACAGTAATTATAGGTACCTCAGCAATCTCCCCTATATAAATAGGCACAGTGGCGAACTGCATGGCAGTAGCGCATCCCCACATGATCCGGGCTGCGTACAGCGTGGGCAGGTCGGTCGCGACCCCGGCCAGCAGCCACCCCAGCAGTAGGGGGATGTTCGACCCCAGGATCAACCATCGTCGACCAACATACTTGGATAGAGGAACGGTTATAAATGGACCTAAAACAAATGACGCTTCTTTAGTATTTTGTTTCTGGATTTTTCTTTTTTTTTCTGATTAACAAACCAAGCAAGATAATTTGTGGGTAAAAGGGGAAGTATACTACAGATGACTCATGGTGCGTACAACGTTTAGGTTGGGTCACTACCCCTGCCACCCCGGTTGGGCCGTACCGATGTATGTACGAACAGCGATGAGCCAAAATTCCATCAGTCTACTCATTTACTCAGGAGTTCTATTATTTTTCCCTTCCTCCCACTGACTTCCGTTCGGACAAAGCTGGTGGGAAGTAAGGTATCAAAACCCGATTCATCCCGGGATATGTGTATAATTATGCCATCTTCGCTTCGTCCATAAATAGCGATAAGTGTACAAGACAAATAAAACCACTATCCAGAGTGAAGGTAATATTTAATTCGAAACGCACCTTAATTCTAGTGGCCGCAGACGTTACGAACTTGATAAACAAAAAACGAGGACCTCCGATAGGCCGCGACAAAACGCTTGCGCGATGCAGGAATTAGCCGTGCGTCTGTAGCGCCATCTAGTATCATTTTACACTTTACACATTCTATTACTTATACAATAAAAAATAACTTTTACGCAGATTTTTTAAGAGTCGATTTAGCTTGCACATGCGTATTGCTACAGCGTGTTTATTATTAATACGGAAATTATTAAGTACAAGTGATAAAATAATTGGAATAAAGCTGTGCATTCCTTGCGCCATATTTGTACAATATGTTTCTTCATTGTCTTGGCTATAACATTACAATATTATTGTTAACTGTAGGCGTAAAATGTAAATGACTCGAACTGGTTTACCTACCTGCAGTTAATTTAGTCAGTAAACCAGATATAGTCAGTATTCAAGTAATAATTAAACACTGACTTGCAGTCTGGGCTAGAATTAATTAGTTTTACTTACATTACACAGATCAATACATAGGTTGGGTATACAAAAATTTTTTTGTTTGTAAAAACGCTTCATGTCCCTGAAAAGTGTTTTTCCAAAGACTACCATAAAAATCAAGGACATTTTGGAAGGTCTGCGTTCGATCCAATTTGAAATAGTTGAAGTGGAATAAATCCCAAATTATGATTGGTTTTGTTTTCATTGATAGATGCATTTTTTACTTATCTGCAGTGATGTTTTCCTTGTTTATTTTATACTTAGATACTTAATTACAAAGATGAATGGACGTTTTTAGCATGTTTTCCAATAATATCAGTTTTTGTTCAATTAATGTTTCTAAAAAACAGTGCTCTAAAACTGCTGGTCTACCAGCAAAAACAAATAAATTGCCTGTCCTACCCTACCCTTTGTTTAATTAGAATTGATGATCATTTAAATAGATGAAGCATTAGATTAAGAAGGCGCACTGGGTAGTGGATACTAAAATACCGATTTACTTATTTTTTGGAGGGGTGCGGTGGGTAGCGGCGATTAAGAAGTACTGAGTGAACACTGCGTGTTCTGAGTATTTACTTATTTATAAGTTATCACTAGCACTAGTAGAGCGACGGTATCGACTCTTATTGTAGCGTCGGCATAGTGGGTAGTAGGGACAAGTTAAGACGTCTCAGCTGGGGTAGCTCTAGGAATTTCCAACGGTTAATATTATTCTATGTACCAACCTAAAAGTCCTCCAAGCACTAGTAGAGAGCCGATCCACGATTCTTGTTGTAACGTGGGCGCGGTGTGTAGTGGGGAGTTCGGACCTCTTAGTTGGGGTAGCACTGGGGAAGTCCATCCCATCGACATGCCTGTACAGAGACTGCCATAACTCGCTGAAAGACAAATAAACTTGATAAATTCGTTAAAATAGACAGTAAATTGGCACATAATCATTCCATTGTTTCAATTATACTAAACACTTATTGGTATCTATAAGTAATAGAGTAGTATTCAATGCAAAACTGTATATCCAGAAACGTCCTTGATTCTACCCATACCGGACTTCATTAAATATTTATAATCACGAATAACTCGTTATCTACTGCAATAAATAAAGTCTGCATTCAACAAAATGCAAGCTTGCAAATATTTACATTCACTATGCAGTAGGTAGCTACTTTTATAACAAAAGGTTTCTAAGAACATTAAACATAAAATTTTATTAAAGAAATGGTGTACGAGAATTAGGTACAAACTAAAAGAAAACAAAAATATTTTTTTAAAAATAAAATACGTATAAGGGATTGTGTCTACTCCAAATGTAGTATGTAACAGTTGCATTTAAGTTTTAACAAAAAGCTTCCTTACCCAAAGATGCCACTAAATATTGCCGCCACTGTAACTTGAACTGCTTAAATAATGTTTCAAACATGATCACAAGAAAACAACTACAAATTATTTAAAAACGGAACACTATCAAATTAAAAAAAAACACTAAAAAAATTTGTATAATGTTTGAAAATGGAAATCTCAATTTATTTTTAAACTAATATAAATTATGTCCAGTTATTTAAATAAACAAACGATTTAGTTGAGAAATTTAGCTCTGAATAAGCCTAGACGTGTTTGCAAACAGCCATTGCGTTGATTTGTGATTAACAGTGGATTGTCTTAACCCATAGTAGGTACATACCTAGACCATTCCATTCACATTTTTTCTTAACCTATCTAAGTAACTAATCAAAACACAATAGTAAGTGGGTACTCAAATAACCGTGACTTTTGTATAAAAAGTAATTAATTTGCAAGCCTCCCAGTAGGTATAAACTTAGATAGGTTAGACACGTTCCATCGGGATCGCGATTCGTGATCAAAATCAATGAGCGTGATCGTGTAAATTAATGTTTACAGCGGATGAATGGATCGGTAATCACAAAAATACTTAGATTTATGAGAAGATTCCAAGGACAGGTTGAAATAAAACAATGATAACAGGGCCAAGCGCTTCGTTCGTCGTTCGTAGTCGTTGAATGACAAAAATCACTAAAGTAACATGGTCACTGTCACATACATGTGTGCGTGTGCGTGCGTGCGTGTGTGTGTGTATGTTGTTTCTGTGTGTTCCTATTATTAAGATTTGTTTTTTTTTTGTTGTTTTGTACGTGCTAGTGTCACTAAAGAGTTATATATTATCTCTCTATCTAAGAAAATAATATTCTATAAGTTATTAACACTATTTACTATTCTTATAGACATTAAAAACGTGCTAATATGAATATCAGTCAAGTTCAAATTACTTACAAGTCTATAAATTCAGAAATAGAACTAATTTTACCATTTGCTATCACAATTAATTCCTAGCTCGAATACCCTTGATCTTGAAGCCGCTCCACTTATGTGGAAACGACATAAGTCTCTTACGGTAGACTTAAGTTACGTTCTTTTTCCACCAGTAATTTAATTTTTAGATATACAGTAAAGCCTTTAAAACATCGTAAATACAAACTAGATTCGGCCTTATTTGTATGAAGTTGAGGTTGACTTTACATTTACTACGTAAACTGTCTTACCTACCGGGGAAAGGTTTAATTTAGTTTGAGTGGACAAGCTTCATCGCTTTCGATGATTGTTATCATTAAGCAATTTGTTTTTGTTTACACTTGTAACAATAGATATTATTTAAATACCTACAAAGAGTTTTCCAAAATTACTTTGATTGCACTGTAACTGTTATGGGCAGGCGTAGCTTTTACTATTAGGCGAAGGACTTGCTCGTCTCGTCACTCAGTTTATTTCAGCTATTTTTATCAAACTTGAAAGGAATATTCAATTTTTTCAATAGTGCGAACGTTGTTAATTGTTTCTATCAGAATCGGAACTGAAAAATATTTAATGTTTTGTAGAAGCTAGCAATATAAAGCGCGAAAATGTTTGGCTATTTCTATCAGAGTGGTGAATTTTTCAATAATTATAATTCCAAATGTTTTGTACAAGCCAGCAATAATAATTATCATTATAGTAACCACTACCGGTGGTACCCCAGGAAATAGTTTTTTTTTTTTAATATTTTAATTCTTTTTGAGGATCTATTGTAACACTAAAATTATACTTTAAAATGTAAATAAATAATGAGAATAACTATAATCACTTAAATTTCGGGTAACTTAAGAAAAAAAAAAAATAATAGAGCGGGGTAGCGAGCGCTAATACTTTTAGCCATTAATATCAGTGGTGAATGAAGCATAAGCTTTTGTTAATGTAACGGCGTAATTACCTCATAACTGAAGAATAAACTGCTAAGGAAAATCCGTAATTTGTGTTGTGAAAACCATAAAGAGGAAAAAGTGAAAATCAAACATGGCGGTCGGCGTGGAGCCCGCCAATTTTTTGTTGTTATTTTATCCGCTTTCCCTATTTCCTTTCAAGTTTGGAAAACGAGGGGTGAATTTTTTACGCCGCAGATCGCGGGGTGACGCGTTTATTGTAACTGGAATCCAATTAGCTCCCACCGATACGTCTCGTGCGGAAATATTGTGGTGCAAAATTTTCCCACCTACCTACTTACCTTAAAGTCACGCCATTTGAGGATTTCTTCTTTTTTTTTTCGAGCAGCCAGTATTATAAAGCCTAGATCGAGATGTTGTTGAATTAGTAGGAAATTTGTACAATAATTTTATTATCATTAATATAAAGCAATAGAAATTATATTATCTGTCTGTTCATAGTGAGATCTGTGGAAAAGGTAGAGTACCTATAGTATGTGTCCTGCAACCAATTGACAACAACCTAGTCAAGTCTTCTGTGATTTTTAAATCTTGAATTTTGCAATTAAGGAAAATTGCGATATAAGGCGGTATACCTACGGATGGGTGAAAATCCTTTCATGTTGCTAATATAAACCTCAATTAAGTAAGTTGTCCTTTTTTATTTGACTACTAAATATGAGATACTTACAGTAGCTAAGTTTGAAATGCAGGTACCTACTTACTATACTTATACTACTGTTTTCTAGAGCTGCGTATTACTCCTCAAACATAAAAAACCAGCCAAGTGCGAGTTGCACACGCGCACCGAGGGTTCCGTACAAGCTCGTAGCTCTTAAGTAAGCATCTAAGATTATTAGGTACTCTAAATAATAGACAACCTAGATTAAATGACAAACTTTACTTTATACCCCAAATAGTAATTTGTTTTGTTCTAGTTTTAAGTTTTCTTTGTTCTGTGGTGTTTCAATAAAGAGTTTATCTATCTATCTCTATCTATAGTAAGTTTGTAATGGTTAATTACGCATTCAGACTTCTTCCTTTACATGATTATACTGAATGATATTGCTACTTGCTAAATTTTATGATTCTAGGTCAACGGAAAGGTGTTGATTCTATGGTATGGTTAAATTTCAACTTGACATCTCTACACATTCCTGAGAACAGACGGACAGTCGGACAGACGAACAACAAAGTGATCCTATAAGGGTTCCTTTTTCCTTTTGAGGTACGAAACCCTAAAAATGTTCTAAGTTTCAAAAGATTTACTTAGAGGACATTCCATTGGCTTTAGCATCGTACAAATAAAATAAAAAAGGACGCATATCTCTTTTCCAATCAAATCAAACAAACGGTAGCAATCAAAACGATGTAACGATTTCCGGGCGTCTATTTTTTATTTCATTTGCCACCTCCAAGCGATCTGTATTCCACTTCTTTTTGTTGTCTATCTGTTTCAAAGCCTCGCGTTTTTTGAAAAAGGAACGTAACACGATGTTGTGAGAGTATTCACTAATTGATGGTTCGGCATCCGCATTCGTTGCGGTGCGCTCGTGTAAAGGTATCGATTAAAAAACTCGATGTATCGAATCAATTGGTACGCTTGTCAACAAGCGATCTATCTGACTTGTTCGCAGATGGCACTGCTTGAGAACTTGAATCGATCATTGACGAGTTTTAATTAGTTGGGGTGATGTTGAACATGTGACGGGGAATGTTTGGGATGTCGATTTGTATCTTTTTATTGATGTACATAATTAGATTTTATTGGTTTATGTTAAATGTCATGCTGTACACACGTCGTAATATTTTTATAAAACCTTTACGTTTGTTCGCCGTAAAAATTGACAATTCTGTTCTCAATGATATTGTCTTACCAGCACATAACTTGAAGGACAGTACCTAAGATTTGATAAACGTCGGTAATGACATTAATTTTAATTAAAAAATATATTTTACAATCTAAGATATTAATTATTTTCATCTGCGACGCTTCAGTCCCACTTAACAGATAGCTTTTTGATGTCCGGAAAACGAGGCTGTCCGCACGTCGACGAGTAAATTTTTCAACGTCTGCACGAGAAATGAAAGCGTATCATAGGTTAGAAATCAGTTAGGCATGACACCTAATTTGTGTTCAATTTGAAATCTTAATAAGCCGTCAAAGCGTTCCAGAAATAGTCGACAACTAATTACGTTCCGTTACACGGGGAGGCGAGCGACAATTGACAAATGTGTTCTGTGCTCGGCGCGATACATACAATTAGTTTAGGAATGTATCCGAACGCGGTCGATCGCGTTGACAGCCGCAGCAACTGTCAATTTTTGGCGGGAAAGTGGACTTTTATACGGTCGGTTTAGAGGTTATATTCGTGCTGTGATTACGCACAAATTGACTGTTTGCTTTGCCGAGGGGCCTATTTGGAGAAGTCTTTGTCTGTGCGGAGGGCGATAAATCATTTGGGCCTGTCAGGCGTCTGGTCTGAGTGTGTGACAAATTACCTGCGCGCCACCTAGCAGGCGATATGATCACTATTTTGGTGTGTAATTGGTAGTAATTATGTCATGGATAGAGATATTGAGATAATGCAATATTAATTGTTATTGGTTGCTCGGTTGTTGAAAATACCTTTTAGATTAATAATGTGTTTATCAAAATTAAGCCTGACTGTTGTAGATCTAAGGACCTACATAAGAGTACCTAAATAACAAAAGATGGTAATTGTCTTCTGTACTGTGTTTATTTTTGTTTCTGGTGTACAATAAAGAGTTTCCTATTCTATTCTATTGTATTTTTACTTTTCTGTAGATTGCGTTCCTCGCCACGCATCAAAGAATAAACCAACGGAGCAATAACACCAATCCCACTTCTGACGTACAAATTATGACTCATTTATCCGAAGAACATCTAATTAACAGGGAACACTTTGTTTGTAACTTTGGATCATCCGGTACCTAGTGAAGTTGAGGAAGACTTAAATATCGATAAAATAAATTTTCAATCGTTATTTAAATTAGAATAATATGTAGGTAAATAAGTACTATATTTGGTCAATAGGACTGCCAGAGTGCAAAATCTTTTTATTAATTAATCTAACTCCTGACATGGAGAAACAATTTTATTTATTATGCATGCCTCTACCTACTGGATAAAATAAAAAAAGTTCAAACTCACTTTTTAAAACTAACTTTTAGATTTGGTATTCTTTTTTAAATCTCCGTCTACTATAATAATATTTGGCATTAAAATGGTATAAAACTATTTAGTTATTATAATTCTAATAAATCAAAAATATTTGAAAATGTAATGTGGAGAACACTACATCTGTTTATCTCTTCGTATATGTACCTACCTACCTATAGGTGCCCATTTTAACAACTACCGTATCTAGATAATATCGGTATTTCTCGAATAAAAATTTAGTTCAAGTTACATTCATAATTATTGTATAAACCGCGCTGGAAAAAATATAGGTGCTCACTGAAAATATTACTCTTCCTCACAGTTTTTTTTCTTTTTTTTACCTTCGAGTAGGTAACTATTCGATATATTGATATCGATAGTGTTGTCACGTCCCTATTATTTACAAGTATTAATATAACAGCAGCAGTTTATGAAAAAACGAGTTGTTCAGAAGACAGATTTGTTTAAATACTAATTGGTTATTAAAATTCTTGGCATGCCCATTCAACAACATGGCGATGCATTCACGTACTTAACTGATGCGTTGCTTTTTATGTTTTTGCTATTTTTGTACGTTAATAAATAGGTTTGTTCAATCTTTAGGTTGCTGGAGGATGATTGGAGTTCCAATGAAAGTGAAACTATTTTTGTGTGACAGAAAACCTCTTAGAGATAAGCATATTGCGGGCTTGCCATTTGACTAATTCGATTTTAGTTTTTAGTCGATTACATTGGAAGTTATGTTAGGTCTAGACTAAGTTAGTATTGCTGACTTGAAGTATAATTAAAAAATACAAGTATTTACTTTAACTTGAGCCATTTAGGCCATCGTGAACTTAGCCGCAGAAAGCGTCAAAGTATTCGTATTTTGGAAGCGAGTTAGGATTTGGACAGTTAGGGCTGGTCGCTATGCAAATCTCACTATTTCCGACCAAAGGCAAGGCACACTGAAACATTTCTTCGTGACTGTGCATGCGCAAACTTTCCGAGGGCCTGTGTTCACGTTTGCCTAGATCCGTCGAAACTACTATAGCATTCTCTACCAATATGTAAGTAGGTATAGATAGATGGATAACTCAGTATTGACACCAACATGTATAAAACAGAGAGAAAGAAACATAACTAAGGGGTACTATCGGCGGTTTTATAGCTTAAAGCGATCTCTGCCAGACAACCTTTTGGTGGAAAAGATAGAGAGCAGGAATATTAAATACAAACATAAGTAGAAACTTAATATATTCATGTATTAAATGATCAGAAAAGTATGTACCTTGTTTTTCTACACTCGCGCTTTGCCGTTCTTTACTTTTTTTAAATAGTGTTTTTTTTCCTTTTGATTGACAGAATGAGATATCACAGACCATGCCGTGTGTAGCACTATGTATACCTAGGTATACTCTTCCTAGGTAGGTATACTAAATATAAAGCATTTTTTATTTATTTAGTGATATAACATTTTCCGAAGTTACGCGAATACGGATTAATTTACGGACGTCTGCCAACGATCACTTAAAAATAAAGTGCCGTAATGAATCCGGCTAGAATTTTAATTGGACCGAGGAAGGGACGATTTTTTTGCATAAAAAACTTTTTAATTAATGTCTCTAGTGAAACGAGCGTTTTTACGGACTCGTTTATTAATGAGGCCAATTTATATTGTTTTGGTGGATTTTTTACATTTTGTTTTTCAGGAAAAAAAATGGGATTTATTGACACTTACTAGGTACCTAGGTATCGGTATTATCAGACATGATTTTTTTCTATTTTATTAATAAAATTCTTTCAAGAAAAATGTTACACTCGTAGTTATTATGAGACACAACTCGTAAATTGGGTCGTCCAAATTAAAAGCAATAAACTTAGCCACAGAAAAAATATAACAGTAGATAAATATCTAAAAACAAGTGAGAACTAAGTTACTTTAATTGTATTATACCTTAGTTATACCTTATACAGAACGGTCTCTACCGCAATCGCCACCGGCACGCGGCACCGCGATGCTAGACTCGAAGCGCTCAACGCGACTAGCGACGGCGCGGCGGACCTCCTGCAGTGCCGATAAGTGTTTCCCAGCATGATATTGTACACAATGTCCCCGCACTGTGGTAACCCGCTGATAACGGCAATTAGACGAGCTGATGTACTGCCCAGAACACTGGTCAGATGGATAGATAGATAGATAAACTCTTTATTGAAACATCACAGAACAAAGAAAACTTAAAACTAGAACAAAACAAATTTTACAATTGGTGTCACAATGGGCGGTCTTATCGCTCAGAGCGATCTCTTCCAGACAACCATGTTACTTTTTGTCGTGTGTATCCTACTAATATTATAAATGCGAAGGTTTGTGATGGGTGGATGTTTGTTCCTCTTTCACACAAAAAACTACTGAACGGATTCGAATGAAATTTGGAACACAGATAGTTTATAACCAGAATTGAGTAATATGTTACTTTTTTCCCGATAGAAGGTATATTTTCGTGGGACAAAACGGGAACTACGCGGGTGAAACCGCGCAGTGCAGCTAGTACAGTATAGTTCAACTCCCAGTGTGGGCACGTAATGTGTTTCATGTAAAACAATTGTACTTAAGTACGTTATTTTCACTCGCTTTTCGCTAAAGGACATATCTACCCGAGATTTATTTCGGGGGTAGTTAGGTATGTTATCCAGCACCGATAAGACCGCCCATTGTGACACAATATATATTTTTTTAATTGTTAAATTCCATTCGTTTTAGATTTAAGTTTTCTTTGTTCTGTGGTGTTTCAATAAAGAGTTGTGGATTATGTCCTAAGCCTCCTCACGAAAGCTCAGTTATGAATTTCATACTGCATTGAATTGTGGCGATAACTGAATAAGGTAACATATGAAAATAATGAAAGTTATAAGTCTAAATAATGTGTAATATCACTATTTAGAGTTGAAGAAAGGTATAAGTTGATAGTTTATCAGAAACGTGGTTATTCGTCGGACGGCGTGGTCCGATTCAACGTAATTGCACAATGGGGTCCCGTCGCGGCTTTAATCACGCGCGGCTAAAGCGCTCTACGCGGAGGCATCTCACGGGTTTTTGTTCGGACCTCTTTCGTATAGGGTGATTCGTAAATAATATCACTCTTTTTTTATTTCACTGAGTGACGAGGCTAGCAAGTCGTTCACCCGATGGTAAGCGCTACGCTTGCCCATAACAGTCACAGCACCACCCAAACAACGCATTGCACAATCCTGCGCACCACTGCACTGCGCTCGTCACCCTGAAACATCGGCTCTAAAGTCTCATATTATGCCAAGTAATTTAATTATATATTTGTAAAATAATATGATGATAGTTATAAAAAAATGCTCTTGTTTTCATTGTTAGTTTTAAGTTTTAATGTTAAAGTAATGGCTAAAAGTTAGAAAAAAACAATAGTGTTCATTATTACCCGAGAATTATTTCGGAGGTAGGTATGTGATCCACCAATCCGGATCTGGCCCCCGTGGTGGATTATGGCCTAATCCTCCTCACGAAAGTGAAGGGAGACCCGTACCCAGCAGTGGGACGTAATGGGTTGTTGATGATTATTACAGCATCCTGTATAACATTACATCAAAAGTAAGAAAGCCGTGACTAAAAGGCTGAATTCGTGCATATCATTGCTACCTCTAAACGGTAGATGTTAAGGCCGATTAGCCGTGTAAATACAAAATAAAATAAAACGCATTTATAGAAATAAAAACGAATCTAAATTTAAAAATGTGAATTCAAATGTCTTTACCCAGAAGGCGTTAGAAGGCCCTCAAGAAAGCTAACAGCCTCGACAACTGGACTTAAGCTACGGGAAAAAATCTAATCCACAATTAACTACCTATAGTGGACCTCGGCCTCTTCTCCAAGAGACCGCCTGTTGAAGTACCCTACCTTTGTCAGATATTCATTCGACAAGCTGCAGTGTAAGAAGAATAATTACTGGGCCTATGAGAATTAAGGCCGATGTCTCAGGGTGACGAGCGCAGTGCAGTGCCGCGCAGTATTATGCAATACAGGGTTCTGGGTGATGCTGTGACTCTGTGACTGCTATGGGCAGGCGTAGCGTTTACCATCAGGCTAATGACTTGCTCATCTCGTCCGTCAATCAAATAAAAAAATCTAATGTGCCAAAACCCGTCAAACAGGTTAAAGAGCCTCTAAGAATTTTCATAACTTATAAACCGGTTAAAAGATAAAGAGATAAAATCCTTTCTAGAAATGCATACTATATTGTACTGCTGAGCCGTTTTGCTTGTCTGGTCACGGGTGCGGCTCTGCACGCTCCATAGTGTTTTGCCATACAACAAACACAACAGTTGTGTTTTACCGTACTCGTGGCAAATTATGAAAAACACGACAGTTGTGTTTTCAGCAGTGAACGTGTTAAATTTTTATAAGCAAGAGTTACAGGTAAGTTACTGAATGACTGAACCATGATTAAGTATCACGAAACGTGGTGAAACACGCTTAAAAACTCAGGTGTACCTTTACCTTTCAGTTTAATAAAGTTTCATATAATCATGTGAGAAAACTCTACTGCAGAATATTGAATTAGATATGCTAGGGGTAACTTCGAGTAGGTATGAGTCTCGCATTTTCCTGTTCACTTTCTTTTATGACTGCTGGTAAATTTTTCAGTTTTCAACAGAACCATAATGTCAAAAGGAAGAACATTTACATACATAAATAATTTGGTTAATCAATTTTATTCCATACAAAAACAATTTGGCGATAAATCTGTATTGCAGGAGATAGCCCAGCACTTAATAGCGTTTCCTATATCTAAGGAACCATCTAAATAATTTAACTTCAATGAGTTAAATAGAAACACAAACAGTGGGCATAAAATGAATATATAAACCACTACTCTACAGTAACCAACCTCTACTAACCTCGCATTAATTTTACGAGCCCTCATTGACTTAACTATGTTATACTACCGAAAGTTTTCTCATAACAAAGACAATTAAAACTGGGAGGCTCGGCTCGGGCTCCCACTCCCAGGTAGAAGAGAACGTCTAAAAGTTACATCGAACGCGCAACATAAACACCGCTAATGGCGTAAATCGCTCGCAGCCACACACCGAAACCCATTAAGTTCAAAACTCAATAAACATCATTGTTCCAGCCAGCTCCAGCGCTTAACTAGGAAAATAAGTGAGCTCGGCCGCCCGGGGCCGCTTTGGCCTGATCTTACACTCGCCGCGACCTCTAATATTCATAAGTCAATTTCCTGGCCCATTAATACGTAACGAAGTAGCGCAAATGGCCTTATCGCTTGTGCGCGATTACTTGCCCGCCGCTCTCTTACATAATTCAACGTATTAAACGAAATTGTTTAAACCTTATTGCTCGATTACGTTTCTCCACCCCGGGCACGCCTCGTTTCCCGCGCCCAATCCCGAGCCCGGATTCCCTCGGTCTGTCTCCCCCCAAGCGTCGGCCTCCTCGGTCCCGCCCGTTTGTGCAGTCCCGTTTTTAGTTGACACCGAGTTGTGATAATCGAATGTTGACTCGGGACGATCGTGCTAAATGTTCGCCCGCGGATTACAGTGCGAACTATTCTGTGTATACCATAAACAATTGACAAACTAAACATATTTTCTATTAACGCGCTGTGCAGTGAAAGTGTCTTCGATGTCGGTATAGCGCACGCTAATGTTTATGATAAAGTACTGGGTAACATAGACGTTGATATGACGATGCTTGCGATGGCGCGAGGGTCGGAGGAGAGGAGAGACGAGGTCCAAGATGAGACAGAAACGGAAGAAGCCGAAGCGAGCGGAGAGGTCGACGTGGTGGGGGTGGAGGATGCTGCCCCCGTCGACTTGACCCGTCGCTTGGGGCTGACCAGACCGCCTGAGAGGCCAGCTATAGCCTTCTCTGTAGAAAACATCCTAGACCCCAACAAGTTCACGGGGAGGTCCGATGTGCCGCTGAGATATGACGAGCAGTACTGGCGGCCACATTACGATAGAGATGACAGTGATTCAGGTTAGTATTCATTAATGGGTTTTTATAGGAATCCAAATAGAAAATATCGTTTTCGGGTACAATGTGGACAAGTAATAACTTTACATCCATAGATCACTTGACAAGTTTTATTTGGCCGTTTTGAAGAACCCGTGGCAGTTTCTAATATAAAAAAATATGTAACATAATCACACCATATTATTATAATCCCATAAAGTGACTTTATGGAAAAATGCAGTTCCGTCATTCTTCAATTTAAGCTAATTCATTCAATTTTGGGTATAAATTTTTTTTTATTTCTCCGTAAAGCACAAAAGAGATGGACCGGGTCACCGTGGTTGATTATGGCCTAAACTTCCTCACGAAAGTGAGGGAAGACCCGTGCCCAGCAGTGGGACGATATGGGTTGATGATGATTATGAAAGCACAAAATACCTTTAGTACTACACCTTAAGGTAGACTTCCAATCTTTGCGTCAGGTGTCAGACTAGCGCATCGAGTATCTGTATACTATGCACATATAAAAGTAAAAACAAACTTAAAATAATAAAAATTCTAAATGTGTGCTGGACACATAGTAGAAGTAAAACTTAAGCTAAAAAATAATTTAAAAAAAAATTGTTCATAAAAGATATTTAAAAAAATAAACGAAGCGTAACTCTCTCTTTCTATCTTCACTAACTTATATCTCCCTCTCAACTTCCGTTCGCCGCGCCCGATCACATTTTTCGCAACACATTCACCAGCTTACTCCCCAAGTCAAGCGTGCGTATAAAAGTTTTACTTCAAAAACGTGCTAAAATATACCAGTATCTATGCGAGAGCTTCCGATTTCCAATGCTCGCGTCACCGACGCTGATATTAAAAGCTCTCCAATAACTTATTTCTGTTTTTAAATTCGCATTTAATTATTTTTACCGACTTTTTTTAAAACTGCAATTGTCATTTACTGACGAGGTTTCCTATAACTACTTATAGCACATTAATAACAATGTCTAAAATATTATAACTTGAAACATTAGTTAGTACGTACAAAAATGTACTGAAAGAAAAGTTATGATTACCATTTACTAAGATTGTTTTAAGAGAAAATTAATAACAACTTTTATTTACAAAAATGTATTATATTATCCTGAAAAATACTATTAACTTAAACCTTTATATCGACCTAACCCTACCTACAAAAATAAACTTAGATAATAATTATAGCCGTGAGCTTCGCCGTGAGCCTTCACATTAGGTACCAAGTATATAGGTAGGTCTGTAAAACACAATTTAAGTAAAATTTGGTTTTATTGAAACTTATTGTGAAACGCGATATTTAAAAATCGATTAAATGCACATAAATACAACCTAAAACACCAAAAATACCACCATAACTGTCATCGCATACTAAAGGCACAATAAAATATAGTTTTTTAATATCATTAGATGACATTTAAACTTAAAAAAATAATAAAAAACTAAAACTAAACAATAACTAATACTATATTTAAACTAACATGATTATGTGCCAGATGTTGATTGGTGAACACAAGAAAAACCAGAATAAGTAAGTAGATACCAAATTCAAGCTTAGTTAGGCAGCTCTGTAATCGTTTTCACCCAAAGTAAAGCGAGACGAATGAGCAATCGTCGGCTGAGTAATTTGCTGGCAAAATAGCGTTAAATGAGGTGTGCGATTTTTTACTCATTTTTATAGAATGCTGGACGTTGCATAACTTTTTGTGGTGCTTAAGTGCAATCAACTTTAGAAAATAAGGAGAATGTATAAACAACAATGATAGAATAGAATAGAATGGAAAACTCTTTATTGTTGACAAAAAAAAACAGTACCGAAAAATTACAATAAGGTAAACAAGGCTGGTATAGTAAGCGGTCTTATCGCTGAAAGTGATTTCTTCCAGACAACGTTTGGATGGATAGTAAAAAACAAATACAACGACGCAAATACATACTTTGTATATGATAATTATAAACAAAGTTCTTAAACTTTCACGAATTGAATTCACATAAGTATCGAAAACTTACCTAAGTATTTTGTTTTGGTAGTAGTATAAGTATTTTATTGGAAAATACAATGCCAAGTTTACTGTTTACTTGCTACCCTTGTAATAATTACGTTACATGGCCGCTTGAGTTTTGTTCTGTGATAAATAAAATTAATAAAATACGGATCAAGATCACATACTTATAACCTAACTAGGATTCTCTGTATCTAGGAAATCAGAAACTACGAGGACCATCGGCCCACAAACATCCTGACTCAGAGCAAATAGAGCCTGTGACTGACACTTTTCTTTAAATCAATAATGGAGACTTTCTACCACATAATTCTGCTCGATTTATACTCTGTAGCAACCCCTACGCTGTCCTGCGCCGTATTATCCGACGCGGTCAGCTTCAGTCGGAAGCTGTTAACATGTCATCGGACCTCAGCTGCGACATACTACACACAATCCTGCATGCCGGCCAGTGTTTATAATTGATTTATTCCAGGGCTGAGGATTAATCGCTTTAAGATTTATGAGCTAGCGTTTTCGGAGTCTATCTGTGATATCATTTGAAGGTACCGTCAGGAACGAAGGTCACTAAGCTCGTCGTAACTCCCAAAGCAGATTTGCGCATTTCAAATACCCCATGTTGGTATAAAATCGAATATTGTAGGTATAAATAAGAAAACGTACTGAAAATCCGTTTTTTTTTCAACGTGAAAATGCAGCCAGTGTCCTTGGCACCATGCCACACGTACACCCTCTTTTGTTAGATTTTTAAGTTTTAGTTTTAGTTAGTTTTCTTTTTATTTAATTATATTGTTATTTAAGTTGTGTCAATAAATATGCTTAAAAAATATAAACGATTCTTAAAATAATGTAATAATTCGGTTGTTACAATAATGTTTTCTTTGTTACACGAAATAGAGAGTTATTATTGTGATACGGCACTTTTGGACAGTCGAGTCGTGTAATTAAAAGCTCCCGGCATGCCGTCCGTCCCGTCGGACAGCACACCGGGTATTCTGTGACACCGGTCAGACGATCGGAAGCTGTTAACGTGTCATCGAACATCAGCTGCGTATAAACAACACAGTCGCGCCGTGCGTGCCTCTTTATACTATAATTGATTTACTATCGCCTTTATTAAGTTGTTTGGGACAATTTATTGCCTTTTATTTTTGCTTCATAATTTGTGAAATACTGTTTTTCAATGAGAGATAATATTTTAGTTACTATTTAGATAGACGGCGCTTTACAGATTGTAGTTTTAGTTGTTGTCAAAGGCCGGATGTTCTTCAATATTTTTTTTTACTTTTATTTAAGGAACTTTGTTAGTTACTTCTCGTGGTGGGTAAAGGAGAGATGGACTATCTAACAGTAGGAACGTAAAAGCCCGATGATGGGTTTTTGTTGTAAATTGGATCTGTGATTTGGCAACTTTAGTATTTTTTGTTATGCCACAAAATGCACTAGGTTTATAAAAAGTAATCTAATCTAATGACAATATTATAACATCGTATTGATATGTGACATTAAGATGTCACAAACTAACAATTTTACAAAGGAAATAAATAAAAACAAACAAAAGCTGCAATAATGCTCAAAACTTAAGTCATAGTAACTCACTTATCTCTGGTTTTGCACTAACACGAACAAACATCATAGGAACTTACTGGCACTTTGCTGCTAAGTTGACATTTGCTGACAAGTTAACTGAACCCGATCTGTCAGCGACGACGACTCCGTCGGAGGGGTAGTAGGTCCGTCATGCCCGACGGACGACAGCTCTGCCTACGAAGCTACGGTGCTAGCTACAATGTGCAGAGAGTTTTGCTGTAAAGCATGGTTCTACACCTACGACATAAGCTACGATGTAGAGATATGGTGTGGAGCAGTAAACCGGAAAATATGTACTGCAGTAAATTTTACATTTTTTCTTAACACCTTCAGTGCTGAGAACACAACTGTCGTGTTTTTCATAACTTGCCGCGAGTACGGGAAAACACAACCGTTGTGTTTGTTGTATGGGAAAACACTATGGAGTGTGCAGAGCCGCACCCGTGGCTAGACAAGCAAATCGGCTCAGCAGTGAAAGGGTTAAGGCAGTGTGTAGAGTTCATGACCGTCTTTTTTGACACGACTTTAAGCCGTGTCTCCTGTCCGTGTTTTGGTCTACTCACTACACAAAACCTCTCACTGTGTTCCGGTTTAAAGGGCACTGTTTCCAGCGAAGTAACTGGGCATATGAGAATTTTGAGCCGATGTCTCAGGGTGACGAGCGTAGTGCAGTGTCGCGCAGGATTATGTAATGCAAAGTTCTGTGTTATCCTCTATACAAAAAATTGTCTTATAATATCTAAATTTTTTGTTAATATTTCAAGTGTCTACCTCTTGCCGTTATCAATATCGAGCAACAAAATCACGTTTGATGTATGAGAGCCCCCTTAAATATTTATTTTATTCTGTTTTTTAGTATTTGTTGTTACAGCGGCAACAGAAAAAAAAACAACTGTCTAACTATCATGGTTACAGATACAGACTGGAGACAGACAGACAGACAGCGGAGTCTTAGTAATAGGTTTGGATACGGAACCCAAAAAAAAACCTATTTCACATCCCTGACACTCCATACCAAAGCCGATTTGATAACTCACACATATAAATGACAGGTAGGTACACGCATCACATGTGTGTGTGTAAGTACTCCACATAAATATCGGACCAAAACAGACAGCCCGCTAGTATGAAGGTTCATAGTAACCCGTTTGGCTTTTGTCATTTGGCAGATTTGGGGATAGAGTGTCCATTCTGTACGTATATTATGTTTTCTTTGCCTATTTATAAAATACTAACAGGCGCTTTGGTAATCAGCCGGTCAATTTATTCTTATACTTGATTGAGTACGTGACACCTATTAACTGACGATTTTCTTCGGCGTCAGAAAACTTAATTCTAAACCTTAAAGTATTGTGAACAAAAGCGATTTCTGTTTCAGTTGTTGAGTGAGGAAGTCCGTTATTGTGACAGTGTTGTCAGCTTGATATCTTTATCAATGTAAAACGTGATGTGCGAGCCTTTAGTCACGCTATTATGAAGTTTGAACAGGATCTATAGTAATCTATACCTATTATAAAACAGTCAATAACAAAAAGTCTGTACAAATCTGGTAATACTTCAGGTTTAAAAAAAAATGGTACTCAATACTTTTTTTTTACGTTTGGCTTTGCACGATTAATATTTCATTTAGCCAGTGTCAAGTAGACTTAAAATTAGTTAATAAAAAGTATCATAACTTTTTAAAATGACGTGTTTCTTAAAATCCAAACAAGGTCACTCAATATGCAAGGTAGATACATAATAATACCGTATCTATGACGAGGATCAATGTCAGAAGAGTAAAATCGATTAAGCATAAAAAACAACTCGATAAAAATATCGAAAACTCGATCGTCGCTCTATCAATTCGATAAACATCGATGGATGTAGCATCGCTCCATGGGCGTCCATACCGGGACATAGTAAATAACGGTAAGTGTCGATATTTCACGCTTTGCTGGCCGATGTCCGAAATATCGAGCGGAAAATTGGGAAAACGCTCTGGATTTTCATGATAGACGTAACAGCTTTTTTATTACTGAACGATATTTTGGACACGTAGAGGTTGTTGTATTTTTGCCACTCGTGATTTTAGAGTACCTAAGCTCTATCATAATAAAAGTTCGTCAACTTTGTTGATTACCTACCGAGAGTGCGGGTAATAAGTCGGTATAATGTCAATTCCGTAGGCTGCGATTCACGATTCCTACCATCGCGAATTTTTAAAACCAATCAGCTACGAATTTGTAGATACTTGAGGTCCACAATAAACATGGTAAACAGTAAAACGATAACAGACATAGATGGTGCTACTGTTCTAATCCATAAAAACCCTGTGTCTACTTACCTCAAAATATTTTTACAAACGCCAAGATTATCACACAAGCCCGCAAACACGGCATATAAGAATCTGCAACTTCTGCAACTCTCTCCAACTACTGGCCACCATTAGACAGAGACAACATCTCCAAACCCCAAGCTGAAGCGAGACGGAATCAACCCTACACTGCCTGCGTCCCTTTACGCAGCAAGGCGTGAAATTAGAGCCGTCTAAACGAATCTAACGATTATTTTATTATCCCTTTTACGCTAAGATTTGTTCCTTGCTCACTCAAATAAAAATAAAAGGTGAATAAGGCGTCGCAAGGGTCAAGGGAGGACATAAATTTGGCAGCGTTTAGGGTCAAAATTGGCTTATTTTTCGGCCCTTTAGGTCCGGGCGGACGCGCTCGGTACGAATTGGTTGGGTTCATTTTGTTGGGTAGGCGTTTTTCGTGCTTGTTTTCTGAGCCTTTTCTCGATTGAGTAGTTTTTGAGCCGACTTGCGCTGTTATGTTAATTCAGCGGGGTGAATCTCGGTTATATTTTGTGTATTTATGTCAATTTGAGAAGACTACCTACTACAATTCCGGACACCGAAAGGATAATCCTTGTTTAGAATTCTATCACAGTTTGTTTGACTGTACTGAGTTTTGTTTGTTCTGTGGTCTTTTATTAAAGAGTTTATCAATCTATATCTTACTTTTAAGCTTAAATCTCATTTATTTAAGCCCATTTCACCGCTAGCTTGCGAAATAGTATTGGTAGTATACATATAGTTAGTAATCTGTCTTTTCCTCATACGATTAAGTGATTCCACATAAGATAAGAACTCTTTATTGCACTCCAAGACATACAAGCAAAAGTAAAAAAAACATCTTATAACTAAAGGTACAATGGGCGGCCTTATTGCTAAACAGCAATCTCTTCCAGACAACCTTTGGATGGAACGGATTAAAAATATTATAAAGCACATCTGTCGGTAGTGCATCTTCAGTCTTTAGCAAAAATGTAAGGGTCTAATTTTTCAAAAAACTATATATATATATATACAAAAAATATTCCGGAACTTAAACGTTCTCCGTAAACGTAACTCCTTGAAATGATACTTTAGGATATAGTTAAACTTGAACTTCTGATGATCATAGATAAAAAACATTAATTCCCAAACCACAGCCATAATTTAGCGGAAGTGTTAAAAGTATTTATTTCAGCCGGCACTTCCGGTGTAAGCGGATGCGGAAGCGCCGCTCGTTAACGAGGGGCTTAATGTTGCCAGCACTGACTTTTTAATTACTACCCCGAAATTACGTGAAAACACCCTTTAACTTTTCGCTGCGAATACAAATTGGGTGAAAAGGCTGTTTTTATTGTGACATAGCAATTTAAACCTGAAGTTAGAGACGTTGCGTTGGTTTTACCGCTGGTTTTACTTCCGAAGACTTCTGTTGTCGTAGTAAGGATATATATTATAGCGACAACTACCTTCTTGGTACGCTTGGATGGAGAAATATATTTTCCTATCTCTGTCTGGCTGTAATGTCGGTGTTCCTTCAAAGCATAAATACCCGTAATTACAGCTTATATTTAACCCGTTACTGTGTTCAAAATAATCCTACTTCCTACTATTATTATAAATGCGAAAGTTTGTGAGAATGGATGTATGGATGTTTTTCCCCTTTCACGCAGAAACTACGGAACGGATTCGAAGGAAATTTGGAACACAGATAGTATATAACCAGGATTGAGGAATAGGGTACTTTTTATTCCGATAGTACGTTCCCGTGGGACAAAACGGGAACTACGCGGGTGAAACCGCGGGGCGCAGCTAGTATAAAATAAAAATACAATATTTCGGAAACAAATAATAAAAACAAAAGAAATGACATTTTGTCGATCCTGTGTGGGCTTTTGTAATATGACACTGACCATCCATTGTTTGAATTTCTGATTTGGTTGAGAAATATTGATTGAAGTAGTTCACTAGGTAGCAGCATTATTCCATGTATGTGAAAATAAATTATTTAGAGGTGCCTAATTATGTATTAAATATGGCGAAGGAAAACATCGAGAGGAAACCCACATACCTACCCGAGAATTATTTCAGAGGTAGGTATGTTATCCACCAATCCGGACCGGGTCCTCGAGGTGTATTATGGCCTAACCCTAATTACGAAGGTTACGGGAGACCCGTGCTTAGCAGTGGGACGATATGGGTTGATCGTGATGATGAATTACGTATTTCAGTGAATTAAAGACATTGAAAGCTTTCAAATGGCTTGAAGGGAAGTGGACAGCTTCGTTTTATCCACCTTTAGAATCGTTTGTAACCCGGACTTCAGTCACGGCTACAGTTCCATCGACAGATCTCTCAAACGGCCCTAGTCGCTCCAGCGGCGGCGTCGGACACAACTGCGAACAAGCTCCGCATTACGAAGCTCAGCGAACCAAGAATCCTTCCAAATTACACATCTCCATTTTCTTCATTTAACAAATTGATCGTCCTTGTTTGCAGACCACACGACCCAAGCCAAAAATAGCCCTATTACTTTCCTCCTAAGTCGAAAATCGCTTAAACCTACACTTAAAAGCCACCTCTTAACGCTTCCGCCCAAAAGATAAGGCTGGGTTTTCGTAAACGGTAGATGCTCTGGGATTTTTAGCCTTAGTTAATAAAGATTAGAGACGGTAATAGCTTGGTTATGGAATTAAGGGGTGGGTGGTAGGGAGGTTTGCGGTCCAAGTTTGTAATTAATAAAGCCCTCTCGATTACAAGTGCCTTTCCGCGCTGGGATTTCGGGGGTAGGCATAAATAAAGGCTTTCACCTACCGCGCTCAAACGGTTTCTACGAATCTGGAACTTAAGAGAGTTGTCCAAATAGATCAAAGCGGAAGGTATTATGATTACTATACCATAATGCCAAAATTGTGGAAATTCTAAGAATAAAACTTCAATTAGAATACATAGGTACATACTCGAATTCTAAAATACACTACATACCCTATAATTACAACAGTATACCCACTCATATGTATATAACTAGCTGCGCCCGCGTTACACCCGCGTAGTCCCCGTTTTGTCGCACGGGAACATACTATCGGGATAAAAAGTACCCTATTACTCAATCCTGGTTATATACTATCTGTGTTCCAAATTCCATTCGAATCCGTTCAGTAGTTTTTGCGTGAAAGAGGAACAAACATCCATCCATCCATTCTCACAAAATTTCGCATTTATAATATTACGAGTAGTAAGATAGGATAGGATATAGACGTAAGTTCGTAAGTGTGTCAGAAATGTTCAGTACTTTAGGTATATCGTATCGTATCGTACGATACGATACTCGCTAATTTGTTCGATGAAAGATCATACCTCGGTGGGTAAAGACCTTCTAAGTATATATAAGACGATGAATATGCTTGAAACTTAGCAAGGAAGTATAGCACCAATCAATGTTTAAAATCATCATGTTCATCATCATGTTGTCATGTATCAATGTTTTTTACTGTCCATCCAAAGGTTGTCTGGAAGAAATCGCTTTCAGCGATAAGACCGCCCATTGTACTACCCTTGTTTACCTATTGTAATTCTTCTGTACTGTGTTTAATTTTGTTTCTGGTGTACAATAAAGAGTTTTTCTATTCTATTCTATCACCATGTTAAAATATCACATTTGCTTGCAATGGATTGATTGAGTTCAATTGATACTTGAGGAAATTGTTGATTCGCTGGTGTATCATTTTCATCGGCATAATTTGTATTTTTTTTTGCCTTTGTTCAGTTACCGTCTGTGGTTACCATGTGGTTTTGTTTTGTCGAGGAATTATTTCGACAATACCAGCTTAAGCAGCCAATGAAATAAAACCAGCTTTAAATCTTATTAGAAGTTTTTCAAACGCTTCATAATTATTATTGTAACTTAGAAAAGTGTGTCTGTCGTCACATAATCATGACAAATAAGAGAGCGATAACGCGTTTTTTCCTTTTATTCTTACATTCAGGTTATGCGCATGCAATTACAAAAATATATCAACGTGTTTCTTTAAAATTCCTTTAAAAAAGTTGTGGCTACTGAAAAAGTTACATTTGTTTTCGAAAGCTTTCTCTTTACAAAGCTATCACACGCTGAAAAACTCACACTATACCTACAAACAGATACAAATACCTACAGCTCACTGGGGTGTGCTACACGGTACGGTTTTGTATACTCTTTGGGTACGGTAACGTAAAGCCAGGCTTACCGACGCCATGTTGCAAATCCACGCACCCTGTTTACACCGCATTTTACACACGTGCTGAGTTGAATTCTTGCTCTTTACAAGTATTTATATCGTAGAGGGCTGTGTTGGCTTTAAGTAGATCCTACAAAAATAGACCATACCTACCCACTCATATTATAAACGCGAAAGTTCGTGTGTGTGTGTGTGTGTGTGATGTCACTCAGCTTAACGCCTAACGCACTTTGATTACTTGCTTAGTAATGCTTAGTCAATATTTTAGGTCCTGGAATGTCACATTAGAAGCTATTCGTCCGCGGCATGGATGCAAAATCGTGTAAAACTTACACGATCAGTTTTTTAATCTCTTGAGTGCAAGATTCCTTTAAAAGTTGTCTACCATTTAAAAAGTGCCTATAATTATCAGCTATTTTAACACGTTCACTGCTGAAAACATACGTCTGTGTTTTTATAATTTTACGACAAGCGAAAACACGCCTAGCGTGCGAACCCGCACTGCTGAATCGACAATTTTATCACACCAGTTGTGTGCGTCCGCGCTGCTGTTTGAGTTCAGTTACGACACAACGCCAGTAAACAGTCAAGACACACGTGTGAAGATTCGCAAAAGATCCAAAAAAAGTATAATAAAACGGTTCAGCAGTGAACCAGCCAGAGAACTATCCAGTAGATAGTGGCCATCAATTTTTCAAAATAGCTGGTCTAAATGGGACCGTTAACAAATAGATGTACCTAACACCTGGACACAAGTGGCCACAACGACAGATCTATGTTTGCAATAAGCGCAAAAGGCACGCGACATACCTGTCTAATCACCCATTTGAATGTCCGATTGGCTCGCATGTGCTTTGGCACTCAATTAACTAGGCATGAGAGGCGTACATTAAGAATAGATATGGATGGACTAACGGCGCTAGTACATAGTTGAGGGACTATTTGACAACTTAGGAAAGTGTTTTTTTTTAACTTTATACTAGGCGAGTGTTTGACCAAAATCTTACCTGACGGGAAGCGACGATGTGGCCGAAGGTGAAACACGCCGGCTTAGAGATACCCATTCACTCCCGACTTGAACAAACCAGGGTTAAATTTAGATGGAAACACAGTGTAGGTGTAGCTAAAAAATATTGTAATGATAAGCATAGTTATACCTATTAGATAATAAGCCACTGTAATGTTTACTTTAATAATATTGCAGCAATATTGTACGCCCGAAACGGGAAAACTGTTGATACCTAATTAAAATTACTTATAAGTACTTTGTACACAGTTATTACAATAAGATATATTCTATTCTATTCTATTCAGACGAAGGCAAAGAATTCCATTCATTTGCGGTTCTTATTAAGAATGAAGAAGTGTGATGCTTCGTTCTTAAAGGTGGTATCTCGACTATAAAATGATGCTGGCCTGCCGTTTGTCTAATTGTGCGGTGATGGATCACGCGGGAATTATGTTATGCAGTTCTTTTGCCCATTCACCATAGTGTAAAGTACGTATACGGCCAGCAACAAATAAGGTTTTTTATTATATGTAAACATGTAATAATATGTTCATACATCGCCCACCATCTCAGTTTAACATTGTGGTTCAATTTCGGGTGGATTCTTCACTGAAACTCTTTATATCGGTCCTAGCTACACAATTCTATGAGAAATAAAATAGTGTGTTTAATTTTAAATATGGGACTTTATTGATTCTACAATTACGAGTAAAATTATACCAATAGAAAATATGTGAAATGCAGCATCGTGAAAACGGAATCGTCTGCGTTGCTTTAAAAAGCTATTGCTAGTGGTAATTTCTGTTTAGTGAATATTTTGATAGATAAGTATATATATAGCCACTTTTTTTAAACATAGACTTTACTCCTTATTACAACTTACCTTTACTTTTACCCCTGTGTTATTGGGCTGTTTGAATTATACAAATTTTCCTTCACATCGCTACATATGCAGCGTAAACTGCCGTAAACTGAAAACTTTTTCTCATTTCTTCCTACCTGGCTAAGTGGCTTCACTTCAATGTTTCCCATTAGCTTATAAAATGATCATAATTATCGCTTTATTTATTATTTATAGCTCGTACGATCTACTTTTGTTTATTTTGAGCAGCGCGTTTCGCATACACCAACCTTAAATCAATCGTCAAGGCAATTGCCACGCGCTAGTTGATAGCTGGCTGTGCACAGCTGACTCTACTTGTAAAGGTGGTAAATAATTAGCTAGCATTATAAAACGAATGACAACCTTTTATGTCCTGATGTTCGTTTGGATCAGATTTGTGGACATGTAAATGGTAGTCATATGGATTATGTGGGTAGCTTTTACAAAGATGAAGTGATACATTTAATTTCGTTGTTTATATTTAGATTTCCGCATAAATACAATTTAATTCTCGTCCTAATTTGTGAAACCATAAAAATATAATGTTAAACTTATGACGGCCATATTTTACAGTCGTTTATCGGCAATTTTACAGCCATTTCGCGTTTCCTTAACTCGCCGCTGATAGTAAACATCGAGTCGCCATTAATATTTATATATCCCGTCCGCCATTACAATTCGCATTTTACCAATTTTACTAAACACAAAACTGTCTCGCACTAAATTATATTTTTAATGTTTCCGGATGATGAAAATTTGTTAGCAAAGTTGCCACATTAAAAAATTAATAGTGGTATTAAAACTATTTCGCATGGTATCACTCGACGCGCGCCGCCTGAGAGGAAAAGGAAATGCCCATTATATCACCCAAAAACACGAGAAATATTGAGAAAAAATGTGATTATGAGGAAACCATAAAACATTTTGATTTATATTATGTGTGGTTAACTACTTTCACCTTCAATAAATTAATTTTGGTGGTGACAGATGGCCAACGAAAATTCCAAGAAAATATTTTTTTAAGTAACTCTTTATGAAGACTTTCGTTGAAAAACAATCAACGAGGTGTAAAGGTTTGCAATCAAATATTTTTAGGTTAATGAGATTTCTGACAAGAACTCTGTCCTACTTATGATAAAAAAATGACACGAAACGTAACTAATATATTAACGATGCTTTCCTTCATCAGAACAAATCATTAAATTAACTCTTTTTAAAAATGATCATTTTTAGTTGAAACAGTATAATCATTTCAAAATTAAATCTAATGAATAGCGAAGTTGTTAGAAACTAGCTCCTAATCAAAACTCAAATCATTTATTGGCAAAAATATGGCACTTTCACACGTTAAAAACTTAAGTCCCATAATATAGAGAAAAATATAAAATAACTTAGATTATCATCTACTAATCTAATGATTTATTCTAATTATGGTTGGAGTTTGAAAAAGGACATTTCCCTTCCAAATGGTGACTTATGCCTGAATCTCGCACAGGAAAGGGAATATTCATTAATTCTACCAGTGCTTCGGAAACACGCCTGTCAGAGAAGATAGCACCAAGGAACTCTGCGGGGATGTAATTTTTTTCAATTTTCGTCATAATTTTTTTTTGTGTCACAATGTAATCCAATATCCAAATCCATTTCAACACAAACTCTACACGACCTTACAATATCATCTGTTTGTTACAGTCAAAGACCACCTCCAGCACTCCGACCTAGAAACAGACGAGGTGGAGACAGACGACCAAACCTCAAACCTAGACGACGACCTTCTCACGCAATCCGACCTCGACGAAAACGGAGACCCCAAAAGCCCACAGAGTTCAAGCTCCAAAAAGGGCAAGAGCTCGTCCAGTAGAGACTCGAAGGGCGGGACGAAGCCGCGAAGGGCGAGAACAGCCTTTACGTACGAACAGTTGGTGTCACTCGAGAATAAGTTCAAGACAACGCGGTACCTGTCCGTGTGTGAGCGGCTTAATCTCGCGCTTAGCTTGAGTTTGACGGAAACGCAGGTGTGTATTTTTGCCTATTATTTCAGACGTATCGTTGTTATAGATATTATATCAGTGGAGCATCACTGATAACAGCAATAACAACGCAATAGAGTGTGCGGTTTCTCGTTCCCCTTTTACAAAAACCTTAAGTGCCTAGTGTCACCGTATATTAGGTATTATAAGTTACTAATGTGCTTGAAGTTGAACGTGCCTGACAACTATTTGCGCGCGCGACGCCACAAATTGTTCGCGGTGTCAGTCGGAAGAACCAATGCGCTCCACCAAGCGCCTATTACTAGGGCTCTTCGATTGTTGAATAGAATCTGCGCTGAGCACAGCGAGCTGGACATTTTTACATGTTCTTTAGTGACATTTACGAATGTTGCCCTTAAATGTATTGGTTCTTAGTTACATGTAAGTACGGTGTCGCTTTGGAAACACCTGTTAAGACACTGTATATTGAAATAAATAAATAAATAAATAAATAAGTTTGATCGTATATCAGGGCGTCCCGCAATACTTTGCTAAAATCCATGATCGAGAAGATATGATAGGTAACATACCGGCGGAATTGAGTTAAATATAGAGGTTATAATTTACATATTATGTACGTCCTCATATCCTCGAGAGACTTTTTAATAATCTAGTAAATTTATACCATTAAAAATAAATATAAATAAAAATATAAAATTTCTGTAAATCTGTAAAATATAATGTTTCCTAGTTTTATTTATTCCTATGATTGTAAAAACGTTCCCGCAGCTGGCGCGTGACATGTGTCAGGAAATCTTTTAACCGTGGTGCCTATCACAGGACATAATGGTTGAAACATTGACATAATGCTATGTTCAATTATTATTGATCTAATTACTGTTGTAGTGGGTCGAAGTGAAGCTAAATCTTAAGTAGTGAGCTGAAGGTAGACTGTGAACGGCAGAATAACGAGGGATAAATGAAACAGTAGTATAATATAGAAGTCGGCTTCCACCAACTGTAGGTTAGGTAGGTCGGCGCCGGACATTATCACAGTATCACAGAAAACTCACGAAATTATTCACTTGCATTATTATGAACTCTAAAAATAAATAATAAAATGTAACGCATCATAATAATAATTTTGTTTTATGAAGCTACAAAGTAAAGTATTATTAAATACATTTGCAGTGAATTTTATTTAGTGTTAGGTAATTTGCGATTTACATTTATGTCTTATTTATTTATATATCTAAAAATCAAATATTTTGCTTTAAAAATGTTCTTAGATCTTCTTTCTGTTTTGCAATAGGTTTATAATTCTGTAGGTGTGCTTAGGTGATTTCTGTGCAATAAATCGTTTGTAGTAAATGTAATTTTAAAATTCGCTGCATGGCCTACAGTCTCGTGTCTAGATGCCGTATTTACACAGCACGCGCCTAAAGCCGTCAATCCACTAAAACAGGGCGAATGTGCTTCGACACAAGCGAAGATGCCTCGTTAACGACCAATATGATCTCCACGTTGACAGTTTGATAATAACATCATCGATTCTTGATTGGAACTCCGCCCATTTGCGTGCATTTCCTCGTCACTGAATTTTCCCCCTAAAACAAAGACTATGAACCTCTTTCGTTACTGTTAGAAAATAAAAAAATAACAATCTCTTCATCTCCAGGTCAAAATCTGGTTCCAAAACCGTCGAACGAAATGGAAAAAGCAGAACCCAGGGATGGACGTGAACAGCCCCACAGTTCCACCGCCACAAGCCGGGGGCTTCCCATCGGGCGCCTATCCTGGGGGCCTCCTGTACAGCCACGGGGTCCCCTACCCCTTTACGGGGCCGGGACCCTACGCGCCGTACTTTCATCATCTAGCGGCGAACCACCATCATTCCCACGGGGGCCTGGGACACTCCCATACGTGATTGTGGCAGCGCCCCGGGGCTCTGGACCCTAGGGTAGAGAAGGACTCAGAGAATGCAACGAACTAGGACTAGTGCAATTGTGTAGTTATGAATCGATTGTGATACGTATTGATAAGTCATTAAGATATAATTATTGATAACTTATGCCATCCGAGTGCATCGTGAATGCTGCTCTGATGATTGACTCAGATGATGGAAAACGTGGTAGAATGATCGTGTTCTGATGTTCCCAAGAAATGTTTATTGTATTATAACCGGTGCTTCATCTTTTCATGAAATGTTTAATGACGTTATAACTGGTCCGTTATATTTCATGAAAGGTTTAATGGCATTATAACCGGCCTGTTATTCTTTCATGAAATGTTTTTAATGACATTATAACCGGCCTGGTATCTTTTGATTAAATATTAAAGAAATAGTATTATAACTGGTCCGTTATCTATCATGAAATGTTTTATGGAATGGTATCTTTCATGAAATGTTAAAATGCGTTATAACCGATGGCATTGTTACCGGTTTGGGGCTTCTGTTTTTAATTCTCACCAGGTGACAAGATTTCACCAAAATGACCGATTTCCTTTAAGAATTCGGCAAGAATCGACAATTTTGACACCCGATGAAATTAAAAGACTGGCCCCTGTTATTAAACTCAAAGATGATTAACGTAACTTTTCACCATATTTTCATTATGTTTGTTACTGTTTAATGTATATTATTATTACGTACAATTTATCAAATTATTTATATATACCTTTTACTTATATTTATAACGGCTAAGAAAGTAATGTAGATATAAGAATTTAATTTTTATATTACAACTACGATTGTAACATTAATACTATGTTGTACAAACTAAATTCTGTTTCTTTTTCTTTGATAAAAATTTCGCATAGTCTAAGAAAAGAGACTCGAATATTATAATGTTTTAAGAGTTCTGATGTATTATTTAATTATAGACTTATTAAGTACTTTTTTGCCAAAAACGATTGTTATAAAATATCATAAGAACTGTAAAATATCTCAGACACAAAAATAGGTTTAGGCACTACACATAAATTTTAATATAGTTCTTGTAAAATATGTAAATAGGTTAGAATAAATGACTAAGTTACATATTAAGTAAGGTATCCAATATTGTGCTAAACTAGGCTTTACTGGAGATGCATTTGTGTTTCATAAGATTTAAAATATAAAAACGTACTATTACGGTTTTTTTTTTGTTCTCTGCCAGTTACAAAAAAAAGATCAAGGTTTTATTTTATATAATAAAGTTTAAACATCAAAGTTTCAGTTAGTCTGTAAACTAGTCAAGTCACAGCCTAGTATCTAGTTGACTGCAATTTGACTAGTTATCGTTTAAATCAGTAAATAAATTACGGAACGTGAAATATCTAGATTTACAACGTTAGATTACAATTCATCGATATTTACGTACTAGATTTTTATAACTAAATATACTGTGCATCTCTATAAAAATAAGTTATGTATTATATGATGCTCAATGCTGTAAATATCGGTTACTTGTGTACGTCGAGCGAAACTTGATGTTGATATAAAATAGTTTCAAGTTACAATCCTTGTTTTATTTATACACATCCATTAGTTAAGTCGACTTCTAGAGAGAGTAAAGCCGTGCATTCACTAAGAGACCAATTTTCCACGACACTTGTCGCTATTGCCGTTGACATGTCTGGCAACACATGTCTGTAGTAAAGGTAGCGAAACATGACCAGGCGAAGTAAAGTCGCGCGATGCTTGTAACTTTTTTTTTTACTAAGTGACGAGACGAGCAAGTCGTTCACCTTATGTTTAGCGCTACGCCTGCCCATAACAATTACAGGGCCACCCAGAACTGCATTGCATAATTCTGCACTGCCCTCGTCACCCTGAGACATCGGCTCTAAGTCTCATATTATGTCCCGTAATTTCGCTAGAAACAGTGCCCTTCAAACCGGAACACAATAATGTTTGCACACTATTGCTTGGCGGATGAGGTCTCCCACTACAAAAAATCACCACTTCACCACGTCTCTAGCGGAGTGTGGCGACTGTTTTTGGTGGTTTTGTCCGCTAGTGAATACGCGGCTTAAGGTTGCGGGTTCGATCCCTGGGATGAGGTAGGTGCAGGATTATTACTCATTATTATTATTACTCAGCGCTGAAACTGAAACGGCTGAATGGATTTTGATGAAATTTTAATTCTGAATCGATAATTCTTAATTATTTTCTACCTACATCACAGCTACTCATTATCACTCATGAAGCACATTCCCGCATTCCGTTCCTGCTTGATTGACATCTCTAGCCGAGCCTTAACTGTCAAAATTAATTAGCTAAGAATATGTTGAACGCTTTGCTAGAACGATTTTTTCCATCACTACTATTTCAAGCTTTTTTTGGCCACATTGGAGAACGCTTTATCAGCGTGATTGACGTTGGGTTATGCTCTAAAGATATTGAACACTTTGGTTGATTGAGTATTAACGATTATGATATTACAGTGAGACTACATATATACATATATTACAGTATTACTTAGTTAGCATAATTGAACATAAGGTAGATAGATAGATAAACTCTTTATTGAAACACCACAGCCAAATTAAAAAACAAGAACAAAACAAGTTTAACAATTTGCATCACAATGGGCGGTCTTATCGCTCAGGGCGATCTCTTCCAGACAACCATGCAAGGAGAGGAGTATTTAGGAAGTAGGTTGATTTTACATAAAAATGGCCATGACGTTAATCATTAAAAAAAAAACTCACTATTTTTAATTTTAATTTTATAATAGTAGGGATTGCGATAAATGCATACTTTAATAACAATGGCATAAAAATATAGAGTACCTAAGTATGAGTTAAAAATAAATAAAGTAAAGTACTTATAAGTTAAATATAAATCCAAGGAATAAACTAATTGAGTAGCGTAGACTCGCAGAGTTCCGCCAAACGAAAAGTCATCGCACTGGCACCTATTAATGCTCCGAAATCGGCGGCACGCTTTGATACCGCATCCAAGATGGCGTCCAGTCATCTGTCATTTTTAATTGTATGTCAAACGGTTTCGGTCGCGGAGAGCCGCGTCACGCGCCGCCGCGGAATATATTTAGTTTATTGCGGTATAAACGACACTATTATTAGTGAAGATGCGTCCCATTATATTCACATTTCCATTTGGCTTCTGGTTAATAAAACTTAATAACGGACAACTGCTCTTTGATGGTCCGATGGAGATTGTTCTAGTTAAATGCTTGCTAGTTGCTGGCTTTTATTTGCTAATGAGATCTATTGAATCACTCTTCGTGGTTGACGTATTTATACTAAAAAAAATCTTTTCAAATTTCAACTACTCAAAGATATTAATAGTAGGTATCTACATTTATGTTCTACTTTTCTGAATTTATTTGAAGTAAACAGACAGCACACTAAAATCATAAATCTAACTTCAAATAGTTGGAAATAAAATAACAAAAATATCAGGTTTCTACTACATCCGTCATACGGCCAATTTCAAGAACTTTTTTCAATATTATCTCGTACTACTAGGTATTTCTCGCTCAACCTCTTTACACTGTCTTAATAGTAAAAGATTAAAATTAACGACTTTAATGTCAGAGGAAACGACTAATACACACTTGCTTTCATCCAAACGCGAATCGATTTTCACACCAATTAAACTATAGATAACGCTTTCAAAATGGCCGGAATAGGAAGCCATCTTTGTTTTACTGTCGAGTCGTTTACAACGTCTAATATTTACATCAAAGTCTTATTGACAAACTGATGAGCCCTTTGAACATAATATGAGGGGCAGAACCACTAGTAATGTCTCAATTTTGTATCCGCGGACTTGAGCTGTATTTCTCGATGGAATAGAGATGTTAGTAGAAGTTAATCGATAGACTAGTTTTTCACTACGTAGTATTTATATGCTATAATAGCTGCGCCCAGCTGTTTCATCCCCGTTGAATATTATCCCACAGTAACAGGATCAAAAATATCCTATGTGTTAATCTAGGTTATACACTATAAGTGTGCCAAATTTCACCCCAATCCGTTCAGTAGTTCTTGCGTGAAATAGTAACAAATATCCATCCATCCTCACAAACTGTCATATTTATAATATTATATTATAGAGTTAGGATAGGATTTTTCTCTATATCTACTTAGTATAAAGGCTTATACAGAAAATCTGCTATATTTACCATGTTTCATATTTTGAGTGCTGTAGAGTTGCTAGATAGCGAATTATAAAACAACGAACAGTACAATCAGCAACATTTTCCCCTCTCTAACCACCTTTTATTTCCCAATAAACTAAATATACCGGCTTTCTTCAGACGATTTTCGACAACCACAGAGTGGCAATTAAAAGTGACAAATGGCATGAGTTATAGCATACAGCTACGTTATACGTTATTGCTATACGTTACTCGTTATATTTTTGTGTGACATGTCGTTGCCGAGTTGTTACGCTATGTCTCTGACAGCTGATTTTCAAAGACGTGTCTGATCTTTGTGTTTCTGCTACGAGAGGAGATGACAGATATGTTAAAAGATGTTAGGTTTAGAATAGTTCAACGCTTTTGAAGGTTAGAAATAAAATTAAAGATTATTCCTAGTGTTATTCGCGGCGATTTTCTTTGCTCTGATTATTGACAAAAACAATATACACTTCTAAAAAGTCAGTTTTATCAACTGAAATGGTCCAATAAATTGCTAAAAAATGGAATTCAAGATCTTTTCTTTTGCATTTCTTAAACGAAATTAGTAAAAATTAAACGTAAAACACGTGCGAATCTTTCAGTCATACTTCAATGGTTCACATCACAGTAGGAAGTTGGCGCTTGTTGATAATTCCCTGACGAGTGACACCAAGAAACAGATAAAGCGACTGTTCGGAATTGTTATGACGCGTGGACTCTTGACTGTGTGTGTAGCAAACCGTTGTCGCCCAGTACATTAAAAAACGATAAATGTTCCCGCCAACTAAAAAGGAGATTGCCACTTTATAACACTATTTTGTAAATTATTATAAGTCATTTTGTTAGACACAAATCCACAGCTTTATTTTACATTGAGCATAATAATATTTTTCTCGCGAAATCGCTTCATAAAATATTTCGAGAAATATCATCGTGTAACCGAAAGGCACTTAATGCTAAAAGGTTTATTTTAAAATTAATTACGATTCTTTTAACTGGCAATATTGAGTGTCAGTTCAGAGAAGCTTTTGTTTTGAGAATGATGATCACATCGCTTTGTTCTTGTATAAAGTTTGGGACAGCTGTTAAATTTTTAATGGATGTCACAAATGTAGTTTGGTATTTTTTGAAAGCATCACATTTTTCGCATCAAAACCTATTTAATTTATCGATATTAGAAACACAATAAACTCTTGAAAATAATACTTTGGAATAAAATTACTTACCCACCAACAATAATCTTCTTTAATTTCATAGATAAATGACACAAGCAATGTGTCATTTGTATTTTTTTGTAGTTTTACCTACTAAATATTACGAATCCCTATCCGTCTGATCGTCAGCAGATATAGTTTTATTCCTGCAGCAGATCGTCTATTTAAAGACAAGAACTTCCCAAACCCTAATGGACTATACTATGGTCCTATGATCAAATTATAGTCCACCAAGATCACAACTGCCCACAGCTTGCCTATTACTTCTAGGCTAAAAATAGTCCGCACAGGTAGACACGGAAATAGATTCCTACCGTACCACTACGCGATCAAAGGTGGGCAGGCCTCGAGGCGTGGCGGCGGTAATGGTGACGAAGCTATATCTAATTTGACATGACGTCTCGTTATGTAGATTTACAATTTAAGACGACGTCTAAGGTCTGTTTTGGCTTTTGGTAATTGTTAGGTATTTTCAGGCTGCTAAAATATTTGTAATCTATCTATATATATAAAAATGTTATGTTGGTTTGTGTACGCTTCAAAAACTCTAAAAGTTCTGCACCGATCGAACTGAAATTTTAGCATGATATATAATCCGCATCAAGGATTGTTTTTATCTATATTTTTCATCACTGCCACAGCGAAGCGTGGCAGGGCACAGCTAGTTTTTTTTATAATGATTCATCATTAACCCATCGCATCGGCCCACTGCTTAGCACGCCTCACTTTCGTGAGGAGGATTAGGCCATATCCATCACGGGGGTCCGGTTCGGATTAGTGTATCACGTCATCATCATCATCAACCCATATCGAACCAATGCTGAGCACGGGTCTTCCCTCAGTTTCGTGAGGAGGGTTAGGCCATAATCCGACACGGATTAAGATTAAGATTAGCGGATGACATACCTACCTCCGAAATAATTCTCGAGCTTCTTCACAAACGAGTGTTTTTCTTTAAAATGTAGAAGTTCTGTGTTGGTTTGCTTGTTTTTATGTAGAGATATAAAATTAAACGCGCAGTACCAGTCTGGTAAGTAATCAATTCTAAGGTGTGCAAAACGATGCGAGGTAGAGACAGCCCCGTTGAAAATCGTTTGGCACGACCACTGTGACAAACACAGACTGATTTGCGTCCTAAATATGAGCTAATTCTGCTAGCTTTATTATGTAATAGCAAACCCCGGACACCCCACACAAATAAGCTGGTTTGACAAGTCACACATATACACATGAAATGTGTGTGTAAATACACAACATACTACTTACGCGACCAAAACAAAAGACAACCCGCTGGTATGAAGGTTCATACAAACCTGCTGTCTATTACCTACGTTTGGGCGTACAGAATTGTCTGTATAGCCGACTGTCCCGAAAATCGCATAGGGCGTAGAGTGTCCATTCTATAAGTAATACTATATTTTATTCTGTGGTAATAGTACATTTGGCATAGTAGCCATGTTATTTATTGTCATTTCAGTGATATTATGGCGTATTACTACAAAATTCTATATTCCGTGGGTGTGATGATGTTTGTTTTATAACCCACGGTGTAAAAATAGAATATAATTAGGCTACGAAAAAACTATGTTTGTACAGTTAACTACAAAAGACACTGGACACTTCAAAGTATCCAACCTAAGATGCCACAAAAAAAAATGCACGTGTTAAGCTTACTTGAGAGTAAACGAACGAACATTAAACGAACTATTAACCTAACAGCTTTAACTACATTTGCCGCTGACTGCACCTAATCACAGATAGAGAATTCTCTCATCACGTCTTCAAATCGAACCTACGAGCATATAAATGAAACGCAAAGCAAATCATGTAAATGTAAGCGCAGATGCGTCCGTTTGCTGCATCCTTGCATCCTCCCATCTTCAGATAAACTACTAGAAAGCGACGCTTTTATTTACTGCATTGTTTCACCAACAAATTACACGTTTCTACTGAAAAATACACTCGAAATTATACCAGAAGTTCCAGATTTTAAAGTTGCTTTTGGTGGAGTTGAAAGTTTGGTAATGGACATGCAGCAATTTATGGTGGAACGCTACTCGTAAATGTTGAGTCGGTTCAAACGTTTCAGGTTTCAAATGTGATTTCAAACTAATATGTTTTGATGTTTGAGAATTGATCCATTTTTATTAGAAAATTCAAAGCAAATCAAGTAAAATTCTTGAGAACATGAGACTAACCAATTGTTCAGGGTGACGAGAGCAGTGCAAGAGTTTCCAATGCAAAGTTCTGGACGGCACCGCTTCTGCAATGGGCAGGGATCACTTGGAGACGTTTTGGTGGGTCACTTTGAGACGTTTTAGTCTTGAGACGCATTGAAGTGATGGTCAAAATATCATGTCTAGAATAGATATCTCGTTCTGCCGTTCGTGTCTATTAGAAACTTTCCAAAATAATGTCATAAGGTTTTATAAATACAAGTGCGAAATGATTTTGACTGCCAATTGAATGGACTACTGACTATCGGATTGCCAGGAACTCGACATTTTGACTATAAAATTTCAAAGTAATTATTAATCTACGTTTCAATCCAAATATCGTCGGTAAATTAAGGTTCTCAAAGTTAATTTCTCCGGACTCTTGTCTTCAAATAACTTATCCCGGAATCCCGAGTGGTATTTATCCGTGATCCCGCGGAATGGATCGGCACTAAACGTCACGGATCGCCGGTAATTCAGTACTCAGTTCTTTAATAAATTGCCTCGAGTGAGCCGAGAGCGGGCACATTGCGAGAGACGGTACGATACGAGATCTGAGACTGACGTGACTCACCGAAAAATCGAATCGTTTTGAAAATTGCTTTTTACAATCGAATAACGAAATAAGCAGGTCGTTCGGTAAGTGCCGCGATTGCCGATAATAATTACAGTGCTATCCGGAACTTTGAATACATACCCTTGCGCGGCACTGCCATATACTCATTGTAGGTACTGCAATGCATTCGATGGTGTCTCGTTCGTTGTAATTATTATTATGATTATGTTCTCTGTACGTACATCGCAAATAGTTGAGACCTTTGAACGATAAGCGCTCAAGAACGGCTGTATTAACATACGGCAATTAACAATTGATTTTATATTTACCAGTAAAATTATTAATTTCGTTGTAATCTCAAAATTATCTCATGAACCCATCCTCGCAATATCATCATACTAATCTAATATGGTCTATGCTCTAATTATCTGAAAAAAAAATTTTTTATTTTTTTTGTCTGTAATTATTTCTCTGAATTCTCCCGATAATTCCGGAGTAGAATGGAGCCGCACCGCATCTAAGACTTCATTTAAAAGCTACATATTTAGGCAGCCTCGGCGAGCTTTAAGCTTTTAAAAAGAATCGTGAAGATGGCGAGGTACTGCCACAGGGCAAACAGGCTTTTTTCAATTAATGGAGATTACGTCCTCTTTCCATCCCTCACGGTTGAGACCTTTAGTGGTCCAGTCGTTGCAAAAGGAGTCAAGCTCGTTTCTCCATCTCCACCTGTAATAGTGTTTCGTTTACATTATTTATTATTATTATTATTCTCTTTATTTTTACTTACTTTTAATATTTCTACAAAAAGAACAATATGTCTAAAAAAAATATCTACAAACAATTCATCATCAACCCATAATGTCCCACTGCTGGGCACCGGTCTCTCCTCACTGTCGTGAGGAGGGTAAGGCCATAATCCACCACGGGGGCCCAGTCTGGATTGGTGGATAACATACCTACCTCCGAAATAATTCTCGGGTAGGTATGTGGGTTTCCTCGCGATGTTTTCCTTCACCGAAAAGCGAGTGATAATTACGTATATATGTTTTACAGAAACACATTGGTACGTGCCTGCACTGGCATTTGAACTCACGACCTTCTGATTGGAAGGCGGACGTTCTCCCACTAGGGTACCACCGCTTAACAAACAATTACTATGTTTATTTTTATTTGTTCTGAGTCTGGATGTTTGTAAGACCATGGTCCTCATAGTTCCTAATTCCTTAGACTGGGAATCCTAGTAAGGACTCAGGATCTAGGTATGTGATCGTAATGCGGTAGTATCACTATTAAGAAAACAAAAGTAACTTATCAAAAACGCGCATTGCGCATACACAACACAAGACACACATGAGATGTCACGTCGCCGTCGCCTCGGTCCAATTTCCCCTGCGGCGCTACACCGCCTAGCGCAGTAAAAGCCGGCGTTAAATCCGTATGAGAAAATTGCCTTCGCCGATTTGTTTTGTTAGACGCACCCGCACCGAGTCGAGACTCTTTTAGCATTTCCATAATCTTTGCACTCTTATTTTGCCCATAAAAATAGGTAAGTTTGTATACCTAATAATACACCAAAGGGGAGTAAAATTTAAATCTGTTAAGTTCTAACAGGTAAAATGGAATTTTTATTATTGTTTTTACATATATTTTCTAATGGTTGCTTTATTAACGCTGTTGGATTAAAACTCATATTGCATCAAATTTAAAACGGAACCAACTTTAAAAAGAAAACTTGTTACCTAACTAGGACTAATATTAAAAAAAAATATCGCAGTTTTTTTACAATTGCATGCGTATGACATAATCTGCTATGTCCCCACGCAATTTTCGCCCTTATTAAATCCGCGCTGAGGCGTGTGATTAAAAAACAGATCACTGAATGATCACTGAATGCTGCTTAGCATTACAATAGTTGGGATTAATGTACTGGAGCGATGTCTGATGCGCCTGTTATGTGACAACTTAATTGCTACCGTATATATAGATAGACGATCTATACAAATGATAAAATTGAAGCGTCGGTATGTGATATAAAAATTAATGCCAATTTTTAAGTGAAATCTGCTATTTATACGATGCCCAATCATTAATGACCGTTTTTCGCATTTTTGTCTGTCTGTCTGAAAGTTTTTTTTATTTGACTGAGTGACGAGACGAGCCAGTCGTTTACCTGATGGTAAGCGCGACGCCTGCCCACAAAAGTTACAGTGCCACTCAAAAAATTGCATTGCATAATCTTGTGCGGCACAGCACATAATATTAAAATAGGTACTTAATTAAGTACCTACTAATATTATAAATGCGAAAGTTGTGAGAATGGATGGATGTTTGTTCCTCTTTCACGCAAAAACTACTGAACGGATTCGAATGAAATTAGGAACACAGATAGTTTATAACCAGGATTGAGTAATAGAGCACTTTTATCCCGATAGTATGTTCCCGTGGGACAAAACGGGAACTACGCCGGTGAAACCGCGGGACGCAGCTAGTACAATTTAAGAACGATTGTAATAAGTAACTAAAAATTACATGGAATACATGGTTTTATTCCAAATGTGGTGGTAGATATTTCAGAATCCTTTGTGAACAAAGATGAAAATAACAATTTGATTTCTAAAAGGTAGATCCTCAACGATAATTGAATAAACAAGATACACTGAATGGTATAAACATCCAATCAACGCTAACAGGTGGGTTCGCAATAAATCAGGCTGCACGCAATGCGCCCACCACCGTGGGACGCACTCTGGGTACTGCCGCTGCATTCGCCACTTTTATCCAAGTTTTTAACTTGCAATGCTTGTTCGGGTCAAAACTTGCAAGCAATCCGCAACCTCAAGCTTCGCAGTCGGCTCATCCATCACCCTCTTACGCCACGGAGGCCGTCATAGCCTCATCATAGCAAACGACGCTAGAGATGACGGGACTAAACTATTATTCTGATAAAAACCAAGCAGCCATCAACATTACATACAATGGAAAAGTCACATAAAATCTCTTTCGTTTTTCTTTTTTTGGACATTAAAAAAAGCAACTTAGCTAATAAAACTGTAAGATCAGTATCAAACACGCATACCTTACGTCAACTACCTACCCTAACCAGGGGTGCGACAACCGATCCCAGCTCATTGATTCGCTAATCCTGCGGGATCTTAATGGGATGCCGCTGGAAACGAGACACGTGCCAACCCTGCGGTGGCCATGAGTGCGGTGCACTTGCAACTTGATATTTAATTAGGGAAATCAAGCAAACTTACTGCCACTTTTTTATGTTATGTTGTAAAAGTCCTGCCTTTATAGAACAAGCGAAAAAGTGTCTTCAATTTTATGTAATGAAAATGGCGCTCAGTTGATATTTTTCCTATTCTAGAAACGTCAAATGAATTCTATTTTCATGTTCATTGGAGTTACATTATACGGTTGCTGATGATGAAATTAGGTATAGAGATGCATAAGTAGAATAAACATAACATTTTCATCCAGTTTAAAGCCGGGGTGCAGCTAGAAGTTATATAACAATACCTATTTTCACCTATTGTATTATAGCGGCGGCGGCTCGTTACCGAAATACCCTATTACGGCAGATGACAGTCGCGAGCGGGCCCGCGGGACACTATATTGTTACTGTGATTTATAGCCCGGCGGGACACTTGCCGTTGTCTGCGATTATTAGCGAATATGGCTTTTTAAAATACGCAATCTCTCTTTTAAGAGGACAAAAATATCAAATCGAATAAACCATAATTCTTATAAAAGTACCTTTTCTCTTTAATTCTTTTTTTTGTGTCATAATGTCATAATGTACGTTCAGTAAAGTTACGGTCAAAACACAGAAGAAACAAACCATAAAATAAAATAAAGTCCCAATTAATCATTCGTGACGGAGAATTTAGCAAATCTAATCGAGGCAATAATTGCAACATTTGCTAATTCACAATGTGAATGTGCTCATTGGCGCGTATCCGAACGCAATTCCAAATTTGAATAAAGACGTCAAAACCGCGACGTCAGAAGCTAATTTAAATTCAGAATTTGCATTACGGACAAATCATTTATTTTCATTTTACACGCCGTTGATTTTGAATGGCCAGTGACAAAACTTACGAGTTAAATTGTGAAATTAACGTTTGTCTAGTTGGCAACACAATGGACGGCATAGCAGGGAAGTTATTTACACGCTATTTAACTAAATATCCAACATTGATTTGTATGGACACGTGAAATGGAGCCTCATTTGCATAATCCCTTCATTGGAGCCTAAAATTACAAAGCATGGCAATTCGATTATACTCTGTGACAAGATTAATAATTGCCCGTTATTGCGAGTTATTGCGTGATTAATTTTTTTTTGCCGTAGATTGTGTACTGATTTAACAGTTACCTACTTAATATCGCTTTAATAAGGTAGAGATACGAATAGGTCTACTGTGTTTCATCCTGAACACAATTATGATTTCCTACCTACAACCGTTTTAGTTTGTCAAAGATATGCTCTAGCCAGACTAGAGAAAATACACGTATATTTTTTATTTACTTGCTCACATAATAATTTCTAATAAACGTTCCCATGCGAACAAATTTGCGGTCAGAAAAAAACCCCTAACGACATAAACATTGATATTAGTTGCGTCTACTCCCATCTCTGCCATCCGATCAATCATTCAAAGAATAATAACACAGACATTTTCGCACCAAAATTAAAGAAATAAATGGCATTTCAAATTTATTCGGGAATTTAATCTCATTGCTGGCGAGCTTGGCCTCGCCAGCAAAGAGGTTAAATTTTAAGTAGTTTTTACAATATAATATTATTATGTATCGATTGGTCCCACGCGAAGAAGTGATTATTATTCGTTAGTCCCACACGAATAGCTTTTTCTCTTTTTCTTGTGAGTTTCAGCAATCTGATTACAATTTCTTACTTAGTACCTTGATTCTTGTTATTCAAAGACAATGGGGTCGCCCCTTGTACCTTTAGTTTGTACTTTTATTGGTATGTATTGGATGGAGTGCAATAAAGCATTTTTATCTGATCTTAAATAGTACATATTATTATTAAAAATGACTGACTAGAAGTAATTCAATTGTTATTATTTTTCATGAAAACTTTTTTGGGGGATAAGTAGCCACACCAAAATACGTCATTTTACGCGCCAAAAAGTTATCGCTTACAAGATGGCGTGGCGTCCCAAGAGACTTTATTAGCGTCGGCGACCCACCCATTATACATTTTTAAACCGTATCCATATAAATTAGCGTCAACTTCACCCCAGCGTAATATCAATCTCTCGCGTTAGTTGTTCGCGGATTACGTTACAAATAATATCATTTTGTACGGTGATTCGTTCTGAATGGTAGCACCTAGGGCTGCAGAGGGTAACGGATTTGACACTTGTAATATTGCATTTCTTTTTTTTTATTCGATATGCTTGGGTTTGAAAACTATGTCCCTAAAGTTAGTGACGATGCGGTCGGGGAAGGTTCCGATGTTTGCCTCGACGTCAATTCACTCATGGTTTGAAGCAAGAATCAAAAATCAAAAGTTTGCTTATTAATAGTTTCATTAAGAGTAAACTACTGAAATATAAGATAGTGCAATAAAATCAAATCACGTCCAAACCAAAGTAGAGATGTTAATTTACTGTAATGACTTTTTTCCAAATTTAGCCAGCTATGGTTTTTAAATAGACAATAGATAGGTCGATTATTGCTGCCAGTTTCAACTTCTAAATCAACCGTATTTTTTTTAAATAGGCATATTTTTTTTACTAACTTAGTACTAACTTATAATATAACATCACACAAAGACAACTAATTAAAGTTAAGTTATAACTTTTAAACAATAAAATATTCAAATATCAAGACCGCTCGGTCCTTGTACACAGCCGTAACGAAGTGTTCCCCCAATACAGGGGAGGGCAGTTTACTGTTTCTTTATTCCATTATGCTTTAAAGAGAATGTCATTGCTATCGGGCAAGTGCAGCGAAAATCCGACACGAATTTAACAAGTTATTGTTTTGGAAAATTGGTTATTGTACTTGTGTTTTTTTTATTAAATTCGAGTTCGTGACAGTTTCGCAATAATTATGTACAATACCATTTAATTTACATCATATGCCAGCGTTTTATTTTTCCCTAAACTTAACCTGATTAGTACTTAAACAAAATCGCGACCACAACGCTAACCTATATTCACCCTTCACCGAAATAATAATAATTACGTACATAATATGCTTTTTACATAAACCCATTGGTACGTGCCTACACTGGGATTTGAACTCACGTCTTGGAACCTATATTAGGACAAATATAATATTATAACTAATTACCCTCGCGGTACCGTTTTTACTGTCCATCCAAAGGTTGTCTGGAAGAAATCGCTTTCAGCGATAAGACCGCCCATTGTACTACCCTTGTTTACCTATTGTATTTTTTCTGTACTGTGTTTATTTCTGTTTCTGGTGTACAATAAAGAGTTTTCTATTCTATTCTATTCTACCGCACAGCGGTAGCTGTGCAAATTGTCGCCGCCATTTTGGGCAGTTTTCGAACATCAAAGGTGGTCAACCTACTGGATCTACTAATATACTTTAACTTATATACTAATATTCAAATTCATATTTATTATTTTTTCATAATTATTATCTTTTGGCCTACTTTTACGAAAGGAGATCTACACACAAACTCTATTCTTTACCTTACCATTAAAAAACTAAAATTTTTGTACAGAAGAAAATTAACTGTTTCAAAAGGCAATTAAATTCTCTATGCAGCCCTTTGCTTTGTACACAATGATATAAATAGATAGCTATCATTGCCACTATCATAGTCTATCGATAAAATCAGCAAGGGTGCTTCAAAACCACTAGTGTCAGACGCCGATCATATCTGCCGCAAAACTGATTCCCGTCCACAAACAAAACAATTGTTTAGGGGACTTATCAAATAAACTAGGGAAGTTTCTATCTGTCGACGCAATCTTCGGCCAAATTGTGATTTGATACCTTGCAACCCCATGGGTAAAAGTTGGATGAAGAGGCTTTAACACCCTCTCACAGTTGCTGTTCTCATAATTCTTTTGAATTGTAAAGGAACGGTAATTTAGCTGACTTTGACATGGTACTAAAGTGTATGAATATTTTGGTAGTCAACGGAAGAAATATTGGTACAACCGCGGTGTGATGATAATCTTTATAACATTGTCAATAGCAACTGGGCAGATTCATTATTTTGCGGTTGATTTTTTTTTCTTTATTTTTAAGAAGGCCATGTTACTTTGCCACGAAAGAGTCTAATTTTAAAACTGTAATAAATTCGCAAGAGTTTAAAAAAAACAATCCTGTTAACTGTAGCAGTTTTAGTTTTATCAATATTGGCACCGATGTCATATTTTTTTTTAATTTCAACAATGATTTCTCTGTTTATATTAGACAGAAGTTAACTTGAAAGTTTGATTAATCAATTACTTAACCACTCCCAAACATCTTCCACATTGTGCAAACAAGAATAATTTCTCCCCCAAATTAAACCACTCCGTGATCAACTTAAAACGTAAGCAAAATAATGGGGGAGGAAACGGGAGCAATTACAAAAATTATATTTGCACAATGAGTTTGCTGATGTTATATTAATAACAATTTGATTTCTCTATCAGCCGCCATGTTTGTTTAGCTGTCAAACTCATTGGGAGAGCGCTTGCGTGACGCGTGGCCATAGAGTAATCTAATAGGCAATGACGGCACGGTATAATGCTACGAGCGATAAAAAAACATAGTTTTGTGTTTAGAGATGAGATTTATCTTTATTAAAAATAACTTTGACGATTTAATTTGAAAATTCTCACGATATATTTTTTCAAAACAACAAATACATCGTTGATTTTACAGTCTGTAAATAGCAAAATTACTGCTAAATATAATTAATTTACGGCTCTGTAGGTTAGTCCACTAGTTGGGCACCAGCTTCCGAGATAACAAAAATAATTATATGGTTTGGCGCCCACCGTGGGGCAAATTTAAAACCAAATTTTACATAACATTATAGTTTTAGTGAACTGATATTAATCCACCAATACGATCGAAAGTGAGGGAAGACCCGTGGTTGGAAGTGGGCCAATATGGGTTGTTGATGATGACGATGAAACTGATTTACTTCTTTCACTACGATCCATTGAATCGTCGTGATTAATTTACATAAGTAACAATCTACAATATCCAACTCTACCTCCCTGAATTCACTATTTTTACAAGTTTTCAACTGATAATTCCTAACGTCACAAATAAATAACTTACTTTTACCTGTCCTTTTACTTTTGGTCTACACAGAAAATATTCTTGATGTAACCATTTTTGACGCCCGAATTCTTCGTACTTATACTCAAATTTTCTATTTCGCTGACTCCAACGCAAAGTTTGAAGGGAAGGGAACAGCACAGAGTACACGGCTATTAATTTACATACTAATTTATCTTGTAATTAAGTACGCCGCAAATTGCTATCTCAGCCTTTAATAATCCTTTCGCGCCGTTGTGGAGTGCTATTGTGCTGTCGGGGTAGTGTGGATAAGCCTTTAAATGCCTCGGAGTGGTGTGAAATTTTGAAAATTAAAACTATATAAGTATATCAAGTAATTCATATAAATAGCATTTTTGCAAATCGATCACTTATATCTCACCAAAAAAGAGAGGAAAAATCCATGATAAATTGAATTAATGAGTGACTGATGATGAGTTCTAGTTTTAAAAGTAAACATCATGAACACTGCTTCGGAAAAACTCTTGTATTGACTTTTTTTTATACATACTCAATGTCACATCGATAATTTTGTAGACATTATGAGTTAGATATGCCTAACATGTTATTAATATGTGGGTAGACTTTGCTATGTCTTTAGAATTGCAGAAACCAAATAAAATTTAGATTTTTAGCATGTACTAAAAAAAGATTGTTCCAATTTAAGAAGTCATTATTCGCAAATTTTGATATAGCTGTAGGTAGTTACAAATAAATGTGTATCTTTTTTTTGTGTATTTTTATATTTGAATTTTAGAAATTTGTTTTAATGCTTGGTGGTATAAAATGCCTAATCTTGCAAGATAAGGGTGAAATTAAAAGATTTTTTTTTAATTTTGTAAAACCGCATCCTCTCTAACTAGCCGTGGCGAGGCTGGTGTTGACACGTCCCGACAGACACGGATTAAGGCTATCTGCATCACAAACGGAGCTGTCGGCCGGCAGCTCGGCGCTTGTGATAACGGCCCTCCAGACAAATATTGCGATCTATCTCTGTACTTCATCATAGCGTCACTGGTGTGGACTTGGAGGGAAATTAAGGTAGTTACCAATTAAGGTAGTGTTCACCTTTATTTCTGTTTTGTCGCTAACAAATACTTTACAATATATGATCACTGGCGTAGATCGAAAGGAAGATCGGTAGAGAATGTCTAGTTTTTTTTTATTTGACTGAGTGACGAGACGTGCTGGACGTTCACCTGATGGAAAGCGCTACGCCTGACCATAACAGTCATAGCACCACCCAGAACACTGCATTGCATAATTCTGCGCACTGCACTGTGCTCGTCATCTTGAGACATCGGCTCTAAAGTCTCATATGCCCAGTAATTTCGTTGAGACAAGAGAATCATTCTAAATTTCGCATGTGTTGAGGGCCCGTTTAATTGTGAGATCCCTAGTTAAACTAAAAAATAGTCAAAATGTACTGAGAAACATGAATGAATGTATGGCAAATATATGAATGGGATGTGTGGATGTATGGATGTTTTTATTTATACTTACAGTTTGACCATTTGGTAGTTTGACTAGTGAATCGGCCTTAAGTTCATATTCATCGATTATCTTGTTTTTATTGTCTCTGGAATTTGCTTACATAAAATAAAAATTAAAATAAGCGCCTTTTACATTCCTCTGTCCGAAAACGTGCATTGGCCAGAGGTCAACAGATTTACCAGCTACAATAATACATTGAAAAAAGAAACTAAATCATGTAGCAACAACAGGAACCATCCAACCAAGAAAGCGTCGCTATAATCTTAACCGAATTTTCTGTACAACCTGTTAACAGGGTGAAGTGCGTTTTTGTATGTAGGTAGGTAAATAAGTGAAGCGGTGGTAGCCTAGTGGGAGAACGTCCGGCTTCCAATCAGAAGGTCGTGAGTTCAAATCCCAGTGCAGGCACGTACCAATGTGTTTCTGTAAAACATATGTACGTAACTATCACTTGCTTTTCGGTGAAGGAAAATGTCGTGAGGAAACCCAAATGCCTATCCGAGAATTATTTGGGATGTATAGATATGTGATCCACCAATCCAGACCGGGCCCCCGTGGTGGATTATGACCTAACACTCTTCACGAAAGTGAGAGGAGACCCGTGCTCAGCAGGGGAACGTTATGGGTTGCTGATGATGATGATGAAGAGATAAGTTGTTCGTTAAACCATTGTCAATGCTTCATATCTACTAAATCAATGCTTTATGTCTAGTGGTTCTATACAATCTTAATCATCTCCTTAACAATCTATTCTATTGTGTATCTCGAGCCGACCGTCCGGTCCAGTGATTAAATTGCCTTAGAAAATGATGGACTTCACTCCTCAGTCTTGACATCAAAACAAGCTGAATAGTTTGAAGACCCTTCCAATTTGGCGTATTGTTGTTATTCTAATAACTTAGATAAGAAAGAAAGAAGAAAGAAAAAACATTTATTCTGACACAACTGCACACAACAGCGAACAACGTACTTATTTAGAGACAAGACAAGAGAATGAAAACACACGATGAACATAATAGCGTACGCAGATAGCCGGCGCGCAGTGATGTCAGACAAGGCCTGAGCTCAGCATAATGCTGTGGTCAAACCACAACGCTGATTTTCAGCTCTTGCCTTTGGTGACACACGGACTTAAGAAAGACTTCAAAAAATATAAATAACGAATAAATTAAAAAGTTTAGCTCAATATAATAAAAGAATAAGAAAATAATAATAATAATAATAAATGACAAAAAAACTAATTGCAACTAACTATACTAAGAAGGAGAGGGGAGGGGAGAGGGGGGAGGAGGTTGTAGTACAAGTAAAGAAGTAAAGATATAAAAAAAAAATTAATAGATAGATTAAATTTACAAAGTTACATGTCAAATTATAAAAATTATTTGCTCTTCACGTTACTTCTATTAAATGAGGGTAGTTTCAGGTCTGTTTTGCAAATCAAGCAATAGTTTTTTGAAGTTATATCTAAAACTGAAATTACTTTTAAGTTTTCTTAATGGTGGTGGAAGAGAGTTCCAGCACTTAGTGGCACAGAACCGGAAACTACCACGAAACGCAGCCGAGCCGTGCCGTGGAGTACGCATTAAGAAACTTGATCCTCGAGTGGCATACGTACTGTAATCGCGAGCCCACACTAACTTAGAGTAAAGATAGTGGGGCCTCTCGGACTTAACCACGCCAAACAACAAACTAGCAAAATGAAGATAATATAACTAATAGATATAACTAAATATACAGGAACTGTGTACCACTAACGCCAATTAGTTCGTAGTTCGCGCGAATGCTTATTTCTGTTAACTACATTTAGGAAAATCTATCACCAAAATCTACGTACGCAATTTTCTACAAATTCACCTCCTAGAATTAGATGTCAAATCCTAAATACGTTTTAAAAAGTCCACTTTGGAAGATCCCTCCGAATCTACATTCTTCATACGTTTAGATATCACGTGCGGCGACACCGAAGTTTGCGGCGGCGGCCATCCGTGAAATAGAACCTCTTACCGTATATCGATCCCCTACCCCCTGAAAGGAATTAATAGACTCCTCTTTGGATGTCGGATTATAAGGAAAATGTGACGAGTGATCAAAATACGTGCAATGACGTCAGAGTGCATGGTACACTGATACACTGCCACATGATATAATAGCTTAGAGTCTGTCATCTGTAAGCCTTACCAGCCTTAGCCTTAAAAGTTAGAAAGTCACCAAAAAGGTGTAAAGCAATATAATATTATACACCTACATTTCGTGTGAAAGATATTCAATGGTAACGTTTATAAACGTTTATAATATATTAAATACGTACTAAAGCCAAGCCAGTAAGTATATATATTTTATTATAATTATGTGTGTAGTATAGTGTGTATGTGTATTATTAAAACATAAGTATTAAATGTATTGTGTCTATTAAATACTGTATAAGTACGCCACCCACCCTACTATCGAAAAATGTATTTTACTGTCCATCCAAAAGTTGTCTGGAAGAAATCGCTTTCAGCGATAAGACCGCCCATTGTACTACCCTTGTTTACCTATTGTAATTCTTCTGTACTGTGTTTATTTTGTTTCTGGTGTACAATAAAGAGTTTTCTATTCTATTCTAAAGCCCTTACATTGCAACTATGCACAAAGGTACCGATGTACGCCTCTACATCGACATAATACGACATAAATCCAAAATCCTCCACTCCAGACCCATTATGATCGTTTTAAAAAGCTTTTAAAGCAATAATAGAGCGGCACGCGACCGGCCACGGCGACGGGCCAACCGCGACTGACTGCATAATTTTTAATCACACGACCGAGTAAGCAGCTAATACGCTAGAACGCGAGATATTGAGGGTAGTTATAGCTTAACTGGCGGGAAAGCGGAATCGGCTTTTGTTGCGCTGCTGGAACGAATCTTCTTTATATTCTGATTGCCTGGTGTGTTGTGCTGAGATTGCTTGATTTTTTGGGTGTTTGCTTTATGCTTATTGCTTGAATGAATTGGCCAATGCTTATTAGAAAAACGAAAAACGTTATCGACCCTCTAATTGAAACTGATTATCTTTGCCATCATTTATCCTATGTAACGCACATTTTCACTTCTTTAATTAGTATGTACGTACTTAAAATTAACTGCTTTTTCGTAAATTCCATTACTATATTTTGGTAAATGACCCACTTCTTTGTAAGACAAGCTTTTATTTAGGGGTTTACAGATGGTGGTGATGAATTCTTAAATATCATATCATGGCTCTTGACCAAAGTATCATAATCTAATGACAGGTGTGAAATAATTTTATAAGAGTCACTTGGGTGATGTTTGTTGCTTGCTAGCCAGATTGGTATTTATGAATTATATTAACAGCAGAGTCTCAGCCACGGAATGGTCCGACAGGGGTAACGCACTCTTCTACTGTTAATCTTCACTTGAGGTGTTGAAAGTTGGCCCCAAACAAATTGGATTACATAACACGGCCCCGGGTGGCTCGGTGCAAACCACATCGATTGCTGTTCCAATAACGGCTTCCGGACTGTCACTAGTGTAGGGCTATAGTGCTGTGTGGAAACTAATCCAGGATGTGGGAAAAATATGGGTTCCAGACCATCAGGTTGGCAGTAATAGAGTCAAGTCATAATAAAGAAAAGTAAAAATGATGGGTGCTTTACTGAAACTTTCGGGGAGTATTGGAGAGAACACGATATGATGTGTTTTTGACGTGACAACGTCTAATAAATCGATGAACGCCGGCTGCATGTACGAAAAAGTTGACACATTGTCTCGTAACGCTCATTGTCCCGTTACGCTCATTGTACGCTTGCGCCATATCTATCTCTCTTCTCTTCTTGACAGGTTAATTATTCACGCATTTTAAAAATCGGATTAGTAGTATAATTTCAAGTATTTATTCTTTTATTATTAAAAAATGATTCAATTTTATTCATAAAAGTATGCAATCATTTCATTAATGTTTTTTATGACGTTGTCACGTTAAAATATCGTCTGTAAACCAGCTTTACAGACAACCAGTGTGTTTTGTGTGGTTGGCTTACACTCGTGCAAGATAACGAAAACTTAACAGTTAATTTTCCATAAATACTCGAGAAAACAGTATGGAAACAAAAAACAAGATTGACAACTAGAAACTCAGTGTCCCGCTATACAAAACCATTTCAACACGTTGATAATGCTCCTAGTTAGTGCTTTATTATCCATCGAGATACACGTCGGTCTGATGCAAGAATATAAATAAATCTGAAGGTAAAACTTATTATAAAATAAGGATATATTATTTATAAAATCACACGCTGAACATCACTACTTACAACGCAACCCGGTCAGAGTGTCTGTCCGGTCCGAAAAGGAGTGTAATCGAAGATGGGTGGATTTTTATTTGGTCCCCTGTGATGTTAGCATAAGGAAATTGGTTTAAAAACTTGGTTGAGGCAAATATATTTGTTTACTAATGTAATGATTTGAAAGGGTAGCTCGTATTCATACGTAGATTCATTTGAAAAAAACATCTTAAAATAACGTGCAGCAATTAGAAAAACTAAAAGAAATATATAAAAAAGAAGTAAGAAAAGAAAAATAATCCAAATGTAAAATTATTTTTAAAATAGCTGAATTCGTGTCTCTGGCTGGTTCTTCTCAAATGGATGTAGTCGTAATCCGGTGTAAACTTTCACGGGTGTACTCTGGGGGCTCATGCGAATAAAACCTATCCTATTTGATTTAGATGGTCTCGAACTTCGGATTCAATTTTCCAATGCAAGAGTTAAAATTTCAGTTTACATGATTTCATATCCGCACCTTCAGTATGGCAACGCGGTCTCTCATATTTTTGTACCTTCGACTGGAATATATACGGTTATTTAGATTTTGTATCTTTACCATTATGTCCTAGCCAATATTGGCTAAGGCAATCTAGGCGATCATAGACATCCAGTTCTCTATCGATAAAACTCTCGTACACAACAAAATAGACTTACGTGCTCCAATCCTTGTAGAATACAGAATATCTATCCGTTTTCCCGCCGCGTTCAGTCGATGACTCAATGACTAAAGGTCTAATAAAGAATAAACTTTCGAAAGTAATTCACTTGTGATTTTTCACTAGCCAATAGACAAACCGGAATACGATTGAATGTTTGCTATTTGAATTTCACCCAACGCAGTTCATGCAACGAAAATTGGATGACCCTTGTGTTTCTTGTATTTTGGGGTGTTAAAAATACCCCTTATTAAAAATATTCCTTCGGCATTCTTATTGACACTGGAATGAAGCAAGAAGAAAATATTCTATAATATGTACCTGGTTAATGATGAACACCAATTCACAACTGATAATAATAATATGAAATGTAGCAAAAACTATAGGGTGTCTACAGAGTTCGCTTGTCTGTGTCTACCGGTCTCAAAGATGCAAGGGAGGGTCCATCCTGTTAAAACGTTAATCGAATCTGGACTAATGGGATTTCTTTCTTGAGGGGGCACCGCCAAAGGATTAATTTATATCAATTTAAATGGAAGCGACACAGGGTGGTTCTTTTGTCGTATTGTGCAAATACTGGATTGTACAGTGATTATGATTGATCGTTTCTTTGGATTAATTGTTGGAAATCCTTAGTTTGCACCGGGGTTAATGATTACGAAGCTAGTTAATTTGGCAATGTTTGTACTTACCAGTTAAAGTTTAAAAAAAAAATGTCAACTAAGGTTAAACTTTCTGTTTTAGTAGTGTTGTTTTTTGAAATCGTACTTTAAGTACAAGTCAATATGAGTGTCCTATTCAATTTGATACAAACCTTAAAAGTAGGTAAACATTTATTCATACAGTTTTCTCTTACTTAGGTAACATATTGTTATCATTTCAGACATAATATCCCTAAACAACAGGCTTACAGTAAAAGCCCACTGCAATCGACACGAAAAAAACATAAAAAGTCGAAATCATCCCACAAAGTCTCTGTCCCGAATTCTTTACAGCACGTTTTTCCGTTATCGCATCATCCCGTGTACGGATCGGCCGATCTAATCCGGGAGTTTGTTTGTCCCGCTATGCCGCTTTTGTCCCGCCATCCCACGTCCTACTGTCCCGTAATGTATGTGAGAGCTGTCACATGTGCGATTTAAAAAACAGGCGAGTGGGAATGGTTTGATAGATTTTTTGAAAAACGATTTGTACTGTGATTTGTTATGTTGTTTGTAGCGATGTACAAAAAGACCGAATTAAAATTATAAAACACCTGCCACCAGTCACAAGAATAAAACGAATAATAAACTTACTAATGATTTTTGTGTTATAGGCTTTATCCATGAACTTGTGGGTGGGTAGGTAATTGTTATAAATAAGGTGATACATGCATTTTGGCATATTATCGTGTTTTACTTATAGCACGGCCAGAGATTTACTAATTATGCATCTCAGATGCTTCAATATTAATTGAAACCAAATGAAACACTTTTTGAAATGCATGAATTAATTTCAAATGGTCCCAATCCGCTGATTTCTAGGAACTTCTAATGTATGAGCATCGGGGGTACTCGAATCTGTGATGTACAATATAAGTGGCGCCCAAACAGGACACACTTATATTTGGCACCCAAACAGGGACACATTTTGTATGTGGCCAACGTATAAAAGTCGACCTCAGACCGTAGACCTAATACAATGTACCTCCCCACACGTGAGCACTGAGTTTTTTACCCGGTTGCGATATGATACATGCTCACAAAGAACTCAATCCGATGTCTTTTTTTACAGGATGAATGGGCGAGACTTTTGTAATCCCAAGGGGTTTAGGTTTTATTTTGCCGGGAAAAAGATTACTGAACTGCAAGTTATAACCACCTTTCCATTTATTTTATGTCAAATATTTTTAGCAGGCGATAAATTCTTGTGTCGGCTTATTAGGTCTACGAATATAAATAAATGAATAGAACCATTGCAAACTAGCTACTAATAGGTCAAAATAAATATGAATCTTAGAATAGGTAAACTAATTTAAAAGTTTTGATATCATAAAAGTACCAAGTATACCTATTCTTAGTGCAGTGATCAGTGATTCATCACCACTTTGATCCTTGTATGTAATGCACCAATTATTATTTATAATTTTTCTCGTCTTCCAATTATACACAACTGTTAGTGCTCTATTTATAAAATACTCACGAAGCAGTAAGCACCAGTAAACGCGTACACAGTGTTACCAGGAATACGTTCAAATTAGACAATTTTCATGCACCGCTCGCACTCCGTAATCCATTTAGCGATTTCGCGCCAATTAAGCGGTTGCTAGGCAACGGGCACAATGCTGTCATGGCGGACGGGAGATAGTTCGATGTTGCTAGTTTTAACTTTTAAGGCATATCTTGGGGAGTTTTGAATTGAGTGAAAACTATTTATATTTCGTGTCCAATTTATTGTTTTGTTACATACCTACCTACAAAATATCACTACGGAAAACTGCAAGCGTGTCTTACTATGAAAGATGATGTTGTGCTACATTAAAACGCATCCAAATTCTTCCATTCATTCTATCGTCTATCTTAGTGCCTGGTACTAACTTTCGAAACATTTTTTGAATATTTTTTGATTGTTTTTTCCAGTACTTTTTTTGATCTGTAGCTCCAAAAACCAGTAAAGGGTGTCAGGGAGTTGGTGTACTGCTTTCCGCTGGGATCGTATCATGTGGAAAGATGTAGTCTCTGCCTGTCCCAACTGGAGAAAGACGTGACTGTATGTATGTTGATTTTAACGTACTAGCAAAGAATACTTCTAGTATGGAATGGATTTTATGCTTATCCTTGGATAAATCCAGGGTAGATCCAATGTTAGTATCAGTCACAAAACTGGCTAAAATGTACCAAACCGGCCAATGTTGGTCAATATCACTAAAAACCCGCGGCAGGCCGCTGCAATATTCACGTGTAGTTATACTGAGTGTGTGCGGATCATCCGTGCAGATTAAACTATTAACAAAATGGCCTCCCGCTCCCACAAAACCAAAACTGGCCTATAACGGTTTGCATAGTTAACATGCTCGCTGTTTGCACAACCGTTTTGTTTTTGATTTCAATGGATTTGTTATGGATTGGGTTTATTTTTGGGGCGTAATCTGACCTCGATTAAACAAAAAAAAACAAATCGAAAGTGTGTCGGTTGACTCAGTTACATACTTTTACGATTTATTATTAGTATCGCTCAATATGGGTAAATTGTTGACATTAATTAGTTTATATCATCTTATGTAAGTACTCAATTTAAGCAATTAAAATGTTCTGGTGGAATCTCGCCGGGTGACGAATGGGCGATTTTCATCCATTTCTCCTAAGATCTCAGTCTCAAAGACTATTTTGGTGAAAAGGTGATTTTAGAAATTCGCCCACTCAAATGTCTAGTAATTATTAGCACTGTTTAATGTACCGTAAACATAAATTAATTAGCAATCTCTGAGTAGAGAAAATAATTAATGGGATTTGGCAGACTGGCTGAAACTTTTGGGACTATTTAGTAAAAATACTTGTTATATTTTTATTATAAAATCAAAAGAAAATTAATGAAGTAATATTCCTCTTATTTCTAGTCTCCGTTTTCCCTTATCAATCACTGTCACATCACGCAAACAAGCTCACTAATTCTCACGTACTTATAAGTAAAACGTAATAACCAACATTTCATCATGTCCCACCGCCCTGGAAATAAATCTGATTAAAGGAGAAAATATTATACAAGATGACATAATACAACACGTGCCTAATCCAAATGGGACACGTGCAACAAAATGACTAGTAAAATGTACAGGTGGTACGTTACTAATATCGCATGTATCGGTTACAGACAGGGGACACACTGGGGTTACACTGGAGCATGCCAGGGGACAACTTTTGCCACCCCAATATGCAAGATGACGCCTTTATATGGCAAAAACACCTGTAAAAATGTTACCGACAACAATAAATTCACTGATTCAAAAGGTTTAAATTGGATTATAAAGTGTTGCGCTTTTAAAAATAGTCATATTTATTTTATGGAGCGTTTAGAATAAATTTGGATTTGAAGTTTCTAATGCCTACACTGTACACTTTTGTAAATGAATACAAACAGAGAAAATAATTTAATGCATTTACATACTCGCTTAATGAAAAATTACTTCAGCGAATTTCATGACTTATAAAAGACTATTTACAAGTAGGCCTATTTTACTTTAAAAAAAAACCATATTGCTACAAAGAAGTACATAGTACACCGTATACGGTATACAAAGTACCTACTCTATGACCTACCTACCTCTCTATTTATACAGTTAAAATAAGCACTTAACTCCAAACCAACAATATTGCTACGTGAAAGTACATATCGCGCCGTATACGGTATACAAGCTACTCTGTGACCGTATATACGGTTAAATGAGCCCGTCAGTTAAGCGTGGCGTTATCGCAGCAATTATAACTCACCGCGCAAATGACGGCGTCATTACCGGGCGCTCATAACCGGCTTATGTAGCCGGGCCGGGTACGGTGTGCAGACAACGGGTGGAAGCCAGTTAATAATGTAATGCATTTTCAATCAATCTGTTAAATATTATTTGACATCTTTATTGTACCATGTTTCATGCAAATAAATAATTTCATTTCATTTCAATATTTGAAGCAACTTTGTTGTCCTTCGGTGGATATCATCATCATCATCATCACATATCGTCCCACTGCTGAGCTCGAGTCTCCGTCACTTGTCGTGAGGAGGATTGGGCCTTAATTCCCACCATACCACCATACCTACCTCCGAAATAATTCTTGGTCGATGTGTCGTCAGCAAATTATATTATTCGGAATTTTACCAACAGCTTCGTCTGTCTCGTTTACGACAAATTGTATACTTCATCTTTTAACAAACGTGATTGATTAAGATGAGGATTTTATGGTTTGCAAAACCAATCATTTTAGAGTTTTATTGTGTAAAATATGTCTATTTTACCGAGTCTAGGCGGAAACGGACTTCCACGTTGTAGGTCACAAGGCTAATGCGGGAGTGAAAACATTAAGAACTACCAAAATGGGCGATATCACGGTATCACAGTATTGAAGCCCTGTTCATCTGTAGAATACAGCAGTATTACGGTTAAATTGTGAATACAGCACTGCGGGTTCGCACGCCAGGCGTGTTTTCGCTTGCCGTAGAATTATAAAAACACAGACGTGTGTGTGTTTTCAGCGGTGAATGTGTTAGTCAACTTTACATAGAGTTGGTCGATCAGTATGTCCATTACTCTGCCACCAGTACCACGTGGGCGTGTGGGTGGCGAATGGGCGGCCCCCGACACCCTGTTAAACAAAGGCAAGCCAATTATTATTAAATATTCCAACGCGATTTATCGCTCCCGACGTAATTGTCCGCAGGACAATGGCGCCTGGATCGAGCCTTAATTAGGGACTTAATTAATGCGTTTAATGACGTTTTTAGAACGGATTTAACTGTGCAACATGAGTGTAGCTTTTGGTGATGCGAGGCGATGTTGACCTGGATTTTGATAACAAAGCTATTGTAAAGGCAAACGTTTTGTCAGTCTTATACTTAGTTTGTTTTGTAATTTTAATCCAAGTTCACCTTTGTTTGGACATGCCTGAAATATAGGCTTTAAAAGAGGACACCTATAAAATCACTCAATTATATATTAGAAATATCTTTAGATACGGAGTACAGTCGCTGAAGAAAAACTGGAGCCAAAAGGAATTGTATACGAGTAGTAGTTCATGGTGGCGCTTATCATCAAGCTTGTAATCCGATTTGTTTGTCATTGCATAATGTATTAGATGTTTTGTCACGAGTGAATAGGTTACTTCTAGGTAAGCGTATACCATCGTAGACCACATTGACACTTACCATCAGCTGAGATAGTGGTCAAACGCGAACCTATTTGTTAAAAGAGTTACCTCTTGGAACTCGTATCAAAAAATGTTTTTGATTTGACGTGAACATCCGTTTTATGAAACTAGAACACATGCAAGCGTTGTCCAATTAAACCAAACGATCGCATTAATTATTATAATCACCACACAATAGACAACACTCAAATTGTATATTCCATTATTTTATGCCAAAAGTTGCCATATGCGCTAGCTGTAAACGCTTGTCATTAAGGGTAACTAGTTAGGGTTCACTGGCAACTCTCTGAGGAACAGGGTGGCATTTTTATGGCATGTCGTTTATTTTAAATGCCACTAAATAATGTGAGCACTGCTGGTTTGATTTGATGGTATCTGTAATGTGGTGGATAAGTGCTGTAATGCTGTTATAGGTACAGCGAGCGATGTCACCCAGCCTTTTTGCAATACCTTTTCATATTAGCACGGCAGCACTGTCAAACAAACGCTGACAGTGAAGTGACGGTTTCGTTTGAGGACTCATTCGTTTTTTTTTCCGGTACTACAGATGCAAAATACAGATGAGACACTACTTTCGCTGCAGTATTTTTATTCTGTGGCAATAGTTTCTATTATGGCACTAGTTTCATTGGTCAAACTGTTACCGGAAAGTCAAAGAAAATGTAAAATTGATATTGTTTGCCAGGAAATCATGTGCAAAAAGTATCAATTTTTAGCCGATTTCAAAAAAGACGGAGGTTCTATAATCCACTGTATGTTTATTACCTCAGAGCGCCGCCGTATAAAAAGAGAAAAAACATATTACTTATATTATTATTTCAAAAGATATTCTTTCAGATTGGTCCCATAGAAATGCCATCAAAATCGGTTCAGCAGTTTGGTTTTTATAAGCATATTCAATTGAATTGATTGTTTTTTTTATTTGTTTTAATCATTATTGTATTATAATATGGCATATTTAATTATTAATTTTATAATATTTTTAAAGGTGGTTTTTCAAACTTTACTTGCCTTATTGCCAGCTACTGTTTGTTTACACAATTTTAGTAAGTCATAAGTTCATAAGTCATTATTACTTAAAAGTCGTAAGTAATAATCATTATTAATGGCAGTGGATCATCAATCAATCTTGAAAAAACACATACACATGTTCAAATCTTGATTAATTGCTCTGAAAGTTTTAACAATTAAGTTTAACAATTCATCGACAAGTTATATCCTTTACTACACAGAAACTATAGCGATAATAATGATTGATTTTAAACTAGGCACGTACTTACGAGTTAGCCCCGCGGCTTTACTCGTTGTATGCAGTTGTGTCGGAAAAAATGTTGTCTTTCTAAAACCTAGTAAAATAAAACAAAATAAAATCCATTACTTATCAATTTACTATTCTTGAAATGGCGATCGAAAAGCATGTTAACAAATAAAAAAATGTTTTAGTACCCCGCCAATAACAAAGACAAACACAGCACCCCTCATTTCTCCCGAGGGAGTTGGGTAACGCGTGTGTGCGATTTTTTCTACAATTCATCATCATCATCATCAACCCATAACGTCCCACTGCTGAGCACGGGTCTCCCCTCACTTTCGTGAGGAGGGTTAGGCCATGATCCACCACGGGGGCACGGTCCGGATTGGTGGATAACATACCTACCTCCGAAATAATTCTCGGGTTTCCTCACGATGTTTTCTTTCACCGAATTCTACAATTGCTTTTATCATTTAATTGTGTTAGGTCAAGTCAGACTACTGTTGGGACTAAATAGTGTGAAAACTTAGGTTACTTCTAGATGAATTGATTAATATAAAAATATGATATTCCACGCCAAGCAGTAGTGTGCAAACATTATAGCGTTCCGGTTTTAAGGGCACTGTTACCAGCGAAATCACTGGGCATATGAGACTTTAGAGCTGATGTTTCAGGGGGACGAGCGCAGTAAAGTGCCGTAACAGATTCTGGGTGGCACTGTAGTTATTATGGGCAGGCTTGGCGCTTACCATCAGGTGAACGACTTGCTCGTCTCGTCACTCAGACTATTAAAAAAAACACTTAACATAAAAAGCCGAATTGCGATAGTAGGTAAGGTGGTAACTTTAGTATATTTAATGTTTTTCGATAACAACTTTCCCCAATTCTTGTCTAACTTAACAATCTACAATTAAGAGCACAATATTCAACAAAGATTACCCAACAAATCAAAGAGCTCCCGCACCTGAAACCTACAAGGGCGACAATGCTTTCGGATTACTTCTACCTTCTCCTAACATCCCTTACCAAAATATTTCAAAACTCTTAACACTCCCTGCATAAGATTTAAAATCGCTTGCTCTGAATGGTAATTCTTATTTTGTTACTGAAATACTTCCAATTTATCTAATTCCCTACTAAAACTTTCAAAAGCCTTACGCAGCAGTAAATAAGGTTCAAAATCACTCGTTAGTGGAAAACTAAGTTGGCAAGGTGTTCCCGCCACTTCATTTGCGCACTGGCAACCCTAGCTTAAGTGTTGCACGTTGTTAAATTAATGAGCCAATCTCGGCGGGCCGGGTACCACCTCCATTATTTACAAGGTGGTAATGTGTAGCAGTACTTTTCATAGCTTGGTAAGTATATTTTTTAGGGAATTGCTGACTTGAGGAAGTCAAGATCTTGTCTAGAAAAAGACTTCCATTTACATCATAATTATTGTTTCCACATTATTCAACACAGTTATTTTTGTTTTATATTTTTATTTCCCAATAGCTGTACCCTGCCTTACTTCGCTGTGGCACATTCGCACATTCGCTGATATGTCACTGATGAAAAAAATAAATAAAAACAATCCTTGATGCGGATTATATATCATGCTAAAATTTCAGCTCGATCGGTGCAGAACTTTTTGAGTTTTTGAAGCGTACACAAAACAACATAACATTTCTATATATATAGATTTTGGTATAGTATTTTTGAGGTACGCCTACACCCCTCTCTCACACACTATTTGTGGTTGGCTGGTAGAAAATTATTATTATTACTGACCACTCGTCTAACCCAGTATTGGCCTTTCCCGGGCTAGGTTGCAACCTACAAACGCATCAAGATATCTATCTCAATTAAGTATTATGAACAAATTGAACAACACAACGTACCGCAACCATTGAATGAACAGCCAAAATAATGAAAGGATTTTTACAAAGAAACTGTTTGACCACTCATATGGCTTAGTAGTACCATATTCCGGGCAACAGTTTGCAAACAAACGCGTCAAGAGAACTATTTCACTTTAATATTATAAACAAATTGAACAACGCAACGTGCTGCAAGCATAGATTGAACAACCAAAACAGTGAAAGCATTTTCACAAAGAAACTTCCACCTCTCATCTAACAGCGTCGTATTTCGGGCAATAGTTTGCAACCTACAAACGTGGCAATTAGCCTTGTGGAGTAATGGCCTTCGGTGCGTGATTAAGACGAGAGAGATAACGAATATGGAGGTCCTGGTGGTATTCAGTGTTGAGATAGGAACTGGGGCAAACGAAGACTTGCTATTGCCATCTTGCTATTATAGAAGACCTGTGATATAGGATACAATAATTATAGTGTATAGTCAGAGTCAGCTTTTAAAAAAATAAGGAATTTAAAACTCCTCATCTTTATCATATGACGTGTTGAGATTTTAATATAGATTGGGAGATAATTCTTCTTTCGTAAGTAGAATACATACGTGTAACTCATAAAATTATGCTGTGGGCATGCTGGAGCCGGCAAATTATTCTGGCGTAGGATGTTTTGATTTATTCTTTTTTGATATTTTTTTTATTTAAATCAGTAACGAGACGACCACGTCGTTCACCTGGTGGTAAGCGCCACGCCTAACAGCTATAATGCCACCCAGAACTCTCCATTAAAAAATCTCATGCGGCTCGTTACCCTAAGACATTGGTTCTAAAGTGTCATATGCCCAGTAATTTCACTGGAAACAATGGGCTTCAAACCGGAACAGTGGTACTTTCCCAAGCGGACTCTTGCAAAAGAGCCTTGCCACTACGAATTTTTGAACAATGACAACATTATGAGCACTTTCAATCATATTCCATTTTTATCTAATAGGTACTTCCTTCTCATAAATATATAATTTTGTTATTGTGACATGGCACACTGATCGAAGATAGCAATAGAAGCCAACCTTTCCTTACACTCTACACGTAATAAGAGAGGGTGGCGAATACCGTTTTCTCTAACTCAGGGGTGCTCCCACTTGATAAGTAGCTCGGTACAGTCTTATTTGTTTTGTTTATACGACTGTTTGTCGCTGTGCCAACCCTATTAATAAAAGCATCGGGCGGCCCGGGCCAGGCCATTGTTGGAGAAGAGGGCTATTTGAGCCAAATTAGAGTATTTGTCAACATTATATTGATAAGTTGCTTTGTAGAGTTGATTAGAAAATCGATTTTCTCGAATTCGGTTCAGTCGAAATTGAGATTACGTGTCGATTTATCAGAGTTTGGGGGCATTCGGATTTTACTCTGTTAGTAGAGTCAGTCTGTGCTAAGTTTTTATCGATTTTCTTCGTTTGTTGAGTGATAGAATCAAAAACAGTAGAATTTTTAGGTTATTATCACGTAGGATTTATTACCATGGCTGAAATCTTTACACTTTCTTCTGTATACAATTGTAGTAATAAAAGGTTTTTTTCCCATATCGAATGTAGCCCATTACAAAGTCAAATTGAACGGGCGACCGGTCCATTTGTCCATCATTACATCACTCAAACATTTACCTACTAACCCGAACAAACACGGGACTCCCCGGTGTCCTCTCAAAAAAGCCAAGCAAACACCGGTCGTTCGATTTAAATGCGGTACCGATATTCTGGGGAAAGCCGCGGTTTAACGACTGTATTTAGGTTTGTGCAGTTAAGAGACTCCATCGTTTTCAGCGCAGCCAACATAGCTTGCCAGCTTTGTCATCATCATCATCATCAATCCATATCGGTCCACTACTGAACACATGTCTCCCCTCACTATCTTGAGGAGGATAAGTCCATAATCCATCGCGGGAGCCCGGTCCGAACTGGTGGATCACATACCTCTAAAATAATTCTCGGGCAAGTAGGTTTCCACGCGATGTTTTAAATCGTCCTAAATAAAGAACCCATAATAACAAACCTGAACCAGCATAATGTTACATCCTCTTTGCTTTAACATGAGCTACTGGACATCTCGGTCTAGTGTCCAACTTATCTAAAAAGTTTTAGAAACTATCCTTATTCCCAAGCGCTTAAGGTTTAATCTAGCTGTTAGAAGTAAGAATTTCGGTTTGAACTCAATCTATTCAACTCTTATTTGACGAAGCAAGAACCCTTCTAGGGGAGACGATTCCTTTTGAAGATGTTATGCAAGTTTGGAATAACTTAATTTATTAGTCGATTTAAGTGAGTTCAAGATTTTTGATAACTTTATTGCCTTTTTGTTCATCAGCGTAAGTAGAGTTGAATTTTGCAAATGCCAAACCACACCAAGCCATGTTGCTTGGTGTGATTTTGATTTTTGTTCCGAGATTTCACTGTAAAGGCCTTTGAAAGTGTTCCGATGGAGCTTGACATGGGACCACGGCAGCCATTTTGACTAAGTATATATTTTAACCCATAGCGTGTCGAATTTGTGTGGAATCTTTTCTTTTAAATAGACTGAATGCATGACAGAGGAGTGAAAACTTCGTTAGCTAAAACTTTGGAAAATATTTTTCCTCGGCTTTACTCCAAGCAAAAACTACTGCATGAATATCTAAAGGTTCTTATCTTGCAGTATTTTGCTTCTTTGTGAAGTGCAAAAGAGAAGTTTGTTACATTTACTAATCTAAAAAAAAAACCGGCCAAGTGCGAGTCGGACTCGCGCACGAAGGGTTCCGTACTTTGTTATATGGGAGCCCCCCAAAAATATTAATTTTATTTTAATTTATAACTAAATATTCTGTGAATATTTCAAGCGTCTACCTGTTGCCGTTATCAATATCGAGCAAGGAAATCACGTTTGTTGTGTGGGAGCCCCCTTAAATATATATTTCATTCTGTTTTTTAGTATTTGTTGTTATAGCGGCAACAGATATACATCATCTGTGAAAATTTCAACTGTCTAACTATCACGGTTCATGAGATACAGCCTGGTAACAGACAGACAGGCAGACAGCGGAGCCTTAGTAATAGGGTCCCGTTTTACCCTTTGGGTACAGAATCCTGGAAAACGTGCCATTTCGCATGCTCTCTGACTAGATTTTGACAATTTGACTTAAAAATATATAAAACTCAAAATTTGTTATACTTGACACTGGCTAAAATCGTGCGAAGCCAAAATTAAACAAATAAAAAAACCAAATACTTCACATTAAAAAAAAACGGTTTCTAAAACACTCTCCTGAATTCCGGAGCCTTCGAGAAAATCCGTCGTTATCACAACGCTGGCTCCGTAATAATTGATGAGTGCATTAGGGACACACGTCGCCATGTTTTATTCAGCGGAGCCGGCGCGAAGACGCATAATCTTTATGTAATTTGAAGGAACGCTGTAGCAATGTTGGGGAAATGAGACCTCACTTCCGTTCCACACCCTTCCTTCACCAGACACGCTTCATCCTCCGCCTCTTGGTACTTAGTGAGACTCGATTCCGTCACTAATAATGTAAATGTGTGTGTTTGTGAACTTGGATGTTTAGAATGTTAAAGGTGTACTTCCGTGGGCCGCGATTCCAGAGGCTGACGCGCGTGACAGAGGCGCGCTATAATACAAATGTGTGACGCTCGGAAGCGGCGCCATATATTCGACGTTTTGCGTGCACCTGTCGCGCTTTAGTCTGCAACCCACGGAAGTTTACCTTTAGGCCGTATTAAGTGTTATCCTGACGGTCAGCTTCGACGTCAACCTTAAAGACGACCTTAATAATACTGATACGTGTTATAATTTCTGTATATGAGTGTGCGTGTTTTAGTATATTATATTTATTTATATTTACGGTTTTTTTTTATCCAATACACTGAGAAAATCACTTGATAAATTTTACCTGACGGCTACGCCATGCTACGCGCTACGTTCCTATTTCTAGTACGCCAACTACGAGAGGCGTAGAGAGTCTACGGCTACGCTCGTAGCCCCAAAACTTGCGTTCAAAAACATGCTATGAAAAATGTTATAAGGTTTGAAATACGTAGTCCAAATAAAAACCACACGGGAAAATGTGCCCTATAGGTATCGTTTTGGTTGAGAACTGTAAAAAACACATAGAAAAATCCCAATCTCCACAAAAACAGTCTGCAGCTTTAAACCAGGTCCGGTACTTAGTTCCCAGCACTTAGTAATTTCGTCTAATCCGATATACAAGTTTTAATGCTGCCCGCCCGCGGGTGTGGAAAAAAAGGGACCGGGATAAGTCGGGGGCATGCACGAGTGGCTCCGATATGAGGAGGTTCCGTATAAAACAAATATTAATTATTATTATATTTTTCTGTACTGTGTTTATTTTTGTTTCTGGTGTACAATAGAGAGTTTTCTATTCTATTCTAAGCTTGGTTTACATTATGTTAGTCTTTAGTTGGAAATGAACGAAAAGCAAAATGTACTGATATTATTAATTAATTGTTTATTCTTTGTCATATTTATAAGTAATAGTAATATATAAGTACCTACAAGATAAAAAAGTAGGTTTCGTTCCAAAGAAATAAAAAGTGATGTTACTGAGAATGGTGTCCTATTTTCTTACCTGGTCCGTCCACTCGAACCACATTTTTGTATTATTTGACTAAATAACAAGACTAGCAGGTCGTTCACCTGATGGTAAGCGCTACGCCTGTCCATAATAGTTACAACAACACACAGAACTTTTTTATTACATTTCTTATTTTCCCGCGGAATTCTAAAAACTGCACATTTTCACACGCTCGCTCTCTTGAATTACGAATGGAAATTCCTATCCTTTACGTATTACCTCCGTCCTTTTCTAAGCCGCAGCGTTAGAAAGAGAGGCCGCCATATAATTGAAATGATTTTGAGACCGTTCTGTTTGGGACGCTTTTAAGGGATTTTGAGACCTTTTTCATACCTTCCTTAATGGAGTTCCACATGGCACCCAAATTAATTTGTGTCGCATTAGAGTAATTGGTGATTAATTTAGGTTTCGGGAGACGTTTACATTAATTACGTAATCCAGTAGCAACTAATTAGTCACAAACGAAAATAATTATTGCCTACAACACCTAATAATATAAATTATAATGTTAAAAAAAATAAAAAAATATGTCAACTACTAGCTGTACCCTGCCACGCCTCGCTGAGGCACATTCGCACATTCGCTGATATGTCACTGATGAAAAAAATAGATAAAAACAATCCTTGATGCGGATTATATATCATGCTAAAATTTCTGCTCGATCGGTGCAGAACTTTTTGAATTTTTGAGGCGTACACAAACCAACATAAAATTTTTATATATATATATAGATAGATGAAATGTTAAAAAAAAAAAAAAAATATAAATGTCCATCTTTAGGTCACGGTAAAGATCCTGAATTCCTTATTTCTAGACCTAACTAAGATTTCTTGTATCTAGGTAACCTATAGAATCAGGAAACACATGGAAAACATCTAGACGTATACCTACTGACAAAACTGCAATGGTGTCAGGGAGTTGGTGTACTGCTTTCCGCTGGGATCGTAGCGTGTGGAAAGGTGTAGTCTCTGCCTATCCCAACGGGAGAAAGGCGTAACTGTATGTATGTATAAACTACAAAATATAATTATCTACTAACTACACTATATAATTTTACTGGGCATATGAGACTTTAGAGCCGATGTCTCAGGGTGACGAGCGCAGGACAGTGCCGCGCAGGATTATGCAATGCAGGATTCTGGGTGGTACTGTGACTGTATGGGCAGGCGTAGCGCTTACTATTAGGTGAACGACTTACTCGTCTAGTTAAATAAAAAAAAGCAGCAGAATAAGTTTCCAATTTCAAAATACCCGCTAGTAGCAAATTCGCAAACAGTTGCAAAGTACAACAATGTTATTTTTCGCATCGCGACCGCAACGCAATCGACAAAAGAAACAAGTCGGAACTCGGTACCGATACCGAGGGAGCTCGTTACCATTCATAATTCAGCGGGGAAACTTCCCGTACGTTTTCCCATTACGAATTTTACAAGGTTTTTATTCCTTTTACTGCGCGCCGAAAGTTATAAAAAAAAAGTGCGAAGTTTGACAGCGCGGCGTGTAGCGGGAATCACGTTCCCAATTTCTCTTTTTGCTTTTTTTTTGTGTCTAATTTGAAAATGTGGCGACGCTTTCGGTACACGCGCGGAATGAGTTTCGTAGTAGTTTTGTCATTTTGTTAAAAATAACTTTTAATTACTGGTAACTGAAAACATTATAATTAAAACTAAAAAGAAAAGGGCAACTAAATAGCCTAGGGCTGCTTTTCAACCCTCCTAAACCACGTCTCATACATAATGTAAGAACAAAACGATCTCAACATGCTCATACATACCCTATTTGGTAGAGACACTTATAAATGGTTTTTTATTGCCCATCAAAAGGTTCTCTGGAAGAAATCGTTTTCAGCGATAAGACCGCCCATTGTGCTACCCTTGTTTACCAATTCGAATTTTTCTGTATTGTTTTTTTTTTGGTGTACAACAGTTTTCTCTTCTGTTCTATTCTATTCTATTGTAATGAAGTATAATTATTATGGTGGTTCACCAGTTAGGTTTAAAATTTGGTTTCCGAATTAGCTTTAAATTTCGAATTAGATATCAGCCGCTCTATTCACCCTAGCAAACGTAAACCTTCTAGGAAAAGTAATCAAATTCCAGTTAAAAAACTTTTAAACCTGTCACCTCCACCTGCCGTCCAAAAGTTTTGCAACCAGGCAACCCTAGCGGCTCGCTTGACGACCTCTATTAATTAAAGCCTGTGTAAACCGAGCTTTATCGGCGCGGCCGCGGCAGCCAATTAGAGCGGGCGACGTTCGCGCCAAAAATTATGCGGCTTATCGGTTGCCAGTAATGAACTAGGGATGGGTCGGCAAGGTCTAGTGAAAAGTCTGGAAGTATATAGATCTTTTTTTCTTTTTTTGGGTGAGCAGTCCCAATTATTTGTTTTGGAGCTCTGCCGGGTATAATCTTTTTTTCTCTTCGTATTTGACCAGTCTCAGTGAGGTGCCATTTACATTAGTTACTCGCAGGCCTATTTATGTAACTCCAATGTTTTTTTTTTTATTTCACCTGTTTAAATTTTAAATTTCCTGCCATAAATGGGACCACCTTAACTAAGGTAGCACAATAGGCGGTTTAGCGTATGTACAAGATCATTATGATCAGCCTAAGTTTCTCACTATCCTTGAAGTCGCAAGTGAATAGATTACTTCTAGGTAAACTTGCACCATCGTATACCGCACTGCTAAAACAGGGGTCAAACGCGAACCTATTTATTAGAATAAAAACCAAAAATACGTTTACATGATGGTATATTCACATCCCTACTCCATCCGACCGGCCGGAGGGCACGCTCGAGTGGAGTGTGATCGATTACCCCATTACAGGAATATTTTCGCGCCCGCTCCGATTATATCGATGTTAACGAAATTTCAGTGTTGGAAGTCGAGGGAATTTCGCCTAAATGACACAAACTATAGAATGTTTCGAATATGGCTTTTCACGTTATGAAATAGACTGATTTTAGATCTATCCTGACTATCTCAGAGGTCAGGACTAATAGACGGGTAAAATACTAATGACTGATAGCAGACTAATGACTAAGGTTTAGTTGCCTAATACTCGTAGAATAGTCTCTACGAAATTCCATCACGCATTTTTTTTATTTTGCCCCCAAAAAGAACGACGAACGACTTGCTCGTCCCGTTACTGAGTACCAAACAAAAAGAAACAGTTTTTTTAATCTCAATTGGCCCTATTTTTATCTAATCTTAAACAAAAAATAATCAGAAACATCTAGCTATCAAATCTATGTAAGGAAGTTAATTTCAGGATTCATACAATATCTTGAAGAAGCAAAGGCAACCGATGCCGATTCCCAGAAAAGCTATCGCGCAAAGCACCGAACCAAATAACACGAAACTCTATTAAACTAGGAGCAATATGATCTTCATCCAAATTGCGGATCCTCAGGCGGAGCGGGGCCGCCTCGTGCCAATATGCCATTCATCAGCGCACCGCTAAACACCGCGCCCGCGCCAGATAACCGCGCAGTAAACCGACAACAATGCACGCTCGCACTCAATAAAAGATGATAACACCATGAAATATGAACTGCCGACACCCCTCTATCCCAACAACCAACATAAACCACAGTAAACCTTATTCAAATAACCATAAGAACAAATCTTTCCCAGCACCAACTTAAAGTTGAGACGTTTTCCAGTATAACAACTCGTAAGGATAATAAACGCGCACCAACGAAAACAAACCGCAGCCCGAGCACGAATACAGACAAATTTCCCAAAGAAAACATACCAAGTTACAACGTTTCGGAACGAAGCGTCGTCGGCGCGAAACAAAAGCGCGGGAACGGTGGCCATTGGCGGAGGAGATGGGCGTACTCCGGGATAATATGGCGGAAATATTACCGAGGAGGTATTCAAGGTGCACCGGGAGGACGGGGGCCCCAGGGAGCCTCCCGAAGAGGTTAATTACCCGCCGGCCGATAAGGCAGCGGCTCGCTAATTACGTACTTATGGCGGACTGAAATTAGTTATCGTCGGCGGGAAAACGACGCTCACTTTGTTTGCGTTCCATTTTACGGATAATATGTATTCTGCGGCGCCCGAGAGTAATGGAACAAAATTGGCGCCCATTCAGTTTTATCTTTAACGTTAAAGTGTAGGAAGCTCCGTCTGTAGATAATGGAATCATTGTTCAAACAGTGAGCTCTCGGGGCTCTTTTTTAATCGTTTAACTTAATTTTTGCTTTGTTTTATATTCAAACAGCCAGAGAGATCTTTTGTTAATGCGATAAAGCCCCGCATAATTACATGGAGAAAACCTTTCGAGACCTTTGAGTTTCCACTTTGATATTTTATTTCTTCGAGTAAGTTATGCTTAAGTATACGTTGATATTGGACTGAAATGTATTCAAAAGCCGCAAACAACACGAATGGCAGCTGAGCTCTCGAATAAAACGCGATGAAATAAAAAGATGCTGGCGACAAAACGTAGATACTTAATACACGCACCACGTTATCTCTTCAGTTACTTTTGTTTATTTACTGTCAGCCCCTTTAAGAATAGAGGTTATATTCGCACGAGCTCCAGGGTTGTCGCGTAAAAGTATTTTGGTAAGTTTATACATATTTACCACAAAAGCGGCTCAGAGAGAGATCGCGGGATCCGTTCGCCGGTTTTATTTTTCCAAGCTCTAAATGGAGTCGGTGGAGCATTTAAATAAGCTTCGCCGCCTGAAGTATGGTAATGTTAGTAATACGCGGAAAGAAACCGCGCCTGTTTCCGAGAGCGGCCATTTTGAATTTTTGTTTCGCCGGCACTTCGAACTTCTTTAATATTGCATGATATCTATGGAGATGTGGAGAGCTCGTTTTTTAGGGTGAACAAATGTTCCGCTTGAATAAAGTACGTAATGTGCTAGGTTTATTTTCTATTACATCCTTTGTAAAGTGTAATATTTTCATGTTAAAATCTTCTCACTTATGTGTATCTTGCCATAATCAATATAATCAAATCTAATTGTTCAGAAGGTTAAAGCTGCTGATTTTATCTAATAGATATAGGAACCGCTGGTTTGACTTTCAAAATATTTTTAATAGAGAGAAAGACTTAAATTTTCGGTCATTGTAGAACAATGTTCCGGTGTATGTAGAACTGTGTTCTGGTTTGAAGGGCATTGTTTCCAGTGAAATTACTGGGGATATGAGACTTTACAGCCGATGTCTCAGGGTGACGAACGCAGCGCGGTGCCGCGCAGGATTATCCAATGCAGTGTTCTGGTTGGTGCTCTGACTGTTACGGGCAGGCGTAGCGCTTACCATCAGCTGAACGACTCGCTCGTCTCGTCACTCAGTCAAATAAAAAAAATAGCTGCAGAGTTCAACGATATAACACTCGAAGACTTGTAAGGATGTTATAAAAGTTGGAATCCTAAGAAGTTGGACTCATGCGGAGAAATGATCAAAGTCCCTAAGTAAGACTATTAACTAACCACTTTTCCAAATGCTCAAAACTTACAACTGCTACCAATCAAACACATCCAAACACTAACAAGTAATTAATAAAACGTGTAAACTACGTCGCTTCATAAAAACTGTACAGTAGTACAGAATAAAGCTTAGTTACTGCGCACAGTAGCGGCCACATGTCGCCGATCAAAGGAGGCCGATTTTTTTGTCCCATAATTAGTTACAAATTATGCAACAAAAACTCCTGCGGTCCCGCTAGCCTGGCGTGAAGATATGTCTCCCGGAACGAAAGGAATGTAATGAATTTCATTAATTAGGGGAATACAGTAAGTGACAATAGTAATTTAAGGAACACCACTTGAAGACTGTGAGATGGTAAATTTACTTAGTAAAAAAGTAAATGTTTTTATCTCGCATGTAACGTATACCATGAACCATGCTTTTTTTACAAATCTTTTTTTATCTTTCCAACGCTAAGGGATAAGACTGCCCATTTTACTTTTTATTTTAGTAAATAGGCTAGGTATACATTTTGTTAATTTACTGATTACTGATGTGCAGTAAAGAGGTTTTTAACTTTTTATTTTATTCTTTAGCAGGACCGACGTAATTGGCTTTTGGCATGCTACAGAAGGCAACGATTGGAAAACTATGACGAGAAAAAGTGTAGGATGATAAAAGTAACGTTTAAATTACCGTTGCAGTAGATTAGCGAAATAACTGACGGTTATACCACGACGCTTATGTGATAAGCTGACAACCCTATCTACAGGTGCGACTCTATGCCCCACCTACCTATACCTACTTACATAGCTAGAATCGCCTCTACAAAAGCAGATAAGATAAATACTAAAATCCTCACTTACTATCTATTAAACAAATAGTCCAATATCTCATTCAAATTGGGCATCTAAATTACGTGTTCCTTCTAATCATTCTCAGGTCTGGAGCCGTTACGTTCCGTTTCACGCACGGCGCGCGGCGTAAGCGGTCCGTGGTGAGGCCAGTCCCTCCCTACAACTAATTAGCTTCCGTAAGCTGTAAATCTAACTTATACTGCCGACGTCAACGCGCTCGCTTTGATCTCGATGTAAGTGAAACGGAACGGCGAGGATGAGTGATCGGTTTCTGAACGCAGCGTTTAATGTCAAATGTGGCGGGAGCTTGGATCGTTTTTGGTTATTTTTTAGCGGCGGCGTTTGAACTCTAAAGCACCTACCCGCATTTTTTATTCTCTGGTTTTTTAGATAATTCCAAATCGAACGACAAAGAATTTCAATATCTTCGAATCTACATCAGCTGCTTTGAAATCAATTATCGAACCATTCAAAACTAACCGATTCGTACCACCTAGATTTAGCTCGGAGTCAAATTACATAACGACAGAATCCGATCGCCAATACCTAATCCCAGATCGCAACGCGGGGGTGTTACGCCGAGCCAATTACCGTCGGGAGTAATTGAAAGGGGATCGCTTCCTAATTGATTGTTTCTGCTCGCCGGGCGCTATGAGCGATCTGGGCGATTACTGGCCGACGTGATTATAGATAGGGCTAAGGCACACCATAGCACGAAAGCGGTTATAGCCATAGTCAAAGTACATAACGCGTTACGAGCACGTACATAGATCCAGACTAGCCAGAATCCCTGTATCTGCAGTAGTGGGAGGCCTCTTCTGCAAGAGACCGCCTGGACAAGTACCACTTTGCCAGATATTCATCCGCCAAGCAGCAGTTGGCTCATCACCCATTACGCCACGAAGGCCATCAAAGTCAAAAATACTTATTCACATAGGCCTCTAAAGGGCACTAATGAAAGCTCACTGACTCTATCACCGGATTCGGAATACAATGCAGTCGAGAAGAACCGGCAAGATAGATACTACACCGCACCGTCACGCCTACACCGTCTCTCCTTCACTATGGGTGGTTGACTGGTAGAAAATGCTCTTAGCGTTAAGTCCGCCATTTGTACTAGTAAGTTAATCTGTGCAATTAAAGTATTAAATAAATACTACATAGAGAAACAGAAAGTGACACCGGAAAGTGGGATAACGTCCGCGTTCCAAACAGAGGGTGCCGAGTTCGAATCCCTGCGGGGCTATGCAGCACGGTGCGGATCAGCTCGAGTTCGTTTCATTTTGACGTTTGATTGCCACGGGATTCGTCATTTCAATACGAATGACGAGTCCCGTGGCAATCAAACGTCAATATGAAACGAACTTTAGCTGATCCGCACCGTGCTGCATAGCCCCTCTGAAGAGGCACGCCAATGTGTTTCTTGTAAAAACATACATGTACCTATGTCATTAAATAATTATGACTCGCGCATTTCGGTGAAAGAAAACATTGGGAAGAAACCCATGTAATAATAAATGGAGCCTATGGAATGCAATCTACAAAATCGGCGAGTTCTAAAGTATTTTTATCTATGGTCGTGACCCGTGTAAAATAAAAAATAAGTAAAATTACAAGAAGCTGGTTGATCCTGGTATAATAAATAAATATATATATCAAACATAAGAAATTTAATAAAATCACGACACATTTTGGTCTACGTCCAAGTCAGGTTGGTTCCGCGAGGAGGGCGGCAGCGACGGAGACGCCTTGATCAGGATCGAGTCGACAGGCGAAGCCCGGGGCAACTGCAAGGCATTGTGGTATAGGTGCAATAGCCAGAAAAAAAGGCGAAAATATAATAATGATGTTGATGACATCTTTAACATGTATGTTTACTGTTTACCGGCGTTGTGTCGTAACTAAACTTGTCACTGCTGAGCCGTTTTGCTTGTCTAGCCACGGCTGCGGCTCTGCACGCGCCATACTGTTTTCCCATACAAGAAACACAACAGTTGTGTTTTGCCGTACTCGTGGCAAGTTATGAAAAACATGACAGTTGTGTTTTTAGCAGTGAACGTGTTAATCAGCAGTATAGGCACACAACTGTTGTGATAAAATTGACAATACAGTATTACGGGTTCGCATGCCAGCCGTATTTTCGTTAGCCGTAAAATTATAAAAACACAAACGTGTGTGTTTCCAACAGTCAACGTGTTAACTGCTTTATGTATATAATATATAGCCGTTTATAATCAACTTGATTTACTTGTAATTTTAACCGTCAAACCCTTAAAGCTACACAAAAAGTTGCTGCAGTAACACTCGTAACGACCCTCGTTACATTGACCTTAACCACGATTATGTTGACCATGGTTACGTTGACCATGGTTACGAGAAGACTAGAGAACTCGGGTATCGCCGTCAAGAGTGGCAGCTGTTGGTGATGTTTCTATACGGCTTAACCTAAATGTAAAGCTACCTGCGGCTCCTTCCTATGCCGCAGCGACATCGAGGATGACTCGTAAGGTTTCTCGATGACGTGATGGTCGCGGCCGCGCTGCATCTCAGCTAAATTCGTCGCCAACTCGGCAGCTGCCTCGCCATACAGTCTTTGCCCGCGACGGACCTAAAAAAGTAAAGAGAAATTAATGTCTCACGACCGACAGTTACAATGATCTCTTGGTATGTCTCTGTAGATCCTCCTTGTAAGGGGATTACCAAAGATTAATTATCAAAGAGCAGCGGCATCACACCCCCTTACGAAAGTGAGGGGAGACCTGTGCGTAGCACTGGGATGATATGGATTGATGATGATGATGATGAGGGCGCGTTGCATGGTATAATCGTAAATTCTGACCACGACGCTCAGCTTAGAACGACCTGGACATACCATGACATCTTATAGCGATCCCATTTTCAACCTAAACTGGATCCAGTTTAGGTTGAAAATCGCGGCAACATAAAAAATAAGACGTCACGGTACGATTATGCGACGCGGTTCAGTTTAGGTCTTCAATTGAATCGCTATAAGATGTCATGGTAGGCCTCCTGCACTCATCAGTTCAATACAGCAGTACAATGATGAGCGATGATATCCGAGCAGTAACTTGTGCGCTTTGCAACCCAACGACGCCTGTTTCGATGCTCGGAACACTCCAATTTTTATTTTTTATTTGACTAAGTGAAGAGACGAGCGTCGTTCACCTGATGGTAAGCGCTACGCCTGCCCATAACAGTTACAGTGCCATCCATAACTTTGCATTGCATAATCTCGTGCGGCACCACACTGCGCTCGTCACGCTAAGACTTCGGTTAGTTTCATAAGTTAAGTATGACCGGATTTCCATCGCTCCGTGCTTCGTAGGGAAGCCGACGGTCCAGATTGTCATCGGCTGATAGCAGTTACGTCAGAAGCTCTTGGGCGTCTTGATAGACGATGCTTCTCGTAGTGAGATTCCAACAGTCAATGACTCACCTCATCCTTGAGTTCAGCGCGCCTCCTCGACACCCACTCTATTTGCTCTTGTAGTTTCTTACACTCTTTCTCATTGGAGGTGAGGTCGGTCTTCAAAGAATCCATGATCTCTCGATATTTGAACCTGACTGTCTGATCGATGGCGTGAAGATTGTCTATCTCGTTCTGAGTCTCACGGATCTTCGACTTGGAGATGCGCAGGCGGCCTTCCTGGAAAATTAAAATATAATCATACTAAGCAACTCCTTAAGTGGAAATCAGTCATCATAAAATATAAGTATGTAGGCATATATGCATTAAGAAAAATGTATATGCAGCAATATATGAGTGCAGCAGTGGTAAGGTGGCAGATTGGTAAGGCTGAAGATTAGTCACAGTGGCGAGTGGTACCTTCTCAGCCAGTTTCCTGGTCAGGACGTCCAGGTGTTCGTCCAGGCTATCCTTCTGCTCTACTTCGTACCGCTGTACCACGTTGTGGTGGGGGCACAGGCGGTGCACCACCTGCACGGGCATCACCGGCGTGCACGGTGGGCATTCGGGCTCTCTTGACTGGGGACATACAGTAAGTTGACAGTAGAATATAAACTCTGGAGCATCAATATGTAGCATTATATGTGGCAATACCATAAAGCCGCATGCATGTGGAAGACATTTACAAAATAAATAGTGATGTAGGAAGCAAGAAGTAGACAGTCCCAAATTCCATACAGCTCCCCAAGGCTATACCTCAACCGGTAGAAGACAGTGACATTTGCCAACTTATGATTACCTTGAGAGCTCTCCACTTCCATCTAATAAACAGGAGTAGCAGAACCAATGCCACTCCCAGCCCAGCGGCAGCAGTAATTTCCATCACGCCACCAACCGCTTACCATCGTACCTGGCGCCCGCTACTTCATGAGCACACGCGAAACATCCTTGGAAAACATTTCTGCAAAAGTTTGAGTAAATTAAAAAATTACAACTGTCTTAAATATGTCAGAGGCTCGGTCAAGGATACTGTTTGCATTTGGAATTATTTTTTTTTAGGTGCAAAAAGTTTCTTATGTCTGTAGTCAAGTTTTCAGTTCCGATTTCCTAATGATCTGTGAAACCGCTACCGTCTTTCACACTCGCGTAATATAACCTTTTCACTTCTTTTGGTCAAGCGCTCTCGACAGAGACGGTCAGGAGGCCTACCATGACGTCTTATAGCGATTCAGTTGAAGACCTAAACTGAGCCGCGTCGCATAATCGTACCGTGACGTCTTATTTTTTATGTTGCTGCCATTTTCAACCTAAACTGGATATAGTTTAGGCTGAAAATGGCTTATTAGCGACTCAATTTAGGTTGCTACCATTTTCAACCTTAACAGAATCCAGTTTAGGTTGAAAATTGTAGCAACATAAAAAATAAGACGTCACGGTACGATTATGCGACACGGTTCAGTTTAGGTCTTCAATTGAATCGCTATAAGAGGTCATGGTATGCCTCCAGGTTCGAGAAACTGCTAAGTAGATCATCCACCTATACTGAAGGCGTCAATTATGTACAATCGAATGCTGTATCTTACCGCAGTATTCTGTGCACAGTAAAAATGTCCGTAAATTCCTTGACACCCATGGGCATCTATGAGGTCAATCTATCATAAAGTGACAAAGGAAATAAAAATTTGTACCCAACCCCATTGTACTCCTATTGCTTTTTAAAACCGTGTGACAATAGCTAATCTAAATTTAATTACCCACAAGAACGCCCTTATGAGAATGAAGTAACTCACAGACAGATGGGTAGTTAATAAAAAATCGCTAGGTTTAAATCGATAGCTTTTATACCTGAACCAGTTCATCTTTATCATCATTAAACTGTGTCAGCCGAGTGCTGGCTATTAGGCCTCCCTCAAATTTCGTCGCTGGATCCGATTGTCGTGTCTCCTTTACCAACTGTCATCATGATATGTAGCTATTCACGAGTGTTGTATTCTCATCACTAAGTTGTAGATTCTCTAGTATTCATTTTCTACACCATTCCGCTCACAGAACATTAACGAAATTATAAGAAATCATCCAAATCCGACACAAATGCGAGCAGATTGCCGCGAAATTATTCACAAAGCCCCGGGCGAGGACTTGATGATATTGTATTAGGTGATCACATACGAATGCGATTTTAATGGTACGACGTCCCCTCGCAATCAACCTGACGACCGAAATACGTACGAAATAGAGCCTAATTTCCTTGACCGCACGCGTGACGGTTACGACGTTACGCGCGCGGCTTATTCGACCCCAATCTAAATTAAAATCTAAAACCTTGTAAACAAGGCAAGTGCTCACTTTTTCGGGGATTTTAACCCTCGGAATTAACGAGAGATATAAATGGAAGGGTCCGGCTCCGCTTGCTTTGTTTCGTCGCGTGTCGGGAGCGTGGTCGGACTGTTGGACAAACTTTATCGTGCACTTTTGTTTTGATTTCTTGAGGTTGTTATAAATTGCGATTTGATTGGATGGAGGAATCGATTTGGTAGTTGGAATTATTTTTGGCTTTGTTGGTTTAGGTAAGTCCGGAATTCAATTGTTTTTATCCTTTGTCTTTTTTTATTGCAGAATAATAGGCAAGCATTTGACCGCAGTCACACCTGGTGGCAAGTTTTGATGCGGTGTGATCTTTGCCCTTAGGCAACGAAAGTTTTTAATCACAGTGCTAGCACACGACATTCAACGAATTACCTATATTGTCAGCGTCTATCTATCTATCTATTCAGCCCGTATCCACCCACTGCTGGGTATAGGCCTCCTCTGTTTCACGCCATTTGTTCCGGTCCTGTGCCAGTCTCATCCATTCAATCCCGACGTGCTTTGCGATGTCATCCGACCATCGAGCTGGTGGTCTGCCTCGCAGGCGTTGCGCTCCTCTTGGCCACCACTCCGTTACTACCTTCGTCCATCTTTGGTCATCCCGCCTTGCCAAGTGTCCTGCCCATCTCCACTTTAGCCTTGCTATCCGTATACCTACATCTTCATCTTCTTCTTCTTGTCAGCGTACCAAGTGACAAATACATGGCCGAACTTTCAAGACTACTCATATTATTCTATGTAGAATTTTAGTACTTTGCGTCCCTATAGCTAAATTGGAAGTTAAGAGTTAGGACGTAAGGAAGTACTATCTACTTGTTTAGCTACTTTTATGGCTGATTGATTGTGTTGCACATGTTCCTATTAGTTAGAAGAAAAGTAAACCGCATTCTAAACCAAAATCCTAATTAATCATCATGTTAAATATAAACAGACTCATTTAATTATCCATCCGTGATCGCGGCGCCATCTGCTGCACTCTGCGCTATTTGGCTGTTTGGTCCGCGTCACATGCGGTGCTGCCCCGGGCGATGAGGCGACGAGTGCTCTCGCCGTGTGTAAACACACTAATGTGTCATTCAATTGCGTGCTTCTGGTTATTTAAATACCCGTGTATTGATGGGGGGTTTTTTGCTCATTATAATTGTCCCAGAAATAAAGAAATTGGCGGTAGGGTAGCGATTGCAAGCCAGCCCCATACGCGCTTCACTTGTAGTATATCTAGACTATACTTACGTGTATATATTTTAAATCAAAACCTTATTTTGCTATCCAATCTTCTAAAACACACAATCATAAATCTTACGCCATTGACTTACGAGTTATTTTCTCTTTTCCATCTGTGATTGTAAGTAAAAGTGTATTAAAAAGTTGCAGCACCCTTCTAAGTAGGCGCTTTTTTCTTTGTCCCTAATGTAAAAAGAAAACGCGAAAACTTTGGAACGCGACGAGTTTAAATTTTTCTACCCCTAATGCGATTATTACGAGTGGGAGAAAATTGAGTGTGTCTCAAAGTTGGAAACTTGAGAATAAGTTTGGTTTTATTGTCCTTTCATTTTGTTCATTTGAAATTTGGATGCTTGGACGCTTCGAGTGTTCGTAGGTTGAACGACAACAATTTTAGGAGTTTTCTCTAAGAGTTGTTTTGTAAATTCACCCATTCGTTTTACAATAGGTTTACATTTGGTTTAGTTGAGAACGTGACTTTTTTTTAATATTTCCTCAGTATATCTACACAAAGTATTATTGATCATATTTTTTGTGGTTGATAACGGGAGATTTTCTGTGAGCTATTTTGGCTGCAACTGAGCCTAAATATCGAGAACTCAAACAACTAATATAGGTATACCTATACACATTATGGAGTACCGCATACCGCCCGCAGCTGTAGGTAAGTAGGTACTCGTTTGATTGCATGCAAGTGACGAAGTTTGACATCCTCTGTCGTCCCTTTATCGTAGATCGGCCTAGTCCTAATTAACATATTTATTTTCTGCTACATAGGTACCTACATGTTTAAACCAATAGCATACCTACTATGAATATATTTATTAAAATGGGAATAAATAGTATGTAATAGTTATTTAGTTTTACTTTGTACTAGTTACTTAATAATTAATTATTAAAAGAAGTTTTCCGCTGAAAAATATATGAAGTAGGCAGGCACGTACAACATTTTCAATCTTATTTAGATATAACATTTGCTTAAGTGCATATACCAATATATTAAAATATATGAATTCCCAATTCTAAGCAAGCAGGTATATACCTATTTGACAAAAATGGGAAAACTTTGTCCCGCACAAATAAAAATGGTAGATTCCACAAAATTTTGCTAATAAAACTCCTAATGAACATGACAGCGCGCCACTAAGGGGACGCTTTTTATTTCTGTGGTTTGGTTGGAGGTTTTATGTCTATAGGAAAATTAGATACATTTTTGTGTAAAATCAGTGCAATCGAAGATAACCGATAAAGAAAAGCGACAGGCATGAGTCGGTCGGGGTTGATATGACCAACGCACTGACCGCGTCTGCTTGGTTTTCATAGCGGTACCTACGGACGACCGACCTTAGTACTGATTGAATGTGGCCAAATACGGCCTTACCACAATTCAGCCGGACTGCAGTTTTCATCATCATCATCAAACCATATCGTCCCACTGCTGAGTACGGGTCTCCCCTCACTTTCATGAGGGTAAGGCCATAATCTGCCACGGGACCCCGGTCCGGATTGGTGGATAACATACCTACTTACCTCCGAAATATGTGGGTTTCCACACGTTTTTCTTCACCGTAAAGCGAGTGATAATTACGTACATATGCTTTTTACATAAGCACATTGGTTCGTGCCCGCTCTGGGATTTATAATTTTGCTCTTGATTACGCAACAAAAAACAGTAAGAAATAATAATTAATTAATTAAATAATTAAGTTGCCCGCCAAGTAGCTTGTCGTTATCGAATTATAAAGGCCTTGCCTACAAATTATAATTTGTTTATTGGCTGCCTTGTCAAGAAACGGGCATGAATATTGGTTTTAAAATAAAATATAAAGTAAATGCATCCATGATCTTTATTTAAAACGTAAAAATACATTCAACTTACACCTACCCAGTTTTACAATACGAAAAGCCACACATTCCAACAAAGTACCTACTAATTAATGCATACACATTAAAAAACTATAACTAAAAACATTTTTCACCTTTCACTATCAACATTTTAGTAAATTCTATTTATTTCATTAACATTGTGGTCTTTTAAACTTTGGCCAGACCAATTATTAAAATATACATTTATACCTTTTCTAATGTGGCAATATCATAATAGAACATATATAACCTAGTTATAAATCACCATAACATAAATATCATCATTATTCTATACTAGCAATAAAATAGAAATGTCTGTCTGTGATTTCGAAACATAGGGCGTGTTAATTTACGTGAAAACTGCTGAAATGAAATGGAAATGTGACTTATTGCCTCCTAAAACATATTTTATGTATACTTAGCTTAATTTACATCTTTATCAAAACAATTAAGGCAACAGTTCGCTGTTTTTCAACTTATCCCTGTTCCCGGACTATGGTAAAAAATGCTATTTATACGATGCCTAATCATAAATGGCCCTTTTTAGGCTTGTTGTCTGTCTATCTGTCTGAAAGATTTTAGGGTATTGTAGGGTATATTACAGGAATTGTAACGTACATTTTCGTGAATGTTCCATTTAGGTATCTTGCATGGTTCAGAAGACATGCAAATAAATATTTGTCACACGTACTGAACGAACGAGCTCGTGTGCTTTCAAAATTATATATACAATAATGGTGTCTCGTAACTACAACTAGTTATGGGTGTGGTACAATGTTGTGGATCAGAGGATACGATATTGACAAACAAATCAGTGCTAATAATTAATATTCGTATTTACAAAGAACATTCGCTTTTATTCACACAGAGAGTTATAACAAAACACCATATGAATGCTCAAATGATTTTAGTTTGATTTGTCTTCGTCGTCCTCCATATATTCTTCATCTAATTCCACCTGAAAGAAATAAAAAATAGGTCAAAACAAAAGAAGAGCTATTTTTATAGTAATTATGTTGATATGTACATGTGTATGTGTGTGTTGTGTGTGCGTGTGTGTGTAGTAAGAAGTATTCCTCACCTCGTCTTGCATGCCTGCTATGGCTCGGTGGGTCTCCTTCCCGGAGTCGGAGTCTTCATTGGCCTCTTCGACCACTTGCATTGCGTTATCAACATCGGCCTCTGCACAACAACATTATAATCAGTTTATTTTATTTTATTAATTATTGATAATAAACAATTATTAAGATATGATTAAAAATATGGAAAGCCAATTAAAGGAAGCATCAGTTAGAGGCAGTATCTGAATAAGAATTTCTTTCGCGAGCCATCTCGCTCAAACTAGTACACCGGTAGCATGTTTCAGATTTCCAGTCGGACCTGGTTTATTGAGTGATATCTAGTTACCTTCCGAGCCCCCTCCTATGAGCTGCAGCTGGCCGTCGACGATCTGGCCCGACACGACGCCCGACAGGCCAGACACGTTGATCTGCTGCCGGACCTTCCTGGCCTCCGCTTCCATTTGCTGCTGGAGGTACAACTCCTTGTGGTGCACCTTGTTGTGGTACTTGAGGTGGTGCGCTTTGGTGAACTTTTTGTTGCACGGAGTGCATCTGCGGGATAATTCTTACATTTATTCAATTCAATCACACCCTTGATACATCATACAAAAGCTAACTTTTGACGACCTCCGTGGCGTAGTGGGTGTTGAGCCGACTGTGAATCGTGAGGTTGCGAGTTCCCGCACAAGGCTAATATTTGTAGTACCACAAGTATTTGCTCTTAGTCTGAGTGTTTGTAACACCATAGCCTTCGTAGTTCTTGATCCCCTAGATACAAGGAATCCTAGTTATTTATTCTAGCTGATATCGTAAGGGTTCACTCTAATCGCACACACACAGTTTTATTATGCAATACTAAATAAGAGGAATACTTACGAATATTTCTTTTCTCCGGTATGTGTGAGCATATGATTCGCCAGCACATATGAGTATGTGAACGACTTGCCACAGATAGAGCACTGGTACGGCCGCACTCCCATGTGCAACCTGCAAACAGATCATACATCAATATTAACCACTAGCAGCGCCCCACTTTTCACCTGCGTTAACTGTTATCCCGCAGAACCGTCAATTTTTACAGGATTCAAATATCCTATGTTATATTCGAGAACCAAACGTATCTATTTACAAAATTTCATAAACTCTCCTTGATCCAATGCGAAGTAAAATGGAAATTATTTATCCCTCGGGAACCTTTAATTTTTACGGGATTTAAAGTACCCTATGTTCTATTCCCGGACCTAAAGTATATACTTTTCATCAAAATCCGTTCAGCCGTTTCGGCGTGAAAAGAGGACAAACACACAGACGCACAAACTTTCGCATGTGAAATGAGAAAAAATTCACTTCAGTGAAATGAGACTAATTGTTTGTCAACCTGCACAAGTGTGGGCAAACCATACAAACCCAAAAACCGTGACATTTCATGTTCTCTGTGAAACTCCTTAGTAGTTTCAGTAGTTTCCACCACTTTACTGAACCATGACGTTGACTAAACTACTGACTCGACTTTTGACTATTTAAAATAAAACCATGTTTGTTATTTTGACACAGACTAAATGCAAAAATACGTCGTTCTCGTATGCTTCTCTGTTTTCTGGTGTATAATAAAGTATTTTCTATCCTATTCTATTTATTCTGTTTAGTTAAGACTCACCTCTCGTGCTTCTGCCGGCTGCCGAAGTCACCGAAGCGGCGGTCGCAGATGCGGCACTTGTAGGGGCGCACGCCGGTGTGCCGCAGCATGTGTCGCCGGAGCTCCATGTTCAGAACGCAAGCGTAGCCGCACAGGCTGAGGAGGAGACACCGGTTTATTTAAATGTTACTGAGCAACAAGACCAGTCTCCATCTGTAAGAGCAACACCTGCCCATAACAGTAACAGTGCCACCCAGAACTTTCCACAGCAAAATCTCGCGCGGCACTGCACTGCGCTCGTCACCCTGAGCACTGTGGTGCAACAGTCTAATCAATAATTGAAGTAATCAGAGAGACTGATGTCACCAGTGGAAAACATACCTGCAAACAAATGGTTTGATGCCCAGATGCCTGCGAATGTGCGCTTGTAGAGAAGCGTTCGAGGAGAACGAAGCACCGCAAGTCTCGCATGTGTGCCTAAGAACAAATAAAACATGATTAACCTGTGAAAACTTCTGTTTAAACTGAATGTGTGACACTCCAGGCTTTAACTGATGTTGTGTAACGTTGTAACATGGTTATTAGACGGCAATTCTGCATAGTAGCCGGTCTTTGTCCACTAAACCAACACCATTTCAGTATAGGTGTCACAGACAGCCCCCTGTGCAGAAGATGCCTGGAGGCCTACGAATAAATAACTAGAGGTAAAATATAGGGCACACATCCTGGTCACACCATGAACCCCGAAGGAGGCCTGCAGCGAGATCCATAGGCTGCTGACCTTTCTGAAGAGCATTGGGTGGCTGGACTAGCAAACCACTACGATGAATGGCGTAGTTGTGGTACTCAGTAGGGGTCCCATTACAATGTTGTTATATAGAGTAGTGTAGAAAGAACTTTAATGGTGTTTGTTCAGTCCGGTAGTGCGTACTACCAGTAGGGAATGTTACCAAAAGTGGCGCCATTGGCAATACTTTAAAGCATTCACTACTGAAAACACAACTGTGGGGTTGGCTGTATGGGAAAACACTACGGTGTGTGCAGGTTCATACCTGCGGCTAGACAAGAAAATCAGCTCAGCAGTCAAAGTGTTAACCTAATGAGTCATCTATCGCCGTCCCTTTCATTTTCATAAGGTTCAAAAGCGACAACAAATTTTAATCATTTGTCAGGACTCAACTAATTTGTACCAACATAATTGGCACCACTATCACATGGCAACTTACGTCTTCCCATAGTTATATTTCTTCTTGTAGGGGTACTTCTTCTTTGGCTTAGGGTTGAGAATGTGGTCAGGAATCGGCTCCGAGAATGCCATTATGGTTTCCTTGAGCAGCATGTCTTCGGTTTCAGCATCAGGTTTGACTTTGACTACTTTGGGTGGTTTAGGCTCGTGCTTGCGAGGGCGACCGCGCTTGCGTGGTGCTGTGACCTAAATGGAAATATTTTTTAAGTATATATAAATTAATTAATTAGTAAACTAATAAGCTTAGAGCTGATTTAAATGTCATTAATTAAATGGGATGAGTTAACTTGTGAAACTGAGCCAGTTAAGTTCTTACCATACTTTGGACGCACGCACACACACACTACTCAACTGGAAAATCTCTGTCCAAACAATGACAAGGTTACCTTACCCAGCTTCCCAAATTATCTCACCACCAACTAATGATATCCATATTACTTACTCTTTAACGCGGAAAAAAAAACAAAATATATCCTTATACACACTATGTTTTGTCTGTCCCAATTATTTATTAACTATTGCAAAACCAAATTTTATGAAGATCTGTTCGAAGAGGGGAAACAGACAGTTTCATGTACAAATTAGTAGGATGTTCAAACTTACGACTGGTTTTTCCTCTTCTTCTTCTTCATCTTCCTCATGAGATGGATCAAAGTCAGGATCTTCATCCTGAAAATCTGTGAGGACATGGAAAAAAGCATGTTATAGTATTTCTATTCTATTCTCCTTTTATTAGATTCATTTGTACATATATAACATGTAAGAGGTCATGGTGGTCTGAAAGAGATCGCTCTAAGCGGTAAAATCGCCCATTGTGACACAATTATTTTTTTTGCCGATTGGCAAATCCCCTATCGCCAGTCCACCACTGGATGGAATGAAAGGGAGGACTTGTATGAGCTCCAGGCGGAGGACTGGCAGGAGGTGGGTGTTAATTACCCAGATGGCCATTCAAGTATTATGTACGCTGAATTTTAATAAAAATTGATGTGATGATGCATTCTGAGTCTTACCATCACCAAATGTCTCCTCTTCATTGAAGTCCGCTGGCTCCTCCTTGATCTCCAAAGTGTCATTTTCTAACAGGGCAGTCAGAGACTGCGGCTCCTTTGGTGGATGTTTCACCTTCTTCCGAGTGTATGGAGATACCACTGCAATCAGAGATATTACAAGCTGATGAGAAAGCATCTCCTTGAGCAAAAAATCAACCATCAAAGCGTTGAACTTTTTTTTTTTTACTATGGCTTATGCGGAGTTGTCACAATTTTGATATCAACAACAATACCAACAACTTATCTATACTAATATATAAAGATGAAGAGTTTATTTGTTTGTTTGGTTGGTTGGTTGAAAGCTATGATCCCAAAAAGTACAGGTTCGATTTGAACAATTCTTTTTCTGTTGAATAGTTCATTTATCGAGGAAGGTTTAGGTTTAGGTGCAACCTAAATTACACTCTATATTGACAATGCAAGAGTTGTTATTTATTGCCGGAGTGAAGCTTCTGCTCTTTTAGTATTCTGTGCTATATTGACCTTATTGATTCAAGTTATGGTATGGGTTCGGGTGACTTTTCAATTGGTTTATTGATTGATGGTATGCCCCCACAAGTACGTTTGATTGCTATGTTATTAAAGACAATTAAGTGTTGGTTGTATACATACTTGTATATTATGGTGCAGCCATACACAAGCCGGCACGTACTTGAATTATAGTTAGTTTTATAGGTTTTTGAAGTAAAACTTCTTTACGCACGCTTGACTTGGGGAGTAAGCTGGTGGATGCATTACGCAAAATGTGATTAGGCGAGCCGAATGGAAGTTGAGTGGAACATAGAAAGAGAGAGAGTTACGTTTTGTATATTTTTTAAAATATCTTATATGAATATTTGTTTTGAAAAAATTTATTAGTTGAAGTTTTACTTCTACTTTGTGTCCCAGCAGGCATTTCATTTTTTTTTCCATGGTTTTTTCAGGTCTGAAATTGGTTTGAGTAATTTAGATTCATCTTCATTAAAATGTCTAATGCTGCAGTTGGTACTGCTGTTGTTATTTTCTGACAATCATCAGGGGTCCGGGCTGGATTAGTAGATCACATCCCACCAAAATTATTCTTGAGTGTGTGGGTTTCCTAATGTTTTCTTTCACCGAAAAGCAAGTGATATATTTTATAATGTTTTCCATTTGCACTGCACTATCATGTTTTTAGTAGTTGTTAACAGTTCTAAGAATAATGGGTACATACCTATCTGTCCTTGTTCATTAGGGTACTTCCGAGGCCGTCCCCGTTTCCTAGGTCCCGGAGCCTTTGTCACCACAGCATTGTTGGGACTCTTGGCGAGAGACCTTGACCATTGACCCTCGGGGTCATGTTCCACCGGAAGCTCATACTGCAGGAGCATGCCATTCTCTTGCTTTATGGTGATGGTTTCTGTTTCACTAGGAGCTGCAGGTGGATTCAGAACATTAGATTTAGGAGGTTGTTTGTTGAAGATATTTAGAGGTTATACAGTTTATAGGAACAAATCCTTGATTGTTCTTACAGTAGGTTCGTGAACATTTTGATTATAAGTTTCATGGATGTTTCAAGGGCGTGGGTGCGGCATCGGTACTTACTGCTTTTTGACGTAGATGCAAGAACTGCAGCAGAAGTCTTCTTGAACTCGTCCAAGCATTCTTTCAGGGTCTCGTTGGAAGAGACACATTGCTGTTTGAACTGGTAGGCTAATGTAAGCCTGTCTACGCAATTCAAGCAAATTAGCGTCGGCAGAGCGTCATTTTTTGTGACCTAAAATTAGGATTCCAATAACGAAATTTTTCCCAAAACCAACATTTTCTAGTAAACAAAACTCGGGGATGTCAGCAAAAAATCTTAGTTTCGCCACAAATAAACCAATATAGCAACATTAATAGTGGTAAAAATTAGGGTGGCCATCGCAACCATTTTGAGGTGGTAATTTTTACGTACCTCTACACCGCAGCAGAAGGCGTACTTGTCACCAAGTTGTTCATTATTTTCGTCCCAATCGAAAAGGGAAACCATATCGCCGCTCTCTAAACATACTCGGCACGTTAATTGCCAATCCATTTTGATATCAATTCTATGCACAAACGCAAAGATACGTCAGAATTTCCATTAATTGAAATGTTTTCTGAAGCCGGAGAACAGATTGTTTGACTTTGTTGGTGCCAACATGACAAATGTCAAAAATCGTATAAATCGCGCCGAAAGTGCTGTATCCGGTAAAGGTCGAAACACATACTAGTCCTTTACCGGTAAACTCCGATAATCTGCATTTGGCGTGGCTATGATTGTGTAATGAGGGCCTTGTGTACTAAATTAATGTGTGCTTCATATATATTTACGGTATGTGGTGTAAGTATTATTTATAGGTGCATATACCAAAATCTTTTTGGACTCCATTTCCACATAACAATCTACGTACATTATGTACGTGTTACGTACATTGAAATATATTGCAACCTACAAAAACCAATGTTCTTCCCTTTCCCATTCGCCAGTTCTTCTTGCACAGTTGCACACCCACCTCACTCAAACAAAACGTCAAAAATCTAAATGATTGTTCTGTCTGTGGTCAAAATCTGTCAAATTGGTGACAAATTACAACAACACAACAATAAACACGATGAAATTAATTAAAACTCAGTGAATATATAATATATCAACATCATAATGGAATTGTTTAGATCAGAGCTATACTACATATTCGTTAGAAAAGAATCAAGCTTGTGGTGGAACCGTTTAACTGGAGCTTTTTCAGTTCGCTCAGGTACTCATTTTTATTTTCGTATTTCTGCCGTTTTAGGCACTTATTTGACCTAGATTTCCTTTTTCAGCTCTAGTTCAACTAATTGCTTTTCCGTTCGAAACTATTCAGAAATTATTGCATATGAGAATAATAATAAATGAGATGATTAATTTGCGTAACAATTTCGTCTCAAATTCTTTTTTTCAGCATGGGATCTTTCCGACATCGAAGATATAGAATGTTTAGGCATTACAGAAGGTATAATAGGCAAAGTTGACCATTCCAATATATTCGAACAACGTCTGATGATCATAAAAGAGAGTGTACCCGTTGGCAACATATACTTCCACCATACAATATATAAAATCAAGTCAATATCGTTTCTGAACATGGGAGCTACGAACCAGGAGGTGGAGCTATGCCCATGCACGAAGCATGGCTCCTCCAGTTCTGTGGCAAGTGTGAATAAATCTATAAATAAGAAGATGGGCACTCGCCTCTTTGAGAACTCAGCTTTTTTGAACAAAACCGTGGGGGCAGTAAAAAATGTTAGTAATACTATTAAGACGACAACGCAACAAGCCGCTACTCAGGTAATGAATTGAAATAATTAAGTCTTTATTTGTAAAACAATGTAAAAAGGTAAAAAAAAATTTGATTACTCCTGTTCTCTGCAATGAATAAAGCTGCTTATAAATTCTGACACAGGCCCTATGAAATAACTCATTCTTGGTGGGGTTGACATATTAATGTGGTAATAATCCATCTACAATCTAAAATAATATTATCCCATGGCATGTAACAATTAAACTATGTCCAATATTTGTTTTCTGTGACAATCGAGAAGTTGGAACTGATTTAACATTCCCAGGTAAAACAATCAGTGAAGAAGCATAGAGACCCGAAGCTAGCCGAGCGCTTCGAGAAGCGGCTCACAGATGAATTGCACAAGATCTTCGATGACTCCGACAGTTTCTACTATTCTCGGACTCTCGACATTACCAACAGCCTTCAACGGCAATACGAGATTGAGAAAATACTGGAGACTGAAGAGAGTAGTAAAGCAGTGACGGACATTACGAGGTGGTGGAAACATGTTGATGATAGATTCTTCTGGAATCGGTATATGTTGAAGGATATTATCGCTTTAGGGGTAAGTACATATAAAAATACTAATAAGTAATTTTGTAACATAATTACATTACTCATTCAGGGAAGTCCAAATGAAAAAATCAGTCTTAACTATGTTTTAGCAGGATAATTGAAAAGATTTTTATTAACAGGTACTCAAGTGATTTGCACTGTAGTGTTACTACTAGTGTAGTGTCTACTAGGCCCATGGTTCCACACACCTAGACTCAAGAGCAATTATAACTGTGGTTGACATAAATCTGCCCTATATGGGAATTAAACCCTTAACCTCACGCTTTGGAGTTTGCTTATTACCTACTGTGCCACAGAGTCACAGCGGACGGATATGGCTACTAATGATGATGCTCTACATATATAGAATAGAATAGAAAAGAAAACTGTTCTCTTTGTTCTTTATATTTTTTATTCTTTTATACTCTCTCTCTATATTTTTTTAATCTCTTTCTTTTTCTTTATTTCGTATATAATTATGGGTGACAAGTTTCACATTCTTATATGACTTTGACTTTACCTTCCAGAGCCCAGCCTGTGACCAGTGGGTGCTCCCCATCATCCAAGGCTATGTACACCTGTCCCAGATCCCAGTGGTGCCAGATGGTGCACCTTTGAACACAGAGTCCTTGGCTGCCTCCAGCACCTGTGATGAGACATTCACTCTAGGTGTTGTGTCCAGACGGTCCCGTTACCAGGCTGGCACCAGGTAATATGAGAGTCAGCTACCATTGCTGAGCACGGGTCTCCCCTCCCCTCACCCCTCACTTTCGTGAGGAAGATTAGGACATAATCCACCATGTTGATTGTCTTTTTTTTTCATTATGATCCTAAGCAATGAGACAAGCATGTCGTTCACCTGATCGAGATTTAAATTATCAAAGGACAATCAGATGGAAGACTTCAGCATAAACTATTTTTAATATTTCTATTATGTTTCAGGTATAATCGGCGAGGCATCAATAGCGGAGGAAAAGTCGCCAACTATGTTGAGACTGAACAGATTGTCTCCATAATTTGTTCAGACAGCATTCACAGGGCATCATTTGTTCAGGTACAGTCGTCAGAGCGAATACCACCTTCCACCACCACATCGTCACTACCACCAGGGACCAGCAGCCGTATTATATAACTCCGATGACAATGAAAATCGGATTCATTTGTCTTTTTGCCCATACTTCAAACGTCAAATGAATTAGATATATTTTATTTTATTTTTATTTATTTGATGCACAAAACAAATTACAATCATTGTAACTTATAAGTTAATTATATTTTTTTATTGTAGTTATATATTAGGTTGCAGGATAGCTGAATTTGATTTGAATATGCAGGTCGATTGCTTGATACGAGACAGTATCGAATGAAATTGATTTTGTTTCTAATAGAAAAGTTCATAATTGCTTGGCAGATTCAAAAATTGAACTTTTCTCATACACAATAAATCTGAGATTTGTAATTAGAAATAACAGTTATTCTAAAACGTAACACGAATACGCGATGTTCAGTAAAATCAGGCATACCTACAATTTGTTATTTTTTTACATTTTTTATGTATTTTGAACGTTTCAGGTGCGCGGCTCAGTGCCAATATTCTGGAGTCAGCCGGAATTGAAATTCAGACCACCGCCACAGCTTGACAGAGGTATTTTACTTTTGGTCACAGAATACTAAAGGAGTAGAAACTTTACTCCGCCAAATCATTTAAATATAACTGTAACGGGCTGGATTCCGTATTAGGTTATACAGAAAATACTTGTCACAAGTTAATCAATATATTGTCTTTCAACAAAGTTTACAAACTGCTTGCACACTGGGCTGCGCGCTCTGTTGTGCCTCATAACGACTTTGCCTCTGTCACAATAGAGTCCAATTCAGGTCGCACAGCGCTAATTAACAACAGTTATATTCACCTGCAAATTTATACCTAAAGTGTGGACTGAACCAGGCCTGCTATGGTCACTGTCTGCTTGTCGAATGTGGTAGTGCTGGCCTCATGTCACCGTTTGTCAGGCCATTCAAGGGCTTATAGTGGCTTGGCGACTATTAAACTAAAATTCTAACATCGCAGACGAGGAGACATCCCACGGTGCGTTCAAGAAGCATTTCGAAGAGGAACTGTCTCTCTATAAGCAAGTCTGCGTCGTGAACCTCGTGGAGCAACAGGGCCGCGAGCGGATCATCTGGGAGGCCTACGGCGACCACGTGCTCAAGTACAACAGCCGCGACGTCATCTACGCCACCTTCGACTTCCACGAGTACTGGTACGTGATACTAATATCTCTATTAGTATAAGTCCTACTATGTATCCTAACTAGTATTATAAATGCCAATATGACTTCGTTTTAGTTAGGAGGTTAAAGTTTGAGAGCATGGATAGATGGATGGATGTTTGTTACTCTTTCACGCAAAAACTACTGAACGGATTTAGATCAAATTTGGCAAACAAATAGTTTTATATCAGGATTAACTTGGAATACTTATTGTCCTGTAAAATAATATTTAATAATAAAAGAGTGTGACTATCCACAGTGTTGCGCCTTTTTGTAAATATCGTATAGTTCCATGTCGTCGTTTCATATGTTTGCGTACTCACACATCTTGCGTATGTACTGATATGTTATTTTTATGTGTGAGTTGTTGTCAAATCAGCCTGTTTGTATGGATTGCTCCAGGTGCAGCAATGGCCCGTGGTACGTGTATGTGTGCTGGTTTGCTAGTATAGGTAGTTTCCGTTTGTGTTTATGCAATTACATTTATCTTTATCTTTATCTTTATCAAAACGACAACGTGGTCGACCCCGGGGAAGGTGGCGCGACGAACTGGAGGCCTACCATGACATCTTACAGCTATTCAATTGAAGACCTAAACTGAACCGCGTCGCATAATCGTACCGTGACATCTTATTTTTTATGTTGCTGCCATTTTCAACCTCAACTGGATCCAGTTTAGGTTGAAAATGGCAACAACGTGCGACGCGGTTCAGTTTAGGTCTTCAATTGAATCGCTATCGGATGTCATGGTATGCTTCCTGAACTCATATAGAACGGATTGGCTAGTAGTAGCAATAGACCGGAAGTCACGGAAGGAGGGAAGGGAGGCCTTTGCTCAGCAGTGGGACGACTTAGGCTGATAATAATAATAATGATTTATCCTTATCCGCGGTCCACAGCCGCGGCATGCACTACGAGAACGTGAGCATCCTGATCAACGCGCTGGCTGACATCATCGGCGAGATGCGGTTCTGTTGGCGCGACGACCGCGGCCTCATCTGCGCGCAGGACGGCGTGTTCCGCGTCAACTGCATCGACTGTCTGGACAGGACCAACGTGGTGCAGGTGAGCTGCACTCGGTTACAAAAAAAAAAACAAAGAATATACAAAAGAAAAGTACTCTTAAAGTTTTTTTTTAAATTAGACTAAGTGACGAGACGATCAAGGCGTTCATCTGATGGTAAGCGCTATGCCTGCCCATAACATTTACAGTGCTATCCAGAACTTTGAATTGCATAATCCTGCGCGGCACTGCTCTGCGCTCGTCACCCTGAGACATAGGGTCTAAAGTGTCATATGCCCAGTAATTTCGCTGGAAATAGTGCCCTTCAAACCGGAACACAGTAATCTTACTAATATTTAAGAAAGAAATGTCCAAGTGACTACATAATATGATATGAAACACAAAGACCTCTCTTTCGTAGCTTTCCGTCTCTTATCGTCTTTACCGACTTCTATACCTTACAATAATATCTGTTGGTTTAAAATCTCTTCCAGACTGCAATAGCCAAATACGTGTTGGAGCTCCAGCTGTGCCGGCTGGGGCTGGCCACCCCGGGCTGCGGCCTGCCGCCCTCGCTGCGCCAGGCGTTCCTCACCATGTGGGCCGACAACGGAGACCTCATCTCCAGGCAGTATGCGGGCACTAAGGCGCTGAAGGTAACTGTCATTGTATTACTAAATAAGTTGACGCGTTTTTGGGGATCCCTAGCCAAATGTACAAACGAAACCCTTTTAAATTCAAAGAGATAAAGTAACAGTAGTTGGGAATGATATTCCATACATGGAATCCATTCGGATTCAAAACATTCGCCCGTAAATTTTCATTGGATAGGTCCTAAAAATGTATATAATGTTTCCTGAGTGATTTTTCTTAATAAGAATAAGAATAAGAATAAATTTTATTGTATAAAACTGTGTGTATTTAGATCTTAAAATTATTTATGTAGCAACAGTCTATATCCATTTCGGATGTACAATATATATTTTTTTAATAATTATTAGAGACATAGTTATAAGTTAGACATTATCAAAGAATTCGTTAAGACTATAGTGGACTTTACATATTAACCACTCTTTTAAACTTTTTTTGAATAAAAACAAACATTTTAAATCTGATGGTAATTGTTATAAATTCGAATAGCACCGATAAAGGAACTTTTGTAGTACATAGTATTATTAATTTGGGGTATACAGATATTTATAAGCTCCGATATTCATTAACAATAACCCCTCTACCTCCTTTTTTCTAAGTTTCCAACATTTTCAATGATTCAATGTTGGTCTTTTGTTTATAAAGTGAAACTTTGTTAACAATGAATGGGTGAACTTTTAAATCACTAGTCACACTTTTATGTTAAGCTCGGCCATCACTTAAGAGTTGACACTTTGACATCAAGTTAATATGTTATTGAAATATCCACTATTTACGAATTCCTAATATTTCCAGGGCGACTACACACGCACTGGCGAACGGAAATTCACCGGGATGATGAAAGATGGTGTCAACTCTGCCAACAGGTAAAGTAACTAAAGTATTACAATTTCAGATACGTCACAAACTTGATGGTAGTCGAAACTTTTAGCCGCACTTCATAGCCAGGTATACGCGTCAAAGACGCGCGTCTGACGCTTGACGCGGCTATCGGATGTGAACCTAATCTAGGTAAAAATAAGGCAAAATTGAAATTAAAGTTTCTAATTACATCTATTTGACGAAACAATAGAATTTTTGTATAAAGATATTAAGTTTTTACTTAAGTGGTGGATATTGTACTCAAGTAGTGTGCTCAGAAATAAAGTGGATAGATGAACACTGAAAAACCAATAGCAAAATATTACAACCCTATTTATCGCAAAATACCAACATTTAGGCCTGGAAACGCAACCTTAAAGCAACTACAACAGAGCCTATTTAATTTTCTCATAGATACCTCATACGACATTTCAAAGACGCTCTCACCCAATTCGCCATAGACATAGCTCTCGGACAGCCACCGAATATGGCAACTGTGGCCGAATTCGACAGCCTCTGGACGGACGTTAAAACTGCCACGACGATGCTATACTCGAACATGGAGAGTGAGAGAGCGAGCGATATGATGCCGAGCTATTTCGCGTACGGGTTGGCTAGAGAGTTCGCGATAGCAGATGTGGCTTACGGAGCGGGGAGGTCAGTTTTAATGATCCGTCGCTAGATGGCGCAAAAGAAAATAATTTAATATGTTTTGTTGTAAAATATTCCATTTCACGAATGTAGCGGTTAAGTTTACATACGTGTGTGTGCGTGTGAGAGATTCCATATATTCGCACACTAAGGTGCGAGCCACATAATAGGACGTAGGGCACGGACGCCTTGCCGTTCCATTTAAATTTTATTCTAATTTTATTTAAATTAGGTGCAAATTCGAATCCACCAAATAGCGAAATTGGGCCTCCCCGCCATTTTAAATAGGCCATGCCGTTTTATTAAAATTGAATTCTAAGTATGTGGAAATAAGGTGCAACTTCTAACACACCGAAGAGCGAGGACCGGGATGAGTTGTTTGAGCGCCTCGTCATTCTAAATTGAGCCTTATTTCCTTAAGTTTGAATGGAACAACAAAGCCGCCGCGCCGCCTGTCTTATTGTATTTTATCTCCTAAAGTGCATGGTACACCAAGCAATAACGATAGTGAAACGGACGTCGTGAAATAGAATACATGTAACTGTTTGAAGCACGCGCTTTCTTGTTTGTTTTGGGACCTCCTCCCCGTAATGCTTTAAATTACTTTAACACATTACAAAGAAACTTGCACGTTTGTCGGATTTTGTCACGATATTCTTCATTTATTCTTCTTTTAAATCTATATTTCAATTGTTCTAGGATGATTCTGTATATAAAGTTGGTTAATAAGGCCCCGAAAAAGGCTGTGATATTTCTTTTTCTATTTTTAACTCTTTTATAAGTTTGACCCGGAAGGCCGGGTCTGCTGCGTCCATGATTTCGTTTGTGGGCATGGGGCCTAGCTGTTAGAGCAACCTCCGGGATTGTAAAAACAATGTTTTGTAAGAAATTTGGTGCAGCCGACCCGGATATACTTCCTGATTTCGTACCTAAATTATTGTTAGAAAATCAATATTTTTTTACCCTATTTTAAATATTGTAGTATCCATTTGAAAATTGTAATTAGTGATAGCCTAGCGTTTGGTCACAACTTTACTCGGAGTTAGTGTGATGGTAAACATGCTATTCCTAAAATGGCTGGCCCTTAAGGGCTATACTGCCTTGACTGTTGACTAAAGAAAACACACATGTTTGTGTTTTTTATAACATTACGGCCTGCACTGCTGTATTGTCAGTTTTATCACAACAGTTGTGTGCGCATTTCATTGAGTTTAGCTACGACGCAGCGCCAGTGCTAGTAAACACACACGTTGCGTGAAGATTAGCAAAAGTGCAAAAAAACCGATTCAACAGTCAACTAGTTAATATTTGTTGTGTTTGATGGAAACATCATAAAAAGGTGGTCTGGAATCGATCGTTCTTTCGATAAGACCGCCAACTGTTCCCTAAACTTAATATTATTGTTTAGTTTGAAATGTACCGTAACAAAGTATATTGTAATGATGTTTCGGTTGCTGCCTTGTTCTAGATACTACCTGTCGACGTTCAAAGACGCTCTGCGGCAAGTTGCCATCGACGTGATGACCGGCGAGTCGCGCTCCATACCGGAGCATCTCGTGGACTGCTCCAAACTGGAGGTGCACATGGTTAAGGTGGCGATTTTTGCTTTAATATGTAATAATATTTTGCCTCCCAAAAAATGCCCTGCAAAAGACCGGCCTTCTTACGAATCTGCCGAAAGGAAGTTTCTAAAAATGAGTATTATTTCCATTCTATGAAATCTCGGACGGCCCGCTGTAAAGTAAATATTAAAAAAAAATACTCGGTTCCAGAATCAAACGCCGGATTCCGCTGCGATGGCGCAGCACGTTAAATCTCTCATCGACGACTGCAAGAAGCTGCTAGTAGACTCAGAGCCAGTCCTGGGGTCTTGGGGCCTCATCGACGCTGACCCTAAGTAAGTTTTTTTTTTTATTTGGCCGTGTGACGAGGCGAGCAAGTGTTTCAAATGGTAAGCGCTACGCCTGTCCATAACAGTTACAGTACCACCCAGAACACTGCATTCCATAATCCTGCGCGGCACTGCACTGCGCTCGTCACCCTGAGACATCGGCTCTAAAGTCTCATATGCCCAGGAATATGCCTCATATGCCTCCCACTTACTACTTTATACTATCTGTAACTGTTATGGGCAGCCGTAACACCTACTATCAGGTGAACGAATTGCTAGTCTGTCACTCAGTCAAATAAAAAAAAAATATATCTTCTCCGTTCAACTTCTTAATAGTTAGATTTATGATCATTATTACAGCACCGGGGATCCGCAAGAAACCGAAATGGACAGCGTATTACTGCTAACAAGCGAGGCGTACTACGTAGCGGACTACGACGAGACGTCGGACCGCGTGTTGTCTGTGCAGCGCGTGCCGCTGGGTGACGTCACCGCGGTGGAGCTCGGCACTTTGGACGCCAACTCTACGGTAACCATATCATCATCAGTCTGTTAAGATGCTAAGAGGCTCGTCGTTCAACTATTGTAACAGCGTGTTACTGCCAACAAGCGAGTCGTACTAGGTGGCGGACTATGACCGGACGCCGGACGCGTTGGAGCTCTAGGAGAGATTCAGAAACACATTTTCAGTAGCTTCATATCTTTCTATCGCTTAGAAACATAGTGCGCTAGAGCGAGAAATGTCACTGGTCTCAAGCCCCACCTTGACGGAAGAGTATAGCGAACAAGCCAAGTCCAACCCTTACATTAGACGTAGTGAATATTAATTCTTACCCATATTTTTTTTAAGTTGAATATTGCTTGATACAGATATTCGGCGTGGGTCGCAAGAGCGGCGCGGAGGCTCTCTACTGCATAAGGCTCCACTACACGCACAATAACGAAGCCGGCTACTTCCACATGTTCCGCTCCACCACGCTGCGCTTCTTCAACAACATGGCCGTCGCCATCAACACCAGGGACGAGATGATCGGTGCGTACACACAGACACACACACACCTTAAAATGTATTGGTCATTAAAAATTAAAACGTAGGACGTAGGATGAAAATCTCGGACGTGGAAAAACAGATCACATAGCTGAAGTGGAATGGGGTGGAGTGAAGGGTAGATGGACTAGGGTAATGTCGGAATGGTGGCCAAGAAATAATCGGAGGTTAAGAGGCAGACCACCTACCCGATGATCAGATGACGTCACCAAGGTTGCAGGAAGGCAGTGAATTCGTCTGACGCAGGACCGGAAAGAATGGTGTCTACATGAGAAAGCCTATACTCGACAGAGAGTTGATGTGGGTTGAAATTCATCATAGATAGAAAAATAACCATCCATCCATATTACATTTCCAGAGTCGCTGCATTCGATCTGCGAGTCGCTGATGGTGGCGCGAGACGTGGCCAAGCTGCCGCCTGTACCATTCCACGATGGTATCAAGTTGGAGAGGAAGAAATCAAAGGTACGAGCAAAACACGTGTAAAGGTCATAGGATCCTCTTCAGAAGCGCTTCCAACATGCATGTACGCTAGATGGCGCTGAATTCAATATGGCGGTTGATGTTGCCAGTTGCCACACGTCATAAGTGCTAGTATAGATGGAGCCTTTGCAATTTTGGGCTCTATGCCCTATAGGGTTATGCCTATTATCAAGCTTAAAAGTTTGGTGTGCTAAAGGCGTTAATGGTCATATTACTACTACTAAATTCGCATCCATAGATATTGGAATTAGTCGATTTTGACAGATCAATAGTGACGTCATATCACGTGACTTGCAGTTGAAGCACAGTCTATTAAGTTTTAGTTTAAAATCCTTATTATTTTTACAGTCGATCGAGTATAATACAAAAATAAGTGGAATCGAGTTTCTAGAAGTGATTGGACTCAAACCTATGGTACACACAGTTTCTTTTCTATTGTTTCTTTATTACTTCAGCTCGAAATGGCTACATGGATTTTGATGCGATTTTCAGGGTTTGATACCTTTGTTTTTTTTTTTTAAACTAGGTTGATTGTTCTGAAATTCTAAATGTAGTTTCTGACAACGCGTCTTTTACCCACCTATGGGGGAAAGAGAATTTTCAAATTTGTAGCATCGAAGTCGGCTCATCGCCCACTTAGTGAGACAGAGAGAGCGAGAAAGGCCAATTCTTTTGACATTATTAAGATATGTCTTTTATACATCTTGTTAACAAATATGTATCTATTAGGTAAATCCTAACCACACTCAGTCCGGGTCGGCGCGCTCGTCCCTCTACCTCGGGCTGTCGCAACTGCCCGCGCTGCCAAGAAACGTGAGCGAGACTCAACTGGTGGCTGATATAAGAAGCGTCGGTATGTACTTTGATATATTTAAGTGTACCAACACCACCACTTAACCAACACGACTAGTGTTGTCAGGTGTCCCGATTTTCAGAGGTCTGGTTATACGTCGCGATTCACCCCTGATCTGGACGCCGATTGTCCCAAATTTCACCTTTCTTTTTTTTTAACAACACAAACAATCGTCCTTAAGCAGTCGATTGATTAAAGCGCCGAGCGTCTTTATCGATGTACCTAAACCTAATTACTTACTAAAAAAACTAAAATTACATATTATAATACCAGGATTTCATAAAATAGTTGACGTTCGAATCAATAAGATATCATTTCTTGTCAAACGTATCCTGCTATTTAAATTTAAAAAAAACCTGTTACTAATTTATGTTTGCCTGGTACTTAATGAACAAGTAGTATGATTTCTCTCAAGTGGTTTCGGCTTCAAATCTTTGCTCTGCGCGGGAGTCGAACACGCGATCTAACGCTTCGCAGTCGGCTCATCACCCACTTAGTTAAGGAAAGTAAAGTTAACTCTTTCATCCCTATTCCCTAACTACCTTCCCTCCCCGTTAGAAGAGAGGTCGCTCCAATCGCAGTGCTCCGTCACGAACTCTGTCCTGGAACAAATAGTCCGGATGGAGACGAACGCGCGCTGCCGGGTCATGCCCGGATACAGGATACTGCATGCCGCCTCGCAAACTGTTAGTTAGTGACAATTGTACCCGTATACACGAAAGCTAGAATAGAATAGAATAGAAAAACTCTTTATTGTACACCAGAAACAAAAATAAACACAGTACAGAAGAATTACAATAGGTAAACAAGGGTAGTACAATGGGCGGTCGACCATTATTACGTACGACACGTACAATACACACAATTACGTACAATATTTCGCTCAAGTGCGCCAAGGACGTGCTATCTCCTCAATATACCGTTTAGGTTACCGTATTTATAGTGGGAGGGCTCTTCTGCCTCGCCTGGGGAAGTAAGTGTGTCAACATTACTGTGTTCCGGTTTGAAGGGCACTGTTTCCAACGAAATTACTGGGCATATGAGACCTTAGAGCCGATGTCTCAGGTTGACGAGCGCAGTGCAGTGCCGCGCAAGAATATGCAATGCAATGTTCTAGGTGGCACTGCAATTTTTATGGGCAGGCGTGGCGCTTAACATCAGGTGAACGACTTGCTAGTCTCGTCACACCGTCAAATAAGAAAAAAAAGAAGGAAATAACAGGCTATGTCGCACATGAGCTAATTGTACCGTTTATACACCTGTTCAGAAAATGCGGAGCTGCACAGCAATAAACGCACTTACGAGTACTCCGGCATGTATAATATCAGTAGGAAGTAGAATTTTAATAAAAACCTAAATTATATTAACATACGTATAAAGCCTGATGCTGAAAAAGCGGTGGTAGCCTAGTGGGAGAGCGTCCGCCTTCCAAGGAGAAGGACGTGAGTTCAAATCCCAGTGCGGGCACGTGCCAATGTGTTTTTTTGTAAAACATATGTACGTAATTATCACTCGCTTTTCAGTGAAGGAAAACATCGTGAGGAAACCCACATACCTATCCGAGAATTATTACGGAGTTAGGTATGTTATCCACCAATCCGGACCGGGCCACCGTGATGGATAATGGCCTAACCCTCCTCATGAAAGCGAGACTCTTGCTCAGCAGTGGGACGATATGGGTTGATGATGATAACGATGATGATGATGGTTCCCGCACTGGGATCAAAACTCGCAACCTACTGCTTTAAAAGGCGGACGTTCTCCTACAAGGCCTCTTCACCTTTCGCCTTTTTTACTAATCCTTTACTTTATATCCCCAGGATCCAAAGCCCTAACAAACATGACGGAACAGTTCAGCAAACTCAACAAGCTAAGCGCCCGGGCCCGCCCGAGCCTCCAACTCAAGTTCGACCAGAGCGCCTCCCGCACCAAGAAGATGTTCACACTCGGCTCCAACAAGGCAGACAAGAAGAAAGGCAACCTCTCCGACGGCATGAGCTCCGACTACTCATCCGACGACGAAAACAGAACTAACATCTTCGAACCGACGTTAGATAATTTCGAACTCACACAACACTATATAGGCAAGACGGGACAGAAGCGAGAAAACGAAAACGACTGCGATCTAATCGAAAATCCATTATACTCTTCGAAAATAGAACCCAGCGAGCAAGAACAATTGTTTACCGTCACATCCAACGCGGTACCGCAAAACTTGAAAACGCCAAGTAATTTAAACAAGATCAATCCGTTCGATACTGATATAGAGAAATGTCGAACGCCCGAAATTCAAGTCGACGAGCCCTATTCTAAGTCTCAGCCGCCGAGCTCGCTGGTACTGTCTCAGAAGCTCTCGCACAGTTCGAACGACGTTAACTACGATGAGAAAGTTTCCCCGGAGAGGGTTAATTACCACATGCGGTCGAATTCTCAGCATGAGATCACACTGAACATAGCGCAGTCGCACAGTGAGTCGGCGATTCGACAGTTCAAGAATATCGCCAGTCCGGTGTCGAGCTCGACCAAAGATATGGTGCTGTCGCCGCTGACGAAGCTGGCGAAGGGCGTTCAAACACTTGGGGCTAACTTGGACCCGAGGAAAATGAAGGTAATGAATGAATGAACGAATGAACGAGAGTTCTACGTTAGGTTTTCTAATAAAGTTCTACAAAATATCCCGAAAAACTTGATTTTCATCAAATGATGAAAATCGTTTCTTCTTCTTCATAATATAGATAGATAGATCGATCAACATTGCATTACAAATCTAGTGCGGCACTGCACTGCGCTCGTCACCCGGAGACATCTGTTCTAAAGTCTCATATGCCCAATAATTTCACTGGAAACTGTTCCCTTCATACCGGGACACAGCACCCGCACCCGGAAATAGCTGGACCCGGCGGTTACACCCCGCGGTAACTATTATCCCACAGGAACCGTAAATGTTTACGGGATAAAAGTATCTAACGTATCATTCCAGGACCCGAAGTATCTATATACACGAGATTTCAATTGAATCCGTTCTGCAGTTGCGGCATGAATAGAGGTGAACGACAAGCTCGTCTCATCACTCAGTCAAAAAAAAACCCACACACACACTCACAAACTTGCATTTATTATATTAGTAATGTGATTAGTAATATTAAAATAATAATCCAGTTTCGATGTACACTTTCAGGGCTCACCCAACGTCAAGCATATAACGGATCAACAGTATGAAGAGCATAGAAAATTGCAAGAGAAATGGCGGGACTGCAACACTCGCCTTGTCGCTCTCTAACCAGTGTTACCAGGCCACAAATACTACACAATTTACCAGTAACAAAAACTAAAGAAAAAATAAGGTAAAAACAGTCTCTCCAACCCAAACACTTACAAAAAAGCAATGATTGCTAATTTGATTGGAGTGTAACATTGTAGTACGCAGTATTAATTTTATTATCATTAGTTTAGATATCATATAGAAAAATGACGGTACTGCAACACTCGCCCTTTCGCCCACTAAGCAGTGTTGCCATGCCACAATTACCACACATTGCCAGTAACAAAAACTAAATAAATAATAAGATACACATACAAAAAAGTCTCTCTAACCAATCACTTACTTTTAATTAGAAAAAAAAGTCAATGATTGCAGAATTTACAACATTGCAATGCAGTATTAATTATTATCCTTATCTTATTTTAATTAGGCGGTAGATTTTTAACTGGCATTCCAAAACTGTTACTAGAGTTACCCGTTGAAAATACTCATCGTGGAGTTGCTAGGTTAAAGACGCTTTGAAAAGTTGCCAACTAGAAAATATCTCGGAAATGCTGATATAAGCAGTTTCAATAAAGAAATCAATGTATATTAATATAAATATGAAAGCTACATCCTATCAAATGCATTCCCATTCTAGGCGTGTCTATCACCTTCGAACAAGTCGTCACGTCACCAGGGGACTTTATAAAAAATGGCATTTAGAACTTCTCTCTCCGTTGGGTGCAAGCTTATTTCAAACAAATAATTCTTAAGAAATGCACAACAATAAACTATGCTTGCTTTTGGTATATTTTATTAATGTATTTTGTAATAGTCAACTTTAGATACTAGAACAGTAATGATAGGGTTTAAAATAAGTTTTGTTTATACCAAATATGCAATTAGCTTGGAATTTGTACTTGAATTTGTAATCTAAAAAAAGCCACTCAAAAAATTTGATATCTCGTAACTAACGTTGATTGATATTATATTTATTCAAACCATTTTATATGCCTATGCAAAGTTTCGCCAGCTTATCGAAAATAGGCGAGTAGTTCTTACAGATTGTTTCTATTTTGATGACTTAGAATTTCTGGAATAATATTCTTTGCTATAAACCTTTACCCTATTTGTATTATAAAATCAATGAAATTTTTCATATTATGTACACAAATTAAACTAGAAAATAGAAAAAAAAACTGAAATAACTATAATTCGACTCAGTCACAAACATGTAAACTAGGCTAACTAAGCTACTAAGAGCGTAGTTAACTATACTATTTGTCGGATATAATAATCAAACTGCACACGTTTGACTTTTTTTTAATAGTTTTGGACCTTAACCGACCTCTATGGGGCCTTCTGCCCCCGTCGGCGTGGCAGTAGCCAAATACTGGTCCAAAACGGTCTAGCCGTGGATCATCGACACGACGAAGAAAAATAATAGTTTATAGGAATTGTTCCAAGCAAACACCAAAAGAATTGTAGAATATAAGATCGTCCTCAAAACAACTTATACAACTATACTTTAAAATAAACGTTCGTAAGACTCAATCACAAAATAAAAATATGTAAAGACCACAGTTCCACACTTTATAGGAATATCTATTGATGCTTCCAATGCTTATGATATATTACTAAACTGCAGGGTGATGCATGACGTAATAAGTAAGGTTTAATAATAGTTTAGTTAAATATATATTAGCAAGTAGCGTCCACAGTGCATATGGGCTACAGTAGGAGCACTACGGAAATGTTCCCTGGTACAACTTCTATTCAAATAAATAAATACAATATATGTATACAAATGAACGCTTTAGTTGCCACTTCCACCTGCGATGTTATCACAATGATATCGTCAATCTCCATGACTACTTCGCCAGCGTCTTTTACACGCTAGTGTGGAAACGCGCGATGGAAACGGACGGAAAACGCGCGATGGAAACTAGGAGACGCTCCAAGTCGGTGACATTTATTTCGACAAACCTCCTTATCGTACCACCAGCCACCACAATATAGCCGTGTGAAGAATGGGTAAAATTGAATGAGGTCAGCTCGCCCATTCGTGCAAGATGACCCCGTACTCATAATATCGCCGCGATACAATCGCTCGTTGAGTTGAGCCTTAAGGTAATTTTTTACCTAAGGGTGTAACGACAACAATCGATCGATCGTCAATCGTTGGTGGAACGAAACCAGGTCAACTGCAAAAGCTACTTCCTAACAACTCTCTAAGGATTTATTTCTTCAGTGTTCCTACTGTTAAGCTACTGTGTATGTAGATTTTGCCGTGTCGCTTTGGTTAGATGTGATTGAAAACATTCCTATTAATTAAATTAATCTCGAATTAGTGGTTTTGAAATACTAGTTTACTTTTTAAATATATTTATTTAGGTAGCCGCGTATTTTGATAAGGCGGGGCGTAGTTTAGTATGTATGACGTCGCTGAATTGAGATAATTATATTTTTTATCAATTAGAAAACGTTGTAGTTCTATTATTTACGAAAGTTGAAAATTAAAAGCACGCTTGTTAAACGTTGCTCATCCTTCTAATTTGTATCTAAATGCCAAAGATTTAGGAAAAAAATCTTAACCAAAAAATAAATTTCCTAAATAATTAACCTATTTTCAAGGAATTAAAAAAGGGGTAATATTTTAAATGTAATTCGTTACGAGGGAAACCTAAAATACCCAAAAACCGTTGAATTGAAAACTCCAGCTTTTGGAAGTAGGCTATGATGAACTATTTCTTATTACAAAAATCTTAATTTGTATAATTTTATACCTTATCTCGATTAAAGACAGTATTATTTGAAAATAGTGAAATTAAAATTACGTTAGACGTAATTATCTGTTAGGAAAATGTGTAGGGTGCATGTCGATAAGCGGTGTGACAAAAGATTCGAAAATCTAAACCAATGGGATTGTATCATTTTGGTTTGGTTTCATAATGAAACGATTCTATTGGTGGATGTTTTTTGCCTGTTCTTTGGTCAGCTATATATCTTTTGTATTGGGAAACTTCCACCCTTATCCCTATAATGAAGTAATTAGAAATGTGATGTTGATAAAATTACCATGTAATAGTTCAAATATGGATGTACTGCCGATACTATAGCCAATTATAACATAGTGATTAATTGTAGTTAAGATAATCAAATATTATCCGTAATGTACTCGTTAAATTGTACTAATGTTTACGCACTTGCTTTACAATGCCTGGGTCCTCACCACGAACAGTTAAATCCCTCCAGTTTAAGGCCTTAAACTGAACTGCCCCGCTAACTGGTCACCACCAATATCGCTCAGCGTTCATAAGTCGACCAGAGACATTTATCCAAAGAGATCGGAACGATTTGTTTGCGTTTATGGGAGTTTATATAGCTCCATCTCATTCCCTTCAGTCTATTTTTGAGTGACGTCACGTCACATTTGTCATTTATGAATGTGTGGTGCCAATGTAGGCCGTTCAGTTTAAGGCGTTAAAATGAACTGCATGGAATATGATTAATGGTTACCCCCCTGGTCACTAAATTTAATAATATGATATGCATACGGTAAAGGAAATTAACTGTTACTAAATTCCTACGGCTTTACTTACAAACGCCTCCTAAAGTTAAACACGTCATTTTAGTGTTCCGCTGTACAAAAATATAGTAAGCAGAACTTAAACGACGTCCGTTTATAAGTAAAGCAGTTTGAGGTTATGGAATCTCCATTTTTGTACAATAGAATCAGGACTTTTATAAATAGCACAATATAAGTTAATATAACACTTAGCTTTCACACTTTTTCGTTGGGGGTTAAAATGGCTGTGTATGCACTGAAATGACTTACGACAACAATTAATCCCGATAATCCATTTATCACTTGAAATTTTATTAAAACTGAGAGTAAACTTAGTATTTTTTTAGTGAAATATACTAGTCTCGATTGTAAAGACAATATAGCTCAACAGTCAGGAACTATGTATGTGATATGACGCGCGTTTATTATGTCACAGTAACGTCTATTTTAGTTTCGCATCTGTGTGGTGTAGGCTCAGTGGCTAGCTTACGATAGAGTACGCAATTATAAAATAAAGAGCAACAGTATCTTCTATATCGTTATTCATAATTATGCCGTTAAATTTAAGTTGTGAAAAAACAATGTAATGGACGTTCCAATTCGAAATAAAAATTATGAATTTGGGATGTAGGTACATATTGTATATTATTTTTTAGTTAGTATTTGCCGCCACCAAGTTTTTGTCTACTTAGGTACTTACTTTATTTAATTTTATGTATATTAATTATTTTAGTTACCTAGATAATGTAATTCAAATCATTTTTAACCAAAAGGGACGATAGTACCTATTTAATTTTGTTTGACTGTGATTTTTTGTACAGAATGGTTAAGTTAATTTATTACAGTTCTTATAATTTTATCATTTCCTTGACATCAAAATATAGTGTATGCTCTTAAACCTGCTGTTTTATTTGTACTTACCTAGACCCACACCTATCTACAGTAGCAGATTCAAAGGAAGGGAACAACAACGTCACATTTTCAGTTTTCCCGCCAAAACTTCCGGTATTTCCGACTCAAATAATCTGACAAATAAATAACGAAAGCGAAATGGCGGCAAGAGTGACCCACAGCTATACAAACAATATAAAATCCGGCCAAAATAAGAAGTTCTATCTTTGAACAAAATATATAAAGGCTGGGTGATACTTAATACTTTTAAAATATATTACGTGATACTTAATTCTACCGTCTATTCATCCGCGTCCGTTGTGAATATTTTATTGAATAGTGTTGCCCAAAATTTTTAGGTTGGCAGCGTTTATCTCATGGCCACAATAGATAGTACTAACTAGCTTCACCATATTATGGTATTGAATATCTAATCCTTCACGTGCTTCAAGCGTACCGGGTATCAGTCCACAATGCGCAAAGGACAAAGCCCATTTTCGGCTAAGCGTAGACACGGTGCTCGGAAAAAAACAAACTTGTCAATAATTCAGTTTATTTTCGAAATTAATTTTCATGTTTTTCTTTTGTAACCACTTACACATATATCTCAAGTAGGATTTTAAAGTATAACAGTAATATTCCGACAAAGAACACACTACACACACACACACACACACACACTACACGTCACACTACACGTGTCTACACTTCACACTACACGTGTCTACACTTCACGTCGGTCTTTCTTAATTTAGTGCTGCCAGAAACTAACTTCCAATGATAAAATAATTATTCGCAAATCTATTATGATTTACAATAATTATTATATAGTTCGGCTATTATTTGACTATTGAAATATGTCTTTTTAATTAAATATACCCCCTTTAATAAATAATTATTAGTTTTATTTCAACAAACATGTCTAATTTAACACTGCGTTTGTGTCAAGTGTCAACTACCACTGCTCAATACTGTCATTAACAGATTTAACAGCTAACTTCTCTGTTCCCTCCCATGCCACCTGCCTGACCACCACACCTGCCTGTCTAAATAAGTGTGTAGCAGAGCAGTGTTGTCGTGTTTTAGAATGTTTAAAAAACCACCGAACCCGCCTTCACTTGAAGAAACCAAAAGCGAATCAATTGATTCCGACACAGCTGATGAAGGAAACGACCCTGTCTCCAAGACGTGCAGAATATGCCTTGGCGATGGAGAAACACCTATATTTGGCAGTCCAAGCTTTTCGAAAGATATCATTAAGTTTGGTGGTATACGAATGACTGAAAATGATGGCTTACCGCAACATATTTGTACGCTGTGCCTCGAACTGCTGAAATCTGCTGTTCAATTCAATATCATTGCCATGGAGTCGGATCATTATTTACAATATGATTTAGGAAAGGACAAAGACGATTTCTCAGATACAATTTCTTTCACCAATGATGAAGATTCTGAGCAATTCTCTGATAATGAAAGCATGGATCAGAGTCAGAGCTCAGATATTAGTTGTGTGTACTTAGATTATGATAGTTCTGAAAATGAACCTGAAAAAGATGAAGATGAAGAAAAGGAAGTAAATGCAAAAGATAATATGTACATGGTGATAGTTTCTAATAGTGACAAAAGCAAAGATATTAGATTTCATTGTGAACTTTGCAACTTAATGTTTGAAACTCCAGATGAGATTAATGAACATTTATTGACTCATAAACCAGAAACTTGTAGAAAATGTGAAATATGCAGCAATATTATGGAGAAAAATATATATGAAATCCATATGAAATTGCACAGAGAAGCCTTTAAACAAAAAATAGCAAAAAATAAAGCACAGTGTAAAAAATGTGGCAAGGTGGTGACCAAAACATATTTGAAATATCATATGAAAATCCATGGAACAGTTCAAGAGAAAATGGAGAGAATGAAAAGATGTAATATTTGTGACAAAGTCTTTAGTTATTATTACTTCAATCACCACATGAAACGCATCCACGGCGAACCACAGGATAATACTGATACCGGACAAGAAAGAACTAAGCTATGTCCATTATGTGACCGAGCATATAAGGAATCCCACTTCAGCAAACACATGGCCAGTCACGGTGTAAATAGAAAACAGTATATTTGTGACCAATGTGGACGTCATTTTAAACACCATTCGGTATTCCATACTCACACTCTGACCCATGGTGCTGACTTGAAATATAAGTGTCAATTCTGTCCATATCGCGGTCTTCATTTGGGCCTATTGAAGATACATGTCCGTACACACACTAAAGACTATTTATACCAATGCAGTACTTGCAGCAAAAAGTTTTTGACAAAAAGTAATTTGTCAGTTCACGAGAGAAGACACAAAGCACCAGCTTTCAAATGTTTGGAATGCAATAGAGGATTTTATAGTAAACGTAATTTAGACAAACATTATAACATGATACACTTGGGAATAAGAGATCAAAAATGTGATGTGTGTGGAAAAACATTTGGGCATAGAGATGGACTGTTAGCACATCAGAAGCAGGTCCATAAAAGGAAGTTATTTAGCTATAAAGGTCGATTACCAAGTTACCTAAGGGCAGAACACAATGTGCAGATTACTGCAAAAAAAGAAGAGCAGGTTTAATTGAAAAGAAAATTGAAACAGAATAGGATTGTCGTAATATGTAAAGATAATAACTTGAATGCTGTGGGCGACAGACCTTTTTTGTATAAATATTCGAATCTAGTTTCTTTTCTTTTTTTATGTGATGTATGTCAATGAGTGAAAAATAATCGTAATTGTTTGAGTTTTGTTTTGTTCGCTGGAAATTATATTAATCAAATAATTGGATAATAATGGATGAGACTGGCACAGGACCGGAACAAATGGCGTGAAACAGAAGAGGCCTATACCCAGCAGTGGGTGGATACGGGCTGAATAGATAGAAATAATTAAAACAATTGGTTCAAAATTCTTCCAGTGATCAAGACCACACAAGGCTTCTAGCTGTCTCTGAGTATGAATCGGGTCAGTGGCTACACGCCCTTCCATCTGCGAACCTCGGAACTCTGTTCGACAATAGCAACTTCCGCATCGCCGTCGGTCTCCGACTGGGTGCTGCCATTGTCGAGAGTCATCGGTGTCCATATGGCAGCGACGTCGACAGGACTCCATGGACTTTTCTGCCAACACAGAGCTGGCAGATTTTCCCACCACAACTCCATTAATGACATCAACAAACAGGCGCTTGCTACCATGATAAATGTTCATTCTCTTTTAGAACCTGTAGGGTCGGTGCGTGGTGATGGCAAACGCCCGGATGGCCTGACTGATCCCCTGGGAGCGGGGAAGGCTTTTGTTGGGACGCTAAGTGTGTCGATATGTTGGCCCCTTCCCATCTCGGTGGATCAGTTTTGAAGGCCGGAGCCGCGGCGGAAGCTGCAGAAGAGGCCAAGCGACGCAAACACGTGACGCTATATAGTGATTACGTGTTTGTGTTGCTTGTCTTTGAAACTTTTGGTCCATGGGGTCCAAGTACGAGGAAATTTTTAAGCAATTACTTCCTCGTTTAGTTGATGCAGCTGGTGACAAGAGGGCTGCCTCATTTCTCGCACAGAGAATAGCTATTGTTTTGCAACATGGAAATGCAGCCAGTGTTCTTGGCACCATGCCTCATGGACACCTCTTTTGTTAGATTTTTAAGTTTTAGTTTTAGTTAGTTTACCTTTTATTTATATTGTTATTTAAGTTGTGTCTATAATAAAAATAATTCCCTTTTTCCTTTTAATAAGAGATATATCGTTTTGTTTCGGCTGTCCCACAAATGCAATCCTATAGATGTAGTGGTAGTCAAGTGTGGGAGAATGTCCACATTCCAAGGAGAGGGTCGTCAGTTCAAGTCCCAGTGTGGGCATGTAGCAATGTGTTTCATGTCACAATAGATGTAATTATCAATAGATTTTCGATGAAGGAAAGACATAGTGAAGAAACCCACATACCCGAGAATTATTTCAAAGGCTTGTGATCCTCCAATCTGGACCAGGCCCCTGTGGTGGATTATGGCCTAATCCTCCTCACGGAAAAAGTGTGGGGAGACCCGTGCTCAGCAGTTGGCTGATATGTGTTCTTGATGATGAATTATAATTTTGTAGATATACGTGTTCCAGGCGGCAATAAAAATAAACTTGTGGGCAGTTATAGTATACTTAAAACGGTAATTATATAGTATAACTATTATTTCCTGGTATATTGGTATACCCGCCTATTAACTTAATAATTTTGTATTATTTTGGAAGGAGGGAAGGGAGGCTTTTATCAAGTGGTTTAGTTTTATCAGCAGTGGGACAATTTAGGCTAATAATAATACCAATAATTAATTTTAAAATGCTAAACATGCACATTCATTGACTGTTCATTGACGATGTTCGCTGGGACAGCTAGTACGTATATAAATATTAATTTTAATTTGTAATAAGTACCAATAATACCAATATCTCTAACTTAACTTTATCTAATAGAACATAAAAAATGTGTTTTTTGTTTTTTATAGTTAACCTTGTAGTGGGAGGCCTCTTCTGCAAGAGACCACCTAGGGAAGTACCACACCTTTGCCAGATATTCATACGCCAAGCAGTAGTGTGCAATCATTTGTGTGTTCCGGTTTAAAACACACTGTTTCCAGCGAAAATACTGGGCATATGAGACTAGCTGATGTCTCAGGGTGACAAGCGCAGTGCAGTGCCTCGCAAGATTATGCAATGCAAAGTTCTGAGTGGCACTGTAATCTTTATGGGCAGGCGTAGTGCTTACCATCAGGTGAACGCCTTGCTCGTCTCGTCAATCAGTCAAATTAAAGCTGCTAGTTTAATGGTCACTTTCATCATGAGATGATGTAACTCCTGAAATAAATATGTAAGTACATAATTTTAACAATCATTTATTTAGCATTATTAATTGAATTATTTGCCTAATTACATGTTTTACTCTTGCCAATTAATCCTCAGACTTTGATTTAGTATATCCTATAGAATTTATGTTACTGTAGTTTTGAAATATATAATAATAGTAATGTTTCACAATCACATAGATCCTAACCTCTCAACTAGGATTTCCCTGTACTTAGGGAATCAGGAACTAAGAGGACCATGGTCCTACAATCACGCAGACTCAGAATAAATATTTGTGGTTCACACAAAAATTTTGCCCTGTGGGGGTTAAAGTTATCTCACATATCAGATTATATTAGAGTAAGTAGTTTTATGTATTAGATTTTATGTTATATGAGTAAATAGCTAGTTGGGAGAGATTTGACAATAAAACAACTCGGTTTATCTTATTAACTTAATTATTAACTTTATAATTAAAAAAAATATTTGTTTTCATTCTACAATTTGCTGTTACAAACATCAAAGGCACTGCCTGTTTAACACTTTCACTGCTGAGCCGACTTTCTTATCTAGCCACGGGTGCTGCTCTGCACACTCCATAATGTTTTCCCACACAACAAACACATCATTTATCTTTTCCCACGCTCGCGGCAAGTTATTAAAAACACAACAGTTGTGTCGTCGACAGCAGTGAATGTTACTTAGTATTGGAGATGCTTGCTAGAAGTTCAGCCTCATGGTAATGTGCTCTACTGGTTGCCTTTTTCCATTTGTGTGCTTTACGTCCATGAATTAACATTAGCTGTCTAGTTGAGTATACTTCACCACATACAGGGCAGGTTGATTTCTCTTTAAGCCCCAAATGACGATGTTTAAAATGTTGCTTGAGAAGGGATTCTTCATAAAAGGGTTTATTACAAGCAACGCAATGGAACTTGGGTTTCTCGTGTCTGCGTAAATGCTTATATAGATTGCCGATGAAGAGGAATCGTTTAGGGCATTTGCTACAAATATATCTATAATCTCTGGTGTGGACTCTCTTATGAAGCTTAAGAAATGCAACACAACGTGCTTTATATGGGCATAAGTCACATTTGAATGGAAATTCATTGCTATGAATGTAGGTATGCTTTTTAAGGAAAGAAGCGCGCTTAAAAGTTTTTCCACAAATTTCACACATGTGTGTATATTGAGAGTATTGTCCAATACTTCTCAAGTGCTCTGCTTTAGACTGCTGTTCCTTCCAATCTTCATATTCAATTTTCAATAATAATTTGTCCTTTGATAAAGACATGCCTTTTTTAAATTTATCACAGCTGATATAAACGTTTTTATCTTTGATATGTGATTGATCAGCCGGCTTTTTACAAATATTTTCAGCTGGAATACTCCTTTCAATTTTTGTTTCTTTTGACATTTTCACGTCTTGGTCATTTGAGCGTTGTACTTTTTCTTGTAACAGTTGCTGGGTTTTCTTAGCAGTTTTTCTGAATTGAATAGCGTCTTCAAGAGTATTTGAGCAGGGCTCACACAAATATTTTGGGTATTTATCATTTTGACTTATTTCAATGCCACCAAATATTTCAAGATACTGCACTAAATAAGACGCAGTATTGTTATTGAAAAGGGGAAGATTGCCTTGCTGTAGGCATACTCTACATTGGTGAAAAATTATCTTTTTTTCGAAAGTATTTACCTTAATTTTATTTTCACTTATACTGTTGTCATTGACTTTTAGACATACTTGATGGGGTTTATTTTGATTCTTAGAATTAGCTTTCTGGAGTAACCTCACCAGATGGTACGTTGATACCATTATTTTATTAGTTAAATAAGTACTGACTGAAAAACATGAACAAATTGTAAGTAGGTAGATGTTGTCTATAAAGTTTTGTTAGTGTCTAATAATAAGTGGAATGGGTCTAGACATAGTACAAAACATTGTGCCAAAGATTATAATTACTTGATAGTACTGCAAGAATTTATAAGTTGCTTCTGTGGAGGGGGTCACCAAAGTACTCTTTGACTATAATTTCGCTAGTGTATTGCAGGAAGATAGACTGCCAAACGACTAAGATTGTCGAAACGATGACGTTGAGAGGATATAATGGTTGAAGATGAATTCAAGATTCTAGACAAAGAACTTCTATGAAAACTTCAGAAGGGACAACTAAATAACAAATAATTATGACCGTTTTTTGCATTGCAAGTTTACAACAACAACCAAGAGTCAAATCAGTCAAGCCAACCAACAGAAATTAGAAAACGACGTTGACACAACTGCGCCTGACAGTTGACTATTACTGTCCGTAGATAGATACTTTAAAAAAATGGAAAATTACTTCTGTGCTATTATTATGTGGCTCATGTGGCTGTCTCAGTTTCCCCAAAACTTAGTCAGTTTCCCCTAAAAGGTTTTTAGAATAGATCCTGAACATTAAATGTTATGAGAGTTTTATTTTCACTTGTACCTACCTAGTTTTATGTTTAATTTAACTCAGCCCTGGCCTATAAACACCACTTTTTCCTTTCTTATAGTGGTAGGGTTCTGCAGCATGAGACCACCTGGGGAAGTACCTTTGTCAGATATTCATCCACCAAGCAGTAGTGTGAAAATAATACTGAGTTCCGGTTTGAAGCGCACTGTTTGTTACCAGCGAAATTACTGGGCATATGAGACTTTACAACCGATGTGTCAGGGTGAAGAGCGCAGTGTAGTGCCGCGCAAAATTATGCCATGGTAGGTATGGGTGGTAAGTAGTGTAATTGTTATGGGCAGGCGTAGCACTTACCATCAGGTGAACGACTAGCCTTGTTGGTAATATAAGTTGATAAGATATGGCAAATGGATATAGCAAACTTTTATATGGATATAGCAAACTTTTAAAACAGGTTCTGTTTTTCTTTTTGTTTTTTCGCGTGCTTCGAATAAGTCAATTTATCTCCGATTATTTTATTTCCCTAAAAAATTATTTGTTCGAAAATCTCGACAGACAACTCCCAAACTTCCTCTGGTAGCACTATCCGTTCCGAGCACAGATAATTTATCTGATTATAATAATTATTATCTCTGTGGTGTAGCCACAGACGAAGAAATGATTCTTCGTCAGTGGTCTAGCTGTATTTTTATTTTAATTACCGACAAACGTTCCATTCTACGGATAGCGTTTATTTAAAATACAAATAGATCAAACAAAAATCTTAAAATTGTGGTAATTTTTTATTTTAATTAGCACGAATAGGGCGCATGGGGTGGAGCAAGGTGCATACTTTCGTTAATAGATACTATCTTCTTACGCGTTGCTTGAGAAGATCTAGTGATTGCGAAAGATTGGCGTGTGAAATTATTGTGAATGTCCTAGTACTCCTAGTAGTGAAATAAAATAATAGTGTGGGGTAAACACAGCTGATGGGATACAGGCCGACATCAAAATGCTCGCATTATTTTATCAGATGAAAACAAAGAAAGCTAGAACTGGAATAGTTTTCGACGAGTATTATAAAAGTATACTCGAGAATCTAAACTTTTCCTCTAAAGATGACTTGACCACAAAATGTCGAGTCTGCTTACAAGAAGGCACCATTGCAATATATGGGAACGACTACACAGAGGAAATAGTGGGACTCTTAGAAAGGCTAAGTAACATTAATCTCAATGAAGACGACAGTTACCCGAAACACTTGTGTACTGTGTGCTCCAAGTTTATCAAAGCTGCTGTTCGGTTTCACAAAGCAGCCAAACATACAGACCAGTTACTTAAACAGCCAGTAAAAGAGGAAGGAAACGTTATTGAGCAATCAGACGACGACCATCACGAGTATAGCGATTGCAGTATGTATGATAAAGACTCTGATGAAAAATGGGGAGAGCAGGATGAATTGATAAAAAAAGAAAATAAGGAGCGAGTGAAGTATACTGCCAAAGTAACATGTCGCATTTGTAACAAAGTTATTAATAGATCCTATTACAAAGAGCATATAACCATGCATGATCCAGACCACAAAAAATATGTATGTGACGTATGTGGAAAATCATTTCGATTACGATGCGCCTATCATAATCACAGTCTTAGGCACAGGACAGATTTTCCTTACAAATGTCAGTTTTGTCCATACCGTGGACGGTATTCGGAATTGCTAAAAACCCATATGCGCACTCACACTGGTGACTACAGATATATGTGCACAGAGTGCCCCGCTAGATTCTTGTTCAAAAGCAATTTAAATAGTCATATGCTGAAACACAAAGAGCCTAAGTTTAAATGTGATGCGTGCAAGAGAGCTTTCCATACTAAGCTGCTGCTGCAGAGACACTTTGAAGCAGATCACCTGGGGATCAAGAACCATGTTTGCGGTATGTGCGGCAAGGCATTCGGATACAGAAATGCAATGATGAAACATCAACGTCATGTACATAAGCGGGAGAAGCAGTTGTTTGGTCGGATGCCGTCTTATTTACAAGCAGAGTGCGAAAATCAGGACTAGGGACAATTATTTTTATCAAAATACGAAGATGAAGAACATTTAACACATTCACTCCTGAAACCACAACTGAGGTTTTTTATAACTTGCCATGAGTGCCGGAAAATGCAACTGTGGTGTTGGTTGTATGTAGTCATACATAAATTATAATTAAATATATAAATGAATAAATAAATAAATAGTTTGTACTAAATTTTTTCTTCATGTTCTAGGAATAAATAAAACTAAAATGACTACAAGAAGGTGTACATATATTTTTTAATTGTAAACTAAATACAGATGCATTTAAACATTGCTATAAGTTATTTAAGTCAAAGAGCATAGCAGAGTAAACTATGAAAAATATTATTTTAAATTTTACGTCGACTGCTGAAAAAACATGTTCATGTTTTTTTTAAAACAAACATTTTTACGAAAACATGTCTGTAGTGCGAACTGTTGTGCTGTATTGTCAATTTTATCACAACAGTTGTGTGCAGCCACACAGCTTACTGAGTTTAGTTGCGTACGACGCAATGCCAGTGCTAGTAAACACACACTGTGTGAAGATTCGCAAAAGTGCCATAAAAACCAGTTCAGCAGTCAACATTTTAATATAAATACAGTGATTGTTTTTAACACAGGCAACAGCAGTTAGCACATTACAATTTTAGAAAAGCTAACCACAATATAAATTTTTATAAAATATGTTTCATTACACAAATTAATACATTTTAAAATCCGAAATGTTATATGTAAAAAATATAATTATTTTAAAAATCGAAACTGACATAAAATATTTTAAAGATCTATTGAACAATCGTTTGGTTAAATTTCGAACATTCATTAGTAGATGTGTAAGGTGAGCTAAAAGTATATTATGATTAGGTCAATACAATTAATTTAATTGTATTGAGCAAATTATTGTTATTAACAAGACTACTATCCTATAAAAATACATTAAGAACAGATTCGACAGTAGTAGTTACCAAATATTTATATTCAATGGAAGAGTTAACAATAATTTTGTATAAATACCTACATAAAGGCCACAATAATCACGTGTGTTATTAGATTTTTTCTCAATAGATAAAAAATAGTAAAAAGGGATTTATCTATAGAATGGGATAGAAAATGCTTTATTGTACACCTGTTAAAAAATACAAGGGAGGGAAGGATTTATCTATAGATTCTAGTTATATTGTATAATTATGTAAGTATACATTTTTTTTTTCTAGTTTTATTAGTCCGAAATTAATTTGAAACATAAAAGTTGGCTCTATATTAACTGCATTGATATTACTATACATAGTAGAGTAGCAAATTTTTTTCTAATATCCATATTGCATGCATTTATAATATTTGGGTTGGTAGTTCATATCCAGTTACAACAAATACAATGTAGACAGCATTTATTCTCCTTGTCTATAAAAATATAAATAAATAAGTTCAATTTCAGTATATTAAAATACTGCAATATTCTAAGGACACCATAGTTACTCAGTTATATATCCACCAAAGAGATGATTATAACCATAGTTGTATATAATAAATAATATTTGAAGATCTAAATGACTAGTAAAATTTTATTAAATTTATAAAGCACTAAATTGAAATTATTGTATAATTAATGCATTATATTTAAGTAATTATTTGAATGACTAGTTTTCTACTTCTGAGAGTATTGATTATGTTTTGAAAAGAAAACATTTTTTGACACAATTACATTATTTTTGGACAGTTACAATCTTTGGTTTCATTTGACACGAGTGTTTATTACCATAATCTTATCCATAAAATTGAAGAATATAAGAATGAAATTCCCGTATCAATTACAAATAAAACATGTGAGGTTATAAGGTTGGGCCCATCATTAACACCCTTAGCGCCATGTGTATCATTTTGATACACAAATGTAATAAAATACAAAATGCAATATACAAAATCGTAGTATTTGCATGAAGGGCTGGGCGCTGAGCGTGGTCAAATTTTATTTCCCTCTATTTTTCGTATTAAAATAGCTTGATCAACATTCCAAAGGCCGCACTGGTAATCTTACATAACAGTCCTACAAAAATACCTCTCTAACAATATTTTCAGTACCAAAGAAATTTTATATAATCATGTACTTTGACAGCTTTGTTCTTTCAAAAACTGACTTTACCTCTAAAGTCTCAATTTCTTTCTTGTACAATTTAGCCTGCAATAAGGCAATAAAATTCAAGAGCTGCGTTTACAATAGCTGCAACCCTTGAAGCCTATACTTATTAAAGCAGTATAAAAGATAAAGTCTAAAAGTCTGAATCCAATGAGTAGAAACCGAGTTATTCAACTGATTATAGGCAGTTCGCAATATAATCCACCTGACTTTGGTTTTTTAATACTGTTATAAAAATATACTACCAGGAACGAAGCTGGGGATACAGCAAGTGTAGAATATGTTGTTTACTTTTTGGTTTACTACAGGTTGATTAAAAAAGATGCAAATAGTTAATGTTACAAATAGTGCCAAAACACACTGATGAATAGTATAACGCTATCATACCGCATTTTACTCATCGGCTACATTACGGAGTCAACAGATAAGGCCGTCTTTATACTAATCATATGATGGACCCTTGCACATAGTAACTATAAACATAGATGCAAATATGAACTCTAGAAGCTGTATAGTCAACATTAGAGTGCACCAGATACGTTCAATGCGTAGCACCACAACCTGCCAATGCAGCAGGTATATCACACCCATTATAGACGGCACTGTAAGCAGCACCGAGAACATCACTGGGACATCTGTAAAGAAATGTATTTGTTAGTAAAAGAATGTTTAGGTTCAGAATGCCCAATTGTCAGAATGGCATATGAGTCTTAAGAGGACCTATTCTCAAAAGAGTTAAAGAACAATATTGAGTGGCTAGAATTAAGGGAGGGGAACCACTCCTGCAGGAGATATATAGTTTTTTTTTCACTCTGATGTTTCTCGACTTAACCTATCCAACACGGATGATCTGTATTTCGACATGTCACACAATAATTCAACATAACACAACTGTGGTGTTTTTCAACGTGTGTGTGTGTGTGTGTGTCTCTGTGTTATCGTAGCTACCGAACGGATGAACCAATTTTTACCAACAAGTAAAGTATTATTAAATTACTTACCTTTTTCACTGAGACTCCCTTTTCTTCCAAGAACCAGTCGAGCTGCCTCGACTATGAACAGCCCAACCAAAACGCCGTAATCTTGTCCAAGTCTTGTGGGATCTTCTTGGTCATATTTGTCAATAATTAATACAGACTTCAAGACGAGTGTGCCGAGCTCACAAGTAGCGAACAGACCAAAATAAAACGAATTTATGTATACCAATATTTCGTAAGCCAAACTGGAGTTAACCATCTTCGATTATTAATTTTATATAGAGTTCACTACTTTAGGTATAACAGTTGAATAAAACAATTGATTATAAATAAACTGAATTGGTCGTTTAGAATGTTAAAAATAGAATTAAAACTTTTTTTACGGGATTGCGGTTGGGATTTGTTGGTCAGTTCACGTCATACATAGTACTTGACAGATGGATGAGTATTGTGACATTGATATAAGAATTTGCATGACAGTGACAGTGAGATCGATTTTGTGTTACTAGATAAACTCATAAAAAACAACCAAATCTTTCAAAAATTAAAAAAAAATTGCCTTATTTTATTAGAGGTATATAAATAAACAAGGAATGACAATACTTTCGCAAACGAAATGAAATGTACCGACCACAGACTATATTATAGTGTATTGTGGTCTGCAGGGATGTTAGGCGGCCACTTAGAAATCCTTGTATCGAGCTGGCTGTAAGCTGGTATTGAAAACGAAAAACTAGTACGCCTGAGCTCCGCTCCGGTGCTGCTAACACTGATTTATCTAAACTGTGTCGGAAATCGCATCCTAGTGAAAAAAATTGATATTTTAATTTCGTATACCGCTAACAGAGGGCGGTATTTATCGAAAGCATCGAAGAAACATCACTTTAAACCTTTATTTTTGATATTATATTGCATTTCGGATATAAAATGTATGTGTAATCTTACCACTACACCACCGAACATCTAGTAATAAGTATGATGGAAAATGTAACCATTTATTAAGACGGCTTGCTATTATATAGTTTGATATCATAAAGCAAATCTAATTTCTGATTGGAATGTTTTTCTTTCATATGAATCTCTACAATTTGTCGATTTTTCAGTATTATCGGTGTATTTTTGTCGATTAGACAATTATTATAGATATTGCATACAAGGACCGAGTAGTCTTGGTACATGGTACGTGATATTAAAAACTAGTATGTTTACCAACAAGTTGGTACGTCTGACATCCCTGGTGGTCTGTAGTCTGTGGTACGTACGATGCGAACGAATGAATTACGTATGTGACGGTGGACGTGCGCCTAGTGGTGCCATTTTAGGGCAATCGTGGCTAGGTTTAGAGATTTTTTGACACGTTTGGCGAAGATTTGCAGCCTTGCGCAGAATCTAGTGTTTTTAGGAACCAGTCTAATGAAAATATTACCCTCTCTCGACTGTGAGAGAGAGGATTATGCAGATGTATAACATAGTTCAGCTAATAAATGTAGCTAGGCTGGTTCCTTACGTGCAGTTATTATTGATAGAAGACCTTTAAATAGTTATGTGTTTCTGTACGTTTTGACGTTTGAGTTGTTTATGTAGATTTGTAGAACAATAATAGGTATACTTACTTAAATAGTTAGGTATATTTTGATATGTTATTTTACTATTTTCAAGTCATTCATTTAATAGCTTTCCCTTAGCGCTATCTGCATGTCGCACAGTTTTAGCGATCAACTCAAATTTCCATCTGGTAACACTGCGCGCGGACGGATCGGAAGTATTCGGAAGCCTGACTGAATTACGGACGGTGACGGATCGGTCAATCACCGGACGGGGGTGGACGTGCAGTGTGCAGCACCGCAGCACGTGTTTATAAAAATAAAACCAGTGGTGATTCGTAGTTTCGTACGTAAATTAAAATCTGCTAAATAGTAATAGGTATAATCGCCTTTATTAATTGGAAGTGCCCACAGTGTGTCTTGGTAAGTCTTACAAATAAATCTACCAGCACCAAACTAAACCACGCGCCCATTTGAGCACGTTGAAAATACACATATTTTGGTTCATATGTACTATTTAATTACCAACTGTCTGTGTTTCTCAAACAATATTTACGAGAAAAAAAAATCATATCCGTGAATTCCGTAGGTAACTGATGGTATCTAGGGCATTTTTCTGTCAACTTTGTGGGCCTATACTGGCTAGTTCCGTATTCTATTCATTTCCAAAATAATAATAAAGGTTTCCCTGTATGCCGCCTTTCGTTGATTTTGCATCGATGTACAAAAAAAAAAGAATTATGTTACTGGAGTGGAACTCTTTTGAAAGTTGTCTCTGTTATGTTCAATTTTCGAATTTTTAGAGTCAATAAAACAATTGAAAGTTAACAATCTCCGTTTATTTTGTAGGTAAGATACACCACTAATTTTAGTTAATTCGAAGTTTATGAACACTCCCAATTGGTTTAATTTATAAAAAAAACCCAAACACTGTCTGGCAATATCTTTTTAGATTCTTGTTAGTGGAATATAATGCAATTGATAATAATCACTAAAGTTAACTTACATTACGGATATTAAAAAGGCTAGAACAGTTAGAAATGTAGACAGGTCTAAACTAATTTATAATCAAACAAAATTTAAATTATAAGTAATACCAATAATAATACCTATTTATTTACAAATTCATACATAACAGATAATTTTCACAATACTTTTGTATGCAAAACTAGTTTTTTCATTCATAAAGCTCAATTAGAAGATAGTTCAGGTATTTCTGAGGCAGACTGTTTCACTAAGTGCAATGACTCGGTCATTTAAATATTCTTTGTGTAGACTGTCATTGAGAGTAAGCACAGAATAAATAATAGTATTTAAAGGTTAAGCTCACTAATGTATGCTCTTATGGGTTTGTAAGCTTTTCTTTGTGTTCAATGAACTTGAATTCCATTAAAAACAGCTTAATTAATAGTTGAAATGACTCATTAATGTCATGTAATAATTCCACTTGCATGTTTGAATAATTTTGAGTAAGTACATACTTTTAGGGGCTGGCCAATTTGCTTGAAATCTGGAGTGTAGACATGGTCTAGAATCTAGATTCTAGACCTTAAGGTCTAGACTTTAGACCACAGAATACTTAATAGTACTGATTGAAACTAAACATGTAGATGATTATAAATATTTAGGCTATTCATGAATGAAACTTAAACTCTTTGATTTTATTGTAAAATTATACCCATTGTTGCATTGCAGACCATGGTCCGCTTTGTTCCTGATTCCCTATACACAAGGAATCCTGATCAGGGCTATGAGATTGTGACACCCTGTTATTAATATTTATTATGTTATTTTGACATTAGATTTTTGTGTCTTAAATAAGGAATTAACAAATTCACTTATAGTGAAAATACAATGTAATTTAGATAGGTACTGATTAATGTGTATGGTTTGGAGTAAATTTGGTCCAATGCCCTTGAAACATGAACACAGTTTGCTGTACACTACTGTTCGGCAATTGAATATCTGACACATATGAGCCAGCATGGTAAATGGTATTTCCCCAGGCGGACGTGCAGAAGGGGCAATTAATGTGAATGTGTTGTTTACACACAATTAAAGCCATAACTTAGCAAATAGTACACCACAGTCCACAGGTCACCGGTCAATTGTTGATGATTCAATCAACGCAGCATTCTATACGAGCTCTATTCGATTAGCTGATAAAACCATTGTACTGTCAACGCATTGCCTTCTTGGCATAACAGTAATGAATTTATTGCAAGACTTTTATCGAATTGAGTTGCTAACCTATTGTATTATCTTATCATGAAAGTTCTTGTAGTAGAATCGAAAATTGCTGTTGACTTGAATGATTTTTTACATAAAATTGCTCTTGGTTTTATTTCTGTAAGCATCACAATCTTGCTTACCTATTCTTATTATCCGTTCATTCAGGTCAAGGCGAGTACAATTTTCTGTTGTTTTATAATTATTGTTTTGCTAACTATAAATTTTGTGATTCTTAGCAAAACTTAAATATGACAAGGAGAATGAAATTAACTTAGGCCTAGATAAATATAGGAACTTAGTTTATTAGTCAAGACACTAGCTGAGCGGTATATCATATAGGTAACTTCACTTTTTATAAACCAATCTACAATTTTGTCATATCTTTTGTTTTTACAATAACTATTTATTAAAGTAAGTTAAAGTGTGAAATGTATGCTGAATACAGCTATTCGTTTGTAGATTTTCCGATTATTTTAACGCGACGACCTTCGTGACCCTCCCTACAAAAGATAAATTATCCACTTATGTGTTGAGAGCTGGAAATTATCTCCGCCGCCCATGACCGCATTATCCATTTTTCAGACCATTTATTTTGGGCCAGCAATCTTTTATCGCTCGTTAATCGGCCCAATCGACTGACGTGCGACACGTAATCGTAAAATATAAAAAAATGTGATGAGATTTTATTGCTTGTACCAAGGTTTCTAGTTTATTTCAATTTTCTTACTGTCTAGAGCAGGTTTGAAAGATTACTAGCAGTAGTTCCTTAAGCAGTTTTTTGAACAGGATATAAAACCATGACTTTGAACAGCTCTGGTAGAAAAGATGGAAATTACCGAATTAAGGTCCTAACATTAATGCCACATAATAAATAGAGTTATACACGATGAGAAGAGGCACCCGTCGCTGGTCCATCCAAAAAGGTTCGTCAAAGAAGAAAATACCCAGCTCCCAAGTATTTTGTCAAGTTAAAGCTCAAAGTAAGAACTATTAGGTGATCTGTGTCTAAAGTTTGAATGAAATGAGCTAGCTGGGATTCCGATTTGTTTATCAGCAATCCATGACGTCAAACCTGTCGGCTACCAACTCCTCGGCCTTCGGATCTTCCTTCTTTCGGTCGGGGGGTATCTGCTGCTCTGCTAACTACAAAGCTAGAACCGCTAGGTATTCCTTAAGCGGAATTAACTAGATATAATTGTAATAACGATTATCCTGTTCATTTTTCCTGCTTCCAGTAACTCTCCTTTCAAAAAAAGTAGTTTAAAACGCATGACTGTCAGATCGTGTAAGGAACACAATACTGCGCTCGAAAACACAAATCGCCGATGTCGGACACAAAGCCGCTAGCCTTAAGTGGAACTGGGCTGGTCACATCTGTCGCATGTCGGACGATCTCTAGGCCCAAACCACGACAATGTGGATGCCACAGAACGTCAAAAGACGGCGCGGCAGGCCCAGGCGGAGATGGCGGGATGAGCTTGACTCCTTTTGCAACGACTGGACCACTAAAGTTCTCAACCGCGAGAAATGGAAAGAGGGAAGAGAGGCCTTTGCCCTGCAGTGGGATAAGCGTGGCTAATAACAACATAACAACAAAACGCATGATTGTTTAAGTTTAATATTTAAATAGCCTTCATGTCTTGCGTGCTGGATCATTAGCATCAAGGCTTTCTAAAGACAATAGGTATCGTTTGTCATCGTTTAACTGCCATAGTTACTCTGTCAACTGTTGATGGGGTAAGTGCATACGTAATAACGTAGAATAAAATTACTTTGTTATTCGATGGAGACTGACGTAAGAATTTGCAAAACAGTTCAATTACCTTTGTTGAGAGTGCTACGGTTTGGATTTTGACCCTTAGAACTCTTCGTACTCGTAGTCTTCGGTCGACGTCACACTAATGGGGTCTCACAAATGTGCATAAGGATGGGGGCGGGGTCCAAAATTCATGAAATTAGTGTGACGAATTTTATGAATGAGCCTTTATAAGTTATTACTTTATTAGCGAAACATAACATAGCACAATAGAATTTCTTTGAAATTTTATTTTTTATTACTCTAACAAAGACTCGTTGAACTTTAATGATGTCAGTGCCACTGAGAAACAATACTCAACGTTATTCTCCAAGTGGTACGTGAGAGGGCAGGACAACCGTGAAATTACCTATCTAGAGAATGCTAGAGATGAGATAGGCTATTCGTCTTCTGAACATCGGAGTTAAATTTAATGCATGACACCTATGCGGAATCCCAGTAAACCTGTTACGACTGTCGTTCGTTTATCTTTCTATGAAGCTCATGAATCTTGTCTACACGCCAGCCTTTTCGACCCTGTATAATTTTATCTGTTTAGGCAGCCTGCCCATATTATGAGGGGATTGGGGTATACTTAAGTCTTTACTCTATGACATCACCCATTCTAACTTATGTATTATATTTTTATCAACGCCTGCTGCAGGTTAAATGTCTTCAACTCTGCCCATGGATAATTCAGTTCTTTGTTACGTAATAATAAAGATAGTATTCCTTTGTCCACAGAGGGCACATCCGTTTAGAAGACTTCAGCACACAGATGCCTGGATCCTTATGATACACGTGGAATAGCGCGCCATGGAAATGACGCACCAGAGCGGCGCTGAGGCCGAGAGCCTCCTACGGCCGGACCAGAGGAACGCGGTTCTGATGCCGGGACAGAAGCCTCGTGAGTACCCCCTTCTATCTATCTAGGCCGCATCAAGACAGATGCTTCCATCTTTATAATACACGTGAGCAAGATCACTGCACTGCGGACTATCAGTGCTTAGCTGAATTCTTTCACCACAATGATCAAACCCGCAAACGGAACTTCTAAGCGCCATAATCAAAGGCACATTCCAGTGTTAGTTCCAACGGCACTTTTTAGCGCGCATCATCACCACAATAGTCTCCCATCCGGCTTTACGTTGGCGTCATTTCTAGTCAAGGTCCTATGAGTTACGACCATTGACTAGAAAAGAAGTAGATGTTATGGAGATGACGGACCAGCCAGGTTCACCAAGAAGTCGAATACTCGTTTTGAAGTACAATTGGCTATATGCTCGTAGACTTGAGCGTCTTTTATCCGTCCCATTTATTGAAGCCGTATGATATAGGAATTTTAAAACTTTGACTGCGGAGCCGATTATCTTGTCTAGCCACGGTTACGGATCTGCACACACCGTTGTGTTTTCCCCTACCGCTAACACAACAGTCGTGTTTTCCCGTACTCTTGGCAAGTTATAAAAAACACAACAGTTGTGTTTTAAGCAGTGAACGTGTTAAATAAACAACAATTATTACGAAATGTTTTAGGTGTCACCTCGCTAACTTATTATGTAATTGTGTTAAATCAATTATCTTGAATGAATGATCTAATTACTAATCAATTGGTCGTCATCAAGCAGAACACCACTTATAGTAAGCGTCGATTAACTTGTTAAGGTCGGCAAATATGTATAATTAAATAGCTAAAATAATTAGCTTTAACTAAAAAGGTCACAAACATTAGCGCTCTATCAAAATTCGTCCAAGTACGTTTCTTTATCAAAAACATAACACTTGCCAACAAAAACTGCTATTTACGGAATAGAAAACAGAGCACTAGCTTTGCCCCAGAATCAGTATTTTCCAATCTATTCTACAACTTTCACTGAGATTTTTTACCGTGCTTCTCAATGTACCTTTAGTGACTGACTTTTGTGGTGACAGCTTATAAAGTTTTTCGATCTAACATAATAGAAATCATCAATAATAATAGATCAAAAATAATAAAAGAATATTTATAATAGATCGATTATCGCTATACTGTAGCTTTGTAGTGACAGGCCTCTTCTGCAAGAGTCCACATGGAGAAGTACCACACCATTGCCAGATATTCATCCGTCAAGCAGTCGTGTGAAAACAATACTGTGTTCCTGTTTGAAGGGCACTGTTTCCAGCGAAATTGCTGGGCATGGCAGACATTAGAACCGATGTCTCGGGGTGACGAGCGCAGTGCAAGATTATGCAATGCAATGTTCTCGGTGGCACTGTAACTATTATGGGCAGGCGTAGCGTTTACCATCAAGTGACCGACTTACTCGTCTCATTACTCATGAAAAAAAAATGTTTTACGATCCCACTAATTTTATGAATGCGAAACTGTGTGCGGGTCAGATTTTGACGAAATTTAGATACTTTTAAGTCCAGAAATAATTTATTCCGTAAAAAAACCGGTTCCTGTGAGATAATAAAGCAGCGGGGCGCAGCTAGTGAATCACAAGGGTAAATCGTTTTGGTGTCTTCATTTCTAAAATTATAAATAGTCCATGATGGACTTGGCAGTTGGCACTTTGATTTTCGTAGTTTTCGATAAACACGTACGCATTTAGGTCTATACAGACGGTTTGGAGACATTAATGGATGAGCAAGGTGGGTGTTGTCTTTTAGTCACGCTTGTTTTAGTCAGGGTTTTTGTGGGTTAGACTTGTGTTTACTGTCGTCTTCTGTCTCTGGCCACTGCTCACGCTACTCTAGGAGACAGGGCTCATTGTTTTTAACACGCGTTTATTAGCTTCGCCTGTATCTATGTATCTAGTGTAAATCTTTGAACGTAAATTTCACGAGCTTCATGCATAACGGCCGATTAACTTGAAAATTTGCACACGTATTGAGGAACGATGGCAATTAAGTAAAAAACAAACCTATTAATAAAATAAGTGGATCGATGCGGGCTGATATGATGATGATGATGATGATAGAAATAGTATTAAATTTAACGAAGCTATACCGGATTTTCCTTGCTGTCATCTTGCAAATCTTATAGGGTTTAAGATGGTTTGTCGTGAATTCGCATATCCTTAAAAGGTAGATGAACTGTTTATTGAAATATCACAAAACAAAGGGAACTAAAAGGGGTTGAGTTAATCCAAATTCTGTGGAAGTCGTTGATTAGGCGAATCAATAAGGTTGAAAATTAGGCGTGACTACTTAAATCAGCTAAGTTTATCTTAATGTAGGTAGTTAACTTGCTAATGTAGGGCGATAACCACGGCTTTATTACTTGCACATTAGGGTCGCAAATGATAATGATTCACATACGTAATTTGGTGCCCCACACTAGTAACCACCCACCACCCACATTAGTAACTATTATGACCAATGCACTCACAATAATGAAGGCTTTGTTGACTGTTGCCGAAGCTATTACTTAACTGTCTTCAATACAGATAAGGTCTCCCTTTTAAATGAAACAAGACTCATCAAAACCGGCTCAGGACGTTCGGAGATGCGAGAAAATACAATAAAAAACGAATGGAGTAGGAACCTTCTCCACCCTTCTTAGTTCCTTTTCTATTTCATCTTTCTTTCGTCTTATTTTCTTCTTTCATTCATCCTTAGGTTTCCTTTATGCAGTCCTTTAACTATGATTGCCACAAGCCACGCTAATACTAATTCATTTTTTAATCGCCTTCGGTTACACTCTAGAGCCCAAGCTGTACATATCCACAAAAAAGTGCTAATGACGTAGAAGCGTCATCGATTTTTCAGCCTTGACTATATCGTTGTTAGCTTACCCGTGCGAGAACTGCGTGTAAATTAGGCAGATCCTCACGAAAAAAGGCTATGGTAGGCATAATTACTGTCTAATCTGTAGCAATTTACTAAGTAAATTTTACTGATACAATTTAACGCTAATTTTATACATAACGCGTCGAATAGTCACAATCATACACATGAATCCTAGATAGATTCTCTATATCCAGAAAAATCCAGGAATTACAAAGACATTGCATAGGCCATAGCCTCACTAACGCCCAAACTCGGAGCAAATGGGGAAAGTTAAGCCGAATCTGAAAAAGGGTTCTTTAAAATTTAATCGACTTTGTAGGTAGTTATTTTGTTCCTTATTTAACGCCTATGTTAGAAGTAGCACTGCGGTTTGAACGAAGACTGCAAATACTGCAAAAACATATGTAACAGGAAGGAAACGGCTTATCTTGATATCATGCGACAGGAAGCCAGTATCAAAAGTTAAGTTTACAGGAAATATAATTACTCCGTATAGAACTAAGTTGGCATTCGTGCCTACTTGAGAACATTTCGATAAGAAACATAATCGATTCGATTCGATATCGTCTCGTATTCAAAACGACCTGCGGATTCGATTCGATTTCGTAAAAACAAAACTCAAATAGTTTATTGCAAGTAGGCAACAATATTGCAATTTTACAATTCAAAGACTTATGTCACTTATACACAGAGAAAAATAAAAAGAAAGTCAGTAATGATGATCTAATTATGGTTTGAGTTTGAAAAAGGACATTTCCCTTTCAAGTGGTGACTCATGCCTGAATCCTGCACAAAAAAGGGAACTCTATTAACTCTACCAGCGCTTCGGAAATACGCGTATATTCTGTCCCCTGACTAGGATTCCCTGTATCTAGGGAATCGGGAACTACCAGGACATTGCTAAACCAACTTACACCAACCTACAATGTGTGAAGTCGGGAGAGCTAATAACATAATGAAAATGACACATTAAAAAAAGTCGTTATCGTGTTTTTACATACTGGTAAAGTTAATTCTCCCAAATAAAAACAATTGTCATTGCCTATTTATTTTATTTTCAACTTATCATTGTACCGTATGGCTGAGAAATTTAATATTTATCTTTCATAAACTTCTGTAGGTATAGTTTCAAAAACTGGCATATCATATTTGCATGTTCAGTAGTGACAACAGATATTTGAGGAATGTAATGTAGATACATAACCAAATGTTACGACCACGACAGTGCTGGGAACAGGGAAAACAATGGAAATCTATTCTATTATTATGCAGCAAGAAATTTGAGAACGTTTGTATTATACTTATTAGTAGCAACTTGTTTGATTATATTAATAGCTTTTAAATTAAACAAAAAACTAACATGTGCATATTCGTCCAATACCTTATATTGGCCGGACACTCTACCTCTCAAAATAAGGACAAGATATACAAAGAAGATTAAAGGCAACAGCCGTCTCACAGCTCTCGTATTCATATTTAGTAATACAGCATACACGAGAGTGAGTGAAACAGAACACTTCCGATTGTTTTTATTATTTCAAGTATCGTCCACAAGATTAGTTAGGTTGTCTCTTTGCTAGTAAATTATTTCATGGCTTGAAAGCTTTGTGGACGGTTTGGTGAACAAAACGCAAGTAGTGAAAAGTAACCAATTTAGTATGGATTCCTTTAACTTTATTAAAACTTCCTTGCTCTACCTAAGTACCCTATTAACACTTTCACTGCTGAGCTGATGTGCTTGTCTAGCCACGGGTGTGGCTCTGCACACCATAGTGTTTAGCCATACAACAAACACAACAGTTGTGTTTTCCCGCACTCGCGGCAAGTTATGAAAATATTCATACTTAGCACTGAAAGTGTTAAATATGAATATGGTAGACAGAATAGAAACTGAATAGCATTTGTGGAAGCTCCAAAAGATAACTATGTAAATAATACGCGTCGAATTTCTCTTAGATCTTCGAATAACTCTGCATAAGAAGCCACAAATCTAACTTGGATTTGGTTCGACACGAAAATGTTTGCGTAGGCTGAGGTTCCCCACACGCGCTGAATTTAAATTACTTGAAATGTAACGAGCGTGATGGATTATGAAATATTAGAAAGCTTTCGTAAGCAATTTATGGGACTTCATCTAAAATAATCTAAATGGAAGGAGTAACAACAATAAAGCTTTTTAATATTTAACTCTGATTTTGAATAAGTTTTGTAAAAAAATGTACTTTATTATATTTTTCCGGATAAGCTTACGTATTCAGTACTGCAAGGTGTTCAAAATGAGCCCAAACATCATGTATCTTTAGTCAATGTGAAGTTCCGTTGTCCACCTTCCCTCATCAGATCAGCTCGCTATTAGATGCTACCATAATATTGTATTGTGTTCGGAAATTCAAATGCAAAATTTCAATGGGAACGAGGCCAAAGACTTGCAATTTAGAACCACCAGAACATACTAATACAGAAAGATAAATAAAAAAGATCGCTTGTAAAAAGATTGCAGGTATGCCTGTGAAACCGATGGAGCGATGGACTTTCCCAGTTCGGTTTCACAGATCTATCCAATGAATATGACAACGAATATGAAAAATCACAACTAAATAAGAAAACTAGCAAACACATTTCAGGGTATTAATAATTGATGGAGGACAACAAAATTCTAATTACATCCACCCGACATCATGTGAGCATAAAAGCAACCTGTACTATATCATAACGTGTGACAAGACAAAATACCTCATTCTGCGACACAAAGGGGTCCCCACATATTACCGCGTTCCGTAGTTTACGTTGAGCGTAATTGTGTTATCAGAGGGAAGGCGAGCTGCTAAAGCCAATATTTGAGCTGCATCGGTGTCGTATAGTGTAGGCATAGGCACAGTGTAAAGAGATTTATTAGGTTGTGGTGTAGGTGTAGGTGTTTGCCTATTGCGACAGCGTTGTGACCTACTGATGAAGTTAAAATGACACCGTAAACGCAGAATAACTTAAAGTTATGGAGGATAACTAAAAGTAGACACAAATTCTGTGTTCATATGGCCAAGCAAGCCAAGCAGTAAAGACAATACTGTGTTCCGATTTGAAGGGCACACTCTCCAGCGAAATTACTAGGCATATGAGACTTTAGAACTGATGTCTCAGGGTGACGAGCGAAGTGCAGTGTTGTGCAGGGTTATGTAATGCAAATTTGTGGGTTGCTCTGTTGCTGTTATGGGCAGGCGTAGCGCTTACCATCAGGTGAACGACCTGCTCGTCTCGCCACTGAATCAAATAAAAAAAGAAGCTAGTTAGCTAGTAGAAGCTAGTAGCTTAGTTAGTTACACGTTCTAGTAACTAATACAGCTATTAAAAGCATTTGGTCGGTTAAAAAAGGGTTGGAAGGGCTACTTCTCACGAAACTCATAAATAAATATCTCAGAGTAAAAACAAGCTTAGTAAAACTTCCTTGGTAGGTATAATCTTGGAAGAATGACTAAAGCTATGTTCTGTGGATATATTAATAAAAAAGTGGTCTATGGTAGGTAGACATTGGGCAGAAAGATCAAAAATTATTTCTGACGGCAAAATGGAAAGAAAAAAAACGTCACAAGAACAATGTAACAGGATTAAAAAAAAAACAAATAATCTTAAATGTCCAATAATAGTTTCCTTCGAAAATGTGCACATTGTAAAGAAGTGTTTATGTAGTACTGTGCTCTTTTGGTAAGAACACCGAGGCGAGGGTAGCTTCAAAGGTGTGAACATTATTTATCTATCAAAGGAAAGCTTTGATGCTTACATACTTTTCTATCCAAACCTGGCAAAATTCACTGTTCTGCACATTGGGCGGCGGTAAAGGTATAAATATCTTATGCGAGGTAAAGGTAAAAATATCACATTACGTTTGACCATAAATGGTGGGTTAACCCACAAGCTAATAATATAAGCAACGTCTCTGGATTTAAGGTAAATAATAAATAAGTAACAACGACCTGGTGCGAGTCGCGGGGAGCCGCTGGATGCAAACAGCTAGCGACCGCTCGTTGTGGCATTCTATGAGGCAGGCCTATGTTCAGCAGTGAACGTCTTCCGGCTGATGATGATGATGCATAAATAAATAACGCGTCATGATCACATAATATAACATACATAGATCCTGCCGGACCCCTTTACCTGGGATTCCTTGTAATGAAAGGAATCGGGAACTACGAGGACCATGGCCACACAAACAACTAGACTTAAAGCATTAATACCTTTGGTGCACACAAATCTTTACCCTGGAATCAAAGCCACCTCAGGCTCGGGCTTTGCCGTCGGCTCATTACCCAGTTAAATGTTTTGCTTCCAAAAAGTTTAATACAAATTCTTAACGTTAAAATAGTATATAGCGCAGGACCGCTCTTTGTTTCCGTCTATTAAGATTGCGATAGTTTTTATAGTCGTAATTTTAGTTCTGTTGAGTTACGGCTGGCTGTAATAGGTATCGTCGCACGCAACACGTGTTTAAGCTTAGTAAGTTGTACAGGAAATGTATTCAAATGTTATGCGATATTCAATCTTTTATCAGTGCCTGGGCAAGCCTTGCACGGATACCAAAATACTAGAATACTGAGGAATTATATTTCTGTGAATAAGTAATGAGTCCAAACACTACTTAAACCCAAACACCGAGTTCCTCAGTGATAATTTGATAAAGCATAAATAATAGTGTAAAAATATATTTTTCTAGACATGCTCGAATTCGGTACTGCAAGCTGGTTAACACGTTCAGTGCTGAACTGTCGTGTTTTTCATAACTTGCCGTGAGCTTTCATAACTTTCACAACTTGTGTTTGTTGTATGGGAAAACACTATGGAGCGTGCAGAGCCGCACCCGTGGCTAGACAAGCAAAACGGCTTAGCAATCGAAGTGTTAAAATGGGTCCAAATACAATCAATTAACTGTTAGTCATTGGAGAGTTCCGTTGTCTACCTTACGTGTCTATTATCAGATCAGCTCACTGTCACCATAATATTGTATTGTCATCGGAACTGGACTGGACAGGCATAGCCATGCAAAGTTATAACTCAATTAAACATCGTGAACTGCGTCAGAATTGACTTGCGAGATTTTAGCCAAACATACATACAAACATTGCAAGTTAAACAAAAGCTTGTAATATAGGCACTTTTGCGACGATTGATTGAAAACCTCCTTTGGCACAATCGGTCAAATAAGGGAGGCACCACCGGGATGGAAAGTCCATACAGACTTGTAGACTGTCAAATACTTAACATTCTTTTCATTCGCCGTAACTGGGTAGAACGTTACCAAGACTTATTTTTTGTTTAACTGGCTTTTTTTCTTCAGCCTTCATGAAACTAGCAAGCATCAATTTATTTTCAATAGGTAGCTAGTACCTCATCTTATTGTCAGGCGTAAACCAAAGCCAAATTGTAGAGCTTGCGTTGTTAAATGTTAATATTTGATTATGCACCAAATGACTTTGAAAAAGAACAAAATATGATAACAGATATTTAAAACCAAGTCTTTTCGTCATATCTTACTCTCACCTAGTAACCGTTTGATAACGCTTATCAAAACGTATACCTATAAGAAATAGGCTATTTATCGCTATCATACAACGACTTAAGTTGCATTTAAATTTTATCGATGAAAACGAAAGGGAAATCGTAATTCTTATTAGTATTCTAGTGTTATCAGTATCTCGCCTGACCCCTGCTTAGGGTTTCCCCTATCTGTTACGCTAGCTGGAGGTTACTACAATCGTGAACCTATCAAAGTGTGTTTCAAAAATATATTACTACTTACTGATAAGTCACTTTTTAGACACAATTGCTTTGCTCAAAACTAATTTAAATCCTTTTGTAAACGCCACCACCGTGATGTAATAAAAATACGAACTTCGGTAAAATTACTCGTGTGCTTCGTTTGGACATTATGATAACGTAAATCGTAAAATAATGAAGCTAATTAGCTTTACTTTTTAACTACATAGAAATATTAGTGATTGTTGTTGTTAGTAAGCACACTGCACACGTACAAATTATACTCAGAAGCACTATTATTTAAATACCGTTTATTTCTTTTGTCGGCGCTCGGCTTGGAGATTATATTTAATCCCGCCTAAAACGTGTTTTATAGACGCATATCTTTAAAACCTCGCTTATGTTCGAAGTGGCACCCTTCCCTACGCTTTGGCGGCGCCCTGAGTCCCACTTTGTTCGAGTCCCTCCCCTTTCTTTGGCTGTCCAACTTGTTCCAAATACAGGTCGAGCTAATCTCAGTCGGAATAACGTAGATCCGCCGAACTGATGCGGTCTTTCCGTATCGATGTAGCACCGATTCCCGTGTTCTAGAACGATGCCAAATTGAATTTCGAGTGGAGTATAGATTTGGCCAGAGATATCCATAGCAATCTACACTCAAATCTATTGATAAAATAGTTAGGTCATGCCAGAGGCCCTTGAGAGGCCAGGAGCCTGACAAACTGACAGCAGAGGCCGGCCCGACCTCATCCGACGAACAAACAACTGAAATCTAAATTCACACTAAAATTTATTTTGGAATACTGCAGTCGGATTCAGTCGACCTCAATTGGATGCCTGAAATATGTCACTGGCACAGTCTGCCATAACTGCATTCATCCATATATAATATAGCATCCCTACCTAGTTTTTTGATAACGAAATACCGGTCGGACTTCTCAAACGCTTGTTGCGTCATAATCATCTGCAAGTATTTAAGAATCTTCGCAAATTTATTCAACATGTTGTACTCAAGCGTTTGTAATAAACAGACCTGATGGCGAATCGAAAACCCGACGATCTTCACGATCGTTAAATTATACCAGTGCCCAAGAAACGCAATGGCGTAAACTTTTAGTTGATCGGAGGTAAGAGCAGTGCATCGTAGGCCATTTTGATAACTTCACTGTAATCTCGAAAAAGAATAATTATAATCCTAGATACTGTAAGCTTTTTTGAAAAGTCCTGGTTGTTATTTGAGCCTTGATAAGAGAATCTATTTTTTCTTGGAGCTTGAGGAAAGCAGACAGCAGGCATGACAGGACAGCATGTAAACACTTAGAAGAGCCATTCGTGCCATAGGACACGCTGTTTGGTGAAACAGGAAACCCAATGTGTAAAAATATCAGCACTAAAGGCAAATAAGTAAATGAAAATGTCATACAAAACTTGTGTTGTGTTTTGGTGATGGGAACAAGATCCCCGTAGTTATTGATTCCCTGTTTCAGGGACAACTACAGGGCAAGATGTCAGGGTCTAGATGTATGTGCGCTCTCACCACCGGATCTAATAAGGTTCGAGACGTCAAAGAGATCATCATCATCATCATCATATGATCGTGACGCGTAAAAAGCTACACAAGAGGAAATTGTTTCATATTAAAATAGGATGGCACCTCAGTATAAATAAAGCGTTTCAACCGCACACGTGGACAGGCTCATACAATGGGTGTCGGCTTGCATGCTAATGCCAGCTCTAGGCATCGCATAACATGGGATACGTGTGTCATTAGTCATTGTCTGTGTATAATCTGAAGGTATACGGATTATTCAGTTAGCACTTTGTTTAGACTCGTAATAGGTCATTTTTTAGCGCGTTTGTACCAAAGGAAACCCTATTGGTGTGGTCAAGCTGTCTGTCTGTTCATCTGTCACGCGCTTGAGACATGAATTTGACATATAATGCGAAAAAATTCGTAAGCCAATATAGAAATTACTTACCATTTTGTGTAGTCCCCAATGAATTATTATTTCTGGTTCGTAAAATAAGTTATACGCCTATAGAAATAGGGTGTACAAACCCTGAGCAAGACACGACTTGCTACTTGCCCAGTAACTCATGATGTATCAATCAAACTTGCAATTGCCATTCATTTGAACCTAGAGCGATGAAAAAGTCCTTGGTTCAACAATCACCTACAGCATCTGTTTTATCACGTCCTCACAACTAATGGACGTACGTAAATCGTAAAATAAAAAATATATTCACAATTTTCGGTATTGTTTAATTCAGTAAAGCGTAACGATTGGATTAATGGGGCTCTCAAGTGTATCTTGTGCAGCTGATGTTTTGCGTCGCTATATTATTGTGAGTTCCTTTGGCCTCTTCAATCAAGATCTACAACTCGTCTCATAAATATAATATTGCATCATACGTGTAAGGTTTACAAGGTTTACTGTAATATTTAGCGATATGTGGCCGGAAGCACAGTCGCAGTAACCTCGAGATCTGTTCATCTACTCATAAAAACAGCTTTCGACTACTAACGTTAAAAATGCCAAACTTTGTTTGTAGTTTGTATGGGTTTGATATTAATACCACTCAGCGCTGAAAATGTTCTAACGGATTTGGTATGTACATATTTCATGCCCTGGAATAACCAATAGGGTACTTTTATCCCCGAAAATTGTGCGGTTCCTATGGGATCGTTGTCCACACGGGTGTCCGTGGGGCATAGCTAGTATATGCGATTTCATCCACTTAGATTATTGCCTTTTCAAGGCTCTTCATTCTTTCGCTCTGGTTAAACAAGATTTTCTTACCTTACACGGAACAATCGAAAAACATCTCGAATGGTTGAATTCAGCGAAATGTTTATTGACTCGATTATAACTTTGCACCGTATGCGAATATTTCGATTATCTAAACATTTCAGACTGGCCCACCGCTACCTTACCTACCTAGCCAAACAAGAATAGCATCTAGCGTCTACTTTTCTCATAGTAAATTCTTCAACATTCAATCACTTTCTTCGACACCATCACTAATAATAACTACGCAGCTTCCAATTGCGTAACGGCTACATTCCTACGACTTCCAGGGGGCTAATGAGGTTATCTAGTGTGATAGGCTTCGGTTCATCAGGCACGCTGTTATCTCCGCATTGTTTAGCTTCAAAATGGCTTCAAAACACTTCGGTGCTTGTATTATCATATTTATCATCATATTATAGTTCCTAAAATAGACCTTTCCGAACGGTTTTCGTGTTTGTTATTTTAGTGCAATCATATTGTTTTGTTGTTTCTTTTGAAACTCATTTTATGTGGTTCTCAGTTCGATGTGTTATTCACGTTCTATAAATAGTTAACGTAATTATTATTTTCTATTGCGAGTTGCATTTGTTAAGGGACGTTGAACTGAATCATAATTATTATATCGTTGATAAAGACTCGGAACATTGTCATGAAAGAACTAAATCGATCATAGCTACAGTCTATGTAGGTAGGAATACCGTCTTGGCTTGTCTTTTAATATTACAAGTTGCCATGTGTATTGTTCTCAAGATTGTTGCCCGCAGTAATAAATCTCATAAATGGATTATGTGCGGCGCGTCCCTTGTACAGGTACATAGATATAATATTAGTTCATATTTCTACTTCACTCGCTTGCCTCGTCATATTGAAAACTGCATGCACTAAATTACACTTGGCATAAAATAGTAAAAGTTAAGATTATAGTGGTTATGTACTTTGCTAAAATCCGTGTAAATAGTAGTTGCTTTTGTTCGTGATTATACCAATTTGCGTCGTTAAAAGAACTAATTTCTTTCCATAGGCGATAGTGTACCATTGTTAAGTTACCGATAGAAGTGGTTTAGTGGAATGGTTCTGCTCTTGGTCAATGATAAGAGATTTCTCAAGTTGACCGAGATTTTTTGTGACTTGGACTTTTGAGTGAGTGTTATTTGGAAAATTGGTTTGGTAAGCCAACTATTGTTAAACGTTATTATAGAACGAACAGGCGCAATGCCGATAGCTACCATTTTTTTTATTTGACCTAGTTTATTCGATATTGTAATCTTACATTACATAGTTTTAAATAGGTTCAATCTAGCGGCGATAATACTTGCTTTTGTTCGGATATCTTAAACATAGTTCGATATTTCTTCTTTATCTCGATGTTAAAGTAGCACGAAGTAAACGCATTTACGAAGCATTAAGTAAACTATCTAATTGGGACCGGGTGCTTTTAATTTTCTTTTCATCTAATTCGGTCAAGTGCCAGTTTCAGTCCGCTCGCCGAGGCTTTGCCGTCAAAGTGTTTTTTTTTCTCTAGAGACTAGTGTAGGATTCACCTGCAAAAGCTATTTCGTTTTAATATGAATTTTATATTACTTTTAAGATATATCGCTAGCTTATTGTGACCTACTTTGGTATAAAGATAGAATCTTGGAGGATATCAATATTTATAGGCATTATTTCAGAAAAGTAAATCAATGTACTAGCGACAGTTCTATAATAATCCTGCTACATATCAACAACATTTAGTTAATATGTTTCAGACATGAAAATATATGTAAAAAGGTACCTCATACATATTAATATACCCATTGTAAGCATTTTTTTACGACAAAAATGCACGCACGCACCCTGATCGCATTTATTACTCCTGTCGCGGGCTTTTTGGTGTTTTTTGTGAGACCGAATTCAATGCCAGTGGGACAGGAATTTGTTTGTAGCTACCAACGGTCCTGTATGGAACCATGAATAACTAATGCGGTCCCGTGGTGTAGGTTGGTGATCTGTTACTAGCGCAGCGTGAGATTGCGGTTTACACAATCCAGGGCAGCGCAAATATTTGTGGGAACCTCAGGCATTTGCGCTAAGTCTATGTGGTTCTGGTATAATCCAGCACGGAGGCCCGGTCCGGATTGGTGGATAACACACCTACCTCCGAAATAATTCTCGGGTTGGTATGTGGGTTTCCTCACCATGCATGTATACCTTCACCGAAAAGCGAGTGATAATTAAGACATTTTCCAGCGAAATTACTGGGCACATGGGGCTTTAGAGCTGATGTCTCAGGGTGACGAGCGCAGTGCAGTGCCGCACAGGATTATGCAATGCAGTGTTCTAGGTGGTGCTGTGACTTTTATGGGCAGGCGTAGCGCTTACCATCAGGTGAACGATTAGATCGTCTCGTCAATCAGTTAAACAAAAAGACATTATGTTTTACAAGAAACACAGTGCGTGGCTGAACTAGAATTTGTAGCCGTTTGAAATACATAGTTAATTTTCCGTTTCCAGGTTGGGAGGCGGACGGCGAGCAGGCGCCATTCCTACGGAACGAGCCGGTGAAACTCACTCCGGCGTGGGAGGGCACCAATCTACCCAACGACATGCTCAACTTGAAAGGTAAATAACCTGCCCAGCGGCGCGCGATGTTGCAAGCTTTGACAACACCCGCATAAGGCCATGGTACACGGGCGGTTCTCCCGCCGCGGGAAGCCGCTCTAGAACCGCACTAGATAATTAATTAATTTAATATCAAAGATGTATGGGCCATGGCTATAGACGGTCTTGTACTCCTGCCGCCATACAAAAAAGTAAATATGGGTGGTGTAAGGAGAGCTATTATCGTCTAAACTTTAGCGATTTATTTAAAGCGATTTCTTCTAGGCAACAGAAAAGAAATTTAGGATTTTATCGTTCGTCGTAGATGATTTTAGACAAATTAATAAACTAAACATGTTTTTTTGATACAGTGTTGTGTCTAACGAAACTGCCAAAATAACCGATCGGAGTTGAAAGCGAACGGCTAGTTATTATGAATGTCTGTTGAGAAAGTTTTTATGCCAAGAATGGTTTAGATTATTATTATTATGCTATTTCAAAATCGAGGTTAGAATACATATAGAATTAGACTACATATTAAAAATGTCCGCGGGAACTTAGCATAAATATAATAACCAATATGGATATCTCTTTTCTATTTAAAATTGATATTGTAGTTTATCATGTGAAGTAGCTTCTTGTCTTAAATAATTACCTATTTTACTTATAAACCGCAAAACTCCAAAACTACGCTGAATTCACGGACACAATACAAAATATGCTAACTCAAAACCAATTTTTTTTCTCGTACTACAGTAATAAAACAAAATGACATCATTAACCCATTGCGCGTCCCTATTGTGTTCCAAATAAAACTCACGAACCCTTGCAAATATTTCACCCTTTTATGTAGTGATGATCTGGTTTCATGGCTACCTCGACGGATTTGCGAACGTGAGGTGCCGCGATCGAATCCCGTCGGAGCTAAAAGTTTTTGTTAGGTATCCCACTTTCCAACGCAGTGTCAATGGCATTTCATTACCATCTGTCACTATTACATTACAGTGGGTAAAATAACGCTTACGAAAAACACATGCAGGTTTCTTCAATAAACTTGTGTGCACCTGAGATTCGCTACAATTATGATGTTTTTTGTTGAATTTTTTTGTAATATTTTTTTTTCTGTACCTATTTGTGTTTAGAGTCCCTCCAGTATAAATTATTCTTTACGTTTGGATGTTGAAATATTTAGCACTAATGCACCGTTAATTAACTCTGTAATCAACAGTTTGACGGTTTATTGACATATTTGTGTTAAATAATATTTCAACATAAAAACGAAAAAAATAATTTACGGTTGGCGCGAAATACAGTCTCGCATAGATTACTGACCCGGTGTAGCTCTAAAAACGAAAAAACTGTTTGAAATTTAAGTTTCCCGCCATAACAGAAACGAACCACTTTAAAATTTTAGCTAAATTTATTTTAACGCCCGTCCATAGAATATTTACTAAACTATACACAAATTACACAATAGAACTCTGACGGGGAATCTCAAAGACGTGGTCTTGGCTCTTAGGCCGGTAATTGAATAAGTACACAATACACTCACGAGTCATTTGCGGTAATCATTTCCTGCGCTTGAATTGAACACTTGTGAGAAGTAGCCCTTGTGATTTGAACCACTTGGTTTAATTATAGCAAGATATTGGTAGCTAAACTGCTGGCTTCCGTGGATTAGTGGGTGATGAGCCGACTGTGAAGCGTTAGGTTGTGGGTTCGATTCCCGCACAGGATAGATTTGTGGGAATCGCAAGTATTTGCTCTGAGTCTGAGTGTTTGTAGGACCATAGTTCTCCTAGTTCCTGATATGAAAATGAATGTTGGCTTGCAGATATATCCGTGGACCTAGGATCGCCCCCGGACCGCTGGCACCTCATCTACCTGACGCTGGTGCTGCACGGGCTCGGCACCCTCACCGCTTGGAACATGTTCATCACGGCCAAGGTACACTCCACTCACTGCATTAGCTCATATCAGTTAATAATTATTCTCTATTTGTTTTTTTTTAATTTTGCTCGGTATGTTGCTTAAAAAACATGTTTCATTTTCAGGATTACTTCGAGAAGTACAAGCTGGTGGACGCGCCCCGGCTCGCCCAGCAGTACCTCACCTACATCGGCTGGGCCAGTCAGATCCCCAACCTGCTGTTCAGCTGGTTCAATGTATTTGTGCAGATTAAGTAAGTTTACTCGTCACTTCTAGGTGATGGAGCTTTAAGATTTTTTTCTAACATAATATTACTACTAAAAATTCAATACTTAGTAGTGTCCGTGATTTTATCTTGGCAACACTGAAATGACACCTGTGGTGACACCCTTTTAAAAAAAAACTACGGTAATTTTGTTTCCATATTTTGAATACACAAACGTAATTTACACAAAATAACAATATTTGTTTCATAGATGGTTAGCTGTGGAATTAAAGATTTTTTTAGGCATTTATTTTTTAGGTATTTAGTTTCTAGATATTTCAAAAGTCATGCTCACTGGTTTCTGGTTTGGTGCTCTGTGGTACTTCTGACTTGGCCTTTCTTTACAATACAGCATTGATTAATTTCTTCCAGAGGCAGCCTGACGACTCGGATCGTATGGTCGCTGATGATCGAGGTGGCTCTGTTCGTGTTCACCGTTATCCTGGCGATGATGGACACCTCGCGGCACCCCATGGTCTTCTTCTGGTGCACCATGCTCACAGCCTTCCTTTTAAACAGTAAGCATATCCCAACTAGCTGCCCCCCGCGGTTTCTACCGCGTTAACTGTTATCCCACACTTTGGAATCCACACGGATCCACAGGATCATACCTGAGAATGATTTCGGAGGTAGGTATGTTATTCACCAATCCGGACGGGCCCCCGTGGTGGATTTCAGTCTAATCCTCCTCACGAAAGCGAGGGGAGACCCGTGCTCGGTCCACTGGCCGATATGGGTTGATAACGATGTCACTTCCACGTCTTGATATTGTTTGTTTCAGCATTCAACGCGATCTTCCAGAACTCCGTGTACGGCGTGGCGGCGCGCTTGCCACAGAAGTACACGGGGGCCGTGGTGCTGGGCTCCAACATCTGCGGGACCCTCGTGGTGCTCCTGTCGTGGACCTCGCAGCTGTTCGACTCGGCGCGCACGTCCGCCATCTACTACTTCATCGGCGGCATGTTCGTGCTGCTCATGTGCTTCGACACCTACTTCGCGCTGCCGCTCAATGTGAGTACACCTCGCAGTCGTCTCACTCGCCTCTCGATGTGTGACGATAGGGACCCGCGATTAGAACAACAGTTCCAATGTATAACCCCAATTTCTACAGCCTGTTAGAAATTTGAATTGGTTTTTCCGTGACCTTACCTGTTTGTATGGCTTTATATTAGAACCTGGCTGTGCCTCACGGCTACATCCCCGGATGAAAACGCGCGTGCGAAGTAGCGTGGTGGCTTGCCATACCGCGGGAAGACTGCCTCCCGCCCCTCACCTCGCACGTCCCTCTAAAATATCATTGTACCTGCAACCAATCAAAGGTCTGAATCGCCAACGTTACCCAAATAAGGTAACGCTGGCAACCCAGGCGCCGTAGCCGTTTGTAGGGATGCTCTGTATTTTACGTTTAAAGAAAAAAACGAGCGCGCTTTCAATAATAAAAATGGCATATTTATAAGGTTACAAATTACTGTTATTTAATCTGTTCCAATATATCTTTCCAGAGGTTCTACCGTTACTACGATACACTGCAACAGCGCACCGCCCGCAACGTCCCCGCACTAGCCGCCGCCAACCAGAGCCCGGCGCACACCAGGCCCCCATACTGCAAGATCTTCAAACAGTCCTCCGTGCAGCTCTACAACATCTTTATCACATTCTTCGCCACTCTGACTGTGTTTCCGGCTGTCCTATCAGGTGAGGAGTACTTAATGAACCCAAAACTTTAAGTAAAATAAATTTAATTTGGCACAAAAAAAAAATAGTACATTGATGGTGTTTCATTGAAAGAGGTAGTGGTAGATTGTTCCGGTTCATTATAATCAGTTTGCAGTACCAGTTTGACTCTTATTCTAGTATTTTAGCTAAAGTAATTCTTTCCAACTTTCAGAGGTCAAGCCGGTGCAAGAGGGATTCCTGGGCGACGTGTTCGTTCTTATATCGTGCTTCCTAACTTTCAACCTAACAGCCACTATTGGTAACATCACCGCTAGCTGGTGGAAAAGCGTGAGTAATCTTTTGACTACTACTATGTAGAAGCAGCGGTTAATTCATCATCGTCATCATCAGCCCACGCTCGGCCACTGCTGGACGTAGGCCACTCCCAATGAATGCCACTGAGCCCGATCTTCGACTTTCCTCATCGAGTCCTTGTCAGCCGTGTTCCGCAAGTCGTCACTCCACCTTGCCGGCGGGCGTCATACACTACGTTTGGCTAAACGCGATCTCCACTCTAGAACTCGTCTACGCCATCGGTTAACTTTCACCGCTGAGCCGATTCGCTTGTCTAGCTACGGGTGCGGCTCTGCACACTCCACAGTATTTTTCCATACAATAAACACAACAGCTGTGTTTTCCCGCTCTCGCGGCAAGTTATGAAAAATACGACAGTTGCGTTCTCAGCACTGAAAGTTTTAATGGTTAGCGGTCAATACATTTAAACAAAATACTAGGTTTTGGAGTCGAGATTTGAATTTATCAATTTTTGTATCGTAAAGATTTGTAAAGTGCCTGCGGTATGCCTATCCGTTGTTTCTTGAGGTATTTGCCCAGCAGTGAGATCATAATAGAAGACAGTGATCTATAATTATATTGTTTGATCCCGCAGCCGAGTCCCAACTGGCTGGCGTTGTTCACGACGCTGCGTCTGCTGTTCATCCCGTGCTTCCTGTTCTGCAACTACCAAGTACAAGGCCGCACCATGCAGGTGACGTTCAACAACGACTGGGTGTACTGGGTCGCGTCGGCCGTACACGGCTGGTCGTCCGGACACTGCAGCTCGCTCGGGATGATGTATGTCGGCGGGTAAGTGTCCATAGAATCCTACTAGTATTACAGAGCGAGAGTAACTCTGTTTGCTCCATTTGCTCCCTTTATACGACTATATATCGACCCTAGAAAGCGTAAATTCTGTAACCTTGAAACGCAAAATTGTTCACCAAATTTGTTTGTTGTTGTTTTTTTTTTGTTGAAATAAAATCATATCTCAATATCTACTCGACCTAAAAACGTAAATTTTGGTTATTTGGTGTGTTACATACAAAGCTACAATACTGCTACCTTGGTTATATCCTAAAGTTCCTAGGGGATGTTGAAATGTGGGTTTGTTTCCAAATATGTGAAAAAAGTATTTTCGGGTCGGTCAAAGGGTTACAGCGTTTACGCTTTCTAGCGTCGATATTTGGCTGAATAATTCTTAATGAAATTTGTGCACAATCTCACTGGTTAGGTAGACAACTCTAGACTAATATTTATGAGTACACTTGAGTACATAACAGTAAGTTGAAAGATAGTTATTTATTTATTTATTTCAATATACAGTGCCTTAACAGGTGTTTCCAAAACGACACCGTACTTACATGTAACTAAGAACCAACACATTTAAGGGCAACATCCGTAAATGTCACTAAAGAACATGTAAAAATGTCCAGCTCGCTGAGTTGGAACCTGAGGAAGGGCTTAGGATACACAGACAGAAATATCGCGATAAACTGTTAACTAATCCGATCAGTGGATCCTTCAGCGACATATTATCTAGTCTACGCTGAAATATTGTTATATTATAATATCTCAAGTCTGAAAATGACATGCTTTTTCGACATTTCACCCCAAACTTCATTTTTATTTCAGTACGGTGGCTCCGGAACACTCCTCAACGGCAGGGATGATTGGTGCAGCCACCCTCGTCACCGGCATCGTCTCAGGCATCACGTTCAGCTGGGTGTGCCCCCGCATTGTGACCATGAGCTATTGGACCACCATTTAGCGTTCACTCACCTACGTCGAGACTCTGTGGAATTTCTTCAGAAAGATCGGCCAATAGTGAACAGTGTGATTGATAGTGGGTCAGTTGACCATTGTGTACTGTGACCTACTGAAGGGACACTCAGATGTAAGTGGTTATTGAACAGCAAGGTGGTTACCGGTGACGCTGACACTCAGTTGTTATTGGTTAATGAACTAAGTGGTTACGGGTAACACGCAGATGTGATTGATAAATATAGTAGTTACTGGTGACGCTGTGGCACTCAAATGTTAGTGGTTAATGAAAGAAGTGGTTACCGGTAACACTCAGATGTAAGAGGTTATTGAATGAAGTAGTTAGAGGTGACACTTCAATGCTAGTGGTTAATGAACGAAGTGGTTACTGCAGACACTGAATCGCAACCAATGACTAGACTGGGTTGCCTAGTCTGGACAAGGCATGCATTTATTAGTGACTTGTTCGGTAACCCGAGAGGAGGATGTGAACAAAGTGGGTTCATGGGATGTGAAATATAAGTGTAAGGCAAACTAAAAGGAAGTTAAAAGTAATATATGATTGTAAGGAGAGAATAATGTTTACAGTATAGGTTTTTTTTACAGTTAATTTTAACCCGTCGAATGATGTTGATAAATAAACAGATTGTTTGATTCAAAACAGGAAATTTTCACTGAAAAGGAAAATTATTTTATGGGAGTTTATGCTTATTTGGAACATAATTATAATCACGATTATTAAGTATAATCTTTATTACAAAGATGCGGTTGTGTGTAGAAAATGAAAAAGGCTTGATCATTTTATCATTATTATATGCCCTTTGTTGTTTTAGGTATATCTAAATGTCTTATTATATTATATCAGTAAGTTTACTCGGTGCTTTTTACTTACGTCATGTGTTGACTTCCTTGCTGTTATTAATATTAAAATATTAGTTGATTACGTGCGGCAATCGCTCAAACAGGGACAGATAGACGCCCCACTAAGTTTGGCAAAGCCACTCCGCATCTTTATACCCTCCACTCTGCACTTTACAGAGCGATTGGTTTTATACGGATGTTGTGTCTATTTCCTCACATAAGTTTAGTGAGGATTTCCTTGCTACATGCTTCGGAGGGCACATCAAGCGATCCCGGTTGTTACTGGTTGTTAGCAGTCGCAAGGCCATATCAGGTAGCCTGACAAATTTGTACTAGTGGGTACTTACTACCTTATTCATAAAAAAGAACAACAGTAATAGTTAGAAGAGTGGAATTTACTAATCGTTGAGTGGAATATTATAGAGGCCAGGTTGATCCCAATCGAGCATGTCAATCGCGGTTGTCACACGTAATCGACACTCCACGGGCTTTCAAACCAGTTGTTATTAAAGGTACCTCTATGTAACGGAATTGGCTTAGGTATGTGACATATTTATATTGCTATATTGATCAACCAACTCTGTAGGATTGAAACGACATTAACTAATGACCACAGACCTCGCATTCTAAATCTATGCTCATGACACCTATATAACGTTACTTCACTGATGAGTTAATCAAATAACGTCTGCTGCTGTCAAAAGATTCTAAAGAAAAGTTGGTTGATGAATTACTATATTTAATTATTTACTGACAGGGCCGCACTTAGGGCATATTTATTTATGCTATTTGTTTCCTAAATATGAGGCTAAATTAATATAAATGAATGTAGATCTTAAATGAGAATTTCTAAGATAGAAATAGAGATTGAAATAAGTATGGCCTTATCAGTAAACAGTAGAATATTATATTGCTAAAATTATACATAATGTTAATGTTTGTAAGTGGATACAAAGTTTTAACGTAGCTAGTGCAAATACAGATTTATAAATTATAACAGTTAATTGTTTGTCGGCTATTGCAATAAGAAATTAATGTTTATCTATCAGCCCTTTTGGTACAAATAAAGTTGCATTTGTTTTGTTTTTACTAAGTATATGTTATACTAATAAATTGTACTAAATAGTTTTAACTATCTACTATTTAAGTGGTAATTAGTAATGTTTAGTTATTAATTAATTTATATTGTTTTCAGAAAGCACAAACGTATTTATTAATAGTAATAGTATAAACATGTTTATGGCGTTTTTAAAAAGCAAAACTTATTCACTGCCACATTGTTTTCAACTGTAATATTAAAGTAAATGAAACAACCGTCAACCTCTTGATTAAGTCACATAAGCCAAAATCGGCTTAAATGGCTAATATATATATTACTAAAACAATTAAGGTGTTACTAGTGCTAGGGGACTATTACTAATTTACTTATAAATGTGCGTTTTACAGACTGAAACAATTTAATATTGCTTAGTAATTTAGTTAATTTTGTGAAGAAATGTCGGCATTTAAAATTTTATCCATGTAGAAGCGTCTTTGTTGTACTTATGGATAAAATTTAATTGTGTTAATGGTGGACTTCCGTGCATCGCGGCTCACGCGACTGAAGCGCGTGGCAGATGCGCGCGACAATACAAATTCACCATACATTTGACATTTCGTACGCATAATGTCGCGTGAGCTGCGATTCACGGAAATCTACCTTAAGGGTCCTATACACTGCCGATGGCATAGTGTAGGGGCTTTTAGACAGTTTACTCGCTGTTAGTTAACGTGTGTTAAGTTTCCTTCGTTATTTATTAAACGTTTCTAACTATGTGTTCATGACATAAACCAAATAGTTAGGTTTTCATCAATGAATTGTAGAACGACTTGAATTATTTTACGTAGCAGCCGTTGCTGTTAGGCTCGCCACACATAGCGGCCCACGCACCCCACTACGTGACCTGACGTGAAACATGCATCTGAAATCATTAGTTTTTGTGTGAAATCGTGGACGTAGCCGTGGCCGTGCGCTGCTATGTGTGGCGGGCTTTACACGATATTTATTTGATAGTAAAATGTTTTTCTTTTTTTTTTTCTTTTGGTATTTTATTTTGTTCTTGGCCCCGTGTAGATGTGGTTGTGCTTGTTATAAGTCGTAGTTATTGAATTTATAATGTGAGGCTATAAAACTGCCTTAGAAAGTACCTTTCGGTTTGTTGGTAAACACGAGCTTCCCAAATGAATCAAAAGTATGCTAGATATTAGAAGCTTTAATGGCTTTCATCCATTTAATGCTTATATTTACATGATCCTGGTGCCTTATCCATCTTCCATTTACTTTATCATCTTTAGGATTAAGCAGAGGATATTTACGTTGCATGTATTGTGAATGTGTGATTGTGAGCCGTGCTAGGAAAGTAATATATGGTTAGATATGTAATAGTTAGGTAATTTATAAGAATTTAAATATATACATATTTAAGGGAGAAGTCCTGCTTTAATACATCTCTGGATAAAAGAAAACCGAAGGCAGGAAATCAATAGGAACACCATGGTATAATCCAAAGATTGTGTAATCAATGCTAAACCTTTTTTCATAATAATGATTACTGAATAGGTTTATGATACTGTATTCAGTTAATATTTTCGATATCATATCAATTTTATTATAGTCAAAATGAAGATTATTTATTAGATACAAGTGTTACCATTTTCAAGTACCAAGAGATACTGTTATAGATATTTATTGAGATTATTATGACAATAAAAGAGAAAATTCGCCATAATAGATTAAAAAGCATAAATTATACTTAAGGATGAAGATATTTTACCAATATGTTTATATTAAATCACTTCGATGCGAGGATAACAGTGTGAGTCCCATCGAACCTTGAATAAAAACCCCGGATAGTAGGTCAAAATTGATCGATAAAAGTCGAAAGGGGAGGAGTCTTAAGACTTCTTTGTTGATTAAATTTGGACTAGTATCCAGGTTGTTTTTTTTTGTTTATGGTTGCATGGGATACTGTATAATATTATATATTCTCTGCGGAAGGAAGAATCTACTCTAATTTCTTGTTTCCTGTCTCAATGCTTGAGACCTTTTAACACGTTCACTGTTCACACGTAACACAACTGTCGTGTTTTTCATTACTTGCTACGAGTACGACAAAACACAACTTGTGTTTGTTGTATGGGTAAACACTATGGCGCGTGCACAGCAGCACCTGTGGCTAGACAAGCAAAACGGCTCAGCAGTCAAAGTGTTAATAATCTCCCAAAATATATGCAAGCAACAAGTAAAATAAATTACAAAATTTATACTTATATATATTATACGTATTGGTCGTTAAAACCAAATAATGTATATACTCGCCTTTCATCTTCTAATCTAACTTCTAGCTGTCCTATTTCGAATTATGAATAACAGAAGGGTATTTATGTAGCTGTACTTATATGTTTATTTAGAGTAGGTAATCGCACGATCATTCCTAATTCCCATTCGCATGAAATAACGATTTTCGGAATCAATGCTCCATGTTAAATTTATGCCAGTTCTTACTTATGAAAAGTTTAGTAATTTAACTTAGGTATTGCACAGAACAATACCATGTATTACTTAACTTTTTACTAGTAGGGGATCATATCGTAAAGGTCGACCACAGAATAAATATATTACTGCATCGGATAGAATGGACACTGCACCCCGCGCAATCCGCGTCCCCGGACCTCTACCCGCAATCGCCGGGACGTTCTATATTATACTCCCGAATGCAATAGACAAACGGTTTGTATGAACCTTCATACTAGCGGGTTGGCGCGAGATTAAGCCCAAACCTATCAAAGACAGAATCATGCATCTACACCCTAATATCACATAAGTACCTTACTTAAGCACTCCGATCAAGTCGAAGGCTGTGAGATAATAGCTTTAACCTACCCATTGTAGATATCATTTCATTTAATTAATTATAATGATTAAGGGTTCAAATGTAAAATATTGTACGTATTTAATGGTGTTAAACACTATTTACCTATTAGTTTATTTTTCAGGCAAAAGATGAGAGCATATCTCTGAAATATGTCCAAAATTTCAAATGTACTTTTAATTTTACGTAAGTTTGGACTAATCATCAGCAGATTACCATAAAATCTTTATAGATACTTATTTTACTTACGTACTATATTTTACATTTGAAAAATAAATCAAATCATAATTTTCAAGTACAAAATGAAAACCCTTTTACATTTTCCTACTATGTATTGGAAAAAAAACCATTAACAAAGTATTTGTAAGCATATATTATTATACCTAGTAGATAAGTAGGTTTATAAAGTAAGCTATCCTTGTAAATAGTGCATTTATACAGTATTTGTATAATTATAGTATTTATAATGTTGCACGATATTTATCAAAGTAATTTATATTCTTCTTCTAACCGTCTTCGTCTATCAATCGACTAATATATATTGCTATATTTTTAATCTTACCGTCGTTGCAGCAGCAATAACCAAAAATTCAAAAAAAGTAAGTAGGTGTCCGTCGCTTTTCCTCTCCAATGATCTCTCGCAAGCGGCATTTATAGAGATTTTGAATTGTTGTCTGGCCGCGACGTTAGTTACCATCAGGTGAGACTGCGGTCAAGTGTTTGCCTATTCTGCAATAATAAATAAATGCTATTAAAATCACAATAAAAAAAAAACTAAATTCCTTCCAATTCGGCAATAAGTAGGTACCTACGAGAATACTGGGAAGAAAGCGACCATTTTTATTTCTAATATCTTTAGGCTCTCTAGTTCAGCCCCTATTATGAGGTCGCTAGCGACTTTGGTAAAACATTTAAATCGTGTTTTAAGTTACTCGTAGTCACCGCTAGGGACGCTGCACTGGATTTCATACTAATATTTTACCATACTCGCTAGCGACTGTAGTAAGCAAATCTAGTAATACTGATTACTATTCCACTAAACCTTAGGTACATAAATTTATTTAAATGATTTTTAGCAAAAATGGATATAAGCGTGATAATGCAATTATGTGGAAGCACTTGCTAACTTGCTAAAACTGCTGCAGCCATGGTAGGCTAAGGATTTCAAGAAGAGATAAGTGTAACAGATTATGTAAGAGTGTTATTGCGAGTAAACGATGAGCACGTATAAAATTCTCACACTTGTTTCTTCTTCTCCATAGAAAAATAACTTTCTATAAAACTAACTTTGTAATAATATTCTCAAAAATCACTTCTAAACTTCTTCGTAAAAATAAGGAACTTAAACCAAACCCATACTTGTGTGACAATAATAGAACCTTATGAATCTTATAAACCTTATGAAAGGTATTTTTCCACTTTTCCACTATTGTATAACAAAATATAACTTTTAACACTTTCACTGTTCACCTGATAATGTACTAACCAAGTTACTAAATAAAGGAAATGAAAAATAAAGCTGGGGTTTTGTATGAAACTACCTGAGGAAATTCGCCATAGCCACAGTAGTAAAGTAGTTTAACCAACGTTCTATTCTAAGGCACAAGCGATCTTCAAATGCCTTTCTCCTATTGTACATTAATGTCTCTAGGAAAACTAAGGAAAGTCGCACTAGCAAAACTGTACTGAGGCGAGGAAAACAATACCTACATTCAGGCATAGAAAACTGCAACATTTTCGTAAGTATTTAAAGCTTGTCTATTTAGAGAAGTCGTTACGACGATATTGAGATCTATGGTTATGATTATTATTCAAAACTACACCTTTGTTTCAGGAATTGGCAGAAATTATTTCACATATTATGCTCACCGGCAGAAAGCAAGATTTTTCAGTAACATCGTCATAGCACTGAGAAATGGACGAAAGCAGTAGGGATTGCAGAAAAAAAAAAGTACGTATAGTATAGGAAGGTCTTATGCCTCTCATCATGCAACTACCTAACCAGCCTCTAGCCATCACGTGATTTCCTAAATTCCTAATAAAGGTGAAGCGCCTTTTCACCATTCGTAAAAGGACCTCCAATTCTTTTTATCGGCAGGACCGCCTACGTTCATCATCAGTTCTCCACTAGCAATAATGTCACGTCCAATGCAAATTTTTATGAAGCACTATCATTGTTTGGACATGCCTTTTATATGAGTGAAAGTTCGATTTTCTAGGACATAAAAGGGGTGAAAGAAAACCGTTGGGATTTGGAATTAGGTCTATAGAATTTCACTTTGTATCAGGGAATATAGAACACAGGTGTTAAGAGGTGGCTTATGCGTTTGTTCTAGTTAAGGCAGTACAGTTAGATGGATACTAAGGCAATGCAGATTTGTTAGAAGAAATGGTAAATAGGTTTCTCCTTGGTGATGTCAGCAGTGTAACAAATTATTCGCAGGGCCGGAGGTCTCGAGGTTTTAGCATACTTATATTTCTTACGATTGTACCTGTGTGGTTTGTTTTCATATTGTTTACGTTTCGTAACGAAAAAAACCTGAACATCTCAATAACTCCTTTTTAATTTGTGTGTGTGTGTGTTTTTGAGATGTAGATAAGTATAATAGTTAGGTACGGGTAGGTATATTTTATGCATTATAATTATATAATTATTTTGTACGTGTGTTTGTCACCTAACTCCTTCTAAGCGGATGGATCGATATGGATGAAATTTTGTGCGTATATTTCAAGGGGTTTCTGGATGGTTTGAAAACAATTGTACCCGGTCGACAATTGGCTCTGCGATTGGGTTTTAGGTTTTTCATTTTCATAGCAGGACGTCTGCCGGGCCCGCTAGTTGTGTATACAATTCTTTGTGGTTTTCTCAAATTAGGCATAGGGTGGGTACCTACGTTAGGTATTGGGTTGTTTCCAGGTAGGTTACAAGAAGTCTTCATGTAGATCTCTCCCATTTTCGATACAGTTTTGCAGTTATTAATAAAGTAATTGAAAACCAACATTTCTTTATTTGTGTTCATTAAATAAAAATAAATAATCGTCAATAAATACTAGCTCTATCTAGACTCTAGCCGTTTCGTTCGTGCTCTTGTGTACTCTATGTACAGCTTTCAGTGCTTATTATTTACATAATGAGGTATTCTAAATCGGTGGTTTAAGGTGAGGATGCTGACGATGATGATGATGAGACGGAAGCCACGCTGGAGTAGCTAGGAGACTGGTCTGAGGCGGCTGAGGATCCGGAGTCGCCAGGGTAGTAGGAGTTGTAGGCCAGCTGGCTGGGATCCCAAACTCTCGCGTAGGGGCCGGAGCTGGACGGCTCCCACTGAGGAGCATAAGAGTCCTGAGGGGCGGCAGGGGTGGAAGCTGGGGGGCCGTACTGGTTGGCGGGGGGGCCGTATTGAGGGGCGGGCGGCGCATCGGTCGGTGCCATCATCATTGGCATACCTGGAAAAAGACATCATTTAATTTGTACCCAATATAGTTTCTAGCTAGAATGGTTCTTAGGAAATTTGCCTAATAATGTGTTATTTCGTTTCCTAGGAGAGGTTAGGTGTCTTTAGATTAGACTGAGGTATCTGAATAAGTCAGCTAATCAGGTAAGCGCTTCGCCGTCTCTAACTCACCTGCTTTCTTCAACAACAGGTTGTAAATGAGGAATCCTAGGACAAGGGTGATCGCCAACTTGCTGAGGATGAGGGCCTTAATCGCCTTGATGCCGATAATGGATACCAAGATAGGCATCAGCGCCTTCATCTTCAGCTTCAGAAGCAGCAAGACTGGCAGCAGGAGTTTCTTCTTCAAGATGCCACGAGCTGCAAGAAATTCATGAGTAAGCATTTTGATGATTTTGGGATAGGTTTTTTTGACTAAAGGGTGAGGTTAGGTACCTTCGCCATTTTCATTCTCGGCTTCGGGGAACTCGACGTCCAAACCCCTGTCAGCCCTGTAGGATACCTCGGCGCTCTGGAAGAGGAATTCAGGCAGCTGGAACCTGAACTCATTGGTGTTCAAGATCCTCGCAGCGCGGTCAAATATCACTTTATCGATGTGGTTGTCGTCCATAGCACGCGCCGACTCCGAAGTGACTCCCAGCTTCGTATCCAGGAAGGAGAGAACTTTCACTTTAAGACACGACATAGGAGAATCAGCTTCGAAACAATCACTGATAACACTGTCCAGTAAATCGTCACTTGTCCTTAATCTCGCTGCTTGAATTTCATTGTCCTTGATGGCGTAACCGCGCGCGAGGGCGACAGAAACCAGGAGTAGGCACAGACACTTCATTTTTGGTTTTTGTTTACTTTGTCATTAGATTTGATTAATTAGACGTTCGGCGCGGCCGGTTAATGGAGCAACAATGATTTAATTTTTCAATGGGCTTGGTTTTTATACGGGATCGTTTGGGCGGCGACGCGCGGCGCCGCGCGCGTGCTGGGAATCCTGATGCCTTTCATACTTGGCAAACTATTTATTTTCATTTGAAGAAAGTCCTGGCAATGAGAGTGAGCGTATCTTGGCGCTAAAATATTATATTTAATATTTTGTGTTATGAAAAGTGTACCTTGAAATTAAAATAACAAAAAAAAAAAATGGGAATTACTTAGAGTAATAGTATTTACTTAATAGTTTCCTTTTCAATTTATCACCTAAAGATCACACGTACAAATTCCCGATTCTGCTTATCGAAGAACCAGCCTCATAATAACCCGTCCAAGATGGATTAAGATGGTCCCAAAAATCTCAGAACTAGGTAGTACTGGAAATATACTTAGTTACAATAAAAATATAAAGAGGAATTATATACTATGTCCCTTAACAGCCCACCCTTTTTCGAGAGGGCAGCGCCTTGGCACCACATTTCTTGAAGTCATTTCTTGTATAACTACTGGCGTAATGTTTTACTCAACAGGTTTTATAATATCATTTTGGCTCATGAATCCAGGAAACCGCGCTAAAAAAGAACTAGTTATTACCTATTTTTTATAAATTGTTGGAATACTAACACATTTTTGAAGTCGGCACCTTTTAGGTGGCTATATTTTGATGAAATCGGTTACTTCTATAGGTAATTTGGATTAAGTACTATAAGTTATTTATAAGCGTTTATGGATTTGCATCTTGTTTAAATTGTGATCTTTTCTAAAAACTTAAGTATACTGCCTGACATTATCTTTGACTTTTGAGTAAATTGCGTTACCTCAAAAATCGCACAGCGGGCCACTTTTCCGTCTAGAATGCAATAGTGCTTGAGGCAATAAATCAACAGTGGATCCACAGGCATTCAGTTCTATTGATATGCAGTAGCGTCCTCTACTAAAATGCGCCCGCGCACATGCTAATTTGGCTTTACGTTTTTATCACCTCTTTTGTATTTTTTTGTTATTTGTTCACTCTCATTAATTAAATACGTTGTAATGGTAAACTTATTCAATTAGTCATTTTGTCCTTAGTCAAAACGACTCTTACGTGGTCAGGATTGATAAGAACCATTGTCTGCTTTTTGGAACAGTCACATGATTATATTTTTCGACTTTACGGTTCTGGATTTTGTGGTTCGTTTCTGGATTTATTATAGAGATTATTTATGTGTTATTAAATGGAAATCAAATAAAATAATTTGCTTGTATCGTTGCATTCAAAAAATAAATTAGGTATTGTCTCAGGAATATATCATGATTAATTTTACAATCACGTAGTATAGCTACTACATTGTTTTACGTCAACTCCACACTTACACTACGTCCGTTACGTAAAGTGGACATTTTGCCTAGAAAGCGAAACCTGCTCAGTTTTAGCAAGGAGTTCGCTTCGCCGAATCTCCATTATGCAATAAGGGTTGTGCATTTCGCATGCGCGACGCGCGCGCATTTGCATCTACCCGCGTTTACGTTGCCACGTCCGGATTGTGAAATGTTTCTCACTTCCGTTGTTTATTAGATTAATGATCTATTTAATCATTTTTAAGTAGGTGAAATACCCGAGGATTATTTCGGAGGTTGTGATCCACCAATCCTGACCGGCCCCCCGTGGTTATTATGGTCTGTCTCCTCTGGAAAGTGACGGGAGATCCGTGCTCAGCAGTGGGCTGATATGGGTTATTGATGATGATATGATGAAGTAGATAAGTACCTACAATTCACCATCACCATAATTTATCATAATTACAACCCATATCCACCCACTGCTACAAGCACGAGTGTCGCCACACTTTTGAGGAGGATTCGTATCGATAACTGTAGTCTAATATATTATTTATACTCATACTTTTTATTGGTTCCGGATACCAGCGTTTAACTAACATTTCAATTGGCGTTTAATTGACGATGTGGTCGAAGGTGGCAAACACGCTATGCCTGGAATGGGACTGATAGTGCTCGAAGACTGCTCCCTGGACGTCCCGAAAACGGCTTGATAACAAATTTAAAAAGGTCAACTCTACATTAAACATGAATTTTAGTCCAATTACGGTTTTTTTCTGCCAAAAAATGTTACGATTAATTCGCTTAAAAATTACTCTAAATTACAAATGAAATGGACTCATCGTATCACTATCACCATATGTTTACTTCCTTTGTGGAAAAATCGTGGCCACACAAATAAATTATCCTTATTAGGTAACAATCTACACATAACAGCACTGTCGTCCGTGATGAACATGCCAACATATCACCTAAATATCCCTCTTTTGGACACCTCTTCAGCAATATAAATAGACAAATTAACCTTTGCGAGCGCCTTAACACGTCACTAGCAATTTAGAACTCTATCTCCTACTGCATAAAGCTTAAGAAAGAGATTTTAAAAATCGATTTAGCTAAGGCTTTTGAGTGGGTTACTCCAATAGTCAGTAGCTTATAAGTACTCATAACCAGAAGTTATGGTTATGAATCCGTGCTAATGTAGCCTCAGTGGGTCAGGACGGTAGAAATAGTATGCCGAGCAGCTGTCAGGCGCATCCTGGGGTGTCCTGCTGAATTTTAATGTGGACTGCCACAGGGCTCGTTATCGGGCCCCACTCTATATAATTTATGTTCTAATTACAGCCATAAAGACTTGATTTATTGTTCAGGATAGTCGCTGCCATTCTCTAATTACTTAGTGGAATTACATTACTAATTCCTTATTTATTCAACTATGATTTATGATTGTGATTTTACCATAAAAAGATTTATTACGGATGTCATTGAGTAAAATGTTACTAGATCTGAGTTTTAAAATGCATTTATTGTTTGCACATCTGCAGGCTTAATAAGGTAATCTTTAATGTGGATGGCCACTACGACTTTACATACACATTTTGTATGACCCTTAATAGCGCAAGAAACACATATTTCGAATTTCGTAAAAAAGTGGTTATTTCAGAGCTGAAAATAATAAGAGATACTTAATAAAGAAACACATTGTCGCCATTATTAGTCCCCCAAAAATATAAATATAATTTATATATAAGTAAGATACCTTATAATTCCCTAAGATACAATATAAATCCCCCCCTACGGAGCTCATTTACCTAAGTAGGTATCTATTTATTTTATAAACACTGCTCAAAAATGTTATTTAAGTATAAGGCCTGTTTGGTTGAACTTTAAACCAGAGGGGCTCAATATGGCGTTAGAGAAAACAGTTGTTTCTGGTCTCCACTCTGGTCTAAAGACTTGGCACAAAGCAAAATGCTGGGCTTCTCAATCTTTCACTTTAGCTAATTTGTTTTTATAACTGCATTTCGCAGAAGACAAGGTGTCTGCATCGCCAATTAGGTTACTTGCTGCTAATGTCATTTTGTCGGGTAGATTTCTAATTAGGCGTCGAATTGCTAATTTAGTTCGAACATGAGTATGCAAGTGTGAAGCTGCAGTCATTGACAAGTGTCATCAAGAATCAGTGTGTATGATATTGAAGTCCATTAAAGTGACCATTGAATCAATTATCATGTTCCTCGAAAACTTTGTTTTCAATTATTCTTACCTTCGCTGTTTGGTCAGTGTCAAGTTTTATTATATTTCAAGCTTTGCTTAAAAAACAAGACACAGCTGTCAACGTCACGATTCAATAGAGCTGTGGATGCTTTACTGAAACTTCCTGGCAGCTTTGAGGAAAACATAAAATGACACGCTTTTCTATCAATTGCCTAGACCAGTGCAGCCTAGTGTGGTTTGGTGGTTCTCGGTCTCCAAACGATATTCCTCCACTGTTTGGGGCGATGGTGTCAAAATCCATTCATAACTCATTCAGATCATTGCTGCAGGGTCGAGGTTATGAACTTGGTGCCATTAGATTATGAAGCGCACATATGACCGCTCAACCACCACCTAATACTAATTAAAGTTATTTAAATAAATTATACTTATAATGAGTATTTGAGTACATAAAGCATAAGATCCCGAGAACAAAGAGTAAATCAGGTCCCCATTCCAGCGGTGGGACTGCCCATGTAGGCCAAAATTCCAGGTCGAAGAACATCTTGTGCTCCGCTGGAATCTGGAGCACATTGGACTAGGAATTAGCGGTCCAGGCTCCTCCAAGCGCCACAATCCTACGTCGTCGATTAGCTCCTCCTCACGCAAACTTATTTTCTCTAATCCTTTTTTTATTACTAAAAGGTTCGCGTCTGACCACTATCTCACCTGATTGTAAGTGACAATACGGTCTATGATGGTGCACGCTTACCTAAAAGTAACCTTTTCGCTCATGACTTGAAGACTCCCAGACTCACAGACTCCATACACAGATTCAGGCAAGGAGTTCCACTACTATGCAGTACGCATAATAAATGTGGAGGCAATGTAGGCCTGGAGGCTTACCATGACGTCTTATAGCGATTCAGTTTAGGACCTAAACTGAACTGCGTCGCATAATCGTACCATGACGTCTTATTAGCGACTCAGTTTAGGTTTCCGCCATTTTGAACCTAAACTGGATCGCAAGTCATGACTTCGTTCATTCTTTTCGTACCATGAGCTATATTTAAAACCTATTTGAACCTATACTGATCCCATTAGCTGTCAAAATAAGCGTCTCAATAAAAGTTAATATTTTCACAACCAAAGTTGAGCCTTTTTGGTTATATATCTTAATAGCGGCGGCCCCGCGGTTTCACCCGCGTAGTTCCTCTTCCAGTGGGAATACGGGTATAAAATATAGCCTTTATTACTCGCTCATAATGTAGTTTTCATTAGATAAATAATTTTAAAAATCGGTGCAGTGGTTTAGCCGAAACCTTATATATTTCCATACAAAATTTCTTCCCCTATTGCTATTTTACCTTGTGGATAATTTTTTTACAAAATTTGAATGTCATTTTTATTTATATCTAATCAAAAGCACAAAAATAAGTTTCCAGCTTCTAGCTTAAAATATGAAGAAACTTCCATACTAACTTTCATCCCCTATTTCAACACTTTACAACCCTTTTCTCGCATTAAAAAGTAGCTTATGTCCTTTCTCAGGCTCTAGAGTCTAGGCTGTACCAAATTTTATTTAAATCAGTTCAGTAATTTAGGCGTGAAAGCGTAGCAGACAGACAAAAAGACGGACAGTTACTTTCGCATTTATAATATAAGTAGGGAAGTAGGGATTATTTTGATTTCAGTGTAAAAATCATAATAATTAAGTGTGTGTATTTGTGTATGCACTGTCGCCTTGGGAGTTTAAACTTAGGGCTACTGATTCCCACAGCCGGCGAGAGTATTCCCTGGCTTGCGTGATTTTATTATAGCACGTTGCAATCTCGTTGTGCCTATTTATGAAATCCCAAAGGTGTTCAAGTTGCCCGTAGCTTACTCGTTGACGAGAAGTTTCACAGTATAATATAAAGAAAACCACTTAAAATAGCCGCTAACACTTGAGACGTAAGCTTGGGAATTTTGGAGTATAGATTCATGCGTATAAGTACCTACTTAAGAAATAAGGTTTTTATATAATATGCAAAATATTAGTCAGAATTACTGACGCCATTGTAGTGAATTTATAAACCACATAAAAAGAAATCGAAAATAGTATTTTATAAAAATCAGCACAAAAGCGCGCGTATTTTCAATATACGAACTCTTTCGTGCTGTATTTTCTAATTAGAGTCGAAGAACATTCATCCGTCCGTCACTCATTAATCAAATGTCAAATGTCGAAAATATAAAAGGAACGTTCTAAAAAGATATCAATTCTAGGACCACAATATTTTACTCGTAATTTAATTTAAAAATGATCTTAAATAAATAATAAATCAATAAACATTATTGATACATACATCTAAATACTTAATTAAATTACTTAGGTGTTGTGTCTTCACACAAATGACAAAATATGCAACATGAAAATAAGCATAATTTTCCGAAACATTTTTTGATTTATTTCTGAACGCAACCAAAAGAAAGAAACACGGCTAAACGAAGTTAGCAAAGGATGTTGATATAGTGTTGTCTCTTTCCAACAGAGTGACGTCATAGTAGACGTGAGAAACTATCGTTCATTCATTCTTATTGTTAACGATCCAATAACGATTTTGTATAGGTGTAGGTCATGGTACGAAATTATGCGGTGCAGTTTAGGAACCTAAGTTGAACTGAGCCTAAACTGAGCCGCTAACTAATAGGTGAGAGTAGGCCCCCTGTTCATGTAGAGTTACAGAAAATAACTTATGAGAAGGGACTAAGAAGAGGTGTAGGAGAACCAGAGAAAGAATAGAAGATCACGATAGACTTGAACCTATGCGGAGTGTTGTTTAGTATTCTCTATAGTAAGGTGTGAATAAGAATCACTTTTCCTCCACTGTAGGCGAACTTGGCGTGACGACTGATGGTAAGTACATTACTTGTACGTGTTTGTTACACTGATCAGTTTTAATAGAAAGCTGATACTTGATCAGAATTAAATGTAACAAAGAAAGTGGTTTATTCTTAAACCTTGACTCTTATTGCGTCGGCGTAAGGCAGCAAAGTTTTTTTTATCGAGTGATCTAGCACCTGAGTCATTTTCACAAGCCCCCTTGGAAAGTGTTACTTTATATCCTGCGGCCTAAATATTTATTGTAATTTGATTTTCACTGCTACCGATCGGTCATGGAAATTGGGTGGCTGATATATATTTGCATATTAATACTATATGCCTAAATTTGTAAGGAATATTAGGACAAAAATTGGAAATGTCTATTCTTGGTCCCATAATAACCTGATTGCTAATTATTAGTTTATTGTGCTTTACTATATGTGTACCTAATAGTTTATTGGATCTGGTTAAAAATAAAAGTTCTATTTGTAATGTAATAGTTTATTGTTGTTATATTATAATGTATTACTTTATTATATTGCTGTTACCAACTGAAGTATTTCTATTTTATTTGGGACATTATTTAGTTATTGTAAACCTAATAAGATTGTTTGTTGTTTTTATGTATTAATGGCATCTTTGGGGAACAATAAGTAAAATAATCATATAATTTCTTCGATGATTTATTACAAAATATAAATAAATTACAGTCACACATCACAATCACACCATCTCGCATTCACAAGAGATTTAAATAAATAAGTTGCATTACATTAAATAGTATTTACACGTTCACGGCTGGATACCGTTATTTTTGGTCTATTTCCGTTCGATTTCGAACTTCGAAACGGGTTTTCATCTCAAGTCGGGTCGGAGGTCGTTACGCTTCCTTTCAGTTTGTTACTTTGAGGGTAGTTTGTGTTTACTGGTAGGCGTTGTAGGCGAGTTCTTGGGCTTGTTCGTCGGTCTCGGCGTCTCGTCGGCGGCGGGTGGCAGCGTAGGCGGCGTCCCAGGGGCCGTGGGTGGAGATCTGGGGGTGCGAGTTGTCGGCCGCGATCTGGGTAAACTACAAAGTTAGATATGGATAGTCAAACAGCCTGGTGTTAGTCCACAAGAGAATTAAGAAACGTTATGTGCATTCGGTTCTGTGCCATAGATCTTGAATAGGGTGCGGTTGGTTTTGAGTGCAAAAGAACAAACACATTATTATTACAAGTAAGTTCAGCTCACCTTTTTGCAGAGCTGGAAGATGGCCAGGCCGACGGAGACGACGAAAGAGAAGAAGGAGAGCTGCAGCGCGTTCCAGGCCTTCAGTCCGAGCACGCCAATGGCGAGGGGAATGAGGGTCATGGCCTTCAGGAGCACGAACACGAGGATGGGCACGATGATCTTCTTGAGCTTAGCTTTACGAGCCTCGCCGACCGAGCGGGCACCTTCCTTGTTGAACTTAATGTTCAGGCTCAGCTCATCGTTGTCGATGTTCCTCGGGCTGAGGGTGACCTTAGTGTCAGAAATAGGCAGCTGGAAGGTCACGTCGTGAGATTGGATGTAGCTTTCGATGCTGTCGAGGAAGTCTCCGCTCGAGCGCCCAGTGACGTCATTGCTGGCGCCGTTCTTGGTCACTTCCACGGCATCGGAGATCTGAAATATGTAAATCGATTAATAATGTTTACAAATGAAATTGCTGTTGAGGAAAGTAAAGCCTGTACCTGGAAGGAGTCCTTCTTAAAGATCGAGTCCAATAGAGACATGACCTTGTACTTGATGCAAGCGGCAGGGTCGGATCCTTCGATGCATCCGGACCTCATCTCCTCGACCATGCCATCCATAGGAGTGCCCTTCCAGAATCCAGCTTTGGCCGGCTGAGCCACTGCACTCCCGAAGAGAGCGAGGGCAAGCAAACACAACACTTTAGACACCATATTGTCGTCGTGCTCCTGATGTTTATTGACCGGTGGTTGGATAGATTGTGATAGTTTCGACAAGGACCTCGCCGTTTTTATACAGCTATTTCAAATTCAGCACGTGGTGTGCAGTTCCGGTACGCATTGTCTTTCATAGTACGAGCCAGGTGTGGACTTGCGACCTTCTGCCGCGCGCTGGAGCTGAGTGTAAGGGAAAGCTATTTGAAGCGAATCCTCCTTGTCGCTTCGGATTGAGAAAGGCTTAAGTTGTGAAGATATTGTTTGGGTGTCGGACGCTTTGGCACGCGCGTTTGGAAGCGCCTTTTCTGTTGTTGGTGACACCGTTCCCTGGTTCAGAGAGACGTGATCCAGTTTTTTGTCCCTATCCCTCGTATGAATGTTTGGAAAGTGTAAGCGAGAGGTGTAGTGCGTGAAACAGCGAGGCGCTTCGTATGGAGGAGCAGACGCGAGTACGCACCGCTTTGCATACATAATCGGATCTGAGTTTATACCATTGAACTTGTCGATCCGGAGATTACTCCGATGATACATTAATCTCATTTAGATTTCTAACTCTCCCTTTTAATCTGCTTTAATAGAGATCTGGATAAATTATTTAAGGATTAAGGAATAGTATTATTGGATACAATTAATAAGGCGACAGAAAAAACAGACAATCTGCTGAATCAGGCCCCTTAGCAGATTATCATCATCATCATCATCCAGTCTATTACGTTCCCAGTGTTGAGACACTCTCCGGAAGGATATTATGGTTTATTCCATCTTCTGCGATCTTCTTATTATAACTCTTATGTTATCCACCGACTTTTACTGGTATTGATATGGTTCGGGACGGGACGGATGTCCGCCCTGCAAAGTTGGCACCATTAGCATTTTCCTGTTACTTTTAGTAATACTACAAATAATAACTAACGATAACAAGCGGCTTACGTGGAATAATCGCTTCAAGAAACTTCTCATCCCCTTTGATAAATTTTTGAACTGTTTTGATTCCTATATTTCCGAAAACAGAAGATCAATTTTTAATAACTTAAAGTTTCAAAATAACTTAAAGCGGTGTAACCTAGTGGGAAAACGTCCGCCTTCCAATCGGAAGGTCGTGAGTTCAAATCCCAGCGCAGGCACGTACCAATGGATTTCTGTAAAAACATATGTACGTAATTATCACTCACTTTTCGGTGAAGGAAAACAGCGTGAGAAAACCCACATACCTACTCGAGAATTATTTCGGAGGTAGGTATGTAATCCACCAATCCGGACCGGGTGGATTATGGTCTAACCCTCTTCACAAATGTGAGGGGAGACCCGTGCTCAGCAGTGGGACGTCATGGTTTGATGATGATGATGATGAAGTTTCATGAGTGCCTGCGTTTTAATTTATGCATTGTAACGTTACACCCCTTTACCAATTTTGGCAAAAGAGTGTAAAGTACACGTTATCAAGGGCTACCTCCCTATTCCTATGGGAAGGACCCAAAAGAAGGAAAAACAAAGGAGACAGCTTAAAATATATATATTAAAATAAGAAATTAGAATTAAGGATTAAAGTCTTTGAAGATAGAAAGAGAAAAATGTGATCAAACGCGATAATTCACTGGAAGTTGTCTTTAGAAATAAATTTATTTATTTATTTATTTCAATATACAGTGTCTTAACAGGTGTTTCCAAAGCGACACCGTACTTACATGTAACTAAGAACCAATACATTTAAGGGCAACATCCGTAAATGTCACTAAAGAACATGTAAAAATGTCCAGCTCGCTGTGCTCAGCGCAGATTCTATTCAACAATCGAAGAGCCCTAGTAATAGGCGCTTGGTGGAGCGCATTGGTTCTTCCGACTGACACCGCGAACAATTTGTGGCGTCGCGCGCGCAAATAGTTGTCAGGCACGTTCAACCTCAAGCACATTAGTACAAGTGGGTTGTGTACAAAACCTCGTAGAAGTTTAAAAATATACGTAACTAATACGAGGTCCCTCCTGACTTCCAACTTGTAATACCCTACCATTCCCAGGACGAAAAGAGTAGGATACATCAATGGATAGAAAGGATAAACCCCGTACTGTTTTAGGTACAGAAAACGTGTAAATTTATTCTGTATTTTGTCCACCATGGATCTATATTTAGATTCATGGGGGCTCCAGATCATTGCACTACATTCCAGCTTACTTCTCACCAAGGCATTGTATAAGGCTTTTATGGCATTAATGTTTTGAAAGCTTTGTGATTGCCTAAGTACAAAGCCTAGGTTCTTGAATGCTTTTTTACAAGTAACTACAATGTGATTACGAAAAGTTAACTCCGAATCTACCTGCACGCCGAGATCTCTCACGGATGTGACGCGAGCAATATCCGCTGCATTCACGGTATAACTAAACATAGATGGGCTTTTAGTTTTAGTATACGTCATGACAGAGCACTTTGATACATTGAAGTATAGCTTATTGGTCTGGCTCCACCTGAATACGCTATTAATGTCCTCCTGCAACCGCTCACAATCTTCCCTACCTTTAATCCTTAGGACTAGCTTGAGGTCATCAGCAAAGAGTAGGCATAATGAGTGCCTGATTATGGTCGGTAAATCATTAATCAAGATCACAAATTCAAGAGGGCCAAGATTAGAACCTTGACTTACTCCTGAATTCGTGAAATATGGTTCCGAAACATGTCCACCATACTCAACATACTGCCGCCTTCCTCGGAGATAGCTGCAGAAAAAATTTAACAAGTCTGGAGTGAATCCCATCAACGCCAGCTTCTTTTAAAGAACATCATTGTCGACTGTATCGAAGGCCTTTTTAAAGTCAAAGTACGCTGCATCCACCTGCACTCCATCATCCATAGCAGGAGCAGCGTACGTCATAAAACATAGCAAATTACTATCCGTGCTACGGCCTGGACGGAAACCGTGCTGGGCGTCTGACAACAGGGCACCTACTTGAGAGTAAATACTCTGATGAAGGATAGTCTCGAAGACCTTCGCGAACGATGACAACACCGCTATTGGCCTGTAGCCCTCAACGTCTGAACCGCACCCACTCTTGGGTACTGGAATCACGCGCGTGAGCTTCCATTCCTCCGGATACGTGTGTGATCTAAGTAATAAATTAAAAATATGTTGCAGCGGCTTTGCCAAAACTTGGCCACAATCTTTCACCAAGAACGCTGGGATTCCGTCCGGGCCAGCAGATCGCTTGGGCTTTATGCGCTTAACAGCTGCACAAACATCTTTAACCGTGAGGAGAGAGATGTGCACGCGAGCAGAATTGGTGCCGCACTCCGCTGCAGCCGCTTCAACTGCCTCTGCCACATTCAACCTAGGAGGTGCATCACTATAAACAGTGTGGAAATAATTTGCAAATTCTTGTGCACAACGCTCATTAGCAACCACTCGACCACCTTTGGTAATCGACGAGGGGTTGTGTTTCGATCTCTTAGACTTCAGGAAACTCCAAAAGGACAGGGGATCTTTTGAAAATTGAATTTGCAATCTATCTTTATAGGCGTCATACGCACTAGCAATTTTAGACTTAACGAGAGCCCTTTTCGTGGAGAACTTTTCGTAATCACACCGCAGTTTACTTTTTTTAAACTGTTTATGGAGCCTAGCCTTTTCCCGAATGTCGCATATAATATCAGCATCATACCAATCCGGATAACAGTATCTGGTGGGCACTGTTTTATGCGTTTTTCTAGGAGCGCAATGATCTAAAATTGTGTTAATTTCAGTATAAAAATATTCTAATGCATCTATTGCATCCTCTACTTCATACAATCTAGTCCAATCTATTAATCCTATACCAACATAAAGCGCTGTATAGTTAGCTTTCCTAAAATTCCACTGCGGACGTACGCTAGTGCTTGTAGCCTCCCGCACCTCGTTCACAAATGTAGTTGTACTGCCAGAAAGGTCTATGTCATTAGTACCAATGTGCACCACCAGCGGTGGGTGATATGGATCTATCGCTACTATAGAATCTGAACTAGGCCTTACAATCAAACCACTATAACTAAAATTGGTCAATACCAGGTCAAGTTGCCTATTGCCACAATTAACTACTTGATTTCTTTGCTCAAACCCACAAAATGAAAGAAAGTACTCATAGTAATTATTAACTTCTACCGATGCTGAATACAAATTAAAATCGCCTATTACAATTATTCTATCATACTTAATACATATTGTTAAAGCCTCTTATTCAACCATTCCAAATTAAAACCTTCCCGCCCTTTCATTCGTTCCCATTATGGACGTTCAGTCCTTTCTACACATTCACTCTACCAATCCCTTTCATTCTTTGACACTCTTCCAAAACTCTAACGAACCGACACGGTGCGTCGCTCCATCAAAAACATGAAATAAAATATAATCAGTGAATAACCATCAGTGTACCATCAACAATTAGCAAAAGGGGGCCCCCAACGACGCCTCCAAAGGAAGTTAAGTGCCGACCACCGGTGAGTTTTTTTCCAACCAATTTTCCTCTTCATAACCTCAACAACCCCTAGATACAGTCCACTCGTCTTAACATCATTTTTGGTCCTCGTCGAACCGGATTTCGACTTAGAATCGGTTTCCTATGCTCAAATCGTAAACTCGTTTCAACTTGTGAAAATTTTAGCGTCATCAAGCCGCCATATTTGCACACAACAACCAAATTGCAAAACCTATAATTCGAATTATTAGCATCATATCAACATATCGATCACAACGCATATCATATTTTGTGTTTAATTCATCAAACAAACTCAGTCATTCATTTTGTGTGAGGAACTTTGCAAAAAGTTGGTGTAAAAATACCTACACTTTGTATTTCACCGATCTGCGCACACGCGCTGGAGTTTAGGTAGGTTGGAAGTATTGACCTGTGTTCGTTCTGTGGGTGAGTCCAACTTCATATCGTGTCATTGGGAGAGTCCATTTAATCAAAACATTTGTGTTCGTGTATTCAATTTTGTGAAATTGAACATTAATTATCATTTCAATCGTTGTTTTATGTGTAACATGCGACACTTAATAATAACAGCTTATCGTGATAAATCATTAAACAATTGTGTTAATACTTACGTGTAACATACAGCGCCTAAGTAACTCAAGCAAAGATTGTGTTTGTTTGTGTGCCGACAAATTGCGTTTGTGTGCCGGCAATACGAACAAACCGAATCAAATTCGTCGATGTTCGTTCGATCATTTCATACGGTCATTCTCATAGTGTTTATGCTGTGACTTTTGACAAACAAGTGACAGTTTCGTGTTCGTTTCTGTTTGAAAACTATCAAACTCCATCGTAAAGTGTGTTTTATAAAAGTTTGCGCGATAATAAGTTAAGTTTAGGCGTAAAATTTCTGCTAAAAGTGATAACAACTATCAAATTTCAAAATGAGTGAGACCGTGATTGCGCATTGGGAGTCGAAACGCAGCCTGTCGCACAAGCGGCTCAGCGATGCACTTTTGTGTGCACGTAATTGTGAATCCGAACCGAAACTTATAACGCGGTTAGAGACATGGTGTTCCCGTTTAGACATTATCTTGGAGGGCTTTAACGATGCCCACATCAATTTGGTTTGTGAATTACAAAAGGCCGGTGTAGATGATAAAGAGTTGCAAGGGCAGTCCGTGTTCCAAGAGCAAGCTGATGACATGTATTTCGAAGTACTCGAAGCAAAACGTAAATACTTGAAAGAATCAAAAGTGGAGTTCGCTTCTCCTTCTCAACCGTGTCATCAACCCAAGCCAAAGACTAAACTTCCACCGATTAAATTACCTACATTCACAGGTGAGTTCAAAGATTTTCCGGGGTACATTGACCTCTTTAACACACTTGTTCATCAGCGAACAGATTTAACAAACATAGAAAAGTTTCAATACCTAATCACAACATTGTCCGGGGAACCCATAAATATAATTCGTGCTTTTCATGTGTCTGAGGCTAATTATATGAGCGCTTATGAAGCTTTAGTGAATCGATACAACAACAAAAGGTATTTAGCATTCATGTGTTGGGAACAAATTAATAATTTAAAGGCCATGCCTTCTGGTTCAGCCCAGAGCTTGCGGAACTTGCTTGATGTCTACGGTGAAAACATAGCGATGCTTAGTTCACTGGGATTACCAACTTCAGAATGGGACTTTGTGTTATTTCATTCGTTGTTAACAAAATTAGATAAAGCATCTCGTGAAGCCTTTGAGTTGTCTAGCACAGGCAAAGATTTCCCAAGCTTTAATGAATTAAAATCATTTTTACTGGACCGATGCAGTGCACTAGAACGCTCATTATTCTCAAATGAGAATAACAAATCAGTAGTTCAGCAACAAAATAATTATCATAACAAGCGTGTGAATTCAACCAATCAACCAAAGTCAACACCAACAATGCTTTTGGTTCAATCAAACAATCAATCATGTGTTTTGTGTAAAGAAAGCCATGCTCTTTACTCATGTCCAAACTTCTTATCAAAGACCCCACAAGAAAGGTCTCAAGTGATTAAACAATTCAAATTGTGCTTCAATTGTTTGCGTTCAAATCATATAACAATAAATTGCAATTCAACTCACTCATGCAAGACATGCAATCAGCGACATAACAGTCTGTTGCATTTTCCTAAGAGGACAGAGACTGGTGGTCCTGTCAACCCCCAACATAAACAAGCAAGTGCTGCTTACCATCAAACATCTTCGTCATCCTACTCTAATGTCAAGGAAGGTGTGATCACTCCAGTTACATCATTGTCAAATGTGTCTTCAGGTTCATCATCAGGTAGTCATTTTGTCATGCTTGCGACTGCAGAGGTGGAGGTAAAGGATGGCCAAGGTACTTTCCAAAAGGTGCGCATCCTGCTGGACCCAGGAAGTCAAAGTCACATTATTACCAAAACATGTGCCCGTCGTTTAGGCTTGTCCCAATACAAGACTCAAACACCTATGTCTGGAATTGGTGAGGTTCCTGCATGTTCTACAAGCAAAGTGTTTCTGGAAATTAGACCAGTTGGAAAAGTGGAACCCACATTCACAACGGAAGCAGTGACTTTAGACAAAATTTGTGGTAACATGCCCACCCATCCGGTGAATGTTCAAAACTTTGAACATTTAGCAAATCTGAAACTAGCTGATGAAAATTACCACTCTTCTCGTCCGGTGGATATCCTCATTGGTGGTGAGATATTCCCACAAATTTTAATACCAGGAAAAATTGACGGTGGACATCATGCTGCGACGGCTATCAATACAATCTTTGGATTTATTCTTATGGGAAAAACGTTGACAAATTCATCATTCCCCACTCCTTTATCAATCAATCATGTGTCAGTGGACACCAACCTGGACATTGCGGTTCAGAAATTTTGGGAGTTAGACAACATACCTACTGGAGATAACAAGCAATCTCACTCCGTGGAAGATATTCAATGTGAAGATATATTTCAATCAACTCATAAACGGGATGTTACTGGGCGATACATCGTTAACTTGCCCTTTCGTGATCAATCACCACCATCATTTGAAAAATCATACCCAATTGCGCTTCGTCGCTTCGTGCAGCTGGAAAAGCGCCTCCTGGCAAAACCGGCATTTCATGAAAAATATAAGCAACATGTCATGGATTATTTGTCGAGTGGGCAAATGGAGAGGGTACCTGCCAACGAGTGTCAGTCGTCGACTGCATATTACCTTGCTCATCACGCAGTTTTAAAATCGGACCGGGACTTGCGTGTAGTGTACGACGCAAGTGCCAAGGATAACAAAGGTCATTCATTGAACGACACTCTTCTGACAGGACCCAAGCTTCAAGCCGATATTACTAACATTCTTTTACGCTTCAGACTCCATGCCATCGTGTTCACTGCTGATGTACGGCAAATGTACAGGCAGATTAGTGTTGCAGAGGAACATTGTGATTTCCAGCGGATCTTGTTCAGATGTTCCCCTGAAGAATCAATTCTGGAATATAGACTTAACCGTGTAACATTTGGTGTCTCATCAGCTCCCTTTTTGGCCATACGTGTGCTTCATCAACTAGCTCATGATGAAGGTAATTCTTTTCCAACTGCAGCCCAGGTGTTGCTCAAAGATATCTACGTGGATGATGTTGTCACAGGTTGTCTGAACCTAGAACAGGCAATGGGTCTACAGCAGCAACTCATAGAAATCATGGCAGCTGGGGGTTTTGAGCTCCGAAAGTGGTCCAGCAACCATCAGGCTGTACTTCAGAACATACCTGAAGATCATAGGGCGGTGCCGAACGTTAATCAAACATTCGACTGTGATGGTCTATTTGTGAAGGTCCTCGGTTTAGCCTGGAACTCGCAAGAAGACGCTTTCAACTATCAAGTAAATCAAATCAATCGAGAGTGTACCAAGCGCACCATGCTATCAGAGCTAGCTCGTATTTATGACCCCATTGGTCTTCTAACACCATTAACATTTTTGGCAAAGCATTTGATTCAACGTTTGTGGCTTCTTGGTTCATCGTGGGACCAATCAGTGCCAGAGGACATTAATCAAATTTGGTCGAAATATGGTCAGCAGTTACCTCACCTATCCAAGCTTCAGATACCGCGTCGCATAACTTCAGATGATGCCGTGTCCTACCAACTCCACGGATTTTCAGATGCGAGCGAGGCCGGGTATGCCGCCGTCGTGTATCTTCGTTCCACTAATCATCATGATCAACATCAAACAGCTCTTGTCAGTGCGAGGTCACGTGTCTCTCCAACCAAGCGCAGAACCTTACCAAGGCTCGAGTTGTGCGGCGCTCTATTGCTCACGGATCTCATGCGGCACATCGTGAATATTTATAGCAAAATCTTAAGCATAGAGAGTGTCAACTTGTGGACGGATTCTATGATAGTGTTGTCATGGATCAAATCAAATTCAACAAATTTCAAGGCCTTTGTCGGCAATCGTATATCAAGCATTCAACGCAAACTTCCAGAAGCAGTCTGGAAACATGTTCCAGGTAAACAAAACCCTGCGGACTGTGCGAGTCGTGGTTTGACGCCCGATGAGCTCATCAATCATGACCAGTGGTGGACAGGCCCGAAGTGGCTGTCATTGGATCAAGTACAGTGGCCCAGAGAGCCCCAAGATTCGAAATCGATACTTCAAGCTGATCTTGAAGTTGACGGTGAAATGCGCGCCTGTGTGCTGAATGTCACAGATACAGCGGAGACGCATCCGGTCGATCGTTTGTTAGACAGACATTCATCATTGAGAAAGGTCCAGCGCGTCTTAACATATTGTTATCGTTTCATTGCTGCTCTGCGCAAAAACAAACGTTCAGGTCATTTTACCGAGCAAGAACTTCATGAAACCCTTATGGTTATCGTTAAACACATTCAACAAACGGAGTTTAGTGAAGAGATAAATATTTTGAAATCAAAACGTGTTCTGCCAAAATCATTCAGAAAACTTAACCCATTTTTGGATCAAAATCACATTTTGCGGGTGGGGGGTAGGCTCTCTCAGTCAGATCTTAGCTACGAATCAAAACACCCAGCTTTGCTTCCTCGCAAGCATCGTTTGACACAACTTATCATTCAGTGTACTCACAACGAAAATTTTCATCCTGGTTTACAAACAATGCAGTTCTTACTACTTCAAAATTTTTGGATTTTGTCTCCAAGACGAGCAATTCGTCAAGTTTTATCAAATTGTTACCGTTGTTTTCGTGTAAAGCCCCATAATTTTGAACCTGAAATGGCAGATTTGCCACGTTCTCGTGTTACTCAGATCAAAGCATTCCAGTCTGTAGGTTGTGACTACGCTGGACCGTTTAACATAACTTTTCAACGTTATCGTGGTACGCGTTCTGTGAAGGCGTATCTGTGCTTATTTGTGTGCTTCGCTACCAAAGCAGTACATTTAGAACTTGCTTCTGACCTATCAACAGAAGCATTTTTAGCTGCCCTACGCAGGTTTGTAGCAAGACGTGGTCGGTGTAATGTGATCCACAGCGATTGTGGTTCGAATTTTAAGGGCGCACAGTCGCAACTGATAGACCTCATGCGCGCCGCGTGTGAAACGGAGCGTATTGAGTTTAAATTCAACCCACCAGGAGCACCTCACTTCGGAGGACTTTGGGAGGCGGGTGTTAAGTCCGTAAAAACACATTTGTATCGCGTTGTTGGCACACAAATTCTAACGTATGAGGAACTTAACACGCTTTTGACTCAAGTGGAGTCAATCCTGAACACAAGGCCCCTCTGTCCACTTAGCTCAGATCCTTCAGATGTTTCAGTTTTAACCCCAGGACATTTCTTAACATTAGCGCCTCTCACAACAGTGCCATCTCTTGATTATTCCAACATAAGCATGAACAGACTTACACGGTGGCAACTGTTGCAAAAAATGCACCAAGACTTTTGGTCTCGGTGGCATAGTGAGTATCTTACCACTTTATCACAGCGATTGAAATGGACTAAAGCATCACCTCCAGTAAACATTGATCAACTCGTTATCATAAAAAATGAAACTACTCACCCACTGCGATGGCATTTTGGTAGAATAATTAAACTACATCCTGGGCGTGACGGTATCCCTCGATCTGCCTCAGTCAGGACTGCACAAGGTGTTTTCGATCGACCTCTTGTGAAGTTGTGTCCTCTACCAAATAATGACTAGTTTGTGTAGACATCATTTCATAATTTTTTTTAATTTTTATTATTATTTTTGTGTGTGAAAATATAGCAATTATTCATTAAGTTCATTTCAAAACAGATCATTAAATCATAATAACACTTGACATCATTTTATAACAATTATCATATGTCAAGATTTTTGCATTGGTGGTTGTGAACAAATTTTAATGTGTTTTAGACTTTTCTGTCTCATCAATTCGCCAGCGGGGGGGAAGATAAATGTTAAAGCCTCTTATTCAACCATTCCAAATTAAAACCTTCCCGCCCTTTCATTCGTTCCCATTATGGACGTTCAGTCCTTTCTACACATTCACTCTACCAATCCCTTTCATTCTTTGACACTCTTCCAAAACTCTAACGAACCGACACGGTGCGTCGCTCCATCAAAAACATGAAATAAAATATAATCAGTGAATAACCATCAGTGTACCATCAACAATTAGCAAAAGGGGGCCCCCAACGACGCCTCCAAAGGAAGTTAAGTGCCGACCACCGGTGAGTTTTTTTCCAACCAATTTTCCTCTTCATAACCTCAACAACCCCTAGATACAGTCCACTCGTCTTAACACATATATTCTCAATTAAATGGAACAAAACCATATAATCATTGTCAGAACTTTTAGGTGGAATGTAAACAACGCCACACATAAACGCACAATGTGTACTATTTACATTAAAATAAACCGTCGCACAAACCAGTTCAAACGATCTAGTGTCTAAATGGTTAGAAATAGTCGGTCTAGAATGAAGCACTGTTTAAGACGGTAAATACGTAATGTTCTTCATGAGGATACTTATGAAGAATGACCCCAGGCTAGGGCAGGCGAGGTCTGCGGAAGAAAGCTGGTGTCCAAAGTCGGGGAGGCGCTCGTGGAGAGCGGCCTTCACCGGAGGGTTATAGGGCTCCGATGTTTTAAGCTTCAAGACTTCTTCAGGACTATCACAATTAGGTAAAGATTTAAAAGTGCTTGAGGACTTCTTCATGCAATTTTCAAGGTTTTAGAGGCTCAGACCAAAGCCAAACAAGAACTCGAACTCGACCCGACTGCCGAATGTCAGCCGTTTTTCCAGGCATCACTTCCAAAACTGTCAATAAGTAATTCTGCAATTTGAAAATTTGAAAATTAAGAAAGATAAGGTTAAAAGCTGCCTGATACAATAAGATAAATTAAAACTAAAACTGTATACAAAATTATTGAATTGTACGAGAATACAACAGAATTTAGAAATAAGATTATAAATGACATTAGTAAAATTAGACATCTTTCAGTAATGTTTACAAACAATATAAAAATAGAGACATAAGAATTTAGAATTAATAAACGAATAAAAGTAAAGAATAAGAAATAAATAGTGGCACGCAAGGACTCGAGTAAAAGAGATCAAGGGTTAAGAAACAGAAAGAGATGAAAAAGTATACAGAAATAGAAAACCTTACAGCATACACTAGCTGTACCCTGCCACGCTTCGCTGTGGCACATTCGCACATTCGCTGATATGTCACTGATGAAAAAAATAGATAAAAACAATCCTTGATGCGGATTATATATCATGCTAAAATTTCAGCTCGATCGGTGCAGAACTTTTTGAGTTTTTGAAGGGTACACAAACCAACATAACATTTTATATATATAGATATTCCAATTGATTGAATAAAAGAGTAATTCCAAAAGTGACACAAATTCCTGGCGATGGCTAACGGGTTATATCCTATTATTATTGATCCGGCATGAGCGGCTCGGGTGGCATACTGATGCGGTGACCATTTTAGCGTTAGTTCCGTATGGGAGAAAGTGATTGCAATTGACTCCAATAATTATTATATTAACGAGCGAATATAGTTTGTCGTGAAAGTACGCAAAATTATCTTTTAGTTTTCCTTTGCCTTTGACCACTCTCTCACTTAGTGTTAAGTGTCGACGTACCTAGTCGGCTATGCTGAATTCAGTAAGCCAAGTTATAAAGTTGAAATTAAATCATAACAAGAAAACTGAAAACTCTTTCTGAATAGAATAGAATAGATTAGAAAACTCTTTATTGTACACCAGAAACAAAAATAAACACAGTACAGAAAAAATACAATAGGTAAACAAGGGTAGTACAATGGGCGGTCTTATCGCTGAAAGCGATTTCTTCCAGACAACCTTTGGAAAAACTTTTCCTATTTTTTCTGAAATACACTGCGAGGAAAAACCACCAAGAAATTCCTCAATCATCAAGGCCTCCGTGGCGTAGTGGGTCATGGGCGGACTGCGAAGCGTGAAATTCCGATTTCGATTCTGGGATTCTAAGTCTGTGTGTTTGTAGGAGCATGGTCCTCGTAGTTCCTAATTGTCCAGATGCAGGGAACCTAGTTAAGGGTCAGGGTCTATTTATGTGATGATGGGATAGTGACGCGTTACTTATAGATAGAGAGAGAAGAGAGAGAATGCTGTTGGGCCATGGACAAATGTGCAAAGCAATTTTCAATATCAACCCTAAACAAAAAGATGTCTAAAACTTGCGCAATGCGTATTGCGCAAATTGAAGAACCGATGAATTCGCCATTACGTTAAAATGAATACTTCGGAATACGGAAACGTTAGTTTTGGGGTCTCCATAGACCTACAATAATATTGTACGTACAATATTGCGTATTCCGCAAAGTTCTTGAACGCTTATGGTTAATAATGAAGATCGCTTTGGTAGGTCTTGGCATTCAATATGATTGCACAATACTATTGTAGGTCTAGGTAGGTCTGTAAGGCTCTTAGCTTGGCCGAGTCTCGGAATCTTAGTATTCTGTGACCTTAGCCTAATTCCTCAGGGAATTTCACATTTATATCTATCGTTATTATTTATCAGTCTCAATGGTTCTTTATTCCTATTCGGGTGTTCGTTCGTTTGCAAGTCCGTTCACCTTGAATTAATTAGAAGTTCAGTTAGCCACTTATCAGCAGTCATGTTCAAATATTTGCCGAGAACATAATCCACGAATGCTCATAAATCTATCACTGGACATTTTGAAACCATGGTTCAGTATGATTAATTCTTACTTATTACATCCCTGAAATGCCGTTTCCATTTCAGATTTTCCTAACTAAATACAGATACCCGGTTCCGGTCATTCCGGTCGGTACGCGTTCTAGTTTGAAGGGCAGTGTTTCTAGCGAAATTACTGGGCATAATGAGACTTTTGAACCGATGTCTCAGGGGACGAGCGCAGTGCAGGGCCGCGCAAGATTATGCAAAGCAAAGTTCTGGGTAGCACTGTAATTGTTATAGGCAGGCTAGCGCTTACCATCAGGGGAATGACTTGCTCGTCTCGTTCTCGGTAAAAAAATATAATTGTGTTATTCTTAAAATAATAACGTGAAATGTAACTTAAAAAAGATATAGCTGTATTTAGAACCATGCTAAGCAAGTCTTCTCGCTCCGCACCTGTAATAGTAACTGCCTAGGTCTATTTCTGCTTAAACTGTATTGTGGTGGCTGCAACCTCGCTGTTCAGTCATAAAACTAATGAACGTCAGCGTATTACAATGCAAAGTGCATTGAGTGTCGAGTCCCACACGGAGCATACCGATAGTACCGATACCTAACTCATAATGAATTCATTGGCGCGCCTAGGAAGCGCTGACAAACCAAAAGTAAGGAGCGAAGCCCACACTTGGCGAGCAGAGGCCAGCCATTCAATATTTGATATTAACACACCACTTAGTTTTATAATCGACGCCACGCAGAGTGGACAGAATAAGTGGCAGTGAGAAATATTCAGTTCAGTGGCCCACAATTTTCATTTCCTTTTATGTAATAGTGCCCCCAAAATGTCTAGACTCACCGTCACCAACTTTGACAAGCGTGCGGGCAGCCCCTTCCAAAGCAAACAGAAGGAACCGGAGGAAATCAAAATAGTTCACAAGGAAGTGCTTCAGAAAACGAATTTCGAAAAGAAGAAAGAGAAACAAAGTGAATTAATGCAGAGAGTTAACAAGAAAACTGCGGACTATCAATCCAATAAACCGAGCTCGGGAGTATTTACTGAAGTAGTCACACACGGTGCGTTCATATCGAAAAGTGCACCCAAAGATAAGGCAACTAAAGTTGAGAGTCCCGTGCCAACAACACCAAAGGCAAACGGATCCAATGGGTCCAAAAGCCTTCTTGGATTCCCGTCGTCAGCGAACGACCTCGCCCTGGACGCTAAATCAGACTTGGAAACCGATCCAAATATTACAAAGGAAGTCAAGGAGAAAGTAATAGAAAAACTGTTCGCGCTCGTCTCGATGGTGCAACACGTCTACGAATCTAAAGTCAGGATCATGAGTGAATTTGAAAAGTTTAAGGACACTCACATGAAAAACGAAATCAGAAGAGAGAAGGAACATTCAGAACAACTGTACAAGTTAAACATGAATTTCCAAAATGAAGTGGTACAATCGATTCAGAGGCTAAAGAGTGAATTGGATATTTCTAGAAACGTTGCTATGAATATTGAGGAAGAGTCATCAACGAGTTTAAAACACAGTTCTATCGATTTTTATGCCTCTGAAAATGTAGGTGATTCAGATCCTGCTGTGAAGACAGGTGAAGTTGAAGACGATTCCAATGTTGACGTCACACCCAAAGATAACACCGAGTGCGGTAAAGAGGAATTTTTAACCGATGACAAAGTGGAATGACTAATTAAGTAGGTACTTTGTGATAATAAATATGGTAATATTGGTTTGCCGTTTCATTTTCACCCACATAATAAATTTTAATGTAGAGACAAATTAAGCAACAAATTGAGAAATTTTTAGCTAAGAACACTTAGAAAAACAGCAAATCAGTGATAACAAATAATTAGTCTCTCCTACAGTAATTACTTACGCTTTGTGCTAATAAGTTAGTACATTTGATTGGATCTCTATTCGAAGCAACATATTATACTAAAAAAAATATCATTAATGTTTATAAGCATTACGAGAATCAGCCGCATCCATTTTTTGAGTTAACAACATTGTGATATGATAACACTAACCTCGTATAAATGACATAATCAGTAAGTAAATACTACTGTATAATGACTTAATGACATTATCCGTTTAATTGGTCAAGGTCGATCGAGCGTAGGAGTGTGTGGGCTGGAGTTAGGAATTTGGTTTAGTTGTCGCAGTCAACATTAGTAGTAAATACTTACGGGTGCATCAAACTGTATTAAAACTGTTGACAGCTCTAAAATTATTGGCGTCCCTTTCGTTGCTTTACCGTGTGAAAAGGACTGCATTTGCTTCAGAGCTGTTTAATTTATTTTCAGTTTAGCGCACACAGAATCGACATCACTGTATACCTACTTAGTGTGTGTATATAAATGTATTCAAAATGGCGTTAGAAATAGTTTAATTTTGTTTAAAAAAGCGCTGCATGTCTGGATATAGCGGCTCAATCTACCTACAAAGTCTAGGTTCGAGATTTATGCTTTTGGAATGAAACAGGCAATTTTGTATGGTAAGTTAAAATCCCCCCACTCCAATCTGTGGTAATCTTTCTTCGAAAACCAAAACATTCGAATTGGAAATTTCGTCGATAAATTAGCAATAGCAACGTCTGTGAGTTTGCTCGTCAAAATTATCAAGGAAACGCCTTACAGATTTAAGGAGCAACACGGAAAACTTCTGACATATTTTACATGGACACAGTTATCATAATAATTATGTATTAATATTGCGAGAACTCTATCGCTGGTAAGACTGCATAAGGCAGATGAACGCAACTTTATGCTAAAGATGTCATGTTTTGTATTGAAAGTGTACTTAAAATATTATTGGAGTGATATTGTGACCTGTATTCTTGTCTCCGATAACTCATTGGCGGACAGACGTTTAATGGAGGGCAAGAACAGGTTGCTCAAGGTAAATAGACCCATATTCCTTTATAAAACTAAATGAAAGCTTTGTAGTGTCGCATGAAACTAAATTCAGGTTTTGGTTGTCATCAGTGCTTTTAATTTTAAGTATGTAGTATACTGCCATGTAATGCACGACTGCAAACGAGTAGATATACTTTGTACACTGTACAGTCGTTCAATAGCTTTCTTTTACTTACATGAGAATGTATTTTCTTACATTAGGTACTATTTATTAAACGAAATTTAGATAAGCCGTTGAACTTTTGTAGAGCTGTTTACTTACTATAGTTTTAGAGATTTCTTTCAACATAATAATCTTCTCTATCTTTCACTAGAATATTAGTGGAATGACCTCTTAACACATTCAAGGAAAATGTATGATATCAAAACAAAATTGTGTTTCAGTAAACAATCAATGTTTTTTCCTCTTAATTACGTATGTGTGTTTAAATAACTTTAAATTTTCATTAAAAATTTCAGAATGAAGTCGTTAAAGTATATTGCTTCAGCTATCCTGGGTCTATTAGCAGCAGTTAGTGCTCGGCCGAACTGTCGGACTACTGGAACTAGTGATGTAGTCTGCACTGCAGGAGACGATGACTATGTCCTGCAAAGGGGTCTGGTCTCCGACAACAACCAAACTACCAGCATTAGTCTAAGAAACTGCCGCATCACAGAGGTCGACTACGAAGCTTTCGAAAATGATCACAATCTGAAATCTATAGACATATCACTTAATAAAATAAGTAACTTGAAACTTGGAGTATTCGATGGAAACCATAAAGTGACATTCTTAAATCTGTCCTATAATTTGCTGACTTCATTTCCTCTTGGACTGTTCGATGAAAAACCAAACCTGGAAGTATTGGATCTAAAGGGAAATAGACTTAATTTTTTGGAGCTAGGAGTTTTCGACCCATTGGAAAAATTAGTTCTTCTAGACTTATCGAGCAACGCACTTTTAGGTAAAGATATTAACCCATACATTTTTGATAAGAGTAAAAAAATAAAACATCTCATGGATTTCTCAAGAAATGACATGAATGACTCACCAGAAAACTTATTGCATGCGTTTGAAGAACTGGAATTCCTAAATTTAGACAGATGTTCTTTGAAAGAAGTTCCAAGATTTGCAACGAGGCCAAACTTGAAGACGATGAAACATCTGATGCTGTCAACCAACCAAATAAGCAAGATCGACCAACCCGGGACCTTTACAGGTTTAGACAACCTGGAGATTATCAACTTAGCTGAAAATGTGATTGAAGACATTGCTCCCGATGTGTTTCAATCATTGACGATGTTAAAAATGGTCGTTTTAAGAAACAATAGATTAAAGACAATACCGGTTGGACTTTTCACGAACGTAAAAGCCATTGGAAATATTGATTTGTCGTATAATTTAATAAGGTACGTCTCCGTCAATGAGTTTCGCGGCGCTAAGCTAAAGAATTTGAATCTTTCTCACAACAAATTTACTTATTTAGATGCAAATTTTATTTTGGAGACGAGAAATTCCGGAGTTATGTTAAATAAATTCTATTTCAATGATAATCCTTGGCAATGTGCATGTTTAATGGAAATTTTAAAAGAAATCAAGACTTTTAATATTAAATATAACAGTGCGAAATATAATGGTGAAAAAGTGGTATGCGCTACTACAAAACGGTTTACGTGCTTAAGACAAAATGATGTTAACGAATTCTTTATTGATCTATATAAAAATTGATAACATGTGCACTAGTACTGTGAACACAATATAAATGAATAAAAGAAATTAACACAATATTTGACTAAACTATCAAATCCAACATTTGAATGTCAGCTAGCGAACTCTTCGCTCCGATATTTTTCATTTTTTCTATGTATTTTAATATTAATGGCGTTCTCGTATAGAGATTAATAAAATTCTACTTTTCACCTTTTCATAGACCATTATTTATTTATCTAGTTTATTTTTGTATTCGTATTTTTTCCATAAGGAGGGATACGTTTACAAAGTGGTCAGCTGAATTGTCATGCCACAGCTGGATTTAGGGGATATCAACCGGGGATATACAGCCCGGTGCCTCCACAAAAGAGAGGCCAAATGTCAATTTGTTTTGGAAAATAATTTGGGGCCAGGGGGCCTCCCCTCTGTTGCCCCGAGGCCTACAGGCCTCTAAATCCGACATCGTGCCATGCCAAATGCATACTGAAGACTAATCGGTGACTAGACCTAGGTATAAATGGGCTTTTGTCTTTCTCATACAGAAGATGTACTTATCATAGTGATGTCACTCTTACATAGCATATTTAGAACGGGAAAGAACCGCTAATAACTAAGCTTTATCCAAGCTTTAGCTAAGGTTTATATTGGTAACCCACTCCGAAATCCGCGGTTTTACCCGCGTTAAATATTATCCCGCAAGATCTATTCATTTTTACCGGGTATAAAGTATTAGGTATTTAATAATATGTTAAATCACGTAATAAACTATATGTGTGCCAAGTTTCACTTAAACCCGTTCAGTAGTATTTGCGGGAAAGAGTAACAAACATCTATACATCCATCCTCACAAACTTTCACATTTATATGATTATAATAGATGCACCCCGCGCTTCCACCCCCGTAGTTCCCGTTCCTGTGGGAATGTGGGGATAAAATATAGTCTATGTTACTCGTTGATAATGTAACCTTTCATTGGCGGAAGAATTTATAAAATTGTTTCCGTGGTATAGGCGTGAAAGCGGAACAAGCAAACTCACATTCGCATTTCTAATATTAGTTAGGATGGGATAGTTGTACAGGATACAAAGTAGGAAGGATCAGATATGGAAATAACGGAATACAATTTTATTATTATATATAAGTAGGTACGCTCGTGAGACGAATGATCAAGTGAAGAAGCAACAAGGAAAACTCGTTTGTAAAGTAACTTACTTATAGCTCAGTTCAGGGTTTCTCAAAGTGGGGTACGCGAACCCCTACGGGTTCGCCATTCGACCGCAGGGGGTTCGCGACAAGATTTACGTAATGGCGGCTTGATGACTTTCACTTATTTGATTTTTATTTTTCTTTGGATTATGATTTTAGTTTGCCATTGTAATTATACATGCTAATTGATGTAAATGGTTATACCGTATCAACTATTTTGTTAATGAATAAATGACTGGCAGGCACAACATACTTATGTGAGAGTGGGTTTTGTGATATAAACTAAATACAGAAATCGACGTGATTCTGAGTCAGAATTAAGATTAAAATCGACTCCATCTGCGACAATAAACAAGCACACCCATCCCATAACACATTATTTTAATCTTATTTTATTTAACAGACACCATTTTTATTTCTGGCGGGTTCATTAGTTAGTTAAGGGGTTCACTGTAGAGTAAAGTTTGAGAAACCTTGGCTCAGTTTAATGCGTGCGGGAGTTTTTATTTCCATTCAAGCTACTCAGCCTGATCAGGGAAGACGAACGTGCGAACTTAAATAATTTCCTAATCTTATTGTACGTGAAAAAGTAAAACGAAGTGTCAATGATTGTAAAAGCGACACTGTGATGTGTGATCCAGGAACCCTGCCTCCAGATATTAAAGTGTGTTTATTTGAAAGGTGCTAACTAAACTTGAGGATAACAAGTTAACTGGCTTTTTTTTTTTTTTTTTTTTTTTTTTTTTTTTTCCCGGGGAAATGCATTAGGCATACCACCCGGCCCCGGGGGGGGCGGGGTGGTTATGTGGGACTCCCCCGCCAGCTGGTCGGGCGGGGTTTACCCACTAAAACCCCGGGGTGTTCTCCTCTCCGCATTATGGAGGTGGTTACGGGTTCGCACGGCGCTTCCGCAACCACCTCTGCGGGCGCCCTCCCGGGCTCGCCACGTGAGGCTTGGGCCTCTTTCTCCGCTGGGTGCGTCCCGGAACACACGGGCCGCACCTCAGCTCGGGACTTCTAACTTGGGCGTTGGACCCCCGATCCGCGGCCCAAAAGTCCCCGTTATTGGTCCCTCGCTGTGCCCTCTGCTGATCAGAGGGACACGCGAAGGACCTCTTCTCGCCAGGTTATTTGCTACGGCCACCAATTCCCCTAGGAGAATTGCTGACCGAACCCCAGGGTGCACCGGCCCAGCTGCTGCCCTTCCCTCCGGATGCAACGCATCAAGAGGGACGAACAACAGCCGGGCACTCGTGGAGGTTACCTGGCCCGCACCCCAAGTTAACTGGCTTAAGGTAAATATATGCAAGTAGAGTTCAGTAGTACTAGTACTGTTGCGCAAAGCACCGTGGAGATTTTGTTGTGATTTAATTAATTATTTAATTATAGAAAGCTCTCCGCCATTTATTAATAACAGCAGGGTTTTTTGAACCTTATTTATTTAAAAAGCGATGTATTTTATTGTCAATAATGAGTATAGATTTAATAATAATAAGTAAAATCTGTATATAACGCTGTATGTAATGCATTTTATTGATGGCCTTCGCGGCGTAAGTGCGATGAGCCAACTGCGAAGCGTTAGGTTGCGGGGTCAATTTCCGCAAAGATTTGTATAAACCACACAATTAGCTCAGAGCCTAGGTTTTTTTAATTTTATGAGTTACGAAACGAGCAAGTCGTTCACCTGGTGGTAAGCGCTAAGCCTGCCCATAACAGATCCAGTGCCACCCAGTAATTTGCATTGCATAATCTTGCGCGGCACTGCACTGCGCTCGTCACCCTAAGTCATCGGTTCCAAAGTCTCACATGCCCAGTAATTTCGCTGGAAACAGTGTCCTTCAAACCGGAATACAATAATGTTTCACAGTTGCTCTGTTGTTCTGGGTGCTTGTACCAGGACCATTGTCCTCGTAGTTCCTGACTCCCTAGATACAGGGAGTCCTAGTTAGAGTTCAGGTTTTATGTGCGTGTTCAGGATCGTGACGCGTTATTATTATTATATAATTTCAGGATGGAATCTCCAAAGCTCCTGGTTTTGTTTGCAATCATCAGTCAGTTGGTGACCATCAATGCCCAACCTACTTGTCAAACTTACGCAGAAAAGGACGTCGTTTGCACCGCCGCCGGTGATAGCTACGTGCTTCGCAGGGGGCTCGTGTCTGACAATAACAAAACCAGTGGAATTACTCTGAGGAACTGCCACATCACAGACGTCGACTACGAAGCGTTCCAAAACAATGACAACCTGAAATACATAGATTTATCAGTTAATAGCATTAGCAGATTCAAACTCGGCGTCCTGGACGGTAACAGGGAAGTTACATACTTAAACCTGTCTTACAACTTACTGACCACATTCCCGCTTGGTTTATTCGATCAAAAACCAAACATGGACGTGCTTGATCTTAAAGGGAATAACCTCAGCTTACTGGAGCCGGGCCTGTTCGACCCCCTACAGAAATTGACTCATCTAGATTTATCGAGCAACTCTCTTGTGGGTAAAAATTTAAATCCACAGTTGTTTGACAAATGTCACAAAATAAAATACTTGGATTTTTCAAGGAATGACATGTCTGACGCTCCGGTAAACTTACTACAAGGGATTTTGGAGATGGATTTCCTCAATTTAGACAGATGCTCTTTGAAAGAAGTGCCATCATTTGCCACTAGACCCAATTTGAAGTCGATGAAACACCTGCTGCTCTCGACAAACCAAATTAACAAGGTTGACCAAGCTGGGATATTTGTAAATTTAGACAACTTGGAAATAATTAATTTAGCTGAAAATGTCATAGAAGATATTGGCACTGATGTGTTTAAAACGTTACATAAGTTGAAGATGGTTGTTTTAAGAAACAATAGACTGAAGACTGTACCGGATGGTCTTTTCCTGAACTTAAAAGCTATTGGGAATGTAGATTTGTCCTATAATTTAATAGATGACGTGCCCGTTAACGCGTTCCGCGGCGCTGTTGCGCTAAAAAACTTGAATCTTTCACACAATAGATTTTCCTATCTAGATGCAAACTTTTGTTTGGAGTTGAGAAATTCCGGAGTAAGATTAAACAAATTCTATTTCAATGATAACCCCTGGCAATGTGCATGTTTGAATGATATTTTGAAAGAGATGAAGGCCTACAATGTAAGATATAATCATGTTAAATATAATGGAGGGCACTCAGTCTGTGTTACAACGAAAACATTTATTTGTAAAAGGCAGTTGAGTGATAATGCTATTTTTATTGAAATGTTTCAAAATGAAAGAAAATAAACAATGTTGTTCTTTCTTGTGTGAAGTGTTTGGATTCCTTGATTATATTCCTGGCGTATGACTGGAATTGACACCGCCAAAGTGCATTTATAAATAAGTAAAATATTTGATCAGCCATCTAGTGCTGGTCGCTGTAGATCTTGAGTAAGTTTATGTTATTTCTGTTTGATAGATGTCGCTATCTTCAATATGTTAGACAAATTAATTGACCTTTGAAATAGCTAAATAATGCCGATTTTAACTAATTGACCGATTAGCGTGTGGGAGATCATCTTTTGAGTCAAATACGTTTTCCTGTTTTATAATGTTTGTGAAGATTTGCATTGTAAAGATCCATGTTCATTTTGTTGCTCTCAAAGAGCAAGTTTACTAACTCCATTTTTATCAGTATTTAACAATGCTATTTCTGGAAATCTGAGAAATAATATGAAATGGGGTTGCGAGTATATATTTATGGATAGGTATATACGCAGTATACTGTATCTAAGTACATATAGTGCACTGCTCAGCTGATGTAAGTTACCTACCTGCTGCTAAAAATATTCGAATCAGCCGTCCCCAAGTAAATGTAGAGAAATATTGACATGCATAGATATTACTTATATATTACTTGCAATAAAACAGAATAATCATAATTTAAGTGGCCACAAGGAAAACTTGTTTTGAAAAACATCCAGATCTCGGGTTTGCTCGTTCATTGATGCTAGTCAGTCTGGTCAGGCCGCATGTACCTACGTCATTTATAAACATGCTCAGTTTTTGTTGTTAACAATAAAGTTGTTTTTCGAATAATGATTTTGTGTTGTGCTTGGAATAGGTGCAAAAAGTGTGGCATTAAAATGTGGTAACGTGATAAGGATTCGTAAAGAGTAGTTGCCGTAAATTTGTATTGGATTCACTGTTTATAAAAGGTACCTTTTGTTATTGTTGTTTTTTTTTTGTTTTTTTTTTTTTCGAGGATTTTTAAACGTAAAACTGCGTTAGTGGTAATTAACCGACGCCTACCCAAATACACTGATTTATGGTTCAGACGGAAACTGTTATGAGTCTCAAAATGATCAACTCTCAAATGGCATAAGTCAAAGTCAAAGTCAAAAGTCTTTATTCACAGTTCACATGGGCCCCAAAAGGGCACTCATTAAAGTTCACTGACTCTACCGCCTCTTTGGTCAATTCTCAAATATGTATGTACAGTGTACACACTACAATGATGGGGTATTACAATGTATATAAATAATACTAAATATGTATACATGTATCGCGTTGAAAGTTCATACTTATAAGGAAATTACATTCAATAGGTATTTCTTGTTTTATCTGCGAGACATAACCTATCACTCATTAAATTATCAGTGCCTACACATTAGGTATTTACCTACATTCAATCTGGGAAAAAAAACATAATTATAAGATTTTCCTTAAGATTTTAACCAGGCGTATAACAATGGTTTTGCGAGCGACAAAACGCCTAAAATTATTATAAAAAAATACCAACAGGGTCTCGCGGTTTAACCCGCGTAGAAAATAATGAAAAATTTATAATAATATTCTATGCTTGTTTCCGGGACCACAACTAAGTAAGAAATTTCATCAAAATCCGTTCAGCCATTCGTTACAGAGTTGAGTGATAATGATAACACAGTAGGATAACAAAATGTACTATTACTAACTATTTAAGGCACGAAAGGTTTGGTATTATTATCAAATGACAGGGACAAAATATAATTGGATGTGCGAAAATATTATTTCCTCAATTTTGGATTTTCAGAATGGAATCATCAAAGCGTCTTGGTGTCGCAGTCACAATGTTCGCATTCACGGTGATTGTGTGCGCAGATCCGGATTGTCAAATATTCGAAGAACAAGACGTGGTCTGCACCGTAGACATCGATGACTACATCTTACGGAAAGGACTTGTGTCAGACATCAGCCAAGCTACCAGAATAACTCTCAGGAACTGCCGCGTCACCGACATAGAGCCAGGAGCGTTCGAAAACGATTACTATCTCCAGTACATAGACTTGTCAGAGAATAAAATAACCAGCCTGAGACCAGGCTCACTAGACGGGAATGGGTACGTCACGCATCTTAACCTGTCTCACAACAAGTTGGCCACCTTCCCACCCACTCTGTTCGTTCAAAAACCTAACTTAGAAGTACTCGATCTCAAAGGCAATAGAATCAACCATCTGCCGATGGACGTGTTTGTACCTCTTCGGAAATTAGTACACTTGGATCTGTCATTTAATGACTTCTTGGGCAAAGAGGTCAACGCTTACTTGCTAAGTAAAAATAGAAAAATAAAATATATGGATTTTTCAAGAAATGACATGTCTGAATCTCCAGAAAACTTATTGCATGCGTTACAAGAATTGGATTTTCTAAATTTAGACAGATGCTCTCTGACAGACGTCCCACAATTCGCAGTGAAGGCCAACCTGAGGACCATGACACACCTATCCCTGTCCACCAATCAAATAACCAAGATAGATCAAGCAAGAACTTTTATGAATTTGGTAAACCTAGTGATTTTGAATTTAGCTGAAAATTTAATCGAAGATGTTGCGGCCAATGCGTTTATACATTTGAAAAACGTACAAGTGATAAGTTTACGGAATAATAGATTAAAGATATTACCGGATGGGTTTTTCAGAAACTTGATAAAGTTAAGGCACGTGGACCTATCACACAATTTGTTGGAATATGTTCCCATGAATGCATTTCGTGGCACTGCGCTGCAGGACTTGGATCTGTCCGATAACAGATTTTCTTATTTAGATGCTTACTTCTGTGTGCAATTAAGGAATGCAGGGATAAGAATCAGTAAGTTATATTTAGATGACAATCCGTGGCAATGTGCGTGCTTAAACGATATCATGAATGAAATGAAGAGTTACGGCATTTTATATGATAGTACTAATTATGATGGTAAACATGTTGTTTGTGTTACAACAAATCGATTTGCTTGTAAAAGACAAGCGCATGATAACCAGTTCTTTGTCCAAATGTATGATAATGCAATGAAGGGAATGTCGAATGAATATAATATGGATCTACGTATGTTGAATAGTGTGCCAAATACAAGTTTTTAAATTAAATGTAAGTTTATAAATTGAGATTAGAAAAAAAATCCATGAAATTTTGAATAAAAGAAACAAACAAGATAAATTCCTTTGTTATTTAGTTTAGAGCCATCTAGCGAGGATCTTTAGAACTGTTAAGAAAACTAAAACGTATACTTTGTGGATCATTTTGTAGTGTCTTGCCTTTTACGTAGATGTAGCTTAATACAATAGTGATATTATATTAAATATGTAATGTGATTGATCTGAGTGTTAATTAAGCAAATCGTTTAATAAAAAAGGTAAGTAAGTAAGTATGTTCTTTGGATGACAGATAATTAAGTACTTATAGTTCAGAACAAATTCCTTTTATTATACTCCATTATAAAAAATGCGTTTGGCATAGTGGGCAAGACCTCCCCTGGCGGCATTTCAATATGATATTCCCCAAAATTTCTGAAAACTTCCACTGCATCCTTATCTGACTCCACTACTGCATTTCTGTATAATTTGACCGATACAGAGAGGGGAAAGAAGAGTTATGTATGTAATCGTGATTCGAAAAAAAAGGTAGTATACTTACTGAAAAAAAACATTAGAAGTCACATGAATTCACAAAATATCTTTGTTTTATGGAGACGATGGTTCATAAACCATGCTAGAATACGATAGTTGGGAAAATTGGATCACGTCCGCCGGCCACAGTGATAATAGTAGGTGTTACGGGGAGATATTATGGCCTACGAACTTACTTGGGAAATCCGTCGATGGCCTCTCGGGTGTGTAATCAGCGCTGTCTTCGGGTTAGATGGGGGATGATGGTGCACAGAGATATATCCATAGGACGCCGATGGGGCGGTTTCTTCTGATCCCGTATCACCTTCCTCCGGGATAGAGGTGTGATCAGGCAATCCACACTACACTTAATCCTGGAGCTCGTCTCCGAGGATGGGAATGGCGTCCACGAAATGGAGCTACCGGTGAAAGCTCAAAACACCGCGACGCGACAAGTGCTCGCACGCGCATTTGAAGGACGACTGACTTCCGGTTGGCCAACCCAAAGTCGTGGGCCATAATAATCTCGTACCAACACAAAATATTAAGCGGAATAGTCTTTGTGTAGTTACGTTCGAAAACACTCAAAATAAAAAGAAAAGAAATCTGTTTCAGTACGAAACAGTAGGAAAGAAACCCTTCCAACCAAGCAGTGGTTTGTAAATATGACCAGGATCCGATTTGAAGGGCACTGTTTCCAGTGAAATTACTGAGCATATGAGATTCAATTTCTCACGGCGAGGACTAAAGGAGCGCAGCACTGGAAAGGACAGGCGTAGAGCTTACCATAATGTGGACAACGCATCTTATCACTATGTATTGTAAAAAGGACAAGAATTGTATCCATATAATATGTAATATATAATAGCAGCTGCATCATAATGGTTTGCGACCACTATTTATTTCTAATTAATACAGTTTCTGATAAGTTTTAGTCAATTTCATAACCAATAAGACCGCACAGGAGGCAAAAACTTCCCAAACACGTGCAAGAAATTTATAAAACCAACATCTGCGAAATCGACGTTTTTTACGAGAATTTCTTTGGATGATGTAAAAAATTGTAGGCTCGATGTTTTTTGGCGATCGCATATCGGATAGATTCGTATGTGAGGTGGGAGGCGATGTGGAAAACGTTATACGGTGTGATGTTTCCGTGGTTTTGTTTATATTTTTTTTTTTTGTTTAGCTTCTTGTAGATGTCATGGGTGCTATAGTATGAAAGCTTGTTTTTTGAAAACTATAGTATCTGTATCTATAGGAACAAGCCTCGATATCAGCGGTGTTGGCGAACGCCTATCACAATTTTGGAAGTATTCATTGCTATATATTCAACTGCCAAACAGTAGTGTGCAAATATTACTATGTTCCAGGTTGTAAGGCAAAGATTTTCAGTGAAATTATGGAGCATATTATGAGACTATTACATAGAACATATTAAGAACCATAATATGTATCAGGGTGACGACTAGTCCGCAGCAGCAAACTTGGATGGGTGACTCTTGGTGACTCTTTAGTGTTGTAACATCAGAGCGATTTCTTGCTTTGGAGAGCACGTTGAGCCTTCGGTCCTTGTAGCTATCAATTGATAACTTAACTTGACCACTGTGCTGAGCAGCGCTGACACCAGACGGCTATCGACATAATTCGAGATCAATTGAAGACGCCGAGTGGGAGTCCTGCGTAAGATCTTGCAATTGTTATATCTAGGTAGTACTGTAGCTGTTATAGCCACGTGTGGCGCTTACCATCAGGTTGAGTGACCCCATTTTGTTACTCCATATAAAAACAAAGATTAAGCACGAGTTTTATAACAAAAAAAAGATTTTCGTAAACTTGAGTAGTATTTTAAAGAGAGCCACCTGTAGAGTGTACATTCAAAACTTGGCCGGCTCAGGTAAAGCGAAACTTTTTATAAACGCAGTCTGTGGAAGCCTTAATTATCTGGCACGAGATCGTAGTTTTTTATCAATTTCGTTCACTTCCACACCATTTGGTTCGCTTTTGTTCTATTAAACGCTCTTCGATAAATTACTGTTTTGTATGAAAATGGACATCGAATCTGTTGCGGCCCGTTGTTGTTTGGCTTTGTGTTGTATTCTTGTTTACTTGAATATTCTGTAGGCACATGTTTGTATACATATTCATCTGATGATGGGTGATGCTGCGGTCGCCTGAATGCTGAAGCCTCCTTCACTCATGAGTCTCAGGTTTTAGAATAGAATCAAATACTCTTTATTAAATGAAATATAGAAATCGCAGCGGTCCATTACAATACATAATTACTAGTAACACCTATTAGGTACAATGGGAATTGGGTGGTCTTAAGGCTGAAAGCGAGTCTTTTTAGCAACCTTTGGATGGATTGGATTAGTTATAACTATTAAGAAACTGGTGGTTTTACCGTCATTAAAATTTTACCTTCTCTATGGACAATAGAAAATGCCAACTGTTCAACAAATTACACCATAAAAAAGCGTAAAATCTCTCAAAAAGCAAAAGTTCATCATGTGGACATCTGACGGTGGCACGAGCTACGCACCATCCGCTTAATTGTTGCCATCGTGAAAAAATAGTAAAAGCATTGAGAAAAAATCTATGGATAAAAAGCGCAATTTGGCAAGGAACTAACGCACTAAAAAAACGCGGTAAAAAGACAGGAAGAGGCGGCATATTGCGGGCACTTCCGCGGTTTGCAAATAGTCAAAGATATCTTATTGTGGACATGACTCAATCTTGGATGCAAGAGAGAAGTGCCACCGAGTGGCGATGATCTTTTAGATTTTAGTAACGTCCGACACACATTCATTTATACCTACTAGGTATTACCGCAGTCTAGCAGGTTGAACCCTTACCTCGATGTTCCAAAATAGCACATATAATCAGGGTTTTATTATTGAAAAATCTATACGAAATATTTGGTGTGGATTATTGAAAACGATATTCTCAGAAACTAGATCCTATAAATTCAAAAGGCAGATGTTACATTAAGAAATCGGCCATTTTCGTGCAATTTGTCACCCGATGAGATGCAAAAATCGGTGCCCTATGCAGTCTTATCCATGTTAACTTATCAATGTCTTTTTTCTTAATTTGATCAACAATTGTGCCTATCGTAATAGAAGCTTAGGTGCATGTTCCAGAGAAAAAAATAAAAAACATGGCTCGTGCGCTGACTCTCGTTTTTTACGAAAACGCCTGATGCCATTTAGTTTTTTAGATTTTTTCTTTTGTGTTTTGGCGAAATGCAGTGAAATTAATGTTGGTCCTTGGATGGCGGCATGTGGTATCACATGATGAATTGATATTCTTAGAGCAGATGGAGGCAGGTTTCAGCTGTTCAGTGTGCTTGACGAAATAGAAAGTTTTGAAATTAGCTTCGAGTAGAATAGAAAACTCTATGAAGCGTCATGACCACTTACATAGATTCTGATCCGTAACTAGGATTGTCTGTATCTAGGGAATCAGGAACTTAGAGGACCATGGTCCTAGACTCAGACTCTTAGCTCTTGACTAGGATTTACTTTCCTAATTTTGCTTCCTAACTAGGACTTATTTTTTTGCTATTACTCAATGCAGTGACAGCAGCAGTGACGGAATGGTGGCCGAGAGAAGGGTGCAGACCGGTAGGCAGACCACCAGCCCGCTGGTCGAACGACCTTGTCAAGTTAGTCGGAAGGCAGTGGATACGTGTCGCACAGGACCAGATTAAGTGGCGTGAAGGAGAGGAGGCCTATACCCAACAGTGGGTTGATACGTGCTGAGATGATGATGATGATGATTACTCAATTCTTCTACTTATTCTTTGCCTAAATTATGTCATTATCTTCATAAACCCATATGGGTTGACCTGCCATATGAGGATTAGGCCATAATCCAACACGGGGGCCCGGTCCGGATACATACTTAAATACGGTGATAGGAAGTGAATAAAAAAATAGGTCTTCAAAGGAGAGAGTCGTGAGTTCAAATCCCAGTTTGGGCATGTCAATGTGTTTATTGTAAAACATGGTTATTATCACTCGCTTTTCGGTAAAGGAAAACATCGAGAGGAATGCCACATACGTACCCGAGAATTATTTCGGAGGTAAGTATGTTATCCACCGATCCGGACCGGACCTCCATAAGAAAGTGAGGGGAAACCCGTGCTCAGCAGTGTGGCGATATGGCTTGTTGATGATGATGATGATGATAATGGCGGTGTCATGATTAAAATAATAAAAGCCTTTTTTATAATAAAAGGCTAGTTTTTTTTGCGCTACGCACTTTTTAGCAATTTGCATTTTTTTGCTACGCCAAGTGTTTGTATTGGCCAGATGTTGTATGCAGATGACAACTTTTTTCACATTGTCGTGCGATTTTTAGTGGTTTGTCGGCAGATATACAGACTTTTTTGATGGCAGATGGTTTGCATATTTAAACTTTTTTGTTAATAGTTGAGTGGATTAAAAAAAAAGAACAGAGTCGAAGCGCATTGTCAGCTGTTCTAAATGCAAAATTTCCATAGGTAATTTTGCGTCTGCTCTACTCGAATTGTATTTAGCATAATTACTAACTTTTCGAATGAAACCTGCAGTGTAAGGGTAAAATATTGATGAATAATGTGTTTTGAATCGCAAAAAAACTTTAATAATAATATGGCGAATGAAATATATCACTGTTATTGAAAAATTTGAAACGAAAATAATAAAATATATAGATTAAATACTTTATTTATACTTAATTGCAGAAAATAAGCTCGCGTGATGTCAAACGAAGGTGAATTTGGATCGAGCAAATTTTGCCCTAGTCGCGCGATTAACATACTAAACGTTACCAGTTAGGATTTAGCACAAAAAGAGGGTTTTATTCCCGAAGCTGGCAACACCAGACATTTTTCGCGGAAATATTAGAATTTAGATAAGTATTTGCCTTTGATTTTTCGTTATATTGATTCAATCATGCGAGGATGCGTTTGATAAAAATGTATATCTATTAATAAAATATCAACAAAGATCTGACTGATCGAATAATAAAATTCAGCCTAAATCCATTAACCCTTTATCGGGCATAACAATCGGAGGGACATGAAATTTGGTCAGTAATTTTCTAATAACCCAGTATGATAGGATATTTATAAATCGATTCTTATGGAGGTGAAAGATTAATTATAGTAAGTAGTCCACGCGGACAAAGCCGCGGGTTGTAGCTAGTAAAATATAATTGCCATTCAAAAACAAATAATTCATGGCCGACGGCGGATCACAATCGAGGATTTAGATTTGAATAAATCAAGCGTTTATAGAAATGCACTCGTATACAGGAGATTTCGATTTTTCAGGGAACGAAAAGACTTTAGTTTTTTATTTTAAAATATATTTTTGAAACAGAATAAATACTCCTTCTCAATTGTTCTCTCATTGTTGATGATGGTAACTCCTTCCAACTACGTCCACAAGTTGCCTCCACTCGCTCCGATCTTCGGCTTTGTGAAGTACCAGGTTGACTGGTATAATTTGAAGAAATTAATTCATAGAATTAATATGAACAATTTTATGTATATCTTATTTTATCAGATTTTATTTAGCTTTACTTATTAGTTATACGATTGGGTTACATTTTGCAAGTCAATATTGACCCAGTTTCCGTTGTTTCATTGAGTTGAAATTATGCATGCCTGTCTATTTTTTTATGACAATACAATGCTATTTAAGTTTGTTTAGTTTTATTTGTTTTTTTTTTAATAGCTGTAATATTTTTTAAATAAGTTTTTATCTTGAAGTGTTTCTAGTATACTTGCAATATATGTCCTTACTTACTTCTAAATTTTCGGTTCTGTTAATTTTCAAATTGATTCTAGGTACTTACATAAACTGCAATATAAAAAACAACATGGTGAAATTCTTTCGTAAAGTTACAAGACCTTTTTTTTGCAACCTTTTCTGATGTCCTTTTCCTTTTAAAGAGTTTTCTATTCTGTTCTCCTCTATTGTTTACGCTCTGAGATCAAAATCATTTTCTTTTATGTAGATACAACTTCAACCAACAATACACAAAAGTACTTACTTAATTACACTTTACCCACAACACAAACCGCATTCTATAATTCCACAATTTAATTTGATCAAATTGTCAATGTTAAACTCGACTTTCCTTCATTATTACGCTTGTGTTCTATGCACTTGGCATATCATTAACTCGAATAGTCTGTCGCAAAACGAAACCGGCGCGGGATAACTTGGAACTAATAACATTAGTTAACGATATTCCCTTATTTTCACATGATGGTACACCAGCGACCTCAGGGTTCGCGTCTGTTGTGTTTTCGAACCTCGACTATATTGGAACACGTCAAATGCATAGTCATGTTGTGGACACTGCAATCAAACGCTTAATATGCACCCGTTCCCTTGCATAGAAATAGCTATATTTTGTTTCGATACATTTAAATTGAAAATAATAGTATTAGCATTGGGTTTCCTGTTTGGACGTGGAAATCTTTTCAAGTTTTACGTGGCTGTGGAAGAAAATATTTTAAATTTATTGGTGATATTTTATATTCGTAATTTACATCCCCAAACGACTGGATTAATTTCGGAAAAATGTTGGCTACGTACTTATCTATTCCACAATGTAGACTAAGTACAAGGCGAAAATAACAAAATGCGAATGTCGCTAGAGTGTTGTTGACCTGGGTGAAAATTTTCCATCGGTACCTACTACCAACGGAAAATTTTGGAAAATCATAAAGGTTTGGACACCCCACGGTTGAAGGTCGGCCATTTTTTGCCTGTTTACTTGTAGACAAGTTCGTCCACCTCATCGGGCTGGCAAAAATAATAGTTATTTTAGAAACACGCACTATTTTAATAGGCGCCGATTGTATGAATCATCGCTTCTATGACTCACTAGGACTATAGTGCAGCTTTTAGTATAGTTTTTTATTTGTGAGGGAGTTTGGACGTCTTTATTGGCTTCCACTGAGAATATTTAGTAATTTAATTTCAGAATAAAAATATGTAATATAATAAATAATTGTGTATTATTGTGTATTGTGTTGTGTTGTTTTGTGCGTTATTGTGTGTTGTGTTGTAATTGTGTATTTCTGAACCGGTGTACAATGACGTATTTTCTATTCTATTCTATTTTATTCTAATGCCAATTATTGGCCATGATTAGTACACATGTTTTGGAATATGGTCTAGGTTGATACATATGTCGAATTCCTCTAGGCAAAGCAGCGGACACCCTGTATCAGTGCACTTTTTCCAAACATCTAGAGGTCGTTTTTGAGGGTTTTTTTCTTGCGTTTCGAGGGCCAATTATGCACATTTTTGCCGATGCGGTCCTTTTGACGGCCCATCGAACAGTCTCATACTAAAGAAGGATTCCTTCAAATAAAAATCTGGACTGTTTTTGCGACGGTTTTTGTTAGGACATTGATGAGAGAAGCGGGGTTTGAAGGAATTCGGCTCGGCGCGACGTTCCATTGTTTCAGTATTCGGTATTCGGGATTCGGGCTCTCTCGATACGTCGATCGGTGTGTAACTTACCTATTTAACATTAGGTATGTGAGGGTAAAAACGGACTGCACGCATTCCTGAGGTTGCAGGGGATTGACTAATTGGGTAAGGTTATGAATTTGGTACTTTGCAAAATAGACCGACGAAAGAATACCTTCACTTTTATTATATTTATTTCTCCGCCACTTGGCTCGTCAACGATTGCCCATTATGGCCGGTCATGTGGATGTGGCAAAGAGAAATAAATAAACACCTACCTTATTTAAATGACACAGGGGCTTTCAATTGTGTTTTTAATTTTGCATAATCGTTCGATTGGCTCTTAACATCTGCTCTAGGATGCCTTTTTATTGCACAAGTAGTTTCATTTTTAAACTTAAACACACCCTGGACTCTCCTTACAAGAGCTGATTTGATAACTTATAGAGTACATGTCTCTAAAATGACGTTTTTTCACGCGCCAAATGCATGTCCGAAGTATACGTAGCCAGAACAAAAGATAACCCGCTGTAACTAAGTATTCAAGGTATGAAGGTTCATAATAGCCTGGTTGTCTATTACATTTGGGCGTGTAAAATTGACAGCCTCCCGATTGCCCTCCCGATTGCGGGTAGAGGTGCGGGGAAGCGGATCGCGCGGGGTGGAGTGTCTATTCTGTACGTAGCTATAGGTATGTCTTCTGTGACGTGAACTTAAAGGGTAAGTAAGTAGTTTAAACCTTTAATAGCGGATAATCTTTTCGATGCGTATAAATATTTTTTTAATCGAGCAAAACTTAAGAATGTTTCGTTGCTAAAAAAGAAAATAAAAGTATGTACCAGTAAAAATGGTTTATATGTATAATTAATTAAAAATATTATTAGACTTTGTGTTTATATTATACAGTTGAAAAAACTACTTTTTCACCATGCTAGATTTAAGAAAAAGTGATTCTTCGAGCGGCCTCTCTCCTTTTCAATGACTCATTCGATTTATAAAATATGCACAAAAAAAAAGCTGAACTGAGTCACTAATCAAAAATTTACTGGTCAGACGTCATCTTATGCAATAAAAAGAAAACTAAGCAAACACGATAAAATTGTACTTAGTTAATATATTGTTATATTTTAACAATTTGTATGTACACCACTTTTTATGACCCATAAACTTAGAAAACTCCAATATTATTTATGTGACACTGGCTGAATGCAGAAGCCATGAAAAGCGCTAAAAATTTAAAAAAATCTTCCTTTTTTGTAAACCGGACAATGGCAAATGCAAAGTGCGATGTCAGCGTAATGCCAAGTCCTCACAATGTAGAATTGGGTAGAAAACTCATGCAAATATATATTTTTTTTAAATCTATAATCCGCAGAGTCCAAACAAAGCAAGCCGGAGCCTAGAGCTTGTGTAAAGATAATAATCCTGTGTGACAATAGTTGAGTCACCTGTCAAAACATGAGTGGTCAGGCGTGCGGCACAGGTGGCTTGCACCTTGCCCACTGCTGGGCAGGTGGTGGCACCTGAAATACCTATTAAAGCCCGTGGCATATGTTTAATTCGTCTTTAGTAAGCTTGGACAGTGTGGTTGTCTAAGTAGGAGTACTATCTGACTGGTGACTCGACACTTTGATTGTTTTAAAACTATTAAATATACTTCAAATATTTTGCACTCGATACTGGCTGAATGCACTAATATTGCAAAGCCAAAACATAAAAAACAGTTGAAGTAGGTTGTGTTCTGTACGAATGTGGGATATGTAATACAGTATAATAATGTACTTATATCTGATTTTTCCCCAATTAATGTGGTAAAAATAAATAGAGAGCTAATCGGTCAAACAACAGGAATTAGGTAGAGCTTATAATATTGGGCGTAGAATCAACAAAACTATAATCTTTTTTGCAAATATTTCGTTACATTTCTATCAGTTAATCAAATAACACTTACCTATAAAAGGGTTGCATATAACAAACAACAAATAAAGTAGATCTGTATTTATTAAATGAATAAAATCATTAAAATGTCGTTTTTTTCCGAATGTAGTATTATGAGAAAAGAAAATTGTGTTTTGTTATCGCAATGTTTCAGAAAATGATATTCAGTGACGGAGCGCTACTTGCACATGTACTGTGAAAGTGTTGAAAGCGGAAAGCTGTTCATTCTTTAATTACATCACTTCTAAACATGATATCAAAAGATGCGTAAAAGTGAACCCTTTACAAGCATGTGTTCTCCAACTTTAACAATGGTAAAGTGCCTTACGATTCACAAAGGAGGCATGCTCGTGCCAAACTTTTTGTGAGAAAACTTTTTTTCCGGAAGACAGGCAAAGGTAAATACATTTGTCAGCCAGAAAGATTGGCACACTCCACGCTCAAGAACTATCGAGTTTCTTTAAAAAAAAGGGTAGTTGATATCGTGTGCTGGGTTCTGTTATGAATTTTGTTTTAGGTAGGTATACATGTGAAATATTACACATAGGTACTAGTATATTGCTATTTGTTTGAATAAAGGCGTTTGGCGCGTGTAGATGAAGAGTCTATGGATTAGTATAAAGGTTTTCTCATTATGTTCATAACTATATGATTCCGTAAGTGTAATTATGATAACAATTGTCTATGCTCCACTTATGAGTAAAGTATAGAATAGGGATAAAATATAAGATAGGATTTAAAAGATAAGGAACATGACGCTTTCTATACATTTAAAAAATAATTTCAGGAGAGCCCTTTCTTCCAAGGATCTCTAAAAAGGAAAAAAATATAGCACATGCCGAAATCTGATTACTGCACCGTATTTAATCAAAGGGTTGCCGTTTTACAAACATTGTATTTCACAAAAACTATCGGCTCGTACCTTTTTGCACCCGCATTTTTTCGCTCAAAAAAATGCGAAATCGATTTTCGGCAGATGTCCACAAATAGAAAGGGTTTGATAGGGTTTTTTTTTAATAAAAAATAGCGGACGCATCTGTAAACAATGGCTTTAACCGTTATGGACAGACAGACTGACAAACTCCACCATTATTAGTTAAAGAGTTGTGTTTAGTGGATGATTAATTTGAAAGATTACTATTGACTTTTTTTGCTGTTTCGGTAATCGATAATTATAAAGCAGATTGATTATTAAACTGCTCTAATCTCTGATAATTTGCCATGGATCCTTTGCAAGCGGTAGCGTACCTAATTATAATCATACATAATGCAAAAAAGGTTGTAGTATTTTTTATTTTATTCGACTGAGAAAGAGACGAGCAAGTCGTTCACCTGATGGTAAGCTCTACGCCTGCTCGCAACAGTTACAGTGCCACCCGGAACTATGCATTACAAAATCTTGCGCGGCACGGTATGCGGCACTGCGCTCGCCAAGCCGACCTGAGACATCGATTCTAAAGTCTCGCATGTCCAGTAATTTCGCTGGACACAGTGCCCTTCAAACCGAAACGCAGTATGGTTTTCACACTACTGCTTGGCGGATGAATATCTGGCGGCGGTGTGGTACTGCCCCAGGCGGTCTCTTGCAGAAGAGGCCTGCCACTACGAAGTGTATTACGTAGGCAGGTGTGATTTTGACACATGTATGAAACAGCAGAATGGAATTTGATTAAATTCGGTAGGTATGCAGATATACTTTACGTCTTGGAATAACATTGGACACATAAAGCTGAAAAGTTTGTTTGTTTATTTGAACGTTAGGATCTCAGGAACTACTGGTCCGAATTGAAAAAAAAAATTGTGTTGAATTTTCTATTTATCGAGGAAGGTTATAGGCTATACAACATCACGCTACGACTAATAGGAGCGGAGCTTCAATGAAGAATGTGGCAAAAACGGGAAAAAATATTGCTTTTAAGATAGTTATTGCGGGAAAACTGGAATTATGCGGGTGAAACCGCGGGGCGCAGTTAGTTGTTAATATAGATATTATGTCGTCGGTACATAGAAGAGTGTCTCCCTGATCGTGACGCTATAGTGGATTAGGGCTTTATGAATATAGTAAATAATTAATTCCGAAGTCTGAATCATAGGTAGGTATTGTACATTTTTATCCTTTGAAGTCAGTGCGAATTTTATCGAAATCTGTTCATATTGATGGAATGTAGTTTTAATTATCCAAGGTTAATATACTTTTAGTAAAACTGGTATTCCGAGCATAAATAATTCATGCGTTACTAATTTGATTAAATAATCGTAACTTATGTTTTGTTGTTTATAACTACATATTGGCAAAACTTTGAACTTCTGCGGACTTCATTGACCATTATTGTTAACATATGTTATTCTTACTAGTTCATCATCATCAACCCATAACGTCCCACTGCTGGGCACGGGTCTCACCTCACTTTCGCGAGGAGGGTTAGGTCATAATCCACCACGGGGGCCTAGTCCGGATTGGTGGATAACGTACCTACCTCCGAAATAATTTACGGATAGGTATGTGGGTTTCCTCACGATGTTTTCCTTCACCGAAAAGCGAGTGATAATTACGTACATATGTTTTACAGAAACACATTGGTACGTGCCTGCACTGGGATTTGAACTCACGGCCTTCTGATTGGAAGGCGGACGTTCTCCCACTAGGCTACCACCTACCTACCAACCAATTCTTACTAGTTATAGAATATTATTTTTTATTTAGCACCAGGAAACACAGATGTCGATGCTAGTCTAAAAAGTATTACAAAATTAGGTCAAGTTAACGTAAACAGTAGGCACTACTAGATTTCAACTAAAACAGTCAGTCTGTGATACCAAGATAGTTGAAACATCGACAAGAAAGACACCGGTACTACCCTCTTGTCAGGGGACACAAACTGTAGGTGAAGTCGCGGGATAAACGCGCTAGTGTAAAAATACATATATACTCGTAAAACTAGCTGTACCCGGCCACGCTTCACTGTGGCACAATCCTTGATGCGGATTATATATCATGCTAAAATTTCAGCTCGATCGGTGCAGAACTTTTTGAGTTTTTGAAGCGTACACAAACCAACATAACCTTTTTATATATATATAGATTACATGTAGACAATAGACATTATATATTTACGCACAGTACTCGTTTTTTTTTTAATTTTCTTTTTTCTATACTATTTTTATTTATTTATTTGGTGTACAATAAAGTTTTCTATTCTATTCTGTTCTAAGCACGAAGCGATTTGTTTCTACATTTATAATATTATAAAGCAGTGGAACTCCGTGCCTGAGTCAGGCTGAGTCTGTGTTTCCCGATAGTTACAACCTGGGAGTCTTCAAGTCACGAGTGAATAGGTTACTTCTAGGTAAGCGTGCACCATCGTAGACAGCATCGTCGCTTAACATCAGGCACAGAATACATATAGCACAACATACAGAATGGACGCTCTTCACCCTCCGCGATGCGCTTCCCGCACCTCTAACCGCAATCCGGAGGACAATCGGGAGGTCAGTCAATTTTACATGACCAAATAACAAATGACAACAGCTAAACAAGTCAGTATGAGCCTATGTTGGCGAGTTGCCTTTTGTTTTGGTCGCGTACTAACTTTGAGTAGGATTTGGCGCGTGTCATAAAGTTAATTTGTATGTGTGAGTTGTCAAACTCGTTTTTGTAAGGAGTGTCCAGGTTGAGCATTAGGTGAGATAGTGGTCAAACGCGAAAAAAATATTAATTAAAAAAGTGTTCTTAATCAATATACACCGGCCGCCTCATAAATCGAAATTAGTCACAAAGTAGGTTTTATTTGTTTGTTATGGCTTCATCGGCTCACTGTGTTCCTGGCGTTTAGCATTGAGTCGTCAGACTCTGTTTCCTAGTACACTCACTCAAAAATAGGTTTTGTATTTTCCATTATTTAATTAAAACTGATAAAGTTACTCGGCGCAATACAAAATACAGTCTAAATTTACCAAAGAAAGCATTTTTTTTTTTGTTTTAAATTGTGAAAATATTTATTTTTAAATAGCTGATATTTACATTTGAGCTGATAGGCATTCATGACTATATCGAGATCAGAAATAAGGTTTTATACACCATCCGATGAGGATTATGTTCCTATGTGAACCATATCTGGCAGTAATCGGATTTTTTAAAATATACCTGTTTCAAGTTCATTACCATCATCAATTCATCATCATCATCATCAACAGCCAACATTCGTCAACTGTTTCTAGGGCTTTCCCAGAGAACGCCACCGAACCCAATCTTCAGCCAATACAATTCGGACTTGATTCTTCGGTGGATGTTCGTTCTTCTTCTATTCATATAAAATATTATATCATATATATCATATATACGTAATATCATATAGGGAAATATCCTTTTTCTAACTCAAACCATAATTAGATAATAATCATTAGTTTCGTAGATCATAATATTTTGACTTATTTTTTTTGTATTTCTATACTTATGTATAAGATATTATATTTTTTGACGTGTAAAAGTGCAATATTTTGCCTATTTACAATAAATGATTTGATATTGAGTTTGAGTTCATACTTCTTTCTTCTTAATGGACATTTGAGACTTTAGAACCAATGTCCCAGGCTGATGAATGCGGTGCAGTGCCGCAACAGTTTCTGGGTGGCACTGTAGCTGTTATGGGCAGGCGTGGCGCTTACCATCAGGTGAACGACGTGCCCTTCTCGTTAATTAGTAACTTATAAAACAAGTCAGTGCAGTCAGAGAAAATTCGGGAAAAGCGAGTGAAAATCGGTACACCTTTACGTAATTCAATAGCTAAGGATTTTGCAGGCGAGTGTACCGTAAGTTTGTGGTCACATTTTGCTGATCCACATCGCTAAATGTCAGGGGCGCAGTGATCGACGCAGAGCGGTAAGCAGTGTCGATTGACACCTTGTTTACCAGTTTACAAGCTCCGCGGGCCTTTGTACTGGAAATTGGGCGTAACCACATGCCGATGATAAAATACTTGAAGATAAAATAAAATTGGAAAACATATTATTTCCAGTTATTTTGATTGAAAAACCAATTTTGATGAAATTTCTATGGGACCGAAATGAAGGCCTATTCTTATAAATAAAAACAAAAACCCAAATCGGTTGATAGATTCTGATGAAGGAGTTCAGAGGTAACAAACATACAAAACAAAATACACTGATTTGTGAACCTCCCCCTTGTTTGGAGTGGGTTAAAAATAGCTTTCATTTCGATCTCTACTAGAGAAACTACCCTCGCAAAATATACAAATTGAATCATGCTTATTACGTGAATTTTTGACACAATTCGACACAATACGTGTGTAATTTCACGAGCAGCGGTTAAAAGCGCATTACGGAAGGTATTATGTATTCGTTCTATAATATTTAGAATTACCGATAACTTGTTATGGTGTAGCGACCGATATCGGCTTTTGTGATGTATACGAAGTGAAAACAATTTGTGCCGGAAATACTGTATGTACTATTGCGTATCGTCCTTTAGGTACATTTTATAAGGTACATTTAGTTTTAGTACACTTTGTGTAACCTGTGGACTAGTTGGATAATGCGCTAGTACATGTCACCAGCGTTCCCGTAAGAGACTTATTTCGCATCATTCAGTCTGTATTCATGTGAAACGAATTGTTAACTTTTCGAAGTGTTTTAGTATCGTCAACTTTACTTCACCTCACCTCAAAGAAGAAGTGTGCAAATCGAGGGAGCTCGGGAAGCTTTATTCATCTCCTGCTCTGCCAAGTTCTTATTGAATTAATTATGGTGTATCGTTTATAAGTGACTTTAGAAATATGAAATGCGTGCCCATTGTGAATTTTAATGTAACCACCAGTAATAACGTCCCGCAAATTAATGACTTCATTCCAACCACTCGGATAATATTATTCAACGTTAGAAAATGAATGTAATTATTTTGTAATTTATAAATAATCGTAGGTTATTTGTAAGCACGGCAGGGTTTACGTTCTTTTACGATATTGGGTAAACATTTTTCTACTATTATTTTATAGTAATAGTTTAAAGTTTATCTTGAGGAGTTTTCTATTCTATTCTAATTTTGATAAGTCCGTAAGTAGCATGGCGTGGCGCCGCGACGCCAGACGTCCTGCCTGGTACAAAGTACCAGGCGAACATCACGCTGTTGTAGGTGCTAGGGACAGCTAGAAATTGCGAGATGCGAGTACTCTCTTTTTCTCTCTCTAAGTCGCCTTTGGTTTGTGTAGATAGAGGGAGATAGGAAGAGGTGAGGGGGCGTTATTTCAATCTACCCAATTACTTACATGCGTACATCTTTCGTATCATTTTAGGGTTCCGTGCCTCAAAAGGCTCTGTCTGTCTGTCAAGACCCCTTTTCTCAAGAATGTTCAAATATCAAGTACGTGAGTCTACAGTATCTTTCAGCTGTGAAAAAATCAAACTTCTAAGTCGATCAAAAGATATGACCGTATATATCGCATATTTTAGCATGTCTTTCGATTTCACTAGGGAATTTAAACCTATAGGGTACTTCCCGTTGACCTAGAATCATGAAATTTGGCAGGAAGCAATGTCTTACAGTACGTGTAAAGGAAAACTTATGAAACCTCAAATATGTAGTTTAAATACAAAAAGGCGCATATATTATTCCAAACTTATTATTTGCGGTTGGTGCAATAAGCGTGCTAGGGATCGGACGGCAAAGTTAAGTTTGTCCTTTATACTAGTTTGTCTTTTAGTTAGAGCACTGTTAGATGCCTTCTTAAGACCTACAAGTTTGTACGGAACCCTCGGCGCGCGAATCCAATTCCTACTTAGTCGGTTTTTTTCAGAACTCTGGCATTTGAAGCTTTAGGTGAACATTTAGTTTATATTTTGGTATACTAAAAACCCTATTACAGAACGAAACTTGGTCCTACAAAGTCTTACAAATATTTTGATTGAATGACTTCTCTCCATCCAAAGGTTGACTTTGAGAGATCGCTTTTATCGATAAATCCACCCATTGTACTATGTTTATTTAATAAGTTCTATTATTTATGTACCTTGTGTATTTTTAAACTGGGTTACAATAACGTATCTTCTATTCTATTCTAGTAAGCTGAATAAAAAACAATGGACAAAACAAACTGGTCAAGAAGTAAAGAAATCATAACACTATCTAATTTTATAGTCATGCATGCAAATCGTTCGATTTACATCATAGGTCACAATATTCTATGTGCAATGTGCGTGTTACTGATAATCCGCCACGTTACGTTACGTTACGATACTAAACATTCAAAATTTAAAAAAAAGAACCGTCGGTCCTAGTTCTTATGTATTAATATTTTAGCAGTTGGCAATATTGGTTCAAATACCAAATATGATGACATATTTAAAAAAAAGCATTTATATTATAAGTCCCAAACTGTACTGTATTCTACAAAAATAAAAATATGGAGTGTGGAGATCCCGCCAGGCCGTTCTCCTCGAGGGGGATTTCCAGAAAATAGATTTCTGAAATTCCCCGCATAGCTCGAGTATGACATGAAAGATGTGCAATCATATCGTCTAATAAAATCTAACCCCCTTATTCATAAAAAGTTATGTGACGTTTCATAAAATCGCGCACTGCAATTTTGTACTGCGCAGCGTTCGATAACTTTTTATGAATAAGGGGGAAAATATTTATTAACTACTTACTTACCTACACGAAAAAAAATTACATGAGGCTCCATGGTTCTCTTGTTCCTTGCTCTAATTATGATCGGCACGAGCCCTTGCATTACCTATAATTGCGCTACCGTAAGTTCGTCTCATTATGCCAAGAAAACCTAAATAATGCGCCGATAAACAAACCTAGCTCATTAGTAATAAGGTTTATTTTTACTATTTATAGTTGACATATAAACTTTGTTAGTATGAAGCTAAAACTTAACCATAATTGACCTACTAACAACCCTAAGTTTTGGGGTATAAGGTGTATTTTTACCAATTCTAGTTCATATTATATCATTGTTAGTACAGGGCCGGATATAGGATCACCTGTACAAATTAATGCTCTTCTATACTTGTTAGTACCTAATTAATATTGCACTTGATAGGAAATACTTTTAAACTAATAAATTGTTGATATGTCTTTTAGTTTCTAGCACCTTACGTTTGAGTTTAAGAAAGACATTCAGTGTTTAAGAAAGAAGAAATTGATGACTAAATCTTTGAACGGTGATTTCGTATTTCCCATTGAGCCTACCAATAATGGTGGACAGATTACTGAAAAGAAAAAAATGGACTTAGGGAGGATATTTATTTATTTATTTATGCTTAATTAGCAATTTTTTGTACTTGTTGTCTTGAATTAAAGTGGTTTTGCAGAGTTAATCAACACTTAGCAGATAATTAACAATCATTATTGTAGATACACTCGTACCTGTAAGAAATTAAAATTAACATCCAAATAAGAAACCATTTTTTGCAAAGTTCGCGATAAAAAACATTTATCGTGGAACTCTCTTCACTTCGTCGTTTTCGATCTAACGTAACACTTTTGCTCAGAGTACCAGGGTAACATAGCAACGTGGATATGGTTTGAACAAATTATCACTTCAAAAAACTACTGTATTTGTATTATGCTAAAGTTGAAAATAGAATGGCAAAAAGTTAAACCGCGACTAAGCATGGTTTAAGCCTGACTCTGTTGCGACACAAACAAAACTAGTCTTTCTACTTCATAATATAAGCCTAAATTTACATTGGGTTATTTGTGAGACTAAACTTCGATTGTGGTTTGGATTGCTGAGTGAGTGGATTAGAAGTGACTTTAGTTAAGTCTCGGTTACTAGGACAGCAGAAATGTAGAGCAGTTTTATCGTAGTAGGCGTAGGCCACGTAGGCACGTAGTATTGCCACAGGTGACAGGATAAATGAGTTACCTAGTAAAATTTATTTAATTTACATTTCAATTTATAGCTTTAAAAATTAATTATAATTTTCTGCCCTTGTTGTAATAATGAAAATAAATATTCTTCGCAAACAACAGAAATAGATAAGGATATAATTCTAAAATTGTTCCGAACAACAAAATAAATGTACCAACCTACCTAATTCAATTTATTTTGTTGACGCTGATTACAATACTTTTATGTTTAATGTTTTGTGGTCCTAAAACTTTTTTTTTCAATTATTTTATGTATTCTACAAAATTCATTTCAGCAAAAAATCCAAGCTGTATGAGTGTCACGTCATTTAAATTCGGAAGAATCATTTTTTAACAATCGTTAATCATCTTGTATTTATAAACATCCTACAACAGATAAACATCACCATGGCCGAAAAGAAAAAAAAACATTAAAATGTGATAGTTGGCGCGAAAAATTAACAAAAACTCGACGACCGTTAGAAATGATTTATAGCATCATAACTGTTGGGTTCTTGATGTTGGCATAAGATTAGGGATTTTTGATTGTGCACTGTGAATTCTGATTTTAGTATGTTTAAAATTGATTTTATTTTAATCATAGTGTTTTTCTTACAATATAGAGAAAAATAGCTACCGTCGCGCAAGAATATTTTTGAGCGTGGTATACACCGTATACAGGACCTAACTATACGTTTCTGTGGCCGTGACAAAATGTTGAACGAACTCGTTCCTTATTAATTAATGTGATAGCTGCGACCTCTGTCACGTGCATAATAATTAATAAGCCTATTCTTTTCCAATCAGAATACAAGATGCAATTTCTCACGGGCTCACGTCCCCACAGAATAAATAACACGTGAAACGTGGCAAAAACTGCACCGCTATGCATCTCACGGAAACGATGGTGTGTTACTAAACTTTTTTTCTAGCACCAAATGCGTTATACCTAAGGTTGTCAACCTTCATCAAAAATCTATTAAATGTTTGCTTTCTTTTATTTTTTTTTCATCATCATCAACCCATAACGTCCCACTGCTGGGCACGGGTCTCTTCTCACAAAAGTGAGGAGACCCGCCATTATCCACCATAGGGGCCCAGTCCGGATTGGTGGATAACATACCTACCTCTGAAATAATTCTCGGGTAGGTATGTGGGTTTCCTCACGATATTATTATTATAGGTTATTTTTTTTTTAGTTTTATGCATTCAGCCAGTTTTAAAAGGTATTTTGAAGTATGGTTTAAAATATTGAACTATTATAAACCATCCTTTCGTGCATAATTATCTGCTTACAAATAGTTGAAGTTATTTACATATGCCACGCGTCCGTTGACAGCTTCATTTTTTTTCAATCTTGTTTTTACATAGTCAGTTTTACATTGGGGTCGTTTAACGTCTATGTCAGTCTGATAATGTCCACTCAATAGTAATATAATATGCAACACATCTACTCGGATAAGTATTCGTCTAATCGTTCCTAACTATTTTGACTACGGACTCTATTTTTTCTCAACACTATGGGCAAATGCTTTTATCTTGTGGAAGTTTAAATTGATGGTCTTTTAATTATTATATCGCTACATTTGATCATTACCATAAAGTTTAACTTGTTTAATTTAATTAACCCAAACATATTTTTAATTTTAATCACTACTGTAAAATTAGCACTTAAAATAAACTATACGTTTCTTCAAAGATGACAACCCTAAGTCTAAAACCAAATGGGCCAACCACATTTCACACCCGGAAACGCATCTAAACTTTTTTGCGGTTAACCTCTACGGAGTTCAATTTATTTTTAAACGAATCGTCTTTATGGCCAGTGTCGTAGGGCATAATATATTTTGAACAGCTAACGTCATTTTGGCGTTATAGTTGGTGATGCAAGTCGAAACCGCAATAATATGTTACTGCATAATTAAAAATAAAAAAATGTCAGAGAGGATTCCGCATCATAGTTTCTATTATATAAGTCATAAAGGCTGTTTTACCTAGTTGTTCATTATCTGGTCATAAAACATGTGCTACCTATTTATGTTATTTAGTAGTAACTACGTATAGCAATAGTATCTACGAAAATTGACGAGATTGGCAGATTTCGTTGGGACGATTTGGTTGTGTTGTTCTTTGTAAAAATGACCTAATTCGCAATCCATGGTTTATCTTTTTCTTAATAATACAATTCTTGTACAATACAAGCACCATTAAACCCATATCCCGATATGGGTGGATAATGATGATGTATCTTTACTATGACCAAAATGCCACAACCCCTTTATGTGACTATCACAACGTAGTTTTAGTTAGAGGAATTAGTAATAGGAATAAAGCAAGGAAAGCTTTGTAATATCTATCAATTTGAACTCTACTGGATCTCCAAATAGACCTCTAAATATATCGAACGATGTCAGTGAAATCGATCGATATTTTCAGTTATAAGTGTTTCTAGTTTCAAAGTTAGTAAGGATACGACTACACGAGTTTCCGGGAGATAACAGATTTACGTTACGTTGACGTATTAATGTGGACGGAGTAACGTTACGGTTATTAACAGGTTTCATCCTTTGATAAACTAATAAAAGTTAGCTAGACGATAAATGGTGAGACGAAATGGATGAATTTTTGAATTTTCGCACGAAAGTAACAAAATGGTGGATTTATAGAAAATTCGTTCACTTCAATTAAAAGGCGAATGTATGTAAAACGGGCGCGAATCGACTTGATATTTGAATTCCACTGTCTAATTTTGGTAATTTGGGATTTGGACTAACAAATTCATAAAAAAATATTTTTTAAAGATAAAATTCTGTTACAGGCATTATAGCTATCAACTTACTAAACTAATAAATTCGGTTCTATAAAAAGTTATGATAATTGACAGAAAATCAACATTATAAGAATTTGAATTAGAGAACTTACGAGTAATTCGTTCGAAAATTTCGTGGAACACACTCAGTTCCACAGAGGTTGACTCCCAAAGCTCCCAAACGCGATACTATCACGCTGGATGGTCATTCGTCCCAGTGAGCCCGTAGGTACCTACGTAATGTCCGCCGGTATCCTGTACCGAGAGTACATACAAGTTGGGCAATTTAAACATGGAAGTACTCATGAACTGCCCTGACTGCTCCGCAGGTTTAGGGGAGCAATGACCTATATCCTAGCCGGACTCCAAACACGGAACAACGCTGCAACTGCGCCAGCTCTCGGTAACCATACTAAACTTTATTTTTTGTGTATTAGAATCCAGTTCTAATCATAGATTTCAGCACCTATTCTCGAACGAAAAAGCCATACGTCAGTTTTGGCGCCAATTCCAATTTGATTCCTATTGGACTGCGTCTCGTTCGAATTTGAAAAGAAAATGGCCGACGACAAATGGCGTTTGAGGACTGTGTTCGTAAGTTTATGTTTTTTAAGAATTTATACCCGGTCGGTGGTGCGTTGCGTCGGTTATTTTTAACCAATCCAAAAGTTTATTACATACGCTTACGCAATTAATAGGAGTTTTTATTGGACCGGTAAAGGACTAAAAGCGTTTGATCGAGCTGCGATGAGTTCAATGTTATTATTTAGAGAATGCAAGGAGTCAGTACGGATTCTTGAGGAACGTAGTCGTTGTGGATTCCTGTGGTTTATTTACGAAGAATTATGACCCAAGTTACCAAGTTTTCGATTGAAATTAATCGTGTGTTCTGGCATTTTAACTTTAGAAATCTTTTGGTATAAATAGTGCTGTTTTAGTTTTAGATACTTGTTAATATAAGGTAAAACGGAATTCTGTGGGTTTTCCAAACATTTCTATCACATAGGTAGGTAGTATCATGATATTATCTTAAATTTATATTCATAATATTTACATGCAGACAGTAGAATTTGCAGAGATTTGGGCAGAAAGAAGCAATTAATTAAATTTAGACCACATTATAGTATCACCTGTGTTCACGCAAAAATCGATCATTTTATTTGGTTTTAAATCAGTTCACAATGGAAGTGGGCTAGATAGAATAGAACACTTGGGTTTGACTTTGGGCTTGTAATCGTTTGTAGGTTGTTACTAGGTAACATTAAAAAAAAAGTGATTCCACTATTGTATGTAGCAGTTAGTTAGTTTTACGTTCTATTAAGTAGTTGAAAGGCATTAGCCCCTTAGTTTCTAGACGTTACTACTTATAGTGGTCACAATACGTAAGTAGATAGGTACTTATTAACTGATTCGTCTGCGAGAGAGCTTACAAAGTTAGGTTTGCATTAAAGTTTTCTGTATTTTACTATAATGGCGATAAAACAGTGGGGGATCCAGATGTCTGGTCCTTACTCCATCGGTCAATATTGTATGAATATGTCTTTCTCTCCCTTAGAATGAACATGACTGGATTATTTATATCTGGAAATAATGTGATTATTTTATTATTAATTATGTCCTGTTACAGTATACTCCTTGGGTCTAACGCGTATATGGAAACCTTTTTAGTACTCAGAACCTCTATACTTCAGAGCTCAAGGAGGGTTTTCTATGATTGAAGTTGTGCTTTAGATTAGCTGTAACTGTAAAGGCTACTCTAGTTTCAGTTCTAAGCCGAATTCAACCCTCTATAGATGTACATAAAGGTTCTGAATAGGTAGGTACTCGAAAAGTTTCCACAAACGCAGCCCTTATACTAGATTTTTGTACATAACTAAAACTTCACTCTAAATCTTTTAGGCACCATTTCCAAATCAAATCATTTATTTCGCTTCAATGTACATGAGAGGACAGGTCATAAGCGTCAGGTTCAGTAGGTAGGTACATCTTACCCGATAAGGGCCGAATCTAATAAGATTTACCGTTTTGGGATATAGACGGTCAGAGGAGAGGACAACCACAGATATGCTGTTGAAGATACTTCTATAAATTTTATATAAGTATCCATCATCATCATAGGGATTCAAGTCTATTCATGGAGATATTTGAAGAAAACTTTTTTTTTCGTATTTAATGTTTCATCAACTAATAATGTAACCTAAAATGCATTGTAAAAAAAAATTACAACCTCACTTTTTCTGTTTCCCGCCAAAATTCTGCTCTAGCACTATGACCGCCTCTAGTCTACCCTGAAGGTTAAGGTTTTATGTAACCTAATCCGTGGCCTTATTGTGTCAACTATCATAAAAAATGAATGTGAACTATATTGGAATTTTTGGTAAACATTTTTTTATCTTTTTAATGTTTTTAAAGCATGTCGACATTTTATTCTAAGCAAAAATTTACCTTAATCACTCAATCCTGTGATTAAGACAATCAAATGAAAGCATTAATTAAACGGAATTATATTAAGTAGTGTTACTTTAGATCTGGTTTTTGTATCATAGTTTTATTTATAGTAAGGCAGTACTTTGTAACTTTTTGATCTAGTGGTAGATAGATGAAAAACCCTACTCTTGTTATTTTTTCTTTTTAAATGTTTTATAATAATTAAGAACCTATACAATCTACTGCCGAAGCAAGTCATGTTATACGTCTAGTTAAATATGACCATAGTTATAATGTTAATAGAATAGTGATCACTTTATCTCTCATTTTATCTTACATAACTTTGTGAAACTAAAATGGCAGGTGCTACAGACAATTTAGTTCTTTTTGTTTGAAACCACATGCGTTAATATCAAGTTTTCGCATGTATCGTGTTTAAAAGGCGTATGAAACTCAAATGAATAATGGCTAACATTTTAAAAGTGTCTAAAAATAATATGGTTAACGAACGAAACCTTTTTTTTATGTTTACTTTTCTTTCCTTACCACTTGATTTGTACTTGTAGATCTTGTCACTAGACATTCATGCTTGACAAATTAACTGATTTTAAGGACATAAAGTCCCATGTTCCATCATCTGTTAATAAATTCCAATCTCATTTAATTCAAATTAAAAAGCCCATTTAAACAAAACTTATATCTAATCGTTACTGGCCATGCTTATTAAAAGAAAAATCCTAATCAATCTTCAGATTTCGAACGAAGCGCTCAGTAAAAAAAACTAAACCAATATGGCCGCCTATAATGACCCCATTCAAGTTAAATAGGTCATTTCACCCTGTGGAGGAGAGGTCAGTACCCCGTAACAGGACTCGGTGGTTTTTTTAAAAGGTTGTGTGGACTCCATTTTTTATCGGCCATCCTAGCGCCTAATTTTAGTTATATGAGTACCGTTAGATATGGGTACACAGGGGATAGGATGAGTGGGATACGTTCGGAGATATATTTGTGGTTTTAGTTTTTTTATTTGTAAATTATGTACAAAACTTTTTAAATAAGAGTACCTAGATACCTATTTAGATAGATAGTTACTTATACCAAAATATCCTTTTTTACGTATTCTTTTTTTATAGGCCAAGAAATTTGCACGAATTTAAAAAATGCAAGCAGCGATAATTTACATACAAAGTGAACATTGTTACGCAAATAACGATAGTTTATGCGCATTTTTACCTTCATAGTAGTTTGTGTAATGCCCACGGCAACTACTGATATATTTATTTTCAATGAAGATTAACTCTTAATTTATTTCATTCGATTAAGATTCGATGTTATCACTCATTCCGTATAAGACAAGGCACTTTGAGTTTGCAGTCACAATGCATCTGTTGAAAATTTTATTTCGTGGCATTCCTAACCTTTTACATAAAGGTCAGGATATTATCGCTCTGAGAACATAAGATCTAAAAATAGCTATGATAATGTAAAAGACTATGATGTTTGAAAGTATTATTTGAAAATAAAGTAGTAATAGTATTTATTGCGAACCCGTCGCCATTTATGTCATCTGCACAATAATCTACAGTATTGTATTGTATAGATTATAATATACCTATATACCTGTGCTATTTATTTATTTTGTATTATAGCTAAGTATAATGTACATTATCATCACTATAGTCATGTAAAAATTAATTATAATGAAATAATTTTAATTAAATTTTAGTTAATGCAAACATGGATTAAATAAATAAAAATATTATTTGTTAAAAAAATCTTTTAAAGTCCATAATGTCAATTAATTGCGATTGCATAAACAGCTTATTATTCACAACTCATGTAATTGCCACTGGGTAGACATTGACATTTAATCACGTAGGTAGCTATGCGTTTCAGCAGCAATTTTAATTCATAATTATCATTTAATTTTAAAGGACTCGACGGATAAATGTCAAATTAGCGAGTAATCGATTTTTGGAGACTCATTTATGTTCATGTATTATCATAATCGGAGATATTTTGTTCATTATTTGAATACTAGGTCCACATACTGTTTTGTTCTTGGCAAACGTGTAGTTCAAATAAAGTTGTCTCTTTAGAGTGTTTTTGTCTGCACAAAACATTGTCATTTTTGTATTTTTATGTTTTTTTTTATGTTTTCATATTAAACATGATAATGTTTGTCAAAAATTACAATGTTTTGAGTAGAGGTTTTTGTGTAGTGAGTAGACCAAAACACGTGTAGATGACACGGCTTATAATTAAATAATTCTATCTTTATTGCAATGGTACAAGCATTAACTCTACAATCGCCCAATCTTTTTGTCTCGGGATAGATCTCGGCTAGCCGATGCGGTGTGCACCGCGCGGGATGCGAGCCCTTCCGCATTCCCGCTGGTCGGCGACCCACTGCGCCACTGGCCGACTATCCCTGATCCTGGCGAGTGAGGCCCTGCGTGCGGTGTTGATATCGATAAACTATCTATCGATTAATCGATAAATCAGAGTTGTAAGTTAATTAGTGTAAGGTATTTCTGGCGTCTAGATTCTGCAAATAGTATAATTTAGCTCTAGAGTAATTGAACTACCCATAAAACTGTATGAATTATATTTCTTACGGGTGTTTGTGAGCGTGCGTGTATATTATAAAATTATGGTTGTCAATTTTTTTTAAGGTTCAAAAGAGTTTTACAAATATGAGTTTTTCCACATAGTTGTTTAATGTGCAGCTGAAGTGCTTGGCTTGCTGACAGAACGACACTCACTCATTTATTCTTGCTTTGGAAGTGGAAGTAAAAAAAGCGCGGTCTAGAGCATAAAATAAAAAAAAAACTACTATTCCTTAATTATTCTTAATTCAAATGATTTACATTTACATAAGTATAGCCTAATCCTGTTCACAAAAGTGAGGGAAGACCCGTGCTCAGTAGCGGTCGGATATGGGCTGCTGATAAAATTACATCAATATACATGAAATAAATTTCCAAAGACTAAAGCAACTAATTAAAAAACGTTAGGTTATCATAATTACTGTTATTAAAAATATAATTATGAAGCTCTTATCAATTAATTTTGTATATTAATTAAACAAGCCGTTCAGTTGAGGTTTTTAACTATAGGAGGAAAATTCATATGTATTAATAGGTACCTATGGATATTTATAGGTACCTCATTAGGTTATCAAATGTATCGTACGACAAAGGCGGATGCATTGGTTTTTTGGATAAAAAAATGACCAATTAATTTGAAAGTTACGAATAATGTGTGTTGAAAGGAAAATATTTTTTTTTCTTGATACTGTTTTACGTACCTACTGATATGATCAAAATATCAATGATAAAAACCATCATAAAATTATGAAATAAATGTATTTAATATGTTTCAGTAAAATAATTTAATATAATAATAATATATCTCATCTCTTCATCAATCTATATCGTCCCACAGCTGAGCACGGGTCTCCCCTCAGTTTCGTGAGGATGGTTAGGCCATAATACACCACGGGACCCGGTCCAGATTGGTGGATAACATACCCACCCCCGAAATAATTCTCGGGTAGGTATATGGGTTTCCTCACGATCTTTTCCTTCACCGAAAAGCGTGTGATAATTACGTACATATGCTTTACAGAAACACATTGGTACGTGCCCGCATTAGGATTTGAACTCACGTCCTTCTCCTTGAAAGGCGAACGTTCTCCCACTAGGCTACCACCGCTTAATGATAAAATATAAAACAAATCTTTAAATAAAAATGTGAAACTATTTTAATTTATCGATAGTCACTGGTACATCCCTAATCTGTGTTTAACGGGCCCCAGTCCTACATACCAGCTAGCTCACCGCGGGTCCCGTTAACCGATACATCAAACCTTAGTGCTTCGGTAATAGTTCCCTTGTTATGTACACTTACTCGTCTCTTATCGCTACTTCTTGATTTGTCAGTAGTAACATCTTAAAAATCTTTTTTATGTTGAATTGTCCTCCCACAAAGAGTCGGGAGTAAGATGTCATCATAGGCTATACAAAGGTATCGTATTGACATCTCTTCTCAGTTCTCATCTATGATTATATAGTTATAGTATTTGACAATAAAACCTTAACAACGTTCTGACTTAAAATTTAAATTAATTATGATCGAATTTCGACTACTGGGCGACTTTTGGTACTTATTATAATGGAATGTTAGAAGGCTACACGTAATTTTATTGTGATTTCATTGTCAAACTGTGATAAAGTATTTGTAGGCAGTGTTATGCTTATGTACGAGGGCCGAGTAGGTGTGGAATTCATCTATACTTTAATGGCCTCCATCTCTTGCGATTGCTGATCGCCTGGTACATATCGTTATTGAATATATAAATTTATGTATTTTATGAATTATTTTGTATATATTTTCTTGTAAAGTTGGCATATTAGAATTTAAAATATCGCCTTTGCTGTTTACGCGGCTTTTAAATCATTTATTGCACAATAATAATGTATTTATTTAGTACATGTGTATCTATATTGGAAGTACCCACTATAATACTAATTGGCATATTCCACTAATATGTATCTAATACAATTTATATTAAGTACCTACATATTAACGGGATTAAGTATGTTAATATTATGCTAAATATTATATTATTCATTTAAAATTGGACCCTTGAATTCATTTTTAGGGTTTCCAGTATCTCTCTTTACTTCAAACAGCTGGCTGACTACTTGTTATAAGATGTGGAATCTTTTACAATACATTTTCGAAGCAAGAGGAAGTTTTCAAACTATAGTCATACTCTGCTTTTTGTCAGAATATTAACTAAGCATAATAAAATGCTTATCTATTCGCAGCACGAGCGCCTTATCGGATTTATTTGCAATGTCTTTCAGTAAAATATTATACCTATGTGTTAAGTAAGGGACCATCCATAGTACGCCACACGTTAAGGGGGGCATCAATAATTTATCAAATTGACGTAAATCGTGAACATACGTTTGCGTTTCAGAGATGTGTAGTTCGATTTCGGATTTTTACAGTAATTGTTTTATCACAATACGAAATAGAACTCGCTTTTGGATTTTGACACAAGCCTGAATGATTGAAAATATGATATTATTATATTGATCGTGTAATGTCTCCCTTTCAACAGTTCTTCGTTAGCGGTACGTAAACTAGGTTCCCCCACACGTAAACTCTACTGGATTATATTACTAATAGGGAGAAGAAAAAAAAACGTCGATCGTAGATAACATAAAGATCTTTATTATCCCTTATAATATGCCATAATCATCCTTAAATATTAAATTTAGATATCCTAGGGTGGGATCTATTCTGGGCCATTATAATAATCATCGAAGCGATACCTTTCTTCAGTCTTTACTGGCAACACCAATCAAAAATAACAAAAAAATAAAAAAATTGAAATTAGGGTTAAATGAGATTGTTTAAGAATACAATAATTTTTCTTTTAAATCATATTGTTGAAATTAATAATATTTATTTCGAATTAGAGTGTTTAAGTTTAAATTATAGTAAGGTTTATGTTAAATAACAATATTTTACTTCAAATTACACTGTTTATTATTCAAAACTACATCCATATACCGTATAAATTAAACGCAGTCTTATCTACAATTCACATAATAAAACATATAAAAATCCATTAAATCATAGGCACTAAAATCTATTACAAAAAGTTAAGGAAAAGCAGTACAGTTTATTTACAATTTATCAAGCGGAAGGATAACATGGTAACTCGAATTATATTGAAAATAATAAAATTGTACCCAGCGATATTACTGGGCCTATAAGACATAGAAATCTGGTGTCAGGGTGACAAGTGCATTGAAAGATTTTACAATTGCAGTGTAACAATTTGACACGTACTCCCAGTGGAACAATTTGACAAATTAATTTAGTGGAACTATATTATTTGGCAAATTATTTCAGTGGAACAATAATTTGACAAATTATTTCAGTGCCAGACAATAAATATTGTTTATTTAAATGGACGTGGCATTTGCCTCTACCTCTAGTCACTCAGTAGTCGAAAAGTTACGTATACGCAAGGAGCCGAAATAAAACCTTAGAACTAAATTAAATGTGTCTAAATATGGGGAAATTTCTGAAGGTTCCTCAATAAAATGTACAGTGAAAAATGAAGGAAACCATTCAAAAACCCTTATGCCTCATTTTGCTTGTCATTTTTTGTCTTAAACATAATGCCGCGTTTTGCAGTAAACGAGAACGAAGTTCGCTTGTTCGTCGAATTGTTACACTACCCAAGAATGGGAACATAACAGACAACGAACGAACATTTGTTCTCACAAACTGTGGAAACCAGATGAAAACGCGGCTTCAATTAAATTAATTAGAAGTCACTTCAACGGTACAGTCGGCCTCAAAAATAGACACAATCTCCTCATTTCCAGATTAAAACACACTTGTTTTGTAGAATAGCTAATTTGGAAATTTTAGTCGAGATTTTTTGCTGACTGTACAACGTATTGGGCCGTGTCTCATACTTCAACAAAACCTGATAACTTTATCGATAAAGTCACTTCACAATCTTAAAAAGAAAAACTAAAAATAATTTATATTAAACAATACAAATGCATGAAAGATATGTGCATAATATGAAAAAAATCAGTCGATTAACAACTTAACCTAGTGAGTATTAACTTTATATGTAATACATGAAAATATAAATGTACTTAGAAGGAGAACTTAAGTAGTCAGACGGTTAATATAAATGGAAAAAAATGTGTTGGGAAGCCGAAGATTCCAGCAGTTTGTCCAGATCTGGAAAGAAGGAAAGAAAACCATTAATAATCATGTAATTATAACAAATTTATTAAAATAAAATAAATAATATAATATAAGTATAAGCCTGGTCTAATTAAATGTTACGACGAAAAAATGTTATCTCTCCTAACAGATATCCCGACTATGATTTAGAACGTACTCGATGAACACCCCAACCTTATTATGGAACTCGAAGGAAAGCGAAAATGGTGTTCATTTGACATTTCACCCATACAATAAACGTCAAATGAATCCGATTTCCTTTGTTGTTTTATAATGCGGTCCCGTCTGCATTACTTAAATATATCGAATATGAAAAATGCATCTGACAATATATTTTACAGTCAATTTATTTTTAAACTATCATCATTAAGGCACTATGCACAACGTCAAAAATGATAAATATTTTAAGTAATAAAGTTTCTCATAAGCCGACTGTTAAATACCAGTTGTGAGATAATACACTGTCTAAACCTGACTCGTTTTAAATGGTGCCTACACAGATGCCGTCAGGTGGTCGTGTGTTTGCATATTTTTATTTATTATCCTTTATACACGGTCTAGTTAAAAAACTTGATGTTAAATTGTGGAACGAAGGCGCACCTATCTGCATGGTAGATGCAAAAAACTATTTTATATGACAATGGTTTAATTTGCGATCTTAGAAAACCCTCTGTAAGTAGCATGTGTTCATCATTAATTAATTATAAAACACTCGTTGTTTTAATAAATGTATAAAATACTTTAAAGAATATTTTAACTTGTTTGTTAGTTTATGGGGCTTTTTTTAACTTGTTTTTTTATAAACGAAACATGATCAAATAAAATATTTGTTTCCGATTCGTCTGTCACAAAAGGCGGTCTGGTTCTTTGAGGAACATAATACAAAGACTCATTCAAAAAAGTTATTTCTTGCAAAAAATAAAACAATTGTTATGACCACCATGGACACAAGCCGAAAACAATTGCGTATAGTATTGTTTTATTACGAGGTTTTTTATTTTTTTTTGCAATATGTTTTTTTTTTACTATTATATCTTTGATTGCAAAAAGCGTTTGTTTGTGCAACTAATATCCATGTCTATTTATTATCTTTTGTTTTTTTTGGGTCTTTGCTTTAGGTCGGTTTTAAAACCCTACAGTGTTACGATGGCAATATTATTAATTTATTTTTAAATAAAAATGGTTTATTTAACGATACGACTTTGTTTTATAACCCTTAATGTTACTAGACACGATTCATTTAAAGTTTTTAACGGCCGATAAATTTGCAATATGTCTTTAAATAAAAATAAATGCAGAAATAAATTTAAATCGTGACAGTATTTATTTTTTGCTCGTGTAACTCTTACAATAATTAAAATACATTTTTAGTAAAGTTGTGTTCTAAAAAGTAGGAATAGGAAACTCTTTAATTTTATAATATGTTTAATATAAAAATTCTATAACCTACCCTACATGCAATATGCAAAGTTTTTAATATAATTTTATAAGTTGATATCTTCACCGGGCCTTATTATAAAGTCGCAATTAAGAGACATTCTGTTTACAAAGGATCTCGTTTAAACGCGAGACGTCCAATTATAATATTCTGATAAAGACACTAATTATTATTATGGAAGCGCACTGTGCAACGCGCAACCGCGTCTCTAGGCAAAAACAGGGCAATATTCGCAACCATTTGTCCCACTGCCCGTGCACCGGCCACAGTGGTCATCCTTGGCAGAAACAGCCCATGTGCACCTGTCATTGTCAATTAAACCTGGCGACACATTGCCTTAAATAATACCTCAAATTGAATGCTTGTAGCTTAACTCATAAACTTTTTTCAACTCCATCTCCGCCGGCCGCTAACAGATGGCGCTACGAGTATTATGGTTATTGTTAAATAATTTATTTCCCGTACCTATTTAGTTAGCTATACGTTTTTGTTATCATAAAATCATTCTCATTAATCGATTCACGTTCGATGATGTTTTTGTTCGATTAATGTTGTCGAATTCCTTTCATCTCGCGACTGTTCGGATCGTCAACTAGAACACTGTATACTAGGCGAGCAGAAACAGCAAAGAGGTCGCATTACAACGGCTTACGTTGCTTACGTTTGCCTTCTCGGTATTTCTGAAGGCCTTGTATCGGTGTAAGTCTTATGAAAGGACTTACAGATTTTAGACACGCGCTTAATCAGGATTAGTTAGAACACTCTTAGAAATGCGTGAAAAATTATGTATAGAGTTATGTATATTATTTACTTCGATTTCCAGTCCATAGATGTTCAATTCTTTGTAAAGTTATTTGTCACTGATATTTTTGCAACCAATGAAAATTAGTAAATCGAAGTCGTCGAGAAAAGTGATTAGGTAAGCATAGGATACAGTAACAGATTTTTTTTGCACGTTTTGTTGATTAGAGTGATTTTTGCAACAGATCAAGTTAAAATGCGGAAGTCGAGACGCCTTCCTTTATGATCAAGAAAAGCGAGTTATCTTCAGCTTATTACGGGGAGACGAGGTACCAGGGCCGCAGAGATCGCAAGAGGCCAACTAGTGACGTAGCTTTCGATGTGGTAGTGTGTACACAAGCAAAACTACGTAAGCCACGCATCAGTGTGCGCATAAGCGCGTGTAGGTGCGTCAGTAACGATATTTTTATTCATTCTATTTTGGTTCCCAAAAATGTATTCACCATATTTTTATTTGAGTGTTATAAAATGTAGTAGTTTTAAAATTTTAATTTAAATGGAGTTTTCTTAAAATATCCGAGAAATATTTAAAATGTTTTGTTAATATCTTCTGGCACTCGCGTCAAGGCAAGTGGCGTAAAGCGACTTTTTTCTAATTCGTAAGGTTGACGCTCCCGTCCGGGGCAAGCGAGTGGCGGCTCACACGACCGTGGTGTTCGTTGCCTCAGAACTGCCTATGCGGAAACACAGCTTCGCTATTAACACGCGTTCCTACTATGAGATACTGCCACTTATGTACGTACACAAGCATACAAGCATGATGTATAACGTACGAGGAAAGCGTTTTCACTGCACACTAGCGCAGCTCGCGCTCACAACGAGATGGCCGAGCACACAGCCCACTGCGCTGTAGAAACACGCGGTTTACATTTGTGTACGATTTTCCAGACGTGAAAGTTTCGCCGATGTGTATTTTCAGATTCGTTCGTGGGTTGTTCGTGAGCCGTTTCTATGTTTCGTGTACTAGGAAGTCAGGAGTGACGTGGAGATGTCGCGGCCGCAACACGTGTTTATCGGTCAGGCGTGTTTGTCTGTGGGCGTTATCGAACACATTTTTGTTATCTCTCCGCGTGTGTGCGTTTTAGAAATACATTTGCAAAGTGCCATCGATATTTTATCGAATTTAATTCGTTTTGAGTTGCGTGTCGTCTTAATTCGAGTTGATAAGGTGCATGCTCTGAGTCGAGTTGATTGAACGCTCTGGGAGCTCATCATCTAGTATATTGGCTGATGCAGCGGTGTCAATGACATGATGGATGACGAATCGCTTGCCATGTTGAAAAAATCGAGGAAGCGTGTCATTAAATGGCGATTATATTATTTTAGTTTTATTAAGGAGGTTGATGACGATGAATAATAAAAAAAAAATGTATCGAGGCTCTAATTCAGAAAACAAATTATTTATTATCGTACCTAAGCAGATAGTATTGCCATTCGAATAGTGTATGATTGTTTTGCAAATAAAATTAATTAATTTAAGGTCAACGTTTGGTAAATTATACTTGTTAACCTGTTTAACACGACAATGGGTGTGCATAAATAAATCACGAATCGTGAAAATTCAAAAGCAAATCTAACTACCTAGTCTGCTAATAGTCAAAGTACAAATACGTTTACTGTGCGGAAAAACACAACTGTTGTGTTAGCTGTATGGCAAAACACTATGGAGTGTGCAGGGCCGCACTCGTGGCTAGACAAGCAAATCGGCTCAGCAGTCCCAGTGTTCGTCTACGTATACTTGAACAAGGTATAAATATGTAATTAACTTAATTTAGCTCGAAACACAACAGTACATAGTTACAATTAATAAATTCCTACATAAATCGATTACAACGCGGCGCAAACGAGCGACGCGCAACTTACGACGCCAGTTATGCAACCGCTGCGCACTGATGCAACCTTAACGTACAAAAATGTATGAACGCTCAACTCCTTTTGCAAAACAGACTTTGTCGTATTCTGTTTGATTCCATTAACTAAAATATACTCAATGTTATTGTGACAACGTGCGTGAGTTTTTGCTTATGTACTTAACTGATTTTGTATAGAAAAATTAACGAACGCTGGAAGTCTTATGACGAGGCAGTAAGTATCAAATCTCGCCATTTTACAAGACAAATATTAAATTCACGTGTCAATATTTGACCTACTGACAAAATTTATGTCTTGGCATTTAGTGTTATAGCACCTTAAGTTTGATTTGACCAGTTTTGACCGCAAAAATTGAGTTTAATTATGTTTACGAAATATCAGTCAATGTTGCAGAACTGTCGAGTAATTATTTTGAAACACATTATTAGGTAACGTTTGTCCTGAATTCAGGGTGTGCTAAAAGGCGAGGGTTTGTCGGAATTGGGATACATGTGCGATATTTTAGCGACGATTTCGCCTTTTAATCGCACGGGTAATCTCTACGATACGAGAATCATTCCGCCAGTAAAACGTGAAGGTTTTTGTCGAAATTGACAAAATATATGAAGATAATAACTAAATCTTTTCTTTTGTGGATATATTTTAACTATTTGTTAATTTGGCACTGCTCTAAAAATATTAATATTTCACTTTTGTAAAACGGTCTAAGTTTCATGATATTCATCAAATCCATACAAACTTGTTAGTTCATTAAAATCTCTTACTACAAAAAATATTCTTGACATTTGATCCCAAATTGAAAGATCTAATAGTGGAATTCTGTATTCTGTTTTTTTCCAAAAAATATACAAAATGAGTTGTTTGACGCATCGTCATCATCAACCCATAACGTCCCATTGCTGAGCACGGGTCTTCCTTCACTTTCGAAAGAACAAGAAGAACAACCAACCAACAAGAAGAACGACTCTATTGCTAGAAGTAAACACTAATGTAGGTATACATTAGTGTTTATATTTCCGATGCCCCATAACCAAAATAGTAAAAATATCACGCTGTCTTCATGGTGTTTTATCTAACAAAATATTTGTGCTCAAACATTATTAAAACCTGTTCCTAGAAGGTTTGTTGACTCCTTAAAATATTTTAGATCGATCCGTATCTATTCTATAGGAAATTGAAATAAAACCAGGTATACTATTAGTTAATCTGTGACGAAACACTGGGCCATGATTCAACCTTTTTTTTTTAAATTTGTCCTCTATGGTCAAATATTGACCGGGCCCTAGTGGTGGATTATGGCCTAACCCTCCTCACGAAAGTGAGGGTAGACCCGTGCTCAGCAGTGGGACGATATGGGTTGATGTAGACTGGTAGAGTCAATGGAGTTATCCTTTTCCTGTGCGAGATTCAGGCATGAGTAACCACTTGAAAGGGAAATATCCTTTTTCAAACTCAAACCATATTTAGATAATAATCATTAGTTTCGTAGATCATAATATTTTGTAATTTTTTTTTGTATTTCTATACTTATGTATAAGATATTATTTTTGACGTGTAAAAGTGCAATATTTTGCCTATTTACAATAAAAACAAAAAAAAAAGGTGCCTAGGTTGTCCTTCTTTTTTTTAATTTGACTGAGCGACGAGACGAACAAGTCGTTCACCTGATGGTAAACGCTACGCCTACCCATAACAGTTACAGTGCCACCCAGAACTTAGCATTGCATAATCCTGAGCGGCACTGAACTGCGCCCGTCACCCTGAGACATCGGCTCTAAAGTCTCATATGCCCAGTCGTTTCACTTCTATTTTCTTATCTTTGGATAGAATTCTGATTTGAGTACCACTTTATACTGACGACGTGATTATGCCAAGTTTTTTTGCTCAAGAATATCTGTATGTTGGTAATCATGTATTTATTCAGGAATAATGCATTTACGAGTATGTGTTACTATGGGAGGTATTGCTTCGTATTAGTGACGGCTAAAATAGGAATCGATTTCGATAAATGAATCTATAGGTGTATTACATAATGTTTTAGACTAATTAAATTCACACGACTAGGTATAACATTTTACTGAAAAGATGGGTATAAACATAGAAATCTAATGAATAGACTGATTATCTAAAATATACAGCTAATTGTATTGCTGAATGCTTGCTCATGTTCTTGTTGCTGTTATGGGCAGGCGTAGCGCTTGCCATCAGGCGAACGACTTGCTCGTCTCGTCACTAATCATTTAAAGGAAGGAGGAAAAATTAACATTACTTTTGGTGGCGGGAAGGCACTAAGAAGAAACATTAAAATGTATTATTAAATACATAATAGTGATAATTATACTCCTCTCCGTGCATGGTTGTCTGGAAGAGATCGCTCTGAGCGGTAAGACCGCCCATTGTGACACTAATTGTAAAATTTGTTTTGTTCTAGTTTTTAAGTTTTCTTTGTTCTGTGGTGTTTCAATAAAGAGTTTATCTATCTATCTATCTATTATAAGAAATTATTTATTTTACTAGTTAAATAACACGATTTTTATTATCTATTTAAATATATTCGCAATAAATAAAATATTACAGGAGAATAGATTACGTATGTAATATAGTTTTTTAGATATCCAGTATAGTTATTCAATGACGGTAGATGGGCAAAAAATCTAAGATAATCCAGAAAAAAACATGTCCATATGTCAAAGTCATGGACAAAAAAGTGATTTTTTAATATAACCTTGGACTTGGATGTTAATGTCTACCCCGGTGTTAACATTATAATGTTTCTTTGAATATAGTCACAACAACAGATGGTAATAAGTAAAAAAACGTGTTTCAATACATACTTACTGCTTTTTTATACCTTGAAAAGTTAGCTTTTAATTTTAAAATATTTTTGAAGTAAAACTTCTTTACGCACGCTTGACTTGGGGAGTAAGCTGGTGAATGCGTTACGAAAAATGTGATCGGGCGAGGCGAATGAAAGTTGAGAGGGAGATATAAGTTAGTGAAGATATTAAAATATCTTTATTAAAATATCTTTTATAAACATTTTTTTGCAATATTTTTTTAGATGAAGTTATACTTTACTATGTGTCCCAGCACACATTTCATTTTTTTTATATATTATTTTAACGTAGGACATTAATACGTAAATAATTACACTATTCTTAATTTTCCGAACTATAAAGAGGTAGTCTAGGTGACGCAGAGAGAGAGATTTGAAGTGATAATGTCAGTTATAGAGGTTTAATCATTATAAAAAACAATAAAGAATACATAAATTACAAATGTGATTGCATCATACTAAATGTGACTGTTATTTCGCAACAGAACTGAATGGACGCGTTTTCAAACGAAATTTATCATGATAAAACTCCATGGATGGATGTCCATGGATGTCCTGACATCCATTGTGTAACATTCAGTAATCATTAAAAACTAAATGTCAATAAAGTTTCGAAAAACGACATACTGAGTACATATTCAAACAATAATAAGCGATACAATATTTCACCCGATATAATACACAAAAAGAAACATTTAACTCCGATATCAATATATTAACACAAAATTCTCGAAGTGAACGAGAAAAATGGCCTATAATGCTATGTCCAGACAAAATTATAAATGTTCGTAATTCGGCCTGTAGGTACGTAAATAATGATTTTATTCGCGCATAAATAAGGCACCTGCTAGACATACTGGCCACTTAATTATTTAAGCATAAAACCTTTAATTATACCGGCCAGCTGTCCCGTGACCTTGCATTGCACCTTTTTAACTGACATGCTGTTCGGACATATACTATATTATTTTGTAATGGAAAAAGTGCTCGTTTCGCATTCGCTTGTATGTTCCAGAAAAAAGCGATCATTGTTGACATTTTCAGCATTGGTGGTGTTATTAGCTTGTTTTGCATAACATTAACTCTTGCGCCGCGTATTGTACGGGTCAGAACCCACCATGTCCCAAATCTTGTTTATGACTCGTGCTTATAAGGGCTGTAGGGGGCGTCAGCGGCGATCCATATAAATCAAAGCTGTCAGTGCACCATATCTCTGTAAACTGGAGGCGGAAAGGTTTGCACTGATACTTTACTCTATGTACTATTTATATAGAAATATTTGTTCCCTATTTTCAATGTTTTTTCAAGACCTACGCCAAGAAATCTGACAAAATCTGACCCTCATAAGACATTTAGGGATAATCTAATAAAATGTTTTAGCGATAGTGTAGAGTAAAACGTCGTTGAGGTGCCGCTGCTCGAGTGCCGAGTGAACTTGTCAGGTTTAGTACTTTCTATTTTTGGGTCGACTCAAGCTGGTGGTGTTTGACCCTAGGATTACAGCTGCTTTGTTGCGTTCTTGACCTTATAAATGGTGCAATATAACATGGTTCCGATCGAGCTCTCGATATGTTGCTGTTGACTGAATATGTCACTTACTGTGTATTGCACGTTTCTTTTTCGAATTTTATACCTTTTTTCTTTATTTGAGTGACGTGACGAGCTAGACGTTCACCTCATGGTAAACGCTACGCCTGCCCATAGCAGTCACAGCACCATCCAGAACACTGCATTCCTTTTGTCGTTTAATATTTAACCCTACATCTTTTATAAATGTTTTTATTTGTTTGTTGCTGCAAAATAGTGTAACATGGAATTCTAAATTTGCCCAAATCGATCGTCACAAACAAAACAAACCTCATTTTATTAAAAATCAGAGTCTAAATTTAATCAGTAGTATCAAAACCAGCCAGTGTCATAATCATAATCAACAAAATCTTTTTCTATTTTCGGCCAGTGTCTCACCGAATTAGTGGCGACGGATTTCGCATGTCGTATGTGAGATTCGGCAATATGTTCGCAATGAACTTCCTTGACCCCTCGGATCGCCTGCACTGGCCTGTTTTCGGCCTTACGTCATCATAGGTCAACCTCCCTAGTCGCCGGCCATTTTTTGCTCACATATTCTAAACACGTTGGGTTCTTCCTTTGTTAGTCTATTTAAACTCAACTATTTTGGTTTCGTTAACTTAATATAGCAATGGCGCGGGCTATGTTGTAACTTAATGTGCTGTAATTTGATTGTGATAAAGCTTTTCGTAGAGCAATATTGTATTCTTTTTAGGAAAAAGTGCTTAAGTGGGAACAATGACTCAATGTCAAGTTGAGGTTTTTTTTAATGTTTTGGCTTCGTTGCGGTGGAGACAGTCTGGTGGATGTATTCACTTGATATTAAATTAGAAGTTTTCACACGCGTATCTCTTGTGAGACTGTTTAGATTAGGCATACCTAGAACATTTTCTTTTCTGCGTAAGCTGTTTTTTTATTGAAGTAGGTAAATTGTTATATGTTTTAATCTATAGTCTTAACTATTCCATTGATAAAATTATTATAGGACTTATTTGTTTTATGCCAAAAATCGTGAGTGGCCTGTTTTTTCGAATCAATCTCCCAATTCAGATCCTTGTATATGGATTTATAGAACTGTCTTAAATAGAATAGAAGCTTATCGCTGAAAAGTGGGAGCGACGCTTTAAGTTTTCCTTGTTATTTGGTGTTTTTATAAAAAAAATATCTATCTATCTATCGAAGCGAAATTTCTGATTGGATATATTCTGATAACTGACTCGATAATAATGGTTTAAGCGTAAAACACTTCAAGTTACCGCATAATTCTCAGAAAGATTTTTCAAAAATACCATATCCTAAAATAAATCGTATCAAAAAGTCTTTATTTACTTGAAAATGGCACAATGTGCAAACCGCACAATGGCCACAAAGAAAAATAAATAAAACTAAACTCTTTAATTGAAAACGTTCGATATCTGAACGACACATTTTGGCAGCGTGTGCCGGGTCTATTCCGAACCCAGCGGACGTTCCCCCGGTTATTGAACTGAATAATTCGGCAAACAGGCAATATTACGCGCTTGTTAATCTCCCGATATTACGTGCCAACTGCCGGCCGCCGGTGTTGCCAGTTGCGGCGGTGGTGTCGTGAAGAGTGGTAAAAAACCTTGAGAGTTTTGGTACCATATTTATAGGTATGAATATATAGAAAATTATTTATTGCACAAAGAAATTTGTAGATACATAGGTGAACTTAATGATAGAAAGAATTATATTCCAGTTGACCTCAGTGTTTATGTACAGTAGAGGTATCAAAATGTGAAAGGGCATTAATAATAAATAATAATATCGATATCACAAAGTTTTAAATTCGAAACGTAAAACCACATCGGAAGTCGGAACATATTGGGAAGGCGCGGGAGGCTATTTCGATTAATTCCGAACGCAGCGGACGTTCCTCCGGTTAATGAACTGAATAATTCGGCAAACAGGCAACATTGCACGGTTGTTAATCTCCTGATATTACGTGTGCTAAGTGCTGGCTGCTGGTGTTGCCAGAAAGCAGTGACAAAGGTCTCTCAGAAAATTTTAAAAATCAGAACGCGTATGTGTTTTGACGTGATATTTATTGTAATATTATTTACCATTTAAACATTTGGAAGCTGTAGTTGATAATTGGTAGTTTTACTGTTACATTTTTAAATAAAGCATCTAAAATTTTAAGTGAACAGTCATGGTAATAAGAACAATACTGCTGCCTCAATTTAAAGGTATTTTCACGAAATTTTCGAGGAGTTTTATAAGTCCAATCTGGCAACACCGACCCGTAAAACACCCATCAGCACGCTCATCAGTACCGAAACGATAACCTTTTGTTCGTCGAGGAAGTCAATATTTAATCTGCGAACATAAAGATCTGTATCAAATAATTGAGGTCCAGCCCTCAAGTCATTTTTCTTTTAAAAGTTGTTTACGCGGTCATATAATATGATATGACACAATGATAGTAATTATAGGTACTATTACATTTGTATTCCAGAATAACTAGTAGTTAATATGAGCAACTTTGTATTTACGCGAAAAGCCACGCGCACATGTAAAGACGGTTTGTTAGTGTGCGTGCGCCGCGCGTGTGGGTGTGAGCTGTAACTGTGTGTGAACGTGGAAGCGCGCGATGAAATAAAATATGTCCGGTCAACGACCTCGCGGTTGGTGCTATAAAAATTGCGATACCAGCCGAAAATCGGGCAACAAACCGCGTGCCGGGCCGTCTTATCGCCCAATTTGAACTTATGAACGTCATTATCACCAGCAAATTAAACATCTTCTTGATAAAAACAAGTTTAAAATACACATTACTTAATATAATCTAAAAACACAGGATGTATGACAGTAGTAGGTAATTTAGTTGCGGAATGCGGTTCATAGTATGTTCTAAGTCAAGAACCACCTGTTTGATTAGCTCTTTGTCTCTTCAAAACGTTGAATACACAAAACTAAACCATCTCAAATGTTATTTTATTTTTATTATACAAACTCCTTGGATAAGCTTTTAAGGTTAAAAAAAAAAGGAAAGCCATTGCAGACAAGAAGTTGAAAAGAAAAAGTTTGACACGAATTCTGATTTCAAAAAAATGAAACAGATAAAAAGAAAACTCACATTGTGTGTTGATCCGTTCGGAGGCGGCTTCATAAGTTTTCCTGCGATACATTTCCGGGCAAGCGGTGCGAGTCAGCTGTTGCGTTGACCTTGCAGCCGCTCCCTCCACTATTTACAGGCTGAAGATTGAACCTCCTTAAACCTCCTCTTCCTACACGATGAAGTCTCCTCCGGACGCGTGCCCGTCAAAATCCTTCGCCTTCCGCAACACATTTTCGATCAATAAATCTCTGTGGGATCTAGCCCGATCATTCTCGCTTCTAATATTGTCCAGTGGGGTCGAGTACTCTGTCCATCTTATATCTAGTACTGACCAGTGGGATCGAGTGTGGAGTCCATCTTAATATAGTCCAGTGGGGTCTAGGGTGACAATATCCATGGTTGCACAGTCACAAACGATCGATAGTTGGTTCGCGAGTTAGAGGGTCACAGACGTGTGTCCGCGTCGGTGCCTGCTCGGGCAATGAGAGGACGGCTGCGTAGCTTGGTTATATAAAAGAGGCGAGATGCGACGCCCCCTCGTGGCGAGTGGAGGCTCCGTTTTCCAAGCCTCTGACTACCTTTGCCTTACAGCCTGTGGCCGCTTCACTACCTTTACCTTAGCCGAGCCTGCGACATTAATTTAGACCGCGTGGTATGATGTGGGGTTTACAAGGTGCAACTTGAATTCTTAACTGAGGGCATTTCAATATTTTTATTGTAAATGTTAAATATAGGCTGGGCAGGTCTCGGGCTGTGCTCATTAAGTAAAAATTGCATGTGGCACGCTTTAAGTGCAGCTTTTCGTCCCACATTACTATACAATATTTTTATATTGTCACCATAATAACAAGACAAAAAAATAAATAAAATAAAAATCTAAGGCCGGCTTTATCGCTTACATGAATTTCTTACAGGCAACCTTTGGAGGGACAGGAGCTGAATATAATGATACAATTTTTGCTATTTTGTTCACAGTATAGTCATACTCCAAATCCCCTTCTATTTCAATTGAGGGATGAGTCGACCACAATATTTTCTTGATGGTAAGCGCTGGACTGGCCGTAACAATTGCAGTTCCACCGAGAACTTGGATTGTAAAATGTTGCGCAGCACTGCACTGCGCTCGTCACTCCTTTAGCCCCAGAAATGATCAGTACTTCAGCTGAATACAGTGCCCTGCACATCGCAAGGCAGTGTTTAAATTGTTTATTTTCAAATAATAACGAATCGTTATATCTCTCCATACAAGGAAACTTTTTCGAAACTCTATTGAATGAGATTAAAGACCGCCCTGCAAATGATTCATACAAAAGACATCAACGCGCGCTCTCGTTTTGGATATTGTTTCGCAGGACTGTGTTTTTATAATTTTTAGCATTATATTTTGAAGTATATTTATATATACTATAAATAATATAAGTATAAGTATATTTGTATATGTTTTTTACTGTCCATCTAAAGGTTGTCTGGAAGAAATCGCTTTCAGCGATAAGACCGCCCATTGTACTACCTTTGTTTACCTATTGTAATTCTTCTGTACTGTACGGTTTATGCAAACCGCACAAATTACATGCTTCCGCGGATTAGCATTCAACGGCAGTCGCCCTAACGCCATCATACCGTCAACACATACTTTACAACTTTACTTTACTTTATCTTTCTTTCTGCTAATAAACCGATTATTATTTAAACTAACTTTTAACTTTCTAAGATCGTGGGGTACGCACCCTACATCTTTATGGTCCTTCGAGTAACGTGTTCGTAAGGCCAATCGCGTGTGTTCTGAGAAAATACTGTTACCACGTGGTTGTTTCTGCGAGTACTACCAGCAGCCTGAGGATACCTACCATCACCGTCCGCAGGTCAACGAAGTGTGATTTGGAAATCTTTTCGGTAGCGAATCGGTTCGGCTGGCCTCCCACAAGCGGGTCTCACCAGCTGCATTGAGAAGTCGCACATACCGTAGAGAGATTAAAAATCGCACTAACTATAACAACACCAACGACAAGATGAGCAATATCGAAGATATTTTGGCGACTCAAAACCAACTGAAGGAGGCTATCGAACAGCACCTTCACAACTTCAAAAAAGACGGAGCCGAAAGAAAGACTCCTACTTACATCAAAAAGAGGTTAGAAACTCTCGACTCATATTGGGTGGAATTTCAAGCGAACCACACGCAACTATACCAATATGAGGGCCGTGACTATCCTTACTTCACAGAAAACGATTATCTGCGAACTAAGGAGCACTACAACGACGCGAGATCATTTATACAACAATATCAGGGAAATCTTCATACTAGAGAAGCATCTCCCGCGAAACCAGTTATCTCCATAACTGAAACTCAACCTCAACTACTACTTCAACACTTGGGCGAACCGTCTACGTACCAAGAACAATCAACTACTAACAAACCGACAACATTCGTCAAAACTAAATCGCAAGGTAACGCTAGCAAAACAGACGAAATGTTACGGAAACAAAAAAGCAACTTTAAAGCTTTTACCAAAACTATCACGACTATCGACTTAGATAGTATAAACGAGAAGTGGGAGTTCGACGATACTCTCAAGAACCTTGAATCAAGATGGAAAGTGATCGACTCCTTACACTGGGAGATCGATTGTGAAACAACAGGAGAAGAACTAGAATACGAACAAATATATGAAATCTACGAACATCAATACAAAGACATGAAAAAAGCAGTCAATACTAAGATGTGGTCTGTAGCTCATAAACAAAATTCCACTCCCGTGATGGACCTTCCTACCTTTGGAGGCGCTTACCATCACTGGGTATCTTTCAAGGACTTATTTACTGAAACAGTCCACACTAATCCATCTTTATCGAGTGCTCAAAAGATGCAGTACCTTAAGTCCAAAGTGAAAGGCGAAGCGGAAAAACTGATACAGCACTTGTCTATTAGCTCTGACAACTATGCTGTATGCTGGGATATTCTCAACAACAGATACAACAATAAGAAGTTAATATTTACTTCTCATCTCAGCACTATTCTGAACTTGCCAACCATACAATTTCAAACATCTTTGGCCATCAAGAGAGTGCATGATACAGCTTATGAGTGCTTGAACGCTATAAAGAACCTCGGCGTGGATATATCGACATGGGATCCGATCATGGTTCATCTTCTATCCCAAAAATTGGATTCTGACACCTACAACGACTACATTGAATCTCTAACAGAACCAAGAGAGCTTCCTAGTCTACCCGAGTTCCTTCGCTATTTGGAAACGAAATTTACTTCGTTAGAAACTGCACGCCGCAAACAAGAGCGACAAACACCTGAGCAACAACAGCGTGGATCGTCATTCAACAACAGATTTCATCCTACATACAAGGCGTACAGTGCCAAGGCCAACCAAAACTTCAACTCGAAACCAAAATCGTCGAATAATTCAAACAATAATTATTCCACCTTGAGAAAAACAAGTTACGTTCCAAGTAACGTAAGATGCCCACTCTGCAAAAATGAACATGGATTATTCCATTGCAACAACTTTATCAAATTACATTTAAACCAACGAAGGAATTTAGTTGCGAAACTCAACTTATGTACAAATTGTTTGTTCGACCACAAGGGAAAACAATGCAATTCGGCGAAAACATGTCGTCAATGCAACGCTCAGCACCACACCTTGCTACACGATACATCCGTCAACTCAATGCCTACTGCAAGCAACGACGGACATAACAACAGGAATGCAACAACTTCAAGCGGCCACGTGTCAATGGAACACATGCCTGAGACACTTTTGGCCACCGCTTTGATCAAGGTCAAAACACACAATGGTTCGGAGATCGTACTAAGAGCTCTTATTGACCAGGGATCACAGGTTTCCTTAATTTCTGAAAACGCCTGTCAACTGCTGGGATTGCGTCGACAGAGATGCAAGGGCGTCATTTTCGGAGTCGGAACTCAAGAAAACAACTGTAAGGGTGCTGTTACAATATCCAGCACTGCTATTAACAATAATTATAACTTCGATACTTACGTATATGTAATGCGAAACCTCATCAACAACTTGCCAAACAGATCGTTCCCTAAATCGTCATCCTGGAAGCATCTGGAAGGCATTCAACTCGCTGATCCTGACTATAACATAAACCAACCTATTCACATTCTTTTTGGCGCTGATGTTTACTCCAACATCATACTGAGCGGCGTCATTAAAGGTGAAGAAACACAACCGATAGCACAACAAACTATGCTTGGGTGGATCTTGTGCGGCAATATCAAGTCGTATCAGTGTAACGTCGTCCTCAACAATTTGGATGATATCAGCAGTTTTTGGAAAATAGAAGACATTGCCGATAACACACTTGACATGTCATCTGAAGATCTCTACTGCCTGCAACAATATAAAACCAAAAACGGAACCCTGAAACGACCTGTCACTAAATTATCGAAACTACCTGTAAAAGAACACGAGAGCAAAGAAAAACAAGGAGAAAGTGACAGCAAACAAACGGAAAGCGAAGAAAATAAGCAACAAAACAATGATGAACAGGAACAAAAAACAAGCGAAACTACAAAAGGACGAAAAAGCAAGAGATCATGTTACCTGGTTTGGGCAATCATATCAATACTGACCTTTGTATCACCTGCTCGATGTGACCATAAAGATGTAGGGTGCGTACCCCACGATCTTAGAAAGTTAAAAGTTAGTTTAATTAATAATCGGTTTATTAGCAGAAAGAAAGATAAAGTAAAGTAAAGTTGTAAAGTATGTGTTGACGGTATGATGGCGTTAGGGCGACTGCCGTTGAATGCTAATCCGCGGAAGCATGTAATTTGTGCGGTTTGCATAAACCGTACATGCTCCCGAGGACGAGATGAGATGAGGTGGATGAAAGTACAAAAGTAAAAACTTAAAAAACTTATAAAACTTATAAACATTAAAACAATCTATTTGTAATTGGAGACGTTGATTTATCGACGCAGGCGTACGGACGAGTCACGCTTGATTCCACGTCGTCTCTTCTCGTCTCAGGTACTGCTGGTAGCTCGACGAGTTGAATAGCAGGAACGGAGGGTTGACGATCGTTGTCGGATGCTGAGGGTAGCGTCACAGAGCAGCGTGCTCTAGCACGCCTCCATAAGAACAATCCGCCAACGCAAAGTGTTGTGCCCAGCAGTATGTATAGTAGTGCATACTGGTGAACGTCGTGTGAAGTAATTGGATCTATTCCGTCGCCTTCACTCTTCATCTTCTCGATTTGTTTATCAATTTGGTTCAGCTCCGTTTTGAAAGTACTTAGTTCATCGTCGGCAGTTTTGTTGACCACAGCATTACTAATATTAACAAGAACCAAAGTATTTACTTCGACAAGGTCACAGATATGCATCTGATACGCGACGAGTGGAAGTTAGTCGTTTACTATGACATGGCTCCTTTCTGGCAGGGAATCAAGATATTCAAGAGCTACATAACTTCCCTAGAAACAACATGTTCCAGCCTAAAGAAACAGAACCAATGCGAATTAGTAATTCTACAATTACGGCATGGGTTCACTGAGTTAGCACACAACAACAACGTGCTGCTCGAACAGAAATTATCGATAACCAGACAACGAAGAGGACTCATCAATGGCATTGGCTCCATAGCCAATAGCTTGTTTGGTGTACTAGACCAAAACTTCGCTGAAAAATACGAACAAGACATCGCTTTGATAAACAAAAACGAAAAACACCTCGCTCTGTTATGGAAGAACCAGACTTTGATAGTGGAAGCCGAAAACAACATACTAAAGAGAGTTGAACAAATGATAGAGAAACAACATAAAATGTATAACCAGCACCTTATCAGCCTGGATAAGGCTACGAACACAATTGTGTCGGAAGTCCAAGACACAAAAATTACTAACGACTTTACATTAATGTCGATTATTGCCAACAGCATTCTTATAAACCTGAAGAGCCTTCAAGAAACACTACTGGAAACAGTTACAGATATCCACTACGGAAAACTTAATATTCATATATTGACTCCTCAACAACTAACTGAAGAACTCAACATAATCTCTGGTCATCTTTCGAAAGATTTAACGTTACCAATAGGTAATATACACACCGATCTTCGAAAACTCTATCATTTTCTGCAAGTGAAGGCAAGAATGTCGGAAACGTACTTCATATTCGAAATCAAGATTCCCCTAGTAACTCGGGATTTCTATGACATCTACAAGCTGATTCCGATTCCAAAACAAATACAGGAATCTATGGTGACGATTGAACCAATCGCCGACCGGATTGCCATAAATCTTCAGAAAGACGCTTACCTACCGATGACTGAAAACGAGTTACAAATGTGTACGCCAGACAACCTAGTAACTCTTATGTGCCCACTGCAACGACCAATTTACCACCTGAAATCAGACGACAATCTTTGTGTCAAGAACAAAGAAACGAATCAATGTGAAACAAAACAAACAACATGCACTGACATGTGGATAGAGCTTTATAAAATAAATACCTATCTATATTTCTGCTGTGGACAACGTACCATAAGAATTATATGCGAGCATCAGGTTACCGCCGAACGCGTCAGCAAGGCCGGTATTATCACTCTCGGCGAAGGCTGCGTCATCAAAGGTGAAACCTTCACAATATATTCGCATACTCAACGGGCAAACTATCTAAGAGTACAACCAGATGTAATCAAGGTGGATATACCTCCTATCAACTACATTTTCAACATAACTATTCCTGTAATTGGAACCAACAAAACTGCCGACGATGAACTAAGTACTTTCAAAACGGAGCTGAACCAAATTGATAAACAAATCGAGAAGATGAAGAGTGAAGGCGACGGAATAGATCCAATTACTTCACACGACGTTCACCAGTATGCACTACTATACATACTGCTGGGCACAACACTTTGCGTTGGCGGATTGTTCTTATGGAGGCGTGCTAGAGCACGCTGCTCTGTGACGCTACCCTCAGCATCCGACAACGATCGTCAACCCTCCGTTCCTGCTATTCAACTCGTCGAGCTACCAGCAGTACCTGAGACGAGAAGAGACGACGTGGAATCAAGCGTGACTCGTCCGTACGCCTGCGTCGATAAATCAACGTCTCCAATTACAAATAGATTGTTTTAATGTTTATAAGTTTTATAAGTTTTTTAAGTTTTTACTTTTGTACTTTCATCCACCTCATCTCATCTCGTCCTCGGGAGCATGTACGGTTTATGCAAACCGCACAAATTACATGCTTCCGCGGATTAGCATTCAACGGCAGTCGCCCTAACGCCATCATACCGTCAACACATACTTTACAACTTTACTTTACTTTATCTTTCTTTCTGCTAATAAACCGATTATTAATTAAACTAACTTTTAACTTTCTAAGATCGTGGGGTACGCACCCTACATGTACTGTGTTTATTTTTGTTTCTGGTGTACAATAAATAGTTTTTCTATTCTATTCTATTGTATATTTATGACGCGCCACGATCATAAATATAGATCTTGACCCCTAAAGAGGATTCCCTGTATTAGGGAATCAGGGGCCTCACCACGAACAGTTAAATCCCTCCAGTTTAAGGCCTTAAACTGAACTGCCCCGCTAACTGTCACCTCCAATATCGCTCAGCGTTCATAAGTAGACCAGAGACATTTATCCAAAGTGATCGCAACATTTTTTTTTGCATTTATGGGAGTTTATATAGCTCCATCTCATTCTCTGCAGTCTATTTTTGAGTGACGTCACTGATAGTCCATTTATCGAGGAAGGTTATAGACTATACAACATCACGCTACGACCAATAGGAGCGGAGCATCAATGAAGAATGTGGCAAAAACGGGGAAAATATATTGCTTTTAAGAGATTTATTGCGGGAAAACTTGAATTATGCGGGTGAAACCGAATAAAACTTAACGCTTTGACTGCTCACCCATTTTGCTTGTCTAGCCACGGGTGCGGCTGTGCACGCGCCAAAGTGTTTTCCCATACAACAAACACGACAGTTGTGTTTTCAGCAGTGAACGTGTTAATACGATCACAAGGTTCAAACAATCATGAACATAAAAAAATACGTGGAATAGTAATGTAGCTGACTGTACCTACATGCCAGTGGCAACCAACTGGTGAGACCCACGTTTCCTTTTCCCTGTCGAGTGAAAACTGCTTTCTTATCTCTGGTACCCAATACGTAGTGTATACATACCCTTAGTTTACATGTCTATCGCTAAGGGATAGTTGAGGACAGAGGTAGTAAAAGTAATTTCAATTTCAAAGAATTCGGCATCAAACATGATTTAGGTTAACGTCCGCTAGTTAAAAAAAATATGCTCTAAGTCTGGGTGTTTGTGGGACCATGGTTCTTGTAGTTCCTGATTTCCTAGGTACAATGAATCCTAGTAAGGGGTTAATATCTATGTATGCGATAGTAGCCTAGTGGGAGAACGTCCGCTTTTCAATCAGAAGGCCGTGAGTTCAAATCCCAGTGTGGGCACGTACCAATGTGTTTCTGTAAAACATATGTACGTAATTGTCACTCGCTTTTCGGTGAAGGAAAACATCGTGAGGAAACCCACATACCTACCCGAGAATTATTTCGGAGGTAGGTATGTGATCCACCAATCCGGACTGGGCCCCCGTGGTGGATTATGGCCTAACCCTCCTCACGAAAGTGAGGGGAGACCCGTGCCCAGCAGTGGGACGTTATGGGTTGATGATGATGATGATGATGCGATAGTAACGCGTTAAAAGAAATAAAAAAAACGAGGGCGCTTTAGACCACATGACTAAAGTAAAACTTCTTTAGCTCCGTCTATATTTATGTATATAACTGGCTACGAGAGAAACAGAGAAAGAAAATGCGTGCTTGCACCTCTCTCTTTTGCCCCTACAGTAATATACGAAACGTCACTCTCTCTTTTTCTATCTTCCCTCACTTCTAACTTACCTCGTCCGATCACACTTTTCGTAACGCTCACGCATTCACCAGCTTACTCCCCAAGTCAAGCGTGCGTAAAGAAGTTTTACTTCAAAATTAATAAGTAAACATAACCTTCTTTCCGGGCAGTGCGGTAAACCAGCTATCGCAGTGACAACTTCGCTTAAATCGGAAGCAATTTTCTCAGTAACTGTACCGGTATTATTAGAAAACAAGTCCATACTATTAGCTCGGTTTCTTGTTCCGCAGTTTCTAATCTCTAGATTGTTTCTTTTCAATTTATATTACGCATTTTATCCGTATTTACGCAGTGTACACATCATGGCAACTTGACGTCATTTTGAATTTTATAAATGGTAATATCAATTATTGTTTATTTTGACTTGTGTTATTTATTCATGTTAATTTTGTTGACACAAACAATTTTTTTTTTAATCTTACAAGATTTATGAATACGAAACAATTGTCAAGCTATTAAATTTAATGTTAAGGTTTACAAACTTAAAAAAGTCACCTTTTTTATTTCATAAAACTAAAAAGTATTGGTAATAGTATAAGCGGTGGTAGCCTAGTGGGAGAACGTCCGCCTTCCAAACAGAAGGTTGTGAGTTCAAATACCATAGCAAGCACGTACCAATGTGTTTCTTGTAAAACAATTATCATACGTAATTATCACTCGTTTTTCGGTGAAAGAAAACATCGTGAGGAAGCCCACATTCCTACCCGAGAATTATTTCGGAGGTAGATATGTCTTCCAGCAATCTGGACCCCGTGGTGGATTATGGCCTAATCCTCCTAAAGAAAGTGAGGGGAGACCCATGCTCAGCCGTGGGACGATATACGATACGATATGGGTTGATGATGAAGAACTATTGCTACCTTAGGTAATTTAGGTTCTCTGTAGGTACGTAACCTCTTTTACCTATATTCTTATTGAAGATTGAGACAAGGAGACAAACTGTCGTATCAAAGTCGGCTTCAACTTCAATCCAAAAACGTCCATCAAGATGATAAAATCCACAAAAATATCTTCTAAAGCCACAAGTTTTCTCAAAACAAAATGGAGGGTTTATCAGTTTATTGCGCAAGCGATCGCACCACGTCTGGAATACCAAATTACCGAGTAGTTTAGCCGGCGCGCGCGGCGCGTTGCATTGCCTCGCCGCGCGCGGAGGAAACTCAATTTGGGGATTCTAAATAAACAATTTATTTATTTATGTATTTATTCATATAATTAAAACAGTTTACACGAATTACATTAATTATTTACATATAATAATAATAATGTACACTACACATTTTCACAAAATCATTCATTCCTCTCACAATAATCGAAACACTCCGACAAAGTAATCTGCCATCCACCCGCAAACATGTCACAGTCTGGATTGGCAGCCAGGAGAACGTTAAATGCGGTGAGGGAAATTATTATCAATATTATTTATCTCAAATCTTAGACAAATTTAACCACTTTTAAAAACAAAGATACTCTATCATTAAATATCTTTTAAATATACTTTTCTCTGCTCTCTCGTTTTGCCACACCACCACCATTTCAGTTACACCTCCAGGATGACTGGTACAAAATGCTACTTAGCATTAAGTACTCCTTGTACTCCATTTGTGTGCTAAAGAATAAATAAAGATCTCAATTTGAGGGCACTAATAAGGCTAAATAAATGATGACCCCGGAAAAAACAAAATTCCCACGTAAAAACGAGAAATCTCTCACTCTGGGAGACGAAGCCGCATTCTAATAAACAAGAGCCTATAGTTACACCTCGCGCGAATAGATTAGCATTTAACTCAGTAATGTACTCGAGATGATGTCAGATTACATGCAGAAAGTCTGGGTGCCTAGACTATAGGTGCTGATACCCTATAGGCATGATGGAGAGAGTAAGCTTGCTTACCACGCGGCTGACACCTAGCTTTGTTTAGATGCATTTTTGAACAGAGGAAGACGTGGAGTCGTTTATCGTGATATTTATACACAATTTCCAGTATGTCGACATCATTAATGATAATTTTTGAACCATTGTTGCGAATCTAGATGTATTATTAACACACTTCCTAAAATAGTTAGCGTTTTGGTTGTTACTGTAAGCTTACTGTTTTAAACAGTAATTAAATAAATAAGGCATTTTTCATATACATCATCATCATAATCATCAACGTCATTTTGTCCTATTAGTGGGACCCAGCTCTATCCAAAGAGAGAGGTTAGGCCAGCATCCACCACGCTCTTGCGCTCTGTGAAAAGAAGTCATATGTCAATTTTGACATTTCTAAATACGCGATTTCTCTCACCGTTTTTTGAGCAATAGTTTGACATCTACGTCTAATATTTTATAACCTTTGGTGCCGGACCAAGCGTTGAACTACTTGCTATTCATTTGTAAAGCACGCAAGTATCGTGTTGGCCATCATTATCTTTCATACATTTCCCAGTTTATGTTTAAAATCCTATCACACGCGACTCCCGGCTATTATTATGTTATATACCTTCTACTCTTTCTCGCCCCGCATTCTACGGCCGGACAAAATCAAGCAAATTAAAAGCAATCAACTGTAGCTAACTGTCATTATAATAAAAATAATATTAATAACTTGTTTCAAATTCAAAAATCCATATAACACAATATAAGAAACGGACAGAAGGACGACTTAGCCCTTGCGTCACTAGGAATTAATTTAAATCTAGTAATTGAAATGAAAATAAAAAACATCTTGGTTTAATCACCATAGGTTCTGTTATTCTTATAAGATGGTAGTCTTAAAACGGATAATTCTCATAAACCCGATGAGATATACAAGTTTTAGAAGAAAATAAAGTATCATAATGCAACAAAGCGAAGCTTACATAGCCATACCCTAATTAGAATAACATTATTAAATGTTATCCAACTAGTTTTTTTTATATTGTTAAACGGCTATTTCTGAAAACTCCAATTTAACGGTTAAACAAAATCCAACCCAACACACCACGTTATACGATTATTTATTCTCTGATCCAACAAAAACTTGGACATTACAGAGGAACTAACTCGACAATTTTATATGTTTATTATTTAATCCAATGCATGTTTACAAGTTTTGTTTGCATTGTGTGTCTTCAATTATGTAGTCACATTTCAAGCAAATAAGCCAGTCAATTCTACAGTCCACAATAAATAAATTATAGTTAAAAAAAACAGACTAATAGCAAGTCGAACTAGAACGTAGAAAAATACTTAATTTTATGGTAATTTTTTTAATCATATTTTTTTTAACAACTTATATTTTTTATTTTATTATTGTATTGCCATCGGTCCTTAATAAGTGTGCAAAATTTCGATTTAATCCGATGTTTTGAAGGGGGTCAAAATAATGTTCAAAGTTTCAACTACACACATTACATACTAACATACGTCTGAAGCTAATAAAAGCGTGTTAAAAATAATATAAATGCAATGGCCTCTCTACCGCTACTGTGTCCGCAATCTAGGTTAGCTCAAGAAAGCGTCGCGTCGCTAACCGCGCACCTGCGGCTGCGACTTGCATACGTCTGCGCGACTTTGTACACGCCGATTAGCATTTCATTCTATTCTAAGTATTTGATAAAACATTAAAATAAGATAAGATAACAAATCTTTATTGCAGTCCAAGATATACAAGTAAAATACAAAAAAATGACATAGCTGTGTGGGGCTCAGTGTTGTGGGGGCACGGTCCTTTTAGTTCCTCGTTCCCTGGACACAGAAAATCCTAGTTAGGGTTCAGGATCCATATATGTAATCGTGACATGTTATTTATTTATTTAAATGAACGTAGACGTTACTGAATAAAGAGATAAACAGGTCGTTCACTAGATGATAAGTAACACGCCTGCCAATAACAGTTCTAGTGCTAGCCAACAATTTACATCTTAAAATCTTGCGCGGTACTGCATTGCGCTCGTCACCCTGAGACATCAGTTCTAAAGTCTCTTATGCTTAGTAATTTCGCTGGAAACAGTGCCCTTCAAACAGAAACAGTATTGTTTGAATATTAGTGCTTTGCGGATGAGGATGAAGCTGGCTAGGGTGTAATTTCCTGGCAGATTCGTCTGGAGGTTGTCTGGAAGAAATCGCTTTCAGCGATAAGACCGCCCATTGTACTACCCTTGTTTACCTATTGTAATTCTTCTGTACTGTGTTTAATTTTGTTTCTGGTGTACAATAAAGAGTTTTTCTATTCTATTCGTTCAGAAGAGGTGCCGTGGTGCAAGGAAGCAGATCGTGGGGTAGGGAGAGAAAAAGGGGTGTGAGTGTCCATTCTGAATGTAGTATTTTGAGTCTTCCTGGTTATAAGGTCTGTGATGACTTCTGGCTACCCTCATATTAAGAACAAGCTATAGAAGGAAGGCAACAGCTCTCTTATTCACATCTAGTACTACGGCGTACATTACAGTGAGTGGAACAGAAAGCTTTCAATAGTCTTTATTATTTCAAGTTTGGACCACAAAATAGATTGGTCAGGTTATCTTTGGGGTTGTCAATTTGCTACAAAATTATGTCATGGATTAAAAGCTTTGTGGACAAATTCGTGGGTAAAACAAATGACAAGTGACAAAAAGCCAGTTTAGCATGGATTCGTTTGACTTTAAGACTTCCTTGGAAGGTAACAACCACTACAGAAGTTTGATAGCTCACGTGTCAGAAGCATGATACGCTGCAAACTCATCTATGCAGATTCTGAGTCATGTTTGGACTTCGGCTTGGCTCTTAACTTTCGCTCTTGTAGAAGATTTCGACGGGTCAACGGCCGAGACCGTGATCTGTAATGGTGACGTCGGCACTTTTTTCTTAAGAAACTTTATTTGTTTTCCTACGTCAACGATAACAATTTAAGGAACGTGAAATCGCCCTACTTCGCTGTAGCTATGAATTTTGCCGGGAAACCAAAAACATGATGTTTATTTGGTATATTTTTTACAAACATGATTGTGTTTTTGCGTGTAATTATGTGTAATATTAGTAGAATATTAACTATTAAAAGGTTCGTTAACGTGCGGGTTAATGAAACCAACACCAGAAACGTGTCATTTCGTGTTTTCTGGTTTGATTTTTTAAAATACATTCTGAAATTATATTATTATAATAATGCTTGACACTGGTTAAGTGCACAATTCGTGCGTAAGCAAAACATAAAAAGTGTACTAAAAGACCAAGCCGTCAGCGGATGCGATCCAGTTAACACAGCCTAATAAAAGTAATTGTTCTGAATAATTGCCGCAACCGCACCTGTCACCGCGTTGACCTGACCATACACTGAGACAATTCTATTTACATTTTCGACTGATTACCTCAGAACTTAAACGATCAAACTAAAGGACCACGCACGCTCACGTTGACCCCCCTCTGCCTAAGTTATATGATCGACTGTTCGTACAACAGTTCTAAACTCACACAATGTGCCTTAATTCATCAACATAATTGTAAAACTGTCAACTATAACTTAATTAATATAATAAGTAATCTTGGCCATATTTTTATACCAAAATTATTGTAACGCTGTTGGATTACGTGAATAAATAACATTAACTCGCAATCTACGACCATTTCAATCAGTCTTAGTTCTCCGCATTCACTTGTGTAGTGTGTATTCCTAGCCCCCGAGACCCGCGCCAAAACTGACAGAGTTTTTAGTTTGTAGAGTTGCATACGTGTTGGATCCATAGATTACGTACTTATAAACGTCCATGCCTGAGAACCTAATCCGTCCACTTTATAGCTACCACTTTATTACTTAAATACGGATCCTAACTTGAAGGGCCTTGTAAGCAAAGAGATCCGCGTACCATTACTAGGTTTCTGATTATTGATAGACAGGGCCGGATGGAGAGGTGACTGTCCAGGGGTGGTGGTGCTAATAGGCCCCAAGGACCGAAAAAAGTTATACAATATTTCTCGTTCGAAGCTTTGCTTTTACAAAACCTTTACCCACAGTACCAATAAGAGTATATTCTTATTCAATTGTATCAAATCACAACACAATAGTAATGAGTGACAGCATACGTAAAACATATTATAATTAAGTATAAGGAAATAATTTTCTTTGATTAAAAAGAGTCTTTAATTAATAGATGGACTGAAAAGCAACAAGCACAACTTCCACAAAATGTACTTGAATGCCCCATAAACGTCTAGAATAAGAAATAAAAAAAAACATTTGGTACTGTTTGGAAATTCCAAAAATATGCAATAAATACCAGCATAGAAACGGTCGATTTAATGTAATTTTTTTTTATCTCGGTAGTACCTACAGAGTATAAGAAAGTTAAAAAAAGGTTGACGCATTTTAACATACTCATTGTTTAGGGGGCAGGGTCTGTATGTGCCTATATCTTAATCCAGCTCTGCTGTCAGGTAGTTCCGAGAACTGTAATGCATTCGATTATAAATAGAAATAATCACTTTGACACCGTTGGTATGATTAATTTATTGCGGGCGTGGTTTGTGAATAGATCCTTGATGATTTTAGGATTATTTTGGTATAAATATAACAAAATAACCTAACAAAAACCTAAATTAAAAATTTTCAATTAATGAACACGACTCTATAGAGCAATTTCAAAGTATTTGTAAACTACAGGGTGTCAAAGTTAAGGTAAATAACAAAACTGCAGGTGAAACCGTGGGGCGTTGTTGGAACTATTTCTGTAAAGTTGTTATGGAAACCCTTACAAAAAAAAAACATTACAAATTTATACTCATCTGTATCTTGTATTTCGTTCTATCCTCGGTTTTTATTGGCAGATATTTAGCAGCGTCCCTTTCTATTAACAAAAATACTTCTCTAGAGAAATCATCGGCTGCTGACTAATTAAAGTTACTAATTTGACTCGAAGCTAAAAAGAAAAAAATAAGAATAAATGAAAAGAAAAAGAAAAAAAAAAGAATCTGGAACGTACTTACGATATTTTTCCCTAGTAATCAATTTGGTTAACAGTCGCCATTTTAAATATATTAACTAACATTTATGTACTTATATCATATTGCATGTTGTTTACATCAGTTCTGCCATCAGCCATTCAATGCTATTCCGACCATGTAACGTTAAGGCGAGGCCTATCTCTCGAGAGCGGTGTGGTGCCACCACTGGCAACCTTCCTATGGTTGCAGCGGCTGACGCAATGTCGATGGAGAAAATGTAATCGAAACTAAAGAATTTTCGAGAAAAAAAAAATTTGAGTAAAATTTTGAATTAAAAAAAGTTTAAAAGAATTGTTTATAACTATTCAGCCAGAATTCTAGGCACTCTCCTCCACTAAAGGTCTTTTAGATTTATAAAGTATACCTAATTATCTACATAAAAATTTTAGTTTTCCTTGAAAATCTGTTTTTACTTAAATAATGCTGTAAATAAAATTTGTAGAGATTATAATGTAACTTGTTTTGACATTTTTATCATTGTCTTATTTTATATTTTATTGGAATTATCATTATTTTTCTTGATACATACGAACCAAGTTGGTCCGACGTGGCAAACAATCGCGACATGTGGAAGGAGATGGGGGAGACCTTTGCCCAGCAGTGGGACAGTATAGGTTATTAAACAAAAAAAACATTATTTTTATGGAAATTTTAGAAACTCAAAACAAAACGTCCCGTAAAAATCATCATCCGCCATCATAGTAAATATTCCGCATCCAATATAACAGAGGTACTAACAATTTTATATTTTTATAAAAATAAAAAGGAATGAATTTTTCAATGAGTCTTTATTCGCCCGAGCCCCAATAGCTCATGAAAGTTAACCGACTACCACCGGATTCGGAATAAATACATTCGATAAGAACCACGACACTACGGATAAAAATAAGTGTAATTTGAATATTTTTTATGAGTATATGGACACACACAAAACTCCACACTTATGGATGGACACAAGCCTCTCCCAGTGACGTTTTATTAATCCACCACGCGTGGCGCTTACTATCAGATCAACGACTTGCTCGTCTCTTTGCTCAGTAACATGAAAAAAAACTATGACTCGAAACACGTCCAGTGTCTAAGACCTAAGCTCGAATGCGTTCTAACTTATTCAAGCTTTTAAAAAACATTTACCTTATACTCAATTCTGTTAAGGTTCCAAAATAGAGAATGATTTATTGTATGCCAATTATGATAGTTTCAGCTGTCACTATCTCACTAGCTCACTATCTTCTAGAATCATCTAGAGGTACATCTAGACCTACATCTACCTCATTATGCCTACGTATGTATATACGGAGGCAAATTTTACGTATGACTAGTTTAGAGTGAGAGTTTGGTTAACTGAAGTCATAGCAATAAAAATAAAATGTAAGAGAGTGCAAAAAGTATCTGTTACTTTAGAAAAATATAAATAAAAAAATTATGTAATCATTGAAGTCTTAAAATATTGATTTTATTACCTTATATTATTCAAAGTAGAGTACCGCCTAATATATTGTAAAAATATTTTTAACAAACTAAAACTAAAGTTGGGAAAAGGATAAAATTATAAAATGTGGTAAATATATTTTATAAAATATTTATTTCAATCATACCTAATCAGCAACAATTAGCTAGAGTATATTTTTATCTAACAGTCTTATTAATTTACAAGAGTATAACAAAGTCAAAAAAGAAATGCAATCGGGAAATGCAAGAAACATCGCCAAAGACGAAGGAAACACATCGAAAGACAAAATAACAATTAGTTATTTTCTAAGCCGACATTTCACCAAAATTAAACTACTTACATATTGTTAGTTAATAAATAATCACTTAAATCTAAGGTAACTTTAATAAATTAAAAAAGTCCTAAATCTCGTGCAGGACTTTTGAGACCGTATTCTGAGTCTGCTCAAAATTGCTCGTGGAGGTAAGTAATGAGAATTTATACATAGTAATATTCAATAATGTTCCTCGAGAGAGGTTGAGGAAGATTCTGAACACTAGCCTTACAGTCGTTATTCCGGACAGGCAGTCGACAGTCTTTGGTAACTTACTCTAGTTCACAATTCACTTTGTGTCAACTTCGCTGCGATCTTTCCTCTTCTTTCTATTCGACGACACTTGTCTACTAATTGAAATTAACTTATGGCTATTTGACGAGCAACTGCATTGCTGTGACATTTTTGATGTGGCAGTAGGAATAACAGATAAGTTACCTAGGTAATTAACCTAATATACTCCCGTTGGATCTAAAACACGCGCCATTTTAGGGAGTAATTAACTATCTATTTACGATTAATACTAAACTAATACACGTTTGTAGGATCAAGGATATACATCTTGATCCGTTAAACACTTAACATTAATAAAGTCTTTTTTCTTTAATACACTTCGGTTGGGTCTAGATCCATTTTGATGCACTTTTCTGGAGCTTCACAAAGTTTTCAGTACACTCCCGTGGGGTCGAGCACAAACATTTTGCTGGTTTTCAGAGAAAAATTTCTAAGTCTTCAAAACTGCTCCGAGTCTTCAAAATCAGTAGACACCGGTGGGGTCTAGCACGAACATCTTGATCATTGATAGCTTCCAAAAAGTCCAAAAGATCTTCGAAACTTCAAAAATCAGTAGACGCCAGTCGGATCCAGAACAAACATTTTGGCAGTTTCAATAAAAATTTCTTCAAAACTTGAATTTCTTCCAAACTGGGTAGATTCGAGGTCAATATCCGAATCTGTTTCAGTAAACGCCGGTAGGATCCAAAACCTTGATTTCCATGTTGAAATAGTAACTTGAACTTCAGAATTTAACGATGTTATTTACGATGAGCGCGCGCGGGGCGTCCAGAGCGACGTGCGTTCGCGTCAGAGTTTGTCTTGTGACTGGCGACGGAGACCACGTGCGTTCCTTTTATAACCGGGTCTCGGGCGCTCGTGAATTTTTTTCGCGATTTGAATTTGGAAGCTTTCAGCCGGGTGTGCTCGCGCCCCCGCCCTTACGATTTTTTGCAATAAAAAAATGTAAAAAATACCACGCTGCCAGTTGGCACATGTTGCGGAAGATAATAATCTAGTTAAGAGTTTTAAAGAACGTAGTATATGAGGTATGCTTTTTTAGAATTTAATTATTCGTGCTCAATTTATTAGACATCACAATACATTTTTGATTATATCGAAATACTATTAAAAAAAAGCGCAAATAAGCATTTTGAAATAAAAATAAAAATTAACTTCATGAAAAAAATCTAAGATGGGTTGACCATTAAAAAAACAGATACCTCCTACATTTTTCAGGATCATTCCGAATTGTATCTTAGGAATATAATTAAATATTTTATAGAAATTAATTAAATGACGATGATGAAGCTACTTGTTACATAATAAATGATTTATATACCTACCTATATATTTATATCGTATTCATTGACATAATAATATCACATTTGTTTTTTTTATTTTAATTTTATTTATTATAAAAAAAAATCAGTGGCGAGGCAATTATGACTGTTAAGCATAATTTACGCGTCACACTATGTTCAAGTCCCAATATTTATTTTGCTCTACGATATTTTTTCGTGACCGATGGGAAATAATTATGATGACTAATTTTTTTTTTATTAGCGCGGCACGATCACTTACGTAGATCCTGACCCCTAACTAGGATTCCCTACATCAACCGCAGTACAATAATGTACTGCGCAGTACTAGGTGACGTTCGTTTTTTTTTTATAAATAAAGTAGATTAGTCCTGGATTTTCAGAAATTAATTTCGGTAAGTACAAGCTATTTTTACGGGGTTATTACCCTATTTTGCGTATAAAACCGACGGCCTTAGCTAGTATGTGATGTTAAATGAATGATAATGAACCCTATCGAGGTCATATCGGTACAGTCAGCATCAAAAATAAGTATCCGTTAAATGTTATGCACCCGACTGTACCTATAGACACAGACGTGTCTTGGACAGTGTTATAACTGCTGACAACTCACATGAAATCACGTTTTATTGAAGAAATTGTATTAAATTGCATAATCTATTCTAATGTAAACATTATCTATGTATTGCTGAATATGTGGCGCCACGATTTGAAGAAATTAAGTAAGCATAAAATGGAGAAAAACTATTTATTTTTTGTTATGTCTACCTACTTACTTAGATCAAGATCCCTAGGATTCCGTGTATCTAGAGAGAATCAGAAACTACCAGGACCATGGTCCGACACACACACAGATTCAGTGCAAATATCTGTGGCTCACACATATCTTTGCCGTAGATATCAAAAAATAAAAAATATAAAAAATAAAAAATATAAAAAAGTATATAAGTAAATATAAAAAAAATATCTGGGCACTAAATGTGTTCATATATTATATGGTGGCTAAGCGGTAGCTTGTGCCCTTTGCCAGCCATGATACCGAGTTCAATTCTCGGTCAGCTGGCAGCATACACTGGCAATGCTTCGTTGAATTGCAATGCTAAATAATGGAGACATATATTTGACCTATTTTGAGTTTTTTTTAGAATTTCGTTTTCGATGCATGAGTCCATATTTTCAAACAGTAATACTAAAGTTAGTTTTTTATATCGGTATCTAAATCTTACTACATTATAGCTACTCTATAGACGATATTCCGAGGCTCTGATTGGTACTTAAAATCATGGCGTTAAAGGTTTTTACACGGGGAAAACAAAATACTAAGTAAATTAATAACTAAATGAGTAATTGATACATTTCACCAAATATATGGCTACATGAATTATGTGTAATTATGTTAAAGTCTAGTATTAATATGAAATCCAAATAAGGTTTTTTTTTGGCGATGTTTTGCCATGTTAATTCCGTTGATTCATTGAAACTTTGGAATGTTTATTGTTATTTTCAATCATTGAATTCGAGTCAACTTTTCATGGTATCATAGATTATGATTATTCGTTGTGTTATGTCTAGGGTGGAGGGAATTCTCGCGGATAATGGCTGGCAAAGACTGGACTGGAAGATCTGGAAGATCGATCTCTATTGAGCCCTATTTATCGGGCTCTATAGAGGTCTACGATCTGTGGACGAATACAGCCTGATGATGATGATTTTTTGTCTCCATAAGTATGAGTGTACTTTTAGAATTTATAAATTGTGAGACTAGCGGCATCCAGAGATTTCACGCGCCTTTATTATGCCACAGGAATCGTTAATTTTTACGGGACAAAAAAGTATTCTATGATTCACTCCAGGACCTAAAATATCTATTTATTAAATTTTCAATAAATTCTGTTCAGCCACACGAGCTTTCGCATTTGTAATACTAGTGGGATGGGATTTGTTTCTCCACTTTTCTATGAGCAAGTTGCTACCGGTTCTTTGATATTTAAGCCCCTAAACATTGCAATAGGGGTATCAACCCTTATAATCCTGTAACAGAGCTACCGCGTTCTATTGTTTTCAAAGAATCCCAAATTCCAGATTCTACTAAAAAAAATTGAAACAAATCAAAATATCTTTAATTTATGGCGTTTCTTCTAAAAACTGAGCAAATTTTGGTGGCCTGCTAATTTGTGAACGGATTAAGATGGCCCCGGGGTAGATTATAACTTGTAATAGGGTTGGTGCTTGCCGACCGCAGAGTGAATGAATGGATGGCAATGAAAACGGTTTAAGATAGTGGTTTCTATAAAAGAAAGTAAATATTTTAAAAATTTGGATTATGTAATCATTATAATTATCATCAACTAACCCATATCGTCCCACTGCTGAGCACCCGTCTCTTCTCACTTTCGTGTGGAGGGTTAGGCCTTAGTCCACCACGGGGGCCCGGTCCGGATTGGTGGATAACATACCTACCTCTGAAATAATTATGTTATGATTACTCGTAATGGCATTTAATTTTTATAGCCTAAATTTCAGTCTTGTTTAACGAATTTCCGGCATATCAAAACATATTATGCTAAAGTTACGGAGGTAACACTAGAACTGTCAAAATTTAGTTTTTTTTTCTGGAAAGCAGCAAATATGAGTGACGTAAATTTACGAGTACATTTAGGTTCTGAATTTTATAGATTTATATATTTTTTTTTTTTTTCTTGTTTCCATGAAATGTTCGATAACATGCACGCGCAGTCGCAAACTACACAAAAAAATGCTAAATTTCGTATTCCCTCCAAAATTACCATATTGGTAGATATAACATACGACGAAAAACATAACCCTTCTTACGAGGTCGGGTAAAAAGGCATCACAACCTTTACCTCACCATATCAGCGTCCGTAGAATAAAAACACCTTTAAAGGGTTAAAGCTACTGGTTATTTACTTCAGGCCAATATTTATGAATACCCGCATATTTTTTTCTAATTATCTTCAAATTTTTAATCCCCAAACTCTATTTACCCAACAATATTATCTGAGCTAGCTGTCGCAAAATTCAGACCGAAATTTCTTCTAAACACGAAATCCTATTCTTTTAATTTAATCTATTTAAATAGAGACCCAACCTAATTTAATCCATAGGTTTTTTCAAGACTTATCTTAATTCTTTGAAGATCATTTTCACGTTCCGTAAATGTTATTCTGAAAACAATAAACGCGGTGAAACTTAACGGATTACTAATTTAAAGTCTGGTTAATCTGTGGTGAAGACTTTTAATCCGTAATCCGTTGACAAGCTTCCGAAACCAGAAGTTCAATTCTCGTTATTACCATTTTTTACAAATAATTATTGTTAATAATAATAATTATTGTTATTATAAGTCAATTATAATTGACTGAATATAACTTGGCAATGATAATTATTTTTTCATACATATGTCATTAGCCTCCTAAACTGCTGATACGCTTCTAAATGGTAAACGTATGCAAATTAAAATTAATTTAGTTCATACGAAAAACGTCAATGGAAATGAAGACGTTTCACCTGATGGTAAGCGCCATGCCTGCCTATAACAGTTACAGACAGTAACAGTACAGTACAGTTATATTGTTATCGATATATTTTACTGTAACAATTTAAAGTTATGGAAGGATTTGTGGAACTTTTGTTAAATAAAAATTTTACCTACTAATTAGTGTATTAGTAAGTCCAAATTTTTTTTCTCGTGTGTTACATCTAAATGCAGTTTTTACCTAAGTCTTTGTATTATGATCCATATTACTTTATTGTTTCTGTCTATTTTTATGGACCGCGTTGTCTGATAATCTACACTTCTACACTAATATATAAAGCTGAAGAGTTTGTTTGTTTGAACGCTAGGATCTCAGGAACTACTGGTTCGAATTGAACAATTCTTTTTGGGTTGAATAGTCCATTTATCAAGGAAGGTTATAAGTTATATAACATCACACTACGACTAATAGGAGCGGAGCATCAATGAAGAATGTGGCAAAAACGGGGAAAATTATTACTTTTAAGAGTTTTTGCGGGAAAACTTGAATTATGCGGGTGAAACCGCGGGGCGCAGCTAGTAAAGAATAAGAATAATAACAAATGATTTAACACAAATCACAACCTAAATTGCAACTAATTTAGACTTACGACGTTATTGCAAATGAATGTTAAAATTATCAGTGAATTCTTCTAAAACGAACACACATTTAAAACTTAATACGGAGAAATTCCGTATATTAATAAAATTATGTACAGTCGTAAGGGGAGGGCAGTGCTGTGTTGAAATTTAGTCATTAACATTAATAAACACGTAAATCCCTCACGATCATGAATATGAATAGTCAAATATTTCACAAAATAAGTTATTATTTAGTTACGACTTTTTGAATAAGAAGGCATAATCACGTACCTACTCAATAATAATGTTACTGTTTTCCCTCTAAAATGCTGTAATGAATACGGTTAATCCAATTACATATGATGAAATAATTGCCTTTTATCACGGCCTAATAAATCCTCCATAGTAATTTACACCTTAGGCGGTGATAGCCTAGTGGGAGAACGTCCGCCTTGCAAGGAGAAGGACGTGAGTTCAAATCCCAGTGCGGGCACGTACCAATGTGTTTCTTGTAAAACATATTTATGCACGTAATGATCACTCGCTTTTCGGTGAAGGAAAACATCGTGAGGAAACCCGCATACCTACCCGAGAATTATTTCAGAGGTAGATATGTTATCCACCAATCCGGACCGGTCCCCCGTGGTGGATTATGGCCTAACCCTCCTCACGAAAGTGAGGGGTGAAATCCGTGTTCAGTAGTGGGACCATGTGGGTTGATATTAAGTAAAATATAAAACCTAAAGTTTAAAGTTCAACGCACATGACCGGTGCTATTCCGGTCTTGTCTGTAATCATTTTTAACCTAATACATTCAATTAAAATATATAACTATCGTTACACTATTGGTTTGCGGTTTTGAAAGCACGTCCGTAAGCGTTATATAATATAAATTAATTGCATTTATGTGGTCCAGGATTACCAGAACATACAATATAAACAACACCCTCAGCTCCACTCGCATTATTACCGCATTAATTTATTTTTAACTTTCCTAAAACTAACCTTAAGTATACCTCATCACACCATTTTCCTCCCTCGTTTATCCTCTTACTGCTGGGTATTTAGGCCTCCCTCTCCTTTACCATGCCAATAGTCTCCGTCCTGTACCAATCTGAGCCCCATTATGAAACTCAACCTATCCTAAATTAAACCTAAAACTATCTTAAATTCAACCTGAACCTAACCTAAATCAAATCTAAAACTATCCTAAATTAAACCTAAAACTATATTAAATTCAGCCTAAACCTAACCTAAATTAAACCTAAAACTATCCTAAATTAAACCTAAAACTATATTAAATTCAGCCTAAACCTAACCTAAATTAAACCTAAAACTATCCTAAATTAAACCTAAAACTATCCTAAATTAAACCTAAAACTATCCTAAATTAAACCTAAAACTATCCTAAATTAAACCTAAAACTATCCTTAACCAAACTTAAAACTAACCCAAATTAAACTTAAAACTAACCTAACATAAAACTAGTCAAAATGAAACCCATTATAATAAAATAAGCCACTACCAGTACGCGATATTCCCAAAACGCTGGCCGTAGTATCAGTGTTGTAGGTCACAAAAAGAGTAAAGAGCTTGATCAATCTTGTTATTCACTAACAGCTGTGGTAATTAAACACTTTGATGTGTAAAATAAATCGTTTTATAATTGCCCACATTTATCTTTTTACTGTTTTGTACCTACTTATTAATGGTATTGACAAATGGTGATGATTTTAGATATTAAATTGTAATAGATTCTGCGACAGGTAAAATTCATTCGATGTTTTTCTGATTTTTCCCCTAATTACGGAACTTATGAATTTCACGTTCCGGTAAAACATCCACCACCGAATCGTGACTCTGACTAAGCTTAACTAGACGACCAGACTAACTAGGTAGTACCTAGGACTAGGACCTGACTACTATTAAACATTTTGTTATTTGTCTGTGAATGTTTTTTTAAATTTTCCTAGGCAGTTCGAGAGAGCACCAAATTACCCGTCTATACTTAGGTCTTTGGTTGATACATATCGTAATTACAGGGTCGCAGTCTAGAAAGTGAAAACTGGGACAAAATCACTTCAGTAGTTACTGTAGTCACGCCTTTTCCTGTTGCGGTAGGCAGAGACTACATCTTTCCACATGCTACGATCCCGACACACCTCTTTCGCTTCTTCCACTTTCATGAGACCCTTCATACACGCTCGCCGGTTTTAGATACATATGCTCGGCCTTTCATTAGAACGTCTTTAATCTGATCTTAATGTTCGCCTTCATTGACCCCTACCGGCTGGCTCATTCATACTAGTCTATATTTCTACATACACGTGAATGGTGTGGTCTGCAGAACGAAAAATTAAATAAAAAAATACAAAAGTAAAACTTATTTTAATATAAACCTAGTTAAACAAAGCAACCGTGAAAAACATTTGCAAAATTGTGGCAGTGATGCTACATAATAAATTGTTGTTTTCATTATCATTACCTACTATAAATTCAGTTTTAACGCCATAATGATATATTCAGTTATAAAGGAAGAGAACTCGATAAAACCTTTATTTTTAGAAAAATACCGTTTTCCTTCCTTATATAAAGAAAGGATAAAGTAAAGACCGACAGTTACAACACAACACAGAGACAGAAAACATACAAAATCAAAATACCCAATAATAAAAAAAACCTATTTTTTAAAATCAATACATAGATACATAGCGAAAAGAAACGAGTAAAGGTAGGGACAGATCAAGGTGGTGTCCAGTCGTGGAAAGACTGGCTCTTCTGGGATTGCGTCAGAACACCCCAATAAGGGGGTCGGTGACAGATCTTCTTTCGGTGGTAGCTAACCAGGCAGACACTAGAAAGTACCTATAGTATTTCCTATCGTTACTGCAGTTTCGTGTCGGCACGTCCCAAAATCGGCACGTCTTTTTTTTTTTCCTATGACGTTACATGAAGACCTGTCTCATATAACGTCAGGGGAAAAAATTTTGAACAAAGCGCAAGCGCTATTTAAAATATAGATACGATTACCTATTCTCGATTTTGCATACCTTTGCGCCTCGGCCTCATTGTTATCAGTTTTAAATTGTTTTATTATCTGCATTGTCAGTATTGTGCAAATAATTCTGAAGGACGCAATGCATTAAAGCTTTTTTAATGTGTTTTTTAATGTTTTTACACTATCTTCTTGTGCCATTTTTTATTGGCGGCACGTAGAAAGGTATTGTTTTTTAATGTGCAAAAAGTTGCCATGTTTTATTGGTTATTAGAAAGCGTGGGGTGGTTACTTGTGTTTCTGGGAATGCTTGTTTTTTAATAGGTGCCAATTTAAAGGGTGTAATTTTAAATATAAAACACTACAAAACTTTCTTTAATATAACCCTCTATTTTTGCTTATTTGTTATTTTACGATCGACAACGGGTATTTTGGACTGAAGTTTGGTTTTTTATATGACTGAGTGACGAGACGAGCTAGTCGATCAACTGATGGTAAGCGCTACGCCTGCCCATAACAGTCACGGTACCACCGAGAACACTGCATTGCAGAATCCTGCGTGGCACTGCACTGCGCTCGTCATCCTGAGATATCGGCTCTAAAGTCTCATATGCCCATTAATTTCGCTGGAACCATTGCCCTTCAAACCAGAACACAGTAATGTTTACACACCACGGCTTGCCACTGGCCAACTAAGCAAAGTGGGTGGGCTGTCTGCATGTCATATGCAACTTTAACCACCCTCAAACTGACAGCCTTACGTGTAAAATTGAAAAGCCGATAATTTATTTTGTCTAGTCGTTTTTAAATGTACATATTATTGGTTTCACTGCAGACAAATTTAAATAAAAGAAAGCGGACGTCTCGTAGAGGCGAACGTAGAACGTTTTTCGGCGAACCTTCCAAGTAGTGATGTCACTCGATTGTATGCAAAGTTGGTTGGACAGGTGGCTCTTTTATTTTAACAGGTTTAAGGTCTAAATTAGAAATGTCAAAGTCAATGAACCAGTGCGACACCGAGGGTCATGGATTAGGTGGTCATGGATTAGGAATTGGCAGCAGAGTTTTTGGCGGAAAACCGAAAATGTTGATTGTTTTTTCTTGTGTTTCTTCTTGTGTTAATGTATTATTGGTAGAATTTACCATTTAGTTTTAGTAACGAGCACGTCTGTAGACAAATCTTCCAAAAAAAAAAGCGTGTAATTTCGTGTTCACTCCAAAACTGCCCAGGAAGTTTCAGTGTCTAATCATCCACCATTTACTGAATCATGAAGCTGACCTCCTGATTTCCTGACTGTCTGGGATGTGGTTTTATAAATTAACAAATAATTTTGACTGCTGATAACACACACACGGTTGTGTTTTTATAATTTTACGGCCAGCGAAAACATGCCTGACGTGCGAACCCGCACTGCTGTATTGAAAATTTTATCACAACAGTTGTGTGCGCCCGCACAGCTGATTGAGTTTAGTTACGACATAACGCTAGTAAACATTAAACACACACGTTGTGTGACGATTCGCAAAATTGCCAAAAATATTATCGGTTCAGCAGTGACCGTAACAAACGTAACAACAGTGAGTCTAACAAACTAAACCTAATCTTTGAAACAATAAACAACATTTATTTGCAGACAAATATAAGTCAACGGCTAATTGATGTTATTAACGACCTATATTTGGTCATATTTTTTAAACTCACGGTAATTATAACAAAATATTATCCAGTAGTGGGTTATGTTATTCACGCCGAAATTATAACGTGAAAAAAAAAAAATAAAAAAAAAAAATAAAAAAAAAAATTTTAATTACCTAACTTTGCTCATATCTGCCTACGTTTTTATAACAAACAAACAAAGTGTCATTTCCTGTGCAGTACCTATAAAAATACGGAAATGTGGCTTAAACCTCTTCTCTTTTAGGTATTAAACTATTTTCTTCCTACTAATTATCAGTAATGACGTCATAACCACTCGATTACATATCTATATAGGTAACTGTGTGGTTTGGTCGTAGACCACAATACAATTGCCCAAATAAAAACAATAACATTTAAATTGGGAACGATATGTGCATCAAAGCGGTGCTAGCCTAGTGGGAGAACGTCCGCCTTCCAACCAGAAGGTCGTGAGTTCAAATCCCAGTGCAGGCAAATATCAATGTGTTTCTTGCAAAAACATAATGTACGTAGTTATCACTCGCTTTTCGGCCAAGGAAAACATCGTGAGGAAATCCACGTACCTACCCGAGAATTATTTCGGAGCTGGCCCCCGTGGTGGATTATGGCCTAACTCTCTTCACGAAAGTGAGGGGATACCCGTGCTCAGCAGTGGGACGATATGGGTTGTTGACGATGATGATGATGTGCATCAAACTACGAAATAGTCGGTTCAATTACTTTAATTTGAATTATTATTGAATTGGCCGCTAAAGGTAGAAACTATATCTCACTTCCTAAGATGGATCAATAGAATAGAATAGAATAGAAAAACTCTTTATTGTACACCAGAAACAAAATTAAACACAGTACACAAAAAATTACAATAGGTAAACAAGGGTAGTACAATGGGCGGTCTTATCGCTGAAAGCGATTTCTTCCAGACAACCTTTGGATGGACAGTAAAAAACATTTTTCGATAGTAGGGTGGGTGGCGTACTTACAGTATTTAACAGTCACAATCAATTAATCAGTATCAATTGTCATTGTCTTCGGTTCAGTCGGTATTATAGAGATAGAATTTCGTTTGCTGCCGAAATTTATCAAATCTTGTTAAATTTCCAGTAGGCACTCCCAATTGATCTTTGACAGATATTTACGAAGCTAAACGAAGCGTTATCTTAATTTGGAAACTCATTCAATATTTCTGGATAATGATTTATTAAGGGACCTTGCGGCGCGCCAATCACTAAAATAAATAAGATTTCACAGAACCAAATAATACGGGAGCTAGTATTATTACATTTTATTGAAACAAACAAATGATGGTTTGAATAAACCCGCATAATTCGAAAAGAGCCGCCGCCTAGCTTAAAAAAAACTTAAAAGATTACTTCGCTACTTTTAGAAAATCTAAAGACAGTTTTCAAATACCTGGGTTTTTAAAATGGAGCAAATTTAATCCGATTTGCCGTGACAATTGTTTTCGCAAGGGATTAAGATAACATTACAAAATATTGGGACTGGATTATTGTTTAAGATTTCGGAATCTGGGTAAATTAAAGGTTCCGTCGCCCAGGTAAAGTGTTCAATACTTATTATCTTATCCTAGGATTATAATCAGCTGTTTCAGAACTTGTTTTTCGGAGTCCTTGATATCAAAGATAGATTACATATTATGTCGACGCGGACCCCGATTCCGACCCAAGCTCTACTGCATCCACATATGCCCAGAGTCACATTCGATAATTTTCTTCATTGTCCACATGGTGACCTACGTGAGGCGTACCTATGTAAAAATATATATTTAAATTAAATATAGAGTTTGTCTATCATAGAATAGATAGACAAACTTTTTACCTACTGAAACACCACAGCACAAAGATACCTACCCTACATACAGACATAACATTCATTTTCTTTAATACTTTATTAACATGAAAAAAAAAACAAAAAACTAGATATTAAAAACTAAAATAAAATTACCACTTAACTTAAATGAAAATAAAACATTACAGGTTTAGTGGATACCTTAAAGACTTTTATTGGTTACCTTCTTGCACAATTTCTACGATGTGCCCATTTCGGCCCTTGGCTTCGGTAATGCAATAAAATCTTTTTCGCACAAAACCTAACGGGTAATTTTACGAACATTACAGATTGTAAATTAAAAAAAAAAACTGTTTAATATTGCGCTAAAACTGCCAAGTTTTACAATTTTTTTAAATGTTTTATGTAGGTAATGGGCTGGCTTTATGATTAGAAAGTCCTTTAAAAGCCGTACTTTTGAGTAATAAATTGTTTTAAGTTATTTTTAAATACTTTTGTATGTATACATTACAAATTGATGATTAAATTATAGATATGGTAGTTTTATAATAAGGCAAATGGCATAGGTACTTAACTTGTCCCTTGTTTATTCCATTATTGCGGTACGATCCGAAAATATGGACACAAACACCAAAAATCGTATAAAAGGTTTTTTTTTAATTTTGTAAACATAATAATTCTTTCAACGACATCCTTTTTAACCCTTCCTTAAACACTTTATCTTCTTGCTTCGGAGACATAATTACTTCCAAGGACACTTTTTTAATAATATTTACATATTTCTAATGTTATGCAAACATCCTAATTGCAATATGAATAAAAAGTTCAAAACTAAATATTATACTTTTTAACAAAAATAATACGCCTTTTGTCGGCGGGATGCTGTTAAAGTCCTTTTTATTGGGGTAATGAAGGGTACCTAGCATTTTTTGGAAATGGTTTCTAAGGACCGAATGACCCTTTGTAGGTAGCCAGCCCGTTTCTCTTCCACATAGAAACCAGTGTCAAGGTACTCCGTTTGCCAAAAGATGTTTTTTTATCATTTTTCATTTTTGATACTCAGCATTAGGCGTCGATAGCAGGATAAAGCTTTTGTGGTTATACTTTTTTTCATTTGACTGAGTGACAAGACGAGCAGGCTGGTCACCTGATGGTAAGCGCTATGCTTGCCCATAACAGTTACAGTGCCACCTAGAACTTTGTATTGCATAATCTTGCGCTCGTCACCCTGAGACGTCGACTCTAAAGTCTTATATGTCCAGTAATTTTGCTGGAAACAGTGCCCTTCAAACCAGAACACAGCAATGTTAGCACACTACTGTTTGGCGAATGAATATCTGGCAAAGGTGTGCTACTTCTCCAGGCGGTCTCTTGCAGAAAAGTCCTCCCACTACAAACTAAGAGAACAGTATCAATATTATTGCGGCCATAGAATACCTTTCAATACCCAAATTACGTAACCATTAACAGGTCAATTGTATGGATTCTATTGCATAGAATTTCTGCTCGACATCTAGAAAACTCAAGAATATTACGTTCCTACGAAACTAAAAAAAAGATTTGGTTTTGGTGCGGAATCGTTTAGATGGAAGCGAAAGAAGCCGCGCCTTAAAAATAGTCACAAGAGTACGTGCCCAGACATACCATAACAATATACAACTGCCACTGCACATAAAGTTTGGCCACTGTACCGTTTGCAACCCTTTCTATGATTTACTACCCTTTACTACCCTTTACTTTAAGAGAATCGGACCGTTAGATTCTGAATAGGTTCAGTTTATAGTTATAAGTCAAGACAATATTCGTTTACCGAAAAGCTTCATTGTTTTTTTTTTTAATGGCTTTAACTCTATTTGGCAAGCTTCTGTTGTTCGCATCTGAAAGAGATGCGGTCTAATTGTTTCGCGTTCAATGCTTTGCTACTGGAAAGCTTTGTTTCAGTACAGAGTTGTTATACTCGTAAGAAGTAATTTTAGCGAGACTGCGTCGTATAGATTTTGTTCCAGAGCTTTTTTGAAGTAAAACTTCTTTACGCACGCTTGACTTGGGGAGTAAGCTGGTGAATGCGTTACGAAAAATGTGATGAGGCGAGGTGAACGGAAGTTGAGAGTGAGATATAAGTTAGTGAAAATATAAAGAGAGAGAGTGTTGTATATGTTTTAAAGATTTTTTTATGAATTAAAAAAAAATGCAGCACACATTGAGTTTATTTTTTTATCAATGTCAAGTAAGTTTAAAGTTTTTGTCAATGTAATTCAATAAAGTGGTGCATGCCTTACTGAAACTTCAGCCGGTTTTGGAGAGAACACGAAATTAAACGATTTGTATGTTTTTATCATTTCCTTCTACTTGTAATTAATATTCCACCAGTATTAAACCCCAATAAAACACGTAGTACACTAGAAAGTGTACCTACTTAGTTTATTCATCGGTTTATGGTAATTCGGCATAGAAATGGTGATATAAATATATGGTTGAAATAGCTACTTACATTATTTTTCAAATATTTTCTGGATGGCCGAAACTATAGCTCCTTTGGCTTAAAAAAATATATTTTTATTTTAAATGCCACTTACTACAGTAACTTTAAAAAGCCGTTGCGGTGGCAAACAAACAAACCAAATGCTGTCACATATTTGACAACAAAAGAAAATGTCTAACGGAATCCCGGTGACGAAATGACAAATGTCAAAAGTTTTGAGAAACGACCACAATCGCTACGTCATTGCAGGCCTGACGTTCATAAACAAAAAAAATAACAGTTTTACACACTGTCCCGTTCAGTCATTATTATTTTTGTCTAATTTATGACCCTGCGGGTCCACTGTGCTAACTGTGCCTCAGACAACACCGCTATTGGACAGTGGGCAGTCATCTCCCGCCGCAGGACAAAAGGATATTTTTTCAATTTTTCGTAAAACAAGTGAAGCTTTGACCAATTTTATTGCATGAAATCTGACAGTTGCTGTTTCTGGAAATCCTTTTACAATTTTGAATATCATTATCCTTTGACGAGTGCTTTGTGGGTTAAAATTTTAATGGGAAGGAGTATGCTTTGCTTCGAAACTCAATATAAAATTGAACTGAATTCGTCGACTTCATAACTTAACAACGTTTATTCTTTAAAACTGTGTTTAAAACATACTTATTTATAGACGCTTTGTTCTACCTATAAAAAGTAGAAATTCTAAATTAAGTTTACACTTGAGAATAACTACATAAAATCTAAAATATACCTACACATATGTGAGATTTTAGAATATACCTATATTGTATTATGTTGGAGTTATAAACAGACATGCCATGTAAATGTATGAATGCGAAATACATTTAAATTTATTCTTCGAATGACGTTGAACTGGACGGACGCCATTCATGAAAATCTTATATACATGTGTTGTCGATTACAATATTATTTTTATACTCAGTTTTAATCTTATGATGTAATATATTTAATCTATATATATTATTTTACAAGAGTAAGGTGTAATTGTAATATTTCATTCTAGAAAGAGTTTTTTTTAATTTTAACGGAAAAACATGTCAGATTCAAATTCAAATTGCTCAATATCAAAGCAATGTTGAAACGTCAATGTTTGCCAGAATGATATTGTGATATTTATCTGTTTTTTTTTTTCATTTTATTGTAAGTTACAAATATCTCCTTAAGTAACCTTAGCATCATATTGTTTAGTTTATTTAAAAACTTCACGTTAATTCAAACAAAGTATGTTGTCTTAAATAAATAAAGTTAATGTTTAAGTGGGCGTACTGCTCATAAAAACTTTGACTCATATTTACAAGTCATCAACTTAATCTATCATTAAGCTTCTCGGTGAATAACTGCTTCGGTTGTTAAGAAAGATAAATGACCATAGACTCGTAACACTAACCTGTTAAAAAGTATAACCAATTATGACTTCTCTATGAAACATTTTTTTATTTAGTCTCGATCACATTCATAGATGCTTACCCCCAATATTCAACGTATCTTGGGAACCAGGACTTAAGAAAACCACAGTCTCACGCCTCAAGCTCAAAACAATTATGTGGCTTACACAATTTTTTGTTCTAAGCGAAATCGAACCTACAACCTCACGCTTTATAGTCGGCTATCGCCCTTTTAGGCCACTGAGCCAGGGTCGAAGACTAAAAACTAACCCTACTTTTTGACAGTCTGGTACAAAGTTGACTGACTTTTAACGTTTTTACATAAAAAAATCAGCAAAAAAAAAAATACATAAATCGACATTTCCTTTTTATTATTTGTATATTTGTAAGGAAATTAAAATGTATTAAGCAGAATAGATGTAAAGCCACTTCCCTTCCACCGCCGTTCTGACGTAATTGCATATTTTAATTTTGATGAATCGCTAATCAAAATACGTTTGATTACCTTTCAGCGCATAACGAATGTTAAGCTTTTGGCTGCTGAATCACAACCGGGTTCAAGGATCGGTCATTTCAGTTCAATAAGAGGAAACAAAGACTGAACAATTTACCTCTTAAATCGTTTCTGAAAAGTGGACGAGTATTTTTTTTTTGTATTTTGGTCTGCGAATTTTGATTAACGGCCCAAAGTGCATAATTTCAATAAGTTCATGTTTTATATTAACACTTTGACTGCTGAACCGTTTTGCTTGTCTAGCCACGGGTGCGGCTCTGCACGCGCCATAGTGTTTTCCTATACAACAAACACAACAGTTGTGTTTTGCCGTACTCGTGGCAAGTTATGAAAAACACGACAGTTGTGTTTTCAGCAGTGAACGTGTTAAAATGACATTAAAAATATTAAAATTGTTTTTAGAATGGTTCTATACAAATTAGTAAATAATATTTTTTAAAACTAATTAGCAGAATATAACTAACAGCTGTGATGCAAAATTCATTAATTTTCATCTAGTATCACAGCTCTCCTAATATTATATATTATAATCAAGTTTATAAAATAACCAATAAATATTTAGATTTATGATTTTGCTTATATTATTATGGTTGTTTAAACTAGAAATAATTAATTACACAATTTTATGTGGAGAGATTCAAATCAGATTTGTTATTATTTTTCGTTCATTAATTATAATGAATTTGTTATTAGTTCCTTTCTAGCATTTACGAGTGTAATAAGAATTTTCTATAGAATTATATTGTATTAGCGCACCATGATAATAAATATTTTATAGAATAATTTTAAGTTTATAAATGAGTATTATGTGTATTACACATATAGTACACACACACAAACACACACACACGAATTGAACCCGCAATATTTTATTCATCATCATCATCATCAACCCATAACGTCCCACTGCTGAGCACGGGTCTCCCCTCACTTTCGTGAGGAGGGTTAGGCCATAATCATCCACGGGGGCCCGGTCTGGATTGGTGGATACATACCTACGAAATAATTCTCGGGTAGGTATGTGAGTTTCCTCACGATGTTTTCCTTCACCGAAAAGCGAGTGATAATTTTACGTACATATGTTTTACAGAAACACATTGGTACGTGCCTGCACTGGGATTTGAACTCACGACCTTCCGATTGGAAGGCGGACGTTCTCCCACTAGGCAACGACTATTATTCATTATCAATTATTGAAAATTTGGACATGTTCAGTGACTTTGTAGCTGATTGAACTGCAGATTAATAAATATTGTCATTTTAATGTTAACGTTTTCTCAAAATTGTTTGTTTCATTATAATAGGAATAACTGTGTAATTTACATTGTTAAACTGTTGTCATTTAGTTTATATTTTACGATTGTGATCGTTGCAAATTATTCATCAAAAATCGGTAAAATTATACAACAACCAATTTGAAACTCTCAAATTTTATGTGAACTTTTTTAAAAATGCGTATTTTATGTAAATCTACTCCAAAAATTTAATTAATCGATAAAATTTTGCAAAATAAAATAATCGTCTAATTGTATAATTTATTGTTCGTATATTTATATATGTAACTATGGAAATAAAAATAATTTCTCTCATCGATCAGTGAAATGCACTTATGTTATGCTACCGAGCCATCGTTCTTTAATGAAGATCCATTGGGAAAATTTAATGTCTTATCCCACATATCAGTCACCGATGACCCTATAGAGGTCTCTCTCTAGCATATGAGGATAGTGGTGTGTTAGAGAGGAAGGCAATTAAAAAATTCCGTCACGTAAAGTATGCGAGCTAGCCAAAAGCTCTTGTTGATGTGATAGAGCGGGTCAATGACCTGAACTGCAAGTATTTTGAACTCCGAACATAGAACATTTATAATACTACATACAGAATGGACAGTTGGACCCCCGTCGATTTGCTTCCCCTCACCACAACCCGTAATCCGGAGGGAAATTGGGAGGTCAGTGAGTATACACGCCCAAATGACAATAGACAAACGGCTTGGTATGAACTTTCATAGTGGCGGGTTGTCTTTTGTTTTGGTCGCGTAGTATCTTTGAGTATTTACCTTGTCTTTACTTACACATGTATTTGGCGCGTGTACGAAAGTCTATAACTCTATACATGTGAAATGTCAAACGTGTTATTTGTATGAAGTGTCCGGGGTGTGAGCTGGCTTTAATTTACAGAAAATATAAAAATAAAAGATTATATTTTGGTCTTAAAACAATGCCAAAATGGATTTGTTGTGTTGTAGGCGATTTTTGGTTCCAATTTGGTAGTCTAATAAGATTTATCCGGTTTAAATGTATGATAATATCGAAGTTTGTTTTTGAGTGTCTTGAATTGGCAAGCGACTGGCAATAATAAGTTTTGCCATGCTGAATTCAATTCACATTCAGTAGGTATTTGAAAATGTGAACGGATAAATCTATTCGCAAAATGTGTCTAGTTGGTTTTGGATAAAGTTCAAATTATTAGTGCAGAAATCGTTATTCGTTCATACCAAAGATGTGCCCGCGCTTGTCACCACGACGAAGCATTTTATATGAGACGCAATGCAGTTTATACCCATAGTAAATTAAAAAAAAAAAGAAAAAAAAAACAAGCGTGTGTGTTTGTATCAATCAACGTGTTAACATTACTATTAATACTTAATCCCTTTTCAGTATGAATCTATTCTAAGGTTGCAGTATGTTACTGCAATAGGTGCATTTGTTTTTAAGACTTGACCTTAAATTTAACTAACTACAAACTTATTGCGACAATTATATTAAAAAAAACTCTTCATTGAAACACCACAGAACAAAGAAAACTTAAAAATGAAATTATATATATATATATATATATATATATATATTATGAACATAACTTAAATAACAACTAAAACTAAATAGAACTAATACTTAAAAATCTAACAAAAGAGGGTGTCCAGTGTCCATGAGGCGTGGTGCCAAGAACACTGGCTGCATTTCCACGTTGAATAGCAATAGCTATTCTCTGTGCGAGAAATGAGCCAGCCCTCTTGTCATATATTTTGTTATAATTTCAAAATTATACCGTTAACCGTTGGAAACAGTAATTTCGTAGCACCGTGCTACGAGGTCTTGTAGCAACTGTAACTCATGCCCTCTCGTAAGTTGCAGCTTTAATAAGTTGCGGGTAAGTAGAATTTGCTTAAGACAGGGTATGTTTATGTTATCTACAGTTTCAGAACTTGCAGATCACATAATTACTAACACTACTTGCGGCGTACGATTATGTTTTATTTCATGATATTTTGACGTGTCTAATAAATCGATGAAAGCCGGCTGCATGCATGAAAAAGGGTGACACATTGTCCCGTTACGCTCATTCTACGCTTGCGCCGCGTCTATCTCTCTTCCACTCGATTGGCTTATGCGTCCGAGGAGAAGAAAGACAGCGGCAGCTGAAGTGAAAAGTTAAGTGAACAGCAGAAAGTGAAGTGAAAAGTTAATGTGGTTTTCATTGCTTATTGCAACAACAATTTCGGAAATAATGTTTAATATTCTTTTATTTTAAATATCTGATTACTAGTATAATCTCAAGTATTTATTCTTTTATTATTAAAAATGATTAAATTTTATTCATAGAAGTATGCAATCATTTCATCAATGTTTTATTATGACGTTATCTCGTTAAACTATCGTCCGAAAACCAACTTTTTTTTTGTGAATTTTAGGTAAATTTTTTGAACCTATAATATTTTGACCAAATCAATTAAACGTCTTTCTTTCTTAGAAAATCAGAGGTTTTAATGAAATCTTCAACAAAACTTTAACCATTGAAATGAGTTGCTATTGTTGCCTGTCAGTAGATCGATGGTGTTTGGGATCATTTTGATCAACTTTGACTAATTTGTGTATATGTTTATTTTTGATATTTTTCAGGGTTCAGAAGATATAATTAAAAAAATTAATTCTCCGAGTCCCTCGCGACTGAAGTCACGGGTTATAGGTAGTTGGTAATACATAGGTACTATGTGTAATAATTACGTCACAGTTCAGCCGACATGAGCCGCGTGAGATTTATTATTTTACAACATACGTTTCGAGTCTCTAGTCGAAAATAGCTGCAAATTCAGCGAGAACCCGCCAAATGGTTTCCGATCTGGTGGTAGGTCGTTCACTTCGGATATGACAGCAGGTGCCGCGTACCGTGTGAAGTAGAAGTTCACTATTTTGTATGCGATTGATTTGTTTTCGCAGTGCAGAGGAAAATTAAGTTTGTCGGTAGAGTTAATGGTATTTTTTTAATGATTTGGCTTCCTGCGTATTTGAAATTGGAGCAAGAATAATTATAATGGTGTCTGAATGTTTGTTTACTCGTTTTTGCATTAGGTAAAAACTACAATAATATATTGTTGTTTATTGTTTAGTTACCTTGTGGTAGTAGGTGGTCGTAGTGGTATACCTCTTTTGCAAGAGACCATCTGGGGAAGTGCCACCTTTGTCAGATATTCATCCGCCAAATAGAAGTGTGCAAACATTACTGTGTTCAGGTTTGAAGGGCACTGTTTTCTGCGAAATTACTGGGCGTATCAGAATTTAGAACCGATGTCTTAGGGTGACGAGCGCAGTGCAGTGGCGCAACAGATTCCGGGTGCACTGTAGTTGTTACGGGCAGGCGTGACGCTTACCATCACGTGAATAACTTGCTCGTCTCGTTACTTAGTAACGTAAAGAAAAATCCTAGAGCTGACTTGTGCAATTATATATATAAATCTAAATGCAAATCCGAAACATTGATAAAAAAATTATGTAGGTGGAGACAAGGCGCTAAAGGCGTGAAAATAAATACCATTGTGATTAAAGTTGGGGGGGGGGGAGGTAATAGACATCTAAAATAATTAGGATAATGTGATAGATACTCCAGGATGCTCCATTGATATATATTACTTTTAGTAACTTCACTTCTTGTCTAAGAATCCGCTGTTAGTTCGCCAACACCCAGTTGCCACCCAAGCCTAGCGGATATCGGAATTGGCTTCCTACAGCACATGCGGGGTCATTCACCGGATTCGGACATCACACCACTTTCCGCTAGACAACTGGAAAGGTGGACAGCGGTAGCTTTGGGTGTGTTGCTCCTCGGTGGAAGAAGGAACGTTTGGTAAGCAAGCGGGTTAAGAATTTGTTGTAACTAAGAATATGATTCAACGACTTTTTTTTATACACATCTGAGTTTCTATTTATATGCCTTGTGTCTAATAAGCTTTCTGACTATATCAACTGCAGTGCTATTTAGAACTTTAGATGACACAGTCTTGTGCTGCACTGCATTGCCGTTACCCTGCATTGCAAGGCAGAAGTTTTCCCAATTAGCATGCAATCTAAATCGATAATAGTTAGTGCATACTCTGTTCCAGCCAAAATAACCCCTCGTAGGGAAAAATGGTAAAAGATTATGAGGATATTATCTAGAGAAAGAAATATCTACTCACTTATCATAGCAATAAGATATGCATTTCATTAACACTACTGCCAGATCAAGGAACTTGACTAGCCAAAACATCAAAAGAGCAGAGTAACTTAAACCGCCAAATATACCGATACCCGACAGCCAAGCAGATACTCAAGCCTTTGCATAGTATTGTTAATTCGGAAATGGGATTTTTCCTGCAAACGCCAACCGTATACCGCACGTACGTAACTTAAAGGTCGCCTCGAGCCGGTATACCCCAGCACTCGATGCGTCACGAGAACAAATCCGGCCTTGCCTAAGAAACAATCGCAAGTCAGCGATGCTGCGCTCAGTGCAAAATCTCAGTTCAAGGAAAGAAGGGGTTGACTCATTTGGCTAGTCAGGTCTTTCGTAACGACTTGTTGACAGCGACGCAACGCTTTCGTAAGTGTTTACGGGCATCCGTATAGGATTCTATTGGTAATATAGCCGAAGTTGACATGGATGTCAGATGTAGTTAGAAATGGTTGTGAAATTGATTATCTTGAGGTGTTCTCCCTATCTACAGTAGTGTCGACGGATCTAGGCCAATGTGAACACAGGGCCTCGGAAAGTTTGCGCATGCACAGTCACGAAGAAATGTTTTAGTGTGCCTTGCCTTTTTCTCAGTCGGTGGGAAATAGTGGGAAATGCCAGGCGAGCAACCCTAACTGTCCAAATCCTAACTCGCTTTCAAAATACGAATACTTTGACGCTTTCTGCGGCTAACTTCACGATGGCCTAGACAAATTGACCCTATTACACGTCAGCCAAACAAAACACTTCACTAATAAAACTTAGATCCAGAACCTTAATTAGGATTCCCTATGTTAAGGAAATGAGGAACTACAAAATGGCTTCTATCAACCCAGATTTAGAGTAGACCTGTGGTTCACATCAATATTTGCCCTGTGTGAGATTCGAACCCGCAATATCGCGCTTCACAGTCAGCTTATCATGAACTCACGCCACGAAAGCTGTCAACCCCCTACAGCGTACTTAGGCCTTACCATCATGTATAAAAAGCCTATATTTGAACGCTATAGTTAGTTATACGAAATTACCACAGAAGACTACGAAAATAACCGTATTCTTTTCAGTATCGTCAAATTAATCTTTTCAAAATTCTGTAGAACTATTTTAAGACGTAAAATGCAATAGGTAAGTATATACTTATGAATAAGAATCACATACCTTACTCGGATTTTATATAACACATAACATATTATATATCTTGGATCATGACTTCCATGACTAGGTACCATACATAGAGACGCATACTCTATAATTACAAAATATATATTAGGTTCCATTACGTCATTGGATGAATAAAGGAATAATAAACGGATGTAGATTCCGAAAAAATACCTTTTAGTATTTATCAAATAGTCACAATAAAACCTATTTGTCGAGTTTTAGAGGAAAATAACAAACAACTTTAATGATATGACCTAACCAGCCCAAACACAATATGGCTGATTAAATAAATTTCGTGATTCATCAGGTAAAGCAGAGTACGCCACGTATTATGGTTCAAACATTTTTAATTTCAAAGCGGTTATTAACAACCAGAACGTACAGAAAAGAGAAAAATCAATATTTTAGCACCTTTCTCCGAGTTTCCACGGGTTCTATGGCCACCATGGTCAAAGTCGAGTACAAAGCGCTTTCGCCAGTTCTCAAATAGTTAATTCCCTAACTTTCTACCGGCTTCGAAAGTCAGCACTGCGATCGGCGGCATACACCGCTCACCACTTACGGTTCTGTCTTGTGTATGGTCGTGGTTGTGGGATGTTTCCTTTCCAAAAAACTTGTCTATGATTGTTTGCTTATTTTTTTTTTGTTGTTGTATGATTTCTTTCAAGCCAGTATGTTTTTGTCCTGCAATAAATTGGGAACTGTTTTGTCTTTTCTATACTTTCTCTATTTTGCCATGGTTTCGCTATATTTTCAGAATTTTCATTCTTTATGTTGGTATTAAATGTTTCATTTTATGTCACAATTTTTGAACAAGAGGGTGTAACAAAAATCTTGAGAAAGGTTAGGAAGCACAAAATATATATATATATATATATATATATATATATATATATATATTGTAATATAAATATATATATATATATATATATATATATATATATATATTACAAAATAACAATATTAATAATATATATTTTGTAACAAATCGAAAATCTTGACAAAACATTCACTCAAAAGCCGGTTTTTCGAAATTTTTTGAATATTAACAACTTTTCAAAATTCAAAAAAGCATACGATTAAAACGAGGGCACGCCATTTCAAATATCGAATGTCGTCGAAAACCGGCATTGAAATTGATAGCACTGTAATCTCACTAGTGAGTCAACGGCCTGCCTAGCAACTGGGAGCTATTCTGTGGACCGGCGAAATGATCGGGGCTGTTCACCTTTCGACCCAATTTGCCTATATGCAAGATACACGGCCGTGAATGCGACGCGTAAGAACGGAGCAAGTCGAATCTGTATGTTTTTTTTTAATTTGGCAGTGCGTGACTTGGTCACTTTTTCATGCTGAACGGTTGGCAGCCATGCGACTTTTTTTTTCAGACATCTTTGTCTCTTATCGTTGGAAATAAAGTTTATAAACGCTTAGTTTCAGAATATTTAGGCGGGATGCCTGAAATCAGTTTGATATGCCTGTAAAAAAGTCTACAATAAATTCTATCTCATTATCATCATCGACCCATAAAGTCCCACTGCTGAGCACGGGTCTCCCCTCACTTTCGTGAATTCTATCTAATAATCTTTTTTTTATACACGTTCCCACTACTGGAACATTGTGCTATACTTATTAATTGCTAGATGCGTTAACGTAATATTTAGCACACTTAAATAAAACAGGTAAATCAAAACATATTAAAATTGATTATAATATTTATAGGCAATTGGAAATACCTTATCATACATAGTTTAAAGCTTTTAGCAGAATCAGCTTTGCGAAACCCAATAAAAAAACTGGTGCCAATTTCACAAAGGAAAAAGCCGTGGAAAGAAAAACAAAATCTGAAAAAGTCGTCTTGACATAAATCGGCCTGTGAAGTACTGTACTGTCCGACTTAATGTTTCTTTGTCTTTGTTTCTTATAGAGAAAGACACAATGGGCTCGTTCTAGATCTCTTAAACACATCTATTTATATCTATTTAAACAAACTGTGGCACGAAGTCAAATGTCGAGAATTATTAATTGCCAAAAAACATCCGCGAGTGATGTCTATCTAACTAAATTACTATGGCGAAATGAACTATTCAGAGAGGTGGGACAATTACTAGAGAATTTAAGCCTGTTTTGTATTGTGTGAAGGTTCTTAAAGTTTTTGTTTTATTTTTAGAGGTTGGTACAACATTGAAAGAATATTATTTTATGAATGAAAAAAAGTACTATAGGCATTTTAATCAGTCTTAGAGAGGAAATTATATCATATCAATTATAGAGATTTCAGATATTGATTTTTTAGCGATATTTTGTTGTTTATGTAGTCAATTTAATATTATTTTATTAGTAAGGGGCATAAACAATACTAAAAATATCGATAGTTCTGACACATCATCAAGAATTGAGACTATTTTATACTATAGGTAAGTAGTTCCTGTATTGAACTGTACTGTATCTCAAAGAAGTCAACGATATAATTATTAAAAGTGATATTATATCGATATCATGCCACTTGAAACTTTTAGCGTACCTATTTCCGATACAACGATAAAAATATCAAAACATTTATCGATTAGTTTCCGGAAGTTCACGTCACGTGCCGATAACGAGCGGCCTTATCGCTGCGATCTCATCTTGCACAGCATTTTAATGTCGCGTAAAAGTAACTGTCCAAAATAAATACCAGCGAATTGTGAAGGTAGGTCGGCAAACGGTACTGGCAATGAACTGGTAAGTGGCACGATGACCGCCGAAATTGCCATTTACTCGTGGTGAAAAAAAAAATATCGGCATCGCAAGTACCAGGAGAAAATGAACTAGAGAAAGGTCGAATTTGGGCTGTACATACACGTGCGTATGTGTGCGTAGACGCACACAGGCGGTAGTGAGAGGCGACTAGTAGAAAGCTCATTGATCGCTTGTTTACATTGGCGGAGCGAGTGAAACGATTTTGATAAACTGTCAAATATTAACTCGTTTTGCTTCGTGTTGTAACTGGGTCAGTAGAGGCATGGAATAAATCATAGTACGAGGCAGAAGCGTCATAGATTGAATAGTGATGCTCGACGCACGGGAACCTACAGAATAACTGTACCAATACAAAGATATTTGCATTCCATATTTGATATGGTCTTCTTTGTATACACACATACATAGTCACGCCTTTCTCCCGTTGGGATAGGCAGAGACTACATATTTCCACATGCTACGATCCCAGCGGAAAGCATTACACCAACTCCCTGACATCCTTTACTGGTTTTTGGAACTCACGATCAATAGGCCGTGTAGGGTGGTGCGGGGCGGTGTCACATCTTTTCCGTCTGGTCTCATTCACAGAAATAATGGATAATTTATTGAAAGAAAACAGGAAGTGTTTAATTTCAGGATTTCAAGCTCAGGCTATTCCTATTTTGACCAATAGGTTAAATATTGGAAGAACCATTCCATCTTTTGGTGCCATCATTATCTATTAACTCACCAAGAAATCTAATTTTCATAATTAAACATACAAATTCAACACATAACATTTCTGGTTTCCCGATAGATCGACTGAAAAATTAACTTTTAACATTTCCAAGGAACTTTTAGGCAAGTATGTACCCTCGTAGACTGCGTCATTGCCTTGCGTCAATCTATTGATTGAGAAAAAAAGGTTGGAGATATTTTATGTACATATTTTTTCTTGAATTCTTCTTTTGTTTCAAAGTATGACTTTTGGGAAGTTCTTATCGTGCACCTGTTTTTTTTTATGGAGGAAAAGGGTCGAATCTCGATTTGGCCATAATTAAGTTGTCTGAATGTGAAAGGTGGCGCGAAAGCCACGGAACCACATAGCAGAGACGGGAAATCCGCCTCTGAAAAATGTTGGCGAGAAAAACCGGTAAGTTTACGTAGATTAGCGCCGCGACAATGATAAAAAGTATCGTATTTTTGTTATTTCAGGACCAAAAGTATATTTACTAAGGGCTTTATTCATAAAAAAAATATCGAACGACACTTAGTACTGCGCAGTGCAACATTGTTGTCCGCAGTCATATAACTTTTTATGAACAAGAGGTAAAACTATATTTCACGAAACCCATTTATCCGTAACGTAACAAAAATTTTTAAGTTTTTTTTTTAACTAATTACAATTTTTGTTTTAGTTGTTTTTTTTTTATTACAGAATAGGCTAGCATTTGACCGCAGTCTCAACTCGTGGTAAATGTCAAAGCGGTATAAATTTAATAAATAGATTTGGTATTAAGATGGAACTATACCTAACGTAACTGAGTATAAATATTTCAAATCTTGGAATATCAAATAGGATACATCTACATTAGCGGGTGCAGCCACGGGTGCAGCGTCCCCTGTACTAAAGGCAGTTATGGTATAAGGCCTATAAAATAAAACGGTTATAAACACTCTTTAACCTACTGTAGACTTATCCATGATCTTTGCATATAACCTACAATCGACCATCCGCAAACAATACAAAGGCACCATTCAGGACCTTACCGCAGCAAATCTTCTCTCACATTTCAACGTCTAATCTAATGCGGTTTGAGATCTTTCATTCTGATAAGGGTTTATGGTGTTTGTGTTTACGTCTGAGCATAACTTTCTCGTCGGCGGCAGTGCATGAAAGTATCGCATTTGTTTACAGCCGATCGTTATTCCGTTAAACTGAACAGATTGGTCACTTGTTCATTGTTCAGTTTTTAAGATTGTTGATGTGTGAATGTCATAAAGCTAGGCTAGGATATAAAGGTATTTACGATAGCCCATGTAGTGATAGTGCCATGTAATACTTACAACGTTATATACCAATTTTTATGATTTAAGCCAAAATGTCGCCCCACTTTAAAAAAAATCACGGTCGTCTTTACACAACTCTTTTTTCTAATATAGGTGATTTCAAAACTGGTAAGGAATTAGGTTTTGAAGTAAAGCTTCTTTACGCACGCTTGACTTGGGGAGTGAGCTGATGAATGCGTTACGAAAATGTGACCGGGCGAGCGAATGGAAGTTGAGAGGTAAATCATGATTAAATAATGAAAAAAAAAAAAGAATATTTAAAAAAAAATTATTCACTGCAAAATAATACAAGCATATCTTAAAACTAGATGTTTGAAAATGGTGTTGGATACATTTAGAAATATTGCAGTGGAAGGTATTAAATTGTAGCCGAAAACATGACGGTAATATGGGGGGGGGGGGGGGTGTAAGGGGATGAGGTGATAAATGATAAATACAAAATTAATTTTAAAAAAGAGCTAAAGAAGTTTTACTTCAGTCGTGTGGTCTAAAGCTTTGTGAGATTTTTAGAGTAGAGACTGAACTATTGACAAAACCTTTGTCACAAATGTCACCTACTTTATACAACATTTTCGATAATTAATGTACTTAATGGCGCTGGTAGCCTGGTAGGAGGTCGTGAGTTCAAATCCCAGTCCAGGCACGTACCAATGTGTTTCTGTTAAACATATGTACGTCATTATCACTCGCTTTTCGGTGAAGGAAAACATCGTCAGGAAACCCACATACCTACCCGAGAATAATTTCGGAGGTAGGCATCTAACCACCAATCCGGACCGGGCCCCCGTGGTGGATTTTGGCCTTACCCCCCTCTCGAAAGTGAGGGGAGACCCGTGCTCAGTTACCCCCCTCTCGAAAGTGAGGGGAGACCCGTGCTCAGCAGTGGGACGTTATGGGTTGATGATGATAATGATTAATGTACTTATAGGGTTAATTTGAATTCAAATGACTGTACCATACTACACACCTAACCGAAAAGAGTCATCCATCAAGGAATAACCTGATTTGATATTACTAATTCATAAATAACATGATTTCCTGCCAAGGTCGTTGGAAAGGCACTGGTTTCAACGAAATTTCTAGGAATTTGAAAGCAATGTCTCACGGTAACGAGTGCATGGCAATGCTGCCCATAATTTAGCAGTGCAAGGGTCTCAATAGCATTACAGCTGCTATAGGCAGGCGTGGCGCTTACTATTACATGTAGGACGTGCTCGTCTCGTTACCCAGTGGCCTAATAAAATGACCCAAAATATAAAATGGTAATTTACATGAATTTCATATCATTTGTTTTAAGCAGTAATAAGAACTGAATCACATCAAAATCCGTTTAGCCATTACGGAAACTGAGTACGGTATCAAAGACACATATACCTACTTATGATGCATTTATAATTATATCAGGATTGTACATACTAACTTAATTATTAAAATAATTAAACACGTTTTGAAGTAATTGACCGATGAATTAATGTGAGTAAGCGATAACGCGTAATTAACATAACTTACAGGATAAAATTGTTCAGTTGGGGTTTCCAATTCCGTGACATAATGGGAATAAATTCTACAAAATTGTGTTACTTATTCAGTTAACTCCATAAAGGAATAAGGAAATTGTTTTATATTGTAATTAAATTTAAATAGAGCTTAAATACATTAAATATTACCTATTGTCAGTGGAATTTTGTACAGTGACGAATTACCGACACCGAGTGCAAATTACATACAAAATTAAATCAAAAAATTAATTAATTGTTGGTTCAATAGTGTTTAAATAACTAAAATGTGCTCCCATTTCAGTGCTGAGTTCTGAGTTCACACACACACACACACACAGAGAGAGAGAGAGAGTTTGGATTTTTATTACCACTCCCTACGTAGTTCCTGATTCCCTAGATACAGGAGAACCTAGTTAGGTATCTAGATATTTGTATGACTGTGATCGCTCGGGTGATGGTACACCCTGTTAACTCCTTAATTTACTTTGGTTATATTTATAAAAAGTTTCAAATCCCAAAGGTATTCTTTCGCGCCCACGAATTCGTAACTCACTAGTTGATACCGCCTACGGCCTCCCGCTTAACAAAGTAAACGTTCGAATGTTTTAGTAAACTCTTGTACTGCCATGATTGCCTGGTACTTCGAGGCAGTGATGCTAACATTGAAAAAAAAAATAACGAGGTCATTGTGAAGTTTGAACTGAATGACAATCGTTGGAGCTTTTTTTTATTGATTAAATGGGAATAATTATGTATAAATTTGCTGATATAATATTTATTAGAATTTTCATTATTGATCTCGTACTCGCAATGTTTTTGTTTCGTCGTGTATTTCTTATATTTCAATATTTTACGTAAAATATATAGGTACTATAATTTTATAATTAAATGAAGTCATTTCATTTGTAAGTTTTTGCATGAAATTTTAATTAGCATCATTTTAACTAAACTGCATCTGAATTGTACTCACATTTTATCCAAATAAATTATTCTATTGTATTCAAAATGTCGAATTTAGTTAGGCCGCGGACTCGCGGTCAACCTCACGCTTCAGTCATGTGGCGGATGCTTCACTGAAACTTCACGGGCAGTTTTATGCAGAACTAACCAAACATTATTATTCATTAACACACGAACACAATGCTTGAGAAAAAAATACAATAAATTAACAAGGTCAAGTTATAGGTTTCTTGCCTAAACCTGCGCTGGGGTTTTTATAATGACTGATACTTGTAAAATGGAATAGACAATGCTTTGTTGTATATCAGTGAAAAATACACAAGGTAGGTATTTACAGAAAAAAAATCTAACACAATTTTATTTATTTGACTGAATGACGAGACGAGCAAGTCATTTACCTGATGGTAAGCGCTACGCCTGCCCATAACAGTTTGGTGCCACCTTGAACTTTGCATTGCATAATCCAGCGCGGCCCTGCACTGCGCTCGTTACCCTGAGACATCGGCTCTAATGTGTTCCATGTCCATGTGTTATTATACCCAGTAATTTCGCTGGAAACAGTGCCCTTCAAACCGGAATATAATAATTTTTGCACGCCACTGTTAGGCGGATACATAATGTGGTACAAAGGTGTGGTATTTCCCCAGGTGGTCTCTTGCTGAAGAGGCCTCCCACTACAAAAACGAGAACACTACAAAACTAGGGGGGATTGAGCATGGATATGTGATCATTTGAGCAATGATCATAACAACATCATTATAATGTCTTTTTTTTAATTCTGGCCATTAAACAATAATATCATAAAAAATGACATCTCATTATTTCAATTTTACTATTTCCATCATGCATAGTGTAAAGTGGTCTTAATTTTATCTATATCGATAACATTCAATGTTATCAACATATCACTATATCTACAAAGGCGACAATTAACTTTCTCGATACTCATGCTCGCCTGGTAATTTATATATTTTAATTAAATTTATTTAATTACCCTGACACGCCAGATAAGATTTAAAGATAAAATTTATGTACTTGTATGAATACGAATTAGGAAAACGATAAAAATGTCATCGAATTATTTATAAATTAGGTTAAATAATAAAATATTGTTGAGAATTATTGTGAAATGTGGCGAAAGCAATGAAAAATGTTGTCTGTGTTGATATTATATTTAAAGACTCGATAATGATTTGTGTTTATGGCCTCTGTAATATATGACTACATATTTAAGTACATACCTACTTTCTGTTTTAGAATTCCGATGATGAATGGCAAAACAGAAACTTTTTAATTTTGTTTATTTCTTATCATGATTGCTATTTATAATAGATTCTGACCCCTAGCTAGGATTCCCTGTAACTACACAGCCCATCCCCTAAACACCCAGAATCAGAGCAAATACCTGCGATGTTCACAAAAGTTTATCCTGCGCGGGAATCGAATCGTAATTTCACGCTTCTCAGTTGTCTTACGACATGACCAACTACGACTTGATTATTTATGTTACAAGGGAACAAAACGGTTTCCTAAATTAATTTATCCCTGAAAAAACCTCTCAGCGGAACAAGCACTATTATTTTTTCCCGTCTTATATGGGGCAAGGGTCAAGCCCAAGTTTTCACCTGCACCTTTCGTCTCCAAATCAACACAGGTTTATTAAATTTCGGTGACCATAATACCGCAGATATTTAGACCAAGACCTTACTTTGAACCCAAGCTTTGAACTCCTAAAAAGAGATCAGCTATAGTGGACCCCTAATAATCTCGCGGACCCTCAATTCTTTATCGTTCTTTTTCGAAATATCTATATCTTTATATCAATTTGGATATTACCAAAGAGAATATACCTTTAAACATGATAAGACGGTATACCTATGTCTCAAAGAAAATACTGGACAGACTAAAAAATAGCTGTGCCCTACTGTTGAATTTGACAGATTTAAAAAGGTTTTATTTTTGCCATTTTAACACAGAACTCAAAAGCGATCTCCAATAACTTGTAAAGTCCAATCTCAAGTAGAGGTGTACATGCAAATCCTTCTAAAATAGCAATCCATAAAGCCTCTCTTATCCCACAGAACCAGTACTAAGTGCCAGTACTGCCGGTATAACCAACAATGTAATCTAATACCCATAAAATATGTTATGTCTCCCACAAGCGAAACACGTGTCGAACCTACAGTTATACAACCTCATTCTGGGACCTCTCTGGTACACCCTACCATCATACCAAGGTCTCTCTCTAAACACACAGTGGGACAATTCGTGCTGAAATAATGGCCATAAAACAGGTCAAGAAGAACTGGTTGACAGTAGATACAAATGCTCTCAGATCTGTAACGGTACACGATGATATTAGCGAAGCCTTGTGACCCAGATTGTGCTTGTGCCGTTAACGGACATCGAACCCGCACCCCGGCGGAGGCTCGCTAGTGATAGGGGAAATGGCAGCTAAGTTGCGGCAGGTCAAAGATGGATGACGCAGCGCGCCGTAGATTGTCTAGTAACTAGAAAAGTTTATTTTGAGGAAAGGAGAATCTACCTACTGACTGCCTTTTAAATCAAACGAGGAAGTGGTTTCAATTTCAAAAGCTTTGCTTTAGGTACTTACCTCAAGTTTCTTAATTTTTGTACCGATTTTAATCCGATTTTTTTGAAACGGAAGACCTCATTGCATTGCAGTCCCAAATAAATATCGTGATGTATTATGAACTTTTTTAGTAATCCATTTCAAGTAGCAGGTGACACCGCGGGGCTCAGCTAGTAACTTGAATAATTAGGGCACTTTAGGTATGGAAAATTTAGGACGTCAGCAATATCTCCTCAGAGGGTCATCATCATCATCATCTACCCATATCTGCTCACTGCTGAGCACGGGTGTCTCCTCACTTTCACGAGGAGGGTTAGGCCATAATCCACTACGGGGGCCCGGTCCGGATTGTTGGATCACGGGTAGTTATGTAGGTTTCCTTACGATGTTTTCCTTCACCGAAAAGCGTGGTAAAAATAAGGTTCATTTATTCCTTAAGAAGATAAATAAATACCTTTCGGCTTGCGCCACTTTGACAGCATTGCACTTTACGAATACAAATACCAAAAGATTCGTAATAAAAGTTATCCAACACTGGTGGTACGTACATGGTAACATTGGTAACCAAATACGTGACTCAGAGCTAAAAGGAAAGATACCTCGTCACACCACCGTTACAGGACCTACATAAGGCAGCCTAATTCTGCTTTATATTTACAACGGTAATCAGGATGTGTGTGTGTGTGTGTGTGTTTTCTTATTGCAAATTCCAAAATTTATCGGTCAAGTGAGCATAATATTCCGATGCAAGTAGGATGCGATTTTAATTCGTCCGTTATTTATGCTGTCTAATGCAGTAGGCTTTATTTAAAAAAATAAGAAAATATATTATAAAACAGATAATTAATATTAGGGCATTCCGGCCCAAGCATCAAACATATCATTTTCACATCTAACTACAATGCCTACGACTGTAGCTCGCATTGCTTTAAATCAAGAATCTAAAGCTGGTTTGCCGTTCATGTGAAGGCAAAAATAAGGAAAATAACGCGTAAAATTGAAAGCATCCTCCTTGTGTAGTTTGTTAAAAATAAACTAAGAAACATTATTTTACTTTGAATTTTTAGACAAACTACTTATCAAAACTGATAATAGTTCTATTTTAAATCATACTGCAATCAAACTTAGAACAAACTGGCTCGATAACAGCTTAAAAAAAACAATGCTTGATTACACTAAATCGTCATGTATTTAGGCAGCCTTGAAAGCTCCTTACCATACACATTAAATAATAGGGTTCGAGCAACAGATTAAAAAAGCCTCGATTCACTTATCAGGAGATAATCGTTAAGTATATCTACTAAACAGTTTACACGACAGGACATATCCAGATTAGCTCATCAATTACAGCAGCCACAAAAAGCTCTTTCCACAGACACCAATCATCGATTCCTGCGCTATATCGAGCGATCGTAATTAGTTTACTAAAGAAAATATATCTCCTACTTTGTACAACATCCGGGATCGGTTCAGGAAACTGGATGATAAACGTTTAGGAGGATTAGAGGGCGCTGGAAGTGGCACGGCTTTGAATGGAGAAAACTACAAGAATCGGACAATCATTTTTCCAGCAATATTAAAGGCTAATATTTGGTGTGCGGACTTTTTTCCGATTGCTACACCCTAGAAGCCACGAGTGGATAGGCTAGGTAAACGCGCACCATCGCTAACCGCAGCATTGAGACAGTCATCAAACGTGACCCTCTTTGCATGCTGAAGGGTGGTGTTCGCTAGCTTATCCACCCAATGTTCTCCAGGAAGGCCAGCAGCATCTTTACTTTAGTGCTGGCCTCCTGCTAAGTTCCCGGTTTTCCAGGAACTGCCCTTGGAAGCGCCACGCTCCAAGCGGACATGCGCGGCAGTTTCCTCCACCTCTACTGGAGATTTACATTCAGTGAGTTGGTGTGACTTCTAAAAATCACATAAGTTAGTCCTCGTGATTCAAGTTAGTATCGAGGCTTATTTTACACCTATTATCATACTAAGTAGGTAATAGCCCTAAACTGTGTTCATACGTGATCCAAATTATTCATAAGAAAACTAGGTTTTCCGATTTTCCTTATTGGTTTTCCAACTTAGTGTAGGTTTCCTCAATGGTTCTATAAATAGTCTACAATAAAGCTGTATAGAGCTGGATAGAGCAGCATAGAGCTGAATACAGCTATGCTATATCTGCTGGTGTCTCGTGTTATGTCCGACAGGGTGACTTGACACTAGTCACGATGTCGGTTGTCGAAATGGTGTTAACACATGCTAAACCAGAAAGAGGCTGGCTCTGAAGAAGTGCTGTTGGACAATCTTCTATGAAAATCCAGAGATTTTCAAATCACCATGTCTAATGCTTGAGAAGGATAATTCTGACAGCACTTCCTAAACTCTACAAAGTGTTTCAAGTGTCACCTTCCTCAGTACCCTTACCACATCCATCGGAACAGCATCATCGTCATAAGGCGGTCTGCCGTTATCCGACTCCTAAGCCTGTATCAGGGTGTAACTGTCCGCGAGTGGTCGTATCTGGGTCAACCGTTACCGATGCCTTATAACTCGTCTCTGACGATCAGTCGGCGTGTTTAATAGCAGCCTAAGTTGGCCACCCATGGTAGGTTCTGATAAGATTCAATCTTGCCTACAACTTCCTAATGAATATAAGTTGGTACAACTATTAGATTGGTACATAAGTCTAGGTAGGAGTATAATATTTTGACGAAGGAAAATGTACTTAAATGCCTTGGCGGTAGAGTGGTAGGGCACTATCTGCCTGGTTACTTACACTTCTATTAATTAGAAATTGTATTGCAACAAGCAGTTTTTCAGCATCGGTCCTTCAGAGTTAGTTCCATTCTAGGCTCGGCATGTCTGCCACATTCAAATGCTACCCTAAATCCTAATGTGGGTGTCCTATCCTTCTTTTGAAATAAGTAAAAACTATTATTCGTAAAATATTTCCGAAACCAATAACCTCCATTTAAAAACGTATGTACACTCATTTAATAACCGCCAACATTAGTTAGTTTATAATTTTGTAATTTCCGTCATCTGCTTGTGACTCATTAAACTGATGGACCCTGGATGTGTAATTGATTTGACTAACTGTAAGTGATGGCTAAGTATTCATGACTGGAACTTGAATGAATAGATTCTACTAGATAACCAAGTCTATTTCGACCCTAGTACCAAGGTTTTTAATTACGTTTTCCTTTATCGAACGCTCATTTTTACACCCAACAGTTATGCCACGAGGGTATAGTGATGGGCGCGTCTGAGATAATTATGTAGACTATTAAGAAATTGCATTCGGACCAAAATTACAATCGAGTCTATAGACATCTCGCTCCTCGATTGAGATGTTTTTGGACTGATTCACAGCTGTGTTCTTCATCCACTCTCTCGAAACTCGAATTGGTCTTAACTAGGGATGTTACGGAGGTGATTTAATCAGAACCGAAGTCGGAGTCGAAATTTTAAATTTGGTGTGTCGGAATCGAAACCTGAACCGGTGTCAGAGTCGGAGGTGGCGGCACAAGAGAGACGTGATTAAGGCATACATGATAAAATTAAATATTACAAACATTATACAATCAGGCTGTTTAATTTTAAATAAACAATGATAAAATTACATGACATAGACAGAAAATAATCATGTTTTCAATAATAGTTAGAAAATTAAATCAAATGAAATGAGTACCAAAATAACAAGACATCCGATTAAAACCTCCGATTCAAAAGTGTCGGAGCTGAAATTGGAACCGGCAGTGTAATATCAATCGGAAGTTTCGACTTATCGGAGTCGGAATCGAAACTCCGTAACATCCTTAGTCTAAAAACGAAAGAGGCGCCAACCGCTGTTATTTCCTTTCGGATGTTTACTAACAACTCATTTACATAATAATAATAATAATAATAAAAGCCTTTATTAACAATCTTATATGTTACATTTCATCTTATATCTACTTATTTACTACTAATATTAAGCATAGTTGTTTATGAAAGCAACGTAATTAAATTTTTATTATTTATATTAGACACCGGTTTCGTGATTGTCTTGCTCTTTCGCATAGGCCTCCCCAAGTGTTCTCCACAAAAATCTATCCCTTGCTATCCTTGTCCAGCATGGTCCTGCTACCTCCTTGATATCATCCTCCCATCTACGATGCGGCCTGCCTTTACTTCTCTTTTTATATCTAGGGCACCATTCCGTCACTTCGTTCGTCCACTTTTCTGTCTTACTTCTAGTTAGGTGTCCTGCCCATTTCCATTTTAGTTGTTTGATTTGGTATTTTATATCTATAATCTTGGTTTGTTTTCTGATTGTTTTTAACCTAATTTTGTCTTTTGATTTTATGTTGAGTATGCTTCTTTCCATTCGGTGTTGACAAGTTTCTAGTGATTTGATATTTTTCTTCGTATAACTCCATGTCTGACATCCGTAGGTCATGCTTGGTAGAATGCATGTATTAAATATTTTCTTCTTCCCTTCTATTGGTATATCCGAGTTTTTCATTATGTCTTTTAGAGCCCAGTATCTCTTCCATCCCAGATTTATTCTATTTTGAATTTCTTTTGTTGTGATGTCTGTTGGAGATATTATTTGACCTAAGTATGTATACTCATTTACATATCCCAGTTCAGCAGCGTTTTCAGGTTTTATGGGAATTTTGACGTTATTTGTCATTACCTTTGTTTTACTGGTATTTATTGACAGCCCTACCTTTTCGCTTTCATTTATCAGTTGTTCAACCATAGCCTGCAGAGTGTTTGGATCACCACATATTAATATGAGATCATCTGCGAATCTCAGATGGTTTAGTAATATTCCATTAACATTTATACCATATTTTTTCCATTCCAGTTGTCGAAATATATGTTCTAGGGTTGCCAAGAACAGTTTGGGTGATAAGGGATCTCCCTGTCTAACTCCTTTTCTAATGGGGAAACATTCTCCTACCTTTTCTGTGCGTACTTTTGCTGTCATATTTATGTATATGTTCTTTATTATTTTAGTGTATTTACTGTGGACCCCTTGTGCAGTGAGGGCTTCCCATATTTTCTCATGTTTCAGCGAATCAAATGCTTTATTGTAGTCTATAAATGCTAAATAGTAGTTTATTCCATATTCATTGCATTTCTGAATCATTTGTTTAATGGTATGGATGTGGTCGATGGTTGAAAAACCACTTCGAAATCCTGCCTGTTCTTTTGGTTGATTCTCGTCTATGGTCTTTGTTATCCGGTCTAATATTATCTTGGAGAAAATTTTGTATACGTTTGACATCAGCGAAATGGGTCTGTAGTTCGATATATCATCTGTTCTCCCTTTCTTGTGAAGTAAGATTATTGTAGACGTGGTCCATTGAAGAGGTATATATTCAGTTTTTAAAATTTCGTTAAAAAGGTTTGTTAGTGTTTCCAAGATAGTCTCTGATACTCCCTTTAAAAGTTCATTGGATATGTTATCTTCGCCGGGTGCTTTTCCTCCTTTCTGTGATTTTATGGCTTTAATAACTTCATCTTTCAATATATTAGGAACTGATTCTACATCGGTACTCATAACTGTTTCGCTACTTTTAATTGATGTACTTGAATCGTCATGATAAAGATCGCGATAGAAATCAGTTGCTGTATTTAATATTTCTTTTCTTTTAGATTTATGTTTTTGAGTTTTGTGATGTGTTACATTGGTAATCCAGTTTATGTGATCTTGAAGTTCTTTCCTTGCACTCTTGATTCCACCTAGTTTTGTTATATGGAGTTGTATTAAATTAGTTTTTTCAGTATTTCTGTATTTCCTTATTTCAGTGTATATTTCTTTACTTATTTTAATTATGTTTTTTCTATTGTTCTTCCTGTTCTTAAATAAAGGTGCTCTTTCTTTTATTAATCTTCTTGCTTCCGGTCCTATTCTGTCTTTGAATGGTTTGTCTTTTTCTAAGGTTTTATTGGTTCTTTTTATTTCTTCTTCTAAGGTATCATATTTTTCTTGGACTGTTCTTAGTTCACTTATTGGTATTAATTTCGTTTTTAGGGATTCTAGAACATGACTTGGTAACGGTAGTGTAATTGGTTGCTTAGTATTTTGTATATGTTTCCTAGAATTTTTAGGTTCATTTAGGTGTAATTGACCTCGGAGTAATCTGTGATCAGTAAAATAGTCAAAATGGTTGAGGACTTCTATGTTTAAGAAAAGCTTCGGTTTATTTGTAGTTATGAAATCTATCTCATTTCTTATTTGGCCGTTCGGAGATTCCCACGTCCATTTTCTTTTGAGTTTTCTTTTGTAAAAAGTATTCATAATATGTAAGTTATTTTCTAACGCGTAGTTTATTAATCTTTGCCCATTATCGTTTCGCTTGCCGGTTGTATAGGGTCCAAGTATTTTATCTTCGTTACTTCCTCGTTGGCCAGTTTGGCTATTAAAATCTCCCATCACAATAATGGTTTTATACAGGGTATCCATTGTTTCATTCAGGTTTTCGTAAAAGCTATTTTTTATTTCCTTTTTCGCCACCTCAGTAGGAGCGTATACTTGGACTATCGATGTCGGGTGTTTGTGACCAGGAAGTATAATGTTTAAGACAGCTATCCTGTCTGAAACTCCTTTAAATTCTAAAATGTTATTTTTCAGGTATTTTTTGACTAAGAAGCCCACTCCGTATATTCCTGGTATTTCATTTTTATAGTATATTATGTATTCATTATGCTCTTCAATATTTTCTTTCGGTCTCCGTACATCACTTATACCAAGTATATCCCAATTAATATTGTTTAACGCTTGTTCAAGTTCTGTTAAACATTCTTTTGATTTTAATGATCTTGTGTTCAATGTTGCTATGTGGAGTCTCCTTTTCTTGGTGTTCATTATTGTTTTATTATCCATTTCTAGTGTAGTAGTTTGGGGTGATTGGTCGATAACCCCGCGGTGACCAACCGTACTCATTTACATAATTCACTTAAATTCGACATGGTGATAAAATTATCGAGAACGATCGAAATCTTTGAACAATCGAAACAATCGACTAAAATATATAGTGTAGAAGACACAGGCCTCCCTCGAATAAAAACAGGATAATTATTGGAAGATAAAATATATATAAATAGTAAAGAAAAAGCTTAGGCCAAAATAAAGACAAACTACAACGATGAAAAAACCATGTACTCTTCTTTTGTTTTAAATTTCCTTCGTCATACAAAATAAGAACCAACAAACTAAAAAAAGGTTTTCCTAACTAAACAGGGTTTTCAACTAAAAGGAGGTTCGTGTCGCTTACATCTCGGATTCACCTATCACTATACGAGGGTTATCAAAGAGGTAATGCAGCTTACCAACAAAGTGTGACACCCTGATAGCTGGTATTCATGAGGTTCGGAGACAGTTACGTGTAACTGTCTCCGGATCTCGTATCTCGTTAGTATCGGAGCTGAACTGGGTCGACCGTTACCGGAACAGAACCAGCTTCTAGCATTGTTTGTTTGACTAGCTAATTCTCACTGTTTCGCTACTGTTAGCTTTTTATATAATCCATTCTTTTATCATCGTCATCATCTAGTAATGCCAGTCAACATGGCTCTCCACGAAGCTGAAGAGCGAGTTGAGGTAGGTTTGTGTTTAGAAGAAACACGGTACGTGACAAAATTTTTGACCACTAAAGGTATCACCTAGTGTAGTGGTCTAAGATGGTAACTAGCATTCAAGACCAGCTATTGGAAATTATCTGTCTGACAACCTTAGAAAGATTTATAAATCTAATTTACAGTTCCCCAACATGCCAGCCTATAGCCGCCTAGGTTTTGACCGCGTCTTCGTCCGCGCGGATAAAAAATAACATCGCATCGAGGTTCGCGGTATCTCATGTCTCACCCCAGGGTTCAAACTATCTCTATACCAAATTTTATCAAGGTATGTTTAGCCGTGAAAGGGGCGCAGACCAACAAACATAGTTACTTTCACCTTTATAATATTAGTAGGATTGCTATTTATAAGGGACAGTTCAAACGCGGCGATTTCACTATATTATAATTCTCGTAAGAAGTCGGAAAGTCCTTGTGAAAGCACAAAATAGTGACTTATTCTCACTAAAAACTATGGAGATGTTATTTTATTTACATAAACAGTGACCTCTGGCTTTCTCTGTGACATCTCTATTATAAAGGTTAAATACTTTAATAACACAGACTTGGAAAATAAACATAGAAATCATTTAATCCTTTATTTAAAGTACCTACTGAGGCGTTAAAACTTATATTGTCATGCTGGCACTAAAACTATGTTAAAAACTAGGCCAATAACAATTTTTAACCACTAAAAAGTAAACTTTAATTAGAGAGGACATCAGTCCAATGGTCAAGAGGTCATCTTTAGTCATCATCATCATCATCAACCCATAACGTCCCACTGCTGGGCACGGGTCTCTCCTCACTTCCGTGAGGAGGATTAGGCCATAATCCCCCACGGGGGCCCAGTCCGGATTGGTCTTTTTAGTAATCAAAGTAAAAGTCAAAACATACTAGTTGAAATAAAATCAAATCATGAACTGACTACAAAGCAATAAATTCTTCATCAATCACATAAATACCTATTTGTAGTACAATCCATACGTCAATCAATTGTATCCGTAACACAGCGGATCCGTAAGATACATTTTAGGAGTTCCGTACTCGTAACTAAACAATATCGTAAGACTATATCTTGGTAGTTACGTCATCAATTCTGGCGCGGTTTATCGGTGACGTCGGTTTCTGAGAGCTAAACAGGGAAGCTGTCAAATTTAACTGGAAAATTGGTGGAATTGATATGCAGGATGCAAGAAACCAATGGGTCATAAGATTTTCCGGTTCTCGATTGGTCTCATTCTGGTCAGAGTGTTAGTAAAACGGCTGACCAGCACATTATCTACATCGGATAGCCGTAAATAATTTCCCTGTTATGTGTAATCCTAGTTAGGGATCAGGACCTATGTATGCGATTGTGACTAGACCGAATGGTCCCTCAAACATCTAGATAATTATAGAGATTCTTGAGCAATTCCATACAGCAGTCACTATCTATTGATGTAACGTTTTCCCCGGTCTCTATTTATGTCCAGCTTGGCGTTCGACAATGACATTGCACGGCAATCGTTACAATCCAAATTTCTATTGAAACTTTAAAATTTTTTTTTTTATTTGACTGAGTGACGATACGAGCAAGTCGTTCACCTGATGGTACGTCTGGTACGATGGCTACGTCTGCGTATAACAGCTTCAGTGCCACTCAGAACTTTGCATTGCACAATCCTGCGTGGCACTGCACTGCGGTCGTCACCCTGAGACATCGACTCTAAAGTCTCATATGCCCAGTAATTTCGCTGGAAACAGTGCCCTTCAAACCGGAACACAGTAATGTTAGCACACTACTGCTTGGCGGATGAAAATCTGGCAGAGGCGTTGGACTTCCCCAGGCGGTCTCTTGCAGAAGAGGCCTCCCACTACAATATTACAGACTTTGATTACAAAGTTGATTGCCACATCAAGGAAGATTCAGGGAATCCAAAATTTAAAAACTTTCCACGTAAACCTTTTGAAAAATCATCAATCATAAAAGTCACCTGACATAATATAAAACAAGAAAGTCTTTAACCCGATAGTGGGTCAGAGCTGTCAATGGCGATTTTAATAACAATATAGGAAATTCACTTCACGGAAACAGCTTCTCCGAAAATAACCCGAAATGAAAGGACGCAATACCTCAGAATTTGCGCATCTCATTAGTATAATTTCTCACAGTGCCACCAGACAAAACCAATTTTCACAGGTTGCTTCTGGGTCAGCTAACAAAAGTATCATTTATTATTTTGACAGCGTTTTAGCATGAATAAGTAATAACTTAGCAATAAAAACAGCATTTGTGTGTTTGAATGACGTTAGCTGTATGCTGCTAGGGCAGCCATGATTTTCTCGTTTGACTGGACAGAACATTTTTAACCCCCAACGCAAAAAGGGGGGATATGAGTTTGACTTGTGTATTTGTGTATCTGTGTGTCTGTCTGTGGCATCGTAGCTCCCAAACGGATTCTTTATTTAATATTGCAGAATAGGCAACCAATAGACCGCAGTCTCACCTGCTTGTAAGTGTCGACACGGTCGAGGAGAGAGCATGCTTGCCTAGAAGATATCTATTCACTATCGACTTGAAGACTTTCAGATTATAGTTTTCGGGAAACACAGACTCTGGCAAGGTGTTCCATTCCATCGCTGTTTGGATTATAAATGTGGATGCAAATCGCTTCGTGCTATTAAACTCTCACAATTATCGGGTAGAAGATAATCAGGATAATTTTATTTTATCATATTCTACTAATAAAATAATGTAAGTTGCCAAGATTACTATAATATCAGAAATTGAAGTCCCCGCCGCGTCTGCCTGTCAATATGTATGTTTACGCTAATCTCATAAAATACTGTGAGAATTTTTTTTAATACTTTTTTTATAATATCTTTAAAAAAGGTACTTTTTTTGACGGTTATAATAAACAAATACATGATTACTTGCTTCCTTGTCCATTTAAAATAAACGTCGCAATGGTCACTCTACATTTGACCCAGTTTTCAGCGACAATTTTTTCCCAATAGAACCTAAGTCTTAAAATCAAGTGTTAGGCCTGAAATTAGCTTGTTACACGTCGTGTGTCTTGTGTGCTATTGGCAATAAACTTGTGGAGGTCACATCCAGACGACCGGTATGTGGGGCAACCGTTGCGCCTCGCCTTCACATTGAACTGACGGGCGTATTCTGTACCGGATGGCATTCTGGTGTTGGACCTGCGCAGCAATGTGAATGAAATTAATAACCGTCTTGCATATTATACACTTGTTTATAATATCAAGCGAATACAGTTTTTCGTTTTGGTGAAGAAAATCACTAGACGTGTGAGACTATAAGACCTTAAAATTGATGTCTTGGTGACGAATGCAGACTTTAAAGTTGATGCCGCGTAAGATTATGAAATGTAAAGTTCTGGGTGGCACTGTAACTGTGATGGTCGGACTTAGCGCTAACCATCAGGTGAACCATCTAGTCTCGTACTCAATTAAATAAAAAAAAGACTCGATGCCATAGTTTCATTGGCAAAGTTAACACTATCAGCGGCATACGCTTGGATGGGTGACCGTGTAGTAGCATATCAACTGAACGCTTCCGTATGCCTTTCACTGCGCTAAGGACCGAAAAAGATGGCACCAGGTAATGGTAGTGGAAAATACAGTTTGGGATCATCACGATGTTCCACAGTAATCAAATAGAGAAGGGATGCGTGAGTGAATACAATGCAGGCTTTAACCACCTTAATAATATGGGAAAAAACTTAGATTTTTTCTTAAATTTCAATGAGTTGACAGCTGATAGGAAGCGCCATGCTTGCTAATAACAGTTACAGTGACACCTAGAAGTTTGCATTGCATAATCTTCCGCGGCAATACACCGCGCTCGTCAACCCAAGACATTCGAAAATTTCTAAAGTCCTGTAAAACCCTAATCTCTATAGTCACTTATTTACATAAGCAAGCGGTTACAGAATAAGCCTGTCTAGACCTCGACCGTCAATTCGGTGGGTTTCACGCTGGTACTCGATTTTGCTATTTGAATACCACTTAGAGGCTGGTTATTTTCTATGAATTAGTGCCTAGAGGCCAGGATCTAGGCCACATCTACCTTTCTTGTGCTCAGGTCGATGAACCGTGCGTCAGATCTTTTCAAATTCATGTCAATGGGAAGTGCCTTCATTTTGGGGTATGGTTGTCACTTGGACAAGTTTCGGATTTTTTGTTTAGGAAATTAAAAACACTTGGCAAATTATGAATCCGTTGATGTTTATAGAAAGGTCATTTTCATTGGTTCTTCCACTTGTATGGCTTTTGGAAAACTGATTTTATTGTTGTAAATGATGCAAAAATGAAAAAATGAATGATGGTGAAGGAAAACATCATGAGGAAACCCACATACCTACCCGAGAATTATTTCGTAGGTTCGGAGGTTTTTTCGGTTTGGATGATCCACCAATCCGGACTGGGCCCCCGTGGTGGATTATGGCCTTACCCTCCTCACGAAAGTGAGGAGAGACCCATGCCCAGCAGTGGGCCGTTATGGGTTGATGATGAAATGATTGCTAACGTATTTCCATTTCCCAACAGATGTTTTAAGCATTACGAAGTGCTGAGTCAATAATGTAGCTTCAACTCTCCTAGTGCGAATGTTTTATTATAAATATTCAATCGGAAGTATGTAATCCACTCTTGATAAGAAATCCTCATCTCACATCTAACTGCTGCTAAAATCATTACACCATCAAGCTTTAGGGTCCCATCTATGGACAGTCAGAGACAAAAATAGCTGAGTTTCGAATTAACTATTCTCCGTACAAATGTATGTATACCCGACTGCGCGACGCAAAGGAAGGTATTGTGTTTATCAGTATTTTATTAAGTAAACCTAAATTGAAACTAAGAGTGACTTTACCTGGCCATATCGCGAATCCATACGATTAGTTAAATCAGTTGGATCGGTTTCTATCAACGGCTTACAGGTTCAGCGAGTTACCAATACAACCAAATACCAATGGTAGCGGGGTACCTTTGACTCTTGCTTCTCTCCATCCAAAGGTTGTCTGGAAGAGATCGCTTTGAACGATAAGTCCGCCCATTGTACCATATTTATGCCAATAAGTTATATTCTTTATGTACCTTGTGTATTTCTGAACCGGAGGCCTACCATGACATGTTATAGCGATTCAATTGAAGACCTAAACTGATCTGCGTCGCATAGTCGTACGTCTTATTAGCGACTCAATTTAGGTTGCTGCCACTTTCAACCTAAACTGGATCCAGTTTAAGTGTTCAATTGAATTGCTATAAGATGTCATGGTAGGGCTCCTGGTGTACAATGAAAAATTATATAGTAAGTAAGTAGAGTTTAGTAGTTAAGTATCTATTCTATTCTATTCTTATACTGATCAATTCACTGGTGTTTTTTTATTGTTTTATATGCAGTAGTTTTTGGTGTTGTGTTTGTGTTTTGTATATTGTGTGTTGTTTTATTAATTGTTTTGATTTTATTCAGCGTCATTTGGATTTTTGACTTCGATTCTTGACAACCCTATTCCTGACTTTTGTTTTTGTCTTTTTCACCTCGTTTACAAATAGCTCTGAACTAAATCTGAACACTAAGAATAACTGTTCAACTCCATTGTTTTGTATTAGTGGCTGACAAAGAGTCTAAATGTGTGCCAAAATCTTTATGATAATGCCTATTATGCCTTGCGTTTGTTCGGATTTCTTTGTGCGCTTGTGGACACTTCTAAATTAGCTTTTAGCCTACTTGCGATGAAAAGAAAATAACAACTGTGTTTGCTTTTTTTCAATAACAATAATAATATGTCAAAAGTAGAATTGTTTTACAATAATGATGTCAACATCTAAAGTCGATTCTCTATAAATAGGCATTAAGTTCTATTGTTTTAAAAGTTATGCTATATAATACTGTGCTAGAAATGAAAAAAAAAATGAAATGTGCTGTGGTTTGGAAATGAATATGAGACTAAAAGTTTTTTTTTTTTAAATTGAAACGAGCTCGTTGTTCACCTGATGGTAACACTAGGCCTGCCCATAACAGTTACAGTGCCACCCAGAACTTTGCATTGCATAATCTTGCGCAGCACTGCACTGCGCTCGTGACCCTGAGACATCGGCTCTAAAGTCTCATATGCCCCAGTAATTTCGCTGAAAACAATTGATGGATCTAATGACTTTACAGGTATTTTTTGAAGCGTAGCATTATACATTTGTGTAGACGAACGAACTGGTCTTTCCATTTCCTTATTATTATTCAAATGGAAACGAAGGTGGTAAACACGCAAATCTTGAATGGGGCTAAGACTTCTGCCAGAATAGATAACGAATTATTATGATTTCGTCGTAACATTTTTTTCAGAATTGCTTGAAACGGACCTTCTTTGTGTTTTGGTTTCGCGCGATTTGTGTATTTATTCAGCCAGTGTCAAGTTTTTTTTTAGACCTTATCAACTTCCTTGGACTCTTGGACCTTCTTTACACAAACCTCTTTACAAATAGTTCTTTCGTTGTATCCTCTTTACAAGAACTATTTGGGTGATTTCTGTCTTTACTACGGATTCATCACCTCTTCTCCAGTGACCAGCTTAACTTCATAGACTGAGGATACAAGGCGCCTTCCTGAGTGGAATTTTTAAAAGGGATCTCTGTATTCCTAACATGTTTGCTTTTTTCTAAGCATCTAGGTACAAATTGTTAAGTTTGTTTGGTTTTAGTTTTAAGTTTTCTTTATTCTGTGGTGTTTCAGTTAATCTGTCTACTTAGATTGGATCCTCACGGACCAGCTGGATAATCCTGTCTCCACAAAGTTTCAACAAAACGGTTCGTGGCCTCGCATTTCGCTATGACTTAATCGATGACACAAAACAAGAAGACATATTTTGCGGTTTATTCCCAACTGACCCTCTAGTGGGGACAATGGGAATTATTTTTCCCAATTGTTCCACTAAAAACGTTGGTATGGACGCTGAAAAAATATCATTCCCAGCGTCCCATTAAACTCACACTTAACTTGTTCAAAAAAAGACTGGATTCTTGAAAACAGAATAGGTACAGAATACAATAGTAAAAAATAAAATTAAAAAAAAATACTACCCGAGAATTATTTCAAAGATACGTATGTGATCTACCAATCCGGACCGCGTCCCCGTGCCTAACCCTCTTCACTCTCAGTGAGGGAGGACCCGTGCTCAGCAGTGGGACGATATGGGTTGATGATGATGATGATGAAATTACGAGATGCCACATCATTGACCAATGGGTGATGAATCGATGATAATTTAAATCGAACATACACAAAAGACAAGTGAAGAAGACAAGTGGTTTCAACTCCATAAATCAGAGAAAACGCGTGACCACCACCTCTGACATAAGCATCGCATGTTCAGAAAAAACTGAATGGCTCAAGTAAACATAAAGTAACCCGAAGGAAACCACACGCGTCTAAAATATACCGACCGAGTACGAACAGTGCAATAATCGTACCTTGACAAAAAGAAACCTTGAAAATGATTCATGGCGACCGGCTGCGGCTGCGGCCCGCCCGCGTGACGTCACACTCGCTACGTCACGCTACGTCACGCGGTCAACACGCCCGCGCCCCGAGGTCAACGAACGACCGCCACTTTATTTTGGCGCGAATAAAAACTCCGCCATCTTGAATTTCGTTCGCTATCTCGACCGGCGGCGGTGCTATAAAAGTTTACTTTTGATTCGTGATCGATTAAAGCAATAAATAATGATGTAACTGATTGACTTTTCGATGCGAGAAATTCAAATGCGTAAAATTCGTTAATTAAAATACGATGTCTCCAATATTTTATATGCATGTTTTGTTTTATTTTATGTTATATTCCGTTTGGAAACGATTTGTTACTACGAGGAAGCGACGGATAAGCGATGATAGTTATTTTTCCGAATCGAATTCGTGTTTAACAAAAAGGCAAAAAACAATAAAGTTTCAGCAAAAACCGGTCATGCAAGATATGACATCATAATAGGATAGGAGGACTGCAGATTTTTTTTATAGAGTCAAAAATATTCGACCGGACAACGAACCCTGGGCCAGCGAATCTCGACCCTGACCGGCCATGGACCCACGTGACGAATACGTGACGACTACGTGACGAAACGTGACGAAATGTAACCACTGGTGAATCCCAATTAAAGCTACTTCGAAGGCTTGTCTTGTCTATGCTCTGATTTACGACTAAACGTTCTTGGAACTTTTTGAATTTGGAATCGTTAAAAATAATAAAAAGAATGATATTATTGTTTGCGTTTGTATACCTACTCTTTGGTTTACATGTCTGTGGGTGTGTTCTCTGTGTGGGATAGTTTACATGAACGTATTTGAATATTTTTACTACACAATAGGCTTTTGCTATTTAAGAACATAATTTATAGACAAGTTTTACGATTTAAATTCGCAAAAATATAAAAAAAGCGGATGAACGCTCTAAAAATGTGTGTCATTGACCTGGAAGTGGCTAGATGGTAGGGGTGTTTTGGGTTCGGACGCAGATACGGATAAAAACATTGATTACGGATATTATTTTTAGTAGCTGTATTAGGATATCGTTTTTTTTATTAATTTCGGATAGTATACTGCGTCTACATAGAGCTTTTCCAAACATTGTATGTATCAAGTAAAATTTATAGGGAAAAACATCGAGGCCTACTCAAGCGATAAATCTTTTCCTTAGTTTAATTAGTAAAATGTACACAACGTAATGTACAATTGTAATTCTAAAATATATTGTTACGATATTAACTCCAGTATTGGTGAAGATATGATAAAAATCTTCCGTCTCGCCTTTTTATCCCAGTTACGGATACGGATATTTATGCGGATATATTTCGGTTACGGCTAGAATCCGATAGCTACGGTTACGGACGCAACACCCTTATTGGATGGCTAAATAAAATAGTTTTAGTTTTATATAGCGTCGACGACGTTTGCCCCTGAGTAACGTACGTGTTTACATTAGGCTATCATTGCCCAATAATGTGCAATTAGAGTTTGTTGAACTGTGGACGAATGCCTAATGCTAATGGGACGGCTGTTTACAATAATTAACTTTAATTCTTGGACGGAACTAAACACAATTGAGATACCTACCTATGGGATTGTTTGTACCTCAGATTAAGAGCAAGCCATAGGAGGAAAAATAAAGGCAACAGGTGTCTCACAACTCTCTTATTCACATCTAGTAATATAGCCTACACGAGAGTGAGTGAAACAGAAAACTTCCTATGGTTTTTGAAGTGAAACTTTTCTGTAATAATGCTCGACTGTCATGTAAGAGATGACACTTTCACATAAAGGTTTATTGAAAGAAGTTTGCAATAAGACAAAGAGTTCGGGAGTAAGAGGTCATCATAGAGTTTACAAAGGTATTGTATTGACATCCGTTCTCAGTTCTCAGTTTGATCACAGACTTTAACCATAATCAAAGGAGTATTTCATGAAAGTTTTTTATACTTTCATTATGCTTCGACAAGGCCTCGACATGGAACATTGACAGCTCGGAATGAAAGAGAAATAAGAAGGAATAGATTCACTTCTTACGCGTGTACACTAATCCCTTTTCTATTACATAAAGTATGGAACAAAACAAGTGAGTAACTAAACTAATCTGTTGCGAATTTAGTATGGATTCGTTTCACTTTAGCAGAACTTCCTTCCTGATTTTGAAAAGAAAATTTCCCTTTCAAGTGGTAATTTGTTGTGGTTATGAAAAGATTTTATTGCAGACCATACTTCGAAGTCTTGCATGGATTTCGTTTGGAACAAAAATATTTTTTTAAATTTTAATTCCAATTGTTGTGGATTTCCTGGGAACTAATGTATAAATAAATATTTTTCGAGATCAATGGGCTGTGGACTTATGGGAAGTTACCGTTAAATATTCCATAACTTGCCAAATATTCATCCGCCAAGAAGTAGCGGCAAACAATACTGTGTTCCGGTTTGAAGGGCACTGTTTCCGGCGAAATTACTGAGCATAAGAGACATTAGAGCCCAGCCAATGTCTCAGTGACGGTTAAGGACAGGCGTAACGCTTACCATCAGGTGAACGACTTGCTCGTCTCGTCACTCAGACAAATAAAGAAAAAGTAATGTAAATTCTTACGATGAAAATAGCCAAAACATTTGTACGCTGGAAATAGACAGTGAATCCCAGTGCTTACCACATACGCTCATCAAATAGTTTACCTTCGAATTGATTAATAAATGAATTGCTTGAGTTCGTCACCCCAGGCTAGGAGTGAACGACCATCGTCGTGGTGTAGCACGCAGGCCTTGAACTGCTAGCAGCTTGTATCGAAAGTGTGGCTTGTTTGCCAAATAATAACACGTCACACGTCACACGTCACTCGTCACACGTCACTCGTCCCCGGTCACACGTCACACGTCTGGGGCTATGTATCTGGAGACTATTCTATTCTATAACTTACAAAAAGTAATATGTGGCGAGACCGTAGACGGGTAGATTTACAGAAAAAATGTATGACTTTAAATGAAACCCATTAAGCTCATACTCTTTAGTATGCGCGCACGTGTTCTAACCACATTATCTAAACGGCGAGGTGAATGGAAGCATAAACATTGTTATGCAAGAGATAAGGCCATCCCAGTTTGGGACTTCGTGTGTTTTCGTATGTCTTCGTATGTATGAGGTCACATCACGTCTCAAGAACTTAATACTAGTTGTGCCTTGTGGCTTCACTCACATATTCCTATGTGTCCTAAAACGCCTGTGTACCAAATTTCATCAAAATCCGTTAAGCCTAAGCTGAATTGACAGAAACATAAAAAAACTCGAAAACGTCATTCGATCAACCTATCCCACTTCCACCATTCATCTCATTTAAGCTTCTGACGACTGTTATATAAGTCTACTAGCTGCGCCCCGCGATTTCACCCGCGTAGTTCCTGTGCCCGCGGGAATATGGGGATAAAATATAGCATATGTTACTCACTGTCAATGTAGCTTTCCATTAGAGAAAATTAAGCCGAAACTTTACATATTCCTATACATACTTTCACCCCCTATATTTATTTTACCCCCTCAAGGGTAAAGTTTTACAAACTTTGAATGTCAAATTTATTTATATCTAATCAAAAGCCTAAAAAATAAATTTCAAGCTTCTAGCTTCAAAAATGACGATACTTCCATACAAACTTTCGTCCCCTTTTTAAAAACCCTTAAAATGCTTTTTTCGCGATAAAAAGTACCCTATGTCCTTTCCTAGGCTCTAGACTATCTCTGTACCAAATTTCATTTCAATCGGTTCAGTAGTTTAGTCGTGAAAGAGCAACAGACACACAGACAGACAGACGGAGTTACTTTCGCATTTATAATATAAAAATTAGGGAAGTAGGAATGAGAGGCGTTGGAAGTTCAGGTAGGAAGTCAAGTCACAGGGTAAATTTAAATCGGCAGTAAACAGTGTTTTGTTAATGTTAGTTATGCTCAAGTTGTATGGAAGCTATCTGCGCAGGTACAGTCAATATCAAAAGTAAATGATGATTAGACAAGTTTCAAAAACCATTACCGGTATCGACTTATCATTATTATTTGCAATATAATCTGATTCCTTAAAAATTACTTAACTCCCTCCCTTTCTCTCTATTCAAAAGTTGATCTCAATTCTATGTTCACGCAGTCTTCAAGATCCACCATCAATACATAAATTTAATACCAACTCCACATAAAAACAACACATTCACAGCTACTTTACACACATAGCACACATGCATCCCTTACGCACCGCATACTTCATTTAACGTCACTGCATATGCACCAATCACTCACGCCTGTCAATCACACCTTCATTCTGTTGGTTGATTATGATATTACCTTAGACAACAGTTGAATCGACCTTCGTAAGCCCCCTTATGCTTTCAACTCGGTACGGGAACTGAACAAAATTGACATGCAAAATTTGACCTAAACACATCCATTCATACTATTAAACTATTTACTCGATTACTCGTAACAGAGTGAATTAAAGCTTCTGAAAAAGGTTGTATTTCAAAATATGACGCAAGCTTTTGTAGGACGAGATTAGTAATCGACAGATTTAGACAAGTAACGTGATATCATCCCGCATTTACTATAGCAGGTGAAGTTTGATGAACTGTGACAAACTGGTCAACTTGTGAGGTAAGGGAATCATTTGAAAATTGACAAATTATTCTTTTGTTTTCGTATTTATTCTGATAGATAAATATTTTTGAAACCAATTCCAATAGCAATTGCTAGAAATACACTGTACATAACTTTAAAAACTTTCGAGAAATAGTAAGTGAAGATGTTGATGAACTGTGACAAAGATTGTTCAACTAGTGACGCAGAGTGACGTCACGGAACCAAATATTGCTACGAACGGAGAATGAACCATGATTGGGATTAGGGGTGAACGAATCTCACCATATTTGTAAAAGTTTCGTAATATTGACTCAGGGTTGGACCAACTTCGTAGAAAATGTTCGATGAAACTTCAAATAGCTCATCAAACTTCATACTTTACTTAAAAAAAAACTACACCTATAAAGAGAATAGAAAAAAAAATCTCTAACCCTATTTGGTTTTGGGTTATTTGAAACAGATATTGATTTTAGTCATTGTTTTGAGAGAATATCAAAACATTTTACAACAAGACTTTCAGTCTGAGATGAGTGATACTTAAATTTAAATTTAAATAAGGAACGAGTCATTAATTAGGCTGTGATTCGTACAATAATAAAATGCCCGAAATTTAGGTACCTGTATATAATTTTACCCTAAAAATAAACGATTTTATTGAAAAAAAATATAAATCATTAAATAAGATAGAAATTCAAACAAAATTAAAATTTAATTGGATCTAAGAGACTAGGACGAACTTTTGAATGTTGTGTTCACAACAATAAATAAACATAATTAATGATTTGAAGACATCTTAAGATCAGCCTGAAAATCGAGGTGAGCGAATGAACTGTCAAACATGACGGGGAAGTGATGAAATTGGAGAAGTGCATTGACTTTGGTGTTGATGAACGATCGGTCAGAGTCCTACTGCTGAATTGGTTTACAACTGAAAGTAGGTATAGGGGGAACGAACGATGGTTAGCTTGTTAAAACAAATGACGAACAGGGAGTTACCATGTTTAAAAATTGTATTATTCCGTGTTTGTATTTTTTTTCTGTTTATTTTTATTCGTGATTTTTCTTTGTTCCGTGGTTTTTCAGTAAAGAGTTTATATATCTATCTTCATTTTTGTTCTGTGACTATTTCCGATACACTCTACCCTTTTTTAGGTTGTGGCTGCGCATGATTATTGCATTGAGCCAATGTCAAGTATTACAAAAAAATCAAGAATATTATATTTTCAAAATAGTCTTATATTCGAGACACAGCCTAGTCAGTCAGGTAGTCTAAAGTTTAGTCACTATTTAGTAAAGTGGTCAGACGAAGAAAACACACCAAAAACTTGACATTTTCAGTTTCCCGCCAAAAAAACCACACTTTGATTTTGGCTTGGCACGATGTGTGCATTCATTCAGTGCAATAAAAATTACTCTACCCATTGACTGTAACACTGCATGTAGATATTAAATTGGTAAACCATAGGTAATTATAATTACTTACTAGATATTGTTTATATGAGATGACCAGTTTCACGTCACATGAGATATATTATTTTATTTTCTCATTTGTTGAAGGTTATAAAAGAAACCTGTTTCGCCTACTCGCGAAAACAATATATTGTGTGTGACCTCGTCTAATTTACATAAAACTCCATTCATCGAACTGCAAACAAGCCAAATATAACTAAAACATATGAACATAATATTATTGATACATTTCATGTTGCTTTTTCACAACAATAGCTTTGAATTTCCAATTTGAGTGCCGCATGGTTAAAAGATTGTTTTCACCATACATAGGATCTTGTTACGTTCTAGAAAATATATTATTCAGAAAGGAGTATGTAGTTACTAAAAATACAGTCATATATGTAGGAAAGGATTTACGTAGCAGAAAATCGAGGTAGACATTATAATTATATCGGCTTAGTTAGCGCAGTGAAGTTTTTAGGGTTGAATATCTAACTTATATTTATTTGACTGAGTGATAGACGAGCAAGTCGTTCACCTGATGTTAAGCGCTACCCCTGCCCATAACAGTTACAGTGCCAGTACTTTGCATTGCATAATCCTGCGCGGCACTGCACTGCGCCCAGTAATTTCGCTGGAAACAGTGCCCTTAAAACCGGAACATAGTAATGTTTGTACACTTAAACCTAATTTGCAAGCTTTTATTATACTCTTTGGTATTAGTAAGGAATATGGAAATATGGGTTATGTAAGCTCAAATCATGTCAAATCGGTTCCCGTTGTTCCGACTTAGAATATTGCAAACCCATCTAGCTCCGATGACAACATAGGTAACACTCGAACTTATATGAATGAAAATTAAAATCGGATTAATTCGACATTTCTATTACGGACAAAATGTCATATGAATCTGTTTTTTTTAGGGTTCCGTACCTCAAAAGGAAAAAGGAACTCTTATATAATCACTTTGTTGTCCGTCTATCTGTCTGTCTGTAATTCTATATGTGTTATATAATACGGCTACTGGCTATAGAGACAGAAGGAATTCCTCGATGATCAACACCAGATTGATGGAGTCAAGACACATTTTGATCACATCGCAGTAGGTACCGAATCGTCCATAATAAAAGCCTGTCTGGGAAAATATATTTGCCAACAAAAACTAACCTAGTCATCAATAAAACGATCTACACAAGAACTGACAATGGACTGAAAGAGAAGCTTGGAGAATGTTTGAGAAGATAGAACATTCAGAACAGACAAATCAGTTATCCAAAAGCACAAGACTGCCCACAGACCCGCCTACTCCCAATGTCATATGACATAAGCAGAGGCACATCACGAACGCCGGCGTCATATAAACAAACGGAGCACGTGGTCCGAGCAGCGAACTTTTTACACGAGGTTACATAGCACTATATTTAATCTGTGACGGGGTCGACGACCGCAATCAACTTGCTATCGAGTGAGATATTGCTATCGATCGTCTTCTGTGTATGTGTAATGAGGGAGGTGATTTTCCGATCATTGATTTTGATTGTCTGTACTTAGTTGAATAGATAGGTCGCTTTGCATGATAGTTATGCGTAAATATTCCTCAGAAACATTTGGATAACAAATATAATTATTGTGGCAATTCCCAATTTTTTCCCCGAAAATAGTGTTCCGTTTTAGATATTATATTGACGCTCTACCTTCGATCGTGGGTACACCGCTCTACCGATATGAAGCTCTACCATTTCCATCCAAATCTGTTTTAAAATACTGGAAATTACCTAATAATATAGGTACCTACAAAAGAAAAATACACTCTACTTCGTGCTTAAAAATTCTTCCTTTCGCAGTCGGCTATAACTTTTACTTATACTACTAAAATACCTAGTAAGTCTAGCTAGTAAATCTGCATACATTTTATTTGAAAAGTTTGACCCTGACAGTTCAAAAGCTAGTCTAAGAATCATGTGTACAGGTATATTATTATATTTTAACAATAGGTATGTGTGAGTGTGTTTCTCGCCGGTTGTCCCAATCACGTTCCAATTAAAACAATCGCAGTTTGTTAACCTGCGACAGTGAGTTGCCACTTCTGAGGTTCAACCGTGATGCTATCTGTATGTGTATGAACCATCTGCATGGCAACAGGGCTTTTTTTTTAATGTTATATTTTGGCTGCGCATATTTTGCGCATTTAGCCTGTGTCTCGACTCTGTTTTGTTTTTCAGTTGGTAGTCTAGTCTAGTTGCAGGCAACGTTACATATCGCTAAAGTTTTTTTTTTAGTTCACTGAGTGACGTGACGAGCAAGTCGTTCACCTTACAGTGTCATCCAGAACTTTGCATTGCATAATCCTGCCCGGCACTGCACTGCGCTCTTTCACCTTGAGACATCGGCTCATGTACTCAGTAATTTCGCTGGAACAGTGCCCTTCAAACCGGAACACAGTAATGTTCGAAGTGTTGGTTTATTACGTTTTTTGGGTCGTTTTGAAGAGAACACGATATTCAATTTTTTTTGTGTTAGTATAAATAATTATTTTATTAACAAAAACAAGTTTGAGAAATAAAAAAGGAGAAAACCTACATATTTTCGGGTTCGGAAATATATCTTACTAGGTGACTTTTGGCGTTATCAAACGTCGCTTAGTACTGCGCAGTACAATATTGTAGCGTGCAATTTTATTAAACGTCACATAACTTTTTATTAATAAGGGGGCTGATCTTGATGCTGATGCTGAGGACCTATTGTGTATTCATGACAAATTCTCTACATCGTCATCGGCATCAGCTTTTGTCGATCCACTGCTGGACATAGACCTCTTCTTTATTGCTCCAAATTTTACAGTCTTGAGCTTTCCTTCCTCATGTTTGACCCAGTATGCGGACGATATCATAAAAAAAGACATAAAACTCTCGACACTATAGTAAAACTATGTGGAATTGATCTCATTAACACTATACCGTAAATGTGTCCCAGACAACATTAAAGAATCCATTGTCTGGAAGTAAGACCGAAGAGTTATGATCTAACTCCACTGTCCAAACAAATCGTGGTTCAGCAAGACTTTTTGGTAGGTAATTGTTTTTTATTTTAATTTGCCTCTTGCATATCTTACCTGCTCCATACTCGACCATACACGGTCGGACAAGTCGGACGTGACCCTCCTCACGTTTTCGGGATGACACATGCAGTACGCAAGTGTGTGGGACCAGCCGGAGGATGTAGAGCCATCAAATGTTAATCGGCTGTATTTCGCCTTGAACTTAATGATTCAAAGACCTTTGTTCCAGGAAAGGTTTCTCAAAATGTACATTTCAATAATTTTCTTTAATCATTTTCAGCCTTACTCTTACCCGCTCCTAGGTTCACTTTGCAATCAATTATTTGCAATTTTACTAGTAATTTACAAGTATAAGATAGAACCCTGCGTGTCGTTTTAATAAATAGTTACGTGGTTCTAAAAAGGTCCGACGGGTGTTCGAGCAGTTCCTATATACCCCATTACCATTGCCCCTGCCCCAGTCATCATTATCATCAACCCATAGCGTTCCACTGCTGAGTACGGGTGTCCCTTCACTTTCATGAGGAGGGTTAGGCCATAATCCACCACGGTGAAACGGTCCGGATTGGTGGATGACATACCTACATCAAAATTCTCGGGTAGGTATGTGGGTTTCCTCACGAATACTGGGGTATAAATAATATAAACAATAAATGTATCTACCAGTCCTTCTGGAGGGGGAATAACGCTGGAAACTGATGGTGCGGCAAAAACTTATAAATAATTCCAATTACTCTGATTAAATTATTCAAATTAATTAAAAATACTCTGGTCCTGTCTATCTAATCCTGCTCTGTGCCGTACTGTTTCCTATATTCAGATATCTCCAACGTATCACTGGGACTTCATCACTGAAGACCAGACCCATTCGCCTCCTAAATAAGGTGTAAGTTGTAACACGTGAACACCACCATAATATTTATTAAGGCAAAAAGTGCATTTTCTAAATCCCTATACGTCACAGCGAAACGACTCTTAATTTGAAATCGACGCGTTGATGCCTTACCTTGGTTCTTGTTGACGGAAAAAACTGATAGAATGTCCGAGTTAAGCCTTTGCAGGTAGTTTAGGGACGTTGGGACGTTTTACTAACGTGTGTTTTTCCCGATCGATCGTTAGCCGGAAATTGCCAAATCGATAGTGAAATATTTTCTTGACAGGTACATAATACAATCGCAGAATCATCGCTGCAATGTTGGCAATAAAATAATTTAAACCTAAAGATAAGACTTTCCTTTGGCAAGAGATTTGGCTAGGTTCTTGCCAAAAAAAGTAAATAATCTAGAGATATTTCAACAGGTAAAGTTTCAACTTCACTCCTAAAAGTCTTCATAGCTTTTAAGTAGGTACTAATTTATGATGTTCACAATACTAATATTTTCCTTTATTTTCTTTTTCGGAAATTTGGTACATTCACACGTAACAAGCCAGGCCATGAGCTCCAGAACTGCCCGTGCCTAGCGTGTGTGCGGTGGCACAATGCTGTAAACGCATAGTATGCCTATAGCAGGAGTGCGGGTTCGATGCCCGCGCCGCGCACGTGGTTGGTGCAACACCCTCGGACTTAAGCAAAAACCAGGGAAGCTACAGTGAATCACAGTCAAGTGAAAGGACGTACTCAGGCGGGGGGATTAGGGGCTATGAGGAATTTTCATTGCCGATGTTTATCCGAACTTTTATGAATATTTGTATACCTAGATGTTGAATTCAAATACTTTACCGTGTCATAAAGTTCAATTGTACACAAATGTTTAAAAATTATTTCTTTTGTCTGGTAGGCGCCAGACAAAACCCTGACCCAATATCTCCTGTCCATCAAACAAACGCACACATTCACATCAAATAAACGCTATTTTTACCATTAAAAGGAAAGTTGTGTCTAAGCTTGTTACTATTATCATAATATACGCAATTTTTTTAGCTCACGTGGTTTTTTTTTTGTTCATTGCCCTTATTTTATAGTTGCCCCTCTTAACTTAGTCCTGATTACACTCCTGCCCCACTTGCAACTGACATCGCATGGACTAATGAACGCTATTTATGTAACGAGAGTAGGAAACTATTGTCTACGTTGTAGAGTACGCGGAAATAAGCGTTTTAACAAAATATATGTATCAAGAATATTAATTAAAAAAAAAATTAAACGTTAAGTCATTAAAAAAAGTAATTAGGTTTTTTTTATTTGACTGAGTGACGAGACGAGTAATTCGTTCACTACCTGAGCTACGCCTGCCCATTACAGATAGCGCCACCCAAAACTTAGTGGGATAAAAAGTAGATGGTATAAAATTAGCTTCTTGAACTATAGTATTTTAATAGCCCCTAAAATTCTAGTCGTCATTAATGCCATTCTGATGAACCTACTAGAACCCACTAATACTCGTACTAAATCTAATACTCGTTTAATAATTTTCGGTTAATAAACAAGCAATCAATAACGTAAATGCTTTAATTAATAAAACTACGGCATTATAAGTGCAGTCAAAGAGATAAATCACTGGACATTCCTATTTACCAATTAGCTATATTGACGCAAAATACTCAAAATTTGCGTAGGATAGTAAATTGAAAGTTTGGAAATGTAGAGACAGTTTTGTAGCCAACTGTACCAATGAATTACGACCTGCAATTTCCTACAATGCACAAGGAACAATAAATATAACGTAGCTTATTAAACAATAAGGATTACCAACGACAGGAAGCCGCAAGGTACTGTCGGCAACAGGCCACTATGCTAGGAATTTTGATAAATATTACTAACTAGCACGCCACCGCGACTTTATCCGTTTATATCTTACTAATCTCTATGCTTAAAAAAATAAAAAATAGCCTAAATCTTTTTGGAATAATCCAGCTATCTAATACTGAAAGTATTTTTGGAATTTGTTCAGTGGGTTTCGAGTTTACTTCATACAGACAAACAAATAAAATTACACTCTTTAGTTGTACTATAAGTGGGATAACTAGCAAATTGCAGTTACTCAACCGCTGTGCCGGATTGAGACAGTGTTGATGGATCGGTTTACAATGGATGAGGAATGCACACTGTGAACATTAAACGTTAATACTGAGTAGAGTTTTAAAACATACAGCTTTCCGTTTTGAATGGCCAATTTAATTGGGAAAAACAAATGGAAGTGACCATAACTTATGCTACTTTCAATAATAATGATTCATCATCATCATCAAAAACCCATAACGTCCCACTGCTGAGCACTAGTGTGGGGAAACTTTCGTCAGGAGGATTAGGCCATAATCCACCACGGGGGCCCGGTCCATCCGCTTTAAATCAAGTCTATATCTTCTCACATTTCTTCAATGAATATGCGCAATTGTAGTAAAAACTTCTTATTTCAATAAAAATTTTAATTACCTACGTATATATATTTACAGTTGACCAAACATTTCAAAAGGGCTATATCCTCCTCTTTAGCCAACTCAGAGGGCCTTGAGTGGCCAGACAAAGGTTGACACAAGAATTCGCCATTACCACATTTGAAATCGATTGATCTAAAATTCAATGTTCCGCGCAAGTTATGCAATGCAAAGTTTTGGGTGGCACTGTAACTGTTGAGAGCAGGCGTACAGCTTACCATCGGTAACTAGAACTAACCTTCCTATCGCAAAAGGAGGCTAGTAGGTTCATCATCAACCCATATTGGCCCACTGCTGAGTACGGTTCTCCAAGTTTCCGAACAGAGACTACAGAGTACTTGGTAATTAGGCCGTGCATCGGCCCTTTTTGCATGAGCGGGCGGGCGACTGCGGCTACTCCAGCCACCCGATGTCCTCCAGGAAGTCCAGCAACTACAGAGTTCAAGTAATTTGTGTTTCATTCAAATCTTTTCAACAGTTCATTCGCCATCCAACCGCAGTCATAAAAGTACATAATATAACCATAATCTAGATTATGTCATGGGATTACTAGAGCTTGAATAATAGCATTTCACTTGAGGTCAGCCTTTGTTATGCGTCCTGTCGCTGCATTAGGCAGTTCACGCACGTCCGCAGACTATTCTCTATGCTGGACGCTGTCCTAGCGCTGCCGTGCATACTTGGCCTAGCCTAGAGACAAAGTAGGAACACTATGATTAAGGTGTCCTTGATTTTCTTAATGGAAGAAAGAAGCAACGCATGGAAAACGCCCCGAGTGTTAGAGGTGTCCAGTCCATAGGCGGCGGTCCATTTATTGGACGTCTGGTTGTTGGCCGCTCTATCATGTAAAAAAAGTATGAAGATAGCTTAACAAGCATGCTAAATTATGTCTTTGAAACACTAAAAAAAAAGAAAAAATCGTCAGCACTTCAGCTACCAGGGTTGTGACCATTGACCACCCAAAAAAACCATAATGAATAGAATTTCATTTAAAAAAGTCTGACGCGAATCTCCTTCCAGCACGAGCTCAAGTGCAAATTCATCCTATTTATTTTCATTATTATTATTACTAGCCGTGATCATCCCACTACATGGCAAAGGCCTCTAACGTTTATCCTATAGAAAACTCAATTGCAATTCGTCCTATAAATATCTCAAGCGCCAATTTGTCCCACGATAAGGCTCGAGTTCAAGATTGTGTTAAATACAGCTCAACTTCAAGCTTATTCTACAGACAGCTTAAATCCAAGTTTATCCTTTAAGCAGCTGAAGCCCAGGTTCAACTGTAAGTTGGTCCTATAGACAGCTCAAGTGCAAGGCCTAGGTCGAGTCCTTGATCATCATAGCTACCCTACGTGGCAGGTCAATGGTGCACTGGACTAAGGCGCAGTCAGTCTGCAGGCACCGCGCCAACTGCTAATGCATTTCTTGTAGATTAGTTTGCGTAACAGAGGATATAAGTAATAATTTGCTATAAGAAAAACCGTCGTTTTATTAGATACAAAAAAAATTATACTGTATTGACTAACACTACTGAACAAAATGTTATTTGTTTGAGATCACTGTAAAGATCTAGCCTTCTTATATGGTATTACTATTTTTGTTTCGTATATACAAATATAAGAGTTATTTGACAAAAATCTATTTCGAAAAGTTCAATGTAACGAATCGACAGTCACATGCGGCTACCGCTCCGTCCTTCAAGAAAACACCAGCAGAAAAAAGAAAAACGCGAACGCAGCCGTAGCGCGCGACTAGTTCCCTAATTGCAAACTCTGCATTTCTCCTACCCTACACCCTATGCTCTACCCTGATCACGCGTGTGCATAGTAAAAGTACTTTCGTTCGAGGCCGCATTATCATTCAAGCTGGACGTCCATTCCTGCGACGGAGTACCTTATGTCACCATTCTGTCACCACCTACTTTTAGAATTGCTTTGCAAGTGTTTGTTTCTAAGGACTAGATAGATCTAAGCACATGCTAAACAAAGGTACGTACAGTCGGCTAAGCGAGGACCGACGTTTCTATAAGTCAAAAAGCAATAAATGTTGACCAAGCGGATGCGCTACACTTTACATAGCAGCGCTCTTCTTCGGCAGGCGTTCTACACTCACCATAAACATCATCAACCCATATCGTCTCACTGCTCAGCATGGGTCTCCCCTCACTTTCGTGAGGTTCTTCGGTAGTTAAGTGGTAAGTATCCCCGCCTGTCCTACACTACGTTTGCCTAAACGCGGTCTCCACTCCACGTTCATTGAATGCTGCAAATATAAGTGCTATTAATTATACTTTACCATTGCAATAGTTACTTTCTTCTGATTCACAGCCGTTCTTAGTACTAGATATAGTGTTTCCCTTCCCTAAATAGAAATGACTTGCAAATAGTATTAAATAGTACCATAGAGTACATACAAACGGATGTTACACGTTCGCAAGACGTGGCGCGAATGTCCTAATGCATATTTACTGTTTTTATAACGTGAGAATGACAATTAATATTGCATGGAGTATGGGCATTAGGGTAATGTAACGCGTTCATGATATTTAATGTTTCTGGGGAATTTATAACTTGGAAATAATTAAATTAGATTTGACAAAATTAACTGAACTAATAACATCTAAGATCGCCCATTGTGACACTAATTGTTAAATAAACTTGCTTTGTTCCAGTTTTTCAAGTTTTCTTTGTGCTGTGGTGTTTGAAAAAAAAGAAAAAAGAAAAAACATTTATTCTGACACAACTGAACACAACAGCGAACAACGCTTATTGAGAGACAAGACAAAAAAAATATTAAAACACACGATGAACATAATAGAAAGAAACAAAATTGAAAATATTTTTTTTTTTTGAATTGAATTGTTTCAATAAAGAGTTTATTTATCTATCTATCTATCTATTTAACACTGACTGCTGAGCCGTTTTGCTTGTCTAGCCACGGGTGCGGCTCTGCACGCGCCATGGTGTTTGCCCATACAACAAACACACCAGTTGTGTTTTCCCGTACTCGTGGCAAGTTATGATAAAGACGACAGTTGTGTTTTCAACAGTGAACGTGTTAACTCGATCTGCTGTATGATGGATCGACGAAAAATTATTGCATGCACCAGCATATAGGCAGTGAAATACAGTGAAGGGTTTTCAATAATACCTTTAAAACAACTACGAATGAAACTTATACCGCGTTGTCGACACTGGCCATTTATTATCATCATCGTAAGCAGATCATTCGACCCACAGCAGGGTAAGCCCCTCTTCTTACGCCATTCATCACCCCAGTTTTGTTTGACTTAATGAGGTGCAGTTCTGAAAGTGTTTCTATATCTTAAACCCATCCAGAGTTGGATCCAGGATTCATTTTCGGAGGAGAGGCATAAGGGCCAGACAAATGATCGCTATTTTGGTAATTGACAGTTCTAAAAGTGCATCGTCTATTTACAACGCATCAGTCCCTTATTATTTTCACGCATACCAATGCAAACTACTGTCCTTGTAACACAAGGACTGACATCATTACTCACTGAGGTTTGCGTTGAATTACAAACGTCAACCGTCAAGTACTGCGCTACCTCACATCCTGTCCTATATTCTATTTATAGGTGGGAATAACCATAAATTTCTTATGTAATGGTAAGTTTTATGTGGAAGCGAAGTAGGTAATTGGTATTTTACTATTGATTTTTCGTTAGAATAATTTATGAACAGAAAAAAATTGTTTTAGATATGGTGTGTTATTGCTTCACAGTTTTTTTTTTTGTTTGTTTCAATAGTTTTGTTCTGAGCTGGACTGTTTTGGAAGAAACATCGTGGTGATAGAATTATTCAACTATATCCCAGGGGAGCTTATACAACCATACCGATTGATATTAATTTGTTTTCCTAATAGAGGTACTAGTTAAGTTTCCTTGTGAGGAATCTCCGAAGCTACTAATCCGAAACTGAAAATCCTTTCACTAATAGTAAGCTAGTTCCTTCTAGAGTACTATAGTTTAATTTTTATCTCTCGAAAATGCAAAGTTGATACGGGAATTCCGCGGGTGAAACTCCGTGGTGCAGATGGAAACTTATGAAATGAAAGTTTACAGATCACCGCCAGATTACCATCGATCTATCAATGTATTCAAACGCCACGGAGATGATCCTGTCTTGCACCAAAGCTAAAACTATCTAGCGTCAAAGATAAAACCAGCCAATAAAATCTGAGATGTGGTGAACTAGGGTTCACCACATTCTGCGGAAGGCGCGGAAGCAGCGAGCGCGTTGACTTGTCGACTTTCTCTTCCGCAAGAAAACTGTTGCCCGGACGTCGGCGATTTTCCGCGCAAGAGGTGCGGAGTGCTTTGCCGTGTCTGAAAATTAAAAGCTTTTAGTTGCCTTTAAATTAAATTTTATATCATTAACGGAACTAGTCAAAAGGAGAAGATTACCAATAAAAGGCGAGCTTAACGATAAACCGAATGAAAGCTCACCGTAGCGTCGCTTTGGAACTGTTCGGCTCATTTCAACTAGATAATTATTACATTCGATGACAAACTAACTTAATATTTTTACTTTAGCCTTTAACCTCTATCTCAATTGCATATCAATTTCTCGATCGTGAGTTTTCTTCACTGTAAAAACGCAAAAAAAAAACGTATGATACCACCCATTGTGACACTAATTGTAAAACTTGTTTAGTTCTAATTTTTAAGTTTTCTTTGTTCTGTGGTGTTTCAATAAAGAGTTTATCTATCTATCTATCTATCTATCTATGATAAGACTATAAAAATACTATAAAATCTATGGTAAACACGCTTAGCTTCAGATGGGAGTGGCCCTCAACGACTGCTGCCAAAACGCCAAGAAACAAGAATTTTATTTATTTATTTAATGTCATTGCATACGATTGGCAATTGTCCTTCTGGTCAAGAGGGGTAGGTAGCCAGTACTACCAAGTTCCTACCACCAAGTGCACAATGTTCTCATATCGTATAAAAACCAAATTGTATTGATTGAATTGTATTAAACCTAAAAAATAATTGGATGCCCTTAGAAGAGCCGGCATTCGATGGGAAATGCTGGCCTATATTCTATTAATAGTTAGGCTGCGGACTAGTTCCACCATTTTATTGGCTATAAAAACATGCTCGGCATTTTATGTTCCACACTTTGCTGCTAAGTGAAGCATTCAGAAGCTTTTTAACTCGGCATTGCTATTAAATTCACTCGTCAGTGCCTACTACTGTGACTTGGGTTTTCTCTGGGGGCAGTTTTACTATGATTACTGAATATAATCAGTTAGGTATAACATAATAATAACACACTGGCTAATTGTTTTTTTTTTTATATTACTAAGTAACGAGACGAGCAAGTCGTTCACCTTATGGTAAGCGCCAGGTCCGTCCATAACAACTACAGTGCCACCCAGAACTTTTCACTACAAAGTCTAGCGCGGCACTGCACTGCGCTCGTCACCCTGAGACATCGGTTCTAAAGTCTCTTAACTGTCTTTTCAAAAATCTCTATTCGCATGGACCTCGAGGGGACACTCATGAAATCACTACCTATCGCAGGCATACCGCGTCCGAATTCTACAGGCAGCACTGTTCAGACTCACATAGCATTACGCGACAATGTATTTTACTTAATGGATACTTCCTGCATGTTCCCACTTTCCTGCCACCATTACGCGACAGACAATGAGCGGCTGCCGCTGCAAATTGCAATAGATGTCTATCGCAAATTACATAGTATCTCAGTATCAGACAAACTAGCATGAAGTCGGAAGCTGAAGCCAGTGAGAAACACTTACATGGCAGTAAATTGAAAAATCCTCGAGCGATCGATTTCGACGTTTGTAGTGACGGGTCGCATGATCCGTTGAGACACGGACCGCGGTTAGTCGCATCCGATAAGTCCGAAAAGTCCAACTCTGCCACCAAAGGCCGGAACTATCTCATTCGACAAACAATTGTATGACTTGTGAGTCACGTGACACAGAACTACCTAATTTTCGCATTCGATTTACCTGTTACAGCTTCACTTCACATAACACACCATAACAATCTTTTGTTCCATACAAATTACCTATGACTACACTAATTTACATGTCTCCTCCTGCCCCCATTCTAACCGTGAAGTTTTAGAATCAAACACAAAGTAAGGCCTTTGTTTCACTGACACAGTTTAATAAATGAATGCGGAAAAAAGATATTACTCATTTCCAGTGAAAAGATTCAAATTATCACATACGCTCGTATTCTTAGTAGTCTGGAGTCCGATCTTACTCTTAACTTATAAATCGGCCAAGTACGAGTCGGACTCGAGCACGAAGGGTTCCGTACTTTGTTGTATGGGAGCCCGCTTAAATATTAAATTTATTATAATTTAATTATTTATTTATAAAGTTAATATATAACTAAATACTCTGTGAATATTTCAAGCGTCTACCTGTTGCCATTATAATTATCGAGCAAAAATGGGAAAAAATATCGCGTTTGTTGTATGGGAGCCCCCATAAATATTTATTTTATTCTTATTTGTTGTTATAGCGGCCATAGAAATACATCATCTGTGAAAATTTCAACTATCTAACTATTACGGTTCATGAGATACAGCCTGGTGACAGACGGACAGACAGACAGACAGGCAGCGGAGCCATAGTAATAGGGTCCCGTTTTACCCTTTGGGTACGGAACCCTAAAAATCAGCAAAGCATGCCAATGACCCGTGAACTCTGAGCGGCCGCGCTGCCGTCTATTAAAGGGATCCGATCGGACAGTCAGTAATCATTTTCGAACACATAATTAGCTGATCTTTTTGTACATTTTTTGCTGTGAAGTTAGCATGTTGTTAGAAGTTATTTTTATTTTGTGATGTACCTAGCTACCTAATATAACAACTCTTTGTTAGACGATGTACCAAGGTTGTAACTTGTACCTAATAATTATGTATAATTAATTGTTGCGTTTGGCAGTGCCTAAGAGTACCTATCAGATTCTACGTTAGGTTACGCGATTACAAAATGCCATTATTAATAAATATCTGACATGAAAAATCCTTTTACGCCCTCCTAAATTATTTAGTTTGAAGCTAAAAAAACGGATTTTCGTAATCTTCTTATTCCTATGTTTTATATATTGATTCTATGACCCTTTTCTGGACGTTCAGGTAACGATGTCTAAAATAAGACTTGATGGAATTACAACGACGACGTAGACGACTTTCATAGAGTTGAGACCAAGCTTCAAGCAGCGAAATTCTGTTGCAGTGTAAATACCAAATAATTTTGTTAAGCTGTGGTTCATAGAAGGGAAATTACAATTCATCCGTCTCCAAATCATCTCAAATGCAAATACCATCGTTTCTAAATCAAGTGTTCTCTTCAAGCGCATCATTAATACCCACTTTCTTATGTTAATATGAACATAGAATGACCAATGTCCATTGAAGCGTACACGATTGCGCTCAATAGCTTCCTGCACATTACACGCGCACAATGGTACCATTCAACCATAATCTCGCCAAAAATAAGTTAGAAAAAATGTCTAAGATCAATAATGTTCCGAATAAAAAAAAACGCGAATCTTGCAAGGGTTGTCTCTGGAGATTATCGTTTCGGGAAGTTAGCGCCTTCTTTTTTTTTTATTAGGATTTGTGGCAATCGGGTTTTGGTCTTTCTAAGGCGAATGAAAGTTTAAAAGGGTTGCCATTGATAATATTATTTTAAGTGCTTACGTTTACAGTGTTGTCTGTGTTTAACATGATTTATAATTCGCGCGTGAATAGGTGACACAGACAAAATTGAGTTAACAAGTTAGTTGAGTTAAGTTGTTTGACAGCCTAAATTTAGCCTAGATCTTGCCTAAAAATTTCCTATAGAAATTTCCTACATTACTCATATTAGTCATACCATAGGTAATTATTCATCCATTGAGGGCTTTCCAACAATGAAGTAAGTTTTTTGTAGAATACAATATTTTCCAAACAAGTTTTTATTGAGTACGTACTCGGTACGCTACCTACCGAGTTTAAAAGTTTACAAGTTTATCAAAATGAACCCAGATGCATTACGACTAACGTTAATTACTGAGAAGTTCCTTTGTTTATAGTTTTAGACATATATCATCAGATCAGCTCGCTGTTACCACAATATTGAATTAACATTCAAATATGAAAAGCCTCCAAAATTTAAACTCAATTCAACATCGGAAACTGGATCAAAATTTTATCCAACATTCCCCTAATACTGAGTTAAATACAAGCAAAATTAACAATTACCGAAAAAAATCCATATTCACGTATTTACTTACATCGAAGTTTGTTGCTAGAGCAAATATAATAACGAAAAGGTCTTTAAGAAAATACTTTTAACAAAAGCCGCAGCTACTAGTGGCGGTAATCTGTTCAATCCTTTAAATAAACACTTGAATGCCCACTTAGAAGCCCATTCTTCCCGGGTAATCTTACCACCCAAGAATGGTAATACTATAAAAGCGTAAACTCACCCAGTTTTGCACCACTAAACACGAAATTAAACGACAATATTCTTTGGTATGTTACACGACATTGCAATAATTGTGCTTTTTATATTTTTCATTATACTTTTGGGTGGCATCTCCTTTCACAAATTTGTCCAAGTTAATCGTCTTTCGGCCCACTGTGCGGCATTAGTGAGTTATGTGCGCGTTTGTGTAAATCTTTATCCTAATTGGGAACGTTCTTTAATGATTTGTGTTAGACCTTTTATGTATTATTTAATAAACCGATGAATTGCCGGTAGCTGCCTATTTCAAAGCTGTTAGCTTGTTAAGGCCAATTGTTTATATCCTACTGTAATATTATAAATGTCATAGTATGTATGTTTGAATGCTTTTTACTCGATCACGCAAATACGGCTGAATGTTTTGAATGAAATTTGACACAGATAGTTTATCAACTGGATTTACACCCAATCCTCCTTAGTCCTTCATTTTTTGACGTGACACCGTCTAATAAATCGATGAACGCCGGCTGCATGCACGAAAAAGTTGACACAGTATCCCGTAACGCTCATTGGCTCGTTACGCTCATTGTATGCTTGCGCCGCATCTATCTCTCTTCTCTTCTCGACAGGTTAATTATTCTTGCATTTTAAAAATCTGATTACTGGTATAATTTCAAGTATTTATTATTTTATTATTAAAAAATGATTCAAAAAAGTATGCAATCAATTCATCAATGTTTTGTTATGACTTTGTCACGTTAACATATCGTCCATGAACCAACTTTACAGACAACTAATTTTTTTATATCCTTATTTGTGTAATTATTAGTATGTATGTATTGCTATTTTGACACTGATGTCAACCAATCCAACTCTATGTCTACTCTTTCTTGTCCATCCAAGGGTTGTCTGTTAGAGATTGCTTTAAGCGATAACACCGCCCATTGTGCCTATTATTTAGCTATGTTTTTTTTTTGCTATATTTCTTCTTGTTATACGAAAGTGAGGGGAGACCCGTGCTCAGCAGTGGGACGATATGGGTGATGATGATGATGTATCTTCTTGTTAGTGTCAATAAAGAGTTATCTATCTATCTATATATCTACTCATACACGTGGTGTGATGATAAGCGAAAATGTGCTGTATGATAATAGTGATAAGGTGGGGCACGTGCGCGGATAATGACTATATTATGTATGATGTGGCTAAGTTAGTGTGGAGATGGACTTTGCAAGACGCGTCCATGTTAAATAAATACGAGATGCATAAAGAGTCTTGAATCAAGACTGGGTGTACAGCATGAGTATCTCAAAGTGGCCGTTTGTTAAATCGATCATAGAGGAATCTAAAGCGGTGGTAGCCTAGTGGAAGAACATCCGCCTTCCAAGGAGAAGGTCGTGAGTTCAAATCCCAGAACAGGCACGTACCAATGTGTTTCTATAAAATATATGTACGTAATAATGACTCGCTTTTCGGTAAAGGAATGAATCCGCATTATTTAAATAAATAAATATCAGATCAAAAGAAATTAATCCATCTCCAATTTTACTAAGCCTCGAACATAATTTTACGGACACTCAAGCTAAGCGCATATTGTCCATCCATCATGCATCCATGCAATTGTGTTGTTCACTTCATGTTCATGCTTGTAATTTTTTTTATAATAATGTACTTTTTCTTTATAATGTTTTTTTTTTAACAAAAATACCCGGTGGTCAGTGCCAAGGTGGTTAAATTATTTGCGACATATCCGCATTTTTTGTAGGATAGAGATGTGAAATTATATCGATGTTTGATTTGGAGTTTCTCGGAAAGAATTTGAGCAATGTGCATGTGTCATTTTTGGCGTGCCAAATAGCTTATAGTATTTTCGTTTAGGAAATCCGTTGCTAATAGAAATGGGTTGATACTTGCAATGGTTTGTATTATATTGTTTATTGTTTTTCAATAAAGAATTATTGTTTTGTATTTTATCGTATTGTACGTTATAAAACTCTCTCTCTCTCTCTCTTGTTTTGTTATGAAAGAGATCGTGAAAATAACACCTTATTTTTGAGAGTAACTTCTAAGTTTACGTAGGTAGATGCAGTAAGAATAAGGATGAGGATGATGAAAAAGATCTGCTTTTAAATACCAAAAAGTTTCTGTTTAGTTGTCTTCGGAAATATAATGTCACATTTTAAAGCTGTGTGTGATACCACCCATAGACATAGTACCTACTTACTTTATTAGTATAGTCGATATAAATCGATATCCACAGTACATCCCTAAAATCCTTTCTCCATACTTTCATAACTAATTTAACAAAAAAAATCGTCTCCAACTGCCCTCGATCGTTGAGCTCGACTTTAATCCTCCTTTCTTAACAATGGCAACACGCTTGACCATATTGTAGACAAGATTTGACGGATGGGACACCTATATGGAGGTACGGGAGAATGAAAGTGTATGTATTTTTTTGGCCAAAGGTGTGTACGCTTTTGATTTTATCTGACTATCCAAAGGAGGTAAGTTTTTAAGAGATTTTTTGGGTATTTAGCACATATATTTATGAAATACGATAAAAATACGTACTTAGAGTATGTTTATTGATAATATAATATATTATTAAAAAAAAATTACAACCATTTACATTAATTAAAATAATATAAAATAATACCAAAATTATTTCAGTACAACGTCAATGTGTGCGTACCGTTTTACTTTGATAATAAAATAAAATAATAATTAAAAAGTATAATTATGCAGTCAGTAGTCATTTATCTCATCTTAACTAATTGCTTGCTCAACAAAATACCAGAATCCTAAAACCTAAATAACGTATCCCTACAAAACCTCACCACTACCTTTTTATTAAATGGTCAAAAATGATAGATTACCTTACAGACCTTAAAACACGAAATCAAGGACAGCAATATTTACAAACAAACATGACCTCAACCTCAAAAAGAGCGTAAACAACATTTTAGCACGCTCTAGATCGGGCGAATAATGCGAGCGAATACATCATGTCGTTACACCGAATGGGCTAAAAGCGAACTTAATGTTTGGTCATTTGTAACTCCTAATTGTGGTAACAGTGTTAGTGAAACTTTTGTTGTGCTTTCGGTGAACTAGATGCGATACTCGTAACGAAATCGGTGTTATGATAAACGTCGATGTTACTGTTGTGTTTGATGAACGTGTTGGTGATTTAGGGAACACGAGTTTACTTATGTTTGAATACTAATGTTAAAGAGCGCATGGCGATTACTTTATTGCAACAAATTGAATTTATAACTGATTGGAATCTGTCATCAGAGCTTAATAACTAGAGTTAGTTAATTATGGTCTTAATTGAAGGTCCTACATGTCGATAATAATAGACCTTATTAACAATCCCTAAAGAATCCCTTTCACCTTCTGGGTCTAGAGTCAAAAGGGGTAAGGTCCAGAATGTGCACTTTGGAAAATGCGCAATAGGTGCACTTGTCTAAATTTCCATTTCTCCTAACGGGCACTTTACATGGCTGGCACTTTTTTTTCTCAAAATGAGCACTTTGCAAAATAAGAATGGGAGCTTACGCAAAAAAGTTATTTTTGAAACACCATACCCCATTGTGTAACCCATGTGCAATAATGACTATATTTCATCAAGAAAAATGAGTATAATGGCAAAAAATAAAACGAAAGCTCAACATACAAATTTTATTTCTTATCTGTGGCATTATCACTTTCGGCGTCCTGCACCAGAAGTCGCGCGGTGTGGCCAGTGTCCAATGTGTGGATTTGCGAATTAAGGGCCATTCCTCGCATTGTCCGCCCTGATGTCCCGCCACCTTGGCCCTCGCCGCTGAAGGCTTACACCACACGACACTCTTATACAGGGTGTAGCGGAAACACCATACAATTTTGAACTTGCAATTTATTAAGCTATAGGTATATCTAAAGCGTAAATGCAAGGGATTTCTGAGATTCAAATATGTTCAGCGCTCGGCTGTTTGAAATTTCGGCCATGCACCACTTAATTTTCATAAGTTAGGAGCAGATTTCCAAGACTCGTACGTTTGAGAATTATTTCAGAGGCATGTGATTTACCAATCCCGACTGGGCCGCTGGGGTAGATTATAATAATAAAATAATAATACAATAATGATCAATAATAATTCGCCTAATCCTCTTCAAGGAAGTGAAGGAAGACCCGTGTTCAGCAGTAGGCGGATATGGGTGGTGATGATGATGTGCAGTTTCCTATCGCTCCCTGCTTCGAAGGGCATATCTTGGCGGTTATCACTCGATATCATCAGAGGGCGCCTTGGGCGGTATCACAAACAGCAGTATCTGCCACTACCTCACTTGACAAACAAAGAACAAGCGTTCTCTAAAGGTATGAATGAATGAATGAATGGATGAATGAATGAATCATTGAAAGAATGAGTTATTGTCAAAAAGTTAAGTACTACTAAAAAAGTATGACGATATTATTTCGCCCAACTTAAAAGTTGAAGCCACATTTCCTATTTCCTTAGACACATTGAATCCTAGTTAGATAATGTAACTTTATGATAGTGACGTTATATTTAATTGTTTAAAATTGGTCACACCATGTATACAGATCGTTCGTACATCGGTCATTCATGTCCAGTTTTTTCCACCTTGTCCGTTCACAATGAGACAAAACGCAGGCGGCTCCAAAACGCACGGTTTATTAACTGCCCACTATAGGGATAATCCATACAATAAGTATAATAACTTGGCTGTAAAAAATGTTGCCAGTATTTACCACTCACAAAAAAAGTGCATGTGTCGCGAAGAAGCAAATCGATAATAAAGTATTTATGGTGGAAGTTTGTTTTGGAGATGTCAGGACTTATAATGATGTAAAAATTAATGATACTTCTCTCAATGTATTGTAACATCACAGTGTAAGGAATTGTTAGGTCGTGGTAGTACTAACTATGAACGTGTCTTTTTGTTTAAATTCTCATTTAAAAAAAAGTATTGCGCAGTACGAAGCGTTTTTTTTATGAGTAAGGCCCTTAAATTAGCACCTAATTTATTTATTAGTAAGTTCATTTTTTATTGAAGTTTTAATTTTCTTACCCTCATAAATCGGTCCTCTAGCGAAAAATACCATTATAAATCTATGTTTAATGCAACTAGGCACCCATGCTTTGGAAAATGATCCAGATCTTACCATTTAAGTCTAAACACTTACTCATGTAATTATTATATTCTGTTTTTTGTGAGCTATTTAATAAATCAGTCATCATCATCAACTCATAACGTCCCACCGCTGAGCACGGGTCTCCCCTCACTTTCGTGAGGAGGGTTAGGCCATAATCCACCACGGGGGCCCGGTCCGGTTTTATGGATAATACTTGCATCCGGAATATTTCTCGGGTAGGTATGTGTGTTTCCCCACGATGTTTTCCTTCGCCGAAAAGCGATAATTACGTACATAAATTTTACAAGAAACACATTGGTACGTGCCTGCACTGGGATTTAATCTCACGACCTTCTCCTTGGAAGGCAGACATTCTCCCACTAGGCTACCACCGCTACACTTCGCTACTATCCTACTAATATTATAAATGCGAAAATTTGTGGGAAAGGATGGATGGATGCTCCTCTTTCACGCAAAAACTGCTGAACGGATTCGAATGAAATTTGGATCGCAGGTAGTTTATAACCAGGATTGAGTAATAGGTTACTTTTTATTCAGATAGTATGTTCCAGTGGGACAAAACGGGAACTAAGCGGGTGATGCCGCGGGGCGCAGCTAGTTATTATTATATTATTATTATTAACATATCGCTCATTTGCGTTAAGAGCGTGTTATCTCACACTCAGCTCGTGAGATGACTTGTTCTTGCCCCAAATGAGCGATATACCTGAATTAACATGACCACCGAAGGTTTGTTTCGCAACAAATGATAGAATCAATGTATTGATGTAGGGATTTATTTATTTATACCGTCCGACCCCCTCGCTAGCACATTTGTACTAAATATCTTGATTATTCTCATTCGACGCCAGAAGGCTGAATATAGAGAGTTCTCTTTTGAAACTGACATAACCGCTTCCCATTTAGGTTTGGGCTAGTTCAAGACCTGTCTCACTTGGTATTCGCACGTTCACTGCTGAAAACACAACTGTTGTGTTTTTCATAACTTGCCACGAGTACGGCAAAACACAACTGTTGTGTTCGCTGTATGGGAAAACACTATGGCGCGTGCAGAGCCGCACCCGTGGCTAGGCAAGCAAAACGGCTCAGCAGTCAAAGTGTTGAAATGTTCACTGCTGAAAACACAACTGTTCCACCGTCCAATTTCCTCTTCATGCATGGTTGTCTGGAAGAGATCAGTCTGAACGACAAGACCGCCCATTTTGACACTAATTGTTATGTTATTTGTTCTAGTTTTTAAGTTTTCTTTGTTCTGTGGTGTTTCAATAAAGAGTTTATCTATATATCTATCTGTTGTGTTTTTATCACTTTCCGCGAGTACGGGAAAACACAACTGTTGTGTTAGTGGAATGGGTAAACACAACTGTGTGTACAGATTCGTAAACGTGGCTAGACAAGAAAATCGACTTGCAGTCAAAGCGTTAGATGTCGATGATGTCGAAGGTGGCAAGCACGGTAAGCCTACAATGGGACTGGCACTGAAAGACCTCCACGAGAAAACCTACATTATTTTTTACGGGATAAATTTTATTTTTATTTTTTTCTATTTTTTTTCCAACACCTAAATTATTAATTTACTAAATTTCATATACACTCCTGGATTCGTTATGAAGTAAACTGGAATTTATTTTATTTTACAGGACCCCTTATTTTTTACGGAATCAAAGGTATCCTATGTTATGTATTCCTGTAATTTTGGTTACCAATAAAACCCACTTTTAATGGGCCTTTTCAGTGTACAAGGATGGAAATAAGACTCAATTGCAGAAGTAGAAAGTTCGGAATGAAGGTTCTTAGCAGTTAAATAACTAGCAAAGCAGTCTCAAATGACCACAAATCACTTACAAATAATAACACAACTCTTGCTGAAACGTCGATTTATTCCCGCATCCAATAACAGCTAATAAATAAAATATAAGGCGTCAACAACCCGTGAATTTATTCTACTGCGTCAGCGCGAGCTGAAAACTATGCATATAGTGATTTGTAAAACTTCAGGACTTGATAATGGGTTAAGTCGCAGTCTCATTGCTTCTTATGCAACAAATGTGTGGGACAAAACCTTTTTATTCGACGTTTGCAGCTATCTATATATACGATTACTTCTTCGGTAGTTTGTTTGTCAACACTTTTGTACGAACAAAATACAATGAAGAAGTTATTTCTTTACCGAATAAGAGCCAGTCTGTGATGTCAGTTTGTTAAGCCGCTTAAGGGCCTCAGACTTGGCTTAACGAACTATCAATCGATACGAACCAGGACCGTGCCCTCCGAAACACAGCGATAGAATCTGCACGTAACTTATGAGAATAAGTCATTAGTTAGGAGCTGAGAATCGAACCCGGTGTCATTAAGTTGCAAAACCTGTAAGTTACCGTAACGAGACAGTCATTCACCTGATGGTAAACGCTACGCCTACCCAAAACAGTTACAGTACCACCCAGAACTTTGCTGTGCAATGCCGCGTAATTAATATTACGCGGCACTGCACTGCGCTCGTCACCCATAGACATCGGCGGTTCTAAAGTTTCATATGCAGAAGAGGCCTACCACTACACAATGGGACATAGCCAATAGTTCTAAATCCTATAGTAAGTTATAGCTATCCTATCTAGATAGAGAGAAGGTGGTTTGATAAGAAAATTAACATTTTACTTAATGGTATATAATTATCCAGGTTCACAATATCAAATAGTGCGCATAATTAAACAAAAGATCATTAAAACATAAATTTATACAACAAAGTATACAATAGAAATTAACAATTAAAAATAAATCGAATTACTAATTAAAAGTATCGTTCAAGTAGATAAATTGGTTCTTCAATAAAATTTATTTGGAAAAATTTGTTGCCTGTTAAAAAAGGGATTTAAAAATTACTAGCTAAACCTCATTAAAGCCTTTAATTAGTTGTACGTAGTTAATCTCTTCCCGATGTGTCAACCAACGGGGGGCTTCTGTTTAACAGTACAGTCAATAACACCACTGTTAACAAACTTTTAACCAAACCCAACTGCAGTTGGTTTCTACTGACGCTGTCCTTCTGCTAAGTAATTGGACTCATCTCCAAGAAATCATGAAGGTTGTAGAGGCCAGCTAGGATGTATTGATATTTTTTTTAATTTGATTGATTTCAGAGCAGGTTGTCCAATGCGTAATCCTCCTCATGGCAATGAGGCTAGTACCCGTGCTCAGCAGAGGACGGTTATAGATTGTGGTGATGATGACGATGATGATTTTTTTTAATTAAAGAAATAGTTTAGGATTATGCAATGCAGGGTTCTGGATGGTGCTGCGACTGTTATAGGCAGGCGTAGCGCTTACCATCAGGTGAATGACTAGCTCGTCTCATCACTCAGTCAAATAAAAAGATAAAGAAAAGGTTTGACCACTATCTCACCTGATGGTAAGTGACAATGTGGTCTACAATGGTACACGCTTACCTAGAAGTAACCTTTTCGTGCCTTGAAGACTCCCAGGTTATAACGATCAGGAAACACAGCTTTGATGCTAGGGATGATTCCTGGCGTCGACACTAGTGTCGACGCCAGTGTCGTGCCATATACAATATTTTCCTGATTAGAACGTGGGCAAATAGCCTTTTAATCAATCGACTTGTCATATTATAAAGCTTCAAAATAGTTCTCTAAAAATTTTGAAGGTAAATAATGAAGAAACTGAGTGGTCAAGCATTTTGCTCTCGACTGTCCCTGTTCATACAATCAGGAGCGCAATTAACTGCAATTATCGCACGCAGCAAGAACCATCACCATATACATAGAGTGCCGATGATAATAAACTTCTTCTATGAACTTCTGGGACTTTCTTTCTTGCCCAAGGCGTAGAAGTTGGAACTAAATAACTAACTAGTATGGTGCAGTGACAATTTGACAAAAGCAATGATAATAATTAAAGCCCACTGCGTCGGTCTGTTTCTCCCTGCCAGTCTTCTGCATGAGCTCGCGCTAAATTTTCATGGTAATCCGAATTTAATTTTGATGGAAAGAAAAAAACTGTAAAATTGGCCCGGATTATTGGCAAACTTCAAATACCCTTAAACACTTTTTTCTATAGGATTTTTTTATGAACTCGCGTTTCAAACGATGCATAATTATGCGACTGGCATTTTATTTAAATATTGTTTTTTTCGCGATCTTCAGTTGTTTTTGATGTTAGTTTACCGCTTCGAATATTCCCAAATGACATGGACTATTTTTCATCATCATAGACAGCTCATGCGACCTACTGCAGGGCATGAGCCTCTTCCATCTTACGGCATTCATCCTGGTTTTGAGCCTACCATTCGGTTCAACTATTTTTAACTAGAGCGATTTTAACCTGGGAAATTTAAAGTATACTAAAAAACTGGAATTACGCGGATGAAACCGCGCAACGCCACTAGTCTAAAAGCAAATGCGATTCCGAGAATCAGGGACGACCGAACTAGGGCGTTGAACAGCCACTGAAATGAAAAGCTTATCAAACAGGAGGTGGGATTGATTGAGGACCGCATAATGCATTAGTGATGTTCGTGGAAAAACAACTGTTGTGCAATTCATGAAGCCTGTAGTTTTAACGCAAGGGTTTCCACAGTGAGAAGCTTTTTTAAACTACTTGAAAAGTAAAGAGGTTTAGAATTCAAAGTCGAAATCGAGTATATTTGCCCACATGGGCGCCAGCCAAGAAGGCACTCGTGAAAGTTAACAGACTACCACCGGATTCGAAATACGTCTAATCGAGAAGAACCGGCAAGAAAATTGACGATAGTTGAAGGAACGGCGCCCGGGAAAAAGTAAATTTTAAATACAATATGTTTCATCATCATCATCATATGCAGCTCATCCAACCCACTGCAGGGCCTAAGCTTCCTCCCTCTTACGCCCTTCATCCCGGCTTTGGGCCGATCTGGTCCATGCATTACCCAACAACATTTTGACAACAAACAACCATATGTTTACAATTTCTTTTATACTTTTTAATAAATACAACAAAAAAAGTCCTCTTCAGAAAAGAGACAAAAATCCTGCAGTGGCATGGAACAAAAGGAAGAAACCTGTTACAAAACACTGAGCCATCACTGCATTGTGGAATATTGATCCTCAATTCTTCTGTTATTCTAAGAGGCAAGAAACCTAGTATAGTATAAACACAAAAAAATGCAAATGAAATTAAAAAACTTTAAATAAAAAAAAACGAAAGAAGCTAATTATGTACCAGTAGGCAGAATCCTGGATTTCCAAGATATAGGCGTAGTCTAGTTTGGGATCCATAGAGTGTTTTTAATTTTTTTCATTAGATTTACTTAACAACTAAAAATTCTTAACTTAATTCTAACTGCTTTTGAAAATAAATAATTTTTTTTTTACTTTTTTTAAATTAAAATACGAATTTTAGGAATTACCTACACAATGAATACAAATCTCTCAAAATAAGTCCAACCTTGTATTACAAACCCTGGCCACCAAAATCTACCTACTGTGTTGGCTTCAACTATTAACATGCAGTTTGCACCGCATTTGAAATTAAAAACTGTGCATCAAGAAGCACTGTTTTATTTATTATGTACCGGGACTTGTGAGTCTTGTACACTACAGAAAACATATTAAAATGATTACTAGTGACGTACTTTACTAAATATCGTTTTGACTAACCTTGACGATTCTATTATCTCAGATTATTATTATATCGATTATATTCTCAGCATCTCACAGACATAATGTAACTATTACCTTAAATGCATTTTGTTACTCATGGCCCCCAAGGTGACTATTTTCTTTCTACCCGCATTTTCATTTATATGGACCTACTATGTAACACCTACTCAAATTGTAAGAAACAAACAAAATTTGGGTAGAATTGAAATACCAACTGAAAGCATAAAAAAAAGTAAAGAAAAAACGTCAGTAAATTAGAAGGAGTTACATAAAGAGTTTTCTATTCTATTCTATGTTTGCTTTAACGTAATCTCCACTCTAGAACTCCCAACTCAATGATTTTTGGTTCTTCCCTTTCATGACATTATTTTACCGAAGACAGTTGTTGAGTTTAGCCTGTGGTTTAAATTTCTTCAAACAATAGATTCCAACGCGTCTAGGATCAAGCTCCGGGTCACACGTGATCATCTTGCCCTGATTTTCGTAATAAATTAGCAAGCTATTTACTATAATTGATATGATACGACCAGGAAGCTTCTACGCGACCTCTCCGTTCGCTAACACACACTAAATTAAACTCACGGGCGTGCGAATAAAATTTATATTTCTGTAATAGTTCGCATCATACTTATGATACTTCGCATCTGAAAATCAAATTGCTGTAAAGCTCAATGATCCCGCTTCCGGAATTTCGCTATAACTTTTCTTATGTCTTTTAAGATACGTTTTACTTTCCCTTGTCAGTTTTTTTAGGATGTACGTCGTTTTTGGCGTGCGTTTCATTTCACGCTTGCGAAGTTCAACGGCCGTCCTAGCCCCCCTTTCCCCCCTTTACTTAAGGCACCTGACAACGGCCGATCTCTGGTTTTGGTAATTAGCAATAAAAATTCTAATTATGATGGATTTCTGTTACCGGAAGTGATTAAGCGCGGATTTGCGAGCGAGATTGCCAGGATGATTGCCCGCCACACTACGGCGTTCGATGTTAAACATTTCCTTTGATTTATTGACTGGTTGATGATGCTGATGAATGTCAAAATGATTTTGAGCAGATTAAATTTAACTTTACAGCTTTTTTTCTATATTCTTTTCTTGGTATGGTTTCGCTCCATTATTTCATTTAGCCAGTGCTAATTTAATAAAATCCTGTAATAACATGTTATCAGTTTTTTGTACACTTTTTCCACTGAAACACTCTGCATTTATAAGATTTTCCGAAAATAAAGCAAGACGCTGAGGTCGTCTTTACCTAACTTCACTCATCTTCGTTTCAATGAGTTGCTTATCTAAGGGCCAGGGTGATCCATAAATCTCATCAACCGAATCTATTTTACCTCCACTTTACCCTGCGTATTTTGTCGCATTTAAAATTGATAGGCCCTGCCATCATTGCTTTACGATTTTTTTACTTTACTTATGTAAAATACTGCGCAAAGAATTTTAAATTAAAAGTTTGAACTTCACAAAATCTTTTGTCGCTGACTGTACAAGGATCATTGTACCGACGTATACGTCAAAAGTTGTGTGAACCATTCGTCTCAGTATCATAAAGTTTTATGATAACTTTGAACGTACGAATGTTGCCAAAATTGAAAACTTAATTGGGAGATTGAAAACTGCAAAGAGGTTTATTCTGAAATATTATTGTTTTTTTAAGAAATACATTTACTTGACTAACCTATGACAACATGGGAATTGTTGATGTTGAAACTAATGGTCGCCCATTTTTTTGCTATTTTATATGCATTAGTGCACGTTAGGCAAAAAATTAATGTTAGTATGGAAAAATATAGGATTGAATCAGAATTCGAACCAGCGAGTCAGGAATACATTCTTGTTGTACTTTGTCACTAAAGCTATCTATCATTGGTCAAAATTTTATCAGAATTATTTAATGAAAATACTAAAAAGGGCAGCTTTTAGGCGTTTCTTTTAGCCAATGCTAGAAGTTAAGTTTCATCTTGAAATAATACGTCATATTTTTTTAACGGGCAACATAGTTACTAACCACCACATCAACAGTTGGACAACCTACAATCCATTACATGTTTCATAGCGAAATGAAAACTGGTTGCTTTGTACCTACTCAAGTTTAGTTTGCCGATAAGTGAACATTTTCATGAGAAACTAGCGTGAGCAAAGTCACGTGCTAGTGTTTGTATGATTTTTTATTCACACAGAGTAATGAAACGAGCAGGTCGTTCACCTGATGGTAAGACTGTTCATAACAGTTACAGCGCCATCCTTTACTTTGCAATTGCAATGCCGCGTACTTTGCAATGCGAAATTGCGCGGCAGTGCACTGCACTCATTCTGAGACAGTTCTGAAGTAGCATTATGTCATTAAGAACCCTTGAACAGTTCCAGTATATCTACTGTCATCATTATCATCAACAGCCTTATTTGACGCACTGCTAGAACAGGCCTCCTTTCTCCTAGGCCAATTTCTACGATCCTTCTTTAAGGGGGGAAATAGCTTCGCATTGTTCCTTCCACCACGGGGCTGACGTTGGGGGGAACTCGGAACCACTCGGACCCCCCTCCCGTGAGCAGTCTTCCCCCAGCATCAGGCCCGTCGTGGTATTCAGGCCTCTAAGCCTGAGGGAGTGACCTGACTCACCAAGGCGACGTGTGGGGCAGCTGGCTACGACCCTGAAATAATCGCTACCAAGTGCAAACGGCGACATCACTGATGTATAGTATGCTTTACTAGGAGCACATTTATCTTTCTAAGCTATCAAAGGCAATGAACTTCCTCATAGCAACTAGGATTTTGATTTCCTGAACTTGAAACGCGTCGTGTAATGTCGATTCTAACTTATAGGAACATATATTCCCACGAGGTCTATTTGCTTTTGATTGTTGAGGGATTGTTTTTAGCCCTCGATGCAAAGAGCGTTAGTTAGATAGATAGATAAACTCTTTATTGAAACACCACGGAACAAAGAAAACTTAAAATCTAACAATAAGTTTAACAATTAGTGTCACAATGGGCGGTCTAGTGTTATTAGTGTGTATAATTATGCTGTGGCATCGTAGCACGGATGAACCGATCTTGATTTAGTTTCTTCTTGACACAACTTAAATAACAATATAAATAAAAGGAAAACTAACTAAAACTTAAAAATCTAAAAATTCTTCTTAATTGAAAGTAAACTTGATCGAGACTGTTCTGAGCTATGACTCATGAAAAACTGTTCAGGGATTCAGTTATTTTCTATAAAGGAAAGAAGAAGAATAGAAGTCGAGCAACAACAATACAAAATCAACATTATATTTTTGCTTTTTTGTCAAAGTCTGTTTGTCAAAAATCCTCTTAGAGTGCATCAAGACGCTCGGCTGTGCTGTTGAACATCTATTAAAAGACCATTTCCTACAGAGAACTAGCGTTTTTCCCATTTCTACCAATTAAGAGAGCAAATAAATCAATGCAGCAGACTGCGCGCTGTAGAGTCTGGACGACTCTATTAGGATTCTAGAGCCGTGTCGCTACCGAAACCTAAAGGCCGTTGAACTGGCTGGCCTATTCTGGGAGTGCCATTCGCAGTGGACTTGATATGAAACTGCAGTGTGATTTGCAATTTGATTGAATGCCTTGGTGTTTTCAGTTAAACGACAAAAACGTTTAACAACAAAAAGAAGTTTATTGTTATAGGTGGAAAGAAACGGAAAGATTTACCATAGGGGTTAGGTCATACAACAAAGTCCTATCATACACTCATCTGATAGCTTGGGTGGAATTAAAACTGTATATTACTATTTTTTTCTTATTGGAATTTTATGGATTTAATTCCGCTTAAGACAAACTAACAACTAACAAAACACAACCCACTTAAACCTACTCAACCTTAACCTTAACAAACCTTAACGTAAACCTTGACAAACTAGTTTAATTTTATTTAAAGATGTTTTTACGGTTTTTAGAAATCAATACTTCTTCGAAATTTAAACTTATTGGAATATATTAACGCCTTTTTGTAGTTAGATATAGTTGATTGTAAAAAAAATGTAGTCCACCTTTCTAACGCCATAAGTTTTCAAAGGAGCAGAGTCCAGTAAAGTTTTTAAAAACTTTGGTTTATTCAAGAATGTAAGTGGCTTCTTCTGACTATCAAATTCCAGAATTGACTCCGGTGTGTATAAGTCATCTCAGTACACACTAATAAACTCACGAGTTATGGTTCGGTTCAACTCGCTTTATTGCTTTACACTGCCAAAGATGGCATTTGGACTTAAAATAATAGTGTGAGAACTCTTATTTCGCTAAAAGAATTAAGTAAGTCTTCATGGACTGTTTTGTTGGAGAGGTTCTTGTAAAGAAGATTCCAGTTGGCCTGGCCTTTATTTGAAAGCATCTCAGTTGTTCCAACTCGGCGCTAGATGGCGCAATTCGTAGATTTCTAAAAAATAAAACTCAAGCTTGTTTTGTGGCTTTTTTGACAAAAACAATGTTTTTTTTTTAATTTAATAAGGAACGAGACTAGCAAGTCCATGATGGTTAGGCATGGTGATGGTGGCATTGTAACTGCCCATACCAGTTACAATGCCACCCAGAACTTGGCAATGCATAATCTTGCGCGGCACTGCACTGCACTCGTCACCCTGAGACATTGGATCTAATGTCTCATGGCCAGTAGCTTCGCTGTAAACAGTGCCCTTCAAACCGGAACACAGTATTGTTTTTACACATTTTCTCTTGCAGATGAGGCCTACTATACTACAAAAATTAGTCTCAGCGGTTATAGTTAACTATCGAGAAATACAGACTCAGAAATACTTCCATGGTGTTCTTGCATGCATAACCTTGCTTGAAGGATGGTTTGCAAGTATAGCATTCTACGAAGTATGACCGTGAATGGCCCCGTTTAAAAAAGCTACGTGGTCGGCGCATGCGCTTCGCGGAATCACACCTACATCCAGTCAAATTAGCTGACAACTCGCTTTGCATTACGAGTTTTATGGAGTTATATTGCTTTAGAAATTAACTAACTCCGGCCGAGTCTTCCGACAAAATAGCCCGTGAGTAGCCGTTTATACATTATTTATAGAGTTTGGGGAATTAGTTGTTTTTTTGGCGTCAGTTTTTATATAGTAAAAAGAAGAGGGGAGGAAAGTTAATGAAAGGTTTGTATTTTCTATCCTGTTTCTTTACGCGTACTTATAATATATGTATGTATATCGCTTTCTCTCTATGACTATCACTGAGAGGATTAGAGTTTCGACAGTACCATTTATGCTGAATATTAAAAGGCTAAGGAAGCTCTACTGAACTTGATTTAACGCTCTCTTATTCAGTTTTTTTAAATATCAAAACATTATCTAACATTATAAAATCGCTCAAATACACGTTCTTCCAAAGCTAAACATTTCAGCTGCCTTTCTCTAAAACCTCCCAACAAGGTGCAATTTCAACAACAAACTCCTATAACAAACACGAGAAATACCGCAGAATTGCAAATGACAGCATCGCGTTCGAAACAAAGGGGCCAGTGTAAACACTCCCGCAAATATGCCGCATAGACACCATGTATCCGCCTTGCATCTATAGAAACCTGCCATGTACATAGCTGGTTACGTCGCCATGTCGCTATGTTGCTTCCTAGTGTATGTATAGCTCAGAGTTTACTGGGCTAAAAGTTGAACGAACCTAGGAAGCGATCGTCTCATTGCTCTTAGCTCTCACACACACGCGTAGCGGATACCAGTTAACATATACGCACAAGTGCAAGAAAACAAAGATGGACGGGACACACACCGATGAAAGCGAAGCGTGAGAAACGTTGATAACTCACTCGCGTACAGAGTTACTTCCGAGTTTGACGTTGAAATCAACACGTTTTGGAAAATTGAATTCCTGGCATGTGAACGAACTGCGCTGGCCGTGCTCTGTGGACCTTTTCGGGGTAAAGAAATGGGAATTCACGACACGTCCGCCTCGGAACGTACCGCAGACAAATTGATGATAAACTTTATAATTTATCAGCGCCATCAGCGATCGCCGCCACCTGCTACTGTAATTTTATTTGGCGACGATATCAAAGCGTTGGACAGAGATAGAATCGTAAATATTCCTTCAATTAATTTTAATTTGGAAGCGTAGGCGAAACGTTCAATGAGCTCGGAGCATAACTCGTCGGTTAAACTCCGGCCAGTTATGGTACCCTGGTACCTCGGATCTCGTTTGCGCATACATTTTAGTACGAGTTTTTTTTTCACTTCAAGTTTAAAATACAAAACCGGCTCGACGGCCATTTCTTAAAAACGTCTTTGCATTTCCGCATTGAGAAAAGTAAAAAGGGTCATTTGCGGCTAAAATGTCTTGACTCTTGAGTATATTTGACTGAATACAAATTCGTCGCTTGTTGGAATTCTTGAATAAATTTAAGACGATTAAGTCGTAAGTTTTACGTTGTTTGTATTAACAATGCGTGCGTTTCTACTTAATTAAGCGGCCGAAAATAACTTGAAGTCGAATGAGTCGTTTCAAAAGGTTAAAAGCCGATGGAGCTCGCATTTTTTGTGAATTTATCGATCTTGACTTAATTTCAAGTACTTATTAAATGTGATATCTATATGTCAAGGTGTTTTGAGATTATCTCTATATAATTACGCCGATGTCGTCCATTTTTAAGAAATGTTGCATCGATAAGAGCCGCTGAGTGCAGTTTCACAATTACTTTATAAAATGCAAATTTATATCTATTTACGACACACGATTAAAAAACAGGTGCAACCTATTTAGCAGCTCATATTATTATCATTTTGATAACAATCGATATTAAATTATTGTTACGGGTTTTTTTTTAATCATGAAGACCTAGCCTACGAATTTCGTAGCGCTGCCAAGTGCTACGTGACGATTGCCCAATGGCCGCCATGCGTCTCCGCGTATTTGAAAAATCCATCCATGTGATTTGTAATGCTAACAGTCTGGAATAAACATCTTTATACTTAATATATGTTATTACAGGTAAAGTAAAAAAAGTTCAGAAGCGTTATTGCTAAATAATAGCAATACGTTGAATAAACGTTATTTAGTTTCTCTATACGAACACGATGATTTATGAAAAAAGCTTTCTCCAGATTACGGCCGAAAAGTAATGTCATAGATTTTAAAGATTGGTCAGTGAAAAGTGATGTGTGGAAAGACAATAAGGTTGTGCTCAGTACGTCCTTTGGTAAAGGAACGGCTAAGAATACCTACAGCCTCCTACCCAGTAAGTAATATACTATGTAATGTACTGTAAGGGTTATCGCAAAGTAAAGTGCGGTGTCCGTCCGGGTTGAACGACTGCGAATGCAAATGTGCGGAACGGCCGCAATTAATGCGGACACCGGGAAAACGGCCCGGGAAATGGGAAAGTTTCTTGACACGTGAACAAAATGGTATGGGAAGTGTGTTGTGAGACCAAAAACCTGAATGTTTTGATCATAAATCGTCGGAGTAGATTCAATTATAAAATTACAAATCGCATCACTTGCTATAAAAGCTTATATGCATTTTTTTTAATCTAAGAGCGAGCGGTGAATCTTTTCATGTAAACAGGCATGTATCATTTACGTTGTTTATCCTATCTCGATGCATCGAGTGACGCGATTATCGAGTGAAGTGGCGTAATCGAATCGCGTCGCGATCTGCTATGTTTATATCGGACCTGCTATTGCCGCTGATACTTCCGTCATGCTGTAGGGCTGCCAATTATGACAAAAAATCGATTACTTTCATATAAGTGCTAGACAAGGGCTTTTCATCACTTGACTGTTTTGGCAAATATCACACGCCAAAATTTGCTAGCACGGTCTGTTGCAATCTTATAATCCTGGATCGAAGACCAAATCCAATTGGAATTCCAATGTGACGAATAAGACGAAGAAACGAAGCACTTATTGAAACTATAACCTAGACATTTAGGTTCAATACGTAGTTGCACAACAGATCCTACGCAATTAGGTTCATTATTTCCTCGCATTCCCAATACAGACGCGTCACCCCTACCAGGAGCGCATCATTAGAAACACGTTCCTCTTGGCTTCCCCCTTTTCCCCGATCGCGCAGGCACTGGGCTAAAAGTTCGACGACCGTCATCTGCCACCGTATGACATGATACTTATCTCAACAGACAACACTGGCTGATTGGACACCAGAAATAGAATTGCAGACAAATAAATAAGGCTTTGTATGTGCTTCGGTTTTGCCGTGTCAACCTCTGAATTAATAAAAAATGGAAATTAAAAATGGCCGTCAAACATCTCATCTCATCATGTGTTTTGAATAATCTTTGCCACCTAATTTATTGAATTATTTTAAATGGTATCATATTATTTATTGTAAATATCTAGATAATTCATACGCACAAAATATATGATATCGACATCTACAAAATACTACCACCTAGGTATTTAAAGATCTACTGGATAAAGATGTATTTTACGATTTCCTTAGTTTTCCATAAACATCTAAGCTTTCAAGTGCCCAACATAATCGCTATACCGACAAATACCACGCAAACTCCGTCGGCCGCCCACCGCAGCGATGTTTTTATTTGCCGCTTTTTGTAATCTCAGCCAAGGGAATTGAATACTTGACACTGGCTAAAAGCATTAATCGTGCGAAGCCAAATTGTAAAAAAAACAAATGATTTTTTTAAAGAATGTTAATTTCTTAATTGATTGTCAAATCACTACATTTTTTTACATTTGTTTTTGTTAATTATAAAATAATGTTTGATTTACAACAATCAAATATCTTAAAAACATGAATGGTCAACAAAAAAAAATGTTTGTGGTAAAAAACAAAAAGCAAAGAGACCACCGCTGGCCAGCGAGTTACTAGGAGCACATGAAAGCTTAGAGATCGACCGAATATTTTTAAGAATCGGCTTCTCCATTGGTCATCACTCGCATCAAAGAGTATAAAAATATTGTAAGAAATGTTATAGATAGAGTAATAAAATGTTCTAAAAAGTATCTCTGGTTATTTTTGTTTTTGGATAGATGTTAAGCATAGGTATGGTACGGTAGCACGATAAGAAAAGTTTATTGTAATGTTATGACTATGTAACATTATAATTCAATAGATGCTTTAACGAATCCATACATGTATTTCTTTTATTGGAGCCTCGTATGTAATTCATACGCAAAGAAAATTTAGAGACGTCATTCTAAAATCATTGTCATGTCGAGAAATAATAGAAAGTTCAACCACGAAGTCTCTAGGTAATAATTACTGGTGTCGTTCATAACCCTGCAATTTATCGGTAGGAATCCTTTATATTGTTTAATAGGCTATAAAGTTAGCACCAGGAATGAGACAGTAAACGAGTTCTCGAATGGAGAACACGTAGTGCCTTGTTCTAAGATGGAATGATGCGGATACGCCGAGCTCACGTAAGGGAGAGCACCAAAACAGATTCCCGCGTAGCGGTGCGCTAGTCCGAGATGTTTTAATCGATTATCTCGATTGTTCAATTTCAAACATCTCGATTTTCTCTCAAAGACCAATTTAAGTAAATCCGATTATTTTTAAACATTCGAAAGGAAATAACCGTGATGGGCGGCATCGATTACGATTTAATCGAGTCGGTTGACTCGGAGCAACCAATCAACATCTTAAGGCTTAGTCGGGGTGCGAGATTTATCTAGACTCGATTGTAAGTTTGCATCGAATGCGATACATTCGATTGTCTAAACATCTTCGTGTCGTCCATCGCTATTCCCACTTAGAGGTACTGGTCTAGGCAGTCTATGGGGTCTTGGCTTTTCTAAGGCTCGCCATAATCATGATTCTTGAGATTATGTCACGCTTGGAGATTTGTATCCTTTGGAAACTGTATATTTATTTTATAAACGTTACAACGGTTGTTTTATATAGTACTGGGCTTTGATTATCTTGTAGAGCGGCTTTAAGTTATGGATTTGTTGCATTGTGTCATTTACACTCTTGAAACATTATGGTAAAAGCTTTGATATAGTATATAATTATGTCGTAATCAACAGCGACATGCTAATGAATTTCTTTTCCTGAATTTCTTGATTGACGGCAGCGACCTCGGTATGTACAGAGTTTTAATTAATTCGTCTTGGTGTTGGTACGATGATTAATCAAGAAGAAATTAAGTTAATTTACAAGTATTTGCTCTGAGTCTGGGTGTTTGTAGGACCATGGTCCTCGTAGTTCCTTACTCCCATACAGGGAAGTGACGTGTTATTATTATTGTATTATTAGTAAGATAATGATATATTTGACAATATTATTTATTGAAAAATCATAATAATATATACTGTTCTTAATTCCATCACGCGTTTCGTACGAGTATAAGAGGTTAGGAGAGATTGCCTGAGTCTGTGTTTCCCGATAGTTATAACCTGGGAGTCTTCAAGGCACGAGTGAATAGGTTACTTCTAGGCGAGCGTGTACCATCGTAGACCGCATTGTCACTTACCATCAGGTGATATTGTGGACAAACGCGAACCTATTTATTAATAAAAATAAAAAAAAAGCTAATGTATATAGGCCGGAAGTACGTCACTAGACAAAAATAACAAGTTCTTTAAATCACCTCACTATTTCATTCAATTTATTTTCTGGCCTACCGTTCATATCTTAAAATTAATCATCACTGGTTTGCCATAGAGTTATACACTTTACGTAACCGCCATTGAATGAACTTAGGAAAGCATAGAAAAAACCGGTACGCCTACAAAGTAAACATGAGACAATGAAGAATTTACACGACCATTTCATCTAGACCCCTGGACTGCTTTGCCTATGCTGTGTTTGAAGAAGAGGGAACTACTTTGGACAACTTCGTGATAATTCCTTGACATCAATTATATGTTGATATTCTATCATATGAAGTCGGTTTAGTTTGTTGTTACTTTTACATGTGCATTTTTGTAGTGTGCGTAACATCAAGGGGTTATTTCCATAGACCCATAGCCCATAGAGCTCTCATTTACACCTGCACAAGATACTCTTCTGTCTTCACTACTCATCACTACTACACTGAGCAGCTTTCGTGACATAGTACCTTGGGGGGGGGGGGGGGGGGGGGTGTAATGCCGTCACACTACCCCTTCCGCCACGGGTGTGACGAAGGTATATGGAAATCGTACGATCCTCATCCAGTCCTTGCCGGCCGTCTTCCGCAAGTTAGTCTGGGGAATCTGGGGATCGAGCTTATTAAAAATAAGCAATCCTCTGTTGAGGGGGAAAGATAGGGTCGCCCTAACACTTACTATTTCGCCCTGGCGGGTGTAATATCTGTACCTACTTTAATGGTAGTGGATTTATCTGTACCAAGCTGCTTAATATTAATGAAGACTTGTTAAGTCTTCTGTATTGTGCCCAGTGAATCGTGAATAGCAAAAAGCATCATGAACTGTTAAGAAAGGTGAGTCAACGAAGCGCCTTCCTAATAAGTCGAAATCTGATATAACACCAACACATCCTATGGATACTCCATTTTTTCGAAGAGGTCAACTTACACTGGCCCACAAAGAGTGTGGGCGCCATTTCTCAATTCGGTATTCGTCAGTAGGTACGTGTGAACATTTTCTCTAATTCATATAGAATTCGAAGTCCGTATCGGACGCGGTGGGATTTCGTAATCCTGCGCGGTTCTCGCTAACGAATTTGGTGGTTTGTTTCGATGTAAAGGCTTTTATAGGGCCAAAATTTTGTCGTCACAAGATCATCGGTTTTTTTTAAGTATACAATTCAAAGTCAATGTCAAAGTCAAACATCTTTATTGGCATGGGCCCCAAGAGGGCACTCGTGAGAGTTCACTGATTCTACCACCGGACTCGGAATACATCCAACCGAGAAGAACCGGCAAGAAATACGTTAGCAATTTTTTTAAATTGAATTCTAAGTACTTCTAAATAAAATACAACACAACTAGCGGGCCCAAAAGAGGTATTCTTGTCCAAATTTTAAAAAAAAAGTGTTACCCGATTGCAGCGCCACCTCCTGGGTCCAATTGTGAATCTAAAGCATCCAGGGACCCACTTAAACACACACACAAAGTTTCGTAAAAATCGGTCCAGCCGTTTAAGAGTTCGGTTACATACACATGTACAGAAAAAAATAAAGACTAGCGATCCCGGCAGACGTTATCTTGCCCTGAAAATAAAAAACCTAAAACTCTATTTCAGAGCCACCTACTGGGTACAATTTTGTTTTCAAACCATCCAGGAATCCATTGTAATACACACAAAATATCACCGAAATCGGTCCTGCCTTCTAGGAAGAGTTAAGTGACAAACACGGACAGAATAAAAAGATTGCAGTCAATATGAACAATTAATAGAGGATGCACTCTTCTTGCTGGCAGTTTTGCAATAGAATTCAAATTCCATTGATAAAACATTGGAATTTGAATTCTACTGCTTTCAAATGTGCAGATTTCCATTGCACTGTGCCTCTAAGACGCTGCAAACGACAGAATAAACGTTCGGCCGATAGTTCAGTTGGATTCAAATCAGTATGAAGATACGGCCGATATCTTTTCTAATCGTCATAGCGTGCACACTTGTAAACATCTTCACACTGATTCGAACCCAACTGAACTATCGGGCGATCGTTTATTCTATAGTGTGATAAGGCAGCGTTTACATCAACTGTAAGCAGTTCTGAAGCCACGTCAGAGTCGCTTCAGCAGCGTACCAAACAGACCTCGAAGGTACCAGGTATCCAGGAAGGTTCCAGGTAGGTACTCACCAAACAAACAACTTCCAACTTTATTAGCATTCCACAATGTAAATCTTCCAGTTCTAACATCTACACTTTTAACTGTTATACTGGCCGTAAACGGACAGCTCGGGCAGTTGATCGCCGATGCCCATACACAGACCGCCTGAGCAGTCATCGGCAGCTGCATGAAGCTGGCGGTATCAACGTATCAAGCATTTGCAAGACACACACACTCGTAAACTCAACTGCTCTGACGCCAGGTCTGCGCTCGCGTTTTGTTGTAATTTGTCGATTACGCAAGCAGTTGACACCAACTGCTTGATGTGTTGCCAGAGACTGCTCAAGAGGTCTCCTGTGTGCTTATGCATTTTAGACTATAATATGGCTATGCAGTGAAGCTATAGGTGCCCTTATGCCAGTTCAGTGCGTCCGGCAACAGAATCTATAAAACGTTTATTCTGCAAGCCATCTTGACTCCTATAGCAGGGTAGTAAAACTAAAGTCTTTTCCAACCAACGGTGTTAGATTCTAAAACAACATTCCAAAAAATTTTACCATAAAGAGGAGACTGCAACTTACCATCAAGTTAGTGACCTGCTCATTTCTTTGCTTAGCAATTTATGAAAGGCCAGTAGAAAGCTATAGTAAAGTGTTTAATTGAAAAGGTGTATTTTAAATTAATGACTGCGTTAATAACTAATGCACGGAAGGAAACTGCTCAAGAACCTGGCTTTTCTACCAATTGCAATCCTCTAAGAATAGTTCCAAGGTCGAAAGATAACAGAAGCGCAACTAGAGGTTAACTCTACCGTAGATTAAATATCGGTCGAGATGATCGACAAAATCCAGCCGTCAATTCTAAGCATAATTATTATCATTCAAATCTAAAAGTCACTTCCTGAACCCTTGGCTGCGACTCATACACACATATCGACACACGCGTACATAGTCACGTTATCGGAATATCGACATAGACAACGTAAACCGTCAAAACTACCAGGCTCTCATAACCAGCGCAAAGGTAAACTATTTCGACAGTTCAATAAAAAGTTCTAAACTTGAACTGGTGGAAGCGAGACGCCGCTACCCGCGCTCTCTCTCGCCTTACGTCAGTTGACAAGCAGTGGGTGAACGAACTTCGGGAGTTTACTGGGCTAAAAGTTGAATGTACCTCCGTTCGCGGACATTACGAACAAGATAGCAACTTTACCATACCCTCCCAATCGTATAACGGCGTAAACACCTTTGAAACACCTTTTAGAACGTGTTCGTAACAACCGTCAATAAAGTTGAAATTCGATTGGTGCGTGAAGAGTTCTATTCGCTTTGGTAATTGAAGAGCAAGATTCTCACGAGTACCCCTACATCCGCAGTCCGGTAGTGAGACGTACACGCGGATGAGTGCGAGGCTTGCGTGTGTGCCGCGATGCTGGTGTAGTCTTGAAAATAATTTCGCGGTCACACAGAGTCGGCGCGGGTTCACACAACCTGTACCACCTGCATCTGTTGCACGCCTGGTTATTTATATCTATTCGCGGGCTATGTAACACATCTATGTAACTTTAAACTTCGTTTGCAACTCGAATTATTCATGTCTGTGATTATTTTGCTTCGAAGTTTGTGAATTAAAACATCAATCAATCATTTAAGCACCAAGCCAACAACTACGTTTAAAAAAAAGTAGGGAGTAACCAGAAGATCAATCATAATGAATAGAAAGGAATATTGAATTCACACACAATACTAACTTGCTGGCAAAACACTCAAACTGCTTATTGCCAAAGCTAAACAGAAAAAAAAAACTCCTAATCCTAGGCAAAGAAGAGTGTATGCATTCAGCCAATTAATTCCAAAGTCGTAAACATCATCAGTAGAGGCTGCTAATTTATCTTCGCTGAGTGTAGTCGGGAAAAAATCGAATGAAATCGAAAGCTCGTTAAAGATAGCAAATGAGCGAGGACACCTGCGACAATCAAACACCTGCTTGGGACGTATGTGATCAACGCACACATCAACCTAGCTAATTAGTTAAAAATTGTAAACAAAATATTATAAACATCCTAATAATATGCTATATTATAGGTAGGTACCGAATGACGGCAGTTTTTTGTCTATTCAGTAGTTTTCTTCTGATTTCAAATAGGAACAAGATCCAGGACCAGATCTTGACTTTCACACTGATTAATTATTCGTAATTATAATAGAAAACGATCTGCCTGTCTTGACAGAATAGGCAACGACATGGTGACAGTTACAGCCATCGATAAACATTTTATTACAGCCTTTCTTTAAATCAAACGTCAGAAATTAATAAAAACGTATTAATAAGACGTATTAATAAGTTTCGAGTAGATACCTACCGCAAAATTTACTTTTTTAGCTCAAAGTTACAGTCTGTGCCGACATCATTTAATAATGTTTAAGCTCCTGGTAAAATCTGGAGCCTCCATCAAAAGCTGCACGTTTTTTTATAAAGTTTTGGCTTCGCATGAAATGTGCATTCAGCCTGTACTTGTCTCTTTTTAACAAAAGATGGCGTTTTTCTTTTAATTTGAATTCGTACGTTGTTTCACAATCAATTAATAAAAAAATGCTTCACCTACCAACCCATTTTGTGTTCATAAGTTTATTTTAAGTAGGTAGGTTATTCAACTTTATTTTTATAAATTGCATCTTCCAGGCTTCTTTTTTACCAAAATAATTAGTTTCAAAGATACTACAAACATTAAAGATATTATGAATGAGGTTTTATAAGTCGCCGAAAAGGTAATAATCGTAACTTCAACTTCCACAATCTTTAGCCGTTTGTGTAAAGAGTCCCGCCCAAAAGAAAAGAAAAGAGTTTAAACACAGAATACAAGATATTTTTTCTCAACCTCTTTCTTCTCTTTCCCCGAAATAACTTTGTAGAGGGAGTTTTGGCGGGAAACCGAAAAAGCAACGTTGTTGTTTTTTGTATTTTTTTCCCTCAAACTTGTGTTTTCGTGTGTTAATAGCTGATGTCTAGGGCACCGATTTTTCAATCTTTGAACTTGTGATTTTTGAACTGTCATTTTGTCATCAAATAAGATTTAAGAATAGCGAGGCGGAGTCGCAATCGCAAGTCATAATTAGTACGAAATGATTTGTTTAGGAAAGCCGAACAATTTCTTATTTTTGAAGGAGCGTATTCGAAATTATTTTAAAGAAATTATGATTCTGCCCGCTTTCTCGCGACATTTTCGGTTGTTCATTTTAGGGCTAATACTTACTACATTCTCACTTACAAGTAGTATTGGCATCGATGGTGCACAGTATTGGTGGTTGAATTGGGATTTCTTAGGCCTAGATCGGGCTTATATTATTAATAAAAAAATACGCAGCAAACCCTTTCCAAGCTACAATCAGACATCTAAAGATTATTTATCTAATCGTTAATAGGTACGTAGAAAATACTTTTATTTCAAACAACAAAGTAACAAGAATGTGGTGTATCATTCAACTGATGGTAAGCGCCACGCGAGCCCGTAACAGTTCCAGGCAGAACTTTGCATTGCAAGAGCCTTACCACTCGATATAATATTATTATTAATATTTTTTTTTTTATAAGATAGAGTGGCATACAAGCTGACGGCCCGCCTGATGGTAAGTGGTTACTGTCGCCTATGGGCACCTGCAACACTCGCTGTCGATGCGTTGCCTACTCAATATAGCTCTTTTTACCCTTTTCTTAAAGAACTCTATATTATATTATACTTTTCCGGAAAAACGTATGAGTCGTCACCATCATCAACCCATATCGTCCCACTGCTGAGCACGGGTCTCCCGTCACTTTCGTGGGGAGGGTTAGGCCATAATCCACCACGAGGGCCCGATCCGGATTGGTGGATAACATAATAATTATGATGGTAGCTCGATAATATGAAATCTAGAAGCGGGTTGCGGGTAGCGGACTGATGCTAATGAAGCTCATGTTACCGCAATATCGTTTTACCTGATTTGCCCAAAATGGGAAGTCTTTAGGGCTGTGGTTCTCGCAAGTCCATTACTAATTAATACTAGTTAGGGACCGAGATCTATCGACGCTAGAAAGCGTAAACGCTGTAACCTTGAAACGCAAAATTGTTCACCAAACTTTTTTTTTGTTGATAAAAAATCATAACTCAATATCTACTCGACCTAAAAACGTAAATTTTAGATAATTGGTGTGTTACATACAAAGCTACAATACTGCTACCTTGGTTATGTCCTAAAGCTCCTAGGGGACGTTGAAATGTGGGTTTGTTTCCAAATATGTAAAAAAAGTATTTTCGGGTCGGTCAAAGGGTTACAGCGTTTACGCTTTCTAGCGTCGCTATGTAGTTGTTATAAGATAAAATTTGGCTTTCCCAGCCACCGCTCCACTTGGCGCTCTCACCTCCGAAGCTAACAAGGTTTGCCGTTGACGGTTACGTCCAGAAATACATCATCATCAGCAGTAATAGAAGCAGTTCTGAAATAATTGAACCTTCTTGTGAACACTCGTGCCGGATTATAGCATAATCCTTGACACGAAAGTGAGGGGAGACCCGTGCTCAGCAGTGGGCGGATATGGGTTGATGATGATGATGAAGTATGAGCCTGTTACCCCGATGGGTTAAGAGCCTTATTATTATGTGTCTGAATACATGCTGTACTTATAAGAGCGAGTCGCGGTCACTGACCCCGCAGTTTTGGTGGAATATACATCGAATGACAATTGTGTAGTTCTCTCTCTGGTCTGTGATCTGGTCCTAGAGGTCGTTAGCATCAAATTCGCTTTATTATTTTTACTAAGCAAGATCGGCAAGCGTTTTTGCGTGTAGCATCCACATTAGCCCACCCATTAGGAAACCCACATACCTACCCGAGAATTATTTCGGAGGTAGGTATGTGATCCACCAATCCGGATCTGGCCCCCGTGGTGGATTATGGCCTAATCCTCCTCATGAAAGTGAGGGGAGACCCGTGCCCAGCAGTGGGACGTTATGGGTTGTTGATGATCCACATTAGCATCATCATCACGTCCAAAGTCAATCCAAACCCGCGCACTGTTGAGCACGGGTCTCACCCTACTTTGATTAAAGGTGAAAAAATATATATAAAAAAACAAAAATCTAAGAAGTATGTACGGGCCTAGTGCCTGTAGTTAAAAGGAAAGGAAAAAGGCAAGAATCTGACCGCGATTCGTCACTACCGAGGAAAAGATTACGTCTCGCAACATATCAAAAGGCACAGTTCTAAACGCTGCGAGCCCACGAGAGGCCATCAAGGTAAAAAAAAACTGGTGATCTTCCTGTAGGACATCGGTTGACTGAACCAGCTACCACCACTAGACGCAAAGAACGTCCGTCCCAATTACCAAGGCAGTGCTTGAAGTTATTATTGACAGTCTGCGAACCAAGCACCAATTACCTAGACGTACTCTTGGACGTCTTGGGGTAGTTCTCAAAAAATATCCGTTTGCACCTGCCTGAAATTTTAGGTTGTGGTAACTTTGTTCTCCGATTTAGGGAAAAGTAACTCTTAGGATAGTTGAAAGGAAACTAGCTGCATCGAGGCCAATATCCAACACAATTTTAAAGAAAAGTTGTCTCGAATTTAAGTTTGTAACTGAATTTTTTTAATTAACCTTTGAATGCGAAAAAACGGTATTTTTTTGAGAACTATCCCTTGACCCTATACCTTATACCTCTAGTCGCGAGATTGGATCATTATGTGTGTATCATAGTGTTAGGCCTCTAGATCCGTAGCCAAAACTTCCTACTAATATTGGTCTACTTCGAATTCTGATGAAGCAAACATCTATCGTCCTAGACTAGCCATTCTCTTAGCCACCAAAATTGCCTACTGTTATTGTTTTCCTGTGAAATAAGTTCTAGCAAACATCTGCGGGCTACGACGGAAGGATTTCATTGATCATAGACCTATGTATTATCATATCGCATGGTCATCTCAACTTCCTTTTACTTGCCGCTCGGCTCCACCTCAGCCGACACTGTGACCTATATCCAATTACTTTTACCGTCTGTGACCCAAAAATGCACCATAACTTTCTATTGCACCAGACGTCTATTAACGAAAGTGACGGATAAAACTAAGAGTGAAGCCACCCCGAAGGCCGTTGACTCGACCTTCCATAACTTATTTAGGTCGGAGAAAGCAGTGAAAGTCTATTTGACCGTGATCTACTCTTCACACTCTCCCTAGATATTTTTATCGTGGTCTTGACATTAACGTTCACTTTTCTCAAGCATTTTACACCATTTACAACTTTACGCATCCGACTTTTGATGTTAAAATCGCGTGTGACCACATCTAGGTCATACCGGACAATTCTTTTGATTGTGTTTTAATAATGATATCTTTCTAATTTTAGGAACGAGCAATTCACTCACCGTATCATTGTAGAATATCTCCACTGTGCTAATCAAATATTCGAAGCAAAAGGTGTAAACTCTTGATGAGACGAGAAAGGGAAACTCATCGTAGAGGTGATTAAATTAGTCTATTCGAATCGGATTTTAAATCGATTTCACATTGCCCAATGTCAAGTTTCGAATGCATGGTCGTATATTATTATGTACTAGACTATCGAGACTGGCTAGCGACGATATGAAGTGCATGGAGTGCAGTCTACAAGCGTCGGCAAGATCGTGCGCGTCGGCGGTTTTCACCGCTTTCTATACGCACTTTCACTTCCGAGGCAAGACAGACAAAACGACTATAGCACGAGCCATTTTATCGGAACTGCGGTGACTCAGTGTTTACAAACGAGCCGGCTTAGAAGGAAAACCAAAGTCGTCTTATTGTGGTTGAAGGTTTTAACCTAAGATTTCACTTGAACCTGACTTTGGTAGTGGGAGGCCTCTTCGCCAAGAGACCGCCTGGGGAAGTACCCACACCTTTGCCAGATATTCATCTGCTAAGCAGTAGTGTGCAAACATTACTGTGTGGGTTTGAAAGGCTTTGTTTCCAGCGAAATTACTCGGCATATGAGACTTTAGTGCCGATGTCTCAGGGTGCCGAGCGCAGTGCAGTGCCGCGCAAGAATATGCAACGCAAAGTTCTGGTGGCGCTGTAACTGTTAAGGGCAGGCGTAGCGCTTACCATCAGGTAAATGATTTGCTCGTCTCGGCACTAACTTAATTTTTTTTTAAATAACCAACTGGAAATCGTTTTAGCGTCCATGGTTTATCTCTCTAAGCCAGTTTTTGATGTTAAACCAAGTTAAAATCTAGTGACTGACTGGTAGATCTCAAGTATCATTATTTTCTTTCTGACGTGGAGGCTGAGCTTGGCTGGCGTGCAAGGTGTTATATTGTGTATCAGGTGTTAGATATTATAACGACCAGTAGGGAAGTTTTTTTTTAAATAATTTTTGAGGTCTGAGGAAGGTTCTTATGAAGAATTAAATTGGCACAGTTGCCCGGTAAATTGACGGTGTACCTGAGCATATTAGGTGCATATTCGAATACACTGCGGTACAGAACTCATCGAACGCTGAAAGAATCTCACGCTACTGAGACTAACTTAAAAATATTAATAATACGTCAGAATCACATACATAATTCCTGACCCTTAACTAGGATTCCCTGTATCTAGGGAATCAGGAACTACGAGGACCATATCCTACAAACACCCAGACTCAGGGCAAATATTTGTGGTCCATACCAATCTTTGCCCTGAGAGCGAATCGAACCCTTCCCCCCTCGAAACCCTCACACTTCGCAGTCAGCTCATCACCCACTACACCACGGAGGCCGTCACTTACCAATAAATATTTCACATTAATAACTTGGTACAAAGGGCCACGCCGACAAAGGGCAAGATGTTCCCATAAAAAGTCTCACTTCGCATCCCATGAGGCCGCCGCGCCAGGGTGCGGTCACTTTCCCTGGGCATCCATCACCCACTTTCACTCCATTTTGCTACATAAACCTGGGAAGGTCAAAACCGCACTTGCTGAGGTCGTTGACTTTTACACTTGGCGACTTTTACCCGGCGAAGATTTGTTGTGAGCAAAGTCAATGATCGTAAGAATCGACTATGAAGCCTGAATCTTTGGTTGTGAGTGTGTGGTTTTAGGCGGTAGACTGCAACCTCATCACAAGAATTGGCATTGGTAACAATTTCTCTCTACAAACCTAACCTAGGTCACATTTAATTGAAAATAGACAGAGTGTTCGGTAATGAGGGATAATCCTGGAGGTGCGTGTGGGAGGCCGAGTAGAAAAAAAAATATATATACCCAGACATCATGTGACTTATTTAAAAACTTTCCTTCCTCTCATAACTGAGTATTACCATTCTAACAAATTCAGTAAAACCATTGTTTTGCTTTATTTATGTAATGAAGAATAGAGTAGTGCTCAACAAGAATCATTCAAATAGTTTGGTAATTTCAAAATTTTGGTTCAAATCGGCCTTGAGGCCCCTCACACGCACCTGCAGTATTATCCACTCATTACCGGACACTCTGTATACGTAAAATATGATTTTCCCTGGGTTTTATTAATAATAACGTGTCACAATCACAAACATAGATCCTGACCCAAAACTAGGATAAGGTATCGGAAGTCACAAGACGAGCAAGTTGTTCGCCTTTCCATTGCAGCTACAGTGCCACCTAGAACTTTACAAAATAATTTTACAAAGATTTACATTAGAAAATCATTTAGTAATGAAAAGTTCTGGGTGGCACTGCGCTTGTCACCCTGAGACATCGATTCTAAAGTTTTATAGGACCAGTAATTTCCCTGAAAACAGTGCCCTTTAAACTAGAACACAGTAAAGTTTTCACACTACTGCTTGGCGGATGAAGCTCGTAGTAACCTATCTATTCTGTGCCGTCACACACGTAGCTATAATATATATTTATATAAATCATAGCAAGGCATATTAGGATACATTTTCTATTGCGGTCACTTGAATATTTGCCTTGCTATAATTTATAATAATTATATATTATAGCTACGTGTGTGACGGGCCAATATTCTATCTGTGTATCTTATCACTTCAAAAGTTCAAACATGTACACTGAACACCGGAAAGCGGGAGGTATGAATCTTCTTGAACATTTTCCTTGACACAGTGAAAATTCTCTTATTTCAAAACAGTGATGTCTAGCGATTATGCTTTGAACTAATTTAAAGTTTTATAATACTTGGGTTTACCGCCATCTAGCGTCTTTTGCGAAAACTTTGCTACTGGGGTCTACTTTACCGACATTTGACGTATATTTTAGAATTGCCAATATTTTAAATTTCCTGTAAAGCTAGGTACAAATTTAGTCAATGCCACGTCAATAACAAGCTGCGTATTTGTTTTAGGCAAGCTTTCTGCTAGATTTTTCATCGATATTTTTCGATTAAAACTAAAGCATTATGTAATCAATTTTAGTATATCAAGATTGCAAAGCAAATATGCTACTAACTCTAATAAACTCTAATGGTGGTAATAATATTATTGTTCACGAGTGGAACTAGTAAAAAGAGTATCCTAAATTAAAAGCAGTATATAAGAAATCAACTAAAAGTTATTAATGGTTATATATCAAAAATATATATTAAATGACACCAAAAATCAAACTTTCTGTTAGCGTGTATTGTGATAGGGTGGACTAGTGGCTATAGTAATTAATTAAAACCAATATTACTTGAAAAACATTATTTTAGTATAAGAGAAAATATATAAAACAATTCAATGACACCGCACATCAAAAGATAAAAGAACAAACTTTATTCAAATTCAAATGCAGTGCATCATAGACAATCATAAGTGGACAGCATCACGACCTTCCAACATATTGAAATGTTGTAGAGTAGGACGATAAAAAAAAAACTGGCAACTCTAATTATCGGCTGCCAATGCTGCCATGATTTGGCGTTTGTCGTCACGCAAATCGTCCACGAAATTACGAAAATGTTTTATGAAAAGCTAAACTGGGCCCAATTTTTCTATATTACTGGGCTATTTAGTTGTATATCTGCAGAATGGAACACAAGAGATTACGTGAGGAGAGAGCATTCTCTCACAAAACCTTACCAAGGTGAGTGACCTCTCTTGACGACTTTGATCTTGTTTCTCTAAATCACAATTTGCGCCGATACTACATTGAATTATTCAATTTCAGGTAGTGGAATGTCGGTGCCTTACTGGGACTTCTTAGGTAGCACTATAGTTACTTCGAATTATGTCCGTTTGACGCCAGATTTGCAGTCAAAGTCAGGGGCTATCTGGAACACAGTGGTAAGTTTGGTTTTCCCTATCAAGCATTGTAAAAAATACAGATAACAATGTGTAATTATGCCGGTAATGTGGCCCATTTACACTACGTTGACTCATTAAATTGTCAAAGTAATTATTTTTTGACAATGATTAAACACTTGGTTTAGTTGAAATAATCAGTTTTCCTCTCCTACCTACCATTAATTACGTTTAATGACTAATCATGCAACATACTGACGGATGTACAGACATGTAGTATATAAAAACATTGTTTAGTTAACATATTATACCCAGGGAAATATTCAAGGTGTGTGATGTGACCCCCCACATGCAACATTGGACGCCTCCGCTTCACAGGCACAATATTATTGTTTGGTAACATTAGAGGGTTACTCTGATAATGTGTCCTGCATGCTTTCCACACAGCTGTGTTTTTATCTACCTATATTTCCAGTCTCTCTACACGAATCTCTTCCTTCTAGTATTATTAGCATAGAAGATTGCATGCATACTAACACAAAATGTTCTTAACACATTCACGGCTCAAAACACAACTCTGTGGTGCAGTGGTGTTAGCTGTATGGGAAGACAATTGTGTGTGCAGGTCCATACCTGTGCTAGACAAGAAAATCTCCTCAGTAGTGTTAAACAGATATTGCAAAAACTTCCAAAGCATTATCCTACATCTGTCACTGTGTTATGATTGCAGCATTGTGTTTCAGATGTTCATTGCAGATCACATGAATCCTAACTTGTACCATAGCCCATTACTAGTGTTTTATGTGCCCAGTGTGAGCTTCTGTGCACTGCACTGCACTCGTCACCCTAAGACATCGGCTTTAAAGCTTCATATGCCTGTGCATATGTATGTTTGTTTCCAGCAAAAGTACTGTTACTTTTGCTGGAAACAAACTTGGGACTTGGTCCTGGTCTACAACCCTGCTTTGTAACACCAAGCTCAATAAAGTTCACCTGAGTTTACATAATACACCTTCTGGCCATTTCTACATCGCTGTGCCTGGGTACCGCTTGCACTGCTCTATTTACATCACAGTTCCTCACCAAATACAAAATGTATTAAAAGGGAATATGGCAAGAAAGAATGTTTTTACATCCACCATGTTATCAACAAATAACTCTCAGTAATTAAAATTTTATGAGGCATTGAAACAGCAACTGTGTATAGTTAAATAACAGAATATTGTACACATGTGCAGCTTGCCATCACTTAACTTCTCAGCTGTGTAGTCATGGGTCCAGCCAGACAACAATTGGACGTATTGAAATGAAAAGGATCCAATCCACCCCAAGTTACTTTTGAAATATTGACATTTGGAGTTTAAAATGTATTAATGTGTCGATAAATGTTAATTCCCAATAGGAAAAGGTGTGACTATAACGGCATACAAAAAACATACAAAAAATTTAATTTTGGATGTAGCTTTGATGTTATAGTTCAAAGAAATGATACATGTAGGGTGTGCGCCGCCATGTGTAGCAAGCTTACTTACCATCAGGTGAATGTGCTTGTTCCATTACTCTGAGGTTTAAAAGAAGTCTTATCTAAGTTGAAGCACCTACTACATGTTATAAATAGATAATGTGACTAACCTAGTTGACTATAATACACACACTTCTGAGTGCAATCTTTTGTTTATTGTTTACTAGCTGCGCCCCGCTGTTTCACCCGCATAGTTCTCGTTCCCGTGGGAATACGGGGATAAAATATAGCCTATGTTACTCGCTGATAATGATGCTTTCCATTGATGAAAGAATTTTTTAAATCGGTTTAGTGTTTAAGGCGTGATGTCGTAAAAAACAAACTTAGGTTGGGATATGCATGGATTCCAACACAAGAAATACCAAACACTACTTGTTTTTTTTTTAACCTGATACATAACTATGACTAATGTCAATTGACATAGTTGAATCTCAAGTGCAAGGTAAATAACCAATCTTCAAATGTTTGGCAAATGATGTCATTTAATGGAATTTCACCGTCTCCATATCTGAATTTTGGGGCGGGCGGACAATTTAAACTCCGCAGCTTAAACATAGTCCTCTTGCACAACATCAGTGTAAGTGAACCTGGATGTATCAAACCTTCAATTTGAAGTCAAGCTAAATTTCTAGTGAAATTTAGATTTTAGTAATTTTAGTGCGAGTCTTCACCCCCTGAAATCTTTAATCCTCTCCCCATTCTCTCCCTAATTTCCTTCCTATTTCCCTAGTGGCATTATAAATCTTCATAGCAAACTGGGTTAATTTTTTGGTCTGCAGCCAACTAACATTGATGTTTACAACAAATTGGCTAACTTTGGCAATGAAAGCCATTATTAGGGTCAAGGATGATTTTATTCAAGGCTGCACAAGAATAGCTCTGCACTCTACTTTCGATATTACCCCTTATAATGTTAGCGGAAAGGTTGAAATTACCATACAGGCCAAACAATTGTTTGTTTCAATGCTAAAAGCCACACTTCACGGTTCATTGGGTTATATTGCTGTTGCTAAGTTGTGGAACAAGTGATTTTATAAAGTTAGTGAGACTGGACAGTAATTTGTAAAGCATAAGTCATGTCATTTATTCATCTTGGTTGAGATAAATGACACATTTTAAATTGTTTGTTGATTGTTCATCATCATCATTACAACCTATATACGGCCACTACTGAGCAGCATCTCACTTTACTTTAGTGAGGATTAGACCGTTATCCACCATGGGGTCACGGTCTGGTTTGTTGGATAACTATTGACTAATAATAAAAAAAAAGGTTGTTGAATTTGGTAGTACCGGATGTTATATCGATGAGTTAAAAAACCAGAGAAGAGGAGTTCATTGTTGCCGTACTTAATAACCATTGGTGTGTCTGTTCATGTCACTTTTGAATGATTTCACTGATTGAGGTCATATTGACACTATACAGGGTGAATTTGTACCGCCTTCTATGTACTCAGCCGGTTCGTTTCGATATTTATTTAGCCGAGGTGATAGCCGTGCAAGGATCTTTAGGTTGGAAAGGACATATGTCTGTCGGGCCAGCTAGTTTAGACTATATAGTTATGGCAATAGAGCTCGTGTTTGTTGGACCTCATCTCTGATGAGTTATTGCTATTTGAGGCGATGATTGCTCTTATGATTATTCCGTTTTGAAACGCACGCAGAAGGAAGTGGGTTCGAAACCAGCTGAAGAGCATGAGCTTCCGATGAAGGAAAACATTAGAAATCCTCTTTTTTTAATGTTTTTCGTACACAATGTACAATTATTTGCAGTCAATCGAAAAAAGTAGTTTATTTGTCGGAATTTTAAAGTTTTTTTTGCTGTCTCTATTGTGGAGACCTCTCTCTTGTTGAGGCCCTCTCCTTACTCCGGCCCTGGTGGTAGGGCACTGTAGGGTCCGCCAGTAGGTCCCACCCTGAAGTAGAGAACCTTCCTAAATGTAGGTCGGCATTTCTAACCCCTTGGTTGTCCACAGCCGTGCTACACGCGCAACTGGGAGCTCCAAGTGCAGTTCAAAGTGCACGGCCGCAGCAAGGATCTGTTCGGTGACGGATTCGCCATCTGGTACGTGCGCGACCGGATGCAGCCGGGCGAGGTGTTCGGCAGCAAGGACCACTACATGGGGCTGGCTATCATACTGGACACTTATAGCAATCATAACGGAGCGCACAATGTGAGTATGTGCCTCTCTTTCGCTCACGGCCTGGTTCGAGGTGTGAGAAAGAGATTGCTGTTTTCAAAGAGCTACTAAAGTACTGCAAGGATAGTAGACATTATATAGATTTGCTATCCGTGATCATCTGGCTCGTCAAGAGAAATAAATGTTTGTGTGTGTGTGTGTATTCTTACGTATGGGGGGGGACGATACTGAGCGAACTGTGAATCGAGTGTTTGTGAGACCACCATGGCCCTCGTAGTGTCTGATTGCCTAGATACCAAAAATCCTAATCAGGGGTCATTCCTTAGACCGCCTATAGCATACATCGTAATTCACGACTCCACTTGGAAAAGTACATCTATGCCAGATTTATTTTTGTTTTGTTTATTTCAGTAATCCAACAGCAGTAATTTTAAAATAGGCTTAAATTAAGTTCAAAAAAGGAAAGTAGATAATTATATAGATAGTAGATATTCAACAGTAGTGTGCAAAAATTACTGTTTCTCTGTTTGAAGAGCCCCCGTTGACTGGGCATTTGAGACTTCATAACCAATTTCTCAGGGTGACAAGCGCAGCGCAGTGTATAATACAATAGACAGTTTTGGGTGCCACTGTAACTGTTATGGGCAGTGGCGCTTACTATTCGGTGAACGACTTGCTCGTCTCGTTACTCTGTAAAATTCTTTATAGTTATAATATTTATAAAACAGACAACTTTTTATAAAATATGTTTTTGATATTGCGTTTAGTGGTTAAGTGGTCCGTAACAATGCCAAAATGTAAAGACTGGTTCAGCAGTCAACATGCTAGGTGGTCATAGCGAATAACCGCCCAGTTGGCTGAAAGATGACACGTTAAATAAAAACTTGTTAAAAATGTGTTCCAGCACCAACACCCGTTCATATCGGCGATGATTAACAATGGCACGCTGCACTACGACCACGACCGCGACGGCACGCACACGCAGCTCGCCGGCTGCGAGGCCAAGTTCCGTAACTACAACCACGACACTCACCTCTCCATCGTATATAAGGATGACACGCTTAAAGGTAACTCCACCAATCTCCACCAATCACCACCCACCAACCACTGACTTCAAGTCCTACATGCTCCAGGTTCTAGCAGAGCATCTGAAGGTGTTTCTCACTTTGGTCTTTTTTTTATATTTGACTGAGAGACGAGACGAGCAAGTCGTTCACCTGATGGTAAGCGCGACGCCTGCCCATAACAGCCACAGCACCACCCAGAACCCTGCATTGCATAATCACCCTGAAACATCGGCTCTAAAGTCTCATATGCCCAATAATTTCACTGGAAACAAAGCCCTTCAAACCTGCCATCTAGTGAGCATATTTTAAAATGAACATTAATATTGGTTTGGTTTGGTTCACACACACACACGCACAGACATACACATGGTTTTCAATGTTTAGTGGCTTATTGCACCGAAACGCCTCGAGCTACTAATTTCTTCGGTCTACCATAAAATACCACGTTATATTCCAGTGTCCACCGACCTCGACGGCAAGAATGCGTGGAAGGAATGCTTCACCGTGGAGAACGTGCAGCTGCCGACTGGGTACTACTTCGGCGCCTCGGCCACTACCGGCGACCTGAGCGACAACCACGACCTCATCTCCATGAAGATGTATGAACTTGATTTGTTGGATACGGTGAGTCACTTTCTTTCTAGCGAGAAATGTAATCGGTGAGGCCCCCCAAAGTAAAGCAAAGACCATCTCCCCCATCCAGATATAGGATGACTAGTTTTTTAGACTATGGTTCTATTATTAGAACCTGTAGTAGTTAAAATGCTCAGTTGGTCTTTTCTCTTAATATTTAGTGTACTAATTTATTTTTCTTTATAACAGCAAAACAAAGATGAAGACCGATCGCACATAGTTCCGTCAGCCGCGTCGTTCGAAGCGCCAAGAGAACGTATCGAGGACTCTAAACCAGCCATGTCCGGAATCAAAACTTTCCTCTACATGATGTGTATTGCCATAGTCCTCATAGTGCTATTCGTCAGTGGTATCATGTGGTTCCAGAAACGCCAAGAAAATTCAAGAAAGAGGCTGTATTAAAGGCGCCATTTTGAAAAAATAAATGTACGAAAGTCAAACTGCGCGGGAGTTTAGTTTGACATTCTTACCTTTTTTCTCGGAATCATGGAGGTCGTACATCACATTTTTTTTTAATAAAAGGAATGTTTTTATTTGTTTCTCATAATTATATGCCTGTATAGAGTCTAATGTTGAAATTAGTGAAAATCGTAAACTAGTTGGTTTCAATTACTAGTTTGGCACAGACAGTATACTGTTTAAAGTTACAGCTTTCCAAATGTTTTTAGCAAACGCCATTAAGAATTCCTTATATTTAATTAAATTGTATTGCCTATTCATAATTATAATAAGTAGATACTTGGTATAATTGATATTAATTAATTTATAAAGAAATTGGCGGTTTCTATGGCAATATTTTCATTTTTAAGGACCAATATAATTAAGAAAAAAATATTTAAAATAGTCTACAAGTCGTACCACGCGGCCTTGAATCGACTAAAAACATGATTTGGTAAAATTATCTATAGTCGTAAATAATATTTTCTTCGATTTTTGTAAAACAAAATGTAAAACAAACTTTTAGTAACTTATAGGTGAAGGAGTATAATTATAATATTCTGACTCAATGTTCTGACTCACTACGCTTGTCTATAAAGTTCTGCCCCCGAATTCCGTATGAAATAATTAATTTATTACTGTCCATCGCCAAATTCACTAATATATATATATATATATAAATGTTGGTTTGTGTACGCTTCAAAAACCCAAAAAGTTCTGCACCGATCGAGCTGAAATTTTAGCATGATATATAATCCGCATCAAGGATTGTTTTTATCTATTTTTTTCATGAGTGACTTATCAGCGAATGTGCCACAGCGAAGCGTGGCAGGGCACAGCTAGTAATTATTATAATAAATAAATTAGTTGTCTAAATTGTGTACTGTACCTGTCAAATTCAATAAAAATTAAGGGATATTTTTTTCAATGACACATTAAAATATAATAATTTTATTTCAGCGCCATCTAACAAAGAAAGATCGGAACGTTTTATTTATGTCTCATTCGTTCATGATCCTCGTAGTTTCTGACTTCCTAGATACATGGAATCCTAACAAACGAGCATGTCCGGTTTAAAGAAAGGACCCCCTTTCTTTAAACCGGACATTCTCGTTTGTTTGACAGCCTATCTTCCAACAAGAGACTGCTCCATTCCGTTTTTTTTACAATGCTGGCTAAAGTGCAGTTTCCTATCCATAGGAGCCATTTAATAGAATTGAATTACCCTCATTTTGATTGTATTTATAAAACGACAATGCCAGCTACAGTAGATGTATGTAGGAATACGTATTTTTTTGGCGATTGACAGTTATTTTAAACCAACGCCATCTATTATCAATTTTATAAGATTGATTGAACATGTCATTGCACACTTCTCATGTTTGTGGCTAGCCATACGGAATTAGGAGGCCTGACTGGAAAAATCGGATTTTATCACTTCCCGTTTATATGCATCATCAGAGTAAATATCTGGTCAGCTCATTCATAGTCATAATATTATGTCATTATCGTAAGTAGGTACCGTGTAATTATACAGTAAAAGCTCCTTGCTCGCAATTTCGCTATTTGCGGGTAAAAAAAAATGCGACTCGTTTCCTGTATTTGCGGATAAATATATATTTATATATGGAATACAGGAAACGAGTCGTTTTTTTATCCGCGAATAAAGAGATTTTACTGTACCTAACTATAGTTATAAAATTATATTGGCACGCTATTGTAACAGTGGGGTCAGAATGCTTGCTCTACATTCGAGGACTGGACCGCCAATCGAACACTGTGATATGACAAAATAAGTCATTCACACTTGATCGGGGGCGTTTAAGACATGATTGTAGGGTGGGCATAAAAGTTCATAGTTCCTAAGTGACAAAATAATTAGTATAATAATAATAATATTCCGAATAGGGTTTTACCTAACATATTTTTGAAGATTGACTCCACTGTAGTGCAAAATAAATGGCACATCTATACGTTACACTTTCGATTACCTAATGTTAAGTGTCTGACGAGAAAACAGCTATATAAAAATATGTAAACATACCATATTTTATACTGTTATGTATTGTGTGTATTTTCGGGTGTTGTAAATTAATTTTAATCATTTTGTATTATGTATCCTTCGGGTTGTACTGTATGGGTTAGCTCTCGATACTCTTTATTGGTATTAATTATTATTTTGCTCATCTTCTTAGCATATTGATAGTTGGTGTAATTGTTAGCTTATTATTTACTTTTAATTTTATATCGCTTCTATAATATCTACAAACCGGTATTAAATATACCATGTAAAAGTCATCACAGACGAGGGCATCATATTTTGTCCGCTGAGGAAAAAGTCGCCGAAGCTTTCTCTACGCGGGTACTTCTACGTCCCCTCGCGTGCGTTATTCGAGCTGTCAATTTTAAGGGATAAAATACCTCTGAAGACTTCCTCGTCTGCGCAGGCCTTGAAAGAGAAATGATAACCGAGTATGTATACTGCCATAATCTCCTAAATTTTTTCTAAGTTTATGTTTTATATATTTTGAAGAAGTAATCCCTAAATCTTTGGAAACTGATCTATGAACATGTCTACTGTATTTTTGAGCTTAAACTGTAATATATAAAATGGGAAGTAGGTATATGTATAGTAGACCAAGGCGATTCGGATCACTTTTTACGTAAAGAGCGGTCCTCTGGGAAGTGTCGCCAAGACTGACCCTTAAGGTAATCATTCTCGGTGTGTCAGGTGGATAGAAGCAATGTGTTGCGCTGATTGGTTTAATTTCGTTAGCCGCGGATTCTGAAATGTGACCGAATTTCTTATTGGTGATCCGATTCGTCTCAGTATACTCTATTGTATGTATAAATATTGATGTATTGTTTTGTTAAAAACAAATTATTAGAGAGTATGATGCACTTGAATGATTAGTTTTTCAATTAATTATAATTTATTTTCACTGTCAATGGTGCCGTCAAGCGGGACTAATAATTCGTTCAAGTGTTGTTATGTACTATCTAATTCTATGTGAATGAGTGTTGTATGTATTAGAGTTTTTAATAAAAATGATTTATTAAACTTTTTCACGTGACTGTTATTATTATGGTAATGCTATAAAAGTGAAGCCCGCTCTAAACTCCCGCCTTAAATTCGCAAAGTCAGAACCTAAGCTATCAAACACTGAAAAACCCATTGCAACCGTTCCTATAGTTAAATTATGTGATTGATGCTGCGGGCGGGTGGCGGCGGGACCGACACTCATTCCTCTGAACTCAGAAGCATGGAGTGATGGAAATCATCACGTAAACGGAGCAGAAAATCGAACTCGGCGATGTTGGATTGAAAAGCGCACAAGTTACCGCTTGGCAATCGCAATACGATTTTACTTCTAAGCTAAATGCGCAAATCTTGCGAGGTGAAAACATTTAAGAATCGTAAGTTTTTTGACAATGACAATCAGACAGAATCAGACATTCACTAGATAATATATCTTCTAGGGATGCCGATCCTTTCCGAAGAAGATCGATTTTTAAACCGATTTGAATCGTAACCTGATGGATTGATTTTGAAAGATCGATTTTTAAATATCTGGTTTTGTATGACTGCATTTACAATGTAAATGAAACAGTTTATGAAAAACAAGATATTTACCAAAATAAACAATCTCTTAACAGTAAATCAGGAGTATTTTTATTTCTGGAAATTCCAAAATAAAGAACAATTTATTTTATTAAAGAGAAGAGAGACACGGTGTAGAGTTCAATGGGGGAGGCCTAAGTTCAGCAGTGGACGTCTTCTGGCTGATGATGATGATGAAAGGAACTAAGCACACAGCCATCTCGCGAGTTTTTAAGTAATTAAATGATAAACAAATTTTTCGATACAATATGTTGAGTACCATGGAGAATAGAGTAGCTGCAACGCGACACAAACGGTACCTACTTGGTGTTAACTAGTCGTGATGAACATAAAAACGAAGAGGCATGTAAGCTAGCCGTCGGTTATGTTCCGGCTTTTCTACTTTACATATTTTCCATGATGAGTTCATTCAATTATCTGTTAATAATTTTACGGCTTTGCGCAAAACAGAAAAAATAGAATGTCGATTTTCTAGGGTGAAATATCGATAGACTAAATCGATTCAGTGCTACATATTGATTAAAAAAATCATAACAGATATTTAAAAAAATAGACGAAACGTAACTCTTTCTATCTTCACTAACAAACATCTCCCTTTCAACTTCCGTTCGCCTCTCCCGATCACATTTTTTGTAACGCATTCACCAACTTACTCCCCAAGTCAGCGTGCGTACAGAAGTTTTACTTCAAAAATAGTTTCTTTTTTAACCTGAAAAAAAAACGATTCTCGATTAATTGATCTCGGATCGCCATCCCTAATGGCTAATACGCATTCATACTAGGGATGGCGATTCTTTACGAAAAAGATCGATTTTTAAATCGATTCGAATCGTAGTCTAATGAATCGATTCACGAAAAAATCGAGGCCTACAAAATCGATTCCTAAAAAATCGATCTTTTTTTCAAGTTTGCGTTTACAATGTAAATTTGTATCAATTTTACTAAAAACAAGATTAATATTGCAATTAACGATATCTTATCAATAAAATCAGGGAATTCAAAAATAGCTATTATTTTTATTAGCGTATCAAACTATAAGATCTCCTATAAAAAAAAAAAGTATTTATATACTAACGGCCTTACTAATAAAAAAAAGTTAAACATCTGTGTAACAACTGTATGACTATACAGTGAGTAAGCTATGAATAGGCGTTACACACTCCCTTTACTAATAATCCGTGGGTAAACAATGCATAGTTATCAATTCCTTATAACAAAAACCACTGGCAACTTTCGTCAGAAACGTTCGAAAACATTACGTTATATTATCAGAGTCTTAATATTAGTTCTAAAAACGCTCATAACTTTGATGCATTAGTAGTGAAAAATATAAATTTTATTAAATTAACTATATTTTTCGTTCTTTAATTACTGTTTTACTTTCACTTAGCCATTTAGTAAGAGTAAAGGATACTAAAAATACAGCCATCTCGCGAGTTTATGAGTAGTTAACTCTTTAACCGGCAGCACTCTTATAATTCAGGCACATTCAACTAAATGCAAATAATTGTATGGTTTATACCAAAACAGAAAAAATCGAATGTCGATTTTCAAGGGTGATATATCGATTCAGTGAATCGACACAGTACTTCATATCGATTTAAAAAATCGTTATTTTCTGCTCGAAAAATCGATTCTTCGATTAATCGATCTCAGATCGCCATCCCTAATTCATACTAGGGATGGCGATTCTTTACGAAAAAGATCGATTTTTAAATCGATTCGAATCGTAGTCTAATGAATCGATTCACGAAAAAATCGAGGCCTACAAAATCGATTCTTAAAAAATCGATCTTTTTTTCAAGTTTGCGTTTACAATGTAAATTTGTATCAATTTTACTAAAAACAAGATTAATATTGCAATTAACGATATCTTATCAATAAAATCAGGGAATTCAAAAATAGCTATTATTTTTATTAGCGTATCAAACTATAAGATCAACTATAAAAAAAAAAGTATTTATATACTAACGGCCTTACTAATAAAAAAAAGTTAAACATCTGTGTAACAACTGTATTACTATACAGTGAGTAAGCTATGAATAGGCGTTACACACTCCCTTTATTAATAATCCGTGGGTAAACAATGCATAGTTATCAATTCCTTATAACAAAAACCACTGGCAACTTTCGTCAGAAACGTTCGAAAACATTACGTCATAATATCAGAGTTTTAATATTAGTTCTAAAAACGCTCATAACTTTGATGCATTAGTAGTGAAAAATATAAATTTTATTAAATTAACTATCTTTTTCGTTCTTTAATTACTGTTTTACTTTCACTTAGCCATTTAGTAAGAGTAAAGGATACTAAAAATACAGCCATCTCGCGAGTTTATGAGTAGTTAACTCTTTAACCGGCAGCACTCTTATAATTCAGGCACATTCAACTAAATGCAAATAATTGTATGGTTTATACCAAAACAGAAAAAATCGAATGTCGATTTTCAAGGGTGATATATCGATTCAGTGAATCGATACAGTACTTCAGATCGATTTAAAAAATCGATATTTTCTACTCGAAAAATCGATTCTTCGATTAATCGATCTCAGATCGCCATCCCTAATTCATACATTGTTGTTCGTTCGCTGCGCCGCCAAGCCGGTTAACGTTCGCGTTGTTTTAATAATTTATCTACGAATTTGTTTGTTTCAAGGTGCTTCTTATTTCCAATCTTCTGCAATTCTAGTAAAGTCCATCCAAAATGGATATTAAATCATTTTTTCATTCTTATTGTAATAAAAATAGTTTGACGCCAGACTTTGATATTCGGGCAACGGGTGAGTTGAGTGCGAATGTAAACGCTGTTTCTATAGAAAACACGTAAATCTGGAGGCTCGGCAGTGCCCCCGCCAAGTCGAGCAAACAAACGTATAATCCTTTTCTCGAAGCCATTCAGGACATTTCTAACCCCCGTAACTACGTTGTTGATAAACTTTACTTGACATGCATCTCTCTTCTTAGTCGTTTACTTCACTAATGAAGGTCGTAGCTAACGTATGAATTTACGTATCTTTCACTAACACTGTAAAAGACGTGCATATTGTAGTAAAAATTATAATATAACCTCAAGAACCTCCATATGAAATAGGGTTGCTATCCGCATCCAGGGAGCGTCCGGGCGGGGCTTCATTTGGAGTCCAGATTTAAAAACTTAATTTGATAAAAGATAACTAAATTTAATTTTAAGGTCTGAAAATAAATAAAAAGGTGATTTATGACATTTTCAACCTTTTTTTATGACATTAAGTTTATAAAACCTGTTGACATGTCTGGGCTCTAACATCCGGGGTTTTCACGCGTCTTGTACTAGTTGCCAAATTTTAGAGATGGCAACCCTAATCTGAAAATACACTTTCATTTCAAAGCTGCTTGCCTGATATTTCAGGGCCGCAGCACAGGCAGAGATTTCTCTGCGAGCTTCACATTGATGGAACTTCTTACGTTGGTGCCGGGAACTCCACTACCAAAAAGGAGGCCCAAAATAACGCATGCAGGGACTTTGTGAACTACCTAGTGAGGACTGGCATTGTACAGCCGTCTGAGGTGCCATGCGACTTTAAACCTAGAGTGGAGAGTAATGATGGAAAGGGGCAGGTACCCATGCAAAGCGATGGAGAGCATAATAGTGGGGGTCAAACACAGAGACCAGTGTTTCAGGTAACTACATAATCTGCATTTCATATTAAAATAAATTGCTTAACTCTGCTTTATGGGAAAAGGAGTAAATATGTCACAAGTTTAATAAATTATTATGAGCATGTATGCATTAAACTTTTTTTTTTAAGTATATTTGGCCATTGCCATGCTAGCCCCGTAGGCACTGTCTTTCTTGGGAATTTTATGGATACATCAACCCAATCATCAGGTTTTTTTGCAATCACCAATGTTGGCTCACTCAGTATGGACTAATGCACTCTCACATCTACATAATTTACCTCCATATCCCTCTCCTGACGCTTTTAACACGTTTCATTGCTGAAAACACAACAGTTGTGTTTTTCATAACTTGCCACAAGTATGGGAAAACACAACTGTTGTGTTAGCTGTACAGGAAAACACAACGGGGTGTGCAGATCCGTAACCGTGGCTAGACAAGAAAATCTGCTCAGCAGTCAGTGTTAAAATGATTAAACAGAATACAGTAAAATAGTTTTTCTTCAGAGTGGCATGGGCCCAGACACTATGGGGCCTGCCTACCAGGCATATGGAGGCGACAGGGGTGACCGAGAGAACTTCACCTACATGGACCGAATGCAACAGCAAAAGAATGTTGAAGAAGCCGAAGACCTTGATGTCAATGCCAGTCTCCACGGCAACTGGACCATGGAGAATGCCAAATCAAAATTACATCAGTTCATGCAGATCAACCATCTTAAAACAGATTATGTGTACAGGGCTGTAGGGCCAGATCATACCAGGTTTGTATTTGCATAAAGTAATTTGATCACTAACTCGTTTCTTAGTGAGCGGCAACCATAGCTCAATAATGTTTTGGAAAATTGCCGGAGGGATAATGTCATTGGTAACACGTCCACTACTGAACCATTTAATTTATTTGGCTCTTTTACAAACCTTCACGCAACGTGTGTGATTACCGTTTACTGGTGTTCTGTCAAACCTAAACTCGAATCAGCAGTGCAGGCTCACACAACTGGTGTGATAAAAATGTCAATACAGGCATGCGGGTTCGCACATCAGGCGTGTTTTTGCATGTCATGAAATTATAAAAACAGAGACGTGTGTGTTTTCAACAGTGAATGTTAATATTGTTAACTGAAATGACAGTATAAAATATAAGTATATATTTTGTACTGTCGTTAAATGGGCCTTAAGGATAGCCGAGTCATGCAAAGATGTCGAATTTTTTAATTATCGTAATGTTCTTTTTGTGAACAACATCCTCTGGTACCCAAGAAATCATAAGATGTTGGTCAAATTCGCATCATAAATTATTAGTGCAAACAGCGAAGTAGCTCATTGTTCATAATAAGTAATACCAAGCAGAAATACTAACGAAATTCTAAAATAAAAAAGTGTGCAACAAAACCTGAATGCTTACAATACTGAAATGTGAAATACAGTCATAACCATTACAGTCTAAAGATAAAATGAAATGATAATCCTTCCAACTCTATTTCATGTTTCAGTATTGTTTGCAGTTGGGTTTTTGTTTTTTTTGTTATCTATACATTTATCGCACATATTATGTTGTGTATTTCTTGCTCTCTTTTATGTATATTTATTTATTTACCTATCTAGGTCAGACATTCAGCCAAGGGCTAAGCCCCACGGGGAGGTGAGGAGTTAGGTAGGGCAATTTTTTGGGTCATTTGGAAGGTCAGACATAAGTTATTCACAAAATTTGAAAAACCAATGTCTGAAAGGCCTTAGATTCTCCAAGAAACTAGAAGTGTGGCCAAGTACAGTGTACGATACAGTCATAAGCTCTGGAATGTAAACATCAAGATGTTCAACTATATTTAAACACAATCATACACAAATAAGTGGGTAAAGTAATTTTCAGATTAAAGTTATCATCATTATCAAGTAAAACATAAAAGTATACCTACAACTTGCATCAAGATATTTCGATTTAAAAAAAAGGAGTGGAATTAACGTCCTCTTTCTTTTTTGAAGTCAGTTAAAAATTTATACTTCTTTTTGATGCAATGTATGCTCACAGATTTTGTTAATGCATAAGTACCTATGTAATGTTTGTTGACACTGTAACATCAGCTGAATGGATGAATGGATTAGGATGTTAGGTTACCTAGGTATTAGACACAGGTTAACACACATCTGAATATTGAGAATGTTTATGTTTCAGAGCTTGGTATGTTATTTTTAAGTCACCCGCTGTCTCCAGTCAGAGCTTGTGAATGTACAGTCAAAGAAGGAGTTGTCTTACAACTTTATTTTAATACTTTTTTTTCTCTGATTGTACACGAGTTTGCTATATCTTAAGCTCTTGATTTAGTGACATATCTACTGAGATTGAAGAAACAAGGCACTTAATTAAGAGCAAGATTGATTTAAAGATGGCACTTCAGAGAAGAAAATCGATTTTTTATAGTCGATTGTCTTCAGTGAAGAGCTATCCTTCCTTGAAGAAATACAATGTTTAAGCCATTTTTGCGAAAACAGGCAGAAGTAGCTTCAACAATATTTATTGATTCCGAAATAATCCAAGACAAAGATTTGTTTGATAAATCCTCTGCAAAGAAGAATTTGACCTATGCATGTGGGACCACGGACATTTCAAAACTTATTAACATATATGGTTTAAAACAACTTTCGTCGAATGTGTCCAAGTCTCTTGGACACCGTCTTGTCATTTTTAAAGTCATTAAACGATAAAATGTGCGACTTTGTCTTTTCCCTTCCATTAGCCTACAAAGCCCTAAAAAATGTGAAGACATATAAATATTGGTGTATAAAGTTCAAAAATATGATCAAAGCTAAGTACATAAGAGATTGCTGCGATTGCTGTAACTGCAGGCAGGCGTAGCGCTTACTATCAGGCGAACGACTTGCTTGTCTCGTCACTCAGTCAAATAAAAAAAAAAATACTCTAGCATCAAATTAATGTCTTGGATTTTTTCTGAAACAGATGCACTAAGCCATCGTCCCGACTTGGCCACACTTCCAGAAAGTATCATAATTAGTGCTACAGTTAAAAATGGTGAGTAATTGTTATTTATTTCACATACTTATTTAGGGCGGCTTGCACCAAATTCCTTATCTAAATCCGGTTTATTCTCCATTCAGTGCTTAACTCAGCTTCAAAGTTAACAGGTACGACGTTTGCTTAAATCGGGATTTATTAATACTAGCTACGTTCAAGCATAAGCGGTGTTTAAATTAGGTGCATTCGAAAATGTATAAGTTGGTGCAAACCACCCTAGATGTGTGTTTAACGGTACAGATATTATATTTGGTTATTCTATATACAGGAGTTTCTGCTGTGAGATGTCTATCTATGTTCGTCAACTGGGCCGCAATGTGGTCGGACGCGAGACAGGCTCGAACAAACAGACGGCTAGCAAATCTTGCGCACTGTCCCTGGTGAGACAGCTGTACCATCTCGGAGTTATCGAATCTTTCAGTGGGACACTGAAGAAAGACCGGTAAGTTATAACTGAGTCACTACCACACAGACACGGTATTATCGGCCGATATAATTGCAGAGGTATTACGGTAATGTGTCCCGCGTACTGTCCCTTTAAGACTCGCCCACGTAATCTGAAAACAGTGGAGGCCTACGTCGAGCAGTGAACGAATATAGGCTGATGATGTTGAATGTACGAAAGCTTTCAAAGGAGACAAAACAGCTTTGTAACCAATCTATCCATCTATTTCTACCCACATCAACCCATTGTTGGGTATAGATAGACCTGCTCGTATGCACGCCATTCTTTTCGGCCCTGCGCCAGACGAATGCACTGCCTTCCTGCAACCTTAGTGATGTCATCTGAACATCGGGCAGGTGGTCTGCCTCTTCTTGGCCTCCATTCTGTCAATGCTCCAGTCCATCTGCCGTCTTCCCTTCTAGCCAAATGACCGGCCCATCCCCACTTTAACTTTGTGATTTTGTGACTTTGTAACAAATCATCATCTTCATCATCAACCCATATCGTCACACTGCTGAGCACGGGTCTCCCCTCACTTCCGTGAGGAAGGTTAGACCATAATCCATCACGGGGGGCCTGGTCCGGATTGGTGGATAGAATATCTACCTCCGACGTAATTTTCGAGTAGTTATGTGGGTTTCCTCGCTATGTTTTCTTTCACCGAAAAGCGAGTGATGATTACGTACATAATATGTTTCACAAGAAAAAAATTACAAATAATTGTAATACAATTGTATTGTATTTTTTAGATCTAACGAAGGCATTATGAAGCCATTTCCGGTAGCCCTTAGCCCTGACTTACTAGCTAAACTGGAGGAAACATTGGAAGGTGAGTCAATACATATTAATTCTTAATGTTTTAGTATTGATGGATGTTTGTTATGAACAATACTTGCATGTATTATAGATTTTGACCCAATTCCCGCTGTGTAATTGATTTGAAATATTGCATGTGATAGATTATTTGAATTTTACCATGGTAATTGTTGTCAATATTCAAATACTGATGATGCTAAACTTACCTTGTGTCAAGATAAGTATCTTTTATAATTAAACCACGTAGGTACATGACTAAATAATACGTTTTGAGTATCTGATGATAATGTATGTATTTAGTAAAGATTCAAATGGCAACATTTGTTTGAGGACTTAACTTGATGAATTTGGCAACATTCACTGGTTTCCAATAAACAGGAAATTATGTTAATGTTTATAATTAATATTGTACGTATTTTAGAAAAAGTTTGACTGATAATTATCAAATAATTATGATTTCTGCGGCTAGATTTAATCCATGTATTTTCGTCCATATTTCATTTAATGATATGATAATTGACTTGTGTTAATTCTTCAATATTCATACTAATATGAATATTCTTAAGTATTAATGTATCGAATCATTTACGATAATTCATCTCTGTATTTGTAAGATAATTGGTAATTGAAAATAAACGATGAAACAGCTTTATTACTGTTAGAAAACCATTTAATATAATAATTGGAATTATTCACGTTTAAACAAACTTTAGTGTACATATCTGTGGATATGTATTGATTTAGAAGGTTTTAACATGTATTGTAATAAAAATCAAGCAGTAAAAACGTTTAGTTTCAATTTAAGGAAACACGTGGTTTACTGAGCTTGTTTATTCGCCGCACGGCGGCCGGTATAAATAGCCTTGCATTTGAAAGGCAGATTCACTTCTCAATGTACCTCGGAACAGGGCGGACACGCCGCCCAACTAAATAAGTTAAGTACTATTATTATATCTATTAACTAGAAAGCTATTATTATTGTGTATGTGTATTAATCTTCAGTTTAAAACTTACTATGTGTATTGCAATAGTTATCAATATTGTGTATCAGTGTGAACATTACAATCGCTAAATTATATCGTGTTATATATAGATACAACTAATGTGAGCATTTCATTATCTTCCTACTTATTTCCAAATGAAGCTTATATTTTAAATTAATTATTGAGAGTTACAATAGCTATTCCTGTCGTGTAGTAATATGTAGATTACATTAACTTCCTACTTATTTGAAAGTAAAGTAAATGGCTTATATACTATTTATTCTTGTGTATTATTACAATAGCTATTCCTGTTGTGTATTAATAACGTGTAGATAAACCTATCCGTGAGACTTAGATTAACTTCCTACTTATTGCAAAATAAAAGAATATCAATATTAATGTTTATTCTCTTATATACCTTTATATATAGATGTCTTTACCTAATTTAGTTATTATCAGAAGTGGGATTCGACCTGACTAATCTTAACGTATTATGTAATATTTCAGATATTGTGGGTGTGGTTTCTGAAATGGACTCGGCAGTCGTAGAAGGTCTGCTCAAGGCGATCCGAGATGCAGTTGCGGGGACACCTCGTGGAGACGATGTGGTTCTTCCGCCGTTCGATCCTGATAAGAACGACAGCGGTGCCAGCAGCTGGTGCACCAATATCGATGCAATCGCAGCGGATCTTGGATGGAGCAACATCACAACCGTTGCAAAAGCAGGTAAAGCCTTGAAAGGCTCTGCATTACTGTGGTATGAAACTTGGGAGCCCGATGAAGGTAGAACGTGGGAACAATTTAAAATCACTGTTAAAGATTTATATCCTGAAAAGAGGAACTTGTCAGACAAATTAACAAAGGCAGTGTTATTAACATCGGAAGCTGCAGAATCGTATTGTGATTATGCTAGGGAAAAACTTAGATTGTTTAAGAATACTAGGATAGTTTTCACCGAAAAACAGTTAGTTGAGCTTGTTTGCGGAGGTATACATGATGTGCATGTAAAAATGGCATCACAAAATAGTCGTGTGGAGACCACTGCAGAATTGATATCACTGTTTACGACTTATGTGAAGATTCCTAAGAAACGTCCATTTGATTCTACAAGTAAATTTACTGACAACCCAACTAGTTCTCCTAGCAAACGACCAAAAATTGATGAAAAACGTTGTTACACTTGTAACAAGCTAGGTCATTTTTCAGCCCAATGTTTTCAGAACAGAAACTATAATGCCCCTAGGACAAGTTTTTCGACAAACTTAGCTCGTCCCCCCATAAACAAAGTCCAATGCTCCCATTGCAAAAGATTCGGACACACTGAATCAGTTTGTTATTTTAAACAGCTTTCTACCACAAGTACCACAGTAACAAAAAGAGATGACGCTAATTGTATAACCAAGGTTGATCTAAAGTTAACTAAAGTTGTGATAAAGGATATGACAGTCGAAGCTCTTATTGATACTGGTGCTAGTTGCAGTATCATGAAGGATTCTATTGCACGGCGAATAGGTTGCAATTTAACTCCATGTTCAAAAATGCTCGATGGTATAGGCAATGGTAAATTACATATCTTTGCAAAAGTAACTGTCCCTGTAAAATTTGAGGAAATCTGTCTAGAAATAGAATTTAATGTAGCCAGGGATAAAGATTTTAGCTATGATTGTTTGATCGGTAGAGATGCAGTTAGTCATTCGGACGTTGCTGTTATAGTAGACTCTTCTGGGTGTAGACTGACACGTACTCACTTGCTTGAACCAACTGGAGTAGTTAATCAAATAACCAGTTGTAATAGCGAACTCGATCAACTAAACGGATTAATATGTCATTTAGATTCAGAGCTACAAACAAAGATTGAAAATATTTTCAAAAATTTTTTGTCTGTGTTGCCATCTGACAACAACATTGGTACCGTTACTACCGGTGAAATGGTTTTACGCCTGAAAACGGATGAATTAATACATTACCGGCCTTACCGATTAGCCCCTGTTGAGAGAGAGAAGGTTAATGAAATCGTTGACGATTTATTACAAAAAAAAATAATACGGGAGAGTGACTCTAGCTACGCCAGTCCGGTTTTACTAGTAAAAAAAAAGGATGGCAGCGATCGAATGTGTGTCGACTTTAGAGCACTTAACAAAGTAATAGAAAAAGAAAGATACCCTCTCCCTCTCATCGAGGATCAACTTGATAAGTTAGGAAACTCTAAATTCTATATCTCTATTGATATGAAAAATGGGTTTCATCAAATTCCAGTAGCACAGGACTCCGTAAAATACACAGCTTTCGTAACCCCAGATGGGCATTACGAATTTCTGAAAATGCCATTTGGAATTTGTAACGGACCATCAGTCTTCCAGAGAGCTATAAGTAGAGCCATTAAACACTTGAAATTTTTATTAGTGTATATAGATGACTTATTAATTCCATTTAAAACTGAAAATGAGGGTCTGCAATACCTAGAACAAACTCTCGAAGCTCTCAGTCATGCCGGATTTACCATAAACTTGAAAAAATGCAAGTTTTTTGTGACAGAGATAGAATATTTAGGAAGACACATTTCTGAAGATGGTATCAGGCCAAGTGATAATAAAGTCTCGGCTCTCATCAACTCTCCTGTCCCTGATACTATCAAAGAAGTGCGTCAATTTATGGGTTTAGCTAGTTATTTCCGTAAATTTATACCAGAATTTGCCTCACGTACTGCCAGTATAACTAAACTCACAAAAAATAACCAGAAATGGGAGTGGGGTCAAGATCAGAACGAAGCTAGGAATTATGTTATTAAGCACTTGGTGACGAAACCACTGTTGACTGTATTTGATCCAAACTTACCTACTGAACTGCACACTGATGCTAGCTCAATTGGTTATGGTGGAATTCTAATGCAAAAAGTTGATAATCAGAATAAAGTTGTAGCATACTATAGCAAACGTACTTCCCCTGCCGAATCAAGATATTGCTCTTACGACTTAGAAACATTGGCAATTTATAACGCCCTTAAACATTTTAGGGTGTATTTATTAGGTATCCCATTCACTATAGTAACAGACTGTAATGCCATTAAGCCTACCATGACCAAAAAAGATCTTTCACCGCGTGTAGCTAGATGGTGGACCTTTATGCAAGATTTTAACTTCAAAATTCTCTACAAAAAGGGTAAATATGTGGGTCATGTTGACTACCTAAGTCGTAATCCAATCAACCCTAAAACGGTCCACACAAACAAAAATATCCCTTCTGTAATTAACGTGGTTAATGACGATGCAAGTCGTCCGCCATCGTGGTTAGAATCTGCTCAACGAGATGATACTGAGACTCAGACTATAATTGACAAAGTTCGGTCAGGTGAATTGGATACCAATCAATACTTAATCATAAATAGATTGCTCTATTATAAAAACGACGCTAATGCTATGCCGAAATTATATATTCCAAGAGGCTATAGACTTAGCTTACTTAGACTATTTCATGATGATAACTGTCATGTTGGATATGATAAAACCATTGACAAAATCCGCCAACATTTTTGGTTTCCTGGCATTGCAGCGTTTGTTAAAAAATACATCTCTCATTGTCTCATATGTACCTCACGAAAAAATCACTCTGGACCTAAACAAGGTATATTATATCCTATAGAGAAATCTATTCCTTTCCATACTTTGCATATGGATTGCACTGGGCCTTTTAGACAATCAGCTGATGGTTTTAAATTTGTATTGCTAGTCATAGATGGATTTACAAAATATTGCATCCTCAAACCCCTTAAGAGTCTGAGCGGACAGGAATTGTTGTTTGCCATACGTGAAACTATTGCATTATTCGACACACCTCATCTTGTAATTACGGACAGAGGCACAAACTTTACATCTAATCAAGTTCAAACCTTATTTAGGGAAATGCAAATTGAACACCACATGATATCCACTGGTACTCCTCGTAGTAATGGCCAAGTTGAAAGGTATGTAGCTACAGTAACAAACATGTTAGCTACCACGATTAATGATTTGTCAGAATGGCCAAACGTTCTTTGGAAAGTACAACAATCTCTTAATACGACTGTTCAGAAAACCACAGGCTTTTCCCCAATGAGACTTTTACTAGGAAGGGAAGGAAATATACCTTCCATACAAGCTCGGCTAACTGATGTTGTAGATGAATCAATACAACCAAGTATTGACTTAGAAGCTGATCGTGAATTAGCACGACAACGGCTCAAAGATGTTGCTGATAGGTTTAAGAAACGTTTTGATACTACCAGACGAACCAATAAAATATATAATATTGGAGACCTAGTTTACATCAGTCAAGATCATAGACGTCATGATAAACTCAGTCCAAAATTCAAAGGCCCATATGAAATAATACAAATATTACCACATGACAGATTTTCTTTGAGGGGTCAAAATAATTTAAGAAATATTATTGTTGCCAAAGAAAAACTGCGTGTTTGGCCTGGTGAATGGGTAGAACAAAACATTTCCTTTGAAGAATCACTGTAAACAAATATAACTTATTAAACAATATCATTGTCAAAAAGAGAACCGTGATAGATTATTATATAGCTAACAAATTTAAGATTATTCAAAATAATATCCATGTAGATCACATAATTATTAAGATCAAACTATGAATGTGTTTAATTTTGAATTATCATTATTATGTAACATTGCTAATTTACTTAGGACAGGTACTTTTTTTGACACACTTAAAATATTAAATTCTGAGATTGTCACATCGGTCACATCATACCAGTATTTGTGTCGCTGGGCGATCTTAAACCTGATTAGTCTAGATTTTACTGGCAGCGAGTAAAAGGACTAATATGCTATATGCCTGGTCATAGATCACAATGAAACGATGAAAATGAGGGAATGAAAAAAAAAAAAAAAAAAAAAAAGTATGAGAAATGAAAAAAAAAAAAAAAAAAAAAAATGTGTCGCTGGGCGATCTTAAACCTGATTAGTCTAGATTTTACTGGCAGCGAGTAAAAGGACTAATGTGCTATATGCCTGGTCATAGATCATGAGAATGAAAAAAAAAAATGTGAATGATATGAAAAAAAAAAAAGAAAAGAGAATGGTTTCATTGGTAAAAAAAAAAAAAAAAAAAGAAAGTTATACTGGTGATGATGATGATAATGATAAAAATATAAAATGATTTGGACTTGTGAAATGTGATTAAGTAGGTACTTCGAGAACGAAGTACATATCAGTATGGCCGTGATAGATTATTTGAATTTTACCATGGTAATTGTTGTCAATATTCAAATACTGATGATGCTAAACTTACCTTGTGTCAAGATAAGTATCTTTTATAATTAAACCACGTAGGTACATGACTAAATAATACGTTTTGAGTATCTGATGATAATGTATGTATTTAGTAAAGATTCAAATGGCAACATTTGTTTGAGGACTTAACTTGATGAATTTGGCAACATTCACTGGTTTCCAATAAACAGGAAATTATGTTAATGTTTATAATTAATATTGTACGTATTTTAGAAAAAGTTTGACTGATAATTATCAAATAATTATGATTTCTGCGGCTAGATTTAATCCATGTATTTTCGTCCATATTTCATTTAATGATATGATAATTGACTTGTGTTAATTCTTCAATATTCATACTAATATGAATATTCTTAAGTATTAATGTATCGAATCATTTACGATAATTCATCTCTGTATTTGTAAGATAATTGGTAATTGAAAATAAACGATGAAACAGCTTTATTACTGTTAGAAAACCATTTAATATAATAATTGGAATTATTCACGTTTAAACAAACTTTAGTGTACATATCTGTGGATATGTATTGATTTAGAAGGTTTTAACATGTATTGTAATAAAAATCAAGCAGTAAAAACGTTTAGTTTCAATTTAAGGAAACACGTGGTTTACTGAGCTTGTTTATTCGCCGCACGGCGGCCGGTATAAATAGCCTTGCATTTGAAAGGCAGATTCACTTCTCAATGTACCTCGGAACAGGGCGGACACGCCGCCCAACTAAATAAGTTAAGTACTATTATTATATCTATTAACTAGAAAGCTATTATTATTGTGTATGTGTATTAATCTTCAGTTTAAAACTTACTATGTGTATTGCAATAGTTATCAATATTGTGTATCAGTGTGAACATTACAATCGCTAAATTATATCGTGTTATATATAGATACAACTAATGTGAGCATTTCATTATCTTCCTACTTATTTCCAAATGAAGCTTATATTTTAAATTAATTATTGAGAGTTACAATAGCTATTCCTGTCGTGTAGTAATATGTAGATTACATTAACTTCCTACTTATTTGAAAGTAAAGTAAATGGCTTATATACTATTTATTCTTGTGTATTATTACAATAGCTATTCCTGTTGTGTATTAATAACGTGTAGATAAACCTATCCGTGAGACTTAGATTAACTTCCTACTTATTGCAAAATAAAAGAATATCAATATTAATGTTTATTCTCTTATATACCTTTATATATAGATGTCTTTACCTAATTTAGTTATTACATGCCTGTTCCAATTACGGATGTTACGGAGGTGAACCGAACCAAGGTCGGAGTCAGAGTTTATAAATTTGGATTTACGGTGTTGCAGCCGGAGCCGGAGGTGGTGGTAGAAGAGTATTGGCTAAAAGCGGACCCGATAAAAAAAAAATAAAAAACATGATTCAATCAAACTGTTTAATTGCAATCAATTATAAACTTATATGACATAGGCTAAAAATATTCATGTTTTCAATAACAGTTAGCAAATTAAATCAATTTAATTTACTCCTAAAGTCTTCTGGTTAAAACCGAAATCAAAGCGATGGAAATTCGCACTTAACTAACGAGATTAAGTCATAAATTATAATGATTATCCCACAGAGCTGGGTATGACCCCAGTGGACGTGACCACAGCGGTTCCCAACCAGTCCGACCAGGAAGAGGACGGCAAGAACGTGGTGTCCATACTGCAGATAAACCGCGCGAAGGCTGTACGGGAGGCGCGGCCGACGCCCAGCGGTGTGGTGTCGTGGTCACCGCCGCAGAGCAACTGGAACGCTTGGACACAGTGCAATATTGGTAAGATTTCTTTTTTTTTAGTTTTCTGTTTCCCATGTGTTGTTCATTTAGCCAGTGTCCTATTAACTCGTTCACCGCTTTAAACACATATCTTGCGTGCCGGCTCTGTGGCAAAATACAGACATGTGTGTTTAACAAGGCGCTACTACAGTGCGGCTCACACAGCTGGCACGCCAGTGCTGGAAAAAACACACGGTCCATACCAGTGCCTAAATGTAAAAACCGGTTTAGCAGTCAACATGTTAAGATCATCAGCAATCCATATACGCCCACTGCTGAACACGTGTCTTTGCTCTTTTCGTGGCGAGGAATAAGCCATGAATGCCATAATCCACCACTCCGAATTGGTGGATCACACATCCCTCCAAAACTGTACTGGGAATTGAATTCACTACCATCTCCTTGGAATCTTGACATTCTTCCACTAGGCTAGCACTGCTTAAGATATTTCCCATTAAACTATTAAGATAATTTAAATTAATTGTTGAAATAGCCAAAATGTTCACTCGCAGTCAGTCAGGTAGGCAGTAGTTTACTCAAGTTGCTGTCAATGACTTGGCTCAGTTAAGTGGTGGATGCTTTATTATAAATTCGGGGAAGTTTTGGGGACAACCCTTTCGGTTTTTGGAGAGTTTCGGAAACCATTATCACAATATATTATATTGCATGGATTTTGTTTATATTCTTACCTTTTTTTTTTCTTATGCTTATATCTTTAATTAATTTATATTTTGTTTATTTCAGACGAGGGTCCGTTAGCAACCACCAGCCTGGAAGAAATCAGTAATGATTTGGGAAGAACTCACAAAGACATGTGTCAAAACAGCACCCTGTACCAGGTAATTACCCCTATTATAATCTATTTCTATCCAATACCTAATAAAATACACTGTGGATCCATTTCTATAATTTTTGTATGTTTGTCTCAAAATGGCACTGAAAACTGTTCAACAGATTTCATTAAAAATTTCAGGGATTAACATAATTTACTATATTTTTGTAGAAGTTACATTTTAATTTTTACAAAATTTCTCCTTATCTATTATTATGAAAAAACTTTTGTCATAACATTAATTTCTTAAAAATGTTTTTTATTCACAGGAAAGCGTCCGAGAAAGGGAAACATTGCCAGTGTACGCCATGCGATCTGAAATAATGAACGCTATCAATGACAACCCTGTCATTATCATCCGTGGCAACACTGGGTGCGGCAAAACTACTCAGGTGAACCACTTATCTATTGAATTTCTCTCATTTGGTACAAGCCATAACTACGCCATCTCATCTCACTAATATAATAAATACGAAAGTTTGTGTGTTTATACTCTCCTCTAAACGAAACGACCGAACGGATTTTGATGAAATTTTGTATATAGATACTTTAGGTCGCGGAATACAATATAGGATACTGTTTATCCCGAAAAATTTAGGGTTCCTGTAGGGACACTTGATACTGGCTAATAGTACAAATCGCGTTAAGCCAAAAAAAAAAACAACACATGGCTGAATGCAGAAGTCGAAGCGATTATATAAAAAAGTGCACAAACATAATAATATGTACGTAATTATCTCTCGCTTTTTGGTGAAGAAAAACATCGTCGGAGGTAGAGGTAGGTGGTTATGGCCTTATCCTCTTCACAAAAGTGAGGGGAGACCCGTGTTCAGCAGTGGGACTATATGGGTTGATGATGATGATTATGAAAATGTGGTGTCCTCACAGGTGTGCCAGTTCATCCTAGATGACTACATAGCGAGCGGACAGGGCGCGTGGGCCAACGTGTGCGTTACGCAGCCGCGCCGCATCTCCGCCATCAGCGTCGCCGAGAGGGTCGCCAGCGAGCGCTGCGAGGAGATCGGGAACAGCATCGGGTATGTTACTCCAGGTGACGCTGGTAAATTTAGAAAAATATCGCTTGTGCTTTAGACCACACAACAGTAAAACTTCTTTAGCTCCATCTGGCTATGAGATAAAAGGGAGAAAGAAAATGTGTGCTCGCACTGCTTTCTTGCCCCTACAGTAAATATACGTAACGTAACTCTCTCTCTTCATTTACGTACCTCGCTTGATCACACTTTTCGTAACGCTTAGTCACGCATTCACCAGCTTACTCTCCAAGTTAAGTGTGCTTAAAGAAGTTTTACTACATAAAAAATCTTTAATAATTTACTTGGCTCTACCTATCCCTTTTATTCTATGGCACAAGTTCTGCTAAACACCCTGTATAACCAAGCTCAAAAATCAGAATACTAAACTCCTACATTACAATCCAACAGGTATTCGGTCCGCTTCGAGTCGGTGCTGCCTCGTCCGTACGGATCTGTTTTGTTCTGCACAGTGGGAGTTCTGCTGAGAAAGCTCGAGGGAGGTCTGCGTGGAGTCAGCCATGTATTGGTTGATGAGGTCAGTGTACATTGCAGATCGATGAATCACAACCCTTATCTGTCCAATGCTCAGCACGAGTCTCACCTCACTTTAACAAGGAGTATTAGGTGTAAAAAAAATACTACGAGCAGACAAAAGTACTGCATTATTAATTAATTATAGAATGGACACTTCACCCCGCACATCTGCCGGCAATCGTATAGACAATCTCTGGGACAGTCATTACCTACACGCCCAAATGTAAAATAGACGAACGGTTTGAATAAACCATCATATTATAAAAGCTGTTATTCATCCATATAGCATATATTCATCCGCCAAACAGTAGTGTGAAAACAATACTGTATTCCGGTTTGAAGGGCACTATTTCCAGCGAAATTACGACGAGGGTAATGCAGTGCCGCCCAAGACTATACCATGCTGGCGTAGCGCTTACCATCAGGTGAACGACTTACGCGTCTCGTTACTCAATCAAATAAAAATTGTTTTTTGATTTTATCGCACGTCTTTGAGTATTTATCAGTAAGATATCTATATATATAAAAATGTTATGTTGGTTTGTGTACGCTTTAAAAACTCAAAAAGTTCTGCACCGATCGAGCTGAAATTTTAGAATAATATATAATCCGCATCAAGGATTGTTTTTATCTATTTTTTTCATCAGTGTCATATCAGCGAATGTGCGAATGTGCCACAGCGAAGCGTGGCAGGGTACAGCTAGTTACTGATAAATACTTGAGGTCATTGAAATACCTTAAATACTTGAGGAGGTGATTTCGTTGTAGGTGCACGAACGCGACGCCGACACCGACTTCACGTTGATTCTCCTCCGCGACATGGCGCACACGTACCCCGACGTGAGGATCATCCTCATGTCGGCCACCGTCGACAGCGCGCTGTTCACGCAGTACTTCGGCAACTGTCCCGTCATCGAGGTAACGTTGGTTGCGGTAGTCCGACGCCGTTTTCGCGTTGTCTCACTCTAGTAGTTCTCCCACCTTTTAGTAGTGGGAGGCCTCTTCTGAAAGAGACAGCCTGGAGAAGTACCACACCTTTGTATTGGGAGGCTTATTCTGCAAGAGACCGTCTGGGGAACTACCACACCTTTGCCAAATATTCTTCCGCCAATCGGTAGTATGCAAACATTACTGTGTTCCCAGCAAATCCAAAAAACGTCTCATTACATATTCTCTCCAAAACTCCCAGAAAGTATCAGTTAAACGTCCACCACTTTACTGAATCGTGACGTTGACTACCTGACTTACTGGGACACGACGTTTTCACAAAAAAACTTGAAATATACAATAATATATAAATATACCACACTGACTAAATGCACAAATTCTGTGAAACCGAAACATAAAAAATTATAATTATTAACACGTAACATGAATCCTGACCCCTAACTAGGATTCCCTGTATCTAGGGAATCGACAACTACGATGGTCATGGTCCCACAAACACCCAGACTCGGCAAACACTTGTGATTCACACAAATCATTGAATCGAACCCCTCACGTTTCGCAGTCGGCTCATTGCCCACTAAGCCACTAAGGCCGTAAAATACAAGAAAAAGTTTAGTAGTAAGTACTGTTTCTATTATGTTTTCCAGGTGCCAGGTCGAACATTCCCAGTGGAGCATTACTTCCTAGAGGATGCCATAGAGCTGACCGGGTTCACACCGGCGCCGGAGACGCGCAAGCGTAAAGCCCCCGGCAAACGTGTCACCAATAAGGAGGAAGAGGACGAGGAGGACGAAGGTTCGTCCATAAACCGTCCACTGCATTATCATCATCATCATCATCATCCCATATCATCCCACTGCTAAGCACGGGTCCCCCTCATTTCACTCACTGCGTTATCGCGTCGAAAAATAAAGGGAAATCGACGATTGCGGCCGTATAACTGCCGACTCAAAGACCTCTAGAATATTTATCATATTACTGAAACCATCACTGTCTTTCTCATTAACATATTCACTGCAAAACACAACTGTGGTGTTTTTCATAACTTGCCGCGAGTGCGGGAAAACACAACAGTGTTTTTAACTGTATGGGAAAACGCTATGTTGTGTGCCGCACCCGTGGCTAGACAAGAAAATCGGCTCAGCAGTGAAAGTGTTAATTTTTCTCATCATAAATGTGTGATTTGTCTCGTTATTAAAAACGTTGTAAATAACCGTTTAATTTATCCCATCACAAAAGTTGCAAATGTATCGTCATCAAAAACACCATTTGTCTTTGTCATTAAAGTGTAATCAGTCTCATAATGCAAGTGTCATTTGTCTTAAAGAGTTTATTAATCTGTAATAGGAACAGGAGATGTCGTCGACGAGCAAGAGGAAGATCTGAACGTTAACTGTCGATTGGATGACAAGTACAACCCCCAGACAGCACAGTACATGTCCCAGCTCTCTGAGAAAGATGTAAGTTATTTTATAACATTGCATAGCTGTCCATAACAGTTATAATGCTAATCAGAATTTTGCATTGCAAAATCTTGCCCGGCTCTGCTCTACGCTCATCACCCTGGGAAAAAAAAAGGTTAAAAGCCTCATTCGCCCAGTAATTTCTCTGGAAACAGTGCCCTTATATTTATGTTACTGCATTTTTTATATTTTCATACACAGACACACGCGCGCGCACAAACAACCACACACATTTACATGTTTTTTTTTTATAATTTTTTTTTTATTATTTACATTTTATTCATACATTTTTTTGCTTAGTGTAGGTACTAATAGTACAAAGCCAAACGTAAAAAAAAAAAACTTATTCCACAGCTCAGTTTCGATCTGATCGCGTCGATTCTCCTCCACATCAGGAGCCTGCAAACCGACGGCGCAGTCCTGGTGTTCCTCCCCGGATGGAACCTCATCTTCATGCTCATGAAGTTCCTCACCACGCACCTCGTCTTCGGAGACACTTCGAGATACGTGATCCTCCCCCTGCACAGTCAGATACCAAGGGAGGATCAGAAGAAGGTCTTTATTACTCCACCGCCCGGTATGACCAAGGTTAGTAACTACAATTGGCTGTCGAAGTAAAACCGGAGTTAAAGCGAGTTCCTTCCTGGACACTCCATATGAATAAACCTATTTGATTCCTTACACATGTAAACTACGTTTATGCATGCTCCAAATGCGTGTGTAAAATCTACGCGACCGAAACAAAAGAAAACCCGTCAGTACGAAGGTTCATACAAACCGCTTGTCTATTATACTTGGGCTGCCCTCTCATTTGTCCGCCCGATTGCTGGTAAAGGTGCGGAGTAGTGGATCGCTCGGGGTGGAGGGTGTCCATTCTGTATGTAGTGCAGTCAACAGCAAAAATTGGTGATTATCAAACTAGTTCCAAAAACCAAGACCGGTATTTAGTGCATTGAACGCTTGTTTTAATTATTTTCAATTTAAACTGATTAAAAATGTCAGAGCTCCATGTCCCTCACAATCCTGTACCGACTAATACTGTTCTGAATCTATTAATATATTTGGGATCAAGTTATGAATAGAAAGGGAGAGAAGAGGGTGTTATTTAATTTTGAAGGAATTAAATTATATTGAAATGTCTTTACCACACTAAATAGTAAATACTGGTCATGGTTTTCGGAACTTGTCTAATCATCATTTACTTTTGATGTTGACTGTACCATAGAAGACAATATTACATACAGAATGGACACTTTCCACCCGCTCGATCCGCTTCCCCGCAATCCGCAGTGAAATCGGGAGGTCAGTCAATTTAACACACCCAAATGACAAATGACGATAGACCAACGGGAGTATGAACCTTCATAATAGCGTGTTGTCTTTTGTTTTGGTCGCGTAGCATGTCTGAGTACACACATAAATACGCATTTGACGGGTCTACAAAAGTAATCCATATGTGTGAAATGTCAAATTAGTTATTTGAATAGAGTGTCCTGGTTGTGGTAGTAACTAAATGACATCTGTGTCGAAGACTAGACTCAGTGGCATTTACTCGGAGGGGTCTACGTCGAGGAGTGAACGAATATAAGATGATGATGATGATTTCGTCTCCAGGTGATCCTATCGACGAACATAGCCGAGTCCTCGATCACGATCAACGACGTGGTGTACGTGATCGACTCGTGCAAGGCGAAGATAAAGCTGTTCACGTCACACAACAACATGACGTCTTACGCCACGGTGTGGGCTAGCAGGACCAATTTGGAGCAGGTCAGTTGAATAATAGTATTGCGGTGGCTTTGCAGGCATTGCTGTGACATGTCACGGCAGTGTCTTCTTTTTTTGTTACTGAATAACATAACGAGCAAGTCGTTCACCTGATGGAAAGCGCTACGCCTGGCCACAACAGTGGCAGTGCCACTCAAAGTTTGCAGTTTATAAAGTCGACCGCGTCCTAGTAAAAATTGTAATAGTAAACAGATGTCACAAAAACGCCTGCGATTTCCGTACTTATCGTCAGGAAAAAGGTGGATTTCTGTGGGTCGCGGTTCACTTGACAGATGCGCGCGCTAACACAAATGTATGGAGCTCGGAAACAGCGCAATACGTTTGGCATCTCGCGCTCGTCAGTCGTGTCGGCCGCGACATACAGAAGGCCATCTAACTCGTAAGACTAAATACGGCTTAAAGCGGTTCCGCCCTATCCTAATCCGTGAAAATGCGTTCAGGAGTTATAGTCTACTGGAACTATTTATTTGGTACTTTACGCACTAGATACGATTTCCGTCATCCGTGAATTTCCATTTCGGAGAAGATCGTTGACGGACCGAAGTAGCCACAGTATTATTTGAATATAAATGACGCATGCCAAAAGGTGGCCCTTGAATTACTTGGATTTGGATCGGAGGTAGTGCAAAAAGCAATATCCAAATTCAGTCTCGAGTTTCCTAGATCCGTATTTTCACCGCTCTTACAATTTAACCAATTATTGCTTGTTTTAGAGAAAAGGTCGCGCGGGTCGAGTGCGGCCGGGAGTATGTTTCACGCTGTGTTCCCGCGCGCGGTTCGATAAACTGGACGAACATCAGACGGCTGAAATGTTCCGGACTCCACTGCACGAGTTGGCGCTCAGGTATGCTACAGTTACGGTCAATTTTTCACGTAAAAGGCTCACGAGGTGGCGCAAGGATAAACTTTTACCTACACCTATGTAAAATAACATAATATGCCTTGCGACAAACATCAGAATTTACGAATAGAGTAGAAACTATGATCTTTTACAGCAAAAGGCGCCCTTTCAATTGTATCAGGGAGAAGTGAAAGATTGATTAGAATGAATTTTCCTTCCTAAAATTTCCACTGTGTGTTGGTTACAAACAGTTTTTGTCAATAACTCGGTTTCTGCTTGTTGGAGTAAATCCAACAATGTTGTGTTATATCATTGTACCAGTAAGGTTCGCTACCAAATAGAATAAAATTCAATTAATATCAACCGTGTTCACACAAATATCAACCGTGTTCACACAAATATCAACCGTGTTCATACAAATATGAACTTTAATGTTCCAGCATTAAGCTCCTCCGCCTGGGCAGCATCGGCCACTTCCTGTCCAAGGCCCCCGAGCCGCCGCCGCTGGACGCCGTGATCGAGGCGGAGGCGCTGCTGCGCGAGCTGGGCTGCCTGGACGCCAACGACGCGCTCACGCCGCTCGGGACCATCCTCGCCAAGCTGCCTATAGGTATTATCATCATCATCATCGCCTTATACTCGTCCACTGCTCGACATAGGGCTCTCCTAGTGAACCCCTGTGAGCCCGATCTTCGGCTGTCATCCAGTCTCTGCTAGCCATTTTCCGCAAGTAGTGTAAGGTACTCAAAGATACTACGCGACTAAAACAAAAAACAACCCCATAGTATGAAGGTTCATTCGAACCGTTTCTCTATTACATTTGGGCGGTAATATTGTCAGCCCCCCGATGTTCCTCCCGAATGCGGGTAGAGGTGCGGGGAAGGCGGATCGCGCGGGGTGGAGAGAGGCCTTTCTGAATGTAGTACTATAATCATCATCATCATCATCAACAACCCATATCGTCCCACTGCTGAGCACGTGTCTCCCCTTACTTTCGAGAGGAGGGTTAGGCCATAATCCACCACGGGGGCCAGATCCGGATTGGTGGATCACATACCTACCTCCGAAATAATTCTTTCTTGGTATGTGGGGTTGGTATGATTTTTTTTTTTTTTTAAGGTTTTTTTTCCATTTATTTTTTTATGTTTTGTTTTTTGATTTTTATTGTTTTCTGTGGCGTAGTAGGGCAAGGAAGCGGATTGCGAGGACTGGAGTGTCCTTCCTGTATATATGTAGTTCTACATTTATCCTGTGACTACAGCCAAATGGTTTGATGACCGTCGTCACGTCAGTGGGCGATGAGCCGACTGCAAAACGTGTGGCTGCAGTTCCACAGGGCAAAGATTTGTGTAAATCACAAGTATTTGCCAGGAGTGTAGGTGTTTATAAATGTACGGAATCGGAATCGGAAACTACGAGGGTAGTTTCCGATTCCTTAAATACAGAAAATCCTAGTTAAGGGTCGGAATGTTATAGTTAATAGAATCAGGCGTTATTTTGCCGAAATCCATAATCAATAAGATTATGAGAAATATATAGTTTTAATTCCGCCTAACTTGTCTGATGAAGGAATGATAGGACTTTGTTGGATGACGTAACCCCTATGACAAATCTATCCGTTTAAAAATCTAAATCCCTACGCAACCCTTAATGTATCTGAAGACCGAAACAACCCTGACGTGTCACCCCGTACTTAAATTGACCTAACGTAAAATAAATAGACATGGGCTCCGGCCTTATCTACTTATTTTACTCCTACATATCTAACTACACAGAAGAAAAAAACCCTGACTTACTCCTTCCCAAATTCCCATCAAACATCGACTGACAGCAATACGACACGTGTTTCGTCTTTGCACAGGACATCGTCAGACGGATAGATTTGTCATAGGGGTTACGTCATCCAACAAAGTCCTAACATTCATTCATCAGACAACTTAGGCGGAATTAAAACTATATGTTTCTCATTATCTTATTGGTCAGAATGTTATAAAGATGTGACGCGTAAAAAATAATGTATCGTTTGCTTCGCTCCCAGACCCTCGCCTCGGAAAGATGATGGTGCTGGGCTTCGTGCTGAGCGTGGGCGACGCGCTGACCACGATGGCCGCCAACTCCACCACGTTCCCGGAGGTCTTCAACCTGCGCGAGGGCCGCCGCCGCCTCTCGCCGACGCAGCGGGCGCTGGCCGGGACCCGCGCCTCGGACCACGCCGCCATGTTGAACGCCTTCCAGGTAATAGGAGAAACAAGAATTAACTCAACATTCATCATTTTTATATCTCCAAAATATTTTTTATTTATTTGAGTGAGTAACGAGACGAGCAGGTCGTTCACCCAATGGTAATCGCTACGCCTGAAAGAAAAAAAAACTTTGCATTGAACAATCTTGCGCGGCACTGCAATCGTCACTCTGAGACGTTGGTTCTAACGTGTCATATGCCCAGTAATTTCGCTGGATACAGTGCCCTTTCAACCTGAACACAGTAATGTTTGCACACTAATGATTGGCGGAAGAATAAAAAGTCTGAGTAAATATGTTTATTGGAAGTAAGGTAAAATAATGCACTGTGCCCACTTATGAGTAGGATACTTTTTATGCCGTGAAAATTAACAGTTCATGTGGGACCATACTCAAGGAGGTTTTCAATATTTCTTATTCTAGATGTGGGAGAGAGAATATGCGAAAGGCGAAGAGGCCGAGATCCAATGGTGCGAGTGGAAGGGAGTGCAGCAGACCACCCTTCGAGTCACCTATGAAGCCAAGCACCAACTTAGCAGTAAGCATGAACCGGATTCATTTTCACGCCCAATCTATTTTGTCTTAAATCAGTAATGGATTTCTTTTTTTATTCATGTATGTATGATTTTTTTAAATTATTATATGCCTCAACTTACATCGTAACTTTTCTAAATGACCAAAAATTAATTTAAAGTCTTCTTAAATTCCATTAAAATTACATTTGTACCTGGAATAATTACACTCATATAAACAATCTTTCCAGACATTCTCACAACCATGATTGGCTTCCCCGAAGAATGCTGCATCTCTCAGCGGTGGATGGTCCACGGCCCGGACCCTGACATGGACGTCGTCGTAGCGCTCATGTGCTTGGGACTCTACCCTAACGTGTGTCTGTACCAGGGAAAGAGAAAAGTAAGTCACTGTTGTTTTACCGGTACGGGAAAACACAACGGTGTGGGCAGATCCGTAGCCGTAGACAAGAAAATTGGCTCAGCAGTCAAAGTGTTCAAGTGTTGTGTGGTTGTACCCAGGTGTTAACGACTGAAGGCAAACCCGCCCTCCTTCATAAGACGTCGGTGAACTGTAGCAACCAGGACCAACGGTTCCCGTCGCCGCTGTTCGTGTTCGGAGAGAAGGTCCGCACGCGCGCGATCAGCTGCAAGCAGACCACTATGGTGGCTCCGCTGCACCTGCTGTTGTTCGCCTGCAGGAAGGTGGAGTGGGTATGTATAGTGTCAGGACTTGTTTTCATATAGATTTCAAATTATTTTTGAAGTAAAACTTCTTTACGCACGCTTGACTTGCGGAGTAAGCAGGTGAATGCATTGCGAAAATTGTGCATTGTGATCGGGCGAGGCGAACGGAAGTTGAGAGGGAGATATAAGTTAGTAGTTAGAAAGAGACAGTTACGTTTTGTATATTTGTAAAATATCTTTTATGAATTTTTTTTGAAATATTTTTAGTTATTTTCTTCTACTATGTGTCCTAGCACACATTTAGTATTTTTTATATGTAACATCTTTCCCCTCGCTTTTCTGTAATCTGTAGGAGTGATTTCGTGAAAAGGGACGGAAGTGTGTAACAAGAAGCCGGGGAAGCGCGCGCTATTTGATTTGAGCTTGAGCGCACACAGTCATGTTTTAGACAAGAAAATCGACTCAGCAGTCAAAGTGTTAAAGAACCAAAGAATCATGTGAACAATCATGAGCTAAGTTGAACAAATTTAAACTCCGCTCAATTCCTCCCTCGAGTTCCAGGTTTTATTCCGTTTTAAATATAGAGTGAAAAACAAGGGGAATAGTGGTCCCAAAACTGATCTCAAAACACTTCAGGTGGACAACGTGGTGCGGCTGGACAACTGGCTGAACTTCGACATGTCCCCGCGCGCCGCCGCGCTCGTGGTGGCGCTCCGCCCCGCCATCGAGCGCATCGTGGAGCGCGTCGCCGCGGATCCCATCACGGCGCTGCAGTTCAGCCCCATCGAGGAGAAGGTACTCATCATCATCATCAACCCATATTCGCCCACTAGCACGGGTCTCGCTTCACTTTCGTGAGTTTTAAGGCATAATCCACCACGAGGGCCCGGTCCGGACTGGATACATACCTCCGAAATAATTCTCGGGCATATGAGTTTCCTCACGATGATTTCCTTCACCGAAGAGCGAGTGATAATTACGTACATAATGTTTTTTTTCTACAAGAAACAGATTGGACCTGCCAACAACTCCCACCACAGCTATAAATTCTGCTATAATTTTCAGGTAATCCACTGCGTTAGAGAACTATGCGTGATGACAGCAGGGGATCATGAGATTATACGCAATACGGGAACGCCTATATTCCGATCTGAAGGAGCCAAGAGGGGGAACACTAGGGGATGGGGCACTAATGGACCTCGAGGCGGTTCTGGCGGCAACATCGGCGATTTTGGCGGTAATAGAGGCGGTTTTGGCGGCAACCGAGGCGGTTTCGGCGGCAACCGAGGCGGTTTCGGCGGTAACCGTGGTGGTTACCGCGGCGGTTACCAAGGCGGTTTTGGTGGCAACCAAGGCGGTTTTGGTGGCAACCAAGGCGGTTTTGGCGGTTATGGCGGTAACCAAGGCGGTTTTGGCGGCAACCAAGGCGGTTTTGACGGTAACCAAGGTGGTTTTGGCGGCAACCAAGGCGGTTATGGCGGTTTTGGTAATCGTGGAGGCGGCGGATACAGAAACCGAGGAAGTGGTGGCTATGGGAACCGTGGAGGCTTCGGAAATCGCCGAGGCTCTTGGTATTAGACCATTTTTGACCATTCCTAATTAGATAAGTGACTGTGATTTATCGTATTCTGACTAATTTAAAATATAAAACTTGAAAATAGTTTTGTTAGTTTTATTTCCATCGTAACCACATTAGCAAATGAAAGGAACAAACAATAAACTTCTCCAAGTAAAATAAAGAAGCTAGTTCAACTATTTCTACATCTAAAGTAGTAAAAAGTGGCCCACATCGCCACAGGCCCTTGTCATTCCACTGGATTCTGTACGACTATTAATATGAACTCTTTGTCCGGAGCTACCATGACTTCACTCTTCTTGCTGCGAATTCTCAGAAACGTCAGGTCGTTGGAAGGATCCAAGTCTCTCACTACCGCCTTTGCTTTGTCAACAAGAGCGCTCATCAGACCAGCATATTGGACGGAGACATGGTTATCTAAAGTTGTCTTGATCGGTATACCCTCTCCGTTGACCACGATAACTCCAGCTACCCCTTTGTGCAAGGAAAGCTTGCGAACTGTCTCTTCAGCTTCGTTTGCCATGATTTATTTATAACTTACTAAAACTGGTACAGGAAATTAATAGAATGAGGAAAAAATACTTGACAATGTCAGTTGGACAGCCTTCAATGATTTTTGTAGATGTGCATACTTTTTGGTGCAACATGTGTTAAAACCTCATTTTATTTACACCTATATTCACAAACGTTTTCACGAGGTTGCCTCTAGTGAGTACGAATGTACTTGCGTTATTAGTCAGTGAGCCAAACAATCACTCAAGTAGACAGTCTAACGAAACGAAAAACGAAAGTCTCACAGACGTGGCGCCAGTTTCTATACGAAAGCAGAACTTTTCTAGGTGTTGAATGTAGTTCCACTTATTGCCGCGTGGCTTCTCATGAGAAGGACCTTATCAAGTAGTGTTCTTGAACATGGCCATTAGCATGGTCTTCAGTCAAGTCAGTGACCAAATTTGTATCTATTTGACATGTGCCAATTAAGTCACAGTTCACGCAAGTACTTAGTTTGCTGAATTAGACAGCAAGATCTATGAGCCTTGTACTGGACATATGAGACTAGAGCCGATGTCTCAGGGTGACGAGCGCAGTGCAGCGCAGGATTATGCAATGCAGAGTTCTGGGTGGAGCTGTGACTGTTATGGGCAGGCGTAGCGCTTACCATCAGGTGAACGAGTTGCTAGTCTCGTCACTCAGTCAAATAAAAGAAAAAAAAATAGCTATCAAAATAAAAAAAAGTATTTTTTTGTTTTTTATTTGACTGAGTGACATATTTACAACAAACAAATGGATTGATTTTCATTATCTTACCTATACAACTTAATATTTTGTTTTATCTATTGATTTGGGTATATTCAATGAATGTCGGCGTAATGGAGGGTAGACTGATAATAACGAAACCATAAAACTAAGATAATTTATTTAATTGGAAGACCAACAGCAGATTTTAAGCTACACTACTAAATGTATAATAATAAGTTATATCCTCTTATTCAGACTACATGAAAATAAAGTTTTGGCCACTTAAGTATCTATGTTATAATTTTTTTTGACCCAGTGAAGTGACTGAGTCTACTGGGACAAATTGGAATTTGTGATTTATATTTTTTTTGACAGGAGCTTGCGTATTGTTTATCCGATCTTCATGAAATTTTATAGGATAATAGTTATATTTTCAAGTTTGGATATATAACCAAAATCAGTCTAAGGGTGGCGAGATCTGTAAAAACTAACATAAATTACGTCTCAAGTGCAACATTTTCTGGTTGCTTCATACTCTCGAGTTTTAAATAAATTGGCATCCGTCCGGATCTCAGCTTCTCTCGCTTATGAACCTTTAGTTCATGCTTCATCATTTGCTTCCGATAGCCAAAAGCCTTATCGCATACTCTACAGACATGTTCCTTTACACCAGCATGATCGACTTTGAAGTGCATCTCTAGCTCGCGCTTGGTGTAAAACCCTCGACCGCAAACTTCACATCTAAAATCATGCTCTCCTTTATGAGTCAACACATGCTTGTTAAGGTTACTCTTGCTAATGAACCGAGAAGGGCATTGAGCACATTGATATGGTTTCTCCCCCGTGTGAGACCTCATGTGCATTTTCAGAGATTCGCTGAACCGTCCCCTGTAGGGACAGAGAGAACATTTAAACGGCAAGCTGTAGAAATGTGTCAAGCGGTGACGGGTTAACTGTGTCTGCACTCGACATCTTTTCCCACAGACATCGCAGATGTAAGCCGCTATTTGTTGATGGACAGCCATGTGCCTTTGGAAATACTCAGGAGCATAGCTGTTCTTACAAATCAAGCATAGCTCCTTTTTATTTTCATGCTCCTCTGATAATCTGTGATCTGTATATTCTTGAAATGAATTGAATTGTATGTTGCACCTTTTACAGTTTAGGAACTTTTTAATTTTGGTTGGTTTGGATTTTAAATGTGGTTCTTCGGATTCATATGCTACTTTGTTGTCATTGTCTTCAGAAAAATCATCAAAGTTATCCGCTTCAAGCATGGAGACCTGTTCATCTTGCTGTTTTAGTACTTCGTCTGACTTCTGAGCTGTTTTCCGGAACATTATAGCGCCTTGAAGTAATAAATGGCAAGATGAGCATAAAAATTTCGGATGAGGATCGTCAATGTTTACTTCTATACCTCCGATAGTGTTTAGGGCGTCAGCCAAGTCGACGACCGAGCTGGTTGTGTAGATAGGTATTTTGCCTTCGCGTAAACAAACTCTGCACAGTTCATCGCTTTGTTCTACTTTTACATTTACATTGTTATCGCCCATGTCATCATCTCGTGACGGTCCTCCTCTACTTAGTTCTTTTTTCCGTTTTAGACATACTTTCCTGCAGTGCAGCATTTTCAAAACAGTAAGAGGTCCCACCATTTCGATTCGATCACGCAGATGAGTGGATCGGCTGGACTGAATAGTATTCACGGGTAGTGAACGGAACAACTCGTAAACGTACAGTGCAGGTAGTAATTCGGATTTTTTAATGAGCTAAACGGTGTAAAAGAGCAAATTGCCTTGATTATCTTTATGAGTTGTTGACTTCATTTCATTTCGTTGACTTGTCTTGACACTTGAGACGACTTGAGTTCACTTGACTGACTGACGGACGAACCGACGTCACTGTCCACAGTTTTGTTTGACAGACACTTGTTCAGTGCTGCCAGATCAGATCCAAGAATAAAGTCATTGTATTTGTTGTGTTCACTAATCTAGGGCTTGGGTTTAAAGTAAAACAACCAGATTATCAGTAAGTAGGCACACGCTCAGAAGAGACGACCGCCCGCTCTGAATGACAGATTCGGAATGAGGAGAGGCGCCACTGTCGATTGTGTGCCTACATTTATTTGTATATCACAGTATTAGTGTCGATTTGTCGAAGGCTTAAAAATATGGCGTAACGGTGAAAAATACAAAATAAACCTATCCACTTCGTCCCTCCAATCAAAACCTAGGTACTAAGGGAATATTTTAACAGGTATGCTGGTACGTAATGTATTACTGTTTTGTCCAAGAAATAAATTTTCCTAGAAAGAGAGAAAGTGCATCATACTGGCAGCACTGCTTAGGTTTAAACAGCTTTCAATGTCAACTCAAAATCCAAACCAAACGTCAAAATAAATGTGTACGAAAATAAATTATGCCCCAGGGGGATTTCAATATTTGTAAATAAAAACAGAAATAGCAATAAATTATTTAAAAAGCAATATAATTGATCTAAACCATCCTTAAATTGTTACGAACATTTTGTATTTTGGTCACGGATATTATCTACAATGAATGCAATACGGGTAAGGTTATGTTTGAAAATATTCTTCACGTATATAAGAGAACAAAACTTATTCTCTTTTCTATTTTAGAGTATCCTGCGAGCCGCTCCACTGGCTCGTGCAGCAGTAACGCCGAATTATGCCGCCTTTAGGCCTCTTTCAGCTGCTACCATATCGCCTGTAACCAAGCCAATAGAAAACGCTCCACCAGCTGTAGAACTAGACAAGTTGTACAAAAGAGTGGAATTGGAAATGAGAGGCATCGACCCAGCTGTACTGCTGAGTTACTCTTGGTTTTGTGTGGCTGCTGCCTCACATTTGGGCATTGAAGTTACTAAAAGGTTTGTAATTATTCATTAGTAATCCAGCTTAAATTAAATGCACATCGAAATTTGGACAAGAAAGAGATCAAAAAATCACCTACCTAGTGTTACAGATAAAGTGAAGAAAGCAGTTTCTTATTTTGACAAAACATTCTTCACAATTTCCTCAAATTGATGTTATTATTACATAACAAACAAATTGTTTATTCCAGTTGGGCCCTAAGAAAAGCTGAGAAAGAGCGACACACTCTGCTAAAGAGTGTGCACATATTCAAAAAGCACCGAGTCCAGTATGAGATCAGAACATACTTCCGTTTTGTCCACCTCCAACGACTAACCGGCTCCACATGTGACACATACTTAGAGTACATTGAAAGGAACCTGCCTGAAGGCTGTGCTCTCAAAATCACCAAAGTTGAATGTCAGAACTTACCGGAACATTTCACACCGCCAAGTGAAGCTTAAAATACCTTGTCACTAGCTTAGAAAGTAGAAATAAACAATGTTGATTAATCATTTAATATTTATTTGCCACATATTTTAAGCGTTTATTTATTAACATGCTGACTGCTGATCCAATTTGGCACTGATATGAACCGTGTCTTCCAGCTATGGGGTGCCATCTCTGTGAGCAGCGCTACGTAACACATGTCTGTGTTTTCACCTCAGACCCGGCTTGTAAGCTGTGCTAACACAACCGGTGTGTTTTCCCATACAGCATGGTATAAAAACACAACAGTAGCGTTTTCAGCAGCCAACATGTTAAAGTTCAATGACTAGGGCATAAGCTTAAGTAGCATAATTATTTAATTTTATATTTGAGGTGATTGTATTATTACAATTTGGTCAGTTCAAGGCACATGTTACATGTAATTTCACTGAGTTGCAAAAGGCAATGTAAACATCAGATTATACACCCACTTGCACCCCGTGTCAGGAAAGAAAGAAAATGAGAAAATCGATTATAGAAATATGTTTTTGATGACCAAAATATATTCAATCAAATACCTGCTCAATTTTAATTTGACATTAGTCATGTTTTATTCTATGTGAAGATGCAGATGCACCCCCTTGAAAGTAACCCTGGCTGTGTCCATGTATGCCTGAAAGTTTGATTACTTTATTTTTGTATTGGGAATGTAAACATCTACAATTGCTACCACTGGTACCCTAAGTCATAATAGCTATAAATACTAGGGTTGAAATGGTATAGAAAAAACTCTACAGAGCAGTTGGCAATTCATAATATGTACTTGTAAATTTTTATTAATAATATGATATAGATTTACATTAATTATTATAAACTTTAAAGACTATGGAAACAAGTACAGTTTATATTTGTTTTTCAAACATTTTTACTAGCTAATAATTATTATGTGTTGATTAGGAAAATTTAATAAATTTTAACATTAGCTAAAATCACTTCTTTTAACAGTGTTTATAATAATAAATGGGATATAGAATAATAGGTAGTTAAAAAAAGGAATATTATATTTTAGCACTAGGTCCTTACACTAGAATATTAATTTGCTATAAATATGATGTCTTTAGTAAACCCGTATGACAATACTCTTAGACAAACTTACACCATATTTAACTCCCCTTAAGTGTCATTTAGAGACAATAAACAAACAAACAAACAATTAAAAATGTGTGTTATAATGTCTCATAGGATCCTTGACACAATCAACAATGCCATTTTAACATGTTTATTTTGACTGCCCGACATTTCAACACTGTTGCAAGCGTCATGATAGCAGGTAAACTCCCGTTTTCAATGATAAATTGATAATACTTATGTTAGTGACCATGTTACTTTAAAACCTTATACAATGCGTTAATAAAGAATGCCACTTCTTGAAATAACGCAGGTTAATCTATCACTGAGTCTTTGGCATTAGTATCTCTTTGGCAGAGAGGTACTTTTAAACTTGTTCTAGTCGTACTGATGGTTTTTACACACGGTGAACACGAAGAGGAGAGCAAAGCCAAGCTCCAGGGCATGGAACATGAGCATGACTGCGCACCAGATGTACTCCAGCCGCAGGATGTACGTCTGGTAGATGAGGAAGTAGCAGACACCAACGGCTGAGGGTATGGTGAGCACAATCGAGAAGAATACTGGGATTTCTGGAATGTTTTTTAGTTTTTAGTTAGGTGTATGATAGGATATGTTAGTATTCTGTGGTACAAGATAGAGGTAAAGCTATAGGTATATTATTCTGCTAGTATATTGAATATGAAATGATTATAGGTATAATAATGCATTCTTCTTTGTATGGTAATGCATTCTTTAATATATTTTTCTAAGAAAATCAGAGTAGGTACCTACATATATATGTGCTTAAGTTTCGTATAGGCACCTTTATAATATTATTACTTTTGTTTAGATTATTTTTTTATTTTTCTAAAATCATAACTTACTAGGTACCTATATTATGTATAATAAACTGGCATAGCGACGGCAGACTTGAAATACCTACCCTTGGAAAATTATTTACATTGTGTAACAATATGGTTTCATTTAAATATTTTTAGGTAAGTACAGTGTACATAATATGGTGTGCTTAGGTACTTACTTTTGCTAGACAGATTCCCTCTGCGTCCCAAAAAGACGCGGATAACTTCAACAAGGCACAGCAAACAGAAAATCCCGACTTCGGTCAACAAGGCATTTTCGGGGTAGGACACGTTGATCGCTTTTAGTATGCCCATAGTTACTTCGCACACGATAAACATGCCTAAATAAAAACTGTTTAGGTAAAGCAGTATTTCGTACGCTAAACTAGAGTTTACGTTTGTTACTTTCGACATTTTTGGAAAATAGAAGGGAATTGTTTGTTTACAATCTCGTCACTCGAACGACAGCGGGGCGGGGAAAGAGTGGGGGAGAGGGGACAGGGGAACAGAACAGACAGGGCAGGGGGACAGAGCACATGCGCGGCAGAAATGGAAAACTGGATGCGGAAGTTACTGGGTCAATAGACTTACTGTTTGCGCGCGCATTAGTTGTTTAATAATCCTTGCTCAAAAAATACCTATTTTACCTAATTTTATTTAACCAATATTCATCATAATTCCAAAAATTAATGGCAGTCTCATGAGGTAGCATGTTATTATAATAATTTTATTAATAAAAGCCATGCAGCTGCTGTGCACTCAACCCTAAAAAACAACCCATAGCTGGTTATTACTAAGAAATTCTAGTACCAATTAACTAAAAAAAAACACAGGTGTTTCCTTTAATCTTCCTTTTCTGGTTCTCATACTGTGATCGGAGCACAGGCACAGAATAAATAATATTTATATGTATGATGTTCTAAGGTAAAAGTTGTTCTAAAACAGAAAGCGGTTACATAAGGAAGACGGCTCGATCGGGAAATTGGAGTTGGTAACGCTATTGCGTTTGCAGATTGCTGAGATGATGGGCTGATATGAAGATAAGTAGGTACCTTCTGCACTTTCCCCGTATTGCGGTTGCGTATACTATCACCACAGAATACTTAGATAAGAGTAATGCCAACAGCATACAGATAAAGAATATTACATTTTAAGACAGAGGAGGCGGTGCGGTGGAGAGCTGCCGCTGTGGTGGCAGTGCGGTAATTTTTACGCTTTGCACCCCAACGATACCGGGTTCGAATCCTCGTACTTTTTTACTTTAAGTTACGTGAGGTTTTACATCGTTCCGTGTTTTGTTGGCACTTTAACCGGTTATTATCAAAGTTTTTTAGGCGGCCTGATAAGCTCTGACACCAGATGGCGCTACTTCTTCGACAAACAAACAAATATCTCTGAAAAACAAACCTGTAAAGACAAGAGCCCTAACTTGATATTTGAACACCAATATATCGACGTTAGAAAGCGTAAACGCTGTAACCTTGAAACGCAAAATTGTTCACCAAACTTTTTTTTGTTGAAAAAAAATCATAACTCAATATCTACTCGACCTAAAAACGTAAATTTTGGTTATTTGGTGTGTTACATACAAAGCTACAATACTGCTACCCTGGTTATATCCTAAAGTTCCTAGGGGACGTTGAAATGTGGGTTTGTTTCCAAATATGTAAAAAAAGTATTTTCGGGTCGGTCAAAGGGTTACAGTTTACGCTTTCTAGCGTCGATATTATATCTATCTAGGTACCCATAGACTAAAAGTTACGACGCCAAAGCACAGTATAAAATTAAATAGTACCTACCTATATTTAGCTATTTATAAGTAAGTACCAAAGCATAGAAAGTTTGCTAGAGTAGAAACTAACCCAACTACTTTATTATTAGAATAGAATAGAATAGAAAAACTCTTTATTGTACACCAGAAACATTAATAAACACAGTACAGAAGAATTACAATAGGTAAACAAGGGTACATACATACATAGTTACATAGATTTTAATACTTAGGGCTTTACCTTCGTACAAAGTGGCCAAGAAAAAGAGGCTAGTTATAAAATTTCTGTACCTATCGAACTTACAGCGTCTCTGCTTGCCTAAATAAATTATGGTTAAAAAAACTATTGTATTTTATTGTATTGTCTGTCCTTGACAAGTGTGGAAACTTTTTTTTATTTCATTATTGTAATATCATCGGTCCTTGATAAGTGTTCAAAATTTCAATTTAATCGGACGTTTTGAAGAGGGTCAAAATCGTGTTCAAAGTTTCTGTTACATACATACATAACAAAATATACGTATAAAGCTAATAAAAGCGTGTTAAAATACAAATACTTATCTATTCCTTAAATTTACTTTGCTCTGCTGGGTCCTTCCTATAGGTTTTGTTCCCAGATAGATTCACGCCTTTTTGCTATGATTTGTTACGGGCGTGCTCCTTGGATAGATTGGTTGCATCATCAGCTACCAACTATCAGGTAAGAGGATATCAAACGCAATCATTAAAAACAAAAATAAAAAAAACAATTGTAATTCAAATCAATCATAATCAACAACAGAAAAATTCATAATTCATAATTTCCAAGAACAGTTTCACTTACGCGCCATTTCGTTGCATCAGCCCAGTAGCAGTGGTGCATGCATCCCGAGTTTGCAATGTAATGTAGTCTGTAAAGCTTTGGAATAAAGTCGAACATACATATTCATGGATGGTAGGCTGAAACATGCAGGCTTGGTCATCCTACTCCCAGGGAAATGAAAGTAAGTATAGTTCGTTTACACTGATCCAGTAGGTTAGTTAGTCCGCGCGCAAGTCACTAGGCACTACCGTAAGCACCGATGGAATGGGCGAGGAGAGAAGGCGCGTCATAGTAATTAAGTATGTATTTATCACCGCCAGCGTGCTCCCTTGCCATACTTCCCCGCCGCTCGTATATACTAACGATAGTATGCCTATTGATTTTTAAATAAGTAGCATAATAATTAAATACTATGCAATTAATAAACTATCCAGGAATGACTTTTATGAGGCTCTTATCTTCTGTAAGATAGGTAGTTCGTAAAATAACTGGATTACTGCACAAACTTTCTTTCACCCTGTTCATAATGGTATTTAATTTTATAATCCTATCGTCTTTTTTCAGGTCAGAAGCATAAAGCAGATATAGTATATTTACCGAGTCACACATTCTTTTTAGTAGACACCAGACGCGGAACCAATATTGCCAAGGGTGATAAGCAAGCTACTAGCCTCACTCACTCGCTCAGTCCAAATCAACTCCAAGTGAGAGCCGGAAAACACGGTACAGCCCGCGATGCACGCAATCATAAGACTTCCTGGGGGTAAACGTACCAGACGTGTGTAAATCCATTCATTTCAAAAGTTGTACTAAATAGGTTTTATTGTTTAAAAAAGAACTAACCCTGTCATCATCAGCCTACGTTCCCGCTGACTCATTTTAAGCAAAATGAGGCCGAAGCCAGAATTAACGTTTTCGAAGGTAGCCGAAGATACAGGTACTCTACTGGACCGGATGTTTGAGAAGAAAGACTGTATGGTTGAGATTAACCCGGGGAGGGTGATCTTGCCGGCGGATTACATGACCATCGGACAGGACATCTTGGACATGGAGGTTCGGGAGAGTGATGTTTGGATGTGTTCTTACCCTAGAACTGGTGAGTTAATTCTTTTCATCTTACCACAGAATTGTTAAACTTATTAAATCGTAGAGAGAATATTAGACCGCCTCTTTAACGTAGTTTCGAGCCGAACAATCGTGCCGGTTCCTTCCTTAGCAGGGCAAACCGTGTACACCTACGTTTACATTCTTATATTCTTTATTGTACCTACAGATAAAGCATAGTTACAGATAATTTAGTTATAAATTAATGTACAAAGGCGAGCTTAATCCAATGAAGAGTTTTCTTCCCCCCCTGACCCCTGAGGAAAAAGAGCATTCAGCATACATTTGCTCTGAATCTCGGTGTTTGTGTGACGGTGGTCCCTCATAAATCTTGCCTTCTTAGATATTATAGGAATCCTTGTTAGTGGTCGGGCAGGATCTATTTATAGTTAGGTGTAGGTTGATCCTGACGTGTTAATTTTTTAAATGTTTTTTGGTCAATTTTGGAGACGGAACTACGTAGATCGATTTCAATGCTGTAATTTTTTTTGTCCAGTATTATAGTATTGGTGATATTGTGTGCTGATGTGTACAGTCAACAACAATAATTGCTATACGTCGAAACTTTCAATTTAATTTTCAACGCAAATATGTTGTTGATGGCATGTCGATTTGTTATTGACTTTACCTACTTAGGTATATCTATACCAAATGTTTATTACGTTGATTGTTGTTTTGAGCATTGAAAACCTTTCTGTATATGAGGATATCTTTGTTTTTCCCTGTCATTAACCTGCTCTAAGACTAAGTAGGGATTATTCCGAAAAACGCCCTAAGTCATCCCCCCCAATTTTTTCTGGATGTTAGATGATAGAACTTTAAGTTTGACAATTATAATTAGAACTCATAAATTGTTTTGTTTTCTAGGATCCACCTGGGCCCAGGAAATGGTTTGGTTGATTGGACATGACTTGGATTACGAAGGTGCCAAATCTCTTCAGCAGGTTAGTAACTATTCTAAAGGTGCAAATTCACAGACGCATTGACGGTGAAGATGCATAGTCAAGGTAGTATATTTTAGCTAACCAAAATTCATATATATGAAGGAAAATGAAAAAGTCCTGACTGCAAGTGTTTCGGGACATATTTATGTCTCTTACTGAGATAATATTTTTAAATAGGTCTAGATACTGATAACTACATAAATAAGTCACTGATCAAAGAGAATTTAACACTACCTTATAAAATTACTGATGATCCAACTTCCTTAGAAAGTTTAGACAAGTTCAATGTCTTATGTCGCTGACTGTACATGCTGTTACAGACGTATTTTGCGTGTTGCTGTTGATTTAGTATAAGTAATAGGGCACTCAGTTCCGATTACATCACTAGCTGTTACTTCCTGAGTTACCTACTTCGGGCATGGAAGAAAGTTTCGTAATGGAAAGATTTCCTGACGGCTGAAGCTGACCAACCGCTATCATGCAAGTACTTTTGTAACTACGAAACTAGATGAGCAAGTCGTTTGCCTGATGGTAAGCGCCACGCCTGCCCATAACAGCTACAGAGTCACCCAGAACTCTTGAGTACGAAATCTTGTGCGGCACTGCACTGGTCGCCCTGAGACATCGGTTCTTTTGTCTCATATGCCCAGTAATTTCGCTGGAAACAGTGTCCTTAAAACCGGAACACAGTAATGTTTGCACACTACTGCTTGCTGCTATACAGTTCACTGTTGACTTGAAGACTTACAGTTACAGTCTTACAGTTTGTGTCATGGTGACAGCACGCTGAGCTAACGATAGAGATGGAAAATAGACGTGGATCTCCTCAGCTACTTACGGTAGATTGCTGGTGTTACCATTAACTTTGACCAGGTTTACGTATTTTATAGGTAAAAACTTATCTATTAAAAATTTATTCCTATTTCTTTAATGATCTTTGCTCTTGCAGATCCGATGCCCTCTCGTAGAGTTGTCCTGCATCATGGTAGACGGGCATGCGGAGTGGCACAGCGAGTCTATGCAGGGTACCTCAGTAGACCTGGTGAAGCACGGGCTGCCGACCCCGCGGTATATCCGCAGTCATCTACCCTGGGACCTGCTGCCGTTGGAGATACAGAAGGATGATGGCACTGCTAAGTCTAAGGTATGATTTCAAGGAAAATATCGTGAGGAAACCCACATATTCCTGAATTATTTCGGAGGTATGTGATCCGCCGATCTGTACCTTGTCTTTGTGGTGGCCTAATCCTCCTCGTTAACGTGAGGCGAGAATCGTGCTTAGCAGTGAGTGGATAGGAGTTGATGATGATAGTGAACTTCCTCCAGGTAATCTACACGTCCCGTAACCCTAAAGACATGGTGGTGTCGTACTACCATTACTGCACGCTAGTGCACGGCCTCAAGGGCTCCTTCGAGGAGTTCTGCGATATCTTCATGAAGGACCACGCGCCGTTCGGGCCCGTGTGGAACCATATACTTGGTGAGTTTACCTTCTGATCTAAATTGTTGGTCCTCTATGATTTTTGGCATTAACATTAACGTTGTCATGGAAGGTCAAAATAAAATTAATAGATAGTTTTGTCATCCATTATTTGTATTCTATATCTCTCACTTCTAGCCTCTGGTCATTTAAACAAACGTATGGTTTACGGGGTATACATACTTTCTGTTTCATTCAAAACATGGTCTCGCCGTTAAGGGTGTTATAGGATTCTGTAGTAATGGTAAACGTCTTGGTTTGACGTCTTTAGTTTGACCATAAATACCATAATGTCAAATTGAAAAAGCACGCCTACCATTACGATAGGTATTGGCGATCTAGGAATAGCCAAATCGGCTTGCATCAACAACACAAACCAACCCATGCACTTTCCTCCAAGTCACTCCCTGAATATTTCACTTCACCACCTTTTCCCTAGGTTTCTGGAACAGGCGTCACGACCCCAACCTCCTCTTCATCAAGTTCGAAGAGATGAAGCACGACCTCTCTACAGTCGTCCGAAGGACAGCCAAGTTCCTCAACAAAACTTTAAGCGACGTGCAAATAGACAAGCTCTGCGACCATCTCTCTTTTAACAACATGAAGACTAATAGAGCTGTCAACTTGGAAGCTATTCTGGAAAAGTCTTTCGGAAAGAGCTACCTTGAGGCGACTGATCTAAGATTTATAAGGAAAGGCGAGATTGGAGACTGGAAGAATTACATGTCGGATGATTTGTCGCGCAGATTCGATGAGTGGGCCGAACGGCATCTGAAAGGGACTGAGTTGAGTTTTGAGTGAGCAGGGTGGGAGATACGGATATAAAAACCTCCCTACCCTTTCTTATTTTCACACATATCATAATTATACATAAAGGGAATTGCTTTATGGCAGTTTAGTTGGTTTTGATTGTCTTGATATACCCTTCAACCAAAAGTATGTTGATAAGAACTCGTTTTTGCGTAGAAATGGGGTCCTTTTAATTATATTTTTCTATCATTTAAGTTCACGTAGCTTTAAAATAGTTATGAGAATCTGAAATACTGAGATCAGAAAAATATTGGATTTGAGGTTTTAAAATGTACACGTAGTGAATTTATAAGTGGGACAACTCCAAGAAAACATACAATTGGATGCAATTTTTATTAAAGTGAATTTGAAATTGGCAATAAATAGACTGAATGTTTATTGAAGCGATATTGTACAATTATAAATTATAATAAATAGGTTTAAGTACATGGATTGCGTATAATGATAGTTATTTTAGTTCACAATACCGAACGAAGTGTTAACTTGCATCTTACATAAGGCCTAAGTAAGTATGCCTATGTAAAATTAAATAAATCTTTTGAATCTCAAAACGACTAGATAAAATGTACCTTAATTGACTCACAATACTGCACTAGGATGTGACTTAAACATAACCTAAAATAAATATATTCATAACCTGACTTTTTTTTAATTTCCCCTACTTATAACTGTAATTGATCAAAATTCATTTTATACTTATATTAGGTAAAATAGATAGTGCCTTTGCATATTTATTATACGCTTTGATAAGAGCTAATATTACCTAGAATTTGGTTTAGAGTTATTTAAAACATGTCATATAAATACGAATACTACAAACAAATTATAAGAATATAACGAAACATTATTTTTTTCCAATATATGACTCGAAGCTTTACTAAGTAATAGCTTTTTACGTAAAAATCGATTTTATGCTAATCTAAAATAATCAATTTATCGTCTTTATATATTTTAAAAACAAGATATATTACCATCAAAGTTAATTTATTTATGTAAATAGACTTAGAAGTAATCACTGTTTTACAGTGTTAAACATTTTGATATATTTTTTTATTTATAATGATTTAAAGTTATCTATTGTCATCGATGTAAAGCTCATTTTGAGATTTATATAGAATCTTTGGAATCACTTTTTGGGATGTCAAGTTTCTGAGATCTAAAATGTAAGAACTAACTAAAATTGTTAAAATTAAAAGATACATAATTATAAACAATAATACTGTCATACAATAACAATAATAAATCAAAATTAATTATGCATTTGGACTAGGTATTTGTACGTACAAAGAAGTAAGTACAACATTCAAAAATACTGATAAAATTGTGATAATAATTCGTAGTTACTACAATAATTCCATACAACGATTACATTCAACTTGTCGCGGATTTCAACAATACTGCCTGCAAATACATTATGCTTTTTACATCGTCTCCCGAAAAAATATTTCATAGATTTCTTTATTTCAAAAGTGGTAATACTTATACCAGTCAGTTTACTCTGTTCCACGAGCAGAAGAAGAATATAAATCTAAGTGTCTTCATACAAAGTGCAATTACACTTACGACAATTACAGAGTTATGACATATTAAACATTTTTATCATATCTTTTCTGATGATAAAGACAGAAGGTAGACAAAGGAACGTCTCAGTAAATAACAGTACAATCTACTGTACTGAGTTAAGACTCAGTATGATCAGCTTGCGGTACCGATTACATGTCGACGCTAGAAAGCGTAAACGCTGTAACCCTTTGACCGACCCGAAAATACTTTTTTACATATTTGGAAACAAACGCTGTAACCCACATTTCAACGTCCCCTAGGAACTTTAGGATATAACCAAGGTAGCAGTATTGTAGCTTTGTATGTAACACACCAAATATCCAAAATTTACGTTTTTAGGTCGAGTATATATTGAGTTAAGATTTTATTCAACAATAAAAAAGTTTTTTGGCTCTGGTGAACAATTTTTCGTTTCAAGGTTACAGCGTTTACGCTTTCTAGCGTCGCTGTGTTTATATTATTATAGTATTGATACATTTCTACTTGTTCCAACTCGTCGAACAGGGTTCAGTAATCGTAATTCTATAAATCATGTTAAATGAGATGACAACTAGAGTTATTAGATTTGTGCCTAACATGTGGGTTGCCGAACGCGCCGCAGCATTGGTGATGGTTGACATTCTTCGTGTGATGGTGACCGTGAGGCTGCACGTTGCCTGCAGGTAACTGCTGGTTCTTTTCCTTGATCGAGTCGCTGCTGATTTGTTTACGAGTAGAACAGCTTTTGTATCCAGGAGCTATCCGCGCCTTGAACCTTCCTACTTTCCCAGGTTTGGGATGATTCTCTTCGATAGGTTCTGGGGAGCAGACATGGCTCACCTGATCAGCATTAGCGTCTTGATATTCTGTATCCGTTTCTGAAAGAGAAACATTGGTGAGCGTGGCGAAGGAATTCGAGATGCAGGATGTTCTTACGAGCCGGACTAGGTTTAGCCTATGGTTATAATCAGATTTCAGCACTTCCTATATTTTAACTGATCAGCATAGATATGCAATGTCCCAACGGCTAACACTTATAAGGCTTAGGTTCCTTAATTGATTTAGGTAGGTACCGATTTGCATTAAATGCCAATACATATTGTAAAATATTTAGTGGTTTACTTAGATGACTTTGTTGTTTTAGGAATTAACATTGAAGAACGTAAGAAAGATTATTTTTTTAGTAATATATTTGACAGCTTACCAATTTCATCGGTGCTAATTCGTGGTGCTAGAGAAGAAGTGGTATCAGGTCGGAGAGTGGAACAAGAGCCAGTGGTGGATCCGGTGGCTAAGGCGGGCGGAGCCGAGTGTGCGGGAGACATGCGAGCCTTACACTGTTATGGTAAAATAAGGTGTTCAAGCACTGGGAGTATATAAATGGAGCTTTATAATAATTATAATTATTATAAAGCTCCATAATATAATTATTAACTTCAATATACACAAATATTATAGAGAGGTAAACTTTCTTGTAACTAGTAACTAACTGTATTAGTGTCGACTAATCCCTGGACCAATTGATCCGATTCTGAACATTCTTCCACTGATAGAAAGCTATACAGTATTCCCGAGTGACATTATTTAGGTCTGAACTCGGAAAACTGCAGAGTTCTGGCGGGAATACGGGAATTATGCGGCTGAAACCGAGGAGCAACCAGTTTGTGAGTAAAGTAAATTGAAAGTCCGTAACTTACAATTTCAATATACGTGTCATTCAGCTCACGGTCCTTCGCTGCGGGCGCGGTTCCAACTCTGCAAGGGGACGTCGAACTGTAACTTGAACGTTCGTCACCCTTCATTATAACATCTACTATGAATTCATATTACAAACACCATGCAAAGAGACAAGTGAACGTGATCAGTAAAAGTTATTGAAGAGGGATAGAGGTATGAGCTAATATCACATAGTATTCTGAATCGTAAGCGACTACTACACAAAAGGAAAATTTATAGCTGCCGCTTTTTATTAGACGTCTTCTCAGCTCAACGTCTATCTCGCGACTAACCTAATAGAACATGTAGCGAACTCACACACGCATTGCCATTGTATAGATAGCATTCCCATCCTACTGACACAGCAATTGGCGGACCACTAAGCCAGCAATGCTTGCGATCCCCGTAAAGGCCTACAATTAGTGTAGATGGACCGTTTAGAGAAACCTTGCCGTGAACTTCATTCGAGGAAATTCGTGAGTGTAAAGGGGAAACTAAAATTTAATTACCAGAGAGATGAATTAAGGCTGTCTATAGTGCGCGGTGGATCTGCTGGTTCAGCATCCGTGGATACAGCGGCTACACTCGTAGAGTTGGATCTGGACTCTGAAATCAAAGAAATCATTAGTCATTCAGGAACTTTTAATTTGACTGTATTTCATGTGATTCAAAAATACTGAAATGTTGACTCCCTGTCTTCTGAACCAATTGGGATGATTTTTGTTTTACCAGAGCGATCCTTCTAGTATTATAAATGTGAAAGTTTGTATGTTTGGATGTTTGTTACTCAATTACACATAAACGGCTGAGCGGATTTGGATGAAATTTGACACACATTAAATTACCAGCTAGTCCCATATAGAAATCATGAAAATCAGTTTAGTAGATTGTCAGTGAATTCATTCGAAGTTTTATTTTGGCTCAAAGATTTATTCTTCGAGGTTATAAACCACCAAGCTGGTATCTTTTGTTTTACTTCCATCCTCCTACACCTATGTATATATTTCTCAAGGCATTATGGTTGTCTAAGCGATAAGATTGCCCATTTTTATAAGACTGTTAAGTTTTTTTTCTAGTTTTGTTTGTTCTACCTCTTGCCCTCTCAGCTCTGTTAGGTGAGTTGGCAATACTCCTCCGGGCCACGTCTTGGAAAGTGACGGGGGAGTACATCCGTCTCTCTTCCACAGGCGATGTGACTGTCGCCGCCGGCGCACTATTTATAGTCACCTGAGAAAAATACAGAAACATAAATCACTGATCAATAAACAATGCACGGGCTCCGCCGCGGAAGTTGTTGGTTCATCCTCATCATCTTATATTCTTCCTTTGCTTGACGTAGGCCTGTTCTAGTAAACGCCACTGAGCCCAATCTTCCGCTCTCCTTATCTAGTCTTTGCCAGCCGTTTTCTGGATGTTGTTACTCCACCAGCCGGCGTCCTACAATACGTTTGCCTAAACGCGGTCTCCACTCTAGAACTCGTCTACTTCATCGGTTAACAGTTCTTCTAGAGATATTATCGCCCTGCTGCCACTTGGAGTGTGATGGGGCGATTGCTTATTGTTGCATTTGCAGGGTAGGTGATTGTTCCGGGTGCTGTCGAAAGCGTATTTGCGACCGTCCGAGCACCACCACAAAGTACATCTTTATCTCGTAAACTAACCTGAGAAGTCCTCACAGCGACTTGCATATTACACGCCAGAGAAGTTGGCGCAGAATTGACCGAGTTCGGCAAATGTTCCTTATTGTTCAGCTGGTGTGCCGAATGTTCTTTGTTGTTCAACTGTTGTGCGGAGTGCTCGGCGATGCTGTCTCGTGCGTCGGCTGCTCGCTCCCACTCCAGCTCGGTGTAGGGGGGAGCCATTTGGGGGGAGATGACCTTCGTGAGGGACGGCCGGGACTCACGCCCCTCTAGCCAGTATGTTTTCATTGCACCTAAAAGAAATTTAGCACAGTTATGAAGAAGCTGATTGGTAAGTTCTGAGTTTTATCACTGGTTTAACAGTGTTTCGCTTGATCTTTTTTCTTCGTTACCTGAACCATTGAGAAAGCTGGCAAAAAGTCTTGCGTAGAGTTCCACTGAGGAGATCCTGCTGTAGAGTATTTGAAGCCTAAAGTTACCTTTTCCTTTGACCTGAATCTCTCCTCGCTCCTGAACCATATAGGAAGGCGACAGCAGTTCTTGCGTGGTCTGCGATATGTGTATTCTCATAGCTTCAGACGTGGACTCCATGCGGGAGGCAGTGTTGACTGAGTCTCCGAACAGGCAGTACCGGGGCATCTTTAAGCCGACAATACCAGCCACTACGGCGCCGGAGTGGACGCCAACTCTTATTGAGAGGTGAGAACCTGGAATCAGAAATATTAAAGTTACTGTTCTGGACAAATTGGTGCAACGGATCTGCGAATACAAAACTTAAGGACAAGAGATGTCCATTGAAATTTGCACAAAACCTGCACTGAACCCAGAGTGGTGGTTTCTGATTATAATTTTCATTATTCCGTTTCCGGTTTCATCATTCTGGATCATTCCGTTTTAAAATGCAAAGAGATGGGTTCACATTTTATTCAATCGACCGCACTTTCAGTTTAAGTCTAACTTTCCTTAAACAGAAATCTAATCACCTGTACTGGGGTCCTTGAGGTCAGTGATAGCGTCGACCATGTCCAAGGCCATGTCACAGACCTTCTCCGCATGGTTATCTTCTTTTTCCGGTGCACCAGACACAACCATGTACGCGTCGCCTATTGTTTCTACCTGGAAATCACATAATTCAGAATTTTATTATTTACCCAAAAACTATAAAATATTAAAACAAGCATAAGAACGGTCTAGCGGCTAGCGGATAACTTTCAGGCAACGCTGTCTTGTGAGGCAGATCGCTAGTATAGTCAGCAATAAATCCAAAGTCTCCGGAAATGTTCACCCACATTTTCAATTTACTTTTTTTACAACATGTACCTAATGCTGAATTGGGAACTAGACCGTTTTGCCGCTGTTTGCATATAACCTACCTTATAAACCCGGTTCCTCTCGGTTAGCGTGTCGAAGATGGAATACATGGCGTTGAGCATGGAGACCACTTCCATCGGTGTAATGCGGGAGCAGATCTCCGTGAAGGTTACTACGTCGGAGAAGAGGATCGAGACGCTGTCAAACATCTGGAATGGGGTACAACTTGTTGTAAGTAGGTAGCCTATATAATAAGTAGATCAGCAGGGCTAGGATCGAGAGACTATTTCTTCGAAAGAGAGTTGAAACCAATGAAATGAGTCAGTAGAAGAATTATTTCTATCATTTTGAATTAGTTCTAAAGGTGACTGCTTGCCACGTGACAGACCGTTTCTAGGCTTTCATTGGTCAAATGTTCTCTTAAAAGAACAGTGTCTCGATTGAGAAAGCGCTTGACTGCCCCTGTAGTAAGAATTGCTTTTGCCTATGTTTTACTATACATTTTCTTCTGTTCTGTGTTGTCAGTTTGATCACAAAACGTTGTTATCAGTCTAAATTTTATTATTGGGTTATTGTAGGCCAGCATTTGCTTATAATTTCACCAGCTAGTGAGTGAATCCACAGTTCTATTACGGAACCTGCATTTGGACAAGCCTAATCCGCAAACAATAATTTAACCACGAAAAAGTCAACCCCTTTAGCGCTAGAATCCGCATAATCATCCACCAACAATCAACCCCTATACTATTAGCAAGTCTATGGCCGGGTAAACACTGGATCGTGTCTCAAGCTCCGCTGCGCAGATGAGATGAACGATCAATTTATAACTGGATGTTTGCTCTTGTTTATTGTCTGCTTTGGTTTAGAGACTTAAGGTTCAATTATACTAGATCCTTTGCTGAGAGCTTAGTGGCTCTGAAGCAGGAATTTTAAGTCAATTAGGTTTTTGTTTTTGAGTTGAGGCGTTTCCGTCCTATGGTGTCTGAATTTCTCAGGCTAGCTTGGACCTCTGACTTAGCATAGGCAACTGTTATCAGTCGATAGGGAGTGACGATTCATCGTGCCCTAGTGCTCCGAAGCACGGAGCGATAAAAGTCCACTTATTTATAAATTTAAGTCATTGAGGCGTGGCCGCGGTTCCGAACCCGGCATCGTTGGTTGCAAAGTTCACATTTCATTAGTGGACCACCCGCTAGTGTCTGTGCTATATTTTGTATGATCAGATCAGATCACGCACATGGTAAAGGTTCCGTGTTTCTGCTTTTTATTTTTCTGATGTAAATAGGTAGGTGCCACAAATAGTGTGTTGATTTCAAAGATCCCAGTAAAGGAACCAAAGTGATCTTACCTCACAGGTATCAATTGGGTTCTCTCCATTCCGTAGCCTATCAGCGACCTGCTTGGGTATCATCTGGTATAGCAGTTCATCAGTTCTCTTCATCTCTTCGTCCAATTTCCTCATAGATTCTTCTAACTTCTTGCTCTTCTGCTGTTCTTGATCAAGTGCCAGTTTGAGCTCGACTGACTGCTGCGTGCCGGCTAGCATTAGGTCTCTTAAATAAAAAAAAAATATTTAGGTAAATTTTACTATTCTATCGGTACAAAATATTCTAAAGCTTATATCAGTCCTGAAACGAGAAGATGAAGCTAAAACAGAAGAAGATACAAGTTCTTGAAAGTTCTGTTCCAGGCCTAGTCTGAGCTGCCGCCTGGTTCCATATAGAGTGCTGTTCAGTATCAGTTCGGTAAATTGAAAATATTGTATGTGCTTGACAGGCGTCGTGGAAAATCACAGACAACCAAGAAGTTACTACTGAATTTGGGCCAAGCATCGAACCGAACTCGGCAGCACTCTATACTGAATCAGGCGGTCAGCCATGTCCTCAAGCTCACCTGCTGAAGTCATGCATGGACAGGTCATTGATGTAAAGCCCCGTGGAGACAAGCGCGGACAGGTCCGGCATCACAGGAGTCCCCAGGTACATCATCATGCGCCAGTTATCCATATAGATCATTTGACCTGGACATTGACAATTGATCTCATTTTTGGGGATTTTATGGGGCATATTCTTTGTTGAAGGTGGTACGCAATGCGAAAATAGTAACATTTTGAAGACAGCGCCGCATCATTTTTTACGAGTGCCGACTCAAGGCTAACTACGAAGAACAATTTGTTCTTTAAAGGCTGCTAAATTAAAGTAACATAGTGGATTAAGTTCTTGGATTCCTACACGTCGTAATTTAAAATATTCATCACACTTTAGAACTTTTTATAGGTGATAGACCTACTTACAGCTGGTGGTGATGAAAAAAAAAGTTGGAGAGTTTTTTCCGACTTTTTTAAGGATGTAGTCTCTGTCTATCCCAACGGGGAAAAGGCGTGACTATAATTACGTATGTGTATAATTTAATTCGTGTATTAATTTGGACAGGTACCAAAGTACTGTTTCTTATTCTTGTGACCAGACACAATAAAAATGGCTTAGGTATGTAGAAGAAATGTTATTATTCTACATGTGTAAGACACTTTACCTTTTAAAATGTCACGCTAAATTTGTTTATCCTCGATAGAGCAGGGAACAAAATGTATTATGTCCTTACCCCAAAATACCCATGAATAAAAGATATATAGGAAACATAAATGTTTGCAAATAAAATCGTAACGTAATTTAACAGAAGACGAACACACTAAATATAAGGTGTATGATACACCCAAAATTGGAGTATGAATATTTTCTTCAATTTTCAGTATCTACCAGCTCCAAGTATTTTGTATTCATAGCGGAAGCGAAGCGCACGTGCCGTATCTGACGGATGACGAACCAGCGAAATATTTACACATCCCTTCATTATTTGTGTATATTTGGTTTGATCTGCATGGAATTGCTCATAAATTTCGGAGGAGCTTAATTCTTTGTGTAGCCCTAGGTTTATGATAGAACATGAACCAATTTCACTAAAATTGGTCCAGTACAATTAACTTTTTTCTACCGTTTAGGTACCTTTAGAAACTATATAATTAGTGTTGGCCTTATGTTGATTAGCACTAAAACCGCATCATTAAGATTTACGAAAAGTTAAATTGGAAAAATTTATGGATTTATAAAAAAAATCCACTTTAATTCATGCAACATTGCCTTCATGCAGCATTGTTGTATGCACCAACCAATAGTGTCGTTGACTAAAAATCTACAAACGCTCATATATATCTGTATTTTTATCAAAACTTCCTGTCTATAATATATTTAAAAAGAGAGAAATAGAGTAGTTGAACCATTCTTTCGCTATTTGGCTTGCTAATCTTAAAAACGTAAGTGCTTTCAAAAAACCCTTTGTGCGCTTTTCAATGGCGAGTAATTCGTTACTTTTTGAATCGCCTTAGATATTTACAATTGCAATTCAACAGTGCACATATTATCTCACTACTAAGTGCTTGGCCTGCTCGTCTTTCGTAAGGCCTGATTCACATCGACACATCTAACAAGCTACCTTTGAGATGCAAATTAATAACATCGGGCAAGGGTCTTCCGTCGTACGCAAAACGCTTCTTGCGAGAAATCCCTGTAACCAACCAATTAGAAGCGTCAATATTTTGTTATCGTCCACGGATCACCAAACTCACCAACTGTGCTGTTCGTTAAAAATATAATTTGTAAATAAATATTCGCCCCCTAAAAGTAATCCTGGCGTATACCTATAGGTAGTATGTATTTTGCTTGTTATATTTTATTTTGCTAAATATTAGATTTTTGATTGATTATTGTTTGATTCAGATACAGACAGATCTGTAGAAGAGGCCCTACCACTATACAAACTTACTTGTAGCTGAAACGATTTCTATCTTTCAACTCATACTTACAGAGAGAAAGGTTCTATTAAATGGTTAAAAGTATGCATAATTTAAATTGTAATGAAATAATGCAAATAACTTCAAACTAACTATAGTTTGAAGTTATTTGCATAAAGAGTTAATAAAGAGTTTTTCTATTCTATTCTACTTTAGTAAGTAGAATAGAATAGAATAGAATAGAAAAACTCTTTATTAACTCTTTAGGTACCTACCCATTTCAGTAATAATTCTAACTTATAAACTTTGTTGCAACTTCTTGATGTGGGTTCATAATTACTTGTATTGCCTCGGGAATTTCAAGATAAGTTAGACTTACCTACTAACTAATAAACTATTATTTATGTTGACCACATCTACACGGGCCAACGGGCCATGGAGCGTGCCATGTTAGGCATCAGGTTAAGCGACATAGTTTGAAATACGGAGATCCGAAGAAGAACCAAAGTGGAAGACATCGGATCCCGTATAATTAAACTCAAGTGTCGATGGGCAGGACACTTGGCAAGATGTGGCGATGGCAGGTGGAGTAAGTCCCTGACAGAATGGTGGCCACGTGTGGGTAAGCGCAGCCGCGGAAGACCGATACAACGGTGGGTCGACGACATCAAAATGTTGTTGGGTAATGCATGGACCAGATCGGCCCAAAGCCGGGATGAATGGCGTAAGAGGGAGGAGGCTTATGCCCTGCAGTGGGTTGGATGAGCTGCATATGACGATGATGAAATCTACACCTGCCCTACACCATTACCTAGGCACCTATACATAATATAGAGTTATCTTGTAAACATCATCATCATCGGCAACCCATATCGGCCCACTGCTGAGCACAGTCACTTTTTTCACAGGGGCCCGGTCCGGATTGCTGGATCACATAGGTACTTTCGAATTAGAAAATAATATTTATAGTTTTCGGTACCTATTCCTCGGCATGTCTGTCTGTCTATCTGAGCGCCCTATGTGGCATAGTGTCAACCTAACAAATATTTGTTATGTTTGCATATTTGATTTTTAAGTTTTCTTTTTTTAACCCGCTCACTGCTGAAAAGATAACTGTCGTGTTTTGTGTTTGCCACGAGTACGGCAACACAACTGTTGTGTTTGTTGTATGGGAAAACACTATGGCGCGTGCAGAGCCGCACCCGTGGTTAGACAAGCAAAACGGCTCAGCAGTCAAAGTGTTATAATTGCAATAGAGATTAAAAAGAATTAGTCTTTCTATCTACTTACGTTATTAAATTACCATTACCCTCGTATCCTGTCTCAGATAAACCGCCATGAGATTTACTAGTCCAAAATTTAGATATCAAACTTTAAATGAAGTTAAATGAAGCTAAAGTTTGAATGAAGTTAAGCCATGTGTTTAAACTTCAAGGGCCGCTGTTAAATTCACAATGCTTTGAGGAGATTACTCTTAACTTTCTCTTGACTTGTGAAGTAGGTATGAGATGATGAAAGACTAAGTGGATTCTTGCATTGCTGAGTCCTAATTTAGGTATAAGTATAACTACTTATATAACAAATAATTAACTTGTTTGTTTGTAATTATTAACTAGTGGTCCCCCAGTGGTCGAAATTCAACCACAAATCATTTAAATTTCAAGTTTGAACCACAGGTTTTAATTTTGTTACGGTTCTATTTTCAAAGACTGAATTAATCAGTCACAGATGAGAACTGAGAAGAGATGTCAATACAAAACCTTTACCCCCGAACTCTTTGGCTTAATTTCAAATTTCTTTCAATTACCCTATATGTCAGTGTCAACTTTTACGTGTCTTTCTGTCATATGTGTGTGTGGCAAACATTTAGTGTGTGTAATGTTTTTATTATTAAAATAATGTATTACTAATGCATTAAGAAGAAGAACACGATGAGTTTATCCTTTACTACATTGGAGAAACGTAAAAACCGGAGGAGGCCTTTACCTTTCATTGAGAGGGTTCTTGCTAACATAAAAATAAGAACCCTGACTATATACAATCAATATATTTAACAATAGGGTTTAAATTAAAAATTACTTTTTATTGTTGTTTTTAATGGCACCAAATTTGGAAATTTAATTTATAAAGTGAATAATTTTGGCATGCACATTGTTAATTAATGTTTTATGAAAAGCAAGAAATAACAGGCTTTTTTATTTTTATTTATTTATTATTACTAATGCATTTTTTTACAAAAATATTAGCTTTCCGCACTTTCTGGCCAAAATGACATACTCCTCCGTCCGCGCAATTTCAATAAAAAAGCCATGACGAGTTTTTCCTTCACGTGTTAATTACATATATAGATATGTAATCAACTGTAACTCGCGACTTCATTAGCGATAAGAGAAATATTTGTACATTGACACTTTCTGAACCCTGTAAGATATCGAAATTACACTTCCATGGTAATTTAAGGCTCTGCTTAAATTACCTGTCTCTCTTCTCTTATACAGCTCCTTCTTTTTATTCCTGCAATTTTCATTGAAATAATTTGCGAATAGATACCAGGACGAGTATCACGACGACTTCACACGTTGTTTCAGCTAGATGCGCGTCGCTACTTACCAACTTTTAGTACAAAATACACGCTTCCAGTTAAAGTCACGTCTTATGGATCAACTTGTTAAATCAGCAGGTTTCACATATTATGTGGACTGAATACTAACTATCAACATTTTGTTCTATTTTGAGGTTTATTCTGAGCTTCTCAGAGCTAAATTTTCAGTATAAAATTTAATAGAAAAGTTTTAAAATGAAATTCACGATAAAAGGCGTCCCTCGAGATTATCTACGCTCATGGTTTTGCTGTTGTGTTCGCTTAATTCAGATGAATTAGCATACGTTAGGGGGAATGGAGTGAGATGGAGTGGATGGTTTTCTTATTTTATCGAACACTTTTGACTAAATTGGTGCGTGTTTTAGTGGAGAAGGACGTGAGTTCAAATCCTAGTGCGGGCACGTACCAATGTGTTTGGTAAAAAGCATATTATTATGTACGTATTTATCACTCTCTTTTCGGTGAAGGAAAACATCGTGAGGAAACCCACATACCTACCCGAGAATTATTTCGGAGGTGGGTATATTATTCGCCAATCCAGACCGGGTCCCCGTGGTGGACTATGGGCTAACTCTCCTCACGAAACTGAGGAGAGACCGTGCTCAACAGTGATACGATATGGGTTGATGATGACGGTGTGTTATTGATAAGAAGTATTTCTTAGCATTAAATTGCTAATATCCTCTGTAATTTCTAACTGGATTATCTAGAGCGTACGCAGTGGAAATAAGATCAATGGTAACAAAGTTGTGAATTCACACAAATGGACAGACTTGACGAGGGTCGAAAGCCTCGTCAATACGGCCGCTTGGTCGTAAACCTAATCGATCTTTGTTCAACCCTTTGGGAATTCCTGGGTTAGAAGTGAAATTGATTTGACAGATGAACTTCGGAATTACTTACTTAGTTACTAACCCAAGTACTTGGTAAGTGTTTGACAAGTAGGTGCCCTAGGGTTTATTAGTTTGCGGTGCGGTAGTTCCGAGGTTTACCTTGTTTTGGGCGTATTTAGGATTTATTATTCTATGGATGTACCTAAGGGCCTACGACTTTCAATCCTGTACGGACAATCTTTATGAGCTTAGCCATCTTTTATCAGTTTACTTGAAACACCACACACAGTTCAACAACAATAGATTTTTTGTTGTAGACAGAATAAAGGAAAATGAAAAACTAAAACAAATTTCAAATTCAAATCAAATTTGTGTTCTATGTGACTGACTTAGGTAAATAGTTAAAATTGGTGATCGCGTAAAAACTTGGAAAAACTGCAATATCGATAAAAGAAGCAAAGAAACCTCTATTTTCATTATTTTTCTCTATTCGTTTCGATGTTTAAACCATGATGGGTCTATAACTAAATCCCAGATACAGTTAGTAGGGCTACAGAGTAAAATATACTCGTAAGGTACATTATAGATAGGCATCGCAGTAACAGGATTAGTCAGCGAGATTGCATTATCACTTTAAGTATATCCGCCTAGGTGCGACAAACATTTTCAAAAACGTAGGCAAAGATCCTCTTAGCGTCGTTCGAAAAAGCTCCTTTCAGACACCCACACACACTGATCTCAACAATAAGATTACAATGGACTGGCTGCAACCTAATATTAGACTCAAATAACCCTAGACTACTCCAGAAACAATGGCTGACGGCTGTAACTTAATACTCGATTCAATTCGCCCAGCGCACTGAGTACCTCACGTCACTCACGTCACAGAATCTTTTGACACGTATCAAAAAGCTGGACGTACCTTTCAACCGTAGATTTTTATCAGTCGTGACGTCAGTCTCGTCAGACAGCCGGAGCAGTTCGTTCCTCTTGTCCGGTGCCTTCTCGTGCATCACGGCTTCCACCGTCACTAGCTCGAAGATGTTGTTGGTGCGGTTCAGAATCTGAGGGTGTTAAAGAACAATCGCTAGAAACAGAATAGAAATAATTGACAAGTGAATAGGAACAGGGACCTCGCCACGAACGGTTAAATCCATCCAGTTTGAGGCCTTAAACTGAACTGCCCCGCTAACTGTCACCACCAATATCGCTCAGCGTTTATAAGTCGACCAGAGACATTTATCCAAAGAGATCGGAACAATTTGTTTGCATTTATGGGAGTTTATATAGCTGCATCTCATTCTCTTTCTCTCTCATTCTCTGCAGTCTATTTTTGAGTGACGTCACGCCAATCTAGCTCGTTCAGTTTGTTAGTGTGAAAAACAGGTGCTCTTTTGTTTGCTAGGGAAGCTATCTAGTTAGTATAATAAAATATTATGCTGATAAATATTAGGCAGACTTGTTGCTGAAATTAAAGTGCTCGTGAGAGTCGGGAGAACTCTAATTATATTTTATTTTTCTATATTTTGCCTTACGTAGGTGGGTGGTACTCTTAGTGGCATCTACATCGAGATATTATTACTAGTTACGTAAGTTTATCCCACCTACATAGAATTCAAAGGGCAAAGGAGTTATTGTAATGATTTTTCGTTTGTTATCCTATGAGTGGGTTTAGTCTAGTAGGTATTAATGGCATTACGTGTATAGTAGAACCTAACTCCAGTAAGTTTACACAGCGTCGTTACTTTAAGTTAACGTTAACATTGTCACTGTAATTGGAATCCACGCTCGTATACTGTAGGGGGTGAATCCTGGTAAAACCACCCGCTTTAGTATTTAAAATCTCTCTCCTCGCCACTAAGAACACAGATTTTATGCTTGTTAGGTTACCTAATAAAGATCCTAGACCCGCCGCAAGAGAAAGTCGATAAAATGCAGTAAGTCTAGTTATACTTATCCTCTTTACTAGAACAAATGAAAATAATGAAATACTGTTAACTATTTTTATTTAAATAACATTTTTTAAGTTACTTCACAGTCAAATTGAATAAAAACCCCGTTTTCAATAATAGTATACCTAAGTCCATAATTGACAGCAGATTGATCATGTAAAAGTTAGTTAGAAGACTTCGAAGAATACTGACCGTCTGGAACTTGAACGCGATGAGCGGGCGGACGAGGTCGAACCAGTTGGTAATCTTCTTACCGACGAGGTCGGGCAGGATCACCATCAGGGAATTACCGATGCTCCGGACCACCATGTCGGACCTGGGACCATTCATACGGTTATAATAATAATAATAATACTTAATAGTCATCCAAGCCGATTTTTGGCTACAGCGACTATGCCTCTGTTTTGACGGTTATGAGCTGGATGTTTAAGTCTGTATATCACGGTTAATATACCCTATTTTAGCGGTCAATATACGTGCACAATGTGCACACATTAAGGCACCGCTCACATAATTAAATCGTATGTTAGAAGGCGGTCTTATCTTTAGCTGGTCTCATCTTGGTACGTGCGGGGGACAGTTTGTGTTTGTTGCCATTCAGCTCTGTAACAGCCGATCGAATTTAGATCTACGTTGGTCTGTAGATTTTATTAGCGAGTGAAGCCGCGGGCCACAGCTAGGTATTGCTTACTTAGTTAAAATTATAAACAATTGGTTTTTATACTAACCCGAAAACAATACAAAATGGGAATATTTCAAAGAGAACCGAAGCGCTAATTGGTAAATGCTTCTCCTCCCGCGTCATCGCCAGAGAAGCAAGCGTGAATGCTCTGTTGTCGAACGTCAGTTGAAACGTCACGTGGACCGTGTCGAAGAGTAACTCCTCCCGGAGCAGCTCTATTCGCATCTCCTTGTGGTAGAAATGCCGGGCTACCTGAAAAAAGGAATCATTTTTGGTGAAGTGTTTTTGTATTGGGAGCAAATTGGTGACAGCGCCATCTGCTGAGTTGAATTTTAAGATAAAGGTTTGACTAAATGGCGCTGTCCAAAAGTTTTATGAGCACTTTCATTTTCTTTTGTGTTGTAAAGTACATTAATGTGCTCAGAGTTCTTTCAAGTTATTTATTTGGCGTTCCTCTATAATAATAATTTAACATTATTAAATTTAAGTGTCCATACATACATTTAAGTACAAATGTTGTTTTCTTAATAAATATAATAGTAATAATTAACTAAATAAAATTGTAATAAAATATATTTACTATTTTGTAGGATCACCAGAGTTACGTTTATCAGATTCAATTGGGATTTTTTAACGTTTTTCATGGTTAATTTTATTCATTGAACCTGCGTACGTGATTGATTGTACGACACAATACTTATTTATTTTAACTATTCTATAATTTCGCAATTGCTACTATCGGGGGCGTAGCTCAGATGGTAGAGCGCTCGCTTAGCATGCGAGAGGTACCGGGATCGATACCCGGCGCCTCCAACTCTTTTTGCATACATTTTGTTTTCTTCTTTAAATGCACTCTTTTTTAAAAATCAGGTTTAAATAAGCTGTCTCACATAGCCTCAAATGCAGGTAAAAAATAAAAACTTCACTCACCTCTCGTATCTGCCCCATAGCATAATAAACAAACCCGCGTCTCTTTGACCTATAATGCAGCGTCAGACCTTGCCGCGTCTCGTTTTCGCAGATGAAACTCGGCGCTCGCATCCTGGGATAACTGAACTTTAAGTACTCGTGTAGATTGTCCAGTCCGTTGAGGAAGTCCCTCATGTGTCTCCCGAGAACTGACAGCACTCGGTCGTAGCCGTACTGTGAGACGAAACCAACGAAATACACGCCCATCTGGTCCATGAACTCGCGCTCTGTGATCCCAAGTACCTGAAAGAAGTGCCTGTTAAAAATATTATAGCAATGGATTCGACTATCACGGGAACTTGGATTTCTGGGGCAAACAAGCGCCTGCTAAAAATATTATAGCTATTATTCGATAATCCCGAGTATCTCGAAAGAAATGCCTACTAGAAATGCTATAGCAATTATAACGATGATCCAGTACAGAGTAGGTAGTTCGTAGGAAGTTCGTAGGTAGGTACTTCGAACGTAATGATTGTTTAAAAATGTTATTGCAATTATTTCGATAATTATTGTTTAGATAGTATGGTATAAATTTTTCAACAAAATGTTTGTCAGTAATTCAGTGCGAATGAGTATTTTACTCTTATTTAATTGTCAATCGAGTTTTTAATGTACTTCTAAACAAATATGTGCTGTAGTGAAACTGTTTGTTAATTTCGCATCCATTCGTATCGGGGATGTAACTCAGTGGTAGAGTGTCTGCTTCGCATGCTGAAAGTCCTGGGTTCAAATCCCAGCATCTCCATAGTTACTTTTTGCACCGAATTTTCTAAAAAAAAAATCTTATTTAGCTATTAGAACGACGATGATTTCAAACAACAATTAATTTATTAATTTGATGATAAATAAAAAAATAGTAAAACAAAATTAAGACATTTAATTAAGTTTGTATGGGTGATTTAGTATGAAAATGTAAAATATTTAGTACCGTTATTTTTTTTTCAATTATAATTTGTTTTAGGTACATTGTACCTATTTTTAGAAGCTAAAACATGAAAGAAAATAACGTGAAAAAATGCAAAAAAATTTGGCCCATGAGGGGATCGAACCCGCGACCTTCGCGTTATTAGCACGACGCTCTAACCAACTGAGCTAATGGGCCGATGATACGTATGACGAAAATAAAAGACATTTATATTTGTATATATTTCTGATCGCACATTGAAGGAGATTCGTAACCATTCTATATATATATATAAATGTTATGTTGGTTTGTGTACGCTTCAAAAACTCAAAAAGTTCTGCACCGATCGAGCTGAAATTTTAGCATGATATATAATCCGCATCAAGGATTGTTTTTATCCATTTTTTTCATCAGTGACATATCAGCGAATGTGCGAATGTGCCACAGCGAAGCGTGGCAGGGCACAGCTAGTCATTTATAATTTTTAAAAGACGTCAATAAAGGACTCTATTTATTTGTAACTCCGTCACACCAACCGAATTTTTTTTTTCCACTTAATGGTCCCTCAGAAATTTCAAACTGGTGAATCAGGTTGGTTTGTATATCAAAATAACTGGAAAAATAATTCCAAGTAACTAAATATGTCTAATAACGTGTATGTTGATTTCCTATGACTTTTTTTTTACTTTTTTTTTAATTTAAAAAAAAGTAAAAAAAAAAGAAAATCGTTATCATCCGAAGTTCACAAGAGTATTTTGAGTTAGACGAAATAGTTTGACCACGGGTTTGTTATTACTTATTATATCACTTGTTTTGTTCTAGTTTCTAAGTTTTCTTTGTTCTGTGGTGTTTCAATAAAGAGTTTATCTATATTATCTATCTATATATTATATATTTCATCACCATCATCAGCCCCCCCTTGTCCACTGCTGGACGCAGGCCTCTCCTAGTGAACGCCACTGAGCCCAATCTTCGGGTCTCATCATCCATTTGTTTTTTGTATTAAGTATATTGGTAGCCTAGTGGGAGAACGTCCGCTTTCCAATCAGAAGGTAGTGAGTTCAAATCCCAGTGCAGGCACGTACCAATGTGTTTCTTGTAAAAACATATGTACGTAATTATCACTCGCTTTTCGGTGAAGGAAAACATCGTGAGGAAGCCCACGTACCTAAACGAGAATTATTTCGGAGGTAGGTAGGTGATCCACCAATCCGGATCTGGCCCCCGTGGTGGATCATGGCCTAACCCTCCTCACGAAAGTGAGGGGAGACCCGTGCTCAGCAGTGGGACGATATGGGTTGATGATGGTCATTATGTATTCATCAATAAAATTAACTAACGGCGATTCTAACAATAAAATAGAGGGTAAGTTACCAGTTAGTCACTTAACTGACTTTAACTGTCCATTATGAAACCCCGCGTTTATCTCATACGTAAGTGAGTCGACCCCCTGCGCGGAGTTAAAGGGTGTTTTATGTTCACACCATAAAATGTAACTTCAATTAAATTGCGTACTGGCAGCACAGTCTCGCCTAATTGCCTAAGGGTGGCGCTACACTAGCCACCTATTGCAATTATAATCAAAGATCTACGAGAGATAAGAGTCCATGGACATATTCAAGGCTTTAGTGAAGAAGAACTAGGTTTGCAATAGTATAATTATAAGAAATAAGTATATAATTATGTACGTGTATAATTATTACTTTTAATTTTAATTTTCTCTCTTGAGTTTTACCACCACAAGCCGCAACATCTATGATTTCATTCCTGGCCATCCAAAGGTTGCCTGGAAGAAATTGCTCTAAGCGACAAGGCCGCCCATTGTACAGCCTGTTTTCGGTGAAGGAAAACATCGTGAGGAAACCTACATACCTACCCGAGAATTATTTCAGAGGTAGGTATGTTATCCACCAATCCGGACTGGGCCCCCGAGGCGGATAGGCGAAGGCCTAAGTTAGGCCATCATTCACCACGGGGGCTTCGGGGGAGACCCGTGTTCAGCTGTACGACGATATGGGTTTATGATGATGATGATGATGAAAAAAATTTTCATTTGACAGTGATATTAGATTTAAAAATGTATAAAAGTAAAGTTAAAGTATTGTCACTTTAATTGCAATTTTTTAAACTGTTTATTTTTTCTTTTTGTAGTGCAATGTGCAATATAGAGTTTTCTATTCTATTCTATCGATACAAAGTCTATCTATTGCATAGTTTCAACTCAAAGTGAGTTCTTAGATTCAAGAAATCGACTGTTAAAACTCTATAAGATTATCTAACAGTAGATAACCTCTTGAGTTCCTGGAGTGGCGTGGTTCTGTAAGAATTTACTTGAGGTATAAATATATTTATTGACAGAACTTAAATAACAATCCCTACTTATATTATAAATGCGAAAGTAACTCTGTCTGTCTGTTGCTCTTTCACGCCTCAACTACTGATTTGATTGAAATGAAATTTGGTACAGAGATAGTCTAGAGCCTAGGAAAGGACATAGGGTACTTTTTAATACGAAAAAAAGTATTGTTTGAAATAGGGGATGAAAGTTTGTATGGAAGTTTCGTCATTTTTGAAGCTAGAAGCTTTAAAATTGTTTTTTAGGCTTTGATTATAAATAAATATGACATTCAAAGTTTGTAATAATTTTACCCCTGGTGGGGTAGAGTATAAATAGGGGATGAAAGTTTGAATGGAAATATGTAAGGTTTCGGCTAAACCACTGGGCCGATTTCAAAAATTCTTTCACTAATGGAAAGCTACATTGACAGCGAGTAATATAGGCTATATTTTATCCCCATATTCCCGCGGGAACAGGAACTACGCGGGTGAAACCGCGGGGCGCAGCTAGTAATTAAATAAAATTAAATGAAAATCTTAAACTAAAAAATAAAAAAGAATAAAAAATTAGCGTGGAGGCATGACCATGAGCACATCATTCAATACAGTTTCAACTAAACCATTACTAGATTAACCTGTGTTTTTTTAAACAACCAGTGGCCATGCATAAAAAAAAAAATAAAACGTAATGTATTTCAATGTTGAAGATTATTAAAATCCATGCCTACAAGTCCATAAAACCATAAAACATAGAAAAGAATAGAATAGAATAGAAAACTCTTTATTGTACACCAGAAACAAAAATAATCACAGTACAGAAAAATTACAATAGGTAAACAAGGGTAGTACAATGGGCGGTATAGAGACCTACCGCCCATAACTAACGCCCCGAACTACCCATATAGAGACAGACCTCACTATACCTCGTTTAGCATATACATGACCAATCTATACCTCGTTGATACAATCTACAGCTGGAAATAAAGGCATCAGAAAGAGTTCTCCGCTCGCTTCACTGATTGCGTCCTTTGAGAGTTAGTAGACGGGCGTGGGTTACGAGACTTGATGCCTAGATTTCAAGCTAAGGAGTTGTGTTAAGGTTTATAAATATAAAGCTAGGTTCACATTTGTGTGATGTGTCGTGTCGTGATGCAGCAGAAAGGTATAGATTTCATACATTTAACACAAGCCTTCACAACACACTGCATCAGATAAATGTGAACGCTACCACGCTACGCTAAACGCTACGTTTAAATTACTTACCTGACTGTCGGAGAATTTATTATCAAGCGAGAAATCTGACAACAATTCCTAGGCACTTAAAAATTTTAGTATTTTATGTTCTGCGCGGACAGTTTCAATTAATGAGGTTAGAAAAATACCTAAGTACCCGCCTATTACGCGTAAGGAGCCATCGCAGGCAGACTTCAAAGATACCTATTTATATCTGGATAAATACAAGCGCAATAAACGTATCAACGCCGTGGACGGACTTTATATGAACGGGGTTTATTTTTGTTCTGATCGGCTTTTCAATTTTGTAATTTGGATGAACGTTTGGAGTGGGTCGATAGGTCTTTGTTTTGATTTTCTCTCTTTTTTTATGGATGAGGAAAGCCGAAGATCGGGCTCAGCGACGTTCATTGGGACAGGCCTACGTCCAGCAGTGGACGAGTGTGGGCTGATGATGATAATGATGCTGATTTACCTCTTGAGCCTTCTTCGCGAGTCTCGTGATCAGGTTCTCCGGGTACACCTGATGTACCGAGAAGGAAGGCTGCTCGACCCCCGCCTGCCGCCGAATGTCCTCCCATCGCTCCTCTCCATACGTCTGTCGGATATACTCCGCCATGTTTTCTAGAAGAAGCCCGTACATTTTGCTACCTGGAATAAAAGCAAAAGGGTTCTTAAAATTCCACTTGATTTGCCTTGACTGTTGGATGGTGAATGCTAGCGCGACCCTATCTAGCCCTACCCCGGCGGTGGACTACCCACGTGGGGTTTTAGAAGGTTCCCCTGTGATGGAGGGGATATTGTGATGGTGTTCCCCCTCCCTCAAAAAGGGAGGGGGGGTTGACTGTCAATTGAATGGTCAGACGGACGTCGAGTTCGCTGCGTGTTGAGCAATAGAACTATGCAAGGTATGAAAGAATCTAATTTCGATTCAAATTTAATAATACCAGATAACTACCTAAGTAAATAAGCCACAGTCATAAATGCATCAGACTAAACATTCGTCCATATATATTTACCTAATTGGAATTCAGCAATTTGTGAACAGAACATTGCGGGCATATTTTATTAAAGTAACGATTCACAAAGTAAATTGAATATAAATTACGGAATTTTTTCATCAGAAGTAGTTAAGTTTCTTTTTCTTCGTCATGTTTGTTTTTATTTACCTTTCGTTAATTCCACAACCGCCAATACACATATTTGCTCATAAAAAACGTTATGTAACTTTTTATTTTAATGGTTTGTAAAGAACATGTTTTCTCACAACCGCCAATAACCATATTAACTGCTAATAACCGTTAATTGATGGTTGTGAAAAAGCACTTAATTTTATCATCATGATTAACTATTTATTTATCATACCTTAGGTTAGGAGTTACAGGATACTTAGTAATGTGTCCCTCATAATTAGTATGAGTCACGTATAGTATGTCACGTCTGCAGTCGTTTTATATAACTCCAATTAGAATGACAATTGGATTAATTAGACGTTTTTAAAATGAGCAAAATGACAAATCAACGCCGTTTGAATGTTCAACGCCGTTTGAAGTTATGTTAATTCTGCTCTGTGATTCTGCTCTTACCAATCTTATACTATAAGTTATCAAAAGTACAGTCGGCCTCAGAAGTATAGCTGAACTTTTTGGTAGGGCTGTTCTACAAGAGACCGCCTAGGGAAGTAGCACTACCTTTGCCAGATGTTTATCTGTTAAGCAGTAGTGTGGAAACATTACTGTGTTCCGGTTTGAAGGGCACTGTTTCCAGCGAATTTATTCGGCATATGAGACTTTAGATCCGATGTGTCAGGGTGACGAGCGCAGTGCAGTGCCATAATAGATAATACTGGGTGGCACTGCTGTTATGGGCAGGCGTGGCGCTTATCATCAAGTGAACGACTTACTTGTCACGGTACGTAGGAATATTTAAAAAGAAACCCCTTTTTAACTATTGTGTCGCGTATTATGTCAAATTGGAAATAGATAGATAGATAAACTGTTTATTGAAACACCACAGAACAAAGAAAACTTAAAAACTAAAACAAATGAAATTTAAAAATTAGTGTCATAATGGGCGGTCTAGAAATAATGATATGTCTAGCGACTTCTGAGGGCGATTTTAACTACCTATTCGTTAAAACCACACTATTTTCTTAGGTTTCAAACAGTGAGTGACGGGAGCAAAAGCGCCAGTAACTCCTCAGGTATCAGGTACCTAGCTACCTATTATCCTATACCTAACCTACCATAGAATTTATATTTAACAAAGAACCTGTTTCTCTACGTCTCAAAACAATGGGATTTCTCTCTTAGCATCAGATAACCTCTATATATTGCCATGGATACGTGTCATACGAATGGGGTGTGAGACTGGATAGAGCACGTTTAGCGCAGCTTTGAGCGTAGCGTAATACTTTAGTTGTGACGACCTGGGTTGGTCTGCATCACGCCTGCCCTGTGTCAAAGAATAATTAATAGCTTGCGTCTACTTAATATGACTTATTATTTTGTACTTTTGGTTTATTTTTACTAGCTGCGCCCCGCGGTTTCACTCGCGTAGTTCCGGTTTGCGTGGGAATACGGGGGTAAAATATAGCCTATGTTACTTGCTGACAATGAAGCTTTCTATTGCTGAAAGATTTTTCAAATCGGTGTAGTGGCTTAGGCGTGAAAGCGTAACAAACAAACAAACTCACATTCGCATTTATAATATTAGTTAGGAATTGGTATTGTTTTTTAGTTTTAATTTGTTTGTCTGTGCAAACTTTGCGATCCAGTTTAGTACCACACCGCTTCCAACTTTATTAGAAAGAGGAAACACAAAACTTGCACACTTAAAAGCGCTCCTGTACGCTGTTCCGAACGTGCTCCCTAATCTTCTATCATTAGATTGTAATCATCAAGCCCGCAACCGGATATCACGGCCATTAGCAATTCGAGCGTATCTATATTCCAGGGATTACTTCCGTTCCTATACTCCTTATACGTATGCTATGCTAACAAGCTCTTTAAAATATCCGAAACATCGGTGTATGGCTGGCATTAGTAACTCACTTGAGATAGCTTGAACTATTTTCGACGATTTTGATATTTTTTATCGGGTTTTTAATATCTTGCTTCCTTGTCTATTTGTTTGTTTGGAATACATTTTTCAATCGATTTTCAACTAACTTCTCGGTGAGACTTTAAACACGATACAGAAATAGTTGAGAATATATTCATCATTATCAACAACCCACGTCGTCCCACTGCTGAGCACGGGTCTCCCCTCACTTTCGTAATGTGGGTTAGGCCATAATCCACCACGGGTCCGTTCCGGTTTGGCGTAGTAAATAGATTTTTTTAGTAATAAAATAAAATATCGAATTAAATAAAAAAAAAACTGATTTCAATTGGATAGACATTTAAAAACTAAACTACTGCACCAATATTGCTGAAATATCTATGTTACTAATTAGAAATTAATAAAGCTTTTCACTGAATCTTAAATAGTAGATTGTACCACAAGAGCACAAAATAATGTATTTACGGCGAGAGCGATTTTTGAATCCAGAGCGAAGCGAAGGATTCTATAGTAGAATCCCGAGCGTAGCGAGGGGTCCTAGAGTAGAATTCTAAGCGTAGCGAGGGAGTCAAAGTACTTCGCTCGAGCTTAAATAATTTTGTTACCGTGTGGTACACGATACTTTTCATCCCAAGCTATGAGAAAAGTTCATCATACGAGAAAAAAATCTTTTGACGTGACAACGTCTAATGAATCGATGCATGCACGAAAAAGTTGACACATTATCCCGTAACGCTTATTGTCCCGTTACGCTCATTGTACGCTTGCGCCGTATCTATCTCTCTTCTCTTCTTGACAGGTTAATTATACTTGTATTTTAAAAATCTGATGACTAGTATAATTTCAAGTATTTATTCTTTTATTATTAAAAAATGATTCATCTTTATTCATAAAAGTATGCAATCACTTAATCAATGTTATGTTACGACGTTGTCACGTTAAAAAATTCGTCCGTAAACTAACTTTACAGACAACCAATTTTTTTTTAAATTTGGATAGCCAATGCCGCGTCGGCACGCGCTGTTTTTTTTATTACCGGCCAGGACTTTATTGAAGCGAATTGCGTTCAAACTTTTTGATTAAACAGTGTTCCAAATTCAAAAGTCATTTCGTCACTGTTATTAAGTGCGCGGAAAAGACCCACTTTGCTCGCACTTATCGAGGAGCAAAATGCCTCTTTTCGAATACATGGGATGAAAAAAATAAATAAGCCCACATATAATTATATTTATTTTCAATCTGCTTCACTTCTTCGAGGCGTCTTCAACCTAATTAGTAATTGGTATTTCCGATCAAAAAAATCTTGTATCGAATCTATTAACCCACATACCTACCCGAGAATTATTTCGGAGGTAGGTATGTTATCCACCAATCCGGACTGGGCCCCCGTGGTGGATTATGGCCTTACCCTCCTCACGAAAGTGGGGAGAGACCCGTGCCCAGCAGTGGGACGTTATGGGTTGATGATGATGATGATGAATCTACTACCCTACCTATAATAACCTACAACCTGTTATATACCTATAATAATTATCACATCATCATTGCTCATCGCATCATCATTTCTTTTGCTCATTTATTTACTTCCTTTCTTTCCTTCATCGTAATAACTATAAGAAATTCTTCTAACAGCAAGGTAACCTACAGGTTTTACAGCAAAAATCGTTGTTGAAAGCTATGTTAGGTCCCCCGAGACCACGTGAGCGACTTAGCCTCTTTGGATTGTAAGGATTTGTTATTAGAAAAAAGGTAATCCACTGAGTATTCTTATATTTCTAAAAAAATATTAACTAGGTATTTCGATTTTGACTCATCGGCATAAAAGCTCTGAAGGCTTGGATCTTGGTAGTTATTCCGTCATTTCAATAGATAGATAAACTCTTTATTGAAACACCACAGAACAAAGAACTTCATAAAGATTCGTGTAAGCTTATATACATACAAATCCCTGTATAAAACGTAGGTAACGCAAAAACTAATAATTATTACTCGCTTTTCGGTGAAGGAAAATACCATGAGGAAACCCACATACCTACCCGAGAATTATTTCGGAGGGAGGTATGTTATCCACAAATCCGGACTGGGCCCCCGTGGTGGATTATGGCCTAACCCCTCCTCACAAAAGTGAGGAGAGACCCGTGCCCAGTAGTGGGACTTTATGGGTTGATGATGATGAAGGTAAAAACTCATATAAAAATTGAATGAGAAATGAGAAAAAAAAAATAATACACCACCATAATTCTTCCATCACAGTTTAAAGTAAGTAGATTCAAAACAAAGAAAAACACAACAACATGGCAGTTCAGACAGAAATCCACGAACTATTTTATTATTTTATTGAGTGAAGAGACGAGAAAGTCGTTCACCTGGAGGTAAGCGCTACGCCTGCCCATAACAGTTACAGTGCCACCCAGAACTTTGCATTGCATAATCTTGCGCGACACCGCACTGCGCTCGTCACCCTGAGACATCGGCTCTAAAGTCTCATATACTCAGTAATTTCGCTGTAAACGGTGCCCTTCAAACCGGAACACAGTAATGTTTACACACTACTGCTTGGCGGATGAATATCTGGCATAGGTGTGCATACTTCCCCAGGCAGAAGAGGCCTGCCTCTACAGAACTAGTAACGATTTGGTATGTTTGTTATATTTATGCCTCCTTCCTGGCGGGAGATAATTAGTTTAATATTATAAAAGGGTGTAGGGTGTACCCTATTCTATCACCATTCAATGTTTAATAGAAAATCGCCCTTTATACGTAGGTACAGAGTCTACTTTGTAATTGAATCAACGGCGTAAAACTTTATGTCCGTTAACCGCCAGTGTCGTCAACTAGGTTACAAACAAACAGAACTCCCATAAAAGTTTCGCTGTTAAGATTTGGAAGGTCAAATCTTTATGTAGAATTGTTTGGTGGTTGTCTGTATTGTTTAATCAGAGGAGAGTATGATAAACTGACCGTCTATCTCGCCCAGGACGGATCATAAATAATCTTCTTCCATTTAACCAACTAGGTAGGTACAAAGAAAAAATGACGGTTGTCATTTTTGGTGTTCCTTACCAACTCCTTTGAAATATTAAAAAAAATGGTATTCGTGTTGTTCTTGTCTCGACTTTTAACAAAAATCTAAATCCCATTTGAAAATCCATAGAGGTTTACTTCATTTCTATAGTTTGTACTACAGAAAATCGTATACAAATCATAACTATGGATTGTTCACGAGTTATGATTTGTAAATGTTTTTAATTTTCAGATGTGGGTAAGCTAAATATTTTATATTTTGTAGTAATCGAAGTTCTCTATAAAGTTATGTTATGTACACCTTGGCGAATGATCTGGAAGAGATAGGCAAGGATTGGATGTTCCAAAACAGTCGAAGATGTTGTGATCGCCCTCGGAAATGACGGCGCGAAGACCTTGACTTAAAAAAATTGGCTAAAGGTAGCCCAAGATTTGGATAGGATTCTACTTTCACAGTAGGATCTTGCTAACGTAATTATGACCAGTACTGCGTCCACTTGTACACGCACGAACTCCACTCTGCGTCTGTGCACTTCTTGTTCACATTTCAGAGCTCGTTTCGTAACTAAATTCTATTGCTAGGAATTTTTTAATCTCACTCTGTTGTTTGGTCTGAGAAAAGCTAACTCAAATCACGTATGCACATCTTAAAAATAAAGCATTCAACACACGATCGAACGACCGTAGCCGACCCAATTTGGCGGGACTGACGTAGATATACAGCGATCAAACAAATTAGGTATGAATGGTTCGCTCTTAAGGACTTGCAATTATGTGGAATCAATCGGGATTGTTTCTCAGCTCCGCTTCAATCGTTTCCGCGATGATTGAGCTGAATGAGGTACCTACGTGACACGTGTTTGGTCCTGATTCTGTGACACTTATGGTGTATTGTGGTGTGGACCTCGACGTCTGACCACCACCATCTCGGGTTATACCCTGTGACTTATCTCAGTAGTTCAGTGTGGATCAGTGGACGACATATTATAGCATTTCCTACAACTAGCTGTACCTGCTGTTTTACCCGCGTTAGCTATTATCCCACAGGAACCGTTAATTTTACGGGATAAACAGTATCCTATGTTATATCCCAGGACCTAAAGGACCTGTTTCGGCGTGAAGAGGGAACACACACAAACTTTCGTATTTATAATTGTTACTAGCTGCGCCCCGCGGTTTCACCCGCGTAAAGCCCGTTTTATCCCACGGGAACATAGTAAGGGGGTAAGCAGTACCCTGTTACTCAATCCTGTTTATAAACTATCTGTGTTCCAAATTTCATTTGAATCCGTTCAGTAGTTTTAGTGTGAAAGAGAAACAAACATCCATCCATTCTCACAAACTTTCGCATATTAGTGACATTTTGAGATTCTTGTACATGCGATCTCCCTCGTGCCGCTTTTCTTTTGACAAACACATTTTCATTATAGGTATTTTTACTTTTTGCCTTTTATTGCTTTATATCGTAGTAAAGATTGAGATACCTTTCATTAATTCAAGGAAACCTTAAAACAACAGGGAAGTATGAGAAGCCGAAAGCAAATCATTATTAAGACGATGATCAAAATATTATTATATCAGAGTATATTTAAATTAGATATTCTCGGAATCAACAGAATAAGCAAGTGGTTTGTAAATTTGCTGTAAATTGTGTAGGAGGGAGCTACACCATCACTTGTTTCGCTATACTACGTGGGCGCGTATATGAAGAGCCATACGGACGACACTTGGGGGATTTGCTTGTTCATGGGATAAGAAGGTGGAAGCCCAGGAGGACCATCCTGGGCATCCAAACCCAGACAGATGATGATGTATTGGGTGGCTAACTGATATACAGACGTCTTTAACGCATCTTTAACACGCTTTTTTAAGCTTCCCCTGTATCTATCTGTCTATGCAACGGAATCTTTGAACGTAAATTTCACCAACTTCAATAAGTCCGATTACCTTAAAGTTTTGTCCACGTTTGCCTACTGATGACAATATAATAAAAAAAACGAACTCGAGTAACTCTCTTAGTAACGAGTAACGCATTCACCAGCTTACTCCGCAAGTCAACCGTGCGTAAAGAAGTTTTACTTCAATAAAAAAATGGGGTGTCTGTTTAGTTTTTTTTAATTAATTTTTTAACTATAATTTATTGTTTGTTATTTTCAGTGTCCATTGTCAATGTCACAGTTAAGAACAACTGAGAACTATAAAGTAATCTACGGCTCGTCCAACAACAGGTTTAACATTATTATCAGATTATCACACACTACAATGGTCGAGCTAATTTTAGCCGCACAATACCTTATTGTGACCACGAAACGTTTCACGTGCCATTTTGGGTGCGTCAAAGCGATCCGCTACTAAAAAGGAGCTCGTAAAACTTAATTCACGATTCTGCTACTGTTTTCCGCGTGGTGTGATTAATATTGCGGTATTAGGTTCTACCACCCTCGAGCAGATCTGTCATCTAGCCGCCCAGGGGTATTTCGAATTTCTGATACCTAAAGCCGGGTACCCATTGGCGAGCCGTAAGTGTAACCGTTGCATGTACTGTTACCAAAAAACATAGTGTGTACGTGGTTCGCAAACTCGCTACACGAGCGACTCGCAGCGAGCCGACGATTGTCGGTTGTTGCCGCGAATCAAAGGGCGCTTGTAACACGCAAACACACTAGAACCTCGTTCCCGTATCACGCAAGTTACGGTTACGGCTCGCTAGTGGGTACCCGGCTTAACAGGCGGCAGTCTGAGGGAGTCAGTTCTACCGAGCCGATCTATTGATTGACATTAGAATGGTTTATCTCGATCTTGCTTTGCCGCCTGTGTGCCGCCGGTTGACATTTGCCATGTTTTTCTATAGTTCAAGTTCCTTTCTAATTTAAAATAATTAACCACAGCAAAACTAGTCTTTCTATGAGTGTGACTCTTAGATACCGAAAGTTTACATTGTATTCTAAGGTAACTTAACAGCAACTTGAAATTTGCTCTAATTGATTCAACTTTTCTTTGAAAGTGAATTGACTTGGCTTGTTTTGCCACAAGTTTTCGCACGACGCATCGACGTCGAAGGAACCGCCGTCTTTGGGAATTACTCTGACGTGAATATAATTAATATTCACGTCAAAAACATTTTCAAAGTCATCGTGTTTTCCGAGAACGTAGCTCTACGTTTTAAATTGTAATTCGACTCTGGCTAAATGCACAAACCTTGCGATGCTAAACCATTAAAAAACAATCAGGGAGTGGCTTTGTCTTGGTCACGGTCGCGTGTTTTACGTATACACGACAACGTCTTAGCTTCTCCAAGTCAAAATTTATACTAAACGACATTTATATGACATAGCAAAACAATCTCAAAATGGCGGCGCTTCCCCCTCCGCCGCGCGATACGTCACAGTCCTCACTCAACGTAACGAATTATTTGACCCGTTCACTAATCCGTCCGAGTGGTGTAGTTAAATTTAAAATGTACTCGTGGATGATAGATAAATGTAGCTGCAACACCAAGCTGTATCCCGCGATTTTTTTAACATCCGTTATTTGTGTATGTGTCCTCCCCTTAATAGAACCAATAAAAAAAGTGCTATTGGACACATTCTTAGTTAAAGACAATTAAAAAGTTAAAGTTGCAATCAAATTACTTATTAGCCTTATTCAAGGCCTTAACCTATAGTTTAGTGGCCGCCCAATATGGAAACAAATTTAAATACGTATTTACGTCAAAATGTGTCCTTCTACCAATACCTAGTATACCTATACTTATCTAGAGTATGTATCCAAAGCCTCTCGAACAGCTATAATGTCACTTTCAAGGACTGTACTATACACTCTATCAGCTGTACCTAGAGCTCAATATCTAATGGCAATCTATGACGATCCTGTCTCAATAATCCTTTGTCAATAAGTGATATGTGTGATCGTGGGGTGTCAATACTAAGAATACGGGGTGGTAAGAAAAAAATAACTTTAGGTAAGGTAATAAAGAAGGCGAATTCGGGCCGATTGAAACCAAACTTCTTTGTATTGAATGTGACTTCTTATCCAGCAAAGTAGATATTATCGTATACAAAAGTATTTAGGTTGAATTATTATTGCGAAAAAAAAATATTATTAAAATCTCATTTTTTTATTTCTACCAATGTCTAGTATACGATGAGGAGAGTATTTATTTTTGAAACAAATTAAATAACAATAATTAAATAGAAAACTAATAAGAACTAAAACTTAAAAATCTTACAAAAGAGTGTTGATAAATGTAATGTGTATATACGATCAATAATATTCTGTTTTTTAATGGCAAAATACATAATTTTTCATGCTTTAGGCATGAATATATGCATTGTATTTTTGCATTATTTTTCATGCTTTAGGCATGAAAAATTATGTATTTTAAGCTAAGGAAACTGAAAAGGTAAACCAGCTTTAGATTCTTGATTGACCAATTTGAAATGCAGGCGAATATAGAGGGTATAACACGCATTTTAATTTCAATATTTTTCTTAAGATTATTTCGATAAATATATTTTTCAACAAAAAGTTCGGTACAGCGTGTAAAAATCTAAGAGGAAATCACAGCTAAAGCCACGGGGCACAACTAGAGCTTAACAAAACATTCCTAAGAAAGTTTCCCCCTTTAAGCGAAATTTCGGGGAAAATCCAACCGAGGCATTTACTTTGGTAACCAACTGGAATCTTTATTTCTTTGACTTTTGTGGAAATATACCGGGTAAATACGTCGGGTAAATATGAGAAGAAATGCTAACACAGGCTGCGATTTCTGTAACTTGATTTGATGAAAAGCTTGTGGGTACCAAAAAGCTTACTCAAGACAAAAAGCTTTGTCAATGGCAGGTCTGTGACGGATCGCCGTAGCAACCGAGCGCGGTAAGTATGGGTTTTCCTTAGAGTTTATTATACATTTTGCCTGGCTTATATCGCTTTTCATGGAAATTCAAATAGGAATTACACGTTGGCTGCTGAACCAATTTTTATATTTGGGCACCACAAACAGTCCGTCTGTTTGTGTTTTCCAGCACCGGCGTGCCGTCTGTGTGAGCCGCACTGTAGTAGCGCCGCGTTAACACGCGTCTGTGTTTTGCCCCTCAGCCATCACGTAAGCTGCGCTAACACAACAGGTGTGTTTTCCCGCACCCTCATAAATTTATAAAAAACAACGCTTTCGTTTTCAGAAGTGACGCGTTAAAGAATTATCGTGCACTACTTCTCAAGTCTCAAAAGAAATTAAAACTTGCATGTCTCTGGGATGAACGGATTTCTGGGACGAACGGGATGAGTGGATTATTTTAATATATCGAGGTCGAGCTTCAGGGCGGTCCCAAATTAATTTCATGAAATATGTTTCAGTGTCTTTTAAGAGAATTCAATATAAGTAGTTTTAATTACTGTCAGTTCGATATTCTACTTAATAATAAGTATGCTATACCCGAATTTAGCTTGCACAATGGCAAATCCATCAACCATTCAGCCCAACTCTCACCTTGGCAAAATTCCTTTTCGAAAGCATATTAGCAGTTATTGCAGTTCATCACTCGATATCCTTAGATTATTTTTAGACTGTGACCTCCTAGCCCTGTTTATTATTCTGTGGCACTTTCGTCTTTGTCCCAAAATGGTTACACACGTGACGTTTTTTTGAAATAGAAATGCATTGTATTGGAATGGGTTTGCGAGTGACAATCAGTAGTGGAATATAGATTAGGGTTCTTGGAATTAAGCTTGTGATGACATAATGCCTTACGGCCCAACTTTATGATCAAGGTTAAAGGTTTGTATCAAATAATAGCTACCTGTCGATATTATTCTTTCCAGTAGTAATAATCCTTGAGCATTTAAGCATTGCTCAATATTTCTGTTGTTCAGTTATACACACACATTTTAGAGAAGAAGAACGCTTACCGGAAATACGGTCCCTTTCGAAAACTAAAATTCACAAAAAGCGTAAACATTTTATGTAATGAATATTAAATTTTTCATTAAAGTTACTGCGGTAAATCCTACAATTTGAAAACTTAACCGGGCGAAAGAAAAGAAAAGAAACAAAATATTTGTTCATATAGGGTATGTAGAATATTTTTGCTTCACTGGCTAGAGAATTTAAACGGGGAAAAAATGCAGAAAAATAGGGGACTCTCTCTAGATGGATATTTTCTGTCGGAACAAAATATTTGACATCAACATGAATACTATAATGTAGGAGGGAAAATTTAATTAATAATTTTAGTTTTTTTTTTGACTGCCTGTTCTGTGCTCACTAGCAGTGTACGAAGTGGGACATACGTATGTACCTCATGAAAATGCATAACTACTTCCTGTTACCCTATTTATTCTATGGTAATATACAGTTTCTAGTTTGGAGATAGGTAGAGTCACAGAATAACAAATAGTACAAGAGGACGTAGAACCAATAGGAAACGGCCTTGGCATATTTTACTAAATTATTTCGAAGTTGAATCGTCTATTAAATCTAATTACTATCGTCGGCGTCCTTTCCAACTATACTGCTTGAATTACAATTGAAACAATGAGAGAACGCATTGACTACTCCCTTATTTGTCATATACTCAGAGAATACTGCAACGATTTTAACCTCTTTGCAGGGTATTCTAGATGACTTTGTGTCATTATCCTACTAGTATTATAAATTTGAAAGTTTGTGAGAATGGATGGATGGATGTTTGTTCCTCTTTCACGCAAAAACAACTGAACGGGTGCGAGTGAAATTTGGAACATAGATAGTTTATAACTAGGATTGAGTAATAGGGTAATTTTTATCCCGATAGTATGGTCAAAGCGGGAACTACACGGGTGAAACCGCAGAGCGCAGCTAGTCAAAATATTTTGCGAACAATAAAGTACAGTAAAGTTTTTTCTGTTCTATTCTATTTTCTATTATATTTAAATTTAAGTAGGTATATCAAAAATAGCTTTCAAAAAAGACGAGCGGTCAAACCCGTCGGCTTTACCCTTCAATAAATACTTTTAACCTAAATCACTAAACCTTTGCTCGTATAAACTAAATAACCTATCCCTAAACTTTCAATATCATCAACCATTTGTCAACTCTACGGTAAACTTTATAGCTCAGTGTCGATAATCTATGCAAATTGGATTTAGTTTAGAAGTTGGTTTATTCATTAAAAGTTGTCTGATTTCTCTGTTATTTAAAACCATTTCTATTAATAATTTTGTAGGTGAGTAGTAACCTAACCTAACCTATTTGTTTTATTTTTATTTGACTGAGTGACGAGACGAGCAAGTCGTTCACCTGATAGTAAGTGCCACTGCCCACAACAGTCACAGTGCCACCTAGAACCTTGCACTGCATAATCCTACGCCGCACAGCATTGCGCTCGTCACCCTGAGACATTGGCTCTAAAGTCTCATATGCCCAGTAATTTCGCTGGAAACAGCGCCCTTCAAACCGGAACAGTAATGTTTTCACACTACTGCTTGGCGGATGAATATCTGGTAAAGGTGGCGGATACTAGCAGAAGAGGCCTCCCACTACAAAAATACCTACGCACTTATGTTTCATGTACTTACGTAACTCAGTATCTACATTTGTCTGTTTTTTGTCCGAATTATTATTCAAACAAACATGAGTTATTTCGAATTTTCGAATAAATAAATTGCTGTCATTTCGAACGAAATATCTTCCACGTCAGTTCAATCCAATTACAATCAACGAGCAACATGCCATGGACGTACAACTAAAAAAATATTTACTACCTAGCTGGTAACTACGAATTTATTGGCGATGGTATTTTATATCGATTTTAGAAACAGTTCGAATAAAAGCTCGGTAGCCGATACCGGCACGCTGCCTACAATTTTTTTTACAAATAGCTCTGTTTCTTAATTTTGGGATTTGGATGTAGCATAATATTAGTCGGATTCTTAGCTACTAAACAGTAAAAATCGCATTTCAATTGGTTCAATTTACAAAATATTATTTCCTTAATATCAAAAAAAAAAGTTATTTTCTTGTATTTCTTGTCCAATGGCATGTTTTTTAAATCTGTCTGACTATGTTTTTAAATATGTACAGACAGGCTTTGTCCTTTAGTAATATAGATATCGAATTCACTGCTACATTTTCGCTGAAAGTTTTTTTTATCTTTTTAGCTGAATGTTTTTTTAGCACTCTCTCAAAATCAGTGATGGATAGATGCAAACATAAATGAAACTACGAGAATATTTGCTAAAAGTCGCTCTGAAATATTTTTTATTAGTATTCGAATGCTATGAAAAATTATGCTTTTTGGACATTCGTTAACGTCGGGTTTGTTGATTAAGTTTTTTTTTTATTCTTCAATAATATGTTGTTTGTTTTGCATTAAATGATTGAGTAGTTACTAAATTTTCAGCATTGATATATAAACGAAATAAAAGGAAATCTTAGACGAACTGTAGATAGTTAAAATTAATTTATTGCTTTGTTTTTTTCTTTATTTTCGGGCAAAAAAGTCTACATTTTGAGGACGTGTCTTGCAGAAATTCCAATAACATATAATAGTTTATGGAGGATTTATTATTGGGCTGTGATTAACCGAACTAGTTGTAAACGTGGTGTGTTTACAGGTTCATCTTATTGTCTTTGAAGATTTGTCTCTGAAGACTCCGACGTCTGCACGGATTTCCGGATGAGGTTGTGCTATTTATTGCCGAAAAGGACTCAGATAGAGATGAAGATAAATAGGGACAGTTGTTTACTGTAGATTGGCTACAGCTAACATCAATACTTATCAGGGATAGAGGTGGAAGATAGAATAGAATAGAATAGAAAACTCTTTATTGTACACCAGAAACAAAATACTAGTAACAAGATACTAGTACATAAGTTAAATAATAGTATTAGTTAGTGTTAGTAGCCAATGTTTTTTATCACTTTATAGATCCTGACCCATAGCTAGTATTCCCTGTATCTAGGAAATCAGGAACTACACGGACATGCTCCCAAGTACCCAGAATCAGAGAGATACCTGCGCTTCACACAAAGCTTTACCCTGTGCGGGAATTCAACTTGCAACCTCACGCTTAGCAGTCAGCTCTGTTCCCTCCTACACCACTGAGGTTGCCAGTTAAAAACAGCTCTAAAACCATTTATTATTTGTGATGGCTTGAAAGTGATAGCAATATTTTCACAGCACTTTTACATTAATTTGGTACACCCATAATCGATACCATTGACTGAAACATTATTTGTACACGCGTAACAAATTTAGGGACAAACTACACGGGCGGTTTTCCCGCCGCTGGAGTCCGCTCTTGAACAGCACTGGATATATATAAAAATGTTATGTTGGTTTGTGTACGCTTCAAAAACTCATAAAGTTCTGTACCGATCGAGCTGAAATTTTAGCATGATATATAATCCGCATCAAGGATTGTTTTTATCTATTTTTTTCATCAGTGACATATCAGCGAATGTGCGAATGTGCCACAGCGAAGCGTGGCAGGGTACAGCTAGTTTAACATAAAAGTTGTATGCCACATCTTAAACTGCGCGATTTTCCGTCGCAGTTCACAGGCGGGAGAAAATCGACTGCCGTATGCAGCTTCAAACCGCCGGCGATAACCGCTCCTTCAAGCTAAACGATTGTGGCTTCAAGCTATAGTTAGATATAGCTCTATTATTCTCTTTTTTTTAATATAAGAACTGCACCAGCAATGATAATTGGCAGATCCATGTTGAGTAATAAACAAAAGACTTTCTCGAGCGGATTCCCGCTGTGAAAAAATCGCCAGTGTAGTATCGACCTTAGCTCTCCCCAAATAGGCGTTAACTTCCGGAGAGTATCAATAGAAGATCCCTTACATGAGTACTCATAAATACGTATGTGTGCTTATATGATCATTGATCAGCCAAGCCTATAGTCACCCTCTTTATTGGATTCAATATGAAAGGAATAAACCATTGAGGCCGGGGTGGAGTCGCCATTAGCTAAATAAAAAATCAATTTTACTTAATATCTTTACAATCTTTACAGATTGGTATTTCTGCCTCGGGGCGATTTCGTCTATTGAGTTGGATATTTTTAATCATTTTTAATATTATTGACTATCGCTAAAAGAAAATATGTCGTTGTAATATTTTTCGTTAAGGCCATGTTTAATATAGGCATGGCAGATTCTGTTGTATCCTATAAATTACTTAATAGGCACTGAAGAAAAACATCGCGAGGAAACTCATATTCCCGAGAATTATTTTAGAGGTACGTGATCCACCAATCCGGACTTGGTCCCCGTAGTGGATTATGGCTAAATCCTCCTCGCGATAGTGAGGTGAGGCCCGTGCTCAGAAGGTCGTTGAATATAGGTTGTATTGATGATGATGAAGGTGATGATGCAAAGTGACCTGTCCAGATCGGTCAGTATGGAGAACGCTAAAACTATTAGAGGTAGAAGGTGTTCTTTTAAAAAATAGGCAAATCCATCCATTTTCCTTTCAAAAATCGGAGTCATCATCATCATCATCAACCCATAACGTCCCACTGCTGGGCACGGGTCTCTCCTCACTTTCGTGAGGAGGGTTAGGCCATAATCCACCACGGGGGCCCAGTCCGGAAGAAACCCACATACCTACCCGAGAATTATTTCAGAGGTAGGTATGTTATCCACCAATCCGGACTGGGCCCCTGTGGTGGAAAAATCGGAGTACAGTTAATAATTTCTAAATTCGCATGGTATTTTTTGGGCGTTCAATCTATGAGTAATATTCATCAATCTTAATTATTTCATATCCAGCATATTCAGACCCTAATCCAATGTCAATCATAACTCTAAATTCATTAATCACACATATGTATGATGTTAGGTCATTTAGGGTACTTACTAATTACCTTCTATCGACCCAGTGCTCTGACCTGAATAAAATCTGGCTTGGAGAGATCACGAGCCTAACGAGGCCTTAATGACCAACACAAGCGCCCCGTACAGTGGACTCAATATATTTATTTGCGTTGTGGTTCAAAGAGAATATTTAGTACCTATTTACCTACTTACGAACTGTATATTAAGCTGATTAAGCTCTCAGTAAGGACGGATTTTTTCTGAATGTTTGAGAACAAACCTCTAAGTCTAATGGGTTTATGTTTGTCGTGTTGAAGGGACTGATTTTCTGCACTCCGTGCTTTGGAGTGCTCGGTCCCGGTCGTCAAGAAGATTACCCTGTCCCGGGCTAGCAACTCGACGCGGGTCAGCACAAATATCACACGAAATCCTATTGAAATAACGCCCAAGTCAGCGCGCACTTCAACGTGGCTGTTACGTCAGACACTCTATCAAAATGACGCAAAAAAAAAAACTTTTCTAGTGGACACGGTTATTCGATTGAGAAATCTTTAGTACAGCTTACAAATATCAAATGTATCTATCAATCGTCGTATTAAGTGTCGTAGATATAAGCAAAATCACCGAAGCCGTTTGGTAGAAGATGCACCATTAATAAATAATTGCACCACGATTATAAGCTGTTTAATTCTTGAAATCACTGAAATTATACTCCCACAACAATGAAGCCGGAGGGAGGTAATTTTATTATTGTGACCGATGATATGCATTTATAGCCTGTATCTAGTCTTATTTCAACGGTCAGTATAATGATGTCGGTCATCCGTAGTTATCGCCAAAAAAACCCGTGCATGGATTAAGCATAATGCACTGACCGCGTCCGCACGGTTGTCAGTACTGACCGTGAGATTTAAACTAAACGCGGCCTTAGAATTGAACCTATTATCCGAACTAGGCGAGCTACGTTACACCTCAATAATTCCCACAACTTTCTCATAGAACATCCATATAAAATAATTGGAACTGTTTACGACGCACTTCTTATTTATGATGACAACAAAGGTAATAAAGCTGGGCTACACTAGGCTCCAGTCTGCAATTTGCACGACATAAATCGGATAGGTACCAAGGACCTAAACCTAAAGGTAATGTTAAAGGATAAATCTCCATAAGTAACGCACATGTCCGTCCGGGCGCGAACACTTCTGTCGTGTCGTTTTTTGTTTCAATCATTATTGTGTTGAGATAGACGTTGTTGGTTGCCTATAATTATACTATACCTATTACTAATTGTATTGGGCAAATGTAAATAATATAGGACACCACAATACCCAGTGTCAAGCCCAAAAATGCTTCACCAAATGCTAAGTAGCAATGCTGTCGACGGCTGTGAGTCTGTGGCATCTTCATTCGGTACCAACTATATTGATTTTCAGCGCCGCCCAGAACTTTTCATTTCAAAATCTTTAGCGGCGCTGCACTGCAATTGACACTCTGAGACATTCATATACCTAGTATTTTCACAAAAAAGTGGCCTGCCAACTAGGTACAATAATGTTTGCATGTGCGCTTGGCTGGCGCAATATCCGGAGAAAGTATGGTTAATTTTCTATGCGGATTTTTGCAGTAGAGGCCAGCCACTGCAACTTAATTAAAAACCCATCCCATAAACCCATAATCCCATGTACCTAATTATTTAGTAGTCGATGCCTACGAGTCCATTGCCTGAAGTCAGTCCTTGATGTAGACTAGCCCTAAATGTCGCGGTCAATCGATAGGATTTAGAGCTTCGTGGAGCTCAAACAATACCGTTCCAGACTTATTGGATACTTATGAGTGCTCTAACGAGATCTTTGGAACGTTTGTTTCACATTGTGCTAAAAAGAAATAGTGTGAAAAACCGTAGGTACAACTTAGGACGTTCTCAAACTAACATTCGCATTTTAGTTGGTTGGTTAGACCCAAATCCAGGCTTAACTAATGGCCTGAACTGTGACTTGTTTGTCGCTATACGTGGTAGATCGAATTTATAAACTCGCTAAACCTAACGCAACCGCATTCTTTACTGATCCACGTGGCTGCACAATAGCAATTTGGAAGTGTAAGCGAGGCGTTGGAGAGGTGAGATCTGCACGAGGATAGATGAGATTGAATAGGTAAGATCCACGTGAGCAGCACACTATACAAACTCCTTGCTTACCTCCTCCAATCGTGCGCTCACTGCTGAGCATCGTGATGATGCCGACCGATCTTTTCCCTCACTATCTGGTGCCACGTCTGGCGGTCCTCGGTATGGTGGATGGAATCGCTCAGCTTAGTGCCCAGCTGTTCATACACCTGATTGGACTTTCTTTTTGGGCTTCCACCTCTTGGCCACTTGCCTACCTCCTTGCAAGAAGATCCCTACAACGGCTTGTATTCCAAGAACATAATGGGTTAAAAAGATGGGGGGTGGGGAAGGGGGAATAAAGGGTTGGATCTACATCCGACTTCTATGGCAATACAGTGTTATGTACAACAACAATCGGATATAATGAGATGGAAGGTAGATAAGTTTGCGGGAGCACGAAGTCATAAGATAGCGATTCGCAGAATCGCAGGAAGTTGTATCTGCCCACGCCTTTCTCGCTACTGAGTCGCTATGTGCTGACTGTTGTTATGACGCGGCTGGGCAGCTGCAACATAACTAGGTAGACAAAGGAACTCCTCAGTGACTAACAGTAGATTCATTGTATTTTGCCTCATTTTGTTGAATTTGATTAGATTGTAGTATACGTAATAGTGTTTTCTATAAAAAACTTGTCTGGAAAAATATATTTTACCGATAAACGTACATGCTATTTCTTGTATAATATTTATAAACAAAACTTAAATCTTCGATACTTTTACTTAATTAATTTAATGGTAAAAAAGCGTGGGTTCTTTTTACTTTATATTTATAATAATGAGCCTTTGATATGAAGCATTTATATTTTTGGAACGAAGTTCCTTATCGCGCGTTGTGAAAGGGGGCTAGACGGAAAAAATTCTTACGAAAAGTTGTCACGACACTTTTTGCTATAGTAAGCTATTGTAAGCTGTGCGGCGTCGCATGTTTCTCTGTCTGTCTGTCTGTCTCTCCCTCTGTCTCTCTCTCTCTTATAGAAAGCAAGCCAGATATTTTCATTTCTATTTCGCATTGAACAGTGAAATAAAAATAAAAAAAATAAAAATAAAATAAATTAATTAAAAATATTATTATAACTTAAAAAAAATAATTAAAAATATTTATTATAACTTAAATAAAATAAATAAATTAAAAATATTATTATAACTTAAGAAAAATAAAATGTTATTACAATTCCTTCACTAATTAATCGAAAGGAACTTCGTTCCATCCGGGTGTCCCTTGATACCTCTCAAGTTTTTATTTTATTATTGTATTGTCATCGGTCCTTGATACGTGTTCAAAATTTCGAGTTAATCTGACGTTTTGAAGGGGTTCAAAACCTTGTTCAAAGTTTCAGTTACATAACACATACGTCTGAAGCTGATAAAAGCGTGTTAAAAACGTTGTACTGTTATGTAACAGCTAAATATATATTAGTTTGCTTAAATTGATAAACTTGGATACGCTTAGGTATAACTTAGATAACCTTTCGTATAAATACGAGAATATTGAAGAAATAGCTCCACCACTCATTCAGTAATCAAGCAGTGGCAAAGTTTATTCGTCAACATGCTCGTGAAACATTGTATCGTGATTGCTTTAAGTTTATTAATTAATTATCCTTTTGGGAGTGAGGGAACAGGTGAGAATCTTAAATTAATGTTTCTGTTGTGGATAATTAGGTAAATTTTAACAGAACATAATATGAACCAAATTTTAGATTTTTCAACTAAAACAAAAACTTATGCATTAGATAATAACAACAATATTAAATCTGAGGATGTTACGAAGATAGCCGACTTGTTAGTCGCCATGAACCAGAAACTGGACAGCTTAAATAAAATGTTGTCTGAGAAAATAGAACAAACTATAAACTTCAAGTTTAACGAGTTCTCCAATAACATTAACGAAGAATTAGTTAAATTAAAAGAGAAGCTCATATGTAAGCAGGAAGATGTATATAATAGAGAAGATGACAAACCGACCACAGCGGAAAAGACACCAGAATAAATCAGTAAGTTGAACATATTTTTAACGCCTTTTTCAATAAGCATTGTTCATTTTTATTTAATGATTCTAATTGCAAAACTATTTCAAGGAATAGACGCACAGATTACAAAACAACGCTTTTATTGAAAAGTAATCACCGATTTCGAACATTTTTGAATGTTTGACCTTGATTTACCGGTGATGACGTCAGCGTTGGCATTATGTTAAAATTTACCCAAGCGGCATGCATGCCTTACCCAATCAAAAAAAACTTTCATGTGATTAAACCACAGATAAAATCTACAATTTTATTTTGGCAACAGCACTAAATGGTATTAGATGACGTTATAGAGTAGAAATCTTTAAAAAATATTATAAAATAACTGTCCCTCGGAAAATCAAAGTAGTTTCTGTAGTATATTTCATATATTATATTATAACTCGTTCTGTATATAATAATATTTAAAACACTCAGAAAATTTGAACATTGCCCATTGTTTGCCTAATCTTATTATTTATCATTATGACAACGACCAATGAAACTTGATATGAAATTACTTGTTCAAATTGGCGTTTGTGGGAGTGGCCTTTGATAATTTTGTATATTCGATCGACGATAACTCTCAAACTGCTGATTCAATCTTCATTATAAATTTTTGTATATGATTGACCTTTCTGATGTGCAAATTCAAAGAATGTCGAGGTCATGTTATATTGGTCATGTTATATTCAATTACTGCCATCGTACGGAATGCTCATTTTGTAAGCTTCGTCTCACGCTTGGTAGTTTTTTTTTTTTTTTTTAATTTTATTGCCGAAGTACCAAGCATTTATTGACCGCACTCTTACCTGACGGAAAGTAGGCAACGCGGTCGACAGTCAAGCATGCTAGCCTAGAATATTTTGTTTTTTATTTGACTTAGTGACGAGACGAGCAAGTCGTTCACCTGATGGTAAGCGCTACGCCTGCCCATAACTGTCACAGCACCACCCAGAATCGTGCATTGCATAATCCTGCACGGCACTGCACTACGCTTATCACCCTGAGACATCGGCTCTAAAGTCTCTTAAGCCCAGTAATTTCGCTGGAAACAATGCCCTTCAAACCGGAACACAGTAATGTTTGCACGCTACTGCTTGGCGGATGAATATCTGGTAAAGGTGTGGTACTTCCCCAGGCGGTCTCTTGCAGGAAAGGCCTTCCACTCCTATATTATGATTAAGATACCTATTTACTATCGACTTGAAAACTTTCTAACAAAATACTAATGAATGAAAGAATAGTTAAAGGACTTCCAGAGTTAACTGCCCTGTGTAAGGAGACGACGGTCAGCAGTTTAATGGATAAAACCTTCTCGATCGACGGTTACCCCTTCGGGAATGTTTTCCTGAGGAGAGCCTATACCGGTAGGCTCGCCTACTTCGAGATGCACATTGTCATACACGCGGGGTCCCGCGTGGCTATCCAGCTATCGGACAAAAGAAACATCTCGAACTCGGATATCCGATTTTACATAGGTAACTAACTGCTTCAACAAATAACTTAAACGATCTAACCAAAGGACCATGCACACTCACGCTTACCCCTCTGTCAAAGTTATATTTCATTTTTATTTGATTGAGTGACGAGACGAGCAAATCGTTCATCTGATGGTAAGCGCTACGCCTGCCCATCACAGTCACAGCACCAGCCAGAAAACTACATTGCATAATCCTGCGCGGCACTGTACTGCGCTCGTCACCCTGAGTCATTGGCTCTAAAGTCTCGTATGACCAGTAATTTAGCTGGAAACAATGCCCTTCAAACCGGAACACAGCAACCGGAGCACACCACTACTTGGCGGATGAATATCTGACAAAGGTGTGGGTAGAATTTGTATGGAATTAACCTATTTATAGCTTTAATTAAATTTCTTCTAATTTTTAACAGATATTGGACGAAACAATAATCAGTACACAGAGCTGCAATATAAGTCAAGAGTACTTAGACGTATTTACACTCCCGACATACTTTCTTCTATAAAGGCTAAGGCGTTTTACGTTAAAATAGATAATGGTAAGTAAATCGTGTCTAATAAATTTTAAGGTGACATCAAAAGGAAAAGTGTTATGTGCTTGATTCCACAGAATATGAGAGTTCAAATAACAAAAGAAATAATTTGGAAAGAAACATTGTACCAATGCTTTTACTTCAACGGCCTGCCTGCCCTAAGCAGGGAAAAAAATATGCATATATATTTGTATTAGTATGTATGTTTATTATATTAGGGTATATATTAAGTTTATCTATTACTTTACTATGTATTTAAGTTTATTTTGTGTATATGTATCTATTTATTTATTTATTTTATTCTATGTATATAAGGAAAGCCACCGTCCGATGTACTAATTACTCCTCTCCGTGCATGGTTGTCTGGAAGAGATCGCTCTGAGCGATAAGACCGCCCATTGTGACACTAATTGTAAAATTTGTTTTGTTCTAGTTTTAAGTTTTCTTTGTTCTGTGGTGTTTCAATAAAGAGTTTATCTATCTATCTATCTATGCAAGGCAAGACCCGTTTTTATAGAAAAAAAAAAGGTTTTTAACATCAAATTCATAAGAAATATAAATATTATGACCTTTAAAAAACCGAAATTGCTTATGTAAAATGTCATAAATTGATCGTTGACCTACAGTTTCAACCTCACCTGCGGGGCTATGCAGCACGGTGCGGATCGTCATTTCAATACGAATGACGGGTCCCGTGGCAATCAAACGTCAAAATGAAACGAACTCAAGCTGATCCGCACCGTGCTGCATAGCCCCGCCGATAGACCTAACGCGTTGACTGCTGAACCGGCTTTTACATTTGGGATTGTGATACAATTCCCATTTATAAAATTTGAAATGTATCAATTTAACGTTAATTTTTCATAATAAAAATGAGTGCAGTCCGCTACATGACCCGCAGAACATTTCCAAAGTTTGAATTCAGTATTCTACTCCAAATTTAAGTAATTTGTGAGTGAAAATCTAAATCGAAAGCTTAATAATTATGTTCAATGAGTTTTGTCGCTGACTGTTTTGGAGGTACGTCTCCCTTAACCGATATAATCTTTATGCTGACATACATAGCTAATTAATCTCTTAGCTGCTTTTATACTCCTACTAAAGACACAAATGTACCTTTTTCCATTGACAAACTTTCATTTTCCATATAGATATTATATTATACATCAGTCAATCAATGAATCAATGAATGCAGCACGGTGCGGATCAGCTCGAGATCGTTTCATTTTGACGTTTGATTGCCACGGGACTTGTCATTTCAATACAAATGACGAGTTCCGTGGCAATCAAACGTCAAAATGAAACGAACTAGAGCTGATTCGCACCGTGCTGCATAGCCCCGCTGTACCCTGTAACACAGTTAATACTAGTACAGGGCACAGGAACTCATTTTAAAAAAATAGAGTTTATTTCGTGCAAGATAGAATAGATCTCATATTTTTCTGGTCTAATTATTTTTTTATTCAGGAAAACTGGAATTTGGCAAGAGAGGTAGCTACGGCCCACTTCTATCATACTACGACACCCGCTTCGAATCAGTTAACTATTTGACATTTGGTACCTGGGAAGAAAAAGCGAAGTTCTATTACGACTGCCCTGCCCCTGTTCACGGTAATATAATTTTTTTTTCAGTAACTATTGACAGTTAAGTTTACCGTAGAGCGGGTAAAGAGGAGTGGAGATGTGACAGTACACGAAACTCTACCGGTACTCTACTAACATTGACTGTACTCTACTTTATTGCCCACAGTCCACTAAAATGCCCTGTAAATATCCATTGATGGATCTTTTTACTCCTTTATGTCCACATTAATTCTTTATTATATTATTTTAATTTATGGATTTTATAAATCTAACGCCTCTCTGAAAATTCATTATTAAGATCCATTGATGGATCTTTTTGCATCAATATGTAGACTATATCACGACTCTACCAATACTCTACTCTAGTACAGCGCTGTAGAGAAGAGTATTCTCGGCCACAGACAGCTGCCACCAGCTGCTACAGTATTAAGAGTAGTTAAGAGTAGTTAATAGTAGAGTTTTATTAAGGTTGTTGCGTTTCCATACATCATCAACATGCATACGTTTCCTGTTGTGATTTTAAACACACCATGACTTAACATAGCCCTAATTTAGGCTACAATATGTGCAAAATCTATAATATTTAAATATTATTTACTATAAAGCATTAAACACTAAACTACTTTCTTTATACATTTTACGCATGTGGGCGTCATTATGTTCGTGTAACAATACAAATTGTGGCGTTGCCGCTTAAAAAGTAAAGCGCGAAAATATGCGCAAAATCAATTTCCATGTGCCCAAATGCAACGATGAATGAATAAATTAATAAAAACCTGAAGTTTGCATAAGTGGCGCCATCTCTTGAGAAAAGTGGGGCAAAGAAGCGAGAGTATCAACCTTTAGAGTTATATATCTATCTATTGTTTAGTAATGCAATATTATTTGATAGTGTGAATATTGACAGTTATATTGGGTTACGCGAGCGCTGGCGTGATTTCATAAAAATAACTCCGTTTCATACGCGCGCGGGCGCAGCGTAACGCACTTTCTACCCTCAGGTATGTATGAAAAGCCGAAATTTCACGCTCCTCTGTCGACGCACAAATGCTCTAATAGTTCTGTTCATCTTCCTATTATGATTCCCACCTCCCCCTACCCCGTCCCCCTCCTTCTTCCCGTGTCTTCTGCCTTCCTTTTATTCTTTTCTTTGTTTTTTTATGTCCACCATGTAAGTGTTAAATATGAAAGCGTAAAATTGTTTTCAGAGTTCCCTTGTAAGGACGTAACACTAAGTGATTCAGACCAAAAGACTCTGACCAACTCCATACAGAACAGTAAACTCAATCATTTCACTGTTCAGAGGAACTCCACCGGCCACCTCACATACTTCGAGACGCATATCAAGATACAGTCGGATGACTACGTGTATATCCAGCTGATGGATAAAGAAACATACTCGAAATCGGATAATATTTATCAAATATGTAAGTATATTATTTTATGTAATTTTTTTTTAAGTAAAACTTCTTACGCGCGCCTGACTTGGGAAGTAAGCTGGTAAATGCGTTACGAAAAATGTGAGCAGGCAAGGCGAACGGAAGTTGAGACGGAGATATAAGTTAGTGAAGATATAAAGAGGGAGAGTTACGTTTCGTATATTTTTTTATATATCTTTTATGTTTTTTTTTTTTAAATAATTTTTAGATGAAGTTTTACTTCTACTATGTGTCCCAGCACACATTTCGTTTTTAACCTGTCTGATCTCACTGCTGGGCAAAGAATCCATACGTAACAATAACTTTTTCTTAAAGACCACAATATTATCTTAAATTAACAGTGGCGATGTGGGTAAAAATCAATCAAAATGAATTTAAAATTACGTTCCGTATTAACGCGTGCTGTCCTCGTTGATTTGGTTGCTACGAAAAACGTTCCGCACCCGGACTCAGCGAATAATGACTTAACAGGCTATGCTAATTCAAAATGTCTTGAAAAATCACAACCTGTTCCGTCTTCTTCTTCTTCGTCGTGTCGATGTCCACGGCTACCTGTTCCGTAATAAAAATGTTCCGTATTGCTGGGCATATGAGACTTCTCAACTGTCTCAGGGTGACTATAAAAATTATGCAATGCAAAGTTCTGGGTGGTACTGTAACTGTTATGGGCAGGTGTAGCGCTTACCATCAGATGGACGACTTGCTCGTCTCGTTACTCACTGAAATATAAAAATATATATACATATGTATATTATAGGGTGTATTTATTTAGCGAAAAAGAAATGAGCTTGTTCCCTTTTAAGAGGGATGGTCAAAGATTGCAAGCGACCGAGACGTTTGGAAATAAATAGGGGAGACCTTGTCCAGCAGTGGGACAGAAGCGGTTAAAATAATTAATGTTTTTTGTGTTTATTTTCAACAGACGTTGGATATGACAAAAACTCAAACACCCAGTTGTACACATGGGCGGATGGTTGGAAACAACTTACACCAACTCCCAACATACTGTCCCCTATTCAACCTACAGCTTTTTATATTGAAATAGATGATGGTAAGTTGCATTTATTTACAAGAAGTCAGTGGCCAGCACTGCCGCTTTTACAAGCCACCCAATAACACATTTACAAGCTTTTACTTTAACATGCTGTGTCAGAATGTTAGTGTGTGCGTTTGTATGTATGCGTGTGTGTTGTGTATTACAAATCTTGCTAGTCAATGTTGAACTTTACGTTGTTCTGTTAAGCTAAGATTTTGAATGTATGTCAGACAACAGAAATAATCAACGATTAATAAGAAGTAAGTAGGTAGATGGTGTTTGTGTTCGTTTTGATCAATACCGAATACCCACGTATTTTTATTCGCCTCCTCAAAGGACGATTATGTTTTTCGTACGTATGTATCTATATATATATATATAAATGTTACGTTGGTTTGTGTACGCTTCAAAAACTCAAAAAGTTCTGCACCGATTGAGCTGAAATTTTAGCATGATATATAATCCGCATCAAGGATTGTTTTTATCAATTTTTTTCATTAGTGACATATCAGCGAATGTGCGAATGTGCCACAGCGAAGCGTGGCAGGGCACAGCTAGTGTTATATAATTATGTATTTTAATCATTAGTCACTACCTATAACAGCCTAAACAGCTTGATAAATTTTGATTAATCAGGTAGGTATCATAAGATTCGGCTCAATCACGAGAGTGACAAGCTATAATAAACTGTCAAAAAAACAAAATGGCGGCTACAAGCAGTCATTAGATTTCTGATGGAACAAAAATTACCAAAGCCTATCGAGTGTGGTATCAAAGTAAAGGTATTAAGAATACCATTCCAAATATGTATCACAGAATTTGTGTAAGCAGGAAATAGCCGGGCCCCCGTGGTGTATTAAGGCCTAACTCTCCTTACGAAAGTGAGGGAAGACGCGTGCTCAGTAGTGGGTGGATATGGATTGATGGTGATAATGTCATGTTATTTTTCGAGCTCTAATTGGTTCAATTTAATTATTCAGGGAAACTGGAATTTGGCAAAGAAGGGGGTACTCCACTTATATCGTACGAGGACTCGCGTGTCAGCTTGGTCAACTACTTCCAATTCTATTACTCCGGCGGTGGTGAAGCGAAGATCAGTTACGACTGCCCGGCTCTTATTGAAGGTAACATACAACAAAAAATTAAAAAACATTTAGAACAAAAGACAATATATAAATCCTTGGTTTCCCTATTCACATTATTTTGCTACGCATATTTATAACAGATTTCTTGCATGTGAGTTCTCACCAATACCAACTCTACATTTTTTAATTTGTTAAATTAATTATCTAGTCATTTTTTCTCTCTTTTTTTAACACGTTTATTTATGGGTTTTTTTTAAATTAAAACAATTAATGTAGCATTTAAAACAAAAAAAAGACTTCAACTTTTAAGTAGGTACTTCGCATTTACTTAAAGCAACTCACACGTTGCACCAGATGTTGGATGAGACAAAACCGAATGAAACCTGCACACATCATAACTTTGCTTTAGTTCAGACTACACGGCACTTCAAGCGATTGCCATTCCCGCTGAAAAAAAAAAAAGTTAAGTTGTAGAGTAAACCAAAACGTAGAGCTGTGTTTTCAATCACTTTTATAACCCCTTCTTTTATTTACCTTATTTATTTTTTATTTGTGTATCACACAAAATAATCTTTAGTCTCAAACCGTTTATATTTTCAGGATCTTTATAAGCAATCCAGACTCCCACATATCATCCCGTCTCAGCTCCATCTACAAGGTGTTTGAAAACATTGCAGTAACTGAAGTCACCCTCCAAATACGAGTATTCAATTATTTAACATTAACATATAGTACATCCTACTAAACCTACTAATATTATAAATGCGAAAGTTTGTGAGAATGGATAGATGTTTGTTCCTCTTTCACGTAAAAACGACTGAACAGATTCGAATGAAATTTGCAACACACATAGTTTATAACCAGGATTGAGTAATATGGTACTTTTTATCCCGATAGTATGTTCCCGTGGGACAAAACGGGAAATACAGCAGCTAGTAATCAAATATATTATTTACTAACTACTAGATATTAGAAGACATGTGACCCGCCAAAGCCCTGTGGCTGGCGCCGCGCCCGCTCCCTACAAATAGTTATTATTAAGAGCTCGAATTTATCGTTTTGCTACTGGTTGTTGGCAACCAGTGAAAACAGCATTGCTATCGGTTTAGTAGTTTTTACTGGATCCAAATAAAATTTTAAAAAAAGCTAGTTTATTAGCTGGTTTCTCCTTAGACTATTTACAATTTTTTTTTATCTTCAGTGTAGATACAAACTTTTTGCCTTTTTTGTTTTGTTTTTGTTTGTGACTTTATTGTAAGCAAATAATTATAAATAGATACAACATAATAAGTGTTTGTTTGTGTAATGATTTTTGAGTTGTTTGTTATATCTTATCTTATATCTTTAAATGAGCAATTCTTGTATATATATAATTGGAATCTCGGAATCGGCTCCAACGATTTTCATGAAAATTAGTATATAGGGGGATTCGGGGGCGATAAATCGATCTAGATAGGAATAATTTTTAGAAAATGTCATTTTATTCGTGTTTTATAAAAAAAAAAATACCGAGTAAAGCTCGGTCATCCAGGTACTAACTAATAATACGCTTTTATAAACATAACCACTTTGTTTCATTTCATTGTCTAAGGAATACCAGTAATGGAATTAATATGTATGTAAAGATAATACATGTGGTATTACTTTATTTATTATTGCATTTTGACGCGCACGGCGCTGTCAATGTCAGTAAAGCAGTGGAATAATTATTTTGTATCTGTAAAAGAATATGGCGTATCTTCAAACTCCACTTACTTGGTACCCATGTGGTGAACTAATTAATTCATAGAAACCCATAAATTGTAAAGGAAAGGACATACGAATTAATAAACTTTAAATGTCGTTTCTTTGTTTACAGGTAAGGGTTTAGATAATAGATAAATAACGTAATTAAGTTAATGTACTGCTAATAAAATAAAACTTTGTTTACAGAGCAACGCAACGAGTTTATTATTTGCTAGCCTTCACGATATAAGACCAATAGACTTATATGTACATAAACTACGTGTACAAGAACATTTTGTTTCCATGATAAAGATGTATAATTTTGTACCCTTAGCGCACGACGTACCTAATTCCAATGCCTTTGCCTACAGAAGTGGCTTTTAATGCCAGTGCCTCGACAAACCGCATGGCCTTGAGAACTCATGCGGTTGTGTCCCGTATCAAATAATACCCATTTGTGGTTTTCCAAGAGGAACCCAAGTTTCGTGCAAGAAGAGAAAATTCAATGATTAATTTTCCTTTGAAGTAAAAGTTTGTTACTTGTCTAAAGTTATTTATCTAAGGGCCATAATGCACGGGCGGTTCTCTCGCTGCGAGATTCCGATTCTGAACCGCAGTAACCAGTAAACCGCAATTTAATTTGAAAGTTGTGTACGGCGGGAGAACCGCCCGTGTAGTATGGCCCTACTGACAGCCTTCGCAGTAACACAGGATAGAGGGGAAATAAGTAGCTAATCAATTTCTAACTACGACCATTTGGCGGTTTAGTCTGGGTGTGATAACAAGGGAGCAGGGGAAATATTGATCGACTGAAAATCTTTGACTGGGGGATAATATCCTTTTTATAACCTCTACGTCTCAATGTTGACTGCTGAACCAGTTTTTAAATTTGGCCACCGTTACGGACCGTGTGTGTTTTCCAGCACTGGCGTGCCGTCTGTGTGAGCTGCACTGTAGTAGCGCCGCGTTAAACACACACGTCTGTGTATTGCTGCAAAGCCGGCATGTAAACTGCTGTAACACAACAGGTGTGTTATCCTGCACTTCCCTAACGTTATAAAAAAAACACAAATGTTTGTGTGTTTCGCAGTCAATGTGTTAAATAAAAGTTTCTAGGTTACGAATATTTCAGAGCATGGGAAGAAAAACAGCCAATTCTAAAGCAGCGCGAGCAAAATGGCGGCAGCGTAACAGCTGTGACGCTAGCACGAATGCTAGTTTGCATCCAAAAGACTTATCTATTGAGCTATCGACTTTTCTGATTTGTGCAATCAATGAAAGAATAACTTTGGTTCGGCAAAAACTCAACGTCTACTTGGGTTTTTTAAAAGACAGTGACAAAAATATTATAAAGAAGCGAAAGTAAATATCTGTCTTGTCTGTCTGTTTGCGACCTTTTCACAGCATTTACCAGCAAATAAAAAAATGGTAAGCCCCAGAATAAGCATAAGCTTAATTAGCTTATGCCCGCGACTTTTTCCACACACAAAAATGATAAATTTTTTGCAATAAAAATTTCCTTTGTTCTATCTTAGGATTCAAACAATCTCCACACCAAAATAACACTGAAAAGAAACCAAGAAATAAAAGGAAAATGTAAGTGAATTTAATTTTTAAAACAAAATAAAATCTTTCCCAATGCCACTCAATCACATTAATGGAAGCTTGTAAACCAGGTTTTTCAAACTAATTTTATAGAAGTAACAAATTAATTCAATTTGCAGAAGTTAAAAAAATAACATAGAACATTATTTGCTCTTCTTTGTTAGCAAAAGTAATTATAGTAGTTTAATCATACTGGATTGTAATAAGAATTTATCGTTTAAGCTAGGAGATAGCTTCCAACTTCGGTTCCAATGATCGATGGCAAAAGTATTCGTTTCATCTTGTGACAATCTTCTGAGATAAAATATAGGTTTTCATTTATCTACATCAAAGGCGTAGTCAAGTATTGTAGTTTGTCTCAAAATAGGTGCTGTGCAAAATGGATGAAAAACGAATTAAAAATGGCTATTAAATACATTTAATTTATTATTTTCAAAATAAAATGTAACAACGTGCTTACGTTTTTCCAAAACTTACAGCCAAGAACGGAATCTATATATATAAAAAGTTATGTTGGTTTGTGTACGCTTCAAAAACTCAAAAAGTTCTGCACCGATCGAGCTGAAATTTTAGCATGATATATAATCCGCATCAAGGATTGTTTTTATCAATTTTTTTTAATAGTGACATATCAGCGAATGTGCGAATTTGCGAATGTGCCACAGCGAAGCGTGGCAGGGTACAGCTAGTAACTTATAAAATTAAACATATTTTTGACGTTTTACGTTTTTCGCTCATTTAGAGCTGTTTCCAATTGTCTTACTTGACTTAAAGTAAATAAAAAGTGAAACCTACTTGAATACAATTGAATGCAAAAATCTTCGCTATACAACAAAAAAGAACGAAAATAAGGAAAACAACACAACACACACACCACCCGCGAGGGTTAAACTTATCGCTATAAAAAGTTTCCTATGTCCATCCTTAAGGTTCAAACTATCTCCATACCAAATTGCATCAAGATTGGATAAGCTGTTTAGTCGTGAAACGGGCGCAAACGGACAAAGAACTACATTCGCTTTTATTATAGTATGTAGGATGACAATTTAAGCGAAGGGTAGACTCTAGATTGATAACTAGGTCATAGAATAGATATCTACATATATGTTACTAGCTGCGCCCCGCGGCTTCACCCGCATAATTCAAGTTTTCCTGCAATAACTCTCTTAAAAGCAATATATTTTCCCCGTTTTTGCCACATTCTTCATTGATGCTCCGCTCCTATTAGTTGTAGCGTAATGTTATATAGCCTATAACCTTCCTTGATAAATGGACTATTCAACACAAAAAAAATTGTAGCCCTATTGTAGGTTTAAATGAGCTTATAATAACATTTGCTAAGACTCCGTAATTATGTCAGAGTTAAGTATGTTATCCATCAATCCGGACCGGGCCCCCGTGGTAGATTATGGCCTAACCCTCCTCACGAAAGTGAGAGGAGACCCGTGCCCAGCAGTGGGACGATAGGGGATGATGATGACGATGAAGACTCCGTAGAAAGTAGTAAGTACTTACCTCTAAATTCCTATAATTGACACCAGTAAAAAATACGATGATAATTATACAAGCCTAAAAACCCAATTTTATTCTATAGAAATACAGTAAAAATTCTCAGCGTTCTCCGTATCATTAGTTTGGACGTTTAAACAAATAGTCGATATGCGGATGGGCTTCCTCTCCGCGATGGGTTTTCATAAATTTTCAGCGCAGGAGTAGGGACTCCATGAGTTCAGAATTACTCTAGGCTACTTTGTGAACAGACTTCATACTCACAAATATGAATGATTAAAATAAAAAAAAAATAAAAAAAGTAAAAATACCCGATACGACAAACAGACCCTGATCACCGTAAATCTACGAGTATAACCTATTCATTGAGACCATTCCAATGACCCCAAACATGGTACTCTTGCTGTAAGTTGGCGAAGAGTTGGGTATCCTGCAGATTATAGATGATCAGGTCAAGGTCACCACGATCTTGCAGTATCATTGAAGTAACAGGTAACTAAATTTCGAATCTACAGAGCTGTGGAAGTTGTCCACATCCCTTCATCAACTGGTAAACAGCTGAATAGATTTTCTTGAATAGTGAATTGTGAATAGTTCTTAGCTATCTAAGAACACTCTTTCTATGAAGTCGTTTTTAGAACAACAAAAAAACGGATCATCGTCTACGAGGCCACGACAAGACACACAGATACACGCATTATACTTATACCACCTCTCTCTTTGCGTCGGTGGTTAAAAAATTATCCTATTAAATATCTAATTTTCTAATCTATATATATATAAAAATGTTATGTTGGTTTGTATACGCTTAAAAAACTCAAAAAGTTCTGCACCAATCGAGCTGAAATTTTAGCATCAAAAAATTTTTTTTCATCAGTGACATATCAGCGAATGTGCCACAGCGAAGCGTGGCAGGGTACAGCTAGTAATATTATAAAAACGAAAGCAACTTCCTCCTCCCCCTCTCCTTCTCACTGTCCTCGTAGCTCCTGATTCCCTACATACAGGGAATCCTAGTTAAGGGTCAGGTTGTATGTATGTAATCGTGACGCGTTATTATTTTTATTATTAACTCCGTCTCTCTGTCACTTTGTTTGCTCTCTTTTCATGGCGACCGACTGAACGGATCTTGATTTGAGAGGGAAATAAGGCCGCAGCTCCACTACAGCACACGGTCACAGCTACGTACCTAGGCGATTTTTTTGGTATTTTCAAACACATATTCCGCTTAATTTATTTTTGTATATATTTGTGACAGTAGTCGCGGCGCTCCGCTGCAGTGGAGATATGAATGAATGGCGTAAGTGATCGTGGACGTCTTTAGAAAACATTTCGGAGATTATTACCTTCGGTTCTGGACCTTTTCATAGTTGACTGCCGACAACTCTGAATCATTGAACTGAGCACTGAACCTGCAATCCGCCTTACACAAAGTGATACTCCACTACGTCGACGCAACGTCTTTAAAGCTATAAATAAGATTGTATTAACCGATAACGTCACGGAAGTCGTAGCACCAACGTCACAAGTTATCCGTAAACTGAACAAAACCATGCGCACCACACCCGTTTGTTTGTTTTCTTTGGCAGCCACCACTTCAAAGCGGGTAAGGTAAATATTCACGCGCGTCAACGCGTCTTCGCGGTCAGCGCGGGTCGAGAGAGAAGTGGCGCGATTGCTCCGACCGATCAGCAATGAGACACTGGCTAAATGCACAAACTTCGTGAAGATTAAATAAAAATAAAAGTTATGACTCATTAAAAAAGTTTTGGGACGTTTTACATGATAAAATGACAATTGATGCTAGAAGCCGGAATTAATGACCGTTGCGCTAAAATAGGATTATTAGATCGCAAGATTATGCAATGCAAAGTTCTAGGTGGCACTGTAACTGTTTTGGGCAGGCTTACCATCAGGTAAGCGGCATGCTCGTCTCGTCACTTAGTTAAATGAAAAAAAAAGTCACTTTCTCTTTCGTAATAATTAGGAGAGTCAACGCCATTTCTTATCAAAAACACATGTCTACTATAACACAAATTCGTGATCATTTCACGAGTAAATAAATGAAAACGCGAAACGTCCATCATACCTTAATTAGACAATAGAAATGCCGTCCAATTTACCTCCGGTAATGGAGAACCATTGTTCTGAATAAACTGTTTCATTAAGACGCACCTTGTTTGCATTCCTGGAACTAAATTAAAATGGGCTTTTACTAGTCAGACGGTTCTATTAAACGTGTAAATTGCCGGTTGGGAAACCTGGGCCTTCTAACAAAGGAGATTGGAAAACAAAATGAGTTAGCGCACAGAAGAAATGACATACGACGTACAGAATGGACACTCTCCACCCCCGCGAACCTCATCCCCGCACCTCCACCCGAAATCCAAAGGTCAATCAATATTACACCTAAACTACACACATCACATTACTGTATTCCGGTTTGAAGGGCAGTTTCCAGCGAAATTACTGAGCAATTATGTGACTTTAGAGCCGATGTCTCACGGTGACGAGCGTAGTGCAGTGCCGCGCAGGATTATGCAATGCGAAGTTCTGGGTGGCACTGTAACTGTTATGGGCAGGCGTAGCGCTTACCATCAGGTAAACGACTTGCTCGTCCCGTCACTCAGGCAATTAAAAAATCATTCAGTCGCCGCCTGTCAACATAAGCAGAAATAAAATGCAAAACGATAATATTAACAATGAAAACATAACGAGTAAGAAAGATAATGTTTGTGATTTGACTTTGCAACTGTAATATAATTTTGCTATTGCAATCTCGGAACTCGATTTCAAGATATTTTTATACTCAGGTACCTATTGAAATATGCGTTCTCAAGGCAACAAAGATTAATAAATCATAACTGAATCGCTGCCGCTGAGATTGCATTGAAATTGCACCTGTGGTCTTGAACAAAATTGGAATTATATCAGTATTGAAATTGTAAATGTGACAATACGTACCTATTCAGTACTTATCGGAGAATGCAAGCAAGATGAAAGGTGTTTTGTTTTGGGAAACACGTTTATAGTACGTACTTGTGAACGGGAATCAAACATGGCAGGAGAGTGGGTTTTTGTCCTCATTGTTTCCGATTTACAGTAATTCCAGTAGGGAGTGACCAAAGACTATTTTTTTTCAAAAGTCATTTAACTGTAAAAAGGTTACCACATTTGCAACTGTTATTCAGTAAAGTCCAACATTCAACTTAATAGCCGATCTCCCTAAGGTCTTGAAAAGGGTAGATAAACAATATTTGAAGTAAAGTCGAGGTCTTTCACCGTCCATTTTAATAAGGGTAGGCATCCACCGTACCCATTACCTAATCCGAGATTTGGCAAGTTTACGACTTTTAGACCTATTTCCTTTTCGCTGAGGAAGGAACTTAGTGCTTTACTTTAGTGTTTGACAATACCTAACGGTGATTTACGATGCAATCTTCCATTGTGATGATGATTCTGTGTGAGAAGAGTTTTTTGGAAATTAAGAAATCCAGTTCGGTTTCTCATAAGTTTTTATTCTTTTGTTAAATTGTTAATTGGAAACATCTTATAACACGATGTTATGTTATAATATTGTCATTAGATTATATTATTTTTATATCGTACCATTTGTGACATAAAAAAAAAACAAAATTGTGAAAAATACATCCCTGTACAGTTTCTTGGTGGTACCTTCTCTAACGAGCTTTTTTTGGAACACTGGTAGAGTCAATGTAGTTTCCTTTTCTTGCGAGATGCAGCCATGAATCCGCACTTCAATGGGAAAATTCCTTATTCATACTTTTTAATTTGGTTGATCATATTTGTTTTTTTTTTATTCTTCTCTTTGTATAATTATTAACGGACTGTATTATTGCATATAGGAACTTATAATAAATGATAAGGATTTAGTTTTTTTCAATCGACACCATCTGTTGATTCCTGGTTCGGCGAATCGGTCAGTAAGTTTGCTATTCATAAAAAAATATAATAAAAATAATAGATAGATAGATAAACTCTTTGTTGAAACACCACACAACAAAGAAAACTTAAAAAGGAGAACAAAACAATTTTAACAATTAGTGTCACAATTTTTTTTCAAGAATTTTTATTCTAATTGACAATAACTATGTATGTAACAATTAATCATTAGTTAGTGTATTTGGCCTAGGCAGTTCTTATTAAAGTAAATAAATAAACGAGTAGGTAACAAATCGATCCCACTATTGATAAATCCTCCGGATAGTATACCCGTACGATGTCTGGTAACTGTATAAATAGGGTCGGCATCAAATTGCTGGCTGGCAGAGTGTTAATTCGAGGGCGCCAGCCACCTATGTTCTCAGCCACTTACTACAATTGGATTCTAGACTGTAAGGTCGAAAGGTTTCTAAAGGTTGGTCTTAAACTTTTATGTTAATGCGGGGCGGGTATTGACAGATCATGAAATTATTTTTTCGTGTAAAAACTTGCATCTTTTTATCATCTTACTATATAGTAAGTATACTAAGTGCAGAATATAAACTAACTAGCAGCGCCCCGTGGTTTCACCCGCGTTATTCTCAAGGAGACGTAAATTTTTGTGGACCTATGTTCTATTCCAGGGACTAAAATATCCGTATCCAAAATTTCATTACAATGCGTTCAGCCTATCCAGCGTGAAGACGGAACACACAAACATATATACACACACACACACAAAGAGAGAGAGAGAGAGAGAGAGAGACTTTAGCACTAGTGTAGTTTTACTAGTCTAGTAGTCTTTGCTGAAATTGTCATCACACTACCACCACACAATAATATTATAAATACACAAGCTTGTGTGTGTGTTTGTCACCTTTTCACGAAGCAACGGCTAAACGGATTTGAATAAAATCTGCTGTGGAGATAGATAACGAGAATCGCGAGATTAACCGCGGAGAACAGCAATCGGGCATAAGACTGACTGCAAATAAGCAGCCCTATCGCATGTGCATCTATATGCAACCGCAACATTTAAGATGCTTATCCACAACATACATACGTGATATGAGATACATACATACTGTCGCTAGAAAGCGTAAACGCTGTAACCCTTTGACCGACCCGAAAATACCTTTTTTACATATTTGGAAACAAACGCTGTAAGCCACATTTCAACGTCCCCTAGGAACTTTAGGATATAACCAAGGTAGCAGTATTGTAGCTTTGTATGAAACACACCAAATATCCAAAATTTACGTTTTTAGGTCGAGTAGATATTGAGTTATGATTTTTTTTTTAACAAAAAAAAGTTTTTTGGCTCTGCTGAACAATTTTGCGTTTCAAGATTACAGCGTTTACGCTTTCTAGCGTCGATACATACATGGCCTTATACATCTGTTGTAGACAATTTAAACTGCGTCTGTCTTCTGTGAAAGACACTTATGATGGCTATACAGACCAACATGGGAACGACAAGCTCAACCACGCCGCGTGCAGATGTGAGCTTCGAGTTATCCGTAGATGGATCAGCATACCTGTTTTGCCGTATAGCTCCAAGACACAACACGACTCTAAAAAAGTCCAAGTTAACCCTTCACTAATCTAATACCATTACTTGCAAACTTTATTTCAATTGAAAGGTCGATCTATGTATCAAAATGAAGGCTAAAAAGGTTGTACTTAAAAACGAAGGCAAAGTTCGATTCCAAGTCCAATAAAAGTTTTACAAACACTTGAGTCCGCTGTAATGAAACAGTTTTACTAAAGTTTCAGTGAAGAGAATTTCCAGTCTGGGGGATTGAACTCTTTATAGATGTATACAAAGAGCATTTCAATGTAGTAACGAACATGTAAATGCTACAAGCACCTTGCTGAAGTTTGTACCAACCATGTATTCTTATTATTAAACTTTCACACTAATACTGAGCTATTTTTATTATAGTGACAGATTGCTCAGTTGGTTGTGTGCTTTTTATTCTGCTCAAATCAATCCATCCAGCTTGAGGTCTTAGTGATCAGCGGGGCTATGCAACACGGTGCGGATCCGCGGACGGGACTCGTCATTCGTATTGAAATGACGAGTCCCGTGGCAATCAAACGTCAAAATGAAACGAACTCGAGCTGATCCGCACCGTTAATTAAACGCTGCCCTGCTAATTGTCACCACCAATATCGCTAAGCGTTCATAAGTCGACCAGACATTTATCCAAAGAGATCGTTATAATTTGTTTGCATTTATTGGAGTTTATATATAGTTAGTGTTAGTATTAGTTTAGTTTATAGTTTATCTCATTCTCTTTTTCTCTCATTCTCTGTAGTATATTTTTGAGTGACGTGACGTCACGTTTGTCATTAATGAGTGTGTGGTGCCAATCTATGCCGTTCAGATTAAGAAATAAGTACGTGGTTACATAGACTTGAATTGTGAGTCGGTATATCAAGTTACTATACATATTAGGAACCAGAAAACTATAAGGCATTAGTCGTCTCTCCACAGGGAATAGTTAACGACAAAATTAGCTTGTAAAAGTTTCATTCCATTACCGTATAAATGTATTAATGGCCTTCTGTTTACGACTCGCATTAGGCAACCCCACCTATCGGCGCTAACTACCGAAATCAGATTGAACGCAAATAAACATGAGTAACGAATGGGTTTCTAGGAGTTGGGACTTGTTGACTATCGCTTAGGGCTGTGATGTAATTATGTATATGGTCGGTGTGATGGTATGTGCAGTAGTGTGCAAACATCACTGTGTTCCGGTTTTCTGCGAAATTACTGAATAAGAGACTTTAGAGCCGATGTCTCAGGGTGAAGAGCGCAGTGCAGTGCCGCGCAAGATTATGTAATGCAAAGTTCTGGGTGGCACTGGAACTGTTATGGGCAGGCGTAGCGCTTACCATCAATGTGAACGATTTGCACGTTTTGTCACTAAGTCAAATAAAAAAAAAATTGAACATCTGTAACAGTTGTAACACGAGTATATGTGTGTTTCTGGAGTACCTAATTAATTACTTAGTGTAATGCAAATTGCGGAAACGTTATTAATGGTTGACATTTAGATACGAACAAACGAACATAGTCTATCTATATATCGACGCTAGAAAGCGTAAACGCTGTAACTCTTTGACCGACCCGAAAATACTTTTTTTACATATTTGGAAACCAACCCACATTTCAACGTCCCCTAGGAACTTTAGGATATAACCAAGGTAGCAGTATGGTAGCTTTGTATGTAACACATCAAATATCCAAAATTTACGTTTTTAGGTCGAGTAGATATTGAGTAATGTTTTTTTTTTTCAACAAAAAAAAAGTTTGGTGAACAATTTTGCGTTTCAAGGTTACAGCGTTTACGCTTTCTAGCGTCGATATATAAAAATCCATTGCTGTTCGTTAGTCTCGTTAAAACTCGAGAATGACTGAACGGATTTATCTTATCTTGGTCTTGACATGTTCGTGGAGGTCTAGGGAAGGTTTAAAAGGTAAGAAAAATTCGAATAATTGCCGGGAAAACCCTAAAAACAGCCTTTTTCTTTTTTCTCGCACTTGAATTCGCGGGTGAAACCGCGGGGCGCAGCTAGTAATTAATATAAATTTGTACCTTTAAGAGTCTGACATAATTATTATTGTTACAAATTCTATTGATTTACCATGATTTTCATGGTTATAGGAGGTGGTGGCTGAGTGGTTATATTTGCGCTTTACAACACAACAGCACTAGGTTCAAAACCTCGGTCTCCAATAACTCAATTTCATTAAGTTATGTGCGCGTCCATCGCTCCGTGCTTCGCATTTGATATCAGTCTTTAAACCGACGCAAACTTTTGTATTTGCAAATGTACTATTTAAAAAACTAAATATCGTTAGAGCCTTAAACAAATATTTATTAGACTCCACGGTAGTGAATTTCCTATCGTATCTTTGTGTGAAAACACAAAAAAAAACAAAATAATAAAAAAACAAAATCAGAGAAACCTCCACCGTGAGCAAAACCCGAGGAGGTCGCTTTTGTACTGATAAAGAAAAAGTAATAAATGTACAAACATACATTACTACATAACAGATAAATCACAAGATTCTTTGTGAATAATGATAGAGGTTAACGGTGTCGTGTCACCGTGAACAAGGCTTGATGGATGATGTTCACGTCTCTGAAGAATACCTACTCTTCGGTCTACGGCACCGCATTGTTGTCTAAGTGCAAGCCCACACTGTGCCACTAGACGCGACCACCGGTGGCCACCACTTGCTGCAGATGGAATTTTTCGTACATCTTGCATAGTGTTGGCGCACACTGAGCATTCGGGCAACGGTTTCCGAGCTACTAGCTGAATGAGTGGTCTGCACTCGTTTCTTTTTTTTATTTGACTGAGTAACAAGGCTACGCCTGCCCATAACAGTTACAGTGCCACCCATAACTTTGCCTTAGATTATCTTGCGCGGCACAGCACGGCGCTCGTCACCCTGATACATCAGCTCTAAAGTCTCATATGCCTCACATATTTGGCACACATATAGAATAGAATAGAATAGAAAACTCTTTATTGTACACCAGAAACAAAAATAAACACAGTACAGAAAAATTACAATAGTTAAACAAGGGTGGTACAATAAAACCATAATATAATAAATAATAAATAACCACCAATAACTATATAATTCATTACCTGGATTAACACATACGATACTTTTAACTTTAACAGTTCCTGTAGGAATACTCAACGCGAGTGAAACCGCAGGGCGCAGCTAGTTATATTATACGAGTAAAGCCTGTGATTTATCTACGAGTTAACTTTTAATCAAAATGCCTGTAACATTTTCATGTTTGGGAAAATGACCGGGATACTATACCGGCCGTTGTTCAACAAATGAACATTGTTAAAATCTGGATGCCTATGGCGCTTCAGTGGCCGTCTGCCCACCCACCACCACCCACCCTTGAGCAGGACATCTGCGCCAAATGTATATATGTGTATGTGTGTGTGTCTGTGTGTATTCCGGCAGTAGTCCTTCAAAGTAATTCTAAACTTATCGCAGACCTAGCCTAATGCCAGTCACTCACCTTCGCACAGTACATTGTACAAATGTTTGCACGCATGTGAATACCGTAAGACATTCATTCGCAAACTCAGCGGATATGCAAATGGGTTCGCAAACTCTATATGCGAACCCATTTACACTTCCTTCTACTTTACGAATTAATGTTTTTTACTTGACTTTGTGAAGCGAAGCGAAGATTTATTATAGCTGTTGGACTGTAAAGTTATTTGAAAATGGCAAAACGTCCGTTACCTTAGCAATCGAGTGTACAACTGGTCGAACGTGACTGTGGGAGACTAGTCGAATGTTCGAGGTTCGCGCGCTTAGATGTGCGTCGAAAACCGACAGCTTGGGAAGCCGCGAATGCTGCGAAAACTTCGAATAATCATTTGCAAATGTCTTCGTACATTTGTCGGTGTGAATGTCAGTGATGTGGGTAAGCTTAGCGTGATAACTATCTTCGAAGACACTAGCCTAATAAGCAATAATAAAACACGTGCCGTTTTGACTGAAAGCCGCTTCCATAAATCGGTCATCCACTATCTTTCCTTCCACTTCCCAATTTACGTAAGAAGTAGGTAAGTCCATGTTTTTTCCTATGAATATTTACGTCTATTTTGTCCCTGGTATATCGGAAACATTTGGCAGCACAAAACTTTACAAAAGTACAAAAATAAATTCTAATTCGGAATATTTCGGCAATAACTTTGAAAAGACATAAAACTGTATATTTTAGGTGTTACAAAGAAAATAAGTTGAGAATTACAGACATCACTTTGCACTCTTGGCGTAACAAAGTTTTGGGAACTTAATTTGTGCAAATACACAAATTAAGTTTAGCAAAAGAGGGAAAGAACTTTCTCTTGGATAGATTTTTCTTGGTTACGGCGAACAATACATTCTGAGGTTGAAAGGTTTTATTTGCATGTTTTCCATTTCGTGGTCAAACAACAAAAGTTATTTGAACAACTGAATATTCTGAACAACATTAAAATTTGTTCTGCAACATTAATGGTGTGACAACATTTAGGTATTTGTATATATTCAGTTCTACAAACATGCGGAATATCCCCGCATTGCATATTAAACAAATTTCAACATAATACTATTGAGAATAAGATTGAATTCGGATAATTTCTAAATAAGAATAATAAGCAACAATGTCGAGTCGAAACTATGCTAATTCTTCATAGTTATATTAGAAATTGCGCATTATGTAAAGTCATTAAGATTTAAGACACAGAGTATTTCACCCGATGGTATTTCACGCCTGCCCATAACAGTTAAAGTGCCACCCAGAACTTTGCATTGCATGATCAGGCGCGGCACTGCACTGCGCTCGTCACACTGAGACTTCAGTTCTACAGTCTCGTATGCCCAGTAATTTCATGGAACAAAGCATATATAATAATTAAACAAACAGTTTCTCAACTGAGTTGGCATCAAAAGAGTTGGGTGTTCATAATAGTACAGCTTCCGTGAATTCCTCTTCATCAAAAAAGCAATAAACGTGGAATGTCGCAGGAACATCGACAAAGCTGATTTTATCGCGAGGTACTGGATCGAGCGAGCAATTTCCTCCCAAACCGAATCCACAAATGATTTAGTGGACACTGTGGACCATCGCTTTTAATATTATCCATTTTATGGCATTGCGAAAATTGCTTTTGATTGCATACTTTCAGTTCAATAAATAAAATTCACTTTGTAGGAATAGAAGAAGCAAAGTATGGATCGTAAAAGGTTCTTCCAAGAATTCGCAGAAGAGCTTTTTTATAAAATACGTATTTGGTTTTGATACTACTACAAGCGGAACGAAATAGAGTACAAAGAAGATCAGGAGGCCTACCATGACGTCTTATAGCGATTCAGTTGAGGACCTAAACTGAGCCGCGTCGTATAATCGTACCGTGACGTCTTATTTTTTATGTTGCTGCCATTTTCAACCTAAACTGGATATAGGTTAGGTTGAAAATGGCTTATTAGCGACTCAATTTAGGTTGCTACCATTTTCAACCTTAACTGGATCCAGTTTAGGTTGAAAATGGCAGCAATATTAAAAATAAGACGTCACGGTACGATTATGCGACGCGGCTCAGTTTAGGTCCTGAACTGAATCGCTATAAGACGTCATGGTAGGCCTCCTGTCTTCTGTTAGTCACCGAGGAGTTCCATTGTCTACCTTACGTCTCTATCATCAAATCAGCATTCTATTGTCATCGTAACTGGGTCAAGACTGGCTAAAATCACGGAATACCTATCCATCCATCTAAGTGAATAAAAACTTGAAGAACTGGTAGAGTTAACGGATTTTCCTTTTCCTGTGCGAGATCCAGCCATGAACCACCACTTGAAAAGGCAATTTTATTTTTCAAACTCAAACCATAATCAGTTACTCATTAGTTTAGTTGATCGTATTTTATTTATTTTTTATTTTTGTCGGTATATGAGACTTAAGTGGTTGACTCTTATAAGTCCTTAATTTTCGCCTACTCGTATAATAAATAATTTGAGTTTTGTAAAAATGTTTATTTTATTTTCCGTTCTCCTCTAAAGCAAACATATGGGGATTGTTATGCCTTTTTAGTGTCCAGTATGTAAACCTCGCCTAGAATAAGCCTGTAAACAAAGATTAAAGCCTAGTTAAGCTGAGCTAGGAGATAACTCGCGGTTAATATAACAGTAGTTTCATGTAAATTATACAACGGGTTAAAACCAGCCGTTTCAACTGTGTGTTTTGTTTTGTTTATCGTTTTATTTTTGACTATTTCAAATCAAAATCAAAAGTATCTTAGGTAACAACCCTAAATATAGATTATTTTTATACCAAATTTCATTATTTTGTATTGTGTGACGAGACGAGCAAGTCGTTCACCTGATGGTAAGCGCTACGCCTACCCATAAAAGATACATTACCACCCAGAACTTTGCATTGTATAATCCTGATGTTTGCACACTACTGCTTGGCGGATGAATATCTTGCAAAGTACTACCCCAGGCGGTCACTTGCAGAAGAGGCCTCCCACTACAAAAAAAAAATTACCGCCACTCATCATCATGATCAACCCATAACGTCCCACTGCTGGGCACGGGTCTCCCCTCACTTTCGTGAGGAGGGTTAGGCCATAATCCACCACGGGGGCCAGATCCGGATTGGTGGATCACCTACCTACCTCCGAAATAATTCTCGGGTAGGTATGTGGGTTTCCTCACGATGTTTTCCTTCACCGAAAAGCGAGTGATAATAACGTACATATGTTTTACAAGAAACACATTGGTACGTGCCTGCATTGGGATTTGAACTCACGACCTTCTCATTGGAAGGCGGACGTTCTCCCACTAGGCTACCACAACTACTAAAATTTATTCAGCCGTTTCGGCATGATAAATTAAGATGGAAATATCTCAAGATTTCGTCCTATTTACACGGTAAAGGCTAAGATTTATTATACAGTAATAATAGGTAGGTATACCCTACCATCAACAAGATTCATTATTTTCAAGATAATTATCTACAAAGTAGAGGTGGCAACTGAATTTTGGCATTTCAACTGTATAAGTAAATGTCTGGAGCATTGTTTGAAATGCTGAAGGTCGATTGGCAGACATTGTATGTACCTACGTAAATGTAAATGTAACCCCCCCCCCCCTGTTACGTGTATCTAGTCACCAAGCAGATAGTAGAGCTCAAATCTGAATTTATTTCCTACGTGGCCCATAAACTCCTTCGAAGGTGCTATTCAAAGGCTAGCAAATCGTAAAATGGAATAAGTCCAAAAATATGAAACCATCAGGATCAACTATGATATGGTTCATAAACGTAACCACCAATTCGTTGAATCACGATTGGATAAATAAATAAATATAAACGTACTAGCTGCGCCCCGCGGTTTCACCCGTGTAGTTCCCGATTTGTCCCACGGACACATACTATCGGGATAAAAAGTACCCTATTACTCAATCCTGGTTATAAGCTGTGTTCCAAATTTCATTTGAATCCGTTCAGTAGTTTTTGCGTGAAAGAGGAACATCCATCCATCCATCCATTCTCACAAACTTTCGCATTTATAATATTAGTAGGATGTAAGTACCTATAACCAGCGAGCAGGTTTGAAGGGACTCGTGGAAGTGGAAGAAGCGTGTCAGGATCGTAGCATGGACAAAGATGTAGTCTCTGCCTACCCCGACGGAAAAAAGGCGTGACTATATGTATGTATGTGTGTCTGTATGTACACGGGCACTGGCAGCAGGAAAAAAAATCCCCGAGCAATAATACCAACCATCGATTACAGAGATTAAGTATGTTTTCGATGACCGAAATAAATTGTTTGAAGTACCCGCGCGGTTTGGATTTCACATTATATTTATTTACATAATATTACATGTATAATTCTATATTGAATTTTAGTTAAATGTTTTATTTGTATATGCAGATATATCTGCTTAAAAATAATCCTGGCGGCGCCCACGTGTATGTGTTATCAGAAATTTAATGATCAAGAAACACTTTTTTCTCAAGGTGCCTACTCACTCTCTCGCCCGCTGTTCACTTCGCTGCTCGGTAAGTCGACGTACCGGAGACCTAAATAGCTTTGAACATTGAACTTTAGAGCCCTTTGCTATCGAAGCTCTGCATACATTTCGGAAATCCGCGAAATGCACTACAAAGGCTAATGGAACTTCGATACGGCAAATCTAGGGCGGATGCCAACGTAGGAAGCTTTCGGAAGCTAAAGGGGTTATACTTTACAAATAGTAAATGGGTGTTTGGTTATAAAAGGGAGTTCTCCCTAACTTTTAAGCTTTACGATAATAATAACTCTTTGTCCAACGTTATTGGAGCGTTTCAAAAATATCTGAGCCGTCACTGATAGGAGATTACCGGCGTTCCGTGGCTTTTACTGCGTGGAGTATAGTGAAAGTAACTATGGTTCAAAGTGTTATATTACCAAATAAAAATTCTATATTACTAATATCGAAATTCATTCAACTGCAAAAGAGCAATAATATGAAACAAACATTCATTTATTTTATACTAAGTTGCGTACACGCTTTCGCGTTGATTTTATTGGTTAGTATCAATTGCATGGGACTTTGATTTCCTCATAATTCTGATGTTATGTGTGTTTATAGGTTTTCGTGTTTTGCAATTACAGGAATTCGTACTTAGGAGTCAGAATCTAAGTAAATAATCAAAAGGTGTTAAAAATATATTGGAAAATAAAAAACTATAAAATAATAATATTTTTTTAGTACTTAACGCTTTTTACCATAAAATCTATTATTCTTCTACTGTTTGGTCAGCTTGCGTGATTTTTAGTTTTTTTTTTTAAACTAGTATTTATAATCTATTTTTTAGTCTTTTTTTCATTTTGTTTTATTATTATAGTGTTACAGTTTTTCAATACGTGTGCAAGTTTCCAAGTTAATCGAACATTTTGAAGTGAAATTTACCTTCAAAGATTCCCTTACATAGATACCAAGCTAATAAAAGCGTGTTAAAAATGGAAGTCCTGGTTATTTTTTCTAATATTATTTAATTTTTTTTACATAATACGAAACGGCAGAAAGATGTGAAAAACGAGTGCTATTTTACGAGAACCCTTAAATATACATAAACTGTAAGGGTGTTCTATAGGGGTTGGTTCCTTACAGGACTTCACAGGATGTGTCGTGTGGTAGTTTCGCGAGAGGGTGTTACGATATTTTTTATGCGACTATAAATAAAAACTGTTGAGCAAGCTTGGTTTTTGTTTATATGATGAGTGACGAGACGAGCGATTCGTTCACTGATGTCCTGCATTGCATAATCCTGCGCGGCACTGCACTGCGCTCGTCACCCTGAGACATCGGCTCTTAAGTCTCATATGCCCAGTAATGTCGCTGGACACGGTGCCCTTCAAGCCGGAACACCGTAATGTTTGCACACTACTGCTTGGCGGATGAATATCTGGCAAAGGTGTGGCTCTTCCCCAGGCGGTCTCTTGCAGAAGAAGGCTTCCACTACACAATAGTTCTCAGTTGTACAGCTTCTATCTTCTTCACACGAATAGAATAGAATAGAATATAATATATTTTATTGTAATAACTGTGTACAAAGGTCTTGTAAGTAATTTCAATTAGGTATCAACAGTTTTCCCGTTTCGGGCGTACAATATTGCTGCAATATTATTAAAGTAAACATTACAGTGGCTTATTATCTAATAGGTATAACTATGCTTATCATTACAGTATTTTTTAGATACACCTCCTCATAATACAATCGGAGGTTGCATATTACCATTATCATCATCATCAACCCATACCGTCCCACTGCTGAGCACAGATCTCCCCTCACGTCCGTGAGGAGTATTAGGCCATCATCCACCACGGAGGTCCGGTCCGGATTGGTGGATCACATACCTCCGAAATAATTCTCTTGCATGTGGGTTTCCTAACGATGTTTTCCTTCACCGAAAAGCGAGTGATAATTACGTACATATGTTTTACAAGAAACATTAATACGTGCCTGCACATAAAATGAGAAGCGCTGCATTTTCGCTGTTATTTTTTACTGGTTTTAATCTAAAATACCACAAGTATCGGATCCGAATCCGTGGAACTATTTGTAGGGTACTTTACGCACTAGTTCCGACTTCCGTCAACCGTGAGTTTCCATTTCGAAGAATAGACCTGACATAGTATTATCTGAATATGAATGACGTATGCCCAAAGGTGGCCCCTGAATTACTTGGATTTGGATCACAGATCACGGATTCGGATCGGATGTAGTGCGAAAAGCAATATACGAATTCAATCCAAGTTTCCTAGATCCGTATCTTCACGGAATCGGATCGGACGTAGTGTGGAACCACAAATACATATATATACGTATATTCATACTCTTACATACCTACTTCCCTACTTTTTATATTATAAATGCGAAAGTAACTCTGTCTGTCTGTCATTCTGTCTGTTGCTCTTTCACGTCTAAACTACTGAACCGATTCAAACGAAATTTGGTACAAAGTATGTCTAGAGCCTAAGAAAGGACATAGGGTACTTTTCAGGCGAAAAAAGCATTTAAGTGGTGAAATAAGGGATGAAAGTTTGTATGGAAGTTTCGTCATTTTTGAAGCTAGAAGCTTGAAAATTATTTTTTAGGCTTATGATTAGATATAAATAAATATGACATTCAAAGTTTGTAAAAATTTACCCTTGATGGGGTAAAGTAAAAATAAAAGATGAAAGTTTGTATGGAAATATCTAAGGTTTCGGAAAAACACTGCACCGATTTAAAAAAATATTTCACTAATGGATAGCTACATTGACAGCGAGTAATACAGGCTATATTTTATCCCCATACTCCCACGGGAACAGGAACTACGCGGGTGAAACCGTGGGGCGCAGCTAGTAGTACATAACAGAACATAGTATAATCCATCCGGAGATTGCTTCGTAGCAATCCGTAGCAGAGCGCTACGCCGTAGAGCCGTAGCTGATAATTATTGCTACGCCGGTCGGTTTGCTAAAACGCTGACTTTGCTGAGGGTATAAATAGGAATTTTATGCTGAGAGATATAAAATGATAATTGTTCATGTTGGGAAAAAGTGGTAAAAAATTATTGAACACATTTTTGACTGCTTTTCCGGGTGTTAACATATTAACAGGCACCGATGAATTTGAATTTATCACAGCAACAAAATTGTGTTGAAGATGATGATGATGAAAATTTACATAAAGTAAATGAAGACTATAGAAAATAAGGTAAAAACTTACCATGTTAAACGTCGTATTAAATCAAGGGAAATTTATTAAAAGACAAAAACAAAGCTTCGACACAGCGCACTGCAGCTTTTGCTGAAATTCAGCAAAAACACATGCGACGGTCGTATTTTTGTATTGAACGCATATTTTGCTGTAAGCAGCCATGGCATATACTACTATAGCATTATTTGCATAGTGTTCAAATTCCGTAGTGTTCTGATGTAACTTTTGGGTTGCGGACCGCTGCTTGTTTTCATTTTCCCCTCTCTCACGTTTATCTCACTTTTGCGTCTCAATAAAAGTACCAACAAGTCAACAGGGCAAAGAATAGAGATATCTATTCTCTTCTTCATGCGACAAAAGCAACAAATAACATAAAATATTAGGTGCCGTAAATACGAACTGTAAATTGCTGAGAGATGGAGGTCTGATGGACTTACAGGGTCACAGTACAGAACATACCAGTAGGGAAACTTCGTGTATTTATTTTTTTTGTATTTTTTCTTATGGTGGTTCGTTTCTGTTATGGCGGGAAATTTAAATTTCAAACAGTTTTTTCGTTTTAGAGCTACACCGGGTCACTAACATAAACGAGACTGGAATTCGCGCCAAACCTAAATATTTTTTTCGTTTTTAAGTTGAAATATTTATCACTGATGCACCGTATCGCTCGAATATGTCAATAAATCGTCAAACTGATGATTTCAGTGCTTATCAACATATTTGAGCGAAACAGTGCATTAGTGCGAAATAATTCAACATAAAAACAAAAAGAATGATTTACGGTTGGCGCGAAATACAGTCTCGTATATATTAGTGACCCGGTGTAGCTCTAAAAACGAAAAAACTGTTGGAAATTTAAATTTCCCGCCATAACAGAAACGAATCACCTTATTGTCTTTTTGTGAGAACTTCGTGCGTATTCCAAGAGACGTGTCTGCCTTGTAAAAGTGCATTATTTTAGCTTACTTACAAACAATTATTGGAGTATTGAGTTTTATTGCGGAAAACAGATGTAGTGTAATGGGGGTGTAATGTCCTTTCTGTATGTAGAGCTATATTCTTATTACATTAGCCGTATAGCGATACAGATGTGTTACTGTTTTAGTCTGTAAGTTAGAGGGGTGTGATAGAATGTGAGATTTGGGTCTAGCGTTGTGTCAAGCTAACCTTAAATTAGGTTTGTGTTTGCTATTCGGGATTATTTTTATCTAAGTGGATTCCTATTGTTGAGTTTTTGGAATTCTGCGGCGGTTTGGGCTAACGCTAAAGCTAACTTACGGCAAAGAGTATTGAAATAGTAAAACTTTATATTTCAATCTCGATCACCAATGATTATTAATTAGTAGCAGCACCCGGCAGTGTCACCCGTGTTTAGGCGCCAACGCCTATATAAACCTGTTTATATTATTATTAAACCTCTTTTGAAGATTTAGTTCTTAAGTTTAATAACAGATGTCAGGTTGACTGGAGCGACAGAATCCTGAATCGCGCAAGCGTTACGTTTCGCGAAAACAGCAACGTTATTTAAGTTTTTTGAATATAGTACTCATACTTTGCACCTCGATCTGTGTTTGATGTGGGGGGCTTTTTTGGGATTTTATATTTTTTTTTACCCTGGGAAATGAATTAACCCCCCCCCCGGGGGGGGGGGGGTTATGTGGGACTCCCCCGCCAAAACAGGGTTTACCCACTTAAACCCCGGGGTGTTCTCCTCTCCGCATTATGGAGATGGTCACGGGTACGAACGGCGCTTCCGCGACCACCTCTGCGGGCACCCTTTCGGGTTCCCCACGTGAGGCTTGGGCCTCTTTCTCCGCTGGGTGCGTCCCGGAACACACGGGCCGCACCTCAAGTCGGGACTTCTAACTTGGGCGTTGAACCCCCCGATCCGCGGCACAAAAGTCTCCGTTGTTGGTCCCTCACTGTGCCTTCTGCTGATCAGAGGGACACGCGAAGGACCTCCTCTCGCCAGGTTATTTACTACGGCCACCAATTCCCCTAGGAGAATTGCTGACCGAACCCCAGGGTGCACCGTCCCAGCTGCTGCCCTTCCCTCCGGATGCAACGCATCGAGAGGGACGAACAACAGCCGGGCACTCGTGGAGGTTACCTGGCCCGCACCCCGGCTTTTTTGGGACCTCGTACAACCCGCGTTAATTTTAACGGGTTAAAAAGTATTCTATATTCTGATCCAGAATTTAAAGTATCTATATACCAAATTTCATCAAAATCTAATCAGCCGTTCGGCGTGAAGTGAGTACGATGTTGCCAACATACAAACATACGCATTTATAATATTGGTGAGATTTGCAAACTTTACCTGTAGTTAATTTTTCCTAGCACTGGTTCTGTCTTCATAATGAGCAGCAGTTCTTGGGACAAAAGTATCGCGTACCTTTTACTGAGTGTTACAACTTAATTTATAACAAACACTTAAAGGTTGACTGCTGAAAACACACACGTCTGTGTTTTTATAATTTTACAACAAGCGAAAACACGTCTGGCGTGCGAACCCACTCTGCTGCATTGACAACTTTGTCAGACCAGTTGTGTGCGCCCATTCTGCTGATTTAGTTTAGTTACGACTCAACGCTAATAAACAGTAAACACACACGTTGTGTGAAGATTCGCAATTACCGATTACCAATCTACCAGAAGACAATAATTGCGATAAAGAAAGATAATAATTATTATTGTTAGAAATGAAAAAGGTGTTAACTATTTAACGAAAAAAAATTTTGATAAATTAACGAGAGCAATTTATTTTCTAAAACACCTTCGACCTACATATTTCTTCACAAACAGTCGGTTCAGGTTAGTTTTTTCTAAATAGTTTTTAATAAACTTTTTACTTAACTTTTTTTTTAATCACTAGAATATTATACTCTGTGGTTTTAGTAAATAGGAGCAGTAACCGCATACTTAAAACTTACCCTCTGAGCCCTGAAACCAAACGTCTGTGACCGACAGAGATTAGCTCTTTAATTAACTTTAAGTCCGGTTGAAAAGTCTCACTAAGATTTAATGAAAATTAAAAATGGCGTTGAAAGTTATTTGGTTGCTTGTGAGATTAAATCGCTTTGTGGTCAAAAGGAGGTCTGAAGTCGTTTTGAAATCGACTTAGTGCTTGTTTAGGTAGGTCTCTATCTCTTTTCTTCACCAACATACCTACACACTCGAATAAGACCGAGATTAACGATTTGCAAAGATATTAAATAATATTAAAGGGCGGAGACATAAATCCAGTAAAATTTTCATAATCCAGTAATTTTTTTGGCTCTTTTGCGAATGTTCACATGTTTACTGTTTAATGGCGTTGTGACGTAACTAAACTCAATCAGCAGTGCGGGCGCACACAACTGTTGTGATAAAATTGTCAATACAGCAGTGCGGGTTCACACTCCAAGCGTGTTTTCTTTTGCCATAAAATTATAAAAACACAGACGTGTGTGTTTTCAGCAGTGAACGTGTTAAGAGACTTCATAACCAATGTCTCAGGGAGACAAGCGCAGTGCATAACGACGCTAAATTTTACAATTTAAGTTCTGGGTAGCACTGAACCCAATTGTCATATTATGCAGGCGTGGCGCTTACAATTATGACCTGCTCGTCTCAATTTTCAACAGTATAAAAGGTGGATTATAAAATCTGTTAAAATATGTTCATATTTTTATCATGTTTATGAGTCCTCCACAAATTTTCAAGACAATAATCCCAGGCTACCACATCCAAGCTGAGATGGGAAATGTCGAGCTGCCAAAATTTCTTATTCTATTGCAAGTTAGCAACACAAGATTTCAGGCAGGAGTGAACTCAGGAATCACTACATTAACATTTTACCGACTGAGTTTTAGCAGGAAACCCAACACAGCGTTGTTGCTTTTGTATTTTTTTCTTAAACAGGTTTTTTATCGTGTAAAAACCACTTGAACCATACAATTTCGTTAACATGCTTGAGTGTAGGCAAACTAAGTGGTCAAGGTGTATCAAGAAATCAATACAAATAACTACAGAGTTGAATAAATTCAAATTGCAAGACGAGTATATTTTAATAAGTGCATGTTATATAACATCAAAATTTAGTTAATTTATTTATGTAAATAATGTCCAAAATTATTATGAAAACCCCCTGCTCCTCTTCTGACTACATCCCTGAGCGCGAGCATCTCGAATCTTGCAAAATCGTCAAGTTTTCAATACAAAAGGGTCTCAGTGCTCAAACTGTTTTAAGAAGAAGCCTTCAATATTTAAAGGACGCCGTCCGTCCGTCCATCTTTTCAGAAAAAATGACTAAATAATTTACTAAGTAGATACTTACTTATGAGTACCCTTTAGACCATTTTCGTAGAAATATTGTACTTACGTTAAAGGGCAGGCTATTGAAAAAAAATATATACTTAAGTTAAATGTAATGTTGAGTTAAAGTGAAAATAAATTTACCTTAGTCTTATTATCTTCAAATTCTAGCAACTCTTGTACGTATGAAAGGAAGGACTGCTAATACAAAATACGATACACAGTATAAACTGTCACAGTTATAAAAAAATATATAAATTTAAATAGATATTTAAATAGGTAGGTATTAGGTATGCGGGCCCGTGTTGAATTATGACTCTATGCCAAAATCACGTCAATCCGTTGCTTCGTTTCTGCCTTTTTTTATTACGAAGTAACGAGACGCACAAGTCGTTTACGTGATGGTAAGGTCCACGCCTGCGCATAACAGCTACAGTGCCACCCGGATTTTATATTACAAAATCTTGCGGCACTGCACTGCGCTCGTCACCCTGAGACATGAACATCAAACTTTCCCATTTATAATACTAGTTTGATAAATTATAGATTCTAAGCCCCCGGCTTCACTACACAGAATATCTAATAGATAGGATAGTTGACGTCGATGCAGCCATTTCTATCTCGCTAACAAATGGTTGAACACCCCTGTTTTTGTGGGCAGATAAAAGGGGACAGTGGGGATGTTATTAATCATTGCAGGGTGCATTTACAAGACGCGGGGTAAGCACCCAGTTAGATAGACAACCGGGAGATTTCCCGTTTTACGTATGTCCTCTCCACATTGTGAAATCTTATTAGAAGGGTTATGTTAATCAGTATGTTCCTTTGTCACGTCCTATGCAGCCTAATAAAAAAAAAGTGTAAGTCGGCGCCACTAGCGCCCAGTTTTTTACCCAAATAATTTTTCTTTGTTTCCTAATCGGTTTGATAAAGATAATAAAAAATCCTTTGTCGCTTCTTTCCTTTAGCTTAAGGTTTTTTTTTTATAAGTGTCACCTGATGTTAAGCGATGATGCGGTCTACGATAGTGCACGCTTACCTCAAAGTAATCTATTCACCCGTGACTTGAAGACTCCCAGGGGGGTCACCACGTACTTATTCTTATTCCATACAGTTCATTTTAAGGCCTTAAACTGAACGACCTACATTGGCACCACACACTCATAAATGACAAACGTGAAGTGATGTCACTCAAAAATAGACTGCAGAGGATGAGAGAGAACGAGAATGAGATAGAGCTATATAAACTCCCATAAATCCAAACAAATTTTTCCGATCTCTTTGGATAAATGTCTCTGGTCGTCTTATGAACGCTGAGCGATATTGGTGGTGACAGTTAGCAGGGCAGTTCAGTTTAAGGCCTTAAACTGGATGGATTTAAATTTTCACGGTGAGGCCCCAGGTTATAACTATCGAGAAACAGACTTAAGTATGGAATTTAGTATACTCCGACAAATTATACGGCAAGAAAAATACTTGGATACTTCTCTTAAGCTCGCGAATAAATATCGGCTTATTCTCGTGGTTGATTACGCGACGAAATTGGACGCCGGCATCGGAAACATCTGGCACTCACACCAAATAATAAACGTAGTACGAATAACTGCCAAAATCATCCCTGGAAATACCTAAGCGTATTTTGTTTCAGACTAGCTGCGCCCCGCGGTTTCACCTGAGTAATTCTCACGTTAAAAACAGCCCATGTCATACATCACAATACTCGACTGTAGATCGTGAAAAAACATAAATAAAACTAAACGACAAGCCGTGACATAAAAATCACAAAAAGAAAAAAGCTATTTCAAGTTTTCCTAAATATTCATAATTTTTGGCCAATCGTACCTATTTTTTTTTCGTAATTATCTGATCGAAACTATTACGAACATTTTTAATTAAATAAATTATAGTTAAAGAAACTATAATATTATAAAAACACGCTTTAGAAGCAATCTGCAGTACAAAATAAAAATAGGATTTTAATTTTCTTTTATTTTTAAATTTCATCATCATCATCAACCCATAAAGTCCCACTGCTGGGCACGGGTCTCTCCTCACTTTCGTGAGGTGATTTTTAAATTTATTTAATTATTTTTTTACCCTCCTCACTAAAGTGAGTGGAGACCCGTAAATCAGAATCAGAATCAGAATCAGAATATTTTATTCAGCAGTGGGACGTTATGGGTTGATGATGATGAATCCTACATGTAACATGGTCACTAACATTATGACATAATACATGGTTCAAACATGGTAAATATCCCATTTTCAATGATTATACTAATTATATTTTGATAGTACAATGAGGACGGATCTTTTTCCTTAAAATTTAAAATCGGCATATCCTTGTACTAAAAATAGTTGTTTGACAATTTTAAGCTATTTTAAAGACTTGTTTACTTCATTTTTTGTTTATATTTTGCAAATAACACGCATATTTAAAACATACGAATAAATTGTACTTACAATATTTTCGCGTTCTCAAAGAAGACAGGCAACAACAGCTGATGTCAGCAAAGTTTCAGCAACCATGCCACTTTCACTAACAAATCACTAATTTAATCACTGAATTAAAATATAATAATGAAAATATATCTGGCCGTATGTCTGGAATCACCTTTGCAACAAAAAAAGTTAAGAAAACTTTTTCTTTCACGGAATATGGCGTTCCTAATTTGATTTTCCCGCGCTCGTTTGGCTTTGACGTTTCATTATAAATTTAAAGCGGCGGCGCAGACTGTCGCGCGGGCCGCTGGACGTCGACTGCCGCGGTCGGACGGACGATCTGCGAGAGAGGTTCGCTTCGCAGGCGCGAATCGCGATGCATGTCTGAAATGAGCTGTCCTTGATACGTAAGTATTCAGCAAGTGACGCGCCGATGAATGACTCAAAAAACAAGCACAAAGTCAGTCTATCTTGAAACTAAATTAAATTTGTGTATTTGCTAGAATTTTAGATAGTAATTTGCAGAGATAGTATTGATGGCCTCAAAACTAGCTGAATGGGTCAAAATTATCAATTTCTCAATTATTACTGCATTAAAACATTCGCGTTTTTTAGTTTGAATATTTTCCCATTAAATTCAACACACGCAATTCTTTTACAGATTAAAATATCATAATTAATTATATTACGTACAAAATAATAATCTTGATCAATTGGACAAAATAATAGCTATTTATCCTACTCTACTTTGACTTTTTATACCTGGAGGGAAAATAGTGCCCTTATTTTAACGATTTAATACCTATCTACTTATTATCGTAAAGAAACTGACTATGAATAATGTCGCAAACACTTTGAGCCGCACACTAATGGGCCGGCATGGAGAGTTAAACCCTTCCACTAGCACTTACAGTCTACACTCTTATCTCTAGGAAACCTTTATCTACTTGAGCTTTTGGAGTTTAAGTTTTCACAGTACTGGGTAAGCGACAGGTCCTTAAAATAAATTTATCCCAAAAAAAATCAAAATATTAATAAAATAATTTAATTTTTCAATTACTTTTTTAAGGACGTACGTTATAAATTATTTAGATTATCTGTTTCATCCACAGATAAAATAACAGTCAAATTGTACGAATAGCAACAATAATATACAGTTTTGATTTCTTCATAGTTACATTAAATACGAGTGAAGTACTAAGTAAACTAGGGACTAAACAAATTTACTCTTAGTTTACCTAAAAGTTTATAATAGTTATTACGCCTGAGTAGCACCACCTTCTAACTTTGTCCACAACATCACAACCATACCTTGCCCAAATAGTAATTGCAAATGGGTACAAAAAGCAAATAAAACTCAATTGAATGTTTGTCTAAGGCAGGTCATTAAGTCCGCCGTACACGGAGAGTCGGAGACAATACAAATTGTCTGTCGTTTTTGGCGCGAATTAATTGACACGCGACGGAACTAGGCGCGGCGCACACTTGCGCTTTTTCTTGAGGCCATGGAGCGGTCCGCACATTGTGCCATTTTCAAATTAGTAGTCGATCTTTCTATTAAATGTCCTACTTTTAAATTTTTTATAGGCTAGCATTTAGGCCCTGATATGGTAAAATTGGTAAAATAATAATTTTATAATTATTTGGATGGATAAAAAATTCAATGCAGTTCCCCAATTACAATCAAATGTAGATACGTAGTATCTTAGGTGCATCAACTTATAATATAAAAAAAATGTTGGTCGTCAACAATTATAAATTTTAAACATCAAAAAATTATAATTAGTGACTAATAAATTTAGAAAGAGTTTATGTTTATAGCTATAATTTGGAATGTCAACAACTTTAAAAATAGCTTCTTGGCCTTATTTTAACTTAATAAGCCTATTTTGAAATGTTTCTTACGCTGTAGGATTACTGAAAAAAGCTCTGAAGTATACATTAACACCTATACGTAAAGTAAGTACCAACATAAAGGAAATTAGTAGGAAATTAAGTAGTAAATCTACAAAAGCGGGAGAATGGCAGTTAGGGACAACACGCGCTCGCTGAAAGACTTATGTGCCCCGCCCGTTTCCAATTCTAGTTTATACGGTGACAATAAAAAATACTTTACGGAGTTTTATTAGATTTCCAAACTAAAACTCAGGATTATCGAAAAATAAGACTTGACAACATAACATTTTATCGCAAATCTGGACTTAGGTATCTTATTACGGATAATCCATTGTGGCCTCCGTGGCGTAAGTGGGTGACGAGTGCGACGCGTGAGTTTGCGGGTTCGATTCCCACACAAAGTAAAGATTTGTGTGAACCACAAATATTCCTGATTCCCTAGATAAAGGAAATCCTAGTTAGGGGACAGAATCTATGTATACGATCATGACACGTTATTTATACTATCTCTCTCTCATTTTAACCAGTATCAGTATGTTAAAATTAATCGCAAGTGTGCGCTGGAAATAATTTTGTTTATCTACGTGGCAGCCTAGATGATTAAGGAAGTCGTCACAGTCCACTGTTGGGCCACGCGACAATAGTAGAAACATTAGTTTGTGACACAAACGCAACCTTAAAAAATTAAAAAAAATATTAAAATTAATTTTAAATTATCATTAGAAATTTCACTTTTCCACCAAACGGCTACTTTTAGAAAATAGTAAGTAGGTAAAGCTTGAAAAAGGTTTAATAAAAATTGTTACTGGCTAAATGCGAATGCATAAATATTGCGAAATAAATATTGAAAAAAAAAAAAATACACGGGACACTGCCTGTATTTCATTTATTTCTCCCGAGGTTCGCTGCAACCATTATTTGTCGCAATAGGTGTTGCCACCTACCTCATTAGCAAAAATCGTTGCAGCATACTCACACATCCATAGATGTTACTATGGATGTGTGAGTACACGCGTAAACTCGCTTGGAGCACAATACCTATCACTGCTCTGGAAGGTTATATTAAAAAGGTTATTATGAAAAAAATGTGAGTATCCGCTTGCCGACCAGAAAAAATTATTGTGAAAAACATCAAAAGCTTTTATCCGTGGCCAAATGAAGGCCATGAAAAAGATCGTGTCATAAATATGATTATCATAAAATTCTAAAAGGTATTTTGAAAACAACGTCTTAAATATTCAACTCAGCCGCATTATTGTGACCTTTGCCACTTAAATGGAAGAAATTCTTAATTTAGTTGGCACTTAGCACTTTGTCGGGACTTCGAGTAACTCTTACTGAGCATTTAACATTTTCAACCTCACTTGGAAACGGAACTCTGAATACGATTGGCACTTTTTTATTTGGCTCCACACTTATAGTGCATTTAGCCTGCGTCAAGTATTTGAAATTATAATTTTTATTCAGAGACTATTCAAAATATCAAGTCACAGTCAGTAGGTAATCTATCTAGTCAAAGTCATGATCCTCTGTTCCGGTTTTAAGGGCACTGTTTCCACTGAAATTACTGGTCTATTCGGGTAGTTAACAATAGCTTATCAGCAGTAGGTACCAGGAACGCATAAACAGTGGCAGCATGCTCCCAGTATTTGTACCGTCTCGATAGCAAAGCGAAATGCAAATCACAGACCGACACGAGAAGTCCATCGGGCTGAGTGGAATCAGACGTGACCGTAATACTATAGTGTACCTACCTTTTAACAAAATGTAAGGTATACAATATACCTACGTGCCGTAGTAATATTTCAAAAGCATGCGGGACAGGCGTGTGAGTAGTTACGTGCCATTCTAGGCTTTCATTGGCGCAGACTTGAGACTTTAGAGCCGATGTCTCAGGGTGACCAGCGCAGTGCAGTGCCACGCCGGATTATGCAATGCAGGGTTCTGGGTGGTGCTGTGACTGTTATGGGCAGACGTAGCGCTTACCATCAAGTGAACGACTGGCTCGTCTCGTCACTCAGTCAATTAAAAAAAAAATAGTGAAATTTTATTTTTATTATTAAAAGCAGGTTAAAATCACCCTAACCTCCTTGCCTAAATCCAACTTAACATTTGTTTTATCGCAAAGAATATTCAGAACTAACGAAACTTTTCCAAACTACAAAGTTTTATGTGTAACTTCAACAAACAGCATGCAAATTTAAAAAGTTCCATATGTCCTTTCACACGACTTGTACATAAAATGTGGTGGACTCAACCCAAAGTGTCAATGTATGTAAATGAGCGTAGAATAATGTCGTTTCTGAAAAATTGTTTGAAGAGAAAGAAGCTTGAACCGCAAAACGTATCGAAAGTAAGTAAAGAGCAAGGAAGTTTTACTAAAGTAAAAGGAATCCATACTAAACTGGTGACTTGTCACTTAACTTATTTTGTTCACCAAAAAACTAACAAGCCATGACATAATTTAGTAGCAAATAGACAATCCCAAAGACAACCTGACCAATCTATCTTCTGAACCATACCTGAAATAATAAAAACCATAGGAAGTTTTCGGTTTCAGTCACTCTCGTCTACACTGTATTACTAGCTGTGAATAAGAAAGATGTCAGACAGCTGTTGGCTTTAATTTTCCTTCTATAGCCAGTTCTTATTCCCTACAGCAATAGAGCATAGAGTCTGTTCAAAAAGAGAACCGTCGTCACTGGTGAACTAACATTTAGATTTTCCAGCAAGCTAATCCTTCATGATATCCTGCCTGATTACGAAAAAAATAAAGAATACAAATATTAATAATTAAAAAAAGAATAAACAGTAGATTAACCGATATTTGTTAGCTCTGATACACAGTCTTACTGGATGGCGCAAGAGGTGAGCGCTCCTCCAGTCCAAAGAGTGTATGCACTGTACAATTTACCGATAGAAAGTTGTCAAAAAAACATTTTTCATGTTGTCTGTACTACTATTTATTGGAGTTCCTTGGGAACTCAATTCTATTAATAAAACCCTACGTAAAAAGTTATAGACCTAGCCAGGTACAACGTTTGGAGATTTTGGGAAGTAGAGTCAAACGAGGATAAAAAAAGTAAATTGGCGTGACTTCAATCCTACGCTGCAGATAGTTCACTTTATGCACATACTCTCTCTATCTATCTATATCCGACAACATCAACCCACTGCTAAGTTTTACCTAGATACAAACTAAATAACGTGACCCATTACGCAAACGAAACGAAACGTAAACGTGCTTAAAAGCATTTTCGTTAAAGTGTCCATTAGGTGTTACAAGGTTGATTTATTTATCAATTTTTTTTGATGACACGGTTTGGAAATTAACAGAGGACCCATTGTTAACGAATTTTGGAGCTCACATCCACAACACAACACAGAAAAAGTCACTTCGAAACCTTAATTTCATTTTAAAGACCTATCTAACGATATGCCACTCGACGATGCCAGAAAGGGTATTTTTACATCTCTGTTTCATATAGCGAAGCTCCGAATCATAATGGTTTTTTTACCTGACTACACATTTGTATATTGGTGTATTTTGGTATTCATTTTCATCATTTTGATACAGATTCATAATAATTTACGAAGCTATGCAGATTTATAGTAGTTTCCCTTTCCACTTCTCTAGCACTACCTTGGCCAATAAAATATGAAGAGACAGGACAGGGTCATATTAAGTTTCAAGATATTAAAAAAATGCTATTTATTTTCAGGAATACACCCTCAAGGACTATGATAAGACCTATGCCATTCCGCGGGCAATCCTCAGGCTGGGAGGTCTGCGCCTCACGAGAGAAGACCCGCCTGTTACCAGGTATTTTACCAGATCCAAAAAACAAGGCATTGACTGCAGTTTTAGTTGATTCTAATACGAGTTTATTTTCCTGCCATGGTTAAAAAATAGTAGTATATAGTAGTAGTAGTGGAAGAATGTGCTCCACCATCTAACTTCATTGCACCCTCCGAAAATCTTCCACCTGGCAATGATTTAGCGTGGCCCACATGGAAGTCGCTTAACCGACTCCGGACTCAAGCGGCCCACCGCTCGAATATGGCCAAATGGGGTTATTCTGCTCCGAGTCCTGCCCAGTGCGATTGTGGCGCTCCTGAGCAATATAGGGCTAAAGCTATTTAGCAGCTTAATTTATTTAGTAGAAGAAGAAGATACATGTTTATTGTATTGTGGATGAATACATTTTTGCAGACAAGTCTTTATAAAACCCTATAGATATTGCAACACCGCCAGTCTCCTGCTAGTTTTTCCGTTCCTTGAGTCTTTATCATCGGATTTGCTTACTGTCATCAGAGTATTTTCTTCGCCACTTGAGAGCCATGGAAAATTTCAACTCAATTGAACAACGGAAACTGGATCAAATTTGCCTTGTAGTGCAGTAGACTGATGGTGTCATTTTGATCGGCTGGCAGTAACTCATACGTGTTTTATGATAGCTCCTAATTTCTCTTTGTTTGGTGATCAGGTTGCTGTGGAACATCTTCTACTGGTTCTCCTTCGTGAACCTCTTCATTGTGACCTGGTTGGAGTTCATCAACATGGTGCTGACCGCAAGAGGAGGATCCTTCCAAGATGCCATTGAGATATTTAGGATGATGCCTTGTATTGGGTACCTTCTTTTAGGTGGATATCTGGCCTTATGACATTTACAATCGAAATCACCCCTGTTTTCTTAACAGACACGTTTTACCAACTATTGGGTGACAAACAGATGAACGACTTGATCGTATCGTGCAAGAGTCATCTAAAAAAAAATTTGAGCCCAAAAATCTAATGACGTCGGGTAACACCTAAAATTGCGACACCAATTTGGTGGTGCGTAATTAGCTTAAGTTATTATTCTAAGTACATAATGCTTGTTATAGGTAACTCTTTGACAATACGACATCAGTTTGTTTTTAGACCCAAATTTAATGCATGAAAATTTGATGGAAGCTAATAATCAAGGCTCTTATTCGCTATGCCACATGTGAAGCCAAAACTGTGTGATGTCTAAAACGCGCTTTTAACTTATTTTGGATCTCAAACGCGCCTGAAACGCTCTAGTTTCCGCACGTTATATTCACAGTTCATTGAATAACGGCCGGCCAGTATTCACTATGAGCATCTAGACTCGTAACGCGCTCGTTTTGAACTGTCAAAATATCGTGTGGGAAACTCGCGCGTTTCGTGAAGTTTTGAGGTTCAAAATAAGTTTAAAGCGCGTTATGACTTCAAGCGTTTTCGTCATGGAATCTCTTCTGGTATTGAGAATGAGGGCCCAGATGCAAAATCACTCGTGGATAAGTTTCTAACACTTACCTTAGGAATCACTTTCACAAAATCTATTCGTGAAACGCAAGAATGATGAAGATGAAACTTAAGCATCGGGCTACATTAAGCAATTTTACTATAATTAGGTATCACATTGTTCGTATAGTTAGTAAAAATAAAATACCGATTGTATCTTAAGATCCCATTCAAACACACTTCCAGCAATGGCTAAGAGCTATAAGATAGTGTACTACCGGCCAATTTACGAGAACTTGGTGAGTGAGCTGCGGGGCATGTGGCCTCAGGGGACCGTCTCTGATGAGGAGCATGAGATCATCACCACCGCCTCCAGGCATCTGAATTATGTTGTTCAAGGTACTTTATGGATCGGCACTTCAGTTTCAAGGTACTTTATGGTGTGGCACTTCAGTTTCAAGGTACTTTATGGCGCGGCACTTCAGTTTCAAGGTACTTTATGGCACGACATTTCAGTTTCATGGTACTTTATGGCACGACATTTCAGTTTCATGGTACTTTATGGCACGGCGCTTCAGTTTCAAGGTACTTTATGGCAAGAATTAAAATGATAATGGATTGAATAAATATTGGGACCTAAGTATTCGCCGTCACAAATGCCTATACCGATATGTATGTCATGGTATGTAGAATTTGATCAATAACAATTTTCTCACTCGTTTCAAGTAGGTACATGCTTTTCACTTTAGTAATAAAAAGTTATATCCACAAGGAGAGTATTGGAAGCTGAGCCAGCCGGCCGCTTATGAAAATCTCATAAATTTTGCTCTACATGAAATGTAAATTGGATTAGAAAAATACGTCGAGTTTTATACATCGCACTAATATTATAAATGCGAAAGGTTTTTGTATGAGTTTGTTCCCACTTCACGTCAGAACTACTGGACGGAATTTAGTGAAATTTATACACAGATACTTTAGGTCCCGGAATAGAATATAAAGTACTTTTATTCTGTGAAGGTACATAACAATATGTATTAACAAACATACACGCTCACAAACTTTTGCATTTATAGGTTAATGATTTAAAACGCATTATGTTTATTCGGGTCATAACCCTGGTGATGTGATAAAGCGTATGACATAAAAATACAATAGAAACTAACCTGTCTTAAAGTCTTAAAGTCTTTTTCTTTAAGTCTAAAAAAGTTTTATTTTTTTATATTTCTTAGTCTTTTTTTAAAGAAAACAAGGCACGTACTTTTTTACTTTATTTTTGTGGCCTTGAAAATTTCAAAGTTTTCCCCTTTGACAATAAGTTAGTCGTATATCTTTTCCAGGTTACTACTGGTGCAACAACGCCCTCCTAGTCATATTCCTATCGCCCCCCTTTGTGGAGATCCTGAAACAGGCCCTGGGCTATGAAGCCCCTCTGATCCTGCCCTTCTTCTATTGGTTCCCTTTCGATCCCTTCCAGAGGGGGTACTATGAGGTCATTCTGGCTTTTCAGACGTGGCACGGTAAGCTGTTAAAAGCTATTTTTAGCGTTTCATATACGAATAAGGTAGTGGTGTCAGACTTCGTCAGTTCAAATCAATCAAACAACAATCAATCAATTCAGTTTTTTTTTCTTTCTTCTATTTTTTTTAAGTTCTTTGTCTGTGGTGTTTCAATAGAGAGTTTGTCTATCTATCTATCTAATAACCGGGACTGAACACGTTGACTGCTGAACCGGTTTTACATTTAGACACCGTTACGGACCGTGTGTGTTTACCAGCAAAGGCGTGCTGTCTGTGTGAGCTGCATTGTAGTAGCGTCGCGTTAAACTTACATGTCTGTGTTTCGCCACAGAGCTGGCACGTAAGCTGCGCTAACACAACAGGTGTGTTTTTCCGGACCCGCGTAAATTTATTAAATAAAAAACACAACGTCCTTGTTTTCAGCACTGAACGTGTTAACGTGCCTTCCTAACTACGGACCGATGGGAATTCACAAATAACTTATGAAAAATCAACTGCGTTGAAAGCCGCCATTTAAAAAAGTATATTTTTCAGGTCTAATTACTATATGGTTCATGTTGTGTGGCGACCTCCTGTTCTGCATATTCCTAAGTCACATCACTACGCAGTTCGACCTCCTCGCTGTGAGGATCAAGAGGCTGGTGTATGTGCCCGTCGACAAGCAGCTGGTGGAAGGCTACCCGCTGGGTAAGTTGTTAATTAAGTAAATAATTTCTTGTTATAAGCTCCAGTGGTTTCAGCTCAGCTTCGGTAAATCAATCTGATATAACATGTATCTTTTTATAAATTATCTAAATATGAATGCGGCGGACGCTGATAGCAATTACCATTTTTATTAAGTATGGCTTATTTTGTTACTGTTCCAGCTACATACAGCCGGGAATATATCCAATATGAGAAAAGAACCGTTGAAGTGTTCAATGACAATCAGTGGGAAGAAAAGCACCGAAAAGATATAGCAGAAATTATTTTACGTCATCGCGCTTTAATCAGGTTACCAATGTCTTTAAATTATTTCTTAATATCTTTATCAATTTACATGGTTGGATATTATTTAGTTATCCACCAATCCGGACCGGGCCACTTTGTTGGATTATGGCCTAACCCTCCTCACTGGCCACAATGAGCACACGACTGAACTAAAACTTCTTAAACTCTTTTTTTTTACTCAACTTTTTGCTGCTCAAATTCCACTCGCCTCGCTCTATCACACTTTTCGTAACGCATTCACCAGCTTACTCCCCAAGTCAAACGTACGTAAAAAAGTTTAACTTCAAAAATCTCGAATTACAGATTGTCCGAGGATGTTGAAAACCTCTTCAGCTTCGCGTTGCTCGTCAATTTCTTCAACAGTTCAATCATCATTTGCTTCTGTGGTTTCTGCTGTGTGGTGAGTATTTAGAAAAATAATAATTATTCTACACAATCTATCTAAAAATATATGTGTAGATGTTTCCTATGGACTCCAAAACGATTTTGATGAATCTTTGGTAGCGTCAACAAGTCATCAGAGAACACTCTCTTACTTTATATGGCATTGTATTGCAACCCATGCCGGATACATCTAGACTTTTGTAAAAAAGGTATTGGTCAAAATGAGGCTGAACACCATCAATCTTCTTCGGCCCTCTGAGGAGTTCCGCAGTCTACCTTCCGTCTCTGACCTTACGAAAGGTGTTATATTTTCAGATAGTGGAAAAGTGGAATGAGATGGTGTATAAATCGTTTTTGACCACCGCCCTGTCGCAGACTTGGCTGCTTTGCTGGTACGGACAGAGACTATTGGAATCAGTAAGGCCTTTTTTAATTTATTTCTCTAGAAACAATAGCTACATGCACCAATTGGGCAGAGCCAAAACATTAAAAAAAAAAGGTACATGCGCTGTCGCAGGGCGCAGCTAGCTACTCACACCATCACATCAATCCACGTCCGTCCACTGCTCAGTTCAGGTCTCACCTCAATTTCGTGAGGAGGATTAGGACCTCACCCATAATTTGCCACGGGGTTCCGGTCCGGCTTAGTGGATACTACTCTGAAAGGATTCTCCAGCACGTGGAGATGATTCTCCCACAATTTTTTCCTTTAGCAAAATCTTAGTGATAATTATAAACATATGTTTTTAAAAGAAACACATTAGTAAGTGCCCGTAGTGGGAGTCCAGCTTGCAACCCTCTACTAACTACATCGCTTTATATAAATAAAATAAGTTTATCTCAATCCCCAGAGCGAAGGAGTCTCAGATGCCCTCTACAACAGCGGATGGTACAAGGCATCTAACAAAATCAAAAGCACAATCCTTATCATGTTACACAGGTGAGAAACATTTTTTTTTTGTTATATAGTCTTCGCCAATTTGTACATTTATTTTGGCCGCGGTCAAATGTTGAGCATGCTTGCCTAGAAATTACTTATTCAGTCTTGACTTGAAGACTTCCAGATTATAGTTTTCGGGAAACAAAGACGCTGGTAAGGCGTTCCATTCCTTCGCTGGCGTTCTTCGTTTAAGCCAGTGTCAAGTATTCTGTGAGGACCATGGTCCCACAAACACCTACACTCCGAGCAAATACTTGTGGTCCCTGAATCAATGGTCCTATGGTGGTCTTAATAGATACAAAAAGCGGTACCCTTCCACTTAAAAGTCTTAACTAAGGATCAAACGAAATGAGCTCAAAATGGCGGCGCTTCCCCCTCCGCCGCGCGCAATGCGTCCCCCCGTCCACTCAACGTAACGATTTCATTGATTCGTCAACTATCAGATAGTGTAATTAAATGTAAGATGTACATGATAGATATGTAGAGCTACAATAGCAAACTGTAACCCCCGATTTTATTCTTATTAGTTTTCTGACTCCCTCCCACTAAGGAAGCAAATTAAAAAAACGTATTCAATTCAAAAAACGAAAATTGAAGAAGAGAGGAAGGAAGAGGGGTCCAGGGGGGTCTTGGGTTTGTAGAGTGGGTCTGAGGCTGTGGTGGTTCTCTTGAAATAATACACTTTTACATTATACTATGTATGTTTGTATGTATGTATGTATGTGTGTGTATGTTTTCTTTGTTTCCAGGTCTCAAAAGGAGGTTCACGTGACCACATATGGATTTTCTGTTATTTCCTTAGCAAGTTACACCACGGTAAGGACCTTATTACTGAGTGCCGCCTCCTTAAATAGAAACCTACCCTCCGGGGAGATGAGCAATAAAATTATATATGGCAAGCTAATTTATTACTATGAAATAGAGCTTTTGAGCAATGCTTGATTTGTTATTAAGTAGATATTGAAAGTTACTTGACGCGAAACTATCTTAAAATTGGCTTACATTATTCTAGTCTTTAGTTATCTTCGAGATCAGCCTATACTGGTCCATTGCTGGACGTAGGCCTCTCCTAGAGAACGCCACTGAGCCCGATCTTAGGCTCTCCTCATCCAGTCTTTTAAAAGACAACGAACAACTTCAACAAGTCAAACTTTCAAGTCTTTGTAACAGTTTTTGTCATCACTCCATTTTTGCCTACAACTTTTTAGTAGTGATTTAGTTCACCTAGAAAGGCTAGTGCCTTAATACGCAAAATCATAATAAAGTAGGTAGCGTTTACACGTTTCTACTAACTCACTCTACTAAAGACTAGAATCATGTAAACCAGCCTTTATTGCCACGTTTTTCATCGCGGTAGATTGAGATTCTACGTAGTAGAGACTCGTAGCCGTAGAACTCTCTACAAAAATACTACGAATTTCGTAGAGCCCTCTACGCCATGTCATTAATTACGTTGGCGGGAACACATTGACATGTCGACATGTTTTTTTTTATTAGCTTAATCCATCTTACGCATTAAGATCTTATATGAAAAAAATTACAGCTCCAAATATACATAACTTTTGGAGCAGTCGACTTTGGTCCTTTTGACGTCTTCCGTTTTAACGTCTTTTACTTGACAAAACCTGATGTCAAATTAACAATTCACATGTTTATGTGAACGAACATTGATATTTTGTTATATCAACCTACACTCAGTAACCAAAATAATATTCGTAAATCTAATTTACCGATTTACCACAAAAAAGAAAACCTTAAAACGTCCACCCAGAAAATTTGCTATTTTAGACATGTCAAGTTATTCCCGTCAGCAACGGAATTAATCTAAAAAATCTCTTTTCAGATTATAAAAACATCGTGGTCATATTTCACGTTGCTGTTGAACATTTATAAACAATAGAGCCACGGATGGCAACACAAAGGGAAGTCATTAGACTCCCCTCTCTTCTTTATAATGGATCACTTCTATATATTATGATAGTGAAGATTATATATTTATATTTTGCACTGTAGTTCTTTATTTGAATACATTATTAGTTAGTAACTTGGCATTTTCATTTATAAAATATTTCGGTGATATGTGATCCACCAATCCGTGGTGGATTATGGCCTAATCCTCTTTCCGAAAGTTAGGGGAGACCCTCCAAGTCAATAAGAGTTGATGATGATAATAATGAAATAAAAAATTTATTTAAATGTATTTAATAGTAATATAGATAGATAGATAGATAGATAGATAAACTCTTTATTGAAACACCACAGAACAAAGAAAACTTAACTAGAACAAAACAAATTTTACAATTAGTGTCACAATGGGCGGTCTTATCGCTCAGAGCGATCTCTTCCAGACAACCATGCACGGAGAGGAGTAAATAGGACATCGGACGGTGGCTTTCCTTATATATAATGAATTTTATTATATATATTATTATATTATATTATTTTATATTATATATATATTACTATATTATATTATTTTATATTTTATTATATTACATTCATGTTGTTTTTGTATTAAGCTGTATTACTTTCCATTATTGTTTATTATTATTATTTTTAATTTTTTTTTTCTTGATGAGACATTTTTGATGCACGCCTACACCGTCTCTCCTTCACTATGGGTGGTTGACTGGTAGAAAATGCTCTTAGCGTTAAGTCCGCCATTTGTACTAGTTAGTTAATCTGTGCAATAAAGTATTAAATAAATAAATAAATAAATACTGGTAATTTAATATTTTTATTTAATAATATTCTTTTGAAAATTCTCTTATCTAAGGTTTATAAACCTTTTCCCGAAGCAAATATTATTTTAATAAAACGTATCGCTTAACACAGAAGAGTCATTATTTATTCAAAATTTAATTTTATAGTACGGAAAATGGTGGATTTTTCTGTCTACGATGTGTAATTTCCACAGCAATCAAAACATACACTAATAATTATTTCTAAGAACAGATGGTTTGAAAGGGTTGAGGGGAAATGTTTTTCATATAGGGGATGGTATTTTTTTAAATATAAGGTAGATTTTGTACATATTAGGTAGGTCTGTGACTTTCCAAACGGATAGTTGATTCTGTCAAGTTTTAGATTATATGTGTTAATTGTAATTATAATTATAATTAAGCCTCGATAGCTTATGGCCATCGTCGCCAAATAAGTGCAATGGCGTCACTGCCAAAAGTAATTACTTAATAATTCAAGTAATAAATAAATAGATAGATAACTCTATATTAAAATAAATCAAAAACGAACATAGCTAAGTAATAGGTACAATGGGCGGTCTTATCGCTTAAAGCAATCTCCACTAGACAATCTAAACTAGTAACTACCTGTATTTTATTTAGTACCTATCGTAATTGTAAATTAAAAATCACATTTGTTCAACAATATCTAATATTAGGTGAATTTAAGCATTGTTTCAACTAAAATATTGTGTTTCGGCGAAGGAAAACATCGTGAGGAAACCCACATACCTACCCGAGAATTATTTCGGAGGTAGGTATGTGATCCACCAATCCGGATCTGGCCCCCGTGTTAAATTATGGCCGAATCCTCCTCACGAAAGTGAGGGGAGACCCGTGCCCAGCAGTGGGACGTTATGGGTTGTTGATGATGATTGTGTTTCAACTAAGGTACAGTATTCATATTATTATATATACACTAATTATATGGCACCATAACCTTATGTACTTAAACACCCCTGTTTTTGTTATTAACAAAAGCTATCTTATATTAAGAAAAAAAAAGAATGTTACTACCTTAAGAGTTGCTACCTTAAGAATCCTTCGTTATATTTTGAGTAGGAAATTAACACTGAAATCTACCAATAGTCGTAATTTATACTTTCCTTCCGATTAGAATTAATACGCACAACAAGCTCGAATATTAATTAGTAATGGCAGGGACTGATATAAGCGCTTACAATCAAATATAATTAATCAAAAGAAAAGACAAACGACTTACTTATTAACAAGGTATTATTGTATCCACAGTTGCGTTCCCGGTTACTTGTCTCATATCTATTTGCTGAAAACAGAGTGGACTATGTATAAAGCAGCTCATAATTCAGTTTATAAGTAATTTTCTTTATTGCAAACAAACAATTAAAGCGAGAAAAGGTCTCTACGAATTGTCACAAAGTCACAAACATACTATTACGTGAGTGACACCTGTCACTGCTATATGCAATTAACGGCTATTAGAGAAAAACACAGGTTACCCAACTGTATTGCATTAAAATTATAGCTAAGGAAAAAAAGTGAGACATTATTCCTTTGATTTTTGCGTCAATATGACGTCTTTTTTAAAGCGCATATTACTTAGAAATCCTGGAAAAACAGATGAGGTGATTATATCTATATATATATATAAATGTTATGTTGGTTTGTGTACGCTTCAAAAACTCAAAAAGTTCTGCACCGATCGAGCTGAAATTTTAGCATGATCCGCATCAAGGATTGTTTTTATCTATTTTTTTCATTAGTGACATATCAGCGAATGTGCGAATGTGCCACAGCGAAGCGTGGCAGGGTACAGCTAGTTTTATATATTTTATTTACTATGGTAACATTAAATTTTAAAAGGTTTCATTGTATCTTTTTTGTGTATTTCATTTAAGACCTACGAGTGCAGTCGAAGTGGTTATGACAGTACATTTTCCATACCTAAGAGGATTATGAGGAGGGTGACCATGAGAATGACCCACAATTTGTCGCCAACTGCCAGGTATGCTTTTTATAATAACGAAACATAACATAACATAACATAACTAACTTTAGAGCATAACTATTGTCGTTTTTCCATTCGTTTTCCTCGCGAAACCCAACGAGACCGACCGAGGCGAGACGCGATACAGCGAGACGAGAGCACCATGTACATTTTTGCTCTCGGCCTGTCTCGGGGTGTGTCGGCGAGTGTGTACAGCCGGCATTTAATATAGTTTGATTTTGTTTGGGTTTTTTTTTTTTAATTTTAAGTACAGTTCCGAATTGAATACTAATATGTGTGATTCTTTGAAGGGTGTTAACAGACCGACGCATCGTGCTTGATGGGGGTGCTACCGTGTTGATTAGTAACGGTAATAACTCTTAATTATCAAAAAACTGACTTTGAATGGATTTACTAATAAACACCACAGAAAAGTCACAGGAAAGCAAGCAGTTGACTTGGATGACATATTTTTCTAGTTATTTTGATTTGAAAACCAAACTCCTAATACAATTTTGATGAAATTTCTATTGGACCAACCTGAAAATATATCCTTTCCATATATCTAAATCGGTTGATTAATTAAGGAGTTCTGCAATAACAAACATGAAAAATAATAAAACCGAATAGAGAACTTTTTCTTTTGTTAGTTTTAATTATTATACAGAACTTAAGAAACTAAGGCACTAGCTGGAGGCACTTGCCGGTTCAAAAGAAGAATCTAATCAAAGTTCAAGATTCAGTTCTCCTTTCTAAAGTTATACAAATTATAAGAAGCTTACGTTGAAAATTCCAGTGCTTCTAGAAACTGAAAAAAAAAAAAGTCTCTACAAACTAAGGAAGTGTACACTAATAAATATACAAAAATCAATATTTTTTATTAGGTAACATAATATCTACATACAATACTTTATTGTTAGAACGCTAAGTGAGTTTTCGGCAACAAAGCATATTTTATTTATGGTAAACCATTTACTAAATCTCTTCGTCGTATTTAGTGTTATCCTGGCGGTCAGTACTGACGTCGGTCGTCGGTGTAACCCGCGCGGACGCGGTCAGTGCGTGGCTATTGCACGCACGGTTTTCATAGCTATAGGCTCCTGAAGACCTACGTCAGCATTGACCATCATGATAAGACTAAATACGACCTTACAGCAAGTACTGGGACTGGTTCTATTGGTTCGAGTTCGCGAATATGCTTTTTGGCTTGACGGTGGAGCTGATAAGTATGGCGCAGACGGCGCAAGGAGGCTCCTTCCTGGATGCTATTAAGATATTCCGCATGTTGCCGTGCAGTGGGATGGTGGTGTTGGGTAAGTGGCCATATCGCTCGTTTGCGACGAACGTGCTCTTTCCTCAACGTGTTGAACGTGAGATAACACGTTCTTGACGCAAATGTGTGATATTCTAGCGATAATATCAAATCATGAAAGTTAACAACCCTTTTGTTTTATTATGTAAACAGGGTCACTTTAGACCACTATCTTACAGTAGGCAAAACACGGTCTACGATGGTTTAAGCTTACCTAGAAGTAACCTTTTCACTCGCCGCTTGAAGGCTCGCAGGTTGTAACTGTCGGGAACACTGTCACTGGACTGAGAATACCTCTAAGTGCAACTTTGTACTCGCAGGATTGGCGAAATCCTTCATGATAGTATATCACCGGCCGGTGTTCGAGAACTTAGTTAACGAAGTAGGAGACATGTGTCCGGTTGGAAAGATCAGCAATGAAGAACGGAACATTATTCGTAGAGCAAGGAAGCAGCTCATTTTTGTTATGACAGGTGGGTAAATTAGGGTTAAAAAATATCCTGTTAAAAAGTAACGAGATGGGCTTAACGTTCAATAACAGCTGCAGTGCTACCTAGAAACTCCAAAACACTAAACTCAAATAATTTATGCAAGTTGCTCACCTGATGGTAAGCGCTACGCCTGCACGTAACATTTACAGTGCCACCCAGAACTTTGCATTGCATAATCTTGCGCGGCACTACACTGTGCTCGTCACCCTGAGACATCAACTCTAAAGTGTCATATGCCCAACAATTTCTCTGGAAACAGTGCCCTTCAAACCGGAACACAGTATAGTTGGAAAAATAATCTTTCATTCTTTTTTTACACTACTGCTATCTGGCAAAGGTATGGTACTTCCCCAGAGGCCTATCACCACAAACTGTTTAACTTCTGTTTTTGCCTTTTAGGATACAACTGGTGCAACAGCGCACTGCTCGTCAGCTTCCTCTCGCCCCCTATAATCGAATCTTTCAAGCGCGCGCTGGGATACGAAAACCAGATGATTCTCCACTTCTTCTACTGGTTGCCTTTTGACCCGTTTCAGCCCGTGTATATTGACATCATGCTGGCTATTCAGACTTGGCAGGGTAAGAGTCAAATCGGAGGAGGGAGTTCTCAAAAATATTTGGTTTTCACCTGGCTGGAATTTTAAATTGTCGTAGCTTTGTTTTCCGATTTAGGGCAAAGTAACTCTTAGGATAGTTGAAAGGACGCTAGCTATATCGAGGCCGATATCCTTCACAATTCTAAAGATAGGTGGAGAATTTCAATTTAAGTTTGTAATTGAATTTTCTTATTAACATGTGTATACGAACAAACGGAATTTTTTGAGAACTACCCGAAGATGTTTGGTGGGACAACGAATTCATTTTTTACGCCCTTTTTTGGTAGTGTGTGGTGTAAGGGGGTCATGAGCCAACTGTGAAGCGTGAGTTTGGGTTCGATTCCTGCACAGGCCAAAGATTTGTGTTACCCACAATCCCACAATAATTGCTTTGAGTCTGTAGGACCATGGTCCTCGTGGTTCCTGATTCCCTAGATTCAGGGAATCTTATTTAGGGGCCAGGATCTATGTATGTGATCGTGATGCGTTATTATTATTATTTACTACAAGTTGAGGATATCCATAAGCGGCTGTGAGCACTTAGCATCAACCGCACCGAAAAGTATTTAAAAAAAATTATATCATTAAAAAAAGTTTTTTTTTAAACATTTATGCCAGAATTTTAATTGAAAAGAAACGATTACGTTACCAGGAAAAAACGGAACAAACTAGCGACAGTAGAACGACGAAGAGGAATCGTTGTTTGGCTACTTTACACGACATGACAATTCCATAATATATAAAACATCATAGAGGGAAAAGTAGAAGGGAATAGGAGAAGGGGCAGACCTAGAAACACATTCACAGATCAGATAAAGGAGAAGGCAAATGTCATTTCGTTTATGAAATGAACAACATTAGCTGAAGATAGAGAACGCTAGAGATTACTGCACCGACAAGAGCAAGGCTCTTAAATAAGAAGACAAATTCAATCTAATTATTATCATGATTATTATTCAGCCATAGTGGTCCCACTGCAGGGCAAAGGCCTCCCTACCCACCATCCATTCCTCTCGGCTCAAAAACATCTGCAGCCAGCCCTTGCAGAAGACGTCCAGCTCGTCCCGCCATCTTCTGGGCCTGGCGTCGTATAAACAAATAAAAATATTTTTTTCAAAATAATACTATAATTATATTCTTCCAGCGCTTGTCGTAATCTGGTGCAACCTGTGTGGTGACCTTCTGTTCTGCGCCTTCCTGAGTCACCTCACCACTCAGTTCGACCTTCTCTCTTATAGGATACAAAGTCTTTTTTGTGTTCCTATTGACAAGCAGTTGATTGAGTCTTATCCACTCAGTAAGTACCCTAGGTGTAAATTATCCTTGTAGTATCCACTCGATAAGTACCTTTACACGTAAAAACATCCTTGTAGAATGTACTCACTAAGTACCCCTAGGTGTAAATTATCCTTGTAGAATCCACTCGATAAGTACCTTTACACGTAAAACATCCTTGTAGCATCTACTCACTAAGTACCCCTAGATGTAAATTATCCTTGTAGTATCCACTCAATAAGTACCTTTACACGTAAAACATCCTTGTAGCATCTACTCACTATACTTAGTGAGATAAATAGATGTAAATTATTCTTATATTCTTTATTGTACACAAAAAAAAAGCATATTTACAGAAAAAAATATTTTATTCTTGTAGTATCCACTCAGTAAGTAGGTAAGTACTTTCAGATGTAAAAAAAAGTATGCTCGCCAAGTTTACTCTGAAGTGCTAACTATTTTGCAGGCGCATTTGACAAACAACATAAAGCGCTCAACGAGGAGGGAAATTTGAACAATTTCAGTAACGTCGACTGGGAAAAGAAACACCAAAAAGATGTAACCGAAATTATTCTCAGACACAGAGCTTTAATCAGGTAAATAATATCACTTAGTTTATTCCAGACCTAACTAAAAGGTTTTAAATTAATTCTCTTTACCGAAGCTTCTGACTTTACATTTCTCATTATTTATTCTCTCACTATTTAATACCTACTTATTTGTTTAACCAATTAATTATAATAGTTGGTTTAGCAATAAAACTAAGTTGTTTTTTTCCTAGTTGTTCTATTAATTAATTATATTTAGTAGTAGAACTAACGCGTCTTCTAATAGTTAAATAATTAGTTCATAATACAACTTACATGGTATTTACAACTTATTCTACCAACAAAATTGGTTCACCATAGAACTAAATTAAAGATGAAATTATCGTTATAATTTATTTCCTACTTTTAAATTTTTTTTTTATCATAATTACGTTGTTAACTTCTCCTATAAAGTTACTACTGTGGAGTTTATGTCCTCTCTACCCTGAAGTATCGATATATATTTTTTTTTAGATTATGTGGAGACGTGGAGAAAATGTTCACATTCGCTCTTCTCGTTAATTTCATCAACAGTTCGATCATAATTTGCTTCTGTGGATTCTGCTGTGTCGTAAGTTTTTTATTTTATTTAAAAGTGGCGGTTCTGAATTAAATATAACAAAATTTGACAATTTAAAATTTTGAAAAATCCGTTTTCCTAAACTCGTCTAATTTTAGTTCAGTCCTGTCAAATGATTTGTTGTCACTTTACAAACTCATGAAAACGACAGTGGTGTCTATAATTTAGAGCTGTCAAATTAAGTTTCAGTTTAGTTTTGCCGACAGAGTTGGTTGGTACCAACGAAAGACGAAGAATTAAGCATGCCATGCCATGCATAAAAATTTTTTCTAAAATTAAATTTTTATTTCAGTTGGTAGAGAAATGGAATGAAATAGCGTACAAATCTTTTTTGCTCACTGCGCTATCTCAGACTTACCTGATATGCTGGTACGGACAGAAACTTCTTGATTCTGTAAGTGGTACTTAAATTTTATGTCCTTACTCTTTTCTAACACGTTGATAAATTGTTTTTGACACTTTTGCTAATCTTCACGCAACGTGTGTGTTTAGACGATACTCAATCAGCTGTACGGGCGCACACAATTGTTGTGATGAAACTGTCAATACAGCGACGCGGGTTCGCACGCCAGCCGTGTTTTCGCTTGCAGTAAAATTAAAAAAAAAAACACAAACGTTTGTTTGCAGCAGTCAACGTGCTATTAGAAAGATTTGTTTCATACTGGTGTTGTTTTTCAACGCTTGAGTGTTGTGTTGTTCATATTTTTAGTACCTACCTAGCGACAATAAAATTCATCACGTGGTCTCTATTACAGAGTAAGGGGGTTTCTCATGCTCTTTACAACAGCGGTTGGTACACTGCGTCTCGGAAAATCAAGAGTTCAATTATTATTATGCTTCACAGGTTAGTTTATTATTAAACGAAAACTCAAAACTCAAATCATTTATTGTAATTTGCAAGTAACCCATAATACACATAATACTTTTACAAGTTTCATAGAATATGATAAATTATATTAATGAGTAGGTAAGATTTATTAGTTTGAGTTTGAAAAAGGCAGTTAGCCTGACTAGCTGAATTTCGCACGGAAAAATAAACTTAAATTCGTCAAAAAGGATTTACTGTACTTTGTACCTACTCACCATACTACATTGTTTTAGGGCACAGAAGGAGGTGTGTATCACTACCTATGGCTTCTCTATCGTATCTTTAGAGAGTTACACAAAGGTAAAGACTGTACTAACTTGTTTTTAAATTTTAATAAGTAACGAGCGAGCAAGTCGTTCACCTGATGGTGAGCTACAGTGCCACCCAGAATCTGTTGCGGCACTGCACTGCGCTCGTCACCCTTACAAACCGATTCTAAAATCTCATAGGCCCAGTAATTCCGCTGAAAACCTAATTCCGTAAAAAGGGACGGAAGTGTGTAACAGAAAGCCGAGGAATATTTGATTTGACCAATGAGCGCGCGAGATGGCAAATGTTACACATCCGTTTTATATTTTTGACGTTGAGATACTGTCTCCACTACCATAAAACCTACTCAGTTATGCTCTACTCCTGTATTATAGACCTCCTTTACATAAAGAGTAGTAATTACATAATAGATAATTAATAAAGGTGGGATGTGTTACTGACGATACTTCTTTATTTACAGATTATCAAAACAGCGTGGTCGTATTTTACTTTACTCTTAAATATTTACAAACAGTAGAATGGAAAGTATTTTTCACAGATTCGCAGTACTTCACAGTAGTAGAGGTACGATCAACGAATTGTACCTAATTTATGTAATATTCTATAGAATCTTCAATAGATCTGTGAGCACCATGCTTTCAATTTTACTAGCAGGATTATAAAATAACGTACCTATTAGAGAAAAAAGCTAAAATTATATCCAATTATGCATTACCCAAGTGTTTGTTTTAATTATATTTGTTTATTAAATTATTAATCTTATGTAGAAAATACTTTATTGTACACCAGTTCAGAAATACACAAGGTACATAAAGAATAGAACTTATTGGAATAAATATAGTACAATGGGAGGACTTATCCCTAAACAAGTCAACCGTTGGATGGAAAGAAGCAATGGAGGTGGAATGACTGGAGCAATATAGCCTTAGCTTTATTGGTAACACAGATTTTACATACCCTCTATGATTAGTATGTACCTCCTACTTAGTTTACCTTCTTATTGATAGGGTGGACTAGTGGCTATAGTAATTAATTAAAACCAATAATACTTGAAAAAACATTATTTTAGTATAAGAGAAAATATATTCAACAATTCAATGACACCGCACATCAAAAGATAAAAGAACAAACTTAATTCAAATTCAAATGCAGTGCATCATAGACAATTATAAGTGGACAGCATCACGACCTTCCAACACCTTCTCCTGATGTTCACTCATGTTGCCAAAACACGTTTCTCTAAATGCATTAATCTTGCACAGTGTCTTTCAAATTTTACTTTTGACAATGGTTTTGTCATTACGTCAGCTAACTGGATTTCTGTGGGACAGTAGCTAATATTTATTAATCCATGCACGAAGTGTTCATGGATAAAATGGTACCGCACGTCTATGTGCTTCGACCTTTTGTTGAAAGATCCAGACTTCACAAGCTGAATCGAACTTTGATTATCAACATGCAAATTTATTTTCATGTCCAAACCGGTTATTTCTTCTAATAGAGATTTGAGATACAATGCCTCTTTGCAACAGTCTGCTGCGGCTATATACTCAGCTTCAGTCGATGATAACGCTACTATAGGCTGCCTCTTGGATGCCCATGATATTGGTCCATCGGCTATCATTAGCACGGAGCCAGAAGTGCTTCTTCGCGTCAATGGGTCTCCAGCATAATCCGAGTCACTGTAAGCATCGATTTTCTCTATCGGTTTATTTCGTTTGAACAAAATGCCTTTCTCTTTGGTTCCCACTAAATATTTGAAAATTTTCTTGATTTTTGTGACGTCTTCTCTAGTGGGGTTTTCAACCTTCCTGCTAACTAGATTGACCGCTTGTGCGATATCTGGTCTGGTTCTGGTAGACAGATACAGTAAACTTCCAACTGCTTCCCTATAGGGATATTCCTTCTCCTGGACAGTTTCCTGTATCGACTTTGAATCGCTACTTGCGGGCGTGTCACAAGGTTTGGCATTTTTCATATTGTATTTTTCCAGTATGTCATTTATGTAGGATCTCTGAGTAAGAATTATTCCTTCTTTTGAGTTTTTTATTTCCATACCCAGATAAGTACTTGGATTTTCATTCTTTTTCATTTCAAATTTGGTTTCAAGTTTCTTCAAAATAACTTCAATCTTTTTCTTGTCTTTTCCTATGACAAGTCCGTCATCAACGAATAGTCCGATTATTATTGACTTATCTTCGTTTATGAAAACGCATCGATCCATTTTGATTGTCTTGAATCCCAAATCAAACATCGCTTGGTTAAAAGTTTTGTTCCATGTAAATGGAGCTTGTTTTAATCCGTACAACGATTTTTTTAATCGACAAACTACTTCAGTAGTATTGCAGTCAGTCTCATAGCCAACAGGTAATTTCATATAAACTTCATCTGTTAACTCTCCGTATAAGAAAGCTGTCTTGACGTCAAATGTCATGAAGCAGTAAGATTTAGATGCGGCAATTGCTAATAAAGTTTTTAATGCAGATTGACTTACTACTGGGCTATAAATGTCTTCGAAATCCAGGTTTCCTTTCTGCTCGCATCCACGTACGACTAATCTAGCTTTGTACGTACCGTCATCTTTAATCCGAAATACCCATTTGTTTGACAGTATTTTGTGTCCTTTGGCTTCTGACTTGTCAACTAATACCCAGGTGATATTTTTCTGTAATGAATCCATTTCTGATTGTATCGCCTTCTCCCAATTTCGTTTGTCGGTGCCAGTCACAGCTTCTTTGTATGTGAGTAAAGAGCAGTCATAGTCGTCATTATTTTCTGATGTAAACATGGTCACGCAGCGACTTAACTCATAATCTTTAGTCCACGCTGGTGGTCTCACGTCTCTTTGTGGTCTTCCACTTGAGGGAGATGGTTCATCAACAGGATCTTGACTAGAGCTGGAATAAAGGGGGTTAGGTTCCTGAGAAGGTAAGTTCTCATTAATTTTGTTTCTTTTTTCTGGAATTTCAATTTCAATTTGTTCTGTTTCAGGTTCTGGAGTAAAATCTTCGCGTTTCTCAGCAGGGTTATCGCCATAATGCATCTTTTCGATTACTTTTACATCTCTGCTGATAACAACATCATTCCTTTCGGGTATATAGATTCTAAAACCTTTTGTATATTCCGCATATCCCAAGAATACTCCTTCTGTGGCTTTGGCTGTGAATTTTCCTCTTCGGTTTTTGTTCATCACAAACGCTCTATTTCCGAATACGTGTAGGTGATTTCCTGATGGTGTTCGTTGTACCCATTTCTCATATGGGGAATTGCCTTTGAGAGCTCTTGCTGGGCTTCTATTTATCAAATAGTTTGCAGTGTTTACTGCTTCTGCCCAAAATTTTGCAGGAATATTGGCATCTAGCATTAGACATCTGGCTTTATCCAACAGCGACCGATTTTTTCTTTCACTCATACCATTTTGCTGTGGGGTATAAGGTGCAGATAGTCTTCGGCTTATACCATTATCTTTGAGGAATTTGTCAAACGCTTTAGACCTGTATTCGCCTCCATTATCAGATTGTAGATTTTGAATTTTCTTCTTATGAAACAGTTCAACATAGTTTTTATATTCCTTGAATTTATCGATTACTTCGCTCTTTTCTTTTAAGAAATATACACAGCAGTATCTTGTATAATCGTCAATAAATGTTACGAAATACTTTGATCCGGCCATTGATTCATTCTCAAATGGGCCACACACGTCACTGTGAATTATCTGGAGCACTTCGGTAGAGATTATTTGTCCATGGCTTTGGAATGGTAGAGTGGAAAATTTTCCTTTGATACAAGTCTCACAGGTACCCAAAGTTTTTTCTTTAAAGTTGAGTCCTCGCATCATTTTATTTTTAACCATTTCTTTTAGGTCTCTTTCATTGACGTGACCTAATTTCTTGTGCCATTTCATAATTTCGCTTTCATCACTAGGCGTGAAGTTTGCTGTCTCTTCCGGTTTATCAAATTCAAGATAGTATAATCCATTTCTTCTGTTAGCTTTTAATACAGTTTTCCCGCCTTTTGTGACACTGGCTTGTTCCTTTTCAAATAGAACCTTATAGCCATGATCCGTAATTTTGCTTGCAGAAATTAGATTATTCGACAAATCAGGTACATATAATGTGTCAGAAAGACTAATTTTATAGCGTCGATCCTTTGTATAAAGTTCGGCTTTTCCTTTCCCTTTAACTTCGGTCGTATGCTTTTCTGAAGCTAGCTTTAGAGTGTCAGTCGCGGGAATTAAATCATGGAGTATACTTTTATCACCCGTCATATGTGACGTACAGCCACTGTCAAGACACCATAAATTGCCTTTGCATTTCGACACTCCTGTTGTTAAACAGATGTTGTATGTCTTTTCTTGACCTTTAGTTTTATTGGGATTATTGGCTCTCTTCTTTGACCAACAAGCTTCAGTGGAATGCCCTTTCTTATTGCAATCCTTGCAAAATTGTACCTTTTTCTTCGTCTTTGTGTAGAAAGCTTCTGAAGTCTGAGGTTCACTCGCTTCGGTTTGCCTTCTTGCTTCGTATTCTTCTACGATTTTTATTTTTAAAGTGTCAGGACTTGGCAGAGCATCTCTCGACTCAATTGCCGTTCGGAAGCTATCGAAATTTGTAGGTAAACTGTACAACATCATTATGCTTAATAACTCTGGATGAATTTTGACATCCATGTCTTCTAATTTACCTACTACATCCATAAAATTACTGAGATGGTCTCTCACATCTTCTTGTGGAGTCATTTTCTTCAATACTAGTTGCTTTAATAGCGTAGCCTTTCTTGCCGGCCCTGAACTTTGATGTACAGACTTTAGTTTATCCCATACCTCCTTGGATGTATTACATCCTTTAATTTGTTTAAGTTCTGGTGGAGATATAAGTAAAAGTAGCTCTGACCTTGCCTTTAAGTCTTCCTTTAGGAACGCACTCTTTTCTTCGGCAGTAGCAGTTGCCGCTAACGTTTTTCCACCACTAGCGTATTCCCACAAATCGTATCTTATGAGAATCGCCTGTGCTTGTAAGCACCAGGTATCATAATTTGATTTTGTCAACGGTTCTATGCTTCTGATACTCGAGCTCATCTTAAAATTTTTATTTTCTCATTTACTTACTATTTTAAATATGCTTCTTCCATTTTACCACTAGATATTCATATAACCACGCTCTGCTACCACTGATAGGGTGGACTAGTGGCTATAGTAATTAATTAAAACCAATAATACTTGAAAAAACATTATTTTAGTATAAGAGAAAATATATTCAACAATTCAATGACACCGCACATCAAAAGATAAAAGAACAAACTTAATTCAAATTCAAATGCAGTGCATCATAGACAATTATAAGTGGACAGCATCACGACCTTCCAACACTTATCTCATTTTGTGATTTCATAAGGTTACACTACAACCGGAAGTTGAATTTAAATTATTTTGGTTGGTATAACCAACATCTGCAAAGGGCGTAGTGGTGGTAGCACTGAAATCTGACAGTTGATTTATTTTATTTGACACTGTCTGTCCGGTCTGAGTTCGGCTGACTGGCTGACAGTTGTTTTGTTTGTGTTTTGCATTGCGGTGTTGTGTCGGTAAAAAAACTAAAATGTCTAACAAAAAGAACAAGGAAGTGCAGAATCACGGCAGTGAAAGTGAAGAGGAGCAAGACTCTGGCAGTGAGCAGGATTCCGATGTAGATTCCGAAGGAAACTACGTCGGAGAAAAGGTAAGATAGGCGCATAATTCTAACCTACAAACACATGGTTCGCATCAATTCGCAATACGTTTTTCCTCATAATTACTGATATTTCCTGTTTAACTATACAATACACTCTACACTATCAAATCACTGTATAAACTGTAGCGATTACCATATAGAGCGATATTGATTACGAGTGTAAATACTTGATCGACACTGCTGTTTATTTAAAATCAGCAATGAGTCTTTTCTTTTCTGTAATATTACTCTACGATACAAGATAATTAATATAAATAATGAAATAGTAATTGTCAATGTATTTTCAAACAATATTTTACTCTAAAACTGTGGTATAGGTGATTTCTTAATGAATTTCACAACATGATTCAATAAGGAATTTTATAGTAGTAGATAAATATTTGACGGCAGTATCACAGGATGGTAAGCCATGGTGCGGTCGAAGGTGGACCATGCTTGCTTAGACGTTAAACATATTATTTGCTCTTTCCATAATTTTTTAAATTATCTTAGGAAACATAGAGGCGGGTAGGGTGTTCCATATAATTTTCTTCACTGCAATATCTTGCAATAATAATGCCCACAATGATGTGCATGAGTGGCTTTCAACACGATTGGGATGGAATTTACAGGAGTTACAAGCTGACTTTGAAGGTCGGAATCCCGAGGACTGTGACTTCCACGGCATCAAGCAACTGCTCCGGCAATTATTCCTCAAATCTAACGTGGACTTAGGCGGACTTGCTCAGATTATCATATGTAAGTTATTTGAAGTACCTCATTATCATCATCAACCCATAACGTCCCACTGCTGGGAACGGGTCTCTCCTCAGTTTCGTGAGGAGGGTTAAAATTTTGGTTGCTAACGCAAAGTTTTTATAATTTAAAAGAATACTTTTCTATATAATAACTACTTTTTTAAATTCCTAACATATATAAATAAATATAAAATATGGTTAATTGTTTTGTTTTCCAATTTTATCTAGTGTATAAGTAAGTTAATTATTGTGCGCCCGAAATGGGCAAATTGTTGAAACTTCTTATTGTAATAACAACAGCATAATGTACACAATTTATACAATAAAAATATTTTGATTCTGATTCTGAATGCTTTCAGCACAAAACTATGTAGGCAGCGTGGTGAAGCAATGCCTGGACGATGGGATGGAGGATGATGATGAGGACGATGATGATGACGGCAGTGATGGTGTGTTTGGTGTTACCACTGTTGTCAATATTACTAAGAGAAAAGTAAGTTGGTGCTGTCCATCACGGTAATGTGTGATGCCGATGGCACATTTAGTTTAATGAACATGACATTTTGCTTCAATGTTCTTCAAATGTCCTGTTTTCATAGTGAACTTTCCCACTGAAAAATGTCCAGCTCTCATAGGAAAAAGGGTAAACTGCAATTTCACAAAAAAATATTTAAATATGACAACATTCTTTGAAAATTTTCAATATACTTTATTTTACATTTGATTTCTGCAATTTCAGGACGAAAATGCAATTCAACAAATCAGAACCTTACTGACGACATTAGCCGAAGAGAATGCAGATGACAGAACCAAAGCTCTCGTGCAAAAGATATTAGCTGACGACTCCAAACATGTGGGACTTGTTATAAATGAAAGGTACATTATTATTTAATTTTATTAGACTCCAAATGTATGCAAAACTTAGTTAAAGATTTGCTATTTTTTTAAGCAGGTTACGCCACTTCTTCGCACGTAATTGCATTTCTCCATTGCTCCATCCCTTTTTCTTGTACAGAGATTTCGTTTTTGCTAGAGCGAAAAACACTAGGCTACCAGCCGCAATCAGGACCCTTGTGAGGCTGTACTTTTACTATCAGTATCTGCCACTAGCGAATACCAACCCAGAGCGATAGAAAGGAATGAAGCTATGGAAATATGCAATTCCATATCAGTAAGTAGGATCCATCATACAGCCCTGACTCATTATCTACTTCTGTAATTTAACCTTCCTAGACAGTCCAGTCGATATTACCAACATGCTTGTCATTAATCTCTCCCATGTCGTGTATCTTTGGCCGAATCCATGACTACAATGCAGACTATAAGTTAATTAAATCATTCTCCATCATTCTTTCAGGATCCTCAACATCCCAGCAGCGATCAGCGTGCCCCTATTTGCCTCCCTGCAGACAGAGCTGGATAAGGCTGTCAAACGCAATATGCCATACACATTCCAGTACCTTGTTTGGATATGCAAGACTTATAACACTGGCGGTATGTTTTGTAAACAGTTCGATACAACAATGTGCTGTAATAATGAAGCATTTGTCACCAGCCGATTATGTTCTCATGTTCACTTCCCAGACTCAGTAAAAGGCGAACTTTGATTGTCCGAATGAGTTGCCGACATGTGCGGCACTGGCATAGTGTATATGTATATAAATATGTAGTAATATTGGTAAGGTATTGCAGTGCAGTGCAGTGCAGGACTCCAGTGCTCTTGTCACTAATACATTGGTTTTAAGTCTCATTATATTCATTTTAATTCTACTGCTTAGCGGTTAAATATCTGATAGCCAATGGTAGTTCTTCAGGCAGATTTGGAAAAGACTTCCTACATTCCATAACTATGAACTAGAATTTTTAGCATGGCTAATATAACGGTAAATGCACATGCAACATGCATGTTAGAGCTTAGAGTGCCTTTCCCATAATTTTATGTTTGAACGAGGTCTAATCTTAAGTTGGCCCCTCTTTCCTATTACAGAAGGCTCAACAGAAGTGCTTTTCGCAAACCAGGAAGAGAAACCCGTGGCTGACCAGGCGCTGGCGAGCTTCGAAGTGGATGTCACTGACCAGGCGGAGCTCTCGCAGTGGGACTACGAGGGCGGCGCGCTTACGCCTTGTCGTAAGGTGAGGTCGTCAATGTTTTTGTAACAATGTCTATTTTGTTCATTCTACACCACGACGTTCTATACTCTTTATTGGAACCGGCACGCATCTAACCCTGCTAACCAAATATTCTGTCTTTATTGGCGGTACGAGGAAGTCACATTACGAGTATACTAGTGATTGAGAAAAACAAAAACGATTTAAATGGAAATCGAGAGTAAGTTCGTTTTCTTTACCCGTGCTTATGAACAGTCGATCATGTAGTTTGGCAGAGGGGTAAACGTGAGCGTGCCTGATCCTTTGGTTGTATCGTTCATGGTTTTGCATTGGACAGACTTGCTAATTGTTTCATATTTGTTACAGATCCTAATTTTAGACGGAAACAAATTCAACAACTACATAAGACTTATCAAAGAAGAAGTGGAGAGTGTTTAAGTTTCAACGCAATAGTGATCGTCTATTTACGCCATACGATTGTACTGCTGCTGTATACATATGTATTTATATTTTTAATAATAATAAACTAAGCTTTATTTTTTATCCATTTTAGTTGTTTGATTTGATTGACTTTAGACCCACAGGTAGACGTGGGCATTTAAACAAACTTTTTTACTAAATAAGCGTTAAGGCGCGCTTATGAATACTGACTTCGTTTAAACATTAGTTTCATGCTAATGTATTCGACCATGAAAGTGACCTTATTTCTCCAGACTAGATGGGTTGCGACTGTCATTGGGTCTGACGATGAAGAAAAAGGAAAGTCAAGGGAACTCCTCAACGTTTTACAGTATTTACCTTGTAAATTAAAACTTGTTTTGCAGCAAAAAGGGTAATATAAATTATTTACTTCATTAATCATTATTAATTACTCAATCACCGCCCATTGTACTACCCTTGTTTACCTATTGTAATTTTTCTGTACTGTGTTTATTTTTGTTTCTGGTGTACAATAAAGAGTTTTTCTATTCTATTCTATTCACGCCAAAACGGCTGAACGGATTTGTATGAAATTTGGAACAGAGAGTTTACCTGAATTGACAGGAAACTTTTATCCCGTAAAAATTACGGTACCTGTATAATAAGTACTAAACGCGGGTGAAACCGCGTGACGTAGCCAGTAATAGTACAAAATAAAATGCAAAAACAGTTAAGAACTTATTTATTCTAACGATCACACAAAAATACGTCAAAATTGTAACAAAATAACTATTACGAAGATTGAATGTTTACTCTATGAAAAGCATCTGCTCTCACTATGATCTATACACAATATTACGACAAATCTTCTAGAGTAACTATTATAATAAACACTAATATTTCTTAGTTTCTCTGCAATATCTCTATTTTCCAATGTTGATGCGTCAGAAATAAATCGGCATTAGACAAAACCCAAGCTAACTCTGTATTGCTTAACTGCCATCTCTTCCATGTAACCCTTGGATGGATAATTCAACGTCTACTCCATTTAAGTGGCTTCTTTGGAAAGTTCATGACCATTTCGCCATTGTCGTAAATGGAGATAGAATGTCAAGATCGGTGACGATTTCTACATCAATATTCCAGACGCAGAATTTTTAAGGTCTACCAATAAAAAAAAATAGGTCGATCAAATTTTCTGTAGTAGTTTCAATGTTGTTTCTGGCGCTACGAACTGATAAATAATTGTTACAAGTACCAAAGTGAACAGTATGACCAACCGCGTGCTCTGACACATTCTTTTGCAGTGCCTTTATTTGAAACCGCTTGGGTGCAGAATTCCCATTTATTAAAATAGGATAAAAGTCACAAATAAACCAATTCTAGTATTTAGACCATGATTAGGTTGTACTTAACACTTCACTGTTGAAAACAGACGTGTTTAACGCGGCGCTTCTACAGTGCGGTTTACACAGGCGGCACGCCATTGCTGGAAAACACACGGTCCGTACCGGTGCGTAATTGTAAAAACCGGTTCAGCAGTCAACGTGTTGAGTTGACCGGGGTGGGTCCACTTAACATTATCAGAGATTCTTGTACAGACACAGCGCATCTTTCATCATATAGTCTCTGAGAGCACATAGCCCTTTCAGTATCTTGGCGTTCTGATCCATCCGTTGCGCATCCGTCTCGGAGAGGTTCTTGTCCAGAGCCATGTACCCGTTGATGGCGTCCTCGGTCATCCACTGCGCGGGCAGCTTGTGCATGTTGTACTGGTTGGTGTCCGGGTTCGCTGGCATCGGGGTTAGCGACTTCTCCCAAGGGGTAATGTACTTCTGTTCGGAATGCAGACCTTCGATGTATCTGTGGATGTCATTATAATGGGTGTTACCAATTGTCATTAAAAATATATCGAATCAAACTGAATCGATTGATAACTGTGTTATTGAAGAGTGAGTTTTTGGTATAAATTAACGAGTTTAGTTTATCATATTTTATGTTTCTATTATTATCTTTGTTTATGAGGACCGGGCCCCCGTGGTGGATTATGGCCTAACCCTCCTCACGAAAATGAGGACAGACTCGTGGGTGCAGTGAGATGATATGGGTAGTTGACGAAGACTTTCAACTTGTAAAAGTGCTATCTTATTGTCTACTTACAACAATTGTGAGTTTGGTGTTTTGTCTAAATTTAAATTCTAATAGATTTCTAGGAAATTTGCTATTTTGGTGAAATTTTGCCACCCGGTGAGATTAAAAAATCTGTCTCCAGCTATACTGGTGTTACTGGCGTGTGCTCACTACTGCTCACCGAATATAAGCCTCAGAGTGCGTGAGCCGCTGCGCCCGCGGGGGCGCCGACACGAACAGCGGGTCGGGGGCGGCGCGGGGGGCGGCGGCGGGCGCGGGGGCGTCGCCGCCGGGGGACGGCGTGTCGCGGGCCAGGGGGGACATGCCGCTGAGGGGCGCTGGGGAACAACATACATTATTATACATTATTAAGGCGACCAATTGAACATATAGGCCGCAGGAATCTCAGTATTACTCAGAATTTTGAAAACACTTGAAACTGATATTTCATTTACTCAGTTTTGTCTAAGCTTTACAAGATTGGTTTACTGTTACAGCAGATAAAATAAATAATCAAATATAATTCTTTATTGTAAACAAAAAAAGGTTATTTTTGCCCATAAGACTTTGCGGCACTAGTTTTTGTATGGAGCCGAATTCATTGTTTATCACGGCGTCACCTTAAACAAAGGCAAAGGAACAAAAGGGAAGATTTCCCGAATCTTCCCGAGGGGCAATTTCATAAATCGACAAGATATATTTTTGTACAATACATATTTACCTCCGGGGGACATGACACCGCTGCGGATATTCGTAACCTTCGGCTTCTTCGTGGACGGCATAAAATTCCTGTAGCCAAAATTTAATACGCATTAATTCCTCTAATTATTATAACAATACTAAACATCGATGTGTGTGTGTATATTAACCTTGTGTTGTATTACTGTTGCTATGATATTAGCTATATATAACCTGTCCCGCTCTTCCATATTCAAGATGAGCGGGATAATAATATATTTCTTCTAAAAACTTGGCTTTAACACGTTCACTGCAGAAAACACAACTGTCGTGTTTTTCATAACTTGCCGCGAGCGCGGGATAACACAACTGTTGTGTTTGTTGTATGGGAACACACTATGGAGTGTGCAGAGCCGCATCGGTGGTTAGACAAGAAAATCGGCTCAGCAGTGAGTGTTAATCCCGTCGCGAGTTTTGTTAAAGATTCTGCCATTCTGTGGCGAGTTAGGTTCTTTAGACTGCGTGACTGTATAGTGCGTGTGTGTGTGTGTGTGTGTGTTTGTTGTTTATTTGTTGTTATGAGTCCGGCTCGGCTCACGCTCAAACGCGTCCATACCGCACCTTAACATGACGCTCAGTAACGAGACATACGATTAGTTCAGTACCTTCGGTAGCGGCTAACCCGTGGAGGGCTCCTGCGTTACCTGGAGCGCTCGTGCGCGTGCATCATGCGGCCGTTGCCCTTGTTGACGTGCAGGTCGCGCACGTGGCGCACGAGGCGCGGCAGGTTGGGGAAGGGCGCCTGCCCCTTGCGCACGCGCGCGCACGCGCGCCACACGCACGCGTACTCCGCGTGCGCGCCGCGGTAGTGCAGCTGCACGTGCCCCGCGCCCGACCCGCCTGCAACACGCCCGGACAATGCACAACCTATCCAATGAGTCTAAAGCATCTACTATCTATCTCGTTCTGCGAAGCGATTTTTTGTAGTGGGAAGCCTCTTCTGCAAGAGACAGCCTGGGAAAGTACCACACCTTTGCTAGATATAAATCCGCCAAGCAGTAGTATGCAAACATTACTGTGTTTGAAAGGCATTGTTTCCAATGAAATTATTGGGCATATGACACTTTAGAGCCGTCCGATTCCTTCTCTGTTCTAATTACAAAGATGGATGCAAATCGTTTTATGCGACTCGGAGGAATGTCAACCATATACGGATGCCGTGTATCCATGTCCTGTCCGATGATGGAAAGGGGATGGAGGAATCGAGTAGTGCAGCGCCTTACCGCCATCACCGACGCAATGCTCCAGACAGTCGGCGAGGTCCTCAAACTGTTGGTCGCACGTGTCCCACGCACACTCGTACGTCATCTCCATCTGCGTCTGCCGAATGACGGTACGAAGGCATCATTTCCTGTGACTTGTCAACATATTCATTAATAAATACATCTATATTTTTTAAGAATCAGGGGCCGTATTATGAACTCTATGGCGGACAGTTAACGGTGTAAATTGAACTGCCTTGTACTTTCATACCAATACCGGACAATCAGTGGTCGAATCGTTTCTGCGTGGCGGATTTTTACAGAACTCTTTGATGTCATGATTGTAAATTAAAAATGTATGACAAATTTAAATTTTAATTAGTAAGCGGTGGTAGCCTAGTGGGAGAACGTCGTTCCAAACAGAAGGTAGTGAGTTCAAATCCAAGTGCAGGCACGTACTAATGTGTTTCTGTAAAACTTATGTACGTAATTATCACTGGATTTTCGGTGAAGGAAAACATCGCGAGGAAACCCACATCCCTACCCGAGATTTATTTCGGAGGTAGGTATGTTATCCACCAATCCGGACAGGGCCCCCGTGATGAATTTTGGCCTAACCCTCTTCACTAAAGTGAGGGGAAACCCGTGCTCAGCAGTCATGGGTTACGTTACGTTATGGCAGTTACGTTATGGGTTGATGATGATGACAAATTAGGAAACCACTCTAATCACAGTGGCATAGAGGCAGAGATAAATGCCTAAAACTGCCTGATTTTAAATAAGTTCATAATACTGCCCCAGGTGGTATTTTTGCGAAATTCACACAAACACCTCAGTCAGGTAATGTTTGTTGTTAATGTTTTTCTATTAAAGAAGAAGTGATTTTATTAATTATCAGTTAAAATAGATTTTGGTTAAAATTGAAGAAAGATAGTACAGTGATTAACAACTCAAATCCCGTTAGCTATGGATAAGAGCGTTTACCCATTGCGGCGCACGGCCACGGCTGTATACACGATTTCTTTGTACAAAGGGCGTCAGTTAATCGCACGCGTCTAAAATAATTCATTTTCGACAAAAAAAGACTATAATTGCTTCTCAATTTGACAGTTTTTTTTAGTGCAGCGTGGTTTTGATATTACTGAACCAATTTGGATTAATCTGTATTATCTTATGTAGGAACATAGATAGGTTTTCATAAATCATATTAAAGTCTGAAATTTAGTTCAAATAAATTATATTAAGTACTTTTGAAGATAATAAAGAATCTACTTATTTAATTCTCATTCTTATTTTCTCTACTATTTTTTTTTTATTTTTTTTTTTAAATTTTATTCTCAGATTAACATATTCCACGAAAAGTATTATAACTGTCGACCGACGTCGGCTGATCTCATTCGACCACCGATCGACGATCGATCGATACGTGTGGCAACATCCTAAGTAATACACGAATAAATTATTAAAAAATAAAGCCGTGTCCGTGCGCAGCAGTTGGCGACATTCATAAAGCCAGTGTCACACTAACGTGTGCCGTCAACTCGCGCATCTCCTCCGCGAGCCTCGCCGAGGTTTCTTCGTTGCAGCGCGCGGCGCGCTCCTCCCACGTCTGCTTGGTGGAGGCCGGTAGCGAGCGCCACTCGTTGCCCACTATGCGCGATATCTCGCCTGGTAGGGAAACGCTACTGTAAACTAGGGTTTAGGTTGACCGCTAGATGCTTGGCGACACGTGATCTCTTTGAGTTAGGTTGTGAATGAATTTATGCAGTGAAATGGTTGAGCGACACGTTGCTATTTATTGCGTTCAGTTTACCATAGTGGAAACAGTAAAGTATGTCCCTTCATGGGACGGCACTAAACGCCTGTATGGGGCCATTAATCACGTGATGTTTTTTTTAGCATTTTTAACCCCCCTCTCCCCCTTGCTGATACATGGTAAGGTTTAAGACTAACCCCCTCCCCCCCCTAAAATCACGTGTACTTTTAGTACCTACAAAGAATCTTAATTTTTTTTGAATATTTTTTTTTGACGTTTGCCGAAAAAATAAATACGTGTGATATCTTACTACAACCCCCCCCCCCCCCCCCCCCCCCCCCCCCCCCCCCCCCCGGTGATATTTCGTGATTTTTGCTAAATCCCCTTACAAGCCTCACGTGATTAATGGACGGTCACTATGTGTGCGCGCCCTGTACTTACACGTAGAGTATGCACACACATTCTTAATGGCGTCTACGCCATTAACTAGTGTGTACGACACGCAAACAAGGATTATTGTCCTTGTTTGCGTGTTGTGCACACTGCGTTTGGTATCGTTCTATGAAGATAATTTACGTATCTGTATCTACTATTGTTAAACCCTGCTGGACGAGTGAACAGCGCTGCTAGCTCATTACAAAACGGTTAAAGCTGTGTCGTTCACCAACATTCGACGCGTGGTTAAACTGTAGTTGGTTTGGAACTGTCGTGTCGCGTGCGTACCGTGAGTGCTCAGACTCGATATAGCAGATATGCTCTATCTCTCTCTATCTGCTTGCACTGAATCGCATTTTCTGTATCTTTATTGTTGTTATTTAAGCTTCATGTATCCACGTGTCGCGTCGCATTGTCGCGGTCACATCGTCCCCATAGACATACCTTAGAGCCGTTAGTACTGTCTTTGCGCGACATAACCTTTCTCGCGCCGTCTTTGTCTGGCTTCTCTTTGTCTCTCTCTGTCGCCGGTCCGTGAGGAATGCGTTAAAAATATTAGAAAAAAAAAAGCGAGAGAAATTATGTCACGGTGTTAATTCTAATAATACATAATAGTAACTACATTTAAAGTATCTCCTTTGAAATTATTTGCTTGGTATTATTATGGAAATCACGTGCCTTTAGGGCTGCTATACACGGGCAGTTTGAAATAGTCCGCTTCAAGCAGCGACTGCATATGATTTTAAAATAATATAGTCATTTGCACTTCTTATATCCCGATTCCAATGACTAGCAATTGCATAGTAAAATAGTCTGTATTGCATAGACATAAACGAGACCGCTTGAGCGGTCGGGACTCCTTCAAACGGTCAGCAACTCGAGCAGTTGCAAGAGATATACTGATTGGTATCTACTTTTCGAGCTGTCGACTGCTCTGACGTATTTATTGTCCTCTGGGACATTATTCGCTATGACCACATAGACTCTTAATGCGCTAGATTTGAACTGTCAATTGAACTGTCAAACTAAAGTGCGAGAAGCTAGCGCTTTTCGATAAATTATAAGGTTGAAAATAGGTTTAATGCGGGCTATGACATCACGCGTTTTCGGCAAGGAATCTCATGTGGCATAGGGAATAAGGGCCCTGTCTGTCTCTCGTCTGCCTCGCGTTTTGCTATTGGTCGCCGCCTGCGCTAGCGGTCCGTGTATGTTGTTCGACGATCGACTGCTTGAACTGTCCGTGTGTGGCCAGCCTTAGCGATAGTTTGAGCAATTTTGAAAACAAACAATTTAAATTCACATTTGACCAGATAATATTTCTATACACAAAAAGCGTTAGTGATTTTTAGAAAATTGGTGTCTCTGAAGGAAAGCTCGATACTAAACACAGTTTAACGAAACTTTTCAGTGATTGTACTTTCTGTGCTACGATTGCAACTAATGATTGAACGGAAAATATGACTTTGAAGCAGGTTTGCAATCAATTAACGGTATATCGATGGCATTGCCGTCGCATTTCCTCATAAACGTATAAATAAAGCGAATTAAGCTCTCTTTACTCCTCGCTGGGTAGTCGATCTTTTTCAAGCAATTTATTGAAAATGCTACTGCGATTGCGTTGACTTTTTCTAACTTTGAAGTTGCTACAAGGAAAGAGAACTGAAAGCATCTTAAATGAAAGAGTGAATGAATGAGGGAATGAAAGAGTAAATGAATAAATGCACGAATGATTTATTTACAAAAAACAACTGTTTTTTTTTATCTATGGTGAACCTACGCTTATGGGAAAATGCGACGACAGTGCCATTCTTATAGTAGCTCCCCAGGAGTCAAATTTGGACTATTGACCGTCCCATCGCTTCGAACACTGCCTTGTAGTCCTATTCTACAATAAGCTACTGGTCAAACTGCTTTATGTTTAACTTTTCGTTATTTTTTTTATAACTCTATCTACTGTAAGAAATCCTCATCTAAGTCACATGTATTTCTCCAAGATAGTAATTTTTTTTGCATGGCAATCCTATTCTACAATAGACTACTGGGCAAACTGCTTTTTAAGCTAGCTAGGTAGCTAGGCTAGGTAGCTTATCAGTATTTTTTATGACTATCTACTGTAATAAATCCTCGTCTAATTAACGTGCATTTCTTCAAGCTTGTGACGTTTTTTTTTATTTATGAAGAACATTTTTTTTTTTTAAATTACCATTTACTGTTAAAAAATCCGTAAATTATTCATGCATTTGAACTTCGAATCCGAAGTACACCTACTTAAGTGTAAATTTATTTAAATAAAGCAGTTACGGCCTTACTTATAACCGCCTCTTAAAGTTAAGAACGTAATTTAAGTTTGCCGCGCATTACAAAAAGAAAGTGGGCAGAACCTAATAACAAAAATAATGACTTAAGAAAACATGACTAAAACATTACTTTAACACCCAAAAAAGGTGGTAAATGACGTTCTTAACTTTAAGATTCGTTTATAAGTAAGGTCGTTAATGTGTATGAATGTGGCTTTACTATTTATGTAAAAAAATACCTTCAAGAGTACAGAAAAAACCTACTAACTAACTACATAGTGGGAATGGGATAGAAAACCTACCTGGTTTGGCATTTTTGTCCTTGTTAGCTATATGTAGATATTGGTGAGTTAGGATTATTTACATAACAAAGAATTAGGTACCACATAACGATATATGTGAAAAATCAAGGAAGGTTTATTACGACAGGGGGGCACATCAATAAATGCAAGTTTTTCAATAGACCTTACAATGTACATGTGAAAACAGAGCAATAAATGAAGGAATACGAATAGCAGTACAAACATCAAACAGCTATTGGGTGGATGGGCATTGTTAATTTTTTTTTAATGATTGTGATTACAAAACCGTTTGGATGAATAGACCACTGGTCACAAAATAACAGCTTTTATCGAAAAGAATCGCAAATTTCGAATAATTTTGGATAAATATGATTGACCTTGATTTGCCAGTGATGACGTCAGCGTTGGCATTATGTTAAAATTTACCTAAGCAGCAAGCATGTCATACCCACTAAAAAAAGTTATCTTTGATGTTACCAAGGAAGAAATCTGCAGTTTTATTTTTAATTTTGGCTACCGCACTAAATATCATTATGCGGACAGTGACGTAATTGTGTTGAAATCTTTAAAAAGTATTTAAAAAATAACTATCGTACGGAAAACCAAAATGTTTAAATTAGTTTCTTATAATGGTCTATATTTTAAGGACTAAACTACAAGTCAAAAAATTTTAACAATGCCCATTCATTATCAAATTCATGGTAAATATCTCGATTCCAAAGTTCTTGGTGTATGGCGTACACACGTATCTAAGTAGTCAGTGTTAAGGTTCGATCAAAATAAACTGTTTCCAACTTAAGGCCGGGCTGTAGTACGATGCGAGCACGTTTGTTATCTCAGTCGATTATTAGACTTATAACATATAGTATAGAGTTGCATTCGGCGGAGCAAAAATATGGCGGTTACCTAAAATCGCGCGTGTCAACCTCGATTTCTTAAGTTTATCTCTTATTTCTCGAAAGGAAAATTTACACGAAACCCAAACTTATATACTAAAACAAAAAAAAAAGTTAAAAACTTTGTCTGTTGGTGTAACTTTCACGTGGCTTCGTTTTTAGTACAAGATTAACATTATGTAAATGTCATATTTGATACATTTTATTTATCTTTAGTTCGATACTAAATCATTTTTCTATATTAACAAAATAATTTTAGCACTGTACTTATAGTATACATTGTGAAACTAATTGTTAAATTTCATTTGTTTTATATTTTAAGTTTTCTTTGTTCTGTGGTGCTTCAATAAAGAATTTATCTATCTATATACCTATCTATATTTACTGTATCGGTTCTGTAATTATAAGCAAATAAATATTTTTCTATTTTATTCAACAGATGTCCATAAACTTTCAAAAATACTACAACCTCGCCTTAACACGGACACTGATTACTTAACAATATGTATCCATTCCACATCGATTAAAATATGTTCTTTATACCGAACCAGTTTCTTTCTTATTATTACTCTTATTTTTTTCCACAAATCCAAGTATAAACTCACCAAAAGTGCCGTCTGGGTTGTTAGCTATGATGGCCTTTCTGACCTCACTGGAGTACAGAATGTAACCCGTGACGATCTTCTGCTTGGAGTCCTTCTTCTTCTTGCCACTGGCAGGGGTCGCGGTCTGCGCGCGCTCTTGTGTAGTCGAGAGGGTTGGGTTGTAAGGGTTGCTGTTGCCACCTGGTGGTGTAAGTTAAGTGGTGAAAAGATTTAAAGTTTAATTTAGACGGAAACACAAACGAAGACAAAGCTTCCAAATACTGAGGATATAATGTTTCAGGGAGACGAGCGCAGTGCAGTGCCGCGTTAGATTTTGCAATGTATTCCGGTTTTTGCAACAGTAATGGGCTAGCGTGGCGAAAAAAAACCATCAGGAGACGAACTGCTTGTCCAGTATAAAAAATAGTATTGGTCTTACCTATAGAGAGGGGCGTGGCAGGCGACGCGAGAGAGGAGTCGTCGAGAGAATTCTCGAGCATCATCTCGACGTCTTGCCCGATCGTCGTGTTGATGAGATTTGTGAACTGAGGCTTGCTGTCCTGTCAACACAAATGATACGCTATCAATTTTATCAATCAAATTCTGAAAGTGAACTCTAAAATACTAGACATAAGCGAGTCATATCGGCCCACTGCTGAGAACGGGTCTTCCTTCACTTTATCTAGGCTTAGGCTATAATCAACCGAGATCATAGTGTGTTTTAATAGGACATTTTCTCTCCTTAAAGTTGGGTGGTGAATTAGGAGAAAAAAGCAGATTGAGTGGGACCACTTATCTTTTAAATGTGAGACTCCACTCCGCCCTTGACAGCACGTCTCCATAGATCTATCCCATTCTTTCGCTTAGAAAAATCGTTTGCCAAAGGGAGATACACTTAGTCTAAAGTACGTTTGGGCTGATATAGTCGGACTAAACCCGGAATCTAGTTTCTATCCGTTACCATGGAGTCCACGTTGACGTTGGGGTTGAATTGCTTCTGCGTGAAGGCGGAGGCGGCGGAGTGCACCTCCTGCGCAGTGGCCAGCACCGGCGGGCCCAGCTGCTTCGGGAAGAAGTAGATCTGAAAGCAACACACAAAAACTTTAATCATTCATGGTCATCGTCATCAACAAAATCATCAACCTATATCGGCCCACTGCTGAGCTCGTCTCTATCGTGACGAAGATTAGGCCTTAATCCACCACGGGCGCCCGGTCCGGCTTGTTAGATGACATACCTACCCCGCGGCTGACCCCGTCGTACACGGCCTCGCACGTACCTCGTCCACGGTGACATCCTTGGTGTGCTCGAACTTGCGGAGGCCGGCCTTCAGCTTGCGCGCCACGCGGCTGGACTCGTCGTACACGGCCTCGCACGTACCTCGTCCACGGTGACATCCTTGGTGTGCTCGAACTTGCGGAGGCCGGCCTTCAGCTTGCGCGCCACGCGGCTGGACTCGTCGTACACGGCCTCGCACGTACCTCGTCCACGGTGACATCCTTGGTGTGCTCGAACTTGCGGAGGCCGGCCTTCAGCTTGCGCGCCACGCGGCTGGACTCGTCGTACACGGCCTCGCACGTACCTCGTCCACGGTGACATCCTTGGTGTGCTCGAACTTGCGGAGGCCGGCCTTCAGCTTGCGCGCCACGCGGCTGGACTCGTCGTACACGGCCTCGCACGTACCTCGTCCACGGTGACATCCTTGGTGTGCTCGAACTTGCGGAGGCCGGCCTTCAGCTTGCGCGCCACGCGGCTGGACTCGTCGTACACGGCCTCGCACGTACCTCGTCCACGGTGACATCCTTGGTGTGCTCGAACTTGCGGAGGCCGGCCTTCAGCTTGCGCGCCACGCGGCTGGACTCGTCGTACACGGCCTCGCACGTACCTCGTCCACGGTGACATCCTTGGTGTGCTCGAACTTGCGGAGGCCGGCCTTCAGCTTGCGCGCCACGCGGCTGGACTCGTCGTACACGGCCTCGCACGTACCTCGTCCACGGTGACATCCTTGGTGTGCTCGAACTTGCGGAGGCCGGCCTTCAGCTTGCGCGCCACGCGGCTGGACTCGTCGTACACGGCCTCGCACGTACCTCGTCCACGGTGACATCCTTGGTGTGCTCGAACTTGCGGAGGCCGGCCTTCAGCTTGCGCGCCACGCGGCTGGACTCGTCGTACACGGCCTCGCACGTACCTCGTCCACGGTGACATCCTTGGTGTGCTCGAACTTGCGGAGGCCGGCCTTCAGCTTGCGCGCCACGCGGCTGGACTCGTCGTACACGGACTCGCACACGAACACGTCGCCCTCCGCCACCTCGGTGGGACGACCTGCAATTGTATCGTTGTATTTGCGTATCGATTGCGCGATGCAGGATAGTTCGTAGCTCGCGCGCTAGATGGCACCGATTTCAATGCGGCAATCAAGGTAAAAAAAGTGCGACTGTACAAACCACATACATTTGAGATAATCATCGTAGTCGAGCACAGAGCACTTTCCCACGATGCCCACCAGTGGGCTTGTGTCGTGCATTGTTGTGAGCAGCACTTCTTGTTTGTAGAACGGCTGTCAAAGAATAAATATTAAGAATTATTTCAACTCAACTGCATAACGGAAACTAAGTCAAAAGTTACCAACAAGATTCGACCTAAACATACATCCATCAACAATGACTTAACCCGCACTGCTGTATTGACCATTTTATCACAACAGCTGTGTGCGCCCGTCCAGCTGATTAAGTTTAGTAACGACACAACGCCAGTAAACAGTAAACACACACGTTGAGTGAAGATTCGCAAAAGTGCCTAAAAACCAGTTCAGCAGTCAAATTGCTAAATAAAAGCTAGTTAAAATAATAGATTTTACCTTGGTTATGATGTTAGCCACTTCATTTGGAAAGATGAGGAACGGACCTCGGAAGTAGCATTTGTTGCTGGAACAATATAATTACAAAGAATATAATTAGAATAAGAAAAGCCAATCAAAAAAATTTACAAAAATTTAAAGAAAAATTAAGTCAAAAAGTCGTTAAAATTAAGGATTAATTAATTTTTCTGTACTGTGTTTAATTTTGTTTCTGGTGTACAATAAAGAGTTTTCTATTCTATTCTATTCTAAGTATAAAAGTAGTAGTAACCCTTTCCGCTGGGATCGTAGCACGTGGAAAGATGTAGTCTCTGCCTATCCCAACGGGAGAAAGGCGTGGCGTAAGTATGTGTATATTGATATTTCGATCAGGCTACATCCGGGGGGGGCTGGCTGACAGTTATTTACAATACTCACTCGCCAGTCTCCCATATAGTGTCGACTTGCGCGATCATCTGTTTGCCACCATCTGTAGCGACGTAAACATAGTCCCCCGTCTTGATGACCCCGGAGCACACCGTGTTGTACTGCTCGTAGTAAGTGTTCTCGTCGTCTGTGCCGAGCGGGTTGTACATTACTACGTCCTGGGGAATGAGATTAGAACTGTTTATTGCTTCAGTGTATTTACGCTCGCTTTTCGTTTAATACCTAGGTATATGTGGGTTTCCTCACGATGTTTTCCTACTACTACATGATGTTTTTTTACTACTTGTAGTGGGAGGCCTCTTCTCGCCACTTTTGCCAGATATTCATCCGCCAAGCAGTAGTGTGCTAACATTACTGCGTCCCGGTTTGAAGGGCACTGTTTCCAGAGAAATTACTGGGCATTTGAGTCTTTAGAGCCGATATCTCAAGGTGACGAGCGCAGTGCAGTGCCGCGCAGGATTATGCAATGCAAAGTTCCGGGTGGCACTGTAAACGTTATGGGCAGGTGTAGCTCTTACCATCAGGTGAACGACTTGCTCGTCTTGTCACTCGTCAAATTTTAAAAAAACCTACCGGAGCATTATTTCAGAGGTAGGTATGTTATCCATCAATAAGTACTGGGCCCCCTTGGTAGATTATTGCCTTACCATCCCCACGGAAGTTAGGGGAGACCCGTGCTCAAAACTCGGCCGATATAAGTTGATCATTTACACTTACAAACTTTGTCAAGTGACTATACAGTATAGTTTGAATGCATAGGCTCTGGTGTAAGCTGTGTTTCAGGAGCAACACTACAAGACATACAAATAAAGAAAAACCTTACCGGGCGTTCTTTTTCTTGCACATTCTCCAATATTTCAAGTTCGGCGAGTTCATCCTTGTGTTTCTCTACACGTTCACGGAATACCGATACCGTTCGATTAGGCTCCAATGGTACCTGAGATAAAGTTTTTTTTTTTAATTTATAGCGTGTCACGATCTTTTACAAAGAGCCTTACCCCTAACTAGGATACCCTGTATCTAGGGTATCGGAAACCACGAGGAGCAGTATCAGAAACACCCAGACTCAGAGCAAATACCTGTGGTTCACACAATAATCACTGTAGTAAGAAAAACTGTACATAAATCGAACTTGCAAACTCACGGTTCGCAGTCGGCTCAGAACTCTCGCCAGAACATAAGATTAAAGTAAAGGAAAACGATGATATAATAAAATCTTGGTGCACTTACCGTCCGTTTACCAGGTTTACCAGTTTAGGTGAATGACGTGCTCTCATCGCGTTACTCAGTAAAAAAAAAACACTGCGTTTTGTTTTTACAAACTTTAACAGCTTTAACAGCAGGTTAGGTTGTCAGACATACATGCTGTTCCATTTATAGTATTAGTAATGAATGGAGTCTACAGTCACGAGTGAATGGGTTACTTCTAGATAAGCGTGCACCATCGTAGACCGCATTGTCACTTAACATCGGATGAAAAAGTGGTCAAACGCGACCCTATTTATTAATAAAAAAAAACAAGCGTAAATCTTACATCTCTTGGCACGAGCGCGTCCTTGTCACCTCCCTCCCAGATCTTGATCTTCTTGAACCAGCGGTTCTTCGTGTGGTAGCGACTTTCGCACACATATATATCCTTGTCGGAAAAACCTGAAGATAACAATAAAAAAAAAAACAAAAATATAGTTTTTATATAATACAAGATCAACCTTAACTGCAGAATGGAAAATGGAACTAAACAATGGGAAACGACATTACACTGCGTGCTTTATTACAAACTGTAATGCGTCCGTCGAAAGAGTAAAGCCACGTAGCAAGGACAATTTTATGAGATCTTGTGTTTATGAGACTTACGTCCATTCGATCCGAGGGCACCTTAGAGATCAGCGTGAAACAAAATGTCACACGATAAATACTTTGAAAAAAATTACATCTCTATTTTGCGAACGGTTTTCTTGAAAACTAAGAAGAATTGAAATGTGCGAGTGCATTTGAAATACTAACTGCTGTCAGTTTTCATAATGATACACGGACGTCTGATTTAGGACAATATAGCTTGTATGATCTGAATAGATCAGATATTTTCAAAAAACACAATGTTTTATGTAGAGATTTTTGCGTAGTGTGTAAACCAACACACGCGCATGAGACAAGGCCATAAACACACCACGCGACAAAAACAAAAGGCAACTCGCTGGTATGAAGATTCATACAAACAGTTTGTCTATTACATTTGGCCATGTAGTAATGACTGTTCGGGCGATAGCGAGTGTCCTTCCTGTATGGAGTACTATATTTAATCTGTAACTGTGCCAGTACATGCCTGGTGGTCTGAACTTGAAGTACTCCTTAACGTTCATGACGTAGCAGTGTCCGACGACGTGGTCCAGCTGGAAGGTGCGGTGCTGCTCCGTCTTGAACACTTCCTGTTGGAGGAACTTCCGTGTGCGCACGTGGAACGTTTCTTGTGGCCTGCAGGAGAAGCAATAGTAGTTAGTTTAGTGCCGGTTTAACACGTTGACTGCTGAACAGAATTTTACATTTGGGCACTGTTACGGACCGTGTGTGTTTTCCAGCACTAGCGTGTCGTTTGTGTGAGCCGCACTGTAATAGCGCCGCGTTAAACACACACGTTTGTTTTCAGCAGTCAACGTGTTAAAAAATATAAGATTTAAGCCAAACAACGGCGATATTATCAGTCAATAATAAAGCATTGTGTTTCCGATAATACGTTCCGGGTCCCGTCCTACTTTTATATCACGATATAATCGCAGCAGTGTAGTGGTAGGTCTCTGCTGCAGGAGGCCGCATGGGGAAGAACCACAACTTTGCCAGTAGTGCCAGGGAGTTGGTGTACTGCTTTCCGCTGAGACCATGTGGAAAAAAAGTAGAGTCTACCTCCCAACGGGAGAAAGGCGTGACTGTAGGCATTAACATACCTAAAGTACACATTGGCATATATCATAGACACGCCTTCGTTATTAGTCCACACTCGTTCAATGTGCACTATGGGCAGCTCCTTGTTGCCCTTATCTGGTTGTACGTAGACGAAGTCCCCCTTGCAGTACTGGGTTTGTTGCGTCGGCGCGCCACCTGGCGGGATCGAGTCGTCAGTGCTTGACCTGAAAAATGTGGCATGCGTTAAGAGAGATGGAGTTACTTGATAGAAAGAGACGAGCAATGAGTAAAAATAATTATAAGTACTAGGCGCTGTGGTATCTGAATTGCGACACTATTATGGTGACGCAAGAGTCGCTATTTCTTTGCAGTGTGACGTTTTTGTACATGTAATCTTCTATGTAATCACGAAATCTAACGGAATCACGGTATCAGTGTTTGTAGGACCATGGTCCTTGTAGCTCCTGATTCCCTAGATACTAGGAATCCTAGTTAGGTGTCAGGATCTATGTATGTGATCCTGGCGCGCTATTATTATATATTTATAGGCTAAAGGAAACATGTCGGCATCGGGCGAGGTTTGAGCCCGTTACTATATGTGCACGTTACGTTATCGGTCCTGATTTTTATCGATTGATAGCAGTCCTTAAGCCATGTCAGAGGCCTAAGCGTGGCTTGACATACTCTAGAGCCTTAGCTCTCAAAGCCGTCCAGGTGAACCCCCAGGGGTCCACAAGAGACTCTACTCTCTACTCTAGGAGGTCTACGTTAGCGTGACGAAAAATAATATATGCTAGGAAATAAATGGGAATATGCTAGAAATGTTGAAAGTGGTCTATGAGAAAATGTCTGGGAATCTCTGCTATAGAGGCTGGCTGGCTGGTCTCATTCGATTAACAACAACGACAATGACAAACTAGTTCCTAATAGTTACCTAGTTTCATCCTCTTCCTCATTCTCCTGCAACATTTTACACTGTTTCACTAGTTCCACGCTAGTCGTGATAGTGTCCCGGGTGAAGGTGAGCGCCGGCGACTGTAGCGTGTTGGCGCAGAGAATATCACGTTGCTCCAAGAAGTAGGACTGGAGCTCGACGGAGTCTTCGAATATTTGGCTGTCTGTCCTTGACAGGCGGCGGGCCCTGGAATATAATATGGCATGTTTATTTTGTATTTTTTTATATAAAAAAAAAAATCCATCAATCCGGACCGGGCTCCCGTGGTGGATTATGGCCTAACCTAACCTTCCTGACGAAAGTGAAAGGAGACCCGTGCTCAGCAGTAGGACAATATGGGTACGATGGTGCACGCTTACCTAGAAGTAACCTATTTACTCGTGACTTGAATACTCCCAGGTTGTAACTATCGGGAAACACAGACTCCAGCAAAGAGTTCCACTCCTTTGCGGTACACACAATAAATGTGGAGGCAAACCGCTTCGTGCGTAGAGATGCAATGTTCACCATTTAACGGTGGCGCATCGCCTTACGTCTGATTGTTCGATGAAACAACCAGACGTCCGTAAGACGTGGAATGTTGCTAATGGTAGAACAAGGTAAGGTCGTATTTACTCTTATCCTGACGGTCAGTGCTGACGTCGGTCATCCGTCGCTATCGCTATAAAAACTGTGCGGACGCGGGTAGTGCGTTGCTAAATGCACGCAGCTGACCTTCAGGATAAGATGAAATATGGCTTAAAGGTGAATAATCACGATTATGATGATGACGATAAATACTCACCTCTCGAAAACAGCGAACATGTCTTGTTGGAAGTGGTCTAGCCGCTTATACAAGCCTTTGTCCAGGCGCCGCTTGACCAAGTCTAGTGAAATGGCTCGTACTTTCTCGCCATTCGCCGCTTCATCGTGCTCCGGCAGTTCCGCCATACTGTCTGAGTAGCACCTAGGATCATCAAGCTTTAAATTAATGCCGCAGCCACAAATCTTTACTAATCCTAACTAATATTATAAATGCGAATGTGAGTCCGTTTGCTTGTTACGCTTTCACGCCTAAACCTCTAAACCGATTTTAAAAATTCTTTCACCAATGGAAAGCTTCGTTATCAGAGAGTAACATAGGCTTTATTTTATCCAAGCACTTCCACGGAAACGGGAACTACTACTGATTCCGGGAATATGTAGTTTCTGCGGGAAAATAGTTAATTACGCGAGGGAAGGGGATAATCTCTGGAACTGCTTATTCAATTTAGAAATTTTTTTCACTGATAGAAATCAGCTAGGGTTTTATAAAAGGGTTTCTAAACAAATTTTAAAATAGTGATATTCACCTGCCCTCTTCGTCTTGGTAGTTGTAGACAGTTGTAAACAGATTGAGCAGTAGTTCTTGCACGGCCGCGGGCACATCAGGAACCGCATCATCATCTTCACGGCTGAAAAATTCAAAAACACAGACAAAAATCAATAAGGTACTTTTTATACAAAAAATATGACTCACGGGAAATTGAAGCGTTAACACGTTGACTGCTGAACCGGTCTTTACATTTAGCCACCGGTACGGACCGTACCTATATGTTTTCCAGCAATGGCGTGCCCTCTGTGTGAGCCGCGCTGTAGTAGCGCCGCGTTAAACACACAAGTCTGTGTTTCGAAACACAGCCGGCACGTAAGCTGCGCTAACACAACAGGTGTTTTCCCGTACCCGCGTAAGGTTATAAATAACACAACGTCTGTGTTTTCAGCAGTTGAACGTATTAAACTTTATAATATGAAAATTCTATATTTACCTTAGCATTTGCTTAGTTTGTAGACAAACCCGATGCAGTATCAATGCATCTTTGTAGATCTGCGAGTCAGGCTCGTTGTATTTGCAAGCGTTGTCAAACATCAGTATAAAGTCAGAGGCAAGCTCGTTCACCGTTTGGTAAGTGTTGTTCTTGAGTTTCTGCGCTATCTTCTCCATGTCTATAGGGTTCTTTATGAGCTCATAGTAGTCCGGGTACTCCATCTTGCTCGGCAGCTTCATGAAGATTAGGGCTAGTTGCCGGTTTACTGAGGACAAGAATAGATTGATAAATTATTTAACACATTCACTGCTAAACCGTTTTATTTTTTTTGGCCCTTTTGCGGATCTTCACACGTTTGTGTACTGGCGATGTGTCGTAACTAAACTCAATCAGCTGTGCGGGCGCACACAACTATTGTGATAAAATTGACAATACAGCAATGCTCTCAGCAGGGGTTCTCATGCCAGGCGTGTATTTGCTTGTAGTAAAATTATAAAACACAAATGTGTGTTTTTGGCAGTCAACATGTTAAGACGTTACCACACTAAACAATCAATCGTTGATTGATAGATAGAAGACTCGAGATCAAAGTCAAAAGACAGTTACTATTACACCAATCTGATCAACTCAATCGATTGAGTTATATCGATTTATACTTGATCAATGATAGTATAGATACTGCCCCGCTCCCCCCTCTTTTAAACATTATTCATCGATCCATTATCAATTGCTGGTCAATCCATACGGTTGATCCATCATTGATTGATGTTGATTTACCATCGATTGATGCTTGATAAAGATTTCGGTCAACTGGTCGCTGTCTCACTTAGATCAACTTCAATGGTGTATTTTTATTGTAACTGTGGATGTATTAGTTCACAACACAGTTTAGTGTTCCGTCTATCATAAGCTAGAGCGGTATGGTTTACCTTTAGGATCTCTATAGTCTCTAATAGCGTCATACAGGGTCCGCAATTTCTGTTCGAACGGCGACAACTGTCTCGTTTTGGGGTTAGACTTTATTGCTTTCAATGAGGGCTTTTTATCACCCAAGCTATGAATTTCCTTCAGTTTCTCGTTCATGACCCGTTCTAGAAGGTTCGCGTCTTCATATATCATAGAACCTTCTTCATTGAACTGACGGCAGTTGGAGAACATTAGGCGGAAGTCTGAGACCATTTCTTCGATTGTAGAATAGCGCTCGTTCTGGGGAAGAAAGTTTCAGATTAGTTAAATTCAAAATCCACTGATCTTATAAAGAAGACCTAGAATATATCAACCCATATCTGCCCACTGCTGAGTACGAGTTCCCTCACAATGTTTTCCTTCACCAAATCATCTTCATCGAGGACCTTAAATATCTTCCACCGACAATATTATACCACAAGACCATTATACCATTCCATTCAGCCATTGTGACGTGAAGAGAGGCGACACACACAAACACACAAACTTTCACAAGTATAATATTAGCAGGATAGAATAGTTTTATGACTAACCTTTATATTATTCTCAATAGAGATCATATCAATAGGCCTATCAATCACATTGTAGTACTCCGGATACAGTTTCTTGCTCGGCTTCTCCATGAAAAGCAACATGGGCTGTCTGCCATCGGAACAGGTGAAGTCCACCATCTGCTTGGAGACGTAATGGAGTTTCTTCTTCAGGGGAAGGTTCGATTTGATCGAGGGTGTGGTCGAGGGGGATGGTCGGTCCGATACTGGCAGCGGATTGATGCGGGGACGACCTGTGGGTGATATACGCACAGGAGACATTTAGTAATACATAATACAAACAATCGAATTTCTAACATGTTTGCTGCCTAGCAAATTTTTCTGAGTGACCACATTTCATCTGCTAATGCATGGTGAAATACTCTGTACTGAGAAAATGAATAATATTTGGACTCATTTGGATCAGCTGGAAAACTTTATTTACGTTGTTCGCTGTTGTGTGCAGTTGTGTCAGATTAAATGTTTTTTCTTTCTTTCTTTCTATAAAAGATTACCTAGAAAAATAAAAATACATCCCCAGATCAGCTTCTTCTTTAAGTTACGATACCTCTAGGCCTGGGAGCTGGTGTTTGAGATGAATTCTTCACCGAAGACAGACTCTCGTCGTCACTTGACGACTCCTGGACTATGTCGAGAAGCTCCTGTACTCTTTGCTGCATCAATCTATAAACACAATCAAATAAACTTCACATATAGACAACTCTTTAATGTGAGCAAAGATGATTAAAAAAACAGAAGAAGCAAAACTTAATAACCTGTACAATGGGGAGGTCTTATCTTAAAGCAAGTACAAACAGACAACCAAGAACAAGAGAAAAACTGAACAGAACAGAATACAGAACAAGGAAGGTAATAAAAATAGTGAAGGACAGATAGGCAGAACGAATATGGTATAATAATGTTTTGTTAAGGTCTCAGTAAGAAATTAAAGTATCACAAAATGCACAAGAGATCTTGGCCATCTTTAATAAACAGGCTCTCCATACTTTTATAACCGTTTGTCAGATGGAAAAAGATCAACACCAATGAGTCCAGTAGGTGTCCCTAGCCTACTAACCGACACAGTCTGCATCCAACTTCACAACGGCCAACAAACTGCTTACCCGTAACCTTCACTTAGCCCGTTCACTGCAGAACCGGTTTTTACATTTGGGCACTGTTACGAACAGTATGTTTTCCAGCACTGGGGTGCCGCCTGTGTGAGCCGCACTGTATTAGCGCCGCGTTAAACACACACGTCTTTGTTTCGCCGCACAGCCGGCACGTACAAACGTGTTAATAAATCTTCACTCACCTCTGTAGCTTCACGGCATCTTTATACAACTTGGAAGATGGTACATTATACTGCTTAGCGTTCTCAAACATGATATTCATGTCCCCAGCAACCTCAGAAAGGGTTCCATAGCTGCCCCTTCTGATTTTATTCCGGATTTGGTTGAGAGAGACCGGGTTTTTGATCTCTTTGTAGTAGTCGGGGTAAGCTCGACGCGATGGAAGCTTCCAGAACGGCTCTGACATTGGGGAACCTTAGAAAGGGGTAAGTATTAAAATGTTACACAAATAAGAAATAGTCACTAGTATGTCACTTCGAGTCCACTTTGGAGTAAGATAGGAACTCCACTTTTTCTATCACTAAGTAAATACCTCATCAGTTTGAATAACATTGAAGACCATAATGATAAGGACTTACATTAGAATTCATAAGTTATGTGCGGACTACTTTCCATGCTTTGGAGAGCATGTTAAGCCGTAGGTCTCAGTTGTTGTTATCAATTAATAGCAGTCTGGTTTGAGAGTCAACAAGTCTGTTTGACTCTGTAACCAGAATCCGGCACTACCTCATTCAACAAACATACAACTACAACATTTTTTAAGTATTCTGCATATATATTTTATTTTCTTTTCGTAAATTGTTTTCATCTTCACCGGCACTACATATCTCTCATTTACGCAATATCACCTAACCAGAAGTTTTGTAATCTAGATTAAAAATAAAAACTGGCATTAAAAATAAATTAGCCACTTACCATCAGTTCCTAAATGATTCCTAACCACTTCCAAGAGTTTCCACTGTGGCGAATCCTCATTTTCTACCTTATCCTCGTCGCTGTCGCCGCTATCTTCAGAGTGCTGAAAAGTACGATAATTATTACATATTTTATTATGAATGAGGATTATAATATGAAGAAGAATAACATACTTGGTGTGTGTATAGTGAAGGAAGACATATCAAGATAACCCACATGCCCGAAAATTATTTCATAGGCATGTAATCAACTAAGTGAGGTGAGACTCATGCTCGGCAGTGGGCGAACATGGGTTGTTATGATGATGATTACATCTCCGAGTATCTATTGAAGAAGAGGGCAGGATTAGGGGGCAAACAACTAATCCTAGCTTGGCCACCTGTCCGGTGAGCAAGTTCGACGAATGGTTACAGAAAGGAGCGCAAGTCGTGTAGACATCTGTAACAAGCCTAAAAAGTTCCTGCACGTGGTGTCGCCTGCTCTTGGTCTGGTCCCCTACGGAACAGACGTAACAAATACTTTTAGACGAATCTCTTAAATAATATCCCAACCCTCCTATCCCATTGTCCCTCCAAACCCTTACTACGGCGACGAGGTGGTCAGGTCGCTGTGGGCTTAACATCTCCTAAAGAATGATGTTAGGTGGGAGGATGACCACCCACGTATTTTGTGCTGTGCGTGGGGGGCCCGTAGGTTGGATGCAACAAACCTGGAGGCTGAGTGGGTGGTAGGTCGCAGTACCTACCTCCCCACAACACTCCTCTTTGGTGTGAATTTCAACTAAAACGGGAGGATATGGACTAGCCATCCATATTCATTCAGCACTGGTGGCAGTCCTCAACTACACCGGGCAAGAGGGGGGGGATTTGGGCCCTGCAGCCGGCGGTGCCCGAAGGCCACGTTATAGATGCGTGCGCTAGAAAGCATCGTTCGTCTCGTAGGTTTCCACTTTTTCCCCCTCTATATCCAGTTTAGTAACCCTGGTGTTGCAACCCAACATCCCCAAAGGTGCGGGCTCCGTGGTGGGTGGGGATCTAAACGGATGAATTTATATATTTACAGACCATGGACATAAACCAAAAATCTAACACCCCCAAAGGGGAGGCGATGAAGGGCCTCGTGGCAGCGTTTGCTGCAGCAGAGGATACCTCCGCTACATGGAAGGTCGTGAGACCTAAGGGTAACAAGGGAGTGCGGAAGGAGAGGAAGTGGCCTACGGCCACAACTTCGAGTTCCAGCGCCCCTAAACTCCCTAAACTCGAGGTGGCTAACGCCCCGGAGAAACTAAGCAAGAAGCAAAGAAGGAAGCTGAATCGGCTGCAGAATCGGCAGGAGCGCCGGGAAACGGGCTCGGAGGGACCACAGCAAGCTGCTGATGGACCCCCAGAGAGCAAACCGGGACCAAGTGCTTACTACCGCGAGCGTCGATTCGGTCAAAGCAAACCTAGTGCCGAACCGAATGCCCCGCCGGCGCCTACCGCGGTCTCGACCGTGGCGGCTGCTGGGTCCGTTGGCTGCAGAGGTAAGGCCCAAGGTGCTAAACACAAAAATAGAACCAACCGCAAGAAGCGAGCAACCATCGCCATTGCGAAATCGTCCCAGGCCCCGGCCCGCAATGAGCCTAGCAAGCGTACGCGGTTGGACGACACAGTATCGCCCAGAGGTGAATACAAAAAAGTGAGGCTGGACACCTCGCAACGTGCCCATACCAGCTATGCGGAGATCGTGCAGAACGAACTCTGCGTAGCGGTAGCACGGGCAGACAATGTCCAGCTTAACGAGGAGCAAGTCGCCTCAATGAAGATGGTCCTCCAGAGTAAACTGATGGAAGCCGTAAAGGATCCATCAGACTCCTTCGTCCCCACCTTCAGAGGTAAACCCATCTCAGCGGATGGGGTCCTGAAGCTGTGGTGTGAGGACGAACCTTCGTTGAGATGGCTCACAGAAACGGTCGAGAGCATGTCCACCACGGATTGCCCGAAATTTGTGGTTAAGAAGCAAAGTGAGCTGACCAGGAGGGTACGAGCGGCCCTGTTTCTTCCAGAGTGTGTAAATACTCTGGAGGACACAAACTTGCTTCTGCATAAGCAGAACAAGTGGGCCCTCATAAACTCCTGGACGGTTTTCACCCACACGCTTCAGGGGGATGGGACCATGTTCCTAACTCTGGGAATCCCAGAAAACGTGGTTCCAATCCTCATGGAGCGTGGTAGGCGACTTAGCCACATCTTTGGGAACGTCTACGTCCGATTCTACGGACGGGACGGATCACTGTCGGATGAACCCCCCTGTGATGGACAAACTAAAACTGAAGCATGCGCGAAGGGAGACTCCACAAGCGAGCCCATGCACTCGTCTCCGAAGCCATCCACCTCTAGAGATACGGGTGAGATGTGCACGGAGCCGGAGCCCCAACAGAAGACAACGGAGGTGATCGAGCTCGACATAGAGAGCGAGCTGGAACAGTCGGTAGAGGGTAAACCAGATGATGGTGACCCCTACCGACTGTAAATTCATACAAGCCAACCTCCAGCACAGCCTCACTGCAACGGCTAACCTACGCAGAGTGCTGGAGGCCATAGACAACGAGGAGACCGTCGCCCTGATCCAGGAGCCGTGGATTAGGGCAGGACGTGTAAGCGGTCTCAGATCGTTAAAAGGTAAGATAATACTTGACAGCACATGCGACAGTCCGAGGGCATGTATCTACATACCAAGTAGTATCTCTGCTGCGCCACTTACAGAATTTTGTTCCAGGGATCTGGCTACAGCCAGAACCCATAACACCGGGGACGAAGGTGGTCATGTGATCATAGCGTCGGCCTACATGCCAGCCGATGAGGAGATCCCACCCAAACACACAACGGACCTGGTGAGATACTGTGAGCAAAATAACTTTAAATTAATTATTTCAGCAGACACAAACGCACACCACCCCTTGTGGGGCATGCGTTCAGCAAACAGCAGGGGAGAGGAACTAGTAAACTACCTTTTTACAACAAACCTCTCGATAGCGAACAGGGGCGCGGAACCTACTTTTGTTACAAGTAGATGCCGAACAATAATAGACCTCACACTAGCAACAGGTAACTCCATAGGTACCATTAAGAACTGGCGTGTGTCGAACGAGTCCTCATGCTCCGACCATAGATGGATCCGATATGAGCTAGGAATGGTCGTCACACCGCAAACACCAACACGCAACCCTCGACGTACGGATAAGGTAAAGTTTTACAACACCTTAAAACAACACCTAAACACCGTCACAACAGAGGCACCAATAAACAACACAGCCGAAATAGAGCAGGCGGTTGTACACCTAACAAATAGTCTTACCAGGAGCTTTCAAGAAACCTGCCCTCCATCCTCAAGCAATACAAATAGACAGGGAAATCGGGGATGGAGCAAAGACCTGGATAGACACAAAGCAAAGGTACGTAAACTTTTTAACAGAGCCATGAACACCTATAAGGTCGAGGACTGGAACAATTACAACACCGCCCGCACAGAATACAAGAAGCGGATACGTTCCAGAAGCCGGAAGTCATGGAAAAAGTTTAGCACTAGCATAGAGACGAATACACAAGCAAACAGGATAAGGAAAATCCTTGCGGCCGATCCTATGCGTGTAATCGGCTCACTTAAACAACCGGACAACACCTACACCAAAACTGACACTGAAACAAACAATCTCCTCATACAAACCCATTTCCCAGAATGCCACATCACTGAAAGCACAACATGGGCGGACAGTGTTGAGGTAACCCCGACAGAGGACGACTGGCAGGTCGCAAAAGCCATAGTCACGTCAGACAGGATTAAATGGGCAATAAACACATTCCAGCCGTACAAAGCAGCAGGCCTTGATGGAATCTTTCCTGGACTTCTTCAATGGGGTATAGGACATATAAGTGGGGACCTGTACCTCATTTTTACAGCCTGCCTAGCCTACAGATACGTTCCATTAGCATGGAGGGAAGTCAGGGTTCTTTTCATTCCGAAACCAGGTAAGAGTGATTACACGGAACCCAAATCTTACAGGCCGATCAGTCTAACATCTTTCTTACTTAAAACACTAGAAAGACTATGTGACCGTTACATAAGAGACGACATACTAACTGTGACGCCATTGAACCCACAGCAGCACGCTTACAGCGCGGGCAAATCTACAGAATCAGCCCTGCACAAAGTAGTAAGCACAATTGAACAAGACATAAACAACAAAACGTTATGTTTGGGTGCCTTCATTGACATCGAAGGCGCCTTTGACAAGACAAACTTCTGCAGCATCAAAACGGCACTCAAAAGGCATAAGGTAAACACGATGCTGAGTGAGTGGGTCATTAACATGCTAAGACTCAGGGCTGTGAGAGTTGATTGTGAGGGAAACACTAGAGGAATAGTATCCAGAGGTTGCCCACAAGGAGGTGTCCTCTCGCCACTGCTCTGGAACATGGTAGTTAATGACCTTATCACAAAGCTAAACAAACAACGTTTTCTCACGGTAGGCTATGCTGACGATCTAGCCATCCTCATATCAGGGCTTTTTGCAAGTGTTTCATGTGATATGATGAACAATGCTATGAGGGTGGTGGAAAGCTGGTGCACCACATACGGATTATCCGTGAATCCAACTAAAACGCAACTAGTAATGTTCACTAACAAAAGGAACCTAGGTAGATACACACTTCCTCATCTCTTCAACACACAGTTGAAACTAACGGATGAGGTAAAGTACCTAGGCATCACATTAGACAGCAAACTTAACTGGGCAAACCACCTCCAACACAAAATAAACAAATCAGTCATCTCCTTCTGGCAATGCAGGAAAATGATAGGCAAAACATGGGGATTAACCCCTAAAATAACACTATGGCTATATAACACTGTAATTAGGCCATCCTTGTCATATGGAGCCCTAGTCTGGTGGCCAAGGACCAAACAGAACACAACAATAAACAAACTGAAGAAATTCCAGAGACTGGGATGTGTAGCCGCAACAAGCTGCATGAGGACAGCCCCTACAACAGCTTTAGAGGCACTACTTGGCCTACCACCACTGCAGCTACACATCCAACAAGAGGCAGCGGCATCTGCATACAGACTCCGCGCTCTTAGTCTCTGGGAACAAAATACAAAAGCAACCCACACTACTGTCATAGAGGAATGTGCAGAGGAAAACCCTAACATTCTCTCCATCTATGACAGAGTTCCCAAACAACACATCTTTGTAAAAAGTTATAAAGTACAACTACACGAGGAGCCAAATGACAATTCCAATACCCAAGAACTTAGAATATATACAGATGGCTCCAAAACGAAAACAGGTACAGGCACAGGTGCATTCTCCGATGAGCTCAACATCCATATATCAATAGCTTTAGGATCGTATAGCTCCATCTTCCAGGCAGAATGTGCAGGTATCATCCAAGCGGCCACCGCAATACTAAACAGAAAGGTAACTGGATATAATATCAGGATACTCTCAGACAGCATGGCAGTTCTACGAGCACTGCAAAAGGTTGAGCATTCCTCGGGGCTAACAATTCAATGTCACCATCTACTGGAGAAGGTCAGTAAAAACAACACGCTAACTCTCCAGTGGATCAAAGGACATAGCGGATCCAGAGGTAACGATGCAGCTGATGAACTGGCAAGGAGAGGCTCGGCCATGCGCCCTGTAGGACCAGAGCCAATGATCCCTCTACCTTTCAGTCTCGCTCGGACCTGGATTCGCGAAAGAACGCACAAACTACATCAAGAACACTGGGCAAGTATTGTCGATTGTAGGCAGTCAAGGGAGGCTTTCCCGGTACTAAATCGGAGAACCTCCCGCAAACTCCTCAATCTCAAACGGGACAAACTACGACGTTTTGTCGGAATAGTCACCGGTCATTGCCCACTAAACAAACACTTATATACCATAGGTGTCACAGACAGCCCCCTATGCAGAGGCTGCATGGAGGTAGATGAAACAGTCACGCACGTGCTCCTGGAGTGCGAAAGCGTGGCACCCCAGAGGGCGAAGTTCCTGGGAGCACCGGGAACCCTGCGGGAGGCCTGCAGCGTGATCCACAAGCTGCTGGACTTCCTGGAGGACATCGGGTGGCTGGAGTAGCAGCAGCCGCCCGCTCACGCAAAAAGGGCCGATCTACGGCCTAGTTGCGGAAAAGAGCCCGCTCACCAAGTACCAAGTAAGTAAGTATCTATTGAAGTCAACCATACCTTAACATCTTCAATCTGTTCTCCGGGCGGGTCCATAATGGCGAGCGTGCGGCTGGTCGGGACGGGTCCTACGCGTGAGTTGCGCTTGCTGCGGATACGCTCTGAGGTCTTGGCAGGCCCTCGCCCGTGTTGGTCCAACTCTTGTTTGCGGACTTGGATCACCTGAGAGATGAGAGATGGAAGATTTGTAATGAATGACGCGTCACGATCACGTACATAGATCCGGACTCCTAGCTAGGAATCTCTGTATCGAGGACCATGTTGCCACAAACACTCCAACTTACACCCTTGTTGACTGTTACCAGTTGATGCGACCTAATTGTCTGTGACTTGCCAAGAATACTGATTACCTCACTAATTGGAACTAGACATTATATCTATAAAAATCAAAAAGTTGAATCTGCCTAAATACACAAATCATGCAAAGCCAAAACAAAAAAAAAACACTAACCTTCTTCAAAGTTTTAGCGTCCTTATAAATAGTACTGCCAGGCTCATTAAAGTGGCAAGCATTCCGGACCATGAGCTGTAAATCCCTTTCTAGATCTGTCAGATTCAAGTATTCTCCGCCTTGGATCTTCTGAGCGATGGTCTTGAGATCGATGGGGGAATCTATGACGTCAAAGTACTCAGGGTAGCGACGCTTCGAGGGTAGGAATTGGAAGGCTGGGTAGAGTGGCCGACCATCTATGTTCGCTGTCATTACCTGAAAGTGAAAGTAAGTTGATGGTTCCTCCACACATTTACCGATCATGTATGAAGACAGGCAAGCACAAGTGTGATTGAACATAATTTCCATATGTAAATGACACACCAAGTAGGTACAAGATGAATCATAGAGTTGGTAGATCTGTGCGCTTCGCAATCCAATGACTCCAGAAATAAAACCTCAACTAGATAACTTCATTTCACGTGTGTGTTCCAGTGCAGGGCATGCTACTTTCAACAATTTCTTACCGCATTAAACAATTCCTCAAATATGTCTTCATCAGTATTAGTAGATGTTTCGGACATATCTTCGGCGACGTCAGATCGCCGGCTCGAGGACCCGTTGCGTGACAGTTTTGGGGTCTTTATCTCTTCACCTGTTATTTAATTAATAATATATTAGTCCACTTGGGGAAGTATCACACCTTTGCCAGATATACATCTGTCAAGCAGTAGTGTTCAATCAAACATTACTGCTGTTTCCAATGTTACTGAGCATAATGAGAGCCTAGAACCAATGTCTCAGAGTGAAGAGCGCACTGCAGTGCCATGCAGAATATGCAATGCAAAGTTTTAGGTGTAACTGTTATGGGCAGGGCTAGAAAACTTTCACATGAACAACATGCTCATTACGTTACTCAGTAAAGGAAAGAAAATACAGTTTGAAGATATTATACATAATTGTTGTCACATTAGTGGACCTTGGACAGCATGTAGAGGTCTGACACAAGAGACTCATTTGGCAAACAATAAACCTGATTCCAACTTACCATTCTCCAGTGCATGTCTCGCTTGTGTGTACAGCTTCCACAGCTCAACTGCATCCTTGTATTCAATAGCATCGTGCTTGTAGAATGCCTTAGCATTCTTAACAAGAAGTTCGATGTCTGCGGAGAGCTCTTCTATGTCTTCATAGGTGTCCGTTTTGAGTTTCTGCTGGACCTGTCATAGGGGAAAGCTATTTAGGTATATTACATTACACCCGTGGTCATGGACTTAGGCTAATGCTAATGACCTGTCCTCGGAATCAATTATGACCTGTATTGGGGCACATTTTAGATGTTTTAATTTTAGGGTTCCCAATTTTTTCTGGATGTAGATTGTAGGGGGAATCTCTGTCTAACAGAAACTTTGGTGCCTATTTTGTATTTACTAGAAATAAGATTTTGGTAGAAATTCATTTTTCCAGACAAGCCGCTATTTTAGACATGTCAAGTTACTCCCGCCAGCCTCAGATATATATACCTCTATGCATTCCTGAGAAAAAGAGTCTCGGAAGACAGACTGACAACAAGGTGATCCTATAACGGTTCCTTTTATCTTTTGAGGTACCTACGGATCTCTAATAAGATTAAATACTAAAACTTACTCTAAGTAAATCAATAGGCTGCGAAACCACTTCATAGTACTGTGGCTCTTGACGACGCTTCGGAGCTCTAATGAAAGAGTCACAGAGCAACGTGCCATCGTCTTTCTTGAACGATCGGATGGTGTCATATAGCTGCTGGCACATTTCACCCTGAGAATAAGATTGCATTCATACATCAACATCTAGTCAAAATTAGAGATAGTTTTAGAGATTTTATTTATACCAGACGAAATTATGATAGGAGCAGTAAGGCGGTGACTGAGTGGTGGCCGAGACAGGAGAGGCAACACGTCGGTGTATTACATGACAATAATTTAACAGAGCCTTGCTGAACAAAATCATGCGAAAACTTACTGGGTCCAACTTCTTTTTCTTCCGCGATGGCGGAGGGCCAGGGTTGTGCTCGATTCCATCGTCACTGTCGTCTAAATCGGCGCCCCTGCTGGCGGCCGACGAAGCACGGCGTCGTTTGCTCATCTTCAGGAGATATATAAATATCACTCAAAGCGTACACTAAACGACGTTCACGTTACATACTAATAACATGTTTTCTTTCGTATCTATGCTATAGGCCAACTAGAGGCTATGGTGTTTTTAATTAAACTGAGGAGAAACCAATGACGGATATTTTAGCGGCAGCCATATACAACAATACAGATAAAACAAACAAGCAAGCAAAAGCATACTGACACCAAAGAGAGAGATTATAAAATGACGTCTGACACTGACAGCACAGGACAAAACACAACACAGCACAAGAACCAAATCTTTGTAACAAACAGTTTTCTGAATTTACAGGAACTTTAGCGTGACGGATTGTGTGAAAGAGACAAAAGTTCTGAAAATAAACAAACAGAGTAACAAACAAGATTTATGCTATTAGAAGTAACTTCATATTTTTTATTATCAACGATATACTCCATTAAACGCAGAAATAAAATAGTGATTGAGTTGCACCATCACCCGATTCGCCCGGCAAAGATTATAATATTTTGCTGAACCGCTGTTGAGGCTCCGTCTGGTCTGGCCCGGCTTTTTATTATAATTAAACAACAAAATGGAAGCCAATGTTATTGCATATTAAAAAATAAATATTTTGATTTTAATTAGTCTTTCTCTACCCTCACATTTGATTTTTTTTTAAATGTATTTTTAAAGTAACGTCAAATAATGGGAAACTAAACTGCACGAACGAATATGACTGTGAATTTTGCCTTTGCATTTTATTGATTATTTGTCCGGTTTCCCTGAAATAAGATAGAAAGAAGCGGATGGTGCTGATATAACACTAATATTAAATATCCTGAAAATGTGCTTCACCAAATACTACAAGAACTTCATTCTATGTGGCGAAGCAGACCACCATTGTCTTCTTTGCGACGAAACATTCCACAAGTTAGATGATATTGAGAAGCATATCCGTTGGGAAAAGCACAGAAAGACGTTAAAAACACAAACCTGCCTTTCGAAGTTTAAAAACGATGGAATCTATAAGGTGGAGTCCTTTTTCTAATGTTCCTTCTTATTATAAAATCTGGCTACGCTAATCTATCTTCTCAAAAACCTATGTTATTGATTTCAGATTGAAACCTACTATTACTGCCAATATTGCAACCACATCGTTAGCAACATGGCATCGGTCAAACAGCACATTGAAACTGTAGACCATACTGCTTACAAAGCCAGCCCAGAAACTGTACCTAAAAGAGTCTTAGCTAATCACGACTCTGGAACTGTTATTATTAACAACATCAAGATAGACAGTCATCAATGGCATTGCATTTACAATAAGCGGTGTTTGCTTTGCGATGCTGCAGTGGTAAATGTATTGAAACATATCGGGACTCGGGACCACATTATAAGTCTGATTCAAGCTGAATCCAAGTTCAAAAAAGACAACAAGAATTACAGACAGGTAAAAGTATAAAAGCCACACACAGACACACAGAGTTCAAATCCCAGTGCAGGCACGTACCAATGTGTTTCTGTAAAACATATGTACGTAATTATCACTCACTTTTCAGTGAAGGAAAACATTGTGAAGAAACCCACATACCTACCCGAGAATTATTTCGGAGGTAGGTATGTTATCCACCAATCCGGATTGGGCCCCCGTGGTGGATTATGGCCTTACCCTCCTCACGAAAGTGAGGAGAGACCCGTGCCCAGCAGTGGGGCGTTATGGGTTGATGATGAAAAGTATAAAAAATAGTATACTCTGCAAAATTTATGATATCTTTATTTGTATAACTGAATTGGAAAACAGGGCAAGTCATAATCAAATAATGGAAAACTCGAGGGTGTGAGGGCCTTTGCCCAGCGGTGGGACATTGCAGCCTAACACAACAACACAATGCGAATATTTGTCCCTAACTGTAGCTAATATTTTTTTTATAAAGGTATACTTATTTAATAAATTATCTTGTGCAGTAAGAAATTAACACATTGACTGCTGGAAACACACATGTTTGTGTTTTTTAATTATACGGCCATCGAAAACACACTTAGCCTGTGAACTCTCACTGCTGTATTATCAATTTTATCACAACAGTTGTGTGCACACAGCTGATTGAGTTTAGTTACGACACAACACCAGTCAACAGTAAAGACACAAAGTGCAAAGATTCGTAAAAAAGCAAAAAAAAAAACGGTTCAACAGTCAGAATCAGAATCAGAATCATATTTATTGCTTAAACTGAATACAGAGATGGTAAATTGTGTATAATTTTAGAAACAACAGTGGATGTATTAAACCTTTATCTAAGTCTATAATCAAGTTGTGTCTCGCATACTGTTTTTTATTTTTTTGTGTAATTGCTATCTCGAACTACCCTGGCTATACTATTTACCTTATCATTCATGTATTTTTCATTCCATGCAGGTAAATACAACAACATTCCAATGTTTTGCATGCATGAAAGCTTTCCCAAATGAGGACTTGGAGAAACATTGGGAACAGCACAATAAAAAAACGACCGAGACCCAAGACCAACCAACCAAGGGTGACACGGAACACCCAAAAAAAATATATGATAAAGAGCTATACGATAAACTTGGTGACTGTGAATATGATATTACCAAGCTTGTATATATCCAAGACAAATTCTTCAACATCGACATAAAAAATAAAGAAGTGACATGCAAGCAATGCAATGCGGCTGTCCGTAATTCGAAAAACGATCTTTGTAACCACATGATAAAAAAACATAAAAATTATGACTTGCTCAAATCCAACATAATACAAAAGATCAAAGAGGATATTAATAAAGATTATGTGTTTATCTATGAAAAAGATTCAGGTAAAACTAGACATGAACTGGCAAACTACGGCAAAGTTAATCATATAAAATTAAACGCCGGAGGCAGTAAGGGGTATTGCACCCTGTGCGATAAATTTGTGTCGGCGCACATTAAAATATTCAAGCAGCATGTTGAAGGAGCAGTTCATACGGCACACCTCGAGTTCAACTGCCAAATAAAACTTAAAAAGCACAAGAAGGCATCAACTAAAATGGAAACATTCTCTCTTCATTTACTCAAAATAGAATATGTGACACATTTAGATGCAGTGGCAGTAAACATGGCCTTCTGTATTGATCGAGATAGTTTCCTTCTAATGAAACGAATTAAACACGGCAAACATTTTAGGATAACAAAATGCTTTGTCTGTGATGTATCCTTCAAATGGTGGGATGAGAAAGACCATTGTGAGAGTAAAGTCCATAAGTCACATTTAATGAATGCTAAAGTGATGATTGAAAGAAATAACTTCATAAGACAGGTATAAACAAATAAACATGTCAGATTTTATAAAAAATTTAAACTGAAACTGCAAGAGTAAATTATTCTTCAATTCAATTTAATATTAAATTATTAAAGAATGTTCTGCAATTTAGTCACAAGAATAATTTTATAATTAAACAACATTGTCCAGAGTACCCATACAGCTAACACCACTATTGTGTTTTCCCATACTTTTGGCAATTTATGAAAAACACTACAGTTGTGTGCAGTGAATGTGTTAAACTTATTACATATACAATTTTATTACATTACGTTTCAGATAAAGCCGAAACTATACCACTGCGGCCTGTGTAACATAACCATTCCATTCTCGGAGATATTAGAAAAGCACATTGATAGTTGGAGCCACCAATCAAATCATATTGATAAAAATTTTGTGAATACAATTAATGGATTTCTAAAGCAGAACGGACATCTGCCAGCGACAAAGAAAATAGAACTCGGCACAAACACTGATGAGCTTTATACAAACATGATGAAAGTGCTGTTTGAAAACAGGCTGGGCAATATGCGTATTTACACCACGGACTTGGAAAATTTGGCTAAGAACGAAATTGTAACTCGCATCTACAAGTGATATAGCATGGTGATTCTGAAAATATACATGAGAGTTTTTAACACTCACTGCAGAGCCAATTTTGTTGTCTAGCTACGGGTCCAGCTCTACACACTCCATAGTGTTTTCCCATACAGTTGTGTTTTCCCGTGCTCGTGGCAAGTTATGAAAACCCCACATTTGTGTTTTCAGCAGTGAATGTGTTAAGCATTCCTATTTTTGTACCTGTCTACAAGTATGTATTATTATTTTGAATTTAGAACTTTTATTTATTTTTCTTTTTTGTGTTGGCTAGTATTAGAAAAAAAATTTGTATCATCCTTGAATAATCCAAATAAGGCTTCCTTGGTATCCAGATAAAAGAAATATTATGCTGAAGGAAGGTAAATCTGTTTTAATTTCTCATTCTAAATTGGTTCCTAATATAAAATAGTATAATTTCATAAGTTTAAGTGTAGTTTGTATTTTTGATCTCAAAAAATATGCCATATTTTGTGATAATTAATTTATGCTAAATGTATAAAATGTAAACAAAAAGACTTCTGTACATAATGTCTCTCTCTCATAGAGGTACATTATAAATTTGACTCAAAATATGTTTGTCAATTAATATTATTTTGGTTATGATCTTTGAAGGATGCCAATTGTTAGAAGTAATGTGTGATAGAAACTGTATCTTGTCTTTTTTTTATAAATGTGTATGGTCTAACGTGACCTGTTTTGGTTATTTCTCTCCCACCTTTGTCTTGTTGGATTAAAGCGAGTGTGGTGTGTGGATGATTTTTTGTTACTTTATTTTTAAGTGATTTTGTTAACACTTTGACTGCTGGGCCGTTTTGTTTGTCTAGCCACAGGTGCAACTCTGCACGCGCCATAGTGTTTTCCCATACAAAACAACAGTTGTGTTTTGCCATACTCGTGGCAAGTTGTGGAAAACGTCGTGTTTTGTTGTTTTCAGCACTGAACGTGTTAAACAAGCCTGCAAAACGATCTCTTTAGAAAAATATCTCTAGATAAATCTAGCTTAAGTAAACTCGTCATGTGAAGTAAAGTGGCATATATAAATAGTGGTAAGTTCTGAAAGCGGATGCAAATTGGACGCAACTTCTCTGGGAAGGGAGTCCCCCCCACCTGAGTAGGTAGGTAATACATATATAATGGGTGGACGGGTGACCATGGCTGGCTGGAAGCTGTCCCAATATTGCGTAGCAAATTAAGGCTAAAAAATCATTTTGAATCCATTTTGGTCCTTTTTTCAAAATTGTGATTCCTAATAGGGGTGAGGAATACTCATATTGTCAGATAATTAAAGTATTTTTAGATATGGTTTTTATTTTAATAAAACTTTTTTGATATTTTTTAATTTTTTATTTTAATGTTATACAGATATAATACAAAGTTATTTTCTTAATATTAGGTACCCTTGAGTCATAATTACTACTTCCTAATCTACCACATACCATTTCATCATCATCATCATCACATTAACCTATATCTACCCCACTGCTGAGAATGTCTCACCTCACTTTCATAAGGATTAGGCCCCGATCCACCACAGGGGCTCAGTCCAGATTGGTTGATCACACACCTACAAAATAATATTCAGGGTTTCCATACATAACATTTAAAAATTAATAAGTTATATTGAAAGGAGTAAGGAGCCTATATATAAGGAGCAATACCATTTCTGTTTAGATTTTATTATAAATAGGAAACCAGACGGGATAATGAGACATCAACATTACAACATCAGAAAATTCTGAGCATTTGTTCAAATTGATTATTGTTTGTTCCATATACTTACTCTTTAGTTGTGGAGGCAGGACATTCAAATCAATATCTAGTAAAACTGCAATCGGGCTTAGAATCACTGGGTACAATACAGCAATGCCATTTGAACAATTTAATTTCACATTTTGTATGAACTTTGATATAAAGTTTTGAATGTCTGGGTTATAATTTGTTTGGATGAACAGGTAATTCAATATTCTACAACACATTTGGAAACATTCTGCGGATTGGGAAGATTTCTTTACAATGTCTTTGAGAGTATGGTTAGTATTAAATAATTCTTCTACTTGTACATTTGGATCAGTCAGTAAGCTATGGCAGAGATTGAGCAGAATTAATTCAATTTCAGACTTCATTTTAATAGAAATATCATCGTACACACTGGACGTACTAGAACTGTCTGCTAAGTTACAGTTAGCCCATAAACCTTTCACTAAAGCCAAGTATTTCTTATCAGATACATTCCAGTGTATAATATCATTAGTTATTAATACCATCTTAGAACTATTTTCACACAAATTCAGCAATGCTTGGACCACTTCTGGGTTCATAGTAGGCTCGTAATTCGAACTGAAGTCTATTTCCTTCATTCTTCTTATGAGGAACTCTTCCAGAGTTCTGTCTGAGGAGTTGTCCGAGGTATTTGTCTGCGAATCTCGCATTTTGTCCATGTATACTTCAGTTAGAGAGTCCGTGAAATTTTCATCAATTGCCATGTGGTTTTCTGGTTCTTTTCGACAAATTTTGCGGATATTGGCCAGTACGGAATGTCGCAAGTTGTTGTTTATGTTAGTATCCGCCTGGGAGACGCGGAGAATCTTCACGAAGCTACTTGCAAGAGCGCTAGCAACTTTTCTGTCGAGCAATGCATTTTCGTAGATAAACTCAGGACAGTCGTTGCAGTTGTCCGACTTGATAACTTTTTCTATCAGTTGATTATTCATTGTAGTTTCTATTGGGCACTTGATACTGATATGTACACAACGATAAAATTAGGTCTAAATTCTAACTTGCTTCGTTTCAGCGGTAATGAGTATATAAAATACTACGTAGGTGTGTCTTTGCTTCACTGAGCAAATAATTAATATATTATTAGTTGGGTAGTAATAAAATAAACTGCGTGTCTTTGATTGGTTTTGTATTGTGTGATATTTTTATTTATTTTTCTAATGTTTTGATTTTTTGTTAGATCAACTGCCAATTTGTCATATGAATAACTATGACAGTTTGTCAGTGTCTGATAAAGAGTAGGGACGTAAACGAGGAACGATATGAGACATCGGTAGATTGTTTCCGGGACATCGATCTTTTTAATTCCGTTCTAGCCTATTACTAGTTATTACATATTATTATTTTATTGATATTAAATGACAAACTTTTGACTTTTGTGACAACTGTTTGAGTTACAAATTCTGGATTCCGTTCATAACATAATGTTATGAAAGCGTGATAGCTTAGGAAAGCGTATTAATATTTGATGAGGGTTTCTTTTCAATACTTTCGTTGAACATCATCATCATAATCAACCCATAACGTCCCCCTGCTGGGCACGGGTCTTTCCTCACTTTCGTGAGGAGGGTCAGGCCACAATCCACCACGGGGGCCAGGTCCGGATTGGTGCATCACCAACCTACCTCCGAAATAATTCTCGGGTAGGCATGTGGGTTTCTTCACAATGTTTTCCTTCACCTAAAAGCGAGTGATAATTACGTTTATACGTTTTACAGAAGCACATTGGTACGTGCCGGCATTGGGATTTGAACTCACGACCTTCTGATTGGAAGGCGGACGTTCTCCCACTAGGCTACCATCGCTTCTGAACTTCCGCTTCCTTGAACATGAAGAAAAAAAATCGTATTCATTTCCTACTTTTTGCATCAGTCTGGTAACAAAAGCCAATTAATATTATTATTTTATTATCACGTTGAAAAGCCAATATACCAAAAATCGATATTTCCTTGCCTCCGATATTAAATATCAACGAATTCCAAAATCGGTAGTTTAACCCTGGTTATGACATTGACTTTTTAGCGATGATTGACATACACCATTGAAAGTTAAAAAAAAATGATCTAATTGATAACAAAGATAATTATTATTTTAAATATAAATTGCCATAAATAGTAAGAAAGCACGAATAGTATTATTAGTATAGTACTAAATAGGATAGTAGTTATCTCTGATTTATTTTGTACACTCGTTTTGCACCGAAAGCATTAAATAAATATTTCCTTAGATGCTGCCATCTACCGTCGAGTAGGAAACTTAACTGATTAGTTAGTTTTGCTAGTTGACGGTAGATGGCAGCAAGTTTAAAAATGACCATAATTAATCAAAATAAATCTATACGGGACCATCAACCCTCACTGGCCCAGCGTGGGCCTATAGATACTACCTCGTCCTATCTCACTGAGAGTAGGACTGGGAAATGGGATCTACGCTGATGATAGTGAAAAAGCGAAACATTTTTTAAGAACTATTAACGTCTTCCAGTTCATTAAAGATTTTTTTTTTAATATTTTAGGCAGTTGTATTGAGCCTAGTTAGAAACTAGTTTATAGATAAAACACTAAGCATTGTTTATAGCCGTGACACACTGCTTCTAATTAGAAAACTTAACTAAATTACACCAAAAACAACCTTTTAGATAAACACAGTACGTTCTCTCCACCAACATTGTTAACATTATTGCAGTGGGTAAAACTCGCGAGCCCTTTCAAGTTAGAAAGAGAGGCAACCAACAAAAGAGTCCGTTTCTCTCTCGGGCGTGGCCTCAGAGAGCTTTGCCCACGTATTTAAGACTCTATGTGAGGTCTGAGAGGTAATTTATTAACTGAGGCCCCACAAATACTGACTTTCAAACCATTCAAGAAAGCAATATGAATTATTAAGACATGACCCTTTTTTCGGGCAATCTAACGGTGTAAATCCACGATAATTAAGATATCTCGCATCTTCTATCATTTGTTTCATAGGTACCTATGAAAGTAATAGATTTTATAGTTTGGAAACACGATTTGCCTCTCAACTTTCCTCTTTTGAATTAGCCTTTTATTACAGAGTGTTTTCAGAATTTGTTTTTGATTCGCTTAGTAATGCGTTATGGAGTTTTCGTGATGTTTCAATGTAATTTCGTACGATTTGTTTGAATTTCTGAGTGAAAGCGTTGAAATGGATGGTCAGAGTTCACGGTACATTTAAATATATTGGAGTGGTAGCATTTATTTCCAGTTCAAAAATTATATGTCCACTATTTTCATAATTGGAAGGTTGGTGCTTAGTTTCCTTGAGTACCACATTAAATTATAATGCCTTTCACTATTAATTTAGAAAGGATTTGAAAATTTGCACTTGGACCCCAGTCTCCCTACTTTACTAGGGTTCATCATCAACCCATATCGTCCCACTGCTGAGCACGGGTCTCCCCTCACTTTCGTGAGGAGGGTTAGGCCATAATCCACCACGGGGGCCAGATCCGGATTGGTGGATCACTTACCTACCTCCGAAATAATTCTCGGGTAGGTATGTGGGTTTCCTCACGACGTTTTCCTTCACCGAAAACTACTACTAGGGTTACTAGGGTTGACTACCATAACTAACTACCATATTTATTTCTCTCCATCCAAAGGTGGTCTGTAAGATATTGCTTAAAGCGTTAAGGCCAGGGCCGCCCATTGGACAACGTCTTTGTGTATCTGTTATTATTGTTACTGATTTTTTTTTTTTTTTTTTAAAAGATTTATTAATTTTTTTCTCCTACTCTCCCTACTTTAATTATCTTGATAAAGTTGTGGCTTTACAAACCCCTAACTCTACCGGTTTTTTTACTATTTTTATTGGTAATAAAGTCTGAAAAGGAAAAATGGTATAAATTTTCCTTTTAACGTGTTGATTCAAGGCATGTGAGACTTTAGAGCCGATGTCTCAGGGTGACGAGCGCAGTGCAGCGCCGCGCAAGTTTATGCAATGCAACGTTTTGGGTGGCACTGTAACTGTAATGGACAGGCGTACCGCTTACCATCAGGTGAACAACATGCTCGTGTAATTATACCTTGTTTACCTATTGTAATTCTTCTGTACTGTGTTTATTTTTGTTTCTGGTGTACAATAAAGAGTTTTTCTATTCTATTCTATACTGCGAAATAAAAAAAAAGCACCCGCCACTTAACTGAATCGTGACTTTGACAAGACAACCCACCGACTGGAATTCGACTGATTGACTTGAAGATATTGTTATAAACAACTCTCGTTACTTGACACTGACGAAATGTTAACCGTGCGAAGCAAAAAAAAAAAGAATCTACCCATGCAAAGCATGTTCTTTAGACAGCCCCTAGCGTTGACCTGCGAGGTACTTTGAGGCCAACAGCGTCTTTACGCCCCACACGACGTCTATTACCGTGCTGCCAATTATTGGGAAGAAATTATTCACATAAACTTGGCCATGCTGCGTGTACGGTAGTTGTTTCAGCTAGTGCAAATCTTTATTTGCACCTTTTTTTATTAATTTTTTTTTTTTTTTTTTGTTACTTTACCTTTAAGGTAACTGTGGAGTGGAACTCCTTGCCGGAGTCTGTGTTTCCCGATAGTTACAACCTGTGAGTCTTCAAGTCACGAGTAAATAGGTTACTTCTAGGTAAGCGCGCGCCATTGTAGACCGCATTGTCGCTTACCATCAGGTGCGATAGTGGTCGAACGTGAACTTATCCATTAATTACGGCCTCCCTGAGTGGGTGATGAGCCGACTGCGAACCGTGAGGTTGCGGGCTCTAATCCCGCACAGGGCAAAGATTTGTGTGACTACAAATATTTGCTCTGAGTCTGGGTGTTTGTAGGACCATGGTCCTCGTAGTTCCTGATTCCCTAGATGCAGGGAGTCCTGGTTAGGGGCCAGGATCTATGTGTGTGATCGTGATGCGTTACTATTATTATTAATTTAAAAAAAATGGTTTTGCAATGAAGCCTTTTCTATCTTATTCTAGATAATAAATTGTTCATCGACTCATCATTATCATTATCAACAACCCATAATGTCCCACTGCTAGGCACAGGTCTCCCCTCACTTTCGTGAGGAGGATTAGGTCATAATCCACCAAGGGGGCCAGATCCGGATTGGTGGACCACATATCTACCTCCGAAATAATTTTCGGGTAGATTCCATCCATCGACTACTTATTATAAAATTAATGACTATGTTAATCTATATATATATATAAATGTTATGTTGGTTTGTGTACGCTTCAAAAAATCAAAAAGTTCTGCACCGATCGAGCTGAAATTTTAGCACGATATACTCGTATAATCCGCATCAAGGATTGTTTTTTATCTATTTTTTTCATCAGTGACATATCAGCGAATGTGCGAATGTGTCACAGCGAAGCGTGGCAGGGCACAGCTAGTGATATATATGCTTTTAGGCTTTAGTTTCTTAGATCTGTGATTAAGGTAACTTCGTACCAAATTATCAACTTAGTTTTAGAAATATTAGCTAAACAAAATAGGGAAGTATATAATATAAAACATAAAAAAATGTATTTACAAATATTGCCGTTGAGTTTTCAGCCGGTTCTACTTGAATTATTCCGAATCCAGTGGCACTGTCAAAAAACTTTTACGACCGCCCTATTGGGGTTCATATCATGGAAAAATATTGTTGAATTTACAATAGAGATTAGTAGGTATTCTATGGGATTGTGTACACGTAATAAACAATATTGAAACTTACCGAAAGTGTATTTAAGCCTAAAATTTAAAGCTCACATTGAAGCGACTGATATCTCACAAAAATCGGCCCAGCAGGGACGATGCGATGCTACACCTGATACATATCTTCTATATAATATGTCAAATATATAACCCTACTTTGCTTCACCGCAATGGAGTAAAAAAAGAGTTTAACCCTTCGCAATTATTTGTCTCAATTATTTATTATAATTTGTTTAAACTAGAGACACATCTCTTAACCCATCGCAAGTCTCAATTAATGGAATTATTATCTTTTATTTAAACTGGACGCGAGACACTTTAGCGTTAATTGATATCCCAGTGTGGTAATTTGAAAAAAAAATATCGAACAGCCCATTATAATAAAGAATAAATAATAAACCTAATGTAGACATGCCAAAGATAGCCAATAGGCCGGCCAAAGGAAACAGCATCGTTACACTACACCCCACACGAAGGCCATTACGCATGGCCAATTACTGGGATGAAATTGTTGGAGCAACTCGGCTTAACGGCTTAATTTCAGCCGTTTTGAGATGTACCAATCTGGCGCATTTTTTCTGGTAGTGCTTGTCTAACTAAACTGTTCCGGAAGTGACGGCGAAACATATATTTAACTTATGGAGAAGAAAGAGGAGCGAAAGAGGTTTGTCAGCATCGTCGCATGTGGAAAGATGTAGTCTCTGCCTACCCCAACGGGAAAAATACGTAACTGTATGTATGTGTGTACTAGCTGCGCCCCGCGGCTTCACCCGCGTAATTCCGGTTTTGTCCCACGGGAACATACTATCGGGATAAAAAGTACCCTATTACTCAATCCTGGTTCCAAATTTAATTCGAATCCGTTTCGTAGTTTATGAGTGAAAGAGGAACAAACATCCGTCCATTCTCACAAACTTTCGCATTTCTAATATTAGTAGGATAAGTAGGAAGTAGGATAAGATATATTATGGAGAAGAATCCTTTAAATCTTACTTATTATAAATGTAAAAGTATGTGTGTCTGCGTGTTAGTCCTTTTTCACACAGAAACGGCTGATCGGATTTTGATGAAATTAAGTATATAGAATAGAATAGAATAGAAAAGTCTTTATTGATACTCTTTACTATTCCCTTCATCTCTTCTCATTTTCTTCTTCTCTTTTCTTTATTCTTTCTTTTTCTTTACTCTTTTTTTAGATTCTTTAGATCCTGGAATAGAACATAGGATACTTTTATAGCGTAAAATTAACCGTGCTTGTGGGATAACACCCATCCTTGATATCCTTACAGAAAACCACAATCAACCTATCAAACGGTATCACCATATCTTAGATAAGCCCATTGCTAGATGCCTCTTCTGAAATAATAGAGGCGAACAATGACCTATTATTTCAGTGAGGCTCCATTACCTCGGCCACCCAGGCATATGGAAACAACTATCTCGCTCGCACACTGTCGGTGGTCTTAACAAGACCTAACCACCGCCAAAGAGTTTCACAGTAAGGACACTGTCTCTAATTCTACTAATACCATAAATGTGAAAGAAACGAATACCATAAACTTTATATGCCAGATATTCATCTGCTAAGTAATAGTGTGCAAATATTACTGTGTTCCGGTTTAAAGGGCACTGTTTCCAACGAAATTACTGGGCGTATGAGACTTTAGAGCCGATGTCTCAGGGCGACAAGCGCAGTGCAGTGCCGCGCAAGATTATGAAATGCAACGTTCTGAGTAGTACTGTAACTGTTATGGGCAGGCGTAGTGCTTACCATCAGGTAAAAAAAAAGTTTGAATGTTTGGATGTTGTTAAGTCAATCATTCAAAAACACCTAAACAGATTTCGATGCAATTTGGAACACAGATGATTTACTGGATTCACACATACACTACACACACCCACATAGAAAGTAACGTCGACCTTACCACAGCGTATATTATAAAATAACTAGCTACGCCCCACGGTTCACCCGCGTTAAGTATTATCGTACAAGAACCCTAAATTTTTACGGCATAAAAAATATTCTAAGTTATATTCGAAGAGCTAAAGTATGTGTGTACTAAATTTATCAAAATCCGTTCAGCCCTTTCAACTTGATGAGAGGCCAAAAGCACTAACAGAAACTTTCGCAATTAAATATAATATTAGTAAGATTGGTTACGACGTCATGCAAGTATGTGGGTGTGTGTGTATGGAACCTGACATCCATACTGTATGCACCTGTACTGTGCATTTAAGCTCATTTTTTACATGATCACAGTGTATGTTTGCAATAAATCGATTCCGCTGCATCGATGGGACAGCATTAAAATTGCATTAATTTGGTATCGATACTCGATGCTCGATTAATCAGCCAATGAAGCGATAACCGAGTTGCGTGCCAGCGATTTATTATTTCAGGCATCGATTCGATTTTGCAGCCCATTTGGTGAGAACGGTTGGAAGTTAAAGATTTTCCGCTCTCTGCTTATGGAAATTGGTTGTTTATTTCGATAACTGCTGTTTTTAGATGATCTATTGGGTATTCCTATCTATTTTTTGGTATTTTTTTTAATTGTCTGCGTTACGAGACGAGCAAGTCGTTCACCTGATGGTAAGGACTACGCCTGCCCATAACAGTTACAGCGCCACCCAGAACTTTGTATTGCATAAAACGGTTCAACTGTGAATGAGTTAAGCTAGCTGTCTCTTTAACAGCCGTCGGGGCCGCGGAATTCCACTCTCGCACCCGTAGCCCCGACAACAAAAGCGTCCCGATGGAACACCCTGGGGTTTAGTGGGTATACCCGTCAGACTGGCGGGGGAGTCCCACATAACCACCCGGCCCTCACCCGGGTCTGGTGGTATGCGTAATGCATTCCCGAGGTAAAAAAAAAAGCTGTGTCTTTAACAAGGCTACAGTTGTAGCGGCTTACTTCCAAGAGGCCTCAGTCAATTCCAAAGCTCTTAGATCACAGTTTGGGTTCATTACTGCAATAGAGCCCGTAACGTCACCTGATGGCCACGACAGTCACCTTTCGCACGGTGCGGGCCATTGGGGCCAGCTTTTGTGTGGCCATATTGGTAGTAATACCATTTTAGTGGTAGAAAAGCAGGACATGTCCATTTTGGGATTTTTGCGTTTTTACTTAACTGCACTTGTATTTGTCTCATTCGTCCTATTCATCATAAACCCATATCGTCCCACTGCTGAACACGGGTCTCCCCTCGTGGAGGGTTAGGCCGTATCCACCACGGGGGCCCGTTCCGGATTGGTGGATAGCATATCTACCTCTGAAATAATTCTCGGGTATGTACGTGGGTTTACTCACGATGTTTTCTGTCATCGAAAAGCGTGTGATAATTACGTAAGAAGATTTACAGAAACGCATTGGTACGTGCTCGCACTGGAATTAAAACTCACGTCCTTCTCCTTGGAAGGCAGACGTTCTTCCACTAGGCAACCACCGCTATACCTCCACTGGTCCCGAATTCCCCGAAAATTCTGCAAACTAGGACAGTCCGGGGAAACACGGACTGATATTCCCCGCACGATCCGAGCAGCTATCAATCACGGACGACGTCGGTCGTCGAATCAATTGTGTGGAAATGGCAAGTAAATATGACTTTGGAGAGATTTGAGGGTAGTTAGAGGGGGTTTTGAAACGGGAATCTTGGATTGTTTACTATGATAAAGTTTTTTTTATTTGACTGATGGTAAGCGTTACGCCTGCCCATAACAGTTACAGTGCGACCCAAAACTTTGCATTGCATAATCCTACGCGGCACTGCGCCGCGCTTGTCACCCTGAGACATCGGCTCTAAAGTCTCATATGCCCAGTAATTTTGCTGGAAACAATGCCCTTCAAACCGGAACACAGTAATGTTTGCACACTACTGCTTCGCGGATGAATATCCGGCAAAGGTGTGGTAACTTCTCCAGGCGGTCTTTTGCAGAAGAGGCTTCCCACTACTAATGTTAGAAATGGGACAAAAATAAGATATCATTAAAATTAAAATTAAATTAGATATCTAGAGATTGACTCAATCCCGCATACATTAGAAACGAAAATGACTACAATTCTGACTTCTTAGATAGTTTGAAGTCAGCGTGGCATCAGACAGATATGGATCGAGCGACGCGTGACTGCAGCTCAGTTAGATACATAGATACGAAACTGAACAAATGCTTGTAAAAATACCAATCCTTAACACCAGCCTTCAATCCCAATTAAGGCTTGGACCATACGAATGACCTAATTCGCTCCATTCGACCGGTGAGGTCCCTCATTTAGAGCCGTAATAAAACCTCTTTTTGACAAGTCCGTGGCAAAATCCCTAACCGATACGAACCTTCACAACGACAAGACATTAAGTAGACCACCTACTTTCATACCAAAAGCAGCGTTGCGCCACAAACTTTAAGGGTTAATCTTGTTCGGAAGTAAAAGCTCGTTTATTAGACTACAAAGACGCCGCTCGGCGTGGCGGCACCTTTGAAGTGGCCGCCTATAATTATGTAAGAGCGGGTTGGAAATGCATCGGTCGAGGATCGTATGAATTGCTGCAGGAATCCTAGGATTTACATTTAGATGTGGCGATTGAAAACTGAAATGTGTTGTGGAAGGCGTCCGTAGAACGACTTGTGGTCTAGATCGCGTCTAGGTTTATAAGCTTACTAGCTGCGCCCTGCCACGCTTCGCTGTGGCACATTCGCACATTCGCTGATATGTCACTGATGAAAAAAATAGATAAAAACAATGCTTGATGCGGATTGTATATAATGCTAAAATTTCAGCTCGATCGGTGCAGAACTTTTTGAGTTATTGAAGCGTACACAAACCAACATAACATTTCTATATACATAGATGTAGATATACATATCTGCGAAGAACTCGTTTCTATGTCTCTTAGGCTGAGATTGAAATGAAATGGAATTCGTTTTTTGCGGAAATTGTGTACACATCCTCATCACCATCATCAACTCTTAACGTCCCACCGCTGAGCACGGGTGTCCCCTCACTTTCGTATGGTTAGGCCATAATCCACCACGGGGGCCCGGTCCAGATTGGTGGATAACATACCTACCTCCGAAATAATTCTCGGGTAGGTAATGTGGGTTTCCTCACGATCTTTTCGTTCACCGAAAAGCGAGTGATAACTTACAAGTACAAAATAAAGCAAAAAAATATATATCGTTAAAAATTAAAAAAAAGTAACATTGGGCGGTCTTATCGCTTAGTGGTCATAGTGAAGCATGAGTAAGTACTAACTCAGAAAAAATATCTTGAGATAAAAATTAAGTTTTTTGTTCCAATACTTTTTGTAGTCTAGACCTCATTTTTAAATTTCTCACAAAAAAATCAAATATGACTGTGGTTGGGATTTGAACCCATGACTTATTTATGCACGACAAAGGGATTATTGGATACGGTAGCTCAATGGTAGCTTTTGTCGCTGAGAAGCAGGAATGGGCACGGGTTCGAATCTCGACGGCAGAACACATTTTAATACTTAGGTTGTGTATGATATAAAAAAAAAATTGTAGAAAAAATAGATTACAATAGTAAAGATTTCAAACATGAGCAATCCATGGATGGATGTAATGAATACAGTTAGTAACTTAATTAGGTATGTATTCTCATTCCTAAGCATATTTTGAACCAAAAAACTGACTTCCTTATTTACTAATAACCACTGAAAAATAACTAGAAAGCAAAGTACGCAATTTCGGTAACTTGGATAACATCTTTTTCCATTTATTTTGATTTGAAAAAGCAAACTCTTAACCGATTTTGAAGAAGCTATGAGATCAATCTGGAAATATTATTATGTCCTTTGTTTTAGAAAAAAGGTTTTTTTTTCTATTTTTTTTACTTTTTTTTTAAATCAATCGAATAGAGAACCTTCTCCTTTTGTAAAGTTGGGTAAATAAAAAGACATATAAGTGGTATAAATAGGTATATTAAGTAAGTTTTTATTAGACCTGTAGTCTGGAGATTATTATTTTTTGTTTGTTTTTTGCCTACTATAAAGAAATAAATAAAAATAACAAAAAAATGGAATAAATAAGAAAATTAAATAAAAAAACATGGATCCAATAAATATAATCTTTTAAGTACTAAACTTGGTACTAAACCATACGCTTATCAATAAAATTAGCTTAAATACAATTAAAATTAGCAACAGGATGTAATTAATAAAGTTTACAGCACTTATTAAATAATTAGACCGCAAGAATATTTATTCTGTAATCATTATTTAATTTTATCAACTTGTTACCTACAGTTTCACATCACATCGTAAATTTAAATGTTAATTAAAGCTATTAGTAATTAAAATAAATAGTTAATGCGGTCAAAAACATTTCCACAAATTAATTTTGAGCACCTATTATTATATTGATAGTGTGGTTTTTCCAATTTTTATCCTATCCTCCTTCTTAGATAATCATAAATGCGAATGTGAGATTGTTTGTTACGCTTTCACGCCATCACTGAACCGATTTTAATCAGGCTCAATTCACATTTGTTGACATGGGATTCAGGTTACATTAAACTAGGTAGGAAAACCACAAAAAATTAAAAACACATTAGAAAAATTAATAATTAAGTAACCATAGAATAAGGTTAACAATTATTGGTAACTGATAGGTAGGTACCCGTAAACTTAGAAGGGTTTCAACATAATTAACAAACGTGGGGTTAACCTATAAAATGTCTAAAGTCGCACCAAAATTAGGGTCAATTCACATGCGTTGACGCAGCATTCGGGTAAAATTAATTCAGTCACTTACTTTTTATGATTAGAGAAAAATATAAACCTTATAAACAAGGCATTAAGATCCCTTTAGTTAGACTGTGTTGCTCCTACTGTTTTTTTTTTTTAATGATATTACGTATTTAGTTCCAAAAACTGCCAAAGACTTCGCCGTCCATGCTCGCGATTCCTAATTAGGTGCACCAAATACTTCCTAGCCGATGTCGCAAGCTGATCTGTTTCCGTTGTAATTAAAACCATTGTCATTACCGTGTGACGAATTAAGTGGGGGGAAGGCGGGAGGGAGGGGCGTGGCTTCGGCACTTCAAAGAAGCCGCGGCGGCTACACAAAGAGGGCAAGCAACCGCGTGCGAGCGAGAGCCGCGTCTCAATTTGTAACGTAAAGAAAGAGAGGGGAGAAGTGGATTTGTTTGTAGTAGTAATCCGAGTGAATGACTAGCATGGCGGTAGTGCTGCGTAGATTTTATCGATAATTTTATGAGCTTTTTTATTCTGTACTTAATTAACGAGTGCTCGTATTTATAAAGATATGGCGGCTTAGTTTTGGTAACGATTAATTTGAATTATTAAGTTTATTTCATCCAATTATGCTAATGTGGGATTTTTAGACTTTTTGTACTCTTTTACTTAGCGGACGTTTTTAACGACTCGCGTGTTCCGAGCGCCTCGGTACTCGAGTGTTTATAATGTGCTTTTCTTCATGTAAATAAAATAGGACATTTTTACGTGAGAGTTTTAATAAACTATGACTTTTGGAAATGTAAGCGAGATTTAGTTTAGGGAAAATTGTATTCACTGGATAATAGCCTACTTAAAAGTTTAACAGTGTATTTAAAATAACGCTCGGATAGTTCTGCATCTGTACTTTGCACATAATTTAAAAAAAAACCACCAAAACATTTTATGAAACACAAAAAGGATGTGGTCGCATCAATTTTCTAGAGTAAGTTTTCTAGTAGGCTTTCGTTTACAACTGTTTTTTTGCTTCTATCATCATTGTCAAACCATATCGTCACACTGCTGAACACGGGTCTTCCCCCACTTTCGGGAGGTTTAGGCCTTATATTAAGGCTTACAATTAAACTATAAAAGCCACCGTCCGATGTCCTATTTACTCCTCTCCGTGCATGGTTGTCTGGAAGAGACCACTCTGAGCGATAAGACCGTCCATTGTGACACTAATTGTAAAATTTGTTTTGTTCTAGTTTTAAGTTTTCTTTGTTCTGTGGTGTTTCAATAAAGAGTTTATCTATCTATCTATCTATCTCTATAGTGCTGTATATAGTATTTATATTCTGTGACTATAAATCGATATCGATCGCACAGCATCCAATACCCCATCCCTAGCGATAAATCTCGACCGCTAAAGAAGCTTGCGTCATTGACGTATTGTTTATAAATCAGAGTCGGCGGATGAGCAACACAGCTTTGTGGAATTGATGTTTGCTGGAGAAAATTGCAGTTATGCATTAGATACCTACATTAGTATGTCTCGCTTCCACTTCTATCGTATGGGATCCATTACAAAGAGTACCTAGGTATTAGAATTGTAACTAACGTCGGTTAGTGGAACCTATTGTATTTTAATCACTCTATGTTTAGACTATAATTCAATTGTTGTGTACTCATGGAAATCGGATTTATTTTTGTACGCTTAATAATAATTATTATTTATTTCCGACACACAGATCCATAGTGAGATATTTTAGCATAGCATAACATAGAAAGAGAATAATTAATTAATAAGTTCTTGACAAGTTTTTATGTACACTTTTATGACATCTGTTTATTATTACTTTCTCACTATAATGTGGAGGCTTGTAAATGGCTTTTCTTAGTTTTATTTAAGTCGACTTCTTTGTAATGGTAGCTGCAAGAAAAAAATCGGAAAATTAAAAAAAAAAAACACAATCAAAAACAAAATAGATTACTTTAGATTCATGCCACAAGAATGAAACTTAAATAACGTTTCACCCATATTAAATTCAATTAGGTTAAGCCCTTATCTTCAACGATATCTTAAAAAAAATAGCAGGTTCATAAACTGACAAAGTCGCATGAGGAACATCTCTAATTCGATAATTAAGAGGTCCGACCCATTAAATCGAATTAACTTTGACACGTTCACTTCACTAGAGAAAAGCATAACTACTCATTAGATACATCGACCAATGTTCTAGACCCCAGAAGCAAGAAGGCACTTCAACAATTTGTAGGCTAATTTCAACGGTAGGCAGTTCAAGTTACGCCGGCTTATGTTAAGATAAAAAATGCTGAGTCACATTATATTTCTCGATGCTTAAGTGGTGGCGACGAGCGATTCCCACGATCGCGAAATCGATAATATGATATTTTTAAGTGAATTCCCGATATGTTCTCACGTGGATTTTCGTGTCACTTTGAACTACGTATAATGATTTCTATGTCGATTTAGAATTTAGATGGTTTTTGGAATATTTGATTTTTCATTTGTTTAAATGACACACACAGTAGGTGATTAGATTGAAGATAGTTGTTTTCTATAACAGTTTTATTAAAACTTAAGTAACTTAACTTAAAGTAAGGAATTGTTAGAAAAAAAATATAAGCGTTCTCATCCAGTCCCCAGCTGCGTTTAGAGTTTCTAGTCTCTTAGCTAGATCACCACAAAATTAGATATAGCAAAATTTGTACCAAACAGACAAACAGTCAGACAGACAAGAAAGCGAATTAAAAAAAAGTGATAATAATGAAACAGCACACATTCCACCTGAGACTGGCTAATAACAAAACAACCAGCAGCGCCCAAAATGATTAATTGTTGCCAGCTATTATGTAATTACATCCACTTTGCATTAAAGGCGTGACAACAGCCATTCTGTGTTGCCACACCTGTCTGTCATTTGTCAATATCACTCGAATTATGCTGAAATTCAATAGAGCTAATTATAAAATCGTTATGACAATCATTTTGTCGTTCTCAGATGTGAAACCCTTTTAAAAATTAAGATGGCAATTAGTGGAGTTGCTCTCAGGTAGCTTTGTTATGTCATGTTGAATATAAGTTATTCATTGAAAAGGATATATCTGTAACTCTATAAGGGCATGTGAGAAAACCGCACAACATACCTTTTTATGTTCACGATGAATGATGACAGATGTTCGATTTGTTAATCCGTGTGTTTACTCGTTGGATATAATATTTAAATGTCTCCTTAAGTTTGTAAATTAAGGTTTAATAACTTACTTAACTCATTCTTATCGTTTCTTTTATTGCTCAGTATTAAATCCACGTTAATCACATTTCCAGTGGTCAGCCAAAAACAGTTGGCATGCGGGCCCATTTAGATTCTGCGGATCCTGCCACGCCCCTAGCTATAGCTGTCCATCCGTCTTCCCACTCTGTCAAAACTGTGTCGTATCCGAAAACATTTTAACACACAGATAAAAAAAAAAAGAAAAAATAACAGAAAAAAAACACTGCCCATAAGACTGGCCACAATTAGGGACAACTTGATTAATTTGACGACCAAAATAAGCTCTTTGTGCGTCAAATTTGAGTTCCTTAAGGTGTGAATTAGACGATTTTTCTCGTTGATAAAGGTTGACGGATGGACGGAAAATGTTACTTTTGTGTTATAATTGTTCACGGTGTATGTTCGGAGTTATTTAATAATACGGCCGCGATCGGGCGGCCCGTGTGGTCGGTTTAGGTTGATTGATGAGGCGGCTACAATTTTTCTTCATTAATTTTGTTTGGTCGGTCTAGCTTTGTTCGCCGGTACAGCCTAAATGGTCAAGGACGTTAAAGGACTTTTCTGATTTGTGACATCAACTTACGGGACGGGAAGAAGTAAGTATGGTTAGCCTATAATACATTTAACTTATGTTAACAAAAACTCGTGGCTCAAAGCTTTTGTTCTAAATGTTTCACAAAATTTCATAATTTATTCAAATTTATAATTTTTCATTGAATTTAAGAAAATTATATTATTCAACAAAAATAATTATCTAAATTTATGATCACGAACGCCACTTCCCTTTGTTTAAGCTAAAGGTGGATTAAAAAACGTTAAGGTGATTCCGATTCCACACCGGGTGATGTAAAGGGGTGTCCAAACTCCAAATTATCCTCCACAATGGCTCTTGTGTCTTAAACCTGTAATTACGTTTTGGTACCTTTCACAATTGGCTGTGCTATTGTTGAGCAGTGTGGAAATGACCTAAGCGGCTTAACTGCTCTCGTAGTTTTTTATTTTGGTATTCTATTTTACTATATTTAAGTATTCATAGGTATTCTTAGATCGTTGTCGTCCTATTCCTATAAATGATGAAGGGAAACACTGTAAAGAAACTGTCACGAAGAAACTTTCTTTAAACGACACACATTTCTGTTAAATGCACTTTTTTTAAGTTGATTTTGTGACGATTATATTGTAAAGCCTTAAAATTCGAAAATTAAATTCATCAAAGAGTTTACAATAATTAATGTTTATACACGACTGCCCAAAAAGGCGAAGGGGTTATGTAATTAACGTTATCAACCCACATGCGCTATGTCAAAACGGAATAAACTAGAGAGTATTTACATAGTTTGCTTACAACTTAAAGTGGCGACGTGGTTACTTTTATAAAGATTAAAGAAGGGAAGAAGAACTCCTTCGTACTCCTTGATAAGAATCCCGCCAAACAATTAAAAATCGATTGTATCTGCGAATTAGACTTACCGAGTTAATTGACGTTGACAGTTGACACCTAATCGAAAACACTATATAACAAGTGACAACTTAAGCACCCAGGCTCAACTCGAGGGACAGCCTGAGTCACAGGGCTTAATCTATTCAAAGAACAATCAGACCCAAATGTCAAGGACAACCAAACATCCCGACCGCTACAAAAACTCGAAGGAATTTCTAATAGAACATCCTAATTTTATTGAGATCGACACCCACTAATGCGGGGGTCACTCATTCGAATCCACAGACAATAAAAAACGGATAAAAAATAAGTGCTTAAAGAGTTGAGTTCTCATAGCGCCAAGCTTTCAAAGTCTCAAAAAGCCCAGTTCTCAAGTTCAAGTCAAGTCTCAAAAGCAGTAATCGCTATTAAGCCCGCTTGTCAATTTATATTGTCTTGTAAGTAATTTCACATTCTCGGCCCGATTGTAAGGCGTTATAATGACAGGAGGATGACGTATGGATTTGTCGCTTACGGCGTTTGGAGGCGCGCGCCGGCGGCCACATCAAAGAGGTGGCCTCCTTTGATGTTGCCGCGGTGCCGCCCCGAGGGATGGGATGTGCCGAGCTTTTGGTGTCGATAGTGAATTGATATGTTTCGATATATTTTTTCGACAGGTATAAATTTTATTTAAATAAGATATTTGATGGGTATCTCATTGCTTTGAATGTATTATCTTAATTTAATATCATGATTTTTTAAATTCCTGAGTAGAATTATAGTAATGATAGAGTAATGCATTTTTTTAATATACTGAAACTTTTGCAAGGCATCAGTGCGTTTAACTCTTTTGTTTCTGTAAACGTTCATAGTTCACAGAAAAGACACCAACGCGTTCAAATCTGTTTGTCTAAATTTTTGGTGTCCTTTTGAACGAGAAATAATTGAGACGTCTAATTACGGCTAATAATTTTTGGTTAACGTAATACACCGTCGTTATAACAAATAACTTTTAAAATAAAAAAATAAATTAACTGTTCTTTTCCAATTTATTATTTCATGAATGCGATTCGATCTCGAATTTTTTTTACATTTTGTTAAACAATTATACGAATAGCTGTCCAAATCCGAAGCCTAACAATATATCATACATTATTCGTTATTGTAGATTTTCGATCCGAAATTCTAATCGATATTAAAATCGATAACGAAAACAGCAGTTACTCAAAGTGTAATCGACTCTACATCACAAGGTTTAGTTTCGCTCGTAATAATTTATCGATATGCAGATCCTACCTCAGCCCTAAGCCCACACCACAGCAAGGCAATAAAACGAATGGAGCACGTATTTTGACGTGGAGCGGCGCTTCTGGTCTTCCCTCTCCCTTGCACGAATCGCCGCGTCCCTCTCGCACGCCCGAGGTGTCTGAAAGCCCATTATAGTGTTATAGCTTGCCCCGGTATAGTAATAAGTTATGAACTTATGATGCAATATTATAGTATATCTCGGGTTAGGTTTCGTTAGACCCAGAGATAGTATGGCAAACCTATTTTAAGGGTAACGAAGATGCGAATTTTCAGTCTTAAAATTATGTACTGTCGGCCTAAAAAGTAGAAACGGTACTCGTACATCTTCAATATTAAAATTGAGTATTCAACTAAAAACAAATTGGGTAAGTAAGTATTATGTGAAATCTTTCGCTTTTTGGTAGGTACCCGAGAATATTTCAGATATATGTGATCCACCAATCTGGATCAGGCCACCGTGGTGGATTATGGCCTGATCTTCCTCACGAGAGTGAAGGGAGACCCATGCTCAGCAGTGGGCCGATATGGGTTGATGTGATGACGATGGTGATGTAAAATTGAATTGGAAATTTCGGTGGTTAGCTAATTCTGAGGCCGACTGTACCTACCTAGGGTTGGCAAGAATTTCTCTACCTTTATGGTAAATTCATAAATATTTACTTATTAGAATCTAGCGCTGTCATCGAGCCTAATTATTTTTCATCTAGCCGGAGGAAGAGTCAATCAAAGCTGTGAGTAACGTAATTGCGAACTTAAGTTTTAGATTTACGGCAAATTTAGGCAGAAAAGCGGAAAGTTAAATGCCTAATAAATAATGTATTTATTAGTAGATCTAGTGATTAAAAATATGGTGGTTTAGGTTCAATCGTGACTAGCTAATAAATCCACTAGTCGCAATGAACAATAATTTGTATATAATTAAAAATTAAATATAAAAAAATATATCATCGACACCAAAATTAAAATTCAAAGGAAACTGCAAAAAAAACTGCATATCTCTACAGAATATTATAAAAAAAAATAATTATATAATACTACTGTCGAAAATTCAATGATCACTCACAATATTTACCCGGCCCAGCTCAAAAAAAGAAAAAACTGTTTGAAATTTAAATTTCCCGCCTTCAGCGAAACGTTTACCGAAACGAAAAGCTGGATACAAAACGCTTTTGTGGCTCCTGCAAGTGGAATTCACTTTTATTTTCAAGGCAAGAGCCGGGCACATGGCAAACACATGAACGAATGTGTAAATAACTGTAGAATGATTTTTCGAGCGAGCTCTACTCCCTTGTAAATACCAAACAAAGACATGGACATAAAAAGAACAGATGGCGTATGTTCTACAAGAAACTGCGCCTGAGGAAGTTAATTGTTACCTGATATTGAAGCACCGAATAGTGTGCAAATATTACTATGTTTCAGTTGAAAAAATATCATCTTATGTCAATGTTATATGTTTATATGTTATATGTGTAGGTAGCCTAGTGGGAGAACGTCCGCCTTCCAATCAGAAGGTCGTGAGTTGAAATCCCAGTGCGGGCACGTACCAATGTGTTTCTGTAAATGTAATTATCACTCGTTTTTGCGAAGGAAGGAAGGAGAACTTCGTGAGGAAACCCACATACCTACCCGAGTATTATTTTGGAGGTAGGTATGTTATCCACCGATCCGGACTTGGCCCCCGTGGTGGATTATGGCCTAACCCTCCTCACGAAAGTAAGAAGAGACCCGTGCCCAGCAGTGGGACGATATGGGTTGATGATGACGTTGAATGTTTCCAACGAAATTACTCAGAGTTTAGACTTAACACGTTCACTGCTGAAAACACAACTGTCCTGTTTTTCATAACATGCTACGAGTACGGCAAAACACAACTGTTGTGTTTGTTGTATGGGAAAATACTGTGGCGCGTGCACAGCCTCACCCGTGGCTAGACTAGCAAAACGGCTCAGCAGTCAAAGTGCTAAAAATAAAAAAGCTTATATATCCGCGCGTTTGAGCAGCCCAGTTCCGTGCCATGCAAGATTTTGCTACCAAAACTCTAAGCAGCACTGCTATTTTGGTGCTTACTATCAGGCAAATGACGTACTTGTCTCGGCACTCATTTGCATAAATATTAATGCTAAAAAATGTTATGCTATGTTTCAGGAGTCGGTAGCCTGTCTCTATTTTTGCATTGCATTTTAACACTTGTTGACTGCTGAGCCGATTTTATTGTCTAACCACGGTACGGGTCTGCACACACCGTTGTGTTTTCCCATACAGCTAATTCCACAGTTATGTTTTCCCGTACTCCTGGCAAGTTATGAAAAACACAACAGTTGTGTTTTCAGCAGTGAACGTGTTAAATTTTCAGTAAATAGTAAAGTACATACTCGCGTTTAGGTTTTTTTACCGTCACCGTAAATCCTAATTCTATTTCTATAAAAAAAACCCATTAAGCTAATGAATAGCTTCCAAATTGTTTTCACATCTGCCTACCTCCCAACCTACCTCCATCGGGATGGAGGCTCACATAAAACACAGGCAATCATAACCTACGCTGTGTTAGTAGGGAATTGATCCTAATTATGTCAAAATAGGCGTTAATAAGACATCTAATGGCCAGTTTTATGGCAACACTGCACCGCCAAAGAGCCTTCCGTTGTTTTTCTTGTTTATCGACCTCCTTTTTTATCTAAGTTTTTGGACAAACAACTGGATGGGGATTCAATTTGAACCTTTCTGGTTTTAAGCTGCGGCATGGAAAGTGGATTAGATACGTCTTTCTATTTTTATTTGGACGAAGCAGTGGCATTTAATAATGTACATAAAGAAAAAAAATACGTTGCTTTAGCACCATATATACAACAACAAAAAAATAACAATTTTCGCTAAAGCATAATTACAGTGACTGGATGAGGAGAACTTAATGAGTAGAGTTTTTTTTTATTTGACTGAGTGATGAAACGAGCATTCACCTGATGGTAAGCGCTACGCCTGGCCAAAACAGCCACAGCACCACCCAAAACCCTGCATTGCATAATCCTGCGCGGCACTGCACTGCGCTTTTCACCTTAGACATCAGCTCTAAAGTCTCATATACTCAGTAATTTCGCTGGAAAAAATGCCCTTCAAACCGGAACACAGTAATTTTTGCGAACTACTGCTTGGCTTAGTTTCCACTATAGTAAAGATTAACTTCCAGTTTACAATAATTTTTGCGTAGAGTCTTAGATATATTAAAAATGAGTCATGAACTTCACGTCACGTTTTAAAATCTACCAGTGATAAACGAGCGAAAAAAACCAGAGAAAGTATAAAATATAAGAGAAATCTTAACTGCCTCGTAACAGCTCAATAAACACCATTAATTGACAAGCGAAGCATTGTCCTCACCGGTGCTGGTTCCCAATGCTGGTGTCAAATCTATACAAAACAATTGAAACTTAATTACACCTTTGACACTGTCTTTGATGATAAGACTCCAACTGTCAGGGAAAATAGTCTTGAGCGATATTTTTTTGGTTTAATGAATTACGAGAGGAGCATATCGTTCACCTGATGGTAAGCGCTACGCTGTCCCATAACAGTTACAGTGCCATGATCATGGGCGGCACTGCGTTACGCTCGTCACCCTAAGATGTTTTGGTTCTAAAGTCTCTGCGCAGTGATTATGCTGAAAACACTACTGCTTGGCGGATGAATATCTGGCAAAGGAGATGTCAAGGTAAATCATTCTCGACGCGTGTAGGCGGATAGAAGCAATGTGTCGTGCTTATTGGTTTATTTTAATTAAACGCGGAATTGGAAATATAACCAAGTTTCTTATTTGTGATCCCATTCGCCTATTATTTCATTATCAACCCATAACTTCCCACTGCTGAGCACAAGCCTCCTCTCACTTTCGTGAAGAGGGTTAAGCCATAATCCACCACGGGGGCCCGGTCCGGATTGGTGGATATGGTGGATAACCTAACTCCGAAATAATTCTCGGGTAGGTATGTGGGTTTCCTCACGATGTTTTCCTTTACCGAAAGCGAAACTATTTAATTACCTAAAATTTAAGTCACCAAGACTTTTTCTAAATTACTCTTCTCTGATGAATGAGTAAACGCACTATTATTTATTATCATTTCATAAATGCATTGGTACTTTCTTCTCCCATAATAATAACATTACAAAAAAACACATTTCAATTTCTGTCTAAAATTAGTTTCCCCACGAACTACCAGGCGAGCATAAGCGTAGAGAGATGATTTATATCTTATTTATCGAATCAAAAGCGATGCGGGCGGCCGAAATATCCGCTAGTAGTTAATTACAAACGAATATCATAATCGAGGTTTTATGTTTAGGAAGGCTTTGAAGTGAGCTCCGGTTTCAGTTGGGTTCACAAACTGGTGGGACTGGGGGGTCACCGTATTCTTATTCGTACGTATTCTTATTCCATGCAGTTAATTTTAAGGTCTTAAACTGAGCGGCCTAGATTGGCACCACACACTCATAAATGGCAAACGTGACGTGACGTCACTCAAAAATTTACTGCAGAGAATAAGAGAGAAAGAGAATGAGATGGAGCTATATAAACTCCCATAAATGCAAACAAATTGTTCCGATCTCTTTGGATAAATGTCTCTGGTCGACTTATAAACGCTGAGCGATATTGGTGGTGACAATCAGCAGGGCAGTTCAGTTAAAGGCCTTAAGTTGGATGGATTTAGCAGTTCGTGTTGAGGCCCCAGGTGTACGTTAATTTAGTTCAGTATCTAATAGTCTGTTGGATTGGCGCTCGCTGCTGTCAATTGAAGAAACTATAAGAGGTTCTAATTTGGGTTGGATTTTAGAAACTTAGGAAACTGACAATTTTAAAACGGAACAGGAGGCCTACCATGACCTCTTATAGCGATTCAATTAAAGACCTAAACTGAACCGCGTCGCATCACGAACATATCACGGTACGATTATGCGATGCGGTTCAGTTTAGGGCTTCAATTGAATCGCTATAAGATGGCGTGGTATACTTCCCGGGCTGGACACGTCTGGCGCACGTCGGATTAGCTGTGGGCAAGACTTGCCAAATGACCATCAGCTACCTACTCCAGTAATTACTGTCAGTACCACAAAGGTTATTATCAGTTCTGATATCTAAATACCTCATAAATAATATCCTATCAAATGTAAGCTGATAATACGCAGAGATGTGGATCTCTGCGTATAATTAAATTTACGACAGAAGGCGGCTCGTTTGATCTTCATACAATTCATACACACGATCTCCCATACACGTTAAACATCCTTTCTTCAGTTCTGTAGGATGCATGATATGAGAAGTTTTATGTTTTATTTTATAAATTAACACTTCGCAAGTATTCCTTCCTTCTTTTAGAGTTTGGATATTATACATAGAAGATGCAATACGTTTGCTTCGGAATAAGAAGAACCAGATAAGTTGGTGCGTATCGGACCAACCACCTAACCACCGTATGTTGATCGAAATAATAATTCTTTGATAATGTTAATTAAGTTTTAGAAAGCTAAGTGTTTTGTCACTTTTGTAAAGTTAACGATAATTTCGCTCAGTTTGTACATATTTATTTAATGATAGCGAATTAAATGACTTCTTGTAACTTTTAAAATATTTCATAGACAGTTTTTTTTTAATGTGACAAAGAGCTATGTCGTTAACATTTAGCCGACTCAAACAAGACAGCGTCCCAATAATCCTAGTATCGATAGACGTTAAAGACATTCGAATAATATTATTATCGGATTAATCAATAAACAACATAAGGTATGCACATTAGTAAGCCGTATTATAATGCTATAAGATTCAATTTCATACATCTAGTAGTTGTAAATAATATATGGCCTGACAGACGGTGATTTTCAAAGGAACTTTTTAAATCAATTAATAATTATTTCGTTATAAATAAATGCTTAAACTGCCGGGGAAGTTATAAATTGCGAAGTTGTCAAAATCGGTCTCGCCTTTTTTGAAGACCGTTCTGAATTTTATTATTGTTTCTAAATCGTTTGAATTTATTCGCAAAAAATCGATTAGGAGACAAAATAATCGAATGGCTCTTCAAAACGGAATAAGGAGGTACAATAATAGATCGTAAAATTATTCATAACATTTAACTTTTTTGCATTACTAATTATTAATGGTGTTTTACTTATTATTTCTAAATATCATATCGATAATTTGTTTAAATAATTACGTTAGATTAAAATTCCGATAACGACAACAGTTACTTAAGTGTGACAAAGTCCCTAAGTTGTGATTAAGCACGCGTCATGTCCAGATTTGAGTGTGACATGCCGGTAGGGTTGCCACCTGCTACGTCGTCTAACGTCTGTTTTGCTACCGTGTTTTAGGCCTGTTTTTATTTTAGACTTGCAGAGTTATTTTTTTTAACAAAAAAAGAGCACAAACCTATGACCTATTTCACTGGTAGGCATCTAAAAGCGAACAGCTTACTGCATTTTAAGGAGTCATTTTGCAATCACGCCGATGAAGAAATGCCCGGAAGAGATCGCTCTCAGCGATAAGGCCGCCCATTGTGACACTAATTGTTAAATTTGATGGTTTTCGTTTTTAAGATTGTTTCTATTTGACTGAGTGACGAGACGAGCAAGTCGTTCACCCGATGGTAAGCGTTACGCCTGCCCATAACAGTCACAGCACCACCTAGAACCCTGCATTGCATAATCCTGTGTGGCACTGCACTGCGCTCGTCACCCTGAGACATCGGCTCTAAAGTCTCATAATAATATGTTTTCTTTGTTCTATTGTGTTTCAACAAAATGTTTATCTATCTATGTATCTAGTACCAATAATTTCTCATAACATGAAAAAAAGGTGTATTCTGTCAACTAACTAGATACTTTTTTATAAAGTAACTAAAAGCGCGTGGCAACCCTAATCTTGTGACATCTCGACATGACATGATACCACAAACGAGCCTGCGACACGCCGGCCGGCCGCGGCGCTTTTGACAGGCTTTTGGACTTTGGCTGGTTAGCTCTGTGTACTCACTTGACTTGACAGTGACACTTACCTGTGTTTGATTTGGACTAACCTTTTTACTGTTCATATGTCGTTATTGTAAAGGTAAATTAAGGACCGACGGCCTTACTTAAAAACGCCTCTTAAATTTAAAAAAAATCATTTGAATTCTTAAAATAAATGTAAAATGCAGTAAAATTGTAATACATTTTGAACTTAAAGAGGCGTTTTTAAGTCAAGTTCAGAATGGTCTGAATTTTTTTTTATTGTGATTTTAAATCCAAAAGCTTGAATTTATATGCATCCAATTATTGTTATGTCTGTAAATAACGATTTGTGTTATAAATTAATTAATTTGAACAATAAAAACGTAGGTAATTGTGAATGCTTAATTATAAAAAAAATTGTGGATGGCTGGGAAACGAAATTCTGGATCTATCTTATTATGTCATGGACGTATTATGCACAAAGTATGTAGTATCTAACTACACCTTTAATTTGTAGGGTAGGGTGTGTTAACAAACTAAACCTAACTACCTATTAACTTTCTTCCACAAACCGTTAAGTAATTAAACACACAAATACGCAACATAATTTAGAAATAATGGTTATTTTAATGAAAACGTCGCTATAATTATAATTACGGAGATTGTCATTAATTTTGTAAGCACGCGCCGCGGGCGTTGACAGTTGTGGACTTGCGAGCCGTTTTAATATTTCTGTTATTAATTAGAACGACAGATATGTCTATTGTAATTGATTCGTATAGTTAATGTGCCGTAATTGTTATAATAAGGTCTGTGATTTTCGTCAATAACTTGACTTGTCCATAAAATAATACGAATTAATATAATTTGTAAAAATTAAAAGAGTAAGTTCTATTCACTAAACTAAAAATGTATGGAAGTTGAACGAATCGAGTTTGGGAACTGATTTTAAATGTCACATTACGATACGTTAGCGTTTGACGTTGAATTGTCAATTTAAGAGACGCCATTTTGAAGACTTTGATTGTAGTTAGGAACTTTATTTTGACAAAAACGTTAAAAGTCTTTTGTATTTTGACAATTAGAACGCCATTTTGAGAATTGGATGCGATTGAGTATTCATCATTGCCTCTTATCCCTCACCTTCTCCCCCGTAATTAATTATATATTATGTAAATTTATTAGTATTAATAATATTAGATTACCTATAATTATAAATATTTTATTAATTATATTATAACTTTTAATTTGAGTAATAATACCTAATAATATTTATATATCCCATAACATATTTAGATTATAAAGTAGTATATGTTACTACTAACAATGTATTGTCTTAGTTGTGATGTCTCTTTACAGATAGTGCAGATAAATCATTGATTCTCCCTCTACAACACCGTCCATATTATTTTCACAATACACCTCTTCCAAAAGTTTATGAAACTATCATTAAACGGACATTGGCAGAATTGTGACAACTCTAGTCACAGAGACCATAATCAAGAAGTCAAGTCGAGTATTCATCATTATTAGTAGGTATCATAAAAATAATAACTAATGTGACCAGTAAAATATCCGAATATATTTATATCAATTACCTATCATTTAGAATTTGAGATAAATTTAGCTCCAATTCTAAATGATAGATTACTGACGATCGAATGCAATAAAATTATCATTTAATTGCATTCGATCGCAAGTAATATAAGATCAATATAGGAAAAACACTTTTATAGACATACTTTACTAATAGAAAAAAATAACAATCAATAAATCTGTACCGGTATCACTGCACATAATTGCAAAATCCCTCTTAAACTGTTAAACTTCATCAATAATTTATATAGCTTTCTCTTAATTACCACTGCAATATATTAAATTGAACTAGATTATAGTAATAAACATAATGCGCAGCTCTCCGCCATATTGCCACGCTAATAAATAACAAATTGCAAATTCATCTTTTCGAATTTCGAAGCCATATGACCATAATAAATGTTATTTTTTTCTCACGTGTGCATCCCCGGAGGCGAAAGAATTGACCCAAAATTCTGCCTTCTGTGACGAATTAACGAGAGAATTCGCTCGGATGATTAATCGTTCGCTCCTTGGCCTATTATCATTCAAAACTGCAGCGTGACTGCAGTTGTCCTCAATGTTAGTGTTGCCATACGTGATCGATTTTTTCCGCAAAAAAGAAATATATTTTTTTGGAGAAGTTCCAATGAATCAAGTATCTAGGCAACAAGCTAGTGTGCATTAGGGCTTTATGGGGCCTGTGTTTGGCAGTTAACTGGTGTCAGCTTACATATCCAAAAAAAACACTCTGTAGACTATAAAAATGTGAGTACACGGAGGCTATCTTACGTTATCTATGTACCTACATACTTCAATAATGTATTTAAATGCAAATTAAAAATCAGAACCATTAATTACGAAGACAGCTTTTTATTTGATATGAATTGAAATAAGTAAAAAGCTTTCTGGGTAATTGTTCTGTAAATACATACAATATGACTTTCGTACTAAAAGAGAGAAAATATTTCGAAATGCTTTGCACCTGGTAACATCCTTACATTTCAAAACTATTAAAAAACATTGCACTATTGACTCTACACCAAAGTGCAAAAAGTTTGAATTCGAAAGCTGCCAGTGCTGTTCAAAGAAAAAAAGACGCGGTAAAATTGTGCACAATGCGTTTTAGAAGTGGAGTGACGCGACAATGGTCGGTAATGAAGCGGTTTTGTCGAGTTTTCGGCGCGTGTGGGCATATTAAAGCACAATTATGTTATAAATGGGCGTTTATTGGACGATTAACGGATGGATCGGTTGTGAGTTGTGAAACTGGCAGTTAGGAAATTTGATGTACAGTACAGATGAGAGGAGTTGTACTTTTTTATTTCTCGTTTTTTTTTATAGCTGAATGGCTAATCAAAAGTTCATTGTTGAAAGATTTTGCATTTCACTTGAATTGATAGACTTGCCATATTATTATAATTCTTCCATCACCATTCTATCGTTGCAGGCATATCTGGAGTCCAGAGGAGTGTATTGGAAATGAGCTTCTTGGAACGCATTTTCAATGTTCCTACCTTCTTTTGTTATTGTTTCGGAGCCCATTCGAGACAAACTTTCAGACACAGAGAGAAACAAAAACACTAAAAACTCTCATTTATGATTATTATTGGGTTGGCATCGTATTTTCACTTATATTAAATTTTGGCACTAATTTTGAATTCAAAGATGGACATTTCCATTTTATTATTGGTATCAAGGAATCAATGATTGGTATAGATGAGACAAGATGACCGACGACGCCGACAGCTTTAAAAATAATTATCTTCTCTTAACACTTCCACGCGCGACAGTACAGTGCTTATGAATAACATCATAATAGATTTGTGAAAGGCACCGCTCTACGATTAGCGACGTAATTTCATGTCCTCCTAGTCGTTACTTTACTGACAAAGACGGCCGCGGTCGTAATAGCTTGTTCTTGTTCTGTGACCATGATCGTCTAGAATGATGGTTATTCCGTAACCATGGTCGCAGTGACTCGTAATTATTCTATGGCCGTGGTCTCAGGGACTGGTGCGTATCTCAGTGACTATGATTTTAGTAGGTGGTTATTCCGTGACCATGGTCGTAGGGAACGATGGTTATTCCATGACCACGGTCGTAGTTGCTTTAAGATATTACGTGACCATGGCCACAGTTACTGGTGCTTATTCTATGACCATGATTGCCATGAATTATGTTTATTCTGTGACCTTGATCGCCATGAATTATGGTTATTCAGTGACCGTGATTATAGTGACTGGTATTTATTCTATGGCCGTGACTGTGCTGTGTATTTTATATCTGTGATTATAGTAGGTGGTTATTCTGTGACAAAGGTCGTAAGGAATTATGGTTATTCCGCGGCCATGGTCATAGGGAATGATGATTATTCCACGACTACGGCTGTAACAGCTCTAAGATAAGTGGTTAGTATGTGGCCGTGCTCATAATGACTGTAGTATATTGTTAGCGCGGCAGCTAAGCTGTATAGGCTGAGCGCGCCTCCAATGGCGGGGGAAGGATGGCTGGTAGAAGAGTAGTACAAAGGAACTTGGCGACTAACCTGGTCTCCATGCAACTGCAATCACCTCGGTTCGGGTCCGTCTCCAAGCTGCTTGTTCCTTCAGGATGTTATGACGTTCGATGTAGTGGACTGTATTTTAGGCGGTTGGTGCGTGTCGGCAAGGAGCGTTTACGCGGCGGGTTTATAGCGGGTTTTGTTTATATTTGCGCGTCGAATTCACGTGGACCACTACAGAGGAGCAGCAGATCCAGTACTTTGGATTCGGCGAGAGCGGCAGCCGCGAAGGACGAGGGTCGATCGCAGACTACTTGCGGCGGCAAGCAGTTTTCTCGTGGATACCACGATATGAGCGACAGAGATAGTCGCCAAAAAATGATAGGAATAGGAAGGTAGGAAGGTATTATGAGTGCCAATGTAAGTGGCGCGAACATTTGCCCCCGGCCTAAAAACCATTGGTTTTTAAAAGAAAGCGGGAAATAAAAAAAATAAAAATAAGAGTTAAACTCTTAAGCAGTCAACGGGTTAAATATAACATAGCGGTTGACCGGGGAGCAAGGGGTTAAATTATTGGGTAGGTAAGATACATAAACGGACGACGGGTCTCTGGTAGACGCCGGTCGCCGTTTTTACTGACGCTACTCGACAGATGCCATCGCCGCCGACATGAGTGGCCACGACGACGCCGAGAGGCCAGGATAGCGGGGGAATATTATCAGTGATAATAAGAACAATAGAACCTATTGTAATGGGATTCGAAGGTGTATTCCATTTTCCTCTAGATTGAAGTAAGTGAAGATATTCCAACTTCCACCGTTTGGAAAATGATTGTACCATTTGATCCAATAAAGCGTACCGTTTCAATAAGTGTCCAGGTTCATCGGGAACCGTGCAAGCGGGTAAATGCTTCAGCGGTGCGGTCATTAAGAAATGTGAAGCACTCAGCGCGGTCGGCTCAGACGGATCTTCGCTCAATAACGTTATAGGACGAGAATTGATAACGCATTCTATCTGTGTGAGTACGGTTAACATTTCCTCATAGGTGAGTAACTGTGAACCGATCGTCTTATGAAGATGACTTTTAAACGCTTTCACATATATTTCATAATTCCCCCCGAAGTGAGGACTTCGCGGTGGATTGAATTTCCAGTGTATGCGATTAGCTGATAACTCATCTGAGATAGACTTATTATATTCGTCGGAATTTAAAAGATCCGTTAACGCATTTTTCGCATTTTTAACGCATTCCGTTAACGCAGAGGCGGGAAGGGAGTCAAGGAGCGCGGGTGAGTTACTAGCCCATTTGACGAGATCGAAGCCCCCAGCCTTGAGCAACTCGCAGAGATCGTCTCTGAGTTGTAAACAAGCAGACAGAGTAGGCATGGAGTAGCACACGTCGTCCATGTATGTGTTGTCGCTGATAAGAGATGCTGCGAGCTGGAAGTGGGCACCGTCGGCGGCGCACAGCTGTCGCAACACTCGCATTGCAAGGAACGGACTGCTACGTAGACCAAAACAAACGCGGTTGAATTGGTAGGTATCAAGCGGAAAAACGGGATCGAATCGATATAGGAATTTTTGATATTTGCGGTGGTCCTTATTTATCAAAATTTGTAGGTACATCTGTTTAATATCGGATGTAAAAGCGATTGGGTAGAGGCGGAAATCCAAGAGGATTGTAAAAAGATCGTTTTGTAAATTATCCCCGGTATATAAAACTTGATTCAAGGAGAGGCCTGAGTCAGTTTCAGCACTGGCGTCCATCACCATACGCCATCGAGTTGTTGTTTTTTGTAGTCTCGCAATGGCGTGGTGTGGCACGTAATATCCAGTAAAAGGACTATCATTGTCGATCAGTGAAATGTAACCCTTCTGAATGTACTCTTTGATTATAGCATCGTACTCTAAGCGCAGAGCAGGTGTCGCGGCGAGCTCACGTTCGAGATACATGAAGCGTTTTTTAGCGATAGGGTCAGAATTACCCAGAGAGGTCGCGGGATCGCGGGAGAAAGGTGACGCTACAGAATAGCGTCCCGTAGGATCGCGGGAAACGTTATTTGTAAAAATGCGTTCACATTCTATAGCGTCTGGGCTCAAAGTCGGCGTGCATTGCACCTCTTCAAGCTGCCAGAAGCGTTGGACAAGATTATCTAAACGTGGTCCTTCCGTAAAGGTACAGAGGGAAATATGAGAGCGGCATCTATCTTCAACCAAGGGGTCAGTGATAGAAACAACGGTTTCAATATGAGCGGGCGTAACATGAGCGGGAGTAACATGAGCGGGAGTAACGGGAGCGGTCCCGATTACGATAAAACCAAAAATGGTTTCAAAAGCGGTTGGAGTACCAGGCGGACCAGCGGCGCGGCCTGATAGCAATATTTCAGAAAAGAGCGGCGCGCCTATAAGTATGTCGATCTCGGAAGGCGAAGCGAAACTGTCGTCTGCCAGAGGCAGGCAGTTCAGGTATGAAAGGCAGGATACGTCAATTTTCACTGCCGGTAAATTGTCTGTTATGCGGTCGATAACATAGGCGTCAATTGCAATAAAATTATCATTTAGGCGGGAAGATAAAGTAGCAGAAACTGCTCCCTTGATTGGGTTAGATGCGGAACCTATCCCTTTAACAACGGTGTTCGTCACCTTATTGCATTTTAAATTTAATTTAGCGCAACATTTTGAAGTTAAAAAGTTACTTTGGGAAGCCGAATCAATTAAGGCGCGTACTACATGGCGGCGACCATTTAAATCCGTAGCATAAACTTGTACGGTTCCCAGTAAACAAGTAGTGTCGTTAGGCTGCGAAGCGGGGCGTATATTACACAGCGACACCTGTTGTTGTGATGACTGATAAGCAGTTGTAGGTAAGTTCGTCAGCTGAGCGCTAGCGGAGCCCGCGACGGGCGGCGGCGATGCCGAAGGCGGCATGTGATCCCCGGCGGCGGAGAAGTTGCCAGTTCGCGCGCGCGGAGGCGGCGCGTGCGCCTGTGACGGAGCGCTAGGGTACGGGCGATTGTCTTCACGGGAAGATGATACTTTGCGGCATAACATAGAATGATGTTTACATCCACAATAACGGCAATTAAATTTAGAATTGCAAGCAGTATTTATATGCGTAGTGCTTAGACAATTAGTGCAACCTTTGCTTTGTTTTACAAAATTGTACCTGTCGTCGATAGAAAGCTTATCAAATGCAGGGCATCTATATAAGTTAGCGTGATCGGCTTGTTTGCAAAGCGGACAGTGAGTGACGCATGATGCTGCAAAAGACTGCGTAGACCTTGCAGTACGCGGCCTGTTATCACTGCGGCTAAGAGAATCGGTCGTAGTGCGTTCCAATATTTTGCTTTGTTCGCGGATGAATTTTAAAAGTTCATTGTATGTAGGCATAGATTTACCTCGCATGTGCATTTCAAACGACCGTGCAGTACTTGAATCTATTTTCTTCAAAGCGAGCGATAGTAAAATAAAATCAGACATGTTATCGAGCTTGAGAGACTTCAAACTTGACACAGCCGTGCAGAATTTATCTAGGAATAATTCTAAGTTTTTATTCGTCGCGGTGTTAAAAGATTTAAAATCAAGCATTTGATCAAGATAAGCGGAGGCTAGGTTACGTTTGTCGTTATACTTATCGACGAGCGTCTGCCATATGATCGGATAATTATCAGCGTTAGGTACGATACCAGAACAAACTGCAAGGGCCCGGCCTGACAATTTATTAATTAAATATTGGACGCGTTCGTGATCAGTGAGATCGGGATTTTCGTGAATCGTGCGTTTGAATGACTCATAAAATATCCTCCAGGTCATCGGATCTCCATTGAAGACCATCAAATCGAGTTCAGGAATTCTGATGGATTTACGTTGCGGGGCAACATTGAAATCAGCGGTTTTTAAAGGCGGGTTAAGTTTATTATAAACAAACTGACAACGGCAAAACATATCTTCGAAGACGTTTATAGATTGGTAGTTTACCGTGTACGAAGCGTTGAGAGTCAACTCGGTGACATTTAATTTGTTCACAATTTCATTGAAATCGGAGCGTAAACGGTCTAACGAGATCATTCCACATAGAAATAAATCCTTTTCAGTATCATCAGTGAAAGCCTTTAAAGATCGGTTAAAAATATCTTGTAAGCGGGAAAATATAATGTCACGTTTACCTATCAAGGTCAAACGTTCGATCTGTAACGTATCGAGCGCTTTTGCGTCCTCGTATACTTCACTATCTTTGTCTTTTGAACGAGTAGCCATAGCGATCTTAACAAAGTATAAAAAACTAGATAAAGTATGAAATTCCTAATTTACTGCAACTGCCTACAGCATTTACCTGCCACGCGCGCGGCGTATTGAATACCCACGTGGAGACGCACGGGCGGTCGTTAGGAATACCTTCACTTTTTAATAAAAATTAAGAATTACGGAAAAATCGTTATTTTTACTATTTAGGAATGCGGAATACACGAAATAAGTATATAATAGCGTAGTAGGATAGTACAGGGTACTATCTGAACTGTAATTGCGGGCGGGAACACGATAATTATAGGAAATTATCGTTGGTAAAAATACCAATATAAAATTGCGGGCGGTTATAAAGAGGGCTATATGAGGCCTAAGAGGGGCCAGAGAATAGCGGGAGGACCAGAGAAGATCCGGCGGCGGAGGACCAACAATATGTTAGCGCGGCAGCTAAGCTGTATAGGCTGAGCGCGCCTCCAATGGCGGGGGAAGGATGGCTGGTAGAAGAGTAGTACAAAGGAACTTGGCGACTAACCTGGTCTCCATGCAACTGCAATCACCTCGGTTCGGGTCCGTCTCCAAGCTGCTTGTTCCTTCAGGATGTTATGACGTTCGATGTAGTGGACTGTATTTTAGGCGGTTGGTGCGTGTCGGCAAGGAGCGTTTACGCGGCGGGTTTATAGCGGGTTTTGTTTATATTTGCGCGTCGAATTCACGTGGACCACTACAGAGGAGCAGCAGATCCAGTACTTTGGATTCGGCGAGAGCGGCAGCCGCGAAGGACGAGGGTCGATCGCAGACTACTTGCGGCGGCAAGCAGTTTTCTCGTGGATACCACGATATGAGCGACAGAGATAGTCGCCAAAAAATGATAGGAATAGGAAGGTAGGAAGGTATTATGAGTGCCAATGTAAGTGGCGCGAACATATATTCTGTGACTGTGATCATGTGTAGCTGGTTCTGGGATATGGTCTAGTGAGGCTGGTGGTTGTTCTTAGACTATGGTCGCAGTGACTGGAGTGTACCTTGTCATTATGGTCGTCGTAGCTGCTGGAAATTCTGTGGTATCTTTCACAATCAAATTTGAAGTAATTTTTTTTTATTGTACCCAGATTTTTAATTGTTCTTCAATGAAAGTTGCACTATAATAATTGCAAACCGACATTTTTATTTTAACAAACCCCAGAGTCGGGAAAAAATTGCCGAATTTTTTACGCACTTTTTACGCGCCATTAAAAAAATACCGCCGCAACCACAACAATCAAAAACATTTCATGTAAACGGCCAGTTACACGGTGTTCTATAAAATCGATTCGCCACATCGATGCTATAATCGATACGTTAGTTTGTATTCGATGTTTGGATTACGAACGTCGCTCGTCGCGTGCCGGTAGAGATGTTACGCTTATGCGCCATACACTGTAATTTGAAAATCAAATATATTGTTTATACATCATGTTCTTTAGGATTTAAAATTAAATCTTTTGTGTATGACCCCATAATTTAATTAATAGTGTTTGATATCTAGCAATTTTTTGCTACATTAAAAATCTAAAATGGTGGCCCACAGCCGCCATATTGGTTTTCTTGACGTTTTGCTATTTTCTATGTCAATTTTGCTCGAGATTAAATAATAAAGATTAATTCAATGAAACTTTATTTACCACAAAGCATTGAGCCTCTAGCTAAAATATCAAACCTTATTTCAGTAATAATTTTTTGGCAGTAAATAGTATTTTTTATTCTCATAATGTATGTAAATAAAACTTCGCTTTGAGAGAGAGTGAAAAAAAATGTGTGCTTGCACCTTTGTTTCTTGCCCTTACAGTAATATACGAGACGTAACTCTCTCTCTTTCCATCTTCACTAACTAATATCTCCCTCTCAACTTCCGTTCGCCTCGCCCGATCACACTTTTCGTAACGCTCTCGTCACGCATTCACCAGCTTACTCCCCAAGTCAAGCGTGCGTAAAGAGGTTTTACTACAAAAGAAAAATATAATATTTTGTTTGTTTTCAGTGCGCATCAAGCTCAACAACTGATGTCAAATTACACTGAAGATTCAAGCTCAAATTGTTAAAACTGTACGAGAATTTGTCATGGACAAGAGTTTGGTGATGGCTAATTGGTCGCCCACTACTTCACTCACCAACGACACTTGACCTCTCGTTGCTAAAAACTGGTCCCCACTCGTAGGTTTTTCTAAATTGGCCTTTTCAGATTGTCCAACGAAACTTGGGCTCTTGTCGCTTCAAGTTTCTTAGTGAATGCCGATCTTAACATTTTGGCTGGCTGTTAACACGAATGATTTGGTCATATTTAAATATAATTTGTGTGTTGTTAATACGTTAACTATGGTCACTTTTCTTAAGAAAGCGTTAGGTGATGAACCGTGGATAAAAAAATAATTGCTCGACCATGAATAGCTATGAAAACTAATACGAAATACCTACTTTACGCTATAAGTCTCTATGCTATATCATATATTCATGTAAGCGTGCACCACCGTAGATCGCATTGTCACTTAACATCAGGCGAGATAGTGGGAAACGCAAACCTATTTATTAATTTAAAAAAAAAGCAGCATCTGTCCTAATGTTTATTTATTTATTAATATAGCACAGCCACATCGTACCCATTAATACTTAATTGACCAGGTACAATTCTGATGTGGACGACGACAAGTACGGCGTACATCTAGCAATAGACAAAATTATATTATACGAGTTTCTAACTCGAGAAATGGTTGACTGATTTCGATGCAAGGTGTTATTTGGATATTTTTAACCGACTTCGAAAAAGGACGAGGTTTCCAATTCGACTGTATTTTTTTTTACATATCAAAAACTGTTTTATTCATTCATCATACTTTTGTATATTATATTAAATCAATAGACTGCAACCCTTATTCTAATTAAAAACGGCCAAACATGATTAAGTATAGGTTTTTTACATGTAAGTGAATTGATAGCTATTACTGAATCCATACAAAGCTTGCAAGTGGGAAAATTAAAAAAAAATGCAACACGGATCGACACTTATACACACACCTATTAAAAATAAACTGCAATTAAACAAGTGTTTGAATAAAACCAATAATAACATAGAGATATGCTGTTAATTATTGTAAAATTTAATGAATACTGGCCACATTTTCGTTCAATAATACCGGCCGCAATTATAAGTTTTTTAAATTTTATTATTGCATTAAAAATAATGACTTTATTCAATTTTTTTCGTAAACATTTGATGCCAGGATTATTATAGCTACAAGTCCTATATTTTATTTGTTCAATGTTCGTTTTTTAGTTTTAAAATACAGGTTTGAACGTCTTTTGTTCTGTGTTTCAATGTATAATTTTGAAGTGATGCGGTTTGCAACTTAAAATGTAGTATTAAAAAAGAACACGTTTTCTTGTACGATTTGACCGAGTTGAAATGAGCTTTTAGATCATAAAACAGTAAACTATATATATATAACAATGTTATGTTGGTTTGTGTACGCTTCAAAAACTCAAAAAGTTCTGCACCGATCAAGCTGAAATTTTAGCATGATATATAACCCGCATCAAGGATTGTTTTTATCTATTTTTTTCATCAGTGACATATCAGAGAATGTGCGAATGTGCCACAGCGAAGCGTGGCAGGGTACACCTATATATATATATATATATATATACTACATATATATATATTGGGACTTTTATAAGTTTATAGTTCCCTTTGTAGCAATTAACAACCCATATTGCCTCACTGCTGAGCACGGGTTTTGCCCCACTTTCATGAGGAGGGTTAGGCCATAAACCAACACGGGGGTCTGGTACGGATTGGTGGATAACATATTTATCTACCTCCGAAATAATTCCAAGGTAGGTTTATGCATTTGCTTATGCCAACTAAATACTAATTTAATATAGCAGTTATAATGACAATAAACTTTAACTACGATAAAGGTAGGAATTTCAGTAGTAATATCTATCGACTTTTTTGGAGTCGGAAATTGAACGCAGTGTTGCTAAAATTGCTGGGTTTAAAAAAGTAATTTATTTACAGGTCGAATTATTCGTGATTTTTTTTATTTACTGCTAATGTGTCTTTGTGAGGGAAGTCCATTATAATAATTATGGTGTAGGTGATTTTTCGAGATCCACCCTAGTAGGTATATCCTCACATTGTAAAGACCTATTGTTCTTAATGTTACGTGTTGAAGGTCTCCTTCCCTACATCAAAAGCCAGTTGGTACAGCTCAACAGCTGTATAATTGCTCCACCATCATTTTTTAAACTGCCCAAGTTCCATCCATACTATCAGATGCGAAGGGGTCCCAACAAAATGGCGGCCCCAGTTGTTGAATTTGAATGCAACAATTCGAAATTTAAAATAATTACAACTTACATTGTTAGAGTGTTATTACCTCACATTTGTTTTTACAAACTCAATGAAAGGTAACAGCTTTGTATATGCAACTTTGTAATTATTGTAAAGGCAAGAACGTTAACACTATGCTACCTTGTCGCAGTACCTAACCATTGCTATTTCGCAAAACAGTTCATGCGGACATTTAGTTTTATTATTGCGTCAAGGTACTGGAAGTGTTCCTATCTATTTGTGCCTCGAAGTCATATAATTATACCGAAATTACTTCACATTCTACTAATGTTGTATTTTCGAATCATTAGGTAAAACATGCCTTTTATAATTAATACTTTATATTGTGGTTTGTTGCAAGTGGAACATTTAGCTTTATGAAAGAGAAAATAGCGTTAAATTTTCGCGCGGAATTGCACTGACGACAGCTTGGAGGTGGCTACTATTATTGTATTCTATGCCAAAGTTCTGTCGTGGTAATATCATGCTCGAAAAATAATTTAATGTTCTTTGTAATCAAATACACTTTGTGATTGATTTGGGCTAAGGGTCAGCGCAGACGGACGGAATTGCGTCTTATTTATTAACTATTGAAGTTCAACTTTGTTTGCTTCTACATACGACTTTAATCATCGTCATCATCAGCCCACAGTCGTCCACTGCTGAACGTAGGCCTCTATTTCCACTGAACATGATCTTCAGCTTCCCTCATCCAGTCTTTGCCAGCCGTTTTCAGCAAACCGTAACACCACCTTGCCGATGGGCATCCTACACGCTTGCCTAAACGCGGTCTCTACTCTAGATCTCATGTTACCTCAGTGGTTGTCGGTTCTTCTAGAGATGTGACACACCACACACACACATGGCCCACAGCCATTTCAGCTTAATAATCCTTTAAGCTACGTCAGCTACGACTGTAATGGTTATAGCAAAATCACAATAGGAGGCTCAAAGCGTCACTCCATACATTTGTCCTGACCCTAACCTAGGTCTACGATAAATATGAAATCTGTTCTGTAGTTTTACATGGGTTAATCTTGAAATAATATAACATAATTTGTAGTTACAGGCACATGAATAACTTTTTTTCATTTACACGTTCTAACCGCTAATTAGGAATCCCTGTAGATATCTAGAGAATCAGGAACTACGAGGACCATGGTCTTACAAATACCCAGACTCGAAACAAATACCTGTGGTTTACACAAATCTTTGCCCTGTACGGGAATCGAACCCGCAACCTCGCGCTTCGCAGTCCGCTCATCGCACACTTATGTTCTTTTGTTTCTAGGATTAGAGGAAAATGAATACAACTTTATAGAACACGTAATTTTTTATTTACACTTACGCACATTAAGCATGGTCTCTAACTTTCTACCTCTATCTTACAAAAACGACAGCATATCTTTAACAACTACAGAAAGTAGAAAAATACTGAAAGATTTGCTTAGAAACAAGGGTTTAAAAAACTAGTATAACACATGGAACAACTTCAGTGCCCCTATTCACAAGGGTCGGAAAGTTTTCGATTCCGATTCCGACGAATTCATTCCCGATCCGACGCGTTCGCAAAAACGCTATTCACTTTTCTATCGGAAAGTATGAATTTGTCGGAATCGGGTTTGAAAACTTTCCGACATTTGTGAATAGTAAAGAAAAGTACAACTGGTATTAGTTTTTTTTTTAATATCATAATCTAACCCAATAAAAAGAGAGGGGTGTTATAACTTAAACGGGTTTATCTGTGTGTCTGTCTGTGGCATTGCAGCTTCCACGAATTAACCAATTTTGATGTAGTTTTTTTTTATGATTTGTATGCATAGGAGGAATTAAAAAAAACTTGTATCTTATAAGCGACACGGTTGCATCTTTAGAGCAAACTTTGACTTGGCTGAGTCTCATCTTAGCTCGGACTTTGCTGAATGTTGGCCCCGCCCGTTTCGACATTTGTATGTACATAATAGTAGGCCGAGTAGCGATTCAATTGAAGACTTAAACTGAACCGCGTCGCATAATCGTACGTAAAATGGCTGATTAGCAACTCATAGGTTATGGCTTATTAGGTTCCTGCCATTTTCAACCTAAACCGGATCTATTTAAGGTTGAAAATGGCAGCAACATAAAAAATAAGACGTCGCGGTACGATTATGCGACGCGATTCAGTTTAGGTCTTCAATTGAATCGCTATAAGATGTCATGGTATGCCTCCAGTTCTCTGCGAAGCGTCGCCGAGACTAATAACAAGCTAAATCATTTTCGGCGCGTCCAGCTGGATAGAAGCAATGTGTTGCGCTGATTGGTTTCATTTAGTTTGTAGTGGGAGGCTTCATCTACAAAATACCGCCTGGGGGCTTCCCACGGCGGTATTTTGTAGAACTACAAACACACCTTTGCCAGATATTCATCTGCCAAGCAGTAGTGTGCAAACATTACTGTCTTCCGGTTCGAAGGGCACTGTTTTCAGCGAAATTACTGGGCATATGAGACTTTAGAGCCGATGTCTCATGGTGACGAGCGCAGTGCAGTGCCTCGCAGGATGATGCAATGCAAAGTTCTGGGTGGCACTGCAACGGTTATGGGCCGGCGTAGCGCTTACCATTAAGTGAACGACTTGCTCGTGACATAAAAAAAAATGTACTTATCCACGGGTTTTGAAATATGGCCGGATTTCTTATTGGTGGTCAGATTCACCCCCTGATTCGATTTGCCCTGGTCTACTGTAATTATAATCCAGACTTATGCTTATCATTAGCTGAGTGAGCATGAACCTAGGAAGCCTTGGAGTAAAGACATGTTTGAACATAACTAATTTAGCTAAGTTAGAGATAAGTTCAAGTTCGCTTATAAGTTAAACTTATCTTTAACTTAGCCAAACGAAAATATTAGCCAATGTTAGCCTCAAATCTATAGATATTTGAAGCTACCATTGGAAATTTAATGTCATATTACGTTCGTTACACCGACAGGTCACGGTTTTGAATTGTCATGTTTTCTCCTTATTACATATTATATTCGAATTAACGTCTTATGTCACTGACTATACAAGACATACTGTAGTTAATTAAAAAGTAGAACCATTGCACTAATTTTAATTAGTAATTAAAATCTTACTAATTTAAAATTAAATTTCGACACTACACCTCATATCTAGCTCTCAAATAGGCCGAAAATAAACGACCAAAATTCTACTAATCACTGAACATTTCAGATTTCAGGCTACACAGGCGAATGTATAGCGGTCGTTTATTTCAAGCCTAATCTATAAATACATTTAAAAAGATTATAGTAACTATTTTGATAAACGCTAATTGCTAGATTTACAATATTATTTACAAAGTAACTATTATGGGGTAAATAAATGGTTTACATTTAATAATTTATTATTTCTTATTGCACATTAGTTGCCTACACGAGTTTTTAATATAAATTTTAAATGCTTTTAAATTTTTTTCTTACATCGACGTTAAAATTTCAAGTTTTGCCATCGTAAATGATTTAATATTGCAATCTAAGATAGGTAATATAAACCATTAATATACCCATTTACAATAAATAATTTAGGAATATATCTTTAAAATATTAAGTACTCAAATAAAATCAACTATCACATTTATTATATTTAGAACGAAGCTTCTTCATCAATGTTTTTGTACAGTAATAAACTAATTAAGATCATTAAAGATATTTACAGTTTTAAATAGTGAAGTACTTAACGCGATATCTATTTATTAGTGAAGATAAAACTAGTAACGTCACTAAAGAGTTCGTTTGTCACAATAGTCCATTTATTAGTCGATTAATCGAATGATTCGATTTAGTAATCGAGCACGCGCCGATCGTAGGTGACACTAGATGCGATCGAACGCGAGGCCTCGTTTCATTTGGACGCGTTCACGACAAGGTTCGTCGCAGCCTCCTCGCTAGCGCCTATGCTCATGGCTTTCTTCTTCAGAATGCCTAGATCTGTGACGTTTTCGAGAAAGCTCTTGTGTGCGGACAGAACCTTTGCACTTTCCACGTCTTTCTTCAGCTCTTCCATGTCCCGCTTTAGCTTCGCTCGTCTGTTCTGGAACCACGTGATCACTTGCGCGTTGGAGAGGCCAAGCGAGCTGGCGATCTCGTCCCTGTCCGCTGGCGATAGATACTTCTGGTACAGAAACCGTTTCTCCAACTCGAATATTTGATGGTTCGTGAACGCCGTCCGGGATTTCCGTTTCTTTTTTGGCTGAGGCCTCGAGTTGAAGAGGTTGAGGTGATTCGACTGACCATCTGGAACAAGCGAAAATTATTGCATTAGACACGGTCATTTGCAACAGAAACTAAGTGGGATAATTAACGAGCTTTTGAACTTTTTATAGGTATAATCGTTTCGCCGAACTCGTTAGTCGATTAATCGACTAAAAGTATCGAAATTTGCCACGTTCTCCACAAAGGAATTTATTTAAATAAAAGATTGGAAGTAAAAGTGGGCTTATGGCGGTTGTATAGATAACGCCGACGCTTTTTCGTCTCGTTATCAGTCACTAAAACATCGAGTCTATGACACTGCAATAAAGAGCCCGCAGCGCTAAAATGTAACTCGTCCCTCATAAAATATACAATAAAAGCACACCCGAGTATCGTTACATTTTAACGAGCGCGCAATCACATACGGGCTGTCCGTAAAAGTATTTTTAATGAAGAAAAAAGGAAAACAATCAACGGACAATGTCTAAGCGATTCCGTTCTCCGATGATTCCTATAATCGGATTACATACACAGTAATCTCTGTTTTCACGTCAATTTAAAAGACCGTAAAACTTAATTTTCCTTTATGGCGTGAGCAATAAAAGGCAGCGGAAATGAAGACACAACAATGGCGCTATCTCTGCATCCGGTCTATTTTGTTGTTATCTCTACAAATATTTTCTACGGTTCGGTATTGCGTTGTCTGTAATTATTTTTCGAAATTGACTCGTTATTGCGCTAGGCTGTAATGTTCTGTTCAGTGTGAGTTTTACGATTGTTTCTATGGCTTAAACATTTGAGAAATCAAATTACGTGTTATGTCTGTTTTTAATTGAATAACGGCTGTATTTCTGCAACTTTAATCATTTTATATTTATAAGTAAACGGGAATTTAATTTCGTAGTTTTAAAAACGATTTACCATATAGGTGCAATATTAAGTGATAGAATTGAAGGAATCATTGTTGATTATTTATGAAAAAACAAGGTTTTTTTATGGGATTATTTTTCTTCTAGGATGTAGGATACCGTTTTGTAAGTTTTGCTTTTACATGATTTGTGTATTACACAGTATCAAGTATAGGTAAATATTACAATATCAAGTTTTTGTCTTATAAAAATGGTTAATAATCTCCTCCAATATGTTACACACTCTAATACACCAAGAAATAAATTTTGTTAAAAAAAAGCAATGTTACATTTTCGGTTTCCCGCCAAAACTCCTCCCTATCTTTTTTTTTATTTAAGCCAGTGTCAAGTGTAAAGTATGATATTTTTTTTAGATTTCAAGTTTTCTAAGTTTGATAACATAGTTTTAACCGTCGAGTCTTCGTCAGTCAGTTAGTCACTAAACTGTCTAAAATCAGTATTTTTTCCACAGACTATAAAATAAAACATCCTCCTCTAAGGTTTACGCCACGATGCTAAGGACGCGCGGTTAGCCGCAGAAATTAAAATACACCATTTCAGTTTAAGTTCCGAGTCGTTTGTCCGAATACCTTAAAATTAATAGCCAGTCCGTGCAATAAATACCACGGGCTATGATTATTACCAAACATGGATAATGTAAAAAAAAACTGACAATTACTTCATTAATTATTTATAGGAACTGACATTATACCCGAGTTCTATTGATGATATACTTAGGCTATGATTTAATCCGGGAAAATGGAAATCTCGCAGGTAAAACCGCGGGGTGCAGCTAGTCTTTACTAAAGCTTATTAGGTAGGTACTCCTAAAGTGACACAAAGGTGCTATAGAGGTGGCAATGGTTTTTACGAATCTGAAACACCTGACCTTTGCGAACTACAAAAACATCGTTTAATATAGCGGCAACACTGTGATTTTCTTGTCAAAACATGATTTGATTAATTAATTAAAAACCCGTACATTTATCACTTGTGAGATTCCATTCGCTTAGCGTCACGTCGATTATTGCGAGGGCAAATCAAAGGAGCTTTTTTGTTCAATTAGGAATGAGATGAACAGGTTTTTGAAGTAAAACTTCTTTACGGACGCTCGACTTGGGGAGTAAGCTGGTGGATGCGTTACGAAAAATGTGATCGAGCGAGGCGAACGGAAGTTCAGAGGGAGATATAAGTTAGTGAAGATAGAAATAGAGTTACGTTTGGTGTATTTTTGTAGTTGAAGTTTTACTTCTACTATAATTTTGTCCCAGCATACATTTAATTTTTTTTCGTAATAGTATGCGCTACGGCGGTACTTATTTAATAATTTGGTTACTAGCTGAAACAAATGGTACCGCACGCGATTACCGCGCACCTTAACTGTTTATGTTTTGGCATCGCACGATTTTTGCATTTAGCATCTCAATGCAAGTCTTATAAAACTAATTGGTTCTCTATTAGTCTTATGTTCTGACTTTTCTTTGTAGAGGCCAATTAGAATACTGTATATTAGTATTTTGAACCTTAATTCCTTAGTAATAAGATTCCCTAATAGGTAAGTAAACCCGTATGATAACACTAATTAGCTGTTACTAACTGCAGTAAACAGCGTCACACCCTAATCATCGTAAATGCAATTATTGCAAATCGCATCATGGCCACAAAGAAAAATTTTTTTTTTTTAATTTTTTTTTCGTACCGGCCTGCACCACAAAGGTCGTCGTATTATTCAGAGCCTAATCGCATCCTTAACGAATCTGTACCTCAATTAGGTGTATAAAACAGCAAAAGTGCCAAAAAAATGGCGAGTCCAAAGACATCGTTAGGCGGATGCAAAAAATACCGAATCAGTCTCGGTTAGCTTTGGTACTTTTGGGACTTTGGAAACACCTGACGTTGGATATATATTTTAAATTTAAAAATTGATGGATAATTATTTTTTTAATAAAATTTAAATTTAAATCTCAAGATTTATTATGATACTATTTTTTTTATTTGACTGAGTGACAAAACGAGCAAGTCGTTCACCTGATGGTAAGCGCTACGCCGGCCCAGAACCCAGCATTATTTAATGCACTGCTCTCGTCACCCTGAGACATCGGCTCTAAAGTCTCATATGTCCAATAATTTTGCTGGAAACAATGCCCTTCAAACCGGAACACAGTAATGTTTGCACGCTGCTGCTCGGCGGATGAATATCTTGCAAAGGCGCATGCAACATAATATGAACCAGCACCAACGGTCCTAAATTGTCACAGTCATGTTTTGACACAAACCTAAAGCCACATTAGCGACACAAACATCAGAAACAAAGCCGCGGCTTCCAAAGCGGCGTTATAAAAACATACACAAAGTGAGACACGGATGAACGGGCGGTTTCAGCTCATCCTCCATTTAGTACGTGTTCAGGGGACGGGAATGGCCCGTGACGAGACGGGACGGTACGGGACGGGACGGGACAGACTTTAATTAGGGTAGGTCATTAGATATCCGGTTAGTGTTTTAAGTTTTGGGCTCTTTGATTTTTTTTAATTTTACTTCACTTTTAAGGCAAAACTGTCGCTTTACTCCGTGTTAGCAATACATGAATTACAATAATTATAAATTATAGAATCATCATGAGGAGGAAGAAAATTAAAAAAAAAAGTATAGGCTTGGACCCACAGACGAAAAATCTTCGTCCAAGCTTGGACCAAATACCATGCTATAATACTCGTAGTTTGCATTTATAAGCTTAATTTACGAACTATTACATTCTCCTTGGCACTAACCACGCAAACGAATAAACAAAACAAAAACTGTACAAAGCCACAATCTGAAATTCAAATCATTTCTATTTTTCTAATTTTTCGGCAACTGACTCCCTGTCATTATGCCTAGTTTGTATGATTGCTACCAAATGCATGAATAGCAATGAGCTATGTATATTTATTATCAGGTTATTTATCTGACGATTAGTGTACTATGGTAGATGGAATAGATTTCACTGATTATTACCCGATTTGTTCTATAACTTTGTAGGTAGAGGTGTACTTAGTAAAGAAATAATCTAAATCCTAGTAGAGTACGAAGCATTTTGTTCTATTACCACGGCTATTAACAACTTTTTTTTTAAGATTTGGCTTTACACATTTTTTGCATTCTGAAACCTATTATTTATCGAGTTTTACTTTTAATAATATAGTTGATATTATGTCGATTCTCACCCAGTTAGGTATAGTAAAGTATAGTCTAATCAAACGCAGTTAAAGTCGCAATTTAATAATATGACGGTGGATTATTGAAACTGCCTCAGCAGTATTGACAGAAAATAACGCAGAATAAAATCTCTTTCTTCAAAGACTTTTTCGCGCCTCAATTTTTTTCTTACCTGCCAGGAAGTTTACATTCCTTGGCGTTTAGATAAAAAAAGAAGAATACAATTTGATATAGTTAAGGTCTGTCCACACCTATTGTCGAGAGCGAAACATCACGATTACGACCATCCATAGAGAATCAACCACCTAATTACTATCCATTACCTTTTCTCCTTGAGCTGTGTTTTCGGGATCGAATCTAAAGTGGTAATGTATGACAGATATCACGATTTAGTCGTAGCGATTTCGTGTATCGGGTCAAAATGCTGACCCCCACATACAAAGCCCTACGTGATCTTATTGAGAGAATTAATTAACTAGCCTCGGGATCAAAAGGGGGCTTCAAGGAAATATCGATTATTTACGCTTTTTGCGCTCTGGTATCTGGAATTTATTCAACTGGCTAAAAATAGACGATCAATAAAAGCAGTTTATCTAAGTATTAAATAATAACATTAACAAATCATAAGACAGGACAATTTTAATTGCATTTACATTTATAAGAGTAGGAAATTTGGTTTCAGTTCAGTTGGTAGTGTAGTTCTCAAAAGTAGAATCATTTATTGGAAGTGGGGAAAATAATGGACTTTTACGAATCAAGCACTCAAGTCTCATTATACATTAGAGAAAAAAAAGTACCTAGAGAAACTCAAGAATGTCATTCATCTGTAAAATATAACATCAGTCACTAACTGTAGAAATAGCTACGCTAAAAGCATTACCAACTTTTAGTTCTCATAACAAAAAATTGCCAATTTGCCAAACGAGTGAGCAGAATCGAATCGAATCGAATCATATCGATCGCGATTCGGATTGTTCGATCCGCGGTTTCTGTGACAAAATGATCGTAACGATTGAGTTGCCTCGATTGTGGATATTTTATTTTTGTGTATTTAGCGAATCGTGTAAAAACTTACCTACATATTTGGTTTCAACTAAATTGAGACATGCATTGCTTGCAATTGGACCTCAAAGTTTAAATTCGCGGGTTATTCATAAAAGGCTTGCTGGTTTTTTTTATGAAAGTAATAAATACAAATAAATAGTGCTTACGCTTTACCAGTCTATCCTTATTATATCGACCTAGATAGATACAAATTGCAATACAATTGTTTATTGTGCTTAATTACATTTAAGTTTTAACTTCAAAACAAGTTAAGGGTACAAAAAAGGGAACTCTTCTACGTCTACGGAAGATTAATTTTTTTTATTTCGCATAGAGGTACTTTATTGTAATCGATTGTTAAATAAGTGACATAATAATATATTGATACGATCACTATAATTTAAAGGCCTAAACCCATGATTAAATTAAAAAAAAAACTGCTCTAAGTGGGAATTTTAAAAGACATACCAACCGCCAAGTAGGTACCTATCTCACTGAAAACAGAAAAAAAGCAGACAGCAGAGAAAATATTCAGAGCGAATCGGTCACCTCAACTTACCTCCCAAGGGACTGCCTACCGCAAGATGATCAAGAAATTAACCAGCAATCTAATAAAACAGTTGAAGCATCCGACCGCATTCTCACGGGATAAGTTCACACGATGTAGGTACGTTTGGGCGCAAGCCACAGCACGTAAGCCCTTTTGGTTTCACGCTCGTTGACTACAGATTTAGAAAAAAAAATACAAGAAAATCGTTCAGAAATCACATTACTGTTTGCGTTTTTCTCCATTTGTAAGTAACCGGTGAGTGGTCGCTAAACTTCTGGGAATTTATTTTTACGCGACCGGCCAATTACATTTTTTTCGAACAAGGTTTGATAAGAAATATTTATGCGAAAACCGCTAGTTGACATTTTTAAAAATGGAATTGCTCAATTGACAGCACAGTGAGCATTGTACTTTTTTGCTTGGACAAGATTTAATTTTAAATTAATTTAGGAATCGTTTGACACATTTCATTTTCAATGTGTTTTTTTTTTTTCTAGACTTTTCTAGTAGGTTATGTTTATCTATTTAATTAATTAAACATCAATATTGAGTTGCGCGACAGCCAACGCGAGGCATTAAGGTCGTTTGGGCCCACGCCAGAAATGCCACAATGTCTCATTAGAGTCATTAGGTACAATTAGTATGGCATAAATTAGACCACATATCTACATACTAACTGTGCGGTAATCTGTGGTAACATTGTCTTTGGCGCGAAGGTGTAATTGTAAGGGTTATTGTTTATGGCCATTGAAATCTGTGATTACGCCTAATCGCGCGGCTGACATTTGATAATTTAATCAGATTTCGTTATTCAATCAATGGGGTTGGGCAAGTGTATCATTATGTGGAATGAGATGGAAACTATAGTGGTTTGAATTTTAATAAACTAAGTGGACTTGTAACCTTAGAATTGTTATTTATTAGTCAGAAATTGTGATTTTTAAATTTTGGGGCACGTTTTTTTTAGAGGTTTGTGTGAGTGTGTGTGTGTCTCCTAATTACCTGAAAACCTGTCTTGTAATTCCTCACTATGTATGGTTGTCTGGAGGAGATCGCTCTGAGCGATAAGACCGCCCATTACTAATAATAATAGTTCCTTTTTAAGTTTTCTTTGTGTTGTGATGTTTTAATAAAGAGTCGTATCTATTTATTTAATTTATACTAAAACTGTTTGGTTTAGATCCGCTTCAGAGTTGTTATATTTAATTTTAATCATTAGCGGCCCCATCAAAGTCGGCGCCAAAATGCCATACGACATCAAATCAGCAACGGCCGCATAAATCAAAGGCGCTTTACTAATAAACCGTGTTGCCAGTTCTAAAAATGGCATTGAGATTTTTAAAATTCGAATCGAAAAAAGAAGTAAGAACGCACGCAAAAAGTTCTCATCGTGGACAAAAACATTGCACGCGTGGAGTGAGGCAGTTAGTGCATCTGCCGTGACAGCGTAACGACCGATGGTTATCGTCTGTGCGGTGTCTTCAGTGGAGTGAACGCTTTTGGTCTACAGACTAACAAACTTACTTTGTTGCCAGCTAAATGACTGGGCATTTATGGCTTAGAACCAATGTCAATTCCTACGAGTGACGTAGATTATTGCCGTGTTATTTTTAATCTGTGAACATTTTCAATTAGCATAACACTTTGACTGCTGAGCCGATTTTCTTGTTTAGCCATGGTTACAGATCTGCACACACCGTTGTGTTTTCCCGTACTGTTATCACATCAGTTGTGTTTTCCAGTACTCGCGGCAAGTTATAAAAAACACAACAATTGTGTTTTAAGCAGTAAACGAGTTAAAAGTACTTTCTTCTTAAAAAAATTGACGTGTTGAGGAAAAACATCTAGGTTATGCTTTTACGTTGTTTTTGGCACAAACATGCTTCAAAATATGTATGTTTTATTAATCGATTATCCAAAAACACTAATTTGACGTTATATTGTTTTTTTTTTAATGTGACACCACCTATACACTATACAGCCTATTAGCCTGGAGTTTCAAAAACTAGTAGAGGGTGTCAGGGTGGTGTAGTGCTTTCAGCTGGGATCGTAGCATGCGGAAAGATGTAGTCTCTGCCTATCCAAAAAGGAGAAAGGCGCGAATGTATGTCGATGCTTTATATTACTCTCACAATGTTAAAATCTAAATAATTCCAATATGACACATTCAAACAACTCAATACTAAACCGAAACAGAAACGCTGCCAATACAAACCGTCCAATTCCCATTAAACGTACTTACGCATTAAAAATTCGAAACCCTACATGTATAGGTAAAGGTGGGTACATACCTACAATGATTGCTTATGTATCGCATTAAGATAAGCATCTTTACGTGGAAATTGTAGGAGTGTTTCCTTTGTTCCAATGCGTAGGTAGTTAGCTCCGTTAAATGCAGTGCGCAGGCTAAATATGTACATAACTTCTCGCTAACTATACGTGAGTGAGTGAACGTTATGCAATAATGTGATTAAGAATCAAGGGTAATTTGGTTTTGAAATTTTCAAATTCTGTGCGGATGATTAAGATAGCGCTTTGTAAGTTTTTTTTTTATTCGGAAGAAGGTTAAGTATTGATTCGTTTATATTTTTAAGGATTTTTAAAAAATGGCTTGATAAAATTTGACAATAAAATATCCTGTTTGGTTTTATTAATGAGGGGCCTACAAGTTAAGTACAGCAGGTTATGCAGGTTAGGTTGCAGATAATTTTAAAAATTAGAACTTCTGTTTCTCTAAAAAATACTTTACTTAAAAATAAACTTAATTTCGAAGCTTTTTATCAAGGAGGTAGAGTTGTTAGCAGTCACACAGACATAAGTATGGAGGTTAGTCAAGATTTTTTTACCCTGTCTAGTTAAGTGAACGAGCGGTGCCATACACTTTGAAGTAGTAGGCGGTGGTAGTCAAAACAAACCATTTGTATCCTCTCCATGCAGCACTTGAGTTTATTGCCTACTTTTGTTTTATGTTTATATTTACTGCTTTTTTGTGGCCACGACTTTTTGTGGGTGGTAACACTGTGCAGCGCTTGAAAGGTGCAGCCGAATATTGGCGCCAACATGAAAATGGCGCAATGTTCATCGCACCTTGGCCACATAGTAGAAAAAAAAACTAAGTTTTGGCAGGTGATAAAAATATGAAAGTTTTGGCGGAAAAGCGTAAATATGACGTGGTTTTTTTTTACGAAAACCAAGGAGGTTTTTTATAATTTTATTATTAGAGAATCAAATGTCAATTTATTACCAAATAATGTTTCGAAGATACACATTACATACAGTCACGCCTTTCTCCCGTCGGGATAGGCGAGACTACATCTTTCCTCATGCTACGATCCCAGCGGAAAGCAGTACACCAACTCCCTGACACCCTCTACTGGTTTCTGGAACTCCAGACCAATAGGCTGTCATGGGTCCATGCGTGGTGTTGTCACATCCTTTCCGCCTGCTCTCATTCACACATAGTAAATCAAAGAAGAATGAAGATGATATAAATAATATTTAAAAAAAATCTAAAATGAATCACGGTGATCTATGGGTGGCCTTCACTGCGATATAGTTTTTATTAGCATGCTAAATGGGTAAAGGCATAGTGATTAAAGTATTATCTATGGTTTACGCAATAACAACGAAGGTCTGCACGCTTGCTACCTCATTGTCGCTATTTATTATGTGCATTCTAAGGGGATTGAACACAAGATTTACATATTTGTTATTCAATTAATAAAGTGCAGTTATGAAAGTTAAGTAGTTTTCAAAAACTACGCTGAGGCAGTTAAAAATTAAAAAAAAAAACACAATATTTTTAATTGGACAAAACTACAGCAATTTTCTTCTTCAGGACTAATATAAATAACTACTGTGCCCCTGTCGCACGAGAACCGGTAAATAACCCACGAGAATTTTTACGGGATAAGAAGTATTCTAAGTGTCTCTACATATTAAATTTAATCAAAATCGATTCAGCCGTTGTGGCGTGAATAAAAGGAAAACACACTCTCAAACTTTTGTTTTTTTATATTAGAGTCACGGTTTTTTTTCACAAATTTTAATGTAAGGTTATTAAGCTGCCAACACGATTAACGATTGTCATTGGTTTAAAAGACAAACAGAGTTCAATATTCAAAATTGTACAAACGTTATTCCCGCACAGTGGTCCTAACTTCTCCCTTTTTGGACATAAATCTAGTTTAAACTTTAAACGACAATTTGTAAGCGACGCGGCGCTCTCCCGTCGCGGCGGGCAAAGCCGTATGCGGTGCAATATCACTTGCGAAGAAATGGTACTGGGATTATAGCTGAGGAAGATAGCTCGTTGTTTTATGGGGGTAGTTGTGAAAGCTAACGAATTATAGCTAAAAAAGGTGAGGTTTTATAAACATAGAAATAAATAGCAAATATTTTAGTTGTATGGGATACGTAGAAATCGTTATTAAAAAGTTTCCAACAACAGTTTTTTTAAGCAATCGTTCTTATAGTCACAGACAATTAGTTATGTTAATTATTTGTGAGTTTTATAATTAATCGCCTGAAATAATATTATACTGTTTTAATACAATTTTAACACCAAGGTTTTGGCGAAGTAGTTTTTTTTAATGATAATTTTATTTATAAAAATGTTCAGTACCTACTGAATAAAAAAACAAGATATTATATACAGCTCAAATCCTTATCAAAACGAAGTAAATCCTAAATCTAACCTTATACAAGAAATCGGCCAACAAAGCCTAAATCCGGTAGCTCGAAATAAATCACCGCGAGGCAATAATGTGGGTACCCCCGGGACAGATTACGCCGCCGCCGCGAGAAATGTGTGCGTCGAACACTTCCTTTGTCACAAATCGCCCAAATTGTTATTAGAGGGAATAAAGACGCATTGCCGAGGGCCGCCTGCGCCCGTGTTTATGGAGAGAATGAGAGATGAAGTTTTAATAGTGCGATTTGGATTAATCTGGGCGTTAATTTTGACAAATCTGTTAGGAATGTTTATTGATTTCAAAAGGGGAGGGTCTGAATTTCAATTGTATATTTTATGGTGTGTTAGCGCATAGGTGTGGGTTTTTTAAAGTCGCATTTATGTTTTTTATGTTTGAAATTAGTGAAGTATATCTCATTTTTTTATCAAAATTGGTTCAGTAGGTTCTTTAGATAATAACTCCATGTGAGGGGAGTATATTTTATAATTATGCGGGTTATAGGAAGCTGTTGATGATTTAAACGGTTAATTATGTATGTTCTGTGCTAATATGGAAATATAGTTAAATTACAGTGGTACTAAACAAGTAACTTCTCAGCTGGTAAAACTTTATTGTTGTCATGTCTCTTTATCATGTTAACATCAAGTAACCACATTGCTAACTCAAAATATGACAGTAATAAATAAATTGCGATGCTCGTGTACAAAGAGGCAAATTGCTTTAGTGCGATCGTTAATTTTGTCACTGAAACTGTTTAATTTTACGACATCGTGTCTCACCGATTTATTCAACGACATCATTAACCAAAACTCCTCTTAATAGTTTTACGATTGTGCGGCGACAAGTTCTGAACTATCACACACGTCGGCGGGCAATAACAATAAGATGTGACGTCGGTGTGCGGTCCAAACAAATCTCTGCCACATGTCCCTAACCCACAACAAACCGCCTAAACGACAGATATATTAGCGGCGTTCCATTCACGTGAAAACCACAAAAACATTTCGATCGGAAAAAAAGGAAACGCACCAATTTAAATCTTATTTATTTTGGCTTAAGAGCGTAGCGGGTTAACCACTGTGCGGTACGCAAATTAATTCTTTACCTCAAACTGATTGCTGAGACGCTTGAAATGTTATCTGTATGTTGGAACTGAAAATACGTGTTTTGACATATTTATGGTATGATTTTTTTTTTTGAAATTAGTGATCTGGAAATTTTTCTAATTTGTTTGATGTTCTTGTGTGGCTTGCAGATGTGAAGCCGATGGAGAGACCAGAGCTTGCACAGCAGGGTGGCAATTGACCTTGTGTGGTCTTATTATTTAGTCTAAAAAAAAGGCGTTAGACAAATTCGTTCTCCTCTTTTTTCACACAAACAAACACATGCCAAAGAACAGCAAGACTTATGTCTTAAACGTTTTCGTTCATCGAACTCCTACCTATTTTTCTGTTTTTCCCTTCCACGCATCATTCGCATCGCACAGCTGACGTCTATCATTATCCACCAACAAACCAACATTTTATTTTTGATGATCCAGAAATAATTTTAAAGAGCATCATTCCCGTCGACTAATTTTGTCCCCGCGTTCGGTGCACTGTGCGTTACTAATTGAGACATATTATGCATGTGAGTCGCGGCACATTAAGCTCTTCTGTGATATGACATCCTGGTACTGATGAAGACAGAATCATTACTGTTTCTATCTATTAGTTTAGTGTACATCAAAAGATTAGGGGATTTTCTTGGCTAATGAATGAGGTTGTTTAATGACGGACTGATTGGTATTTTTAAATGTTAATGAGATGACTTTATGCAATTTTGTAGTCTCATTTGAATTCTACAGATTATTTCGTGGATTTAATTAGTTAAGCTCGTGTTTTAATTAAAAATTAACTTGCTCATTACGTGGCGTTCCTGCCTTTGGGATTAATACAGATTAAAACTGTTTGTGAAATGAATGATATATGCATAGATATCCTTTTGTGGATTTTGCGTTATTTAAAGTTACGGACATGAATAAATAAATATCGCAACCCTTTTAAATTTAAATGGAAAACAAAAACTCGCGGGAAAATAATTAGAAATGAAAATATTTATGAAAAATTACAGTAATTGTTGTTGATACATTGTCATTAGATCTCGGCGTGTAAAATCTCTACGAGCAGCTTCAAGTTTGCGCCAACCCTGACTGCCGCAGTTTACCTCGATTCCACCGCAATTTATTTATTACAAGGTGGTGAACAAATACAAATAGTGCAGTACTTATGTACACAGTATCTGAGATCGCGGGAAATTTGTAGGGTGATATGATAATATACACATATAAGTTAAGAACTCTTGCTCTATATTGTGGGATTTATCTGGTGCGCATTCACTATTCGCAAGAATATTACTCATTGTCGTTTTAAAACAGTTGGCCGTCTTAGCTTAGACATCATGTACTTACCTACTAAGTAAAAAAATGGTGTCGCCAATAAAATCTTCATTTTAGAGCTGTAGACTAGTTTTAACATGCTCGTGGTAAGTATAGTTAATATGAAAGTCATTTTTTGTAATGTCATTGACTTATTAAGCAACGAGATGAGCCAGTCATTCACCTGATGGTAAGCGCCATGTCCGCCATCATGTGTGCCTATAACTGTAATTTCAGTCAGTCAGTCATTGGTTTCTGAACTATTTATGGCTTAAACGTACAATTAAAAATTTGCATTGTTGTTTTTGGCGTGATGTTCATGAATTCTAGTCCAAAAGGTAGGTATTTGAGGTACTGTGTGACACTGTACGCTGGTGTATCAAACAAACAGCGGGAAACAGTCGCCCGACTTAGCGTCGTCGGCGACGAATCGACGATTTAGATTTATTCCCGCCCGGGATTTATTGCCCGGGATCCGGACTCCGGGAAATAGAAAGTGGGAAAAATTGGGTGTTAATATAGAGTGGTGAAATGAGGATGGATTTGTTAGTTTAACGTTAGTTGATGAAACTTGGTTAAAATAACAATTTGAATTATTTAAGGGTAGGTACACCTAGCGGCTGGGTAGAAGAGACTTTTTTTGGTTTTGTAAATTAGCTGGCCTAGTAAAGGTTTTATGAAATGTATAGTATTTTGAGACGGACGATTTTTGTACGATGTTCTCTTTGGCTATTGGAATAAAAATTAAGCATTGCAATTCAACGGGGCAATGCCGCAGCATGTTGGGTACGCTGCCAATATGTATACTATGATAGAACAGTCTAACTAATATGCCTATAAATAACAGATTATTTACTATATTGTCCAACTATAAGTCTATAATTTATTATCTAAGTTATATAAGCGTAGTTTATTATAAATAAGTAAATAATCTGGCCTAGATCTATCTAGATAAACGCTGGACATTCAGCAGTTGGATCAGACAAGCTGCCTACTAAATTGCTAGTTGTCAATGTCATTTGTCAACCGGTCCGCAGTTAAATGGCTAGTGAAGGGGTAGCTGTCCCGATTAATCGATCGATTCGAGCTGTGACACCCCTGATTAATTGTTAATCGATACTTCCTTAGTGTATTGTAGAGCTTTTATTAAGTTTAAAGGTCGAGGATTACTTTCGTGCTTCTAGATTTTAAGTTTTCAAATTGTTCTTGTTAATTAAAACCAAACTACTGAACCGATTTTAATGAAATGTCTGTACTTAGATTACTATAAAAAGAATTATTCCAAATCGGGTTAGAAATGTCAGACTTCTGACATAAAAAATAATTAAAAAAATCAATCTCTTGCTTTATTAAGTCTGTTAATAAAGGCGACATTCAAGCATACGGCCCACCTGATGGTAAGTGATCACTGCTAACTATGGACACCCTTAAAGCCAGGGACATTGCCGAAGCGTTGCTTGCCACCACTTAACTGAATCGTGACATTGACTGCGGTTGACTAGACAAGACTATTTTACAAGGATCTATCTTGACAAAGCATCACTCAACATTATTTTTTACTAGCTGCGCTCTGCGGTTTCACCCGCATAATTCAAGTTTTCCCGCAATAACTCTCTTAAAAGCAATTTTTTTATACCCGTTTTTGCCACATTCTTCATTGATGCTCTGCTCCTTTTGGTCGTAGCGTGATGTTATACAGCTTATAACCTTCCTCGATAAATTGACTATTCAACAAAAAGAATTATTCGATTCGGACCAGTAGTTCCTGAGATCCTAGCGTTCAAACAAACAAACTCTTCAGCTTTATATATTAGTATAGATTAACCCAACTGTAACAATTGGAGCAGGTTTTTTACTTGGTGGTAAGAGCTATTCATGACAATTTTCGGAAAACATTTTCTTTCTCTACTTGTCACTACTGTTACCAATGGGTATCTTCCACCATTACATTACCATGAAAGTCACGTACCGTTGCGAATCCCGGGATCCCTTTAGCAAACAAATGATCCCGGATTAGGGCGACAATTTAAACGGGACGCGGACAACTGGGACGACCGGGACAAGCGGGACAGCTCGAGGGCCGTCTCCGGCCCACGCAGGCATTTGTTACCATTACATCTCTACTATTTATTATTCTATGACGCAGATTTGTTCCTGAAAGTGGCTTGGGGTGATCAAACGTTGTGAACACAGTTATACGGACACCACAGTATAAACGTAAACTTATAGCGGTATGAATCACGTAGACGCTTTATAATCAGCAGCTGTATTATTACTCCAGTGAACATGAAAATGGAATTCATTTGACGTTTTTAGTTTGGGAAAAATGACAAATGAACGCCATTTTCGTTGTAGTCTATGACGCGTGTTCTGTATTAGGGCTGCCGATGGGATCCGGTTTGACCCAGTTATGACGAAGACAAGCGGCCAAACGACATCCTCTTATGTTGGAAATACCTTCTAGAACGAAACGTCATGATTCTTCTTTCATAATAAGAACTGTAAAGGACTGGAGCGCTTTGCCTGCGTTTTGTATCTCCGGTCAAATATAAGCCAGGTTGAACACACCTGGCTTATATTCAAGTGTGTCTAAGTGTGTGACACATCGTAGCTTCCCATAAGGGGGGATTTTTACTATGCATAAATTACACTATTTATGTGTTTTAGACAGTTCAAGGACTTTTGGATCTTAAATGATAACACAATTGAGATAATAATATACTAGTGAGATAAGTCACTTTCATTTGTACTTTTTGCTTATCACTAATTATGTTAATAAATCAACTTTCTAGACTTTAGACGCTGACTGTACTGTACGTTATATCATCATCATCATCATCAACCCATAACGTCCCACTGCTGAGCACGGGTCTCTCCTCACTTTCGTGAGGAGGGTTAGGCCATAAATCCACCACGGGGGCCCAGTCCGGATTGGTAGATAACATACCTACCTCCGAAATAATTCTCGGGCAGGTATGTGGGTTCCCTCACGATGTTTTCCTTCACCGAAAAGCGAGTGATAATTACGTACATATGTTTTACAGAAACACATTGGTGCGTGCCTGCACTGGGATTTATACGTACTGTACGTTATATAGAAGGGGAATAAATTAAATGGTGATGGAAGAGGATTTTCCCATCGGCAAAAGTCGCTGGCAAAAGCTAGTCACAATTTAATTAGTATTTTAATTAACAGATATACGTACCTACATATTATTGGCAGTCCTATTACCTGCTTGTTTTACTACTAACCTCATACGCACATTTATTGCCATAGTTTTTATTAACCACTTATAGGCAACCGTAATCAACCTTTGCAATAAAGCACTGGATTTTAATGATTTTATGATTAATTTTCATTAAAAGTTAAATCGATTGAGCTCGGTCGATTAAAAGGCAGTTGGTAAGTATGCGAGTTATCCCTTAGTTTGATGAGACGAGTTTTCCATCAATGCGGCTAAGGGACGTGCCCACTTGTGTGTGACCTCTCTGTAACTTTCCGTAACTTAACTTTTGGTCCATGGGGTCCAATTAAGAGGAAAGTTTTTAAGCAATAATTTCCTCGTTTAGTCGATGCCGTTTAGTCGATGCCGCACAAGAGGGCTGGCTCATTTCTCGCACTGAGAATAGCTATTGCTATTCAACGTGGAAATGCAGGCAATGTCCTTGGCACCATGCCTCATGGACACCCTCTTTTTTTAATTTTAGTTTTAGTTTTCTATTTAAATACTCATTAACTCTAATTACTGAAACTGTCCGATATAATCATTTAAAAATCCTTAAAGATCAGAATTTGCTTTTTTTTCGGGGAAAAATAATGTTGTTTTTTGGATTTGATTTGGACATTTGATGCTAACCCAAAATATACGTACTAATTTGTCTTATTTCCATAAATTCCGTAAAGCATCCACCACTTTACTGAATGACCCTTGACTGCGTCTTGACTCTTGACTTAGTAGTCAAGACATTTTGACTATTTTGTCAACAAAACAATGTGACAACAAAAAAAAACAACTTGAAATTTCTTTAAAGAAAGGTACGAAGAGGTACAAGTACTTGAGACTGGCTAAATGCACAATACAAGCAAAGCCAAAACTAAAAGAAAAAAAAAGCAATCACAATTTTCTCCTATTTGAGCATATCAAATGCACAGTGAACTGCGCCACCTCTAGTTTAATAGGACAAAAGCGAGACAAAAGTTGGAAATTTCGTTAGCGCGCGTTAAGGGTGATCACCCCCCGAGGGGGAGTTGTCACTAGAGGGGCGTTTTCCATTACACGCTCCGTTCGGCGCTGATGACACCGCATTCCGGCGAGCAAATGGCTCGACAAATGAACAGAGGGCGCTGCGGGCACGCCCTGCCACGTCATAACTGTCACTAAAGGCGCCCGCTCTTAAGCTAAAAGCCCTTGTACTGACAAATTGATTCGATTTAACACCGCTCTTGGGCTAAACCCCCGAGTTTATAGTTTGGTGCTAAGAAGCGGCTAAACGATGGAGGTTGTAATTGTTTTCAAAATTTGGCTCTGGTTGATGTGATGCGGCTGATTCGGGTCTTTTCGGGTTCTCTCTAACATTGTCGATGAAGTTTCAGCAAAGCATGGATCTTTTTACTGACTTAGTAGTGGGAGGCCTCTTCTGCAGGAGACCGCATGGGGAAGTACACACCACACCTTTGCCAGATATTCACCCGCCAAGCAGTAGTGTGCAAACATTACTGCGGTCCGGTAAGGGCACTGTGTCCAGCGAAATTACTGGGCAAACAAAGAAAAAATATTATAATGAGACTTTTGAGTCGATGTCTCAGGGTGACGAGCGCAGTGCAGTGCCGCCAAAGAATATGCAATGCAGGGTTTTGGGTGGTGCTATGACTGCAATGGGCAGGCGTAGCGCTGAACTGAAGAAAAAAAACTGTGAACTGCTTGCTCGTCTCGTCACTCAACCCAATAAAAAAAAAACTTACAAACTACTTGACAGTGACTAAAATGCTCAAATTGTGTGAAGTTATCTATATATGTATAAAAATGTTATGTTGGTTTGTGTACGCTTCAAAAACTCAAAAAGTTCTGCACCGATTGAGCTGAAATTTTAGCATGATATATAATCCGCATCAAGGATTGATTTTATCTATTTTTTTCATCAGTGACATATCAGCGAATGTGAATGTGCCACAGCGAAGCGTGGCAGGGCACAGCTAGTAAAGATATAAATATAGTCAATGATATTTTTTCACGAGCTTTCCATGTTCTCTCATAAGTTTTTTTCAATTTGTCGATTTTGGAATAATTAATCATTTGTTTGTATTATATTTATTTGCAGTTTCACCTGACTGAGGGACACAAAGGAAGGTATTGTGTCCATTAAATTACTTATCAAACCAATAATACATTAAGATAACAACAGATGCATCAATTTTATATTATAAGTACAGTTATAGAACAATAATTATCCTAGCCTTTTAAAGTACGGACCGTGGAGGCCTTGAAAAATTAAACATTCAACAATAACATAGAATAGAATAGAATAGAAAAACTCTTTATTGTACACCAGAAACAAAAATAAACACAGTACAGAAGAATTACAATAGGTAAACAAGGCTAGTACAATGGGCGGTCTTATCGCTTTCAGCGATAAGACCACCATTACAACCATTACCACCATGACCATTTACACCATGACCATTTTTTTAAATTATAAAACATTCAATTTTAACATTCTTAATCATGAATTAAGTGAAAATGTAACAACACGGCCACGTACATTTATGTAGTAAAAGTGAACTGGACAATTTGTTCCAAGTTATAAAAATATTTGCACTTAATCAAAAAAACTAGTTTTTCATTCTTATATCAGTGTGTTGTGGATAGATCCATTTCTAGCATTGTTTCGTTCCAGCCAACTGCACAGATCATCGCGCACTTCATCAACGATCACAAATCATTCAAAGAATCCGAACAAAAACGTATATCATTACTGCCGACTATTCGTCCGACTCGCAGACTAAGAAACCCATGGAGCTGATATTGCCGTGACAACAGTTAGTCTTCGTATTGTAGTGGTAGGCTCTTCTGCAGGACTTGGGGAAGTACCACCACACCTTTGTCAGATATTCGTCCGCCAAGCAGAAGTGTGCAAACAATACTGTGTTACAGTTTTAAGGGCACTGTTTCCAGTAAAATTACTGTGCCTTATGTGACTTTAGAGCCAATTTTTTAGAGTGACGAGTGCAGTGCAGTGCCGCGCAAGATTTCTAATATTTAGTTGTGGGTAGAGTAGCTGTAATGGCTATGATGTCAGAACCTACCTCGTGACACTGTCAAAGTCGGCTAGACCAGCAGAAAAAGTCCATCACGCGTCTCACATAGTATGTGAATTATTACGGTTTCCTTTTATTAATTGCACCAAATGATATTATAGGGGTTAAAAATCTCTAAATAAAAAAAAAGTAATCATAATCGGTACATCCGTTCGGGAACTACGATGCCACCACACACACCGCGCCGGGGTTTAAATATGACGTTAGCGAGTCATAAAAAATATAAATATAAAATTGACGTCTCCACAGTTTTACAGAACAATAATCGGACTTCATCCCCATTGGTCCGCACGGAAGGTGTTCGATTGTCACGGCGCGTGACAACTGTCGGACACCTTGCGACCGGTTGCGGCAAAAAGTGAATCTTCTGTACTCAGGTGTACACCTGAGCGGGTAATAGCACCACTGTGCACGTGCATCTGTTTATACTGCAATGTGAAAGTAAGTAGGTTTTTTTTTATGTTTCGACTTCGGACGATTAGAGCATTTAGTCAGTGTTAAGTTTTAAAATATATCAAGAAACTGTTTTTTTTTAATAGTAATGTGGAGTCTAGTCAAATCGCAGTCAACGTCACGGTTCAGTTAAGTAATATTAATCTCCGACCAATCAGTGTAATAAATTTCCAAATAATGTCAGTAATATTATTTTCCAAAAATATCCTAACTCTAGGTAATGTATGATTGTAGAAGATATAACGTTTTTTTTAAGTTATTAAGATCACTATTGCAAAATTAAATTTTCGTCCTTCTCCAACTTGTAAAAAGAAACGATGAAGGTTCTTACTAAAAAAATGTGTAACTTATTATCAGGCCGACGACGCGGCGAACATTTCATTAAATAAATAGTTTCTTACCCCTAAACATAAAAAAAAATAGAATTACACAAAATAGGTAGCGTACTTTTTTATTTTCAACTCTTTCAAATGACTGCGAAGAAAAACCGCGGCATCGATCTGAATCCCGACGGGGCGCCCGGGAACCGTCACAGATCAGGTGCATCACTATGACAATCGGAAATGGAACGCTAACGTTTGAAAATGGAACGGCGATATGATCTGTCATTGGTCAGATTTGAAACGGTCGAGTTTATTTAGCTGGAACGGCTATGTGCATTCCGGATTTTGAAGCAATAAGTGGCTTTTTTTTTCTTTTTATCCTAACTAACTTTGTCTTTTTGAGACTCTCTAAAAATGTCCCTGAGCGAGTAGAAAACTATTTACAAAAATCCTAGCTATTGCCAGACACGTCATTCGCGCGAAAAATAAACTAGGTACAGTTTCTTTTACTATAATAAAAGAAATCCTATGTTATTTTCCAGGATTCAAACTATCTCCATACCAAATTGCATCGATATAGGCGTTAAGTTGTGAAAAACAAATCTCTTTCTTAATATAAGATTCATCAAAATGTAAACACATGTAAATCTAGTCACATAATTTGCTTGTCAGTTGCCACTCGTCTGTAATGTCGATTTCATACATTTCAGCGCTGCAGCCGCTACAGACGGTGAAAAATGGCGCGCGCATTGACATTCGTTACTAGCCGAGCGAGTGACAGCTCATTAAGTGTCGTCCATGCGCCCAGTGTAATTGGAATTCGAGTTTTGAATTTCGAGGATTCGGTTTTTAAATTAAAAACTAAATGTAAACGTTTAGTGCGCTGTCAAAATAATGTTTTTCTTTTTTTGTATTTCCTGTGTATCCTGCCAGTGACCGAGTTTCATTTTTAATGTTTCTGACAGGCACTAGATGGATTGGATGGACTGGATTTATGGTACGTACTACTCTAATGCCTGTTTTCTCTAACCTTGACCTAAATTCACCATTTATTTGAAAAATATGATTGCTTAGGTTAGGGTGATGCTGGGGTTACTGGCATAAGGTTATAAATAGCTTCATTGTAATTTATTGAGACCCGCTGACGTAACGGTATCGTTTCTAATCTACAAAGAAAACTTTCAAACAATTCAAACTAATAATTAAGTCGAAAGTAAGTAATCACATTTCCAAAATGAACTCATTAAATACCGCTACACATAATCATAGCCTAAAACCCAAAACATTATTTCAGCCGTACTTCTCTGAGGCAACAAGCGTGAAGTCAAAGAGTAGATAAATTGCCGACAGACGGGCCAAATGTAAAAAAGGTATAAAATGAACCTAATTAAACAGCAGTTTCGTCTGTGGAAATGTGCCAGAGATCCGGAGATAGGGGCTAAATCTGTGGTTAAGATTATGAGGAAGATTGTGGATGGCGTCGCCGTGATGAGTGCTCATGATATTTGGGTATTTATAGGCTGAAAACGAGATAGGAGAATGCGCCAGTAGGTTTTATTTTGCGTCGTGAATGCGTCGTTCCTATGTCGGATTTAGTTGACTGAAGTTAAACCGGTCGCCATTTAAATTTTGAAATAGAAAAAAACTCAAAAAAAAACCGTTTTTCGGATACTCATGTTAATCAGAAAATTCAATTACAAATTCAAATTCGAGTTCTACACCTTTTTTAGAACTGTGTAGGATATTGGCCTCGATGCAGCTAGTGTCCTTTCAACTATTCTAAAAGTTACTTTGCCCTAAATCGGAAAACAACATTACCACAACTTAAAATATTCAGGCCGGTGATATCGGCACTTTGTTGAGAAGTACCCAATTATAGAACTTTGCATTGCATAATCCTGCGTTGCAATGCACTGCGCTCGTAAGTTTCATGTGCCCAGTAATTTCGCTGAAAACAGTGTCCTTCAAACCGGAACACAGTAATGTTTGCACGCTACTGCTTGACACGGATGAACATCTGGCAAAGGTGTGAACTTCCCAGGCGGTCTCTTGCAGAAGAGGCCTCCGTCTACAAGACAGACTGGTCAGACAATCGGACGTATTTACCGGGCTAAAGAAGTCACAGAATCTAAAAATACCCATGCAAAAAGAAGTCAGACAGAATTAAATGATTCGCGTCATGAAACTCATAAGCCACACATGTGTGCGCGCGCGAGTGTTACAGACTCAATCGGTTCAGTTCGACTGGTCAGCTCAAGTGGCTCGAATTGAACAATTTAACGGTCAGTCTTCTGTCAGTTTGCTAATGGGACAATGATAAATGCAAATATTGAGAGAAACATAGAATAGAAAAGAAAATGGTACCAGTTATAGAGGGGTGGAGTAGGGCATTTTGATCATATTGTATTTTGGTCACAGTGTAAGTTTAATCGAAATAACCAGACACTAAAAATTAAAAAAAATCTAAATGTGTGCTGGAACACATAGTAGAAGAAAATATGAAATCAAAAAAATATGTCAAAAAAATTTATCATGAAAGATATTTAAAAAAATATATCTCTCTCTTGCTATCTTCACTAACTTATATTTCCCTTTAACTTCCTTTCGCCTCACCCGATCACATTTTTCGTAACGCATTCACCAGCTTACTCCCCAAGTCAAGCGTGCGTAAAGAAGTTTTACTTCAAAAATCTTCCTACGTATCGGTTTACGAGTAAAACCTATAAACAAAAGTAAAAAGTTATACCAACGGTAATTTCTCCACACAAATAAATAAATTGACACCTCTAATCTAAACAAACATAAAACTAACAAAGGGTGCGTTTCAGGGGTGGCAAAAAGAAGCCCAATAAAGCCCTAAAGTGCTGGCATAAAATAAAAAATAAAAATACGGGTGTCCTTTTTGGGCGGCAAAGGTAGTGGGTCGGAAAATGACAAAATAACACAGGAGTTGGACACAATGCCGCGATTGTGAACTATTGGAGCGATTGATTCAATGAAGGAGGTCTTTATGTGAGCGCGGCGATGGCTGCCAGTGCTCTTTGTTGGTGAAATTAAAAAAGGTTATGCGGCGGGAATTTTATAAGTTACAAGCCGGAATTTTGGCGGGAAACCGAATATAACGTGACGTTGATGTTTTTTTTTTACATACTTTCTGTGTATTATGGGTGGAATATTCACCATTAAATATTCTTTAACATGTTGAAATGTGAGTTACAGTAACGAATATTTATTTTATAAAAGTTTGCTCTGAAAACAAAAATATTTTTATAACGAATTTCAATAATTTATTCGATAGTTGACCCTTTAATTTTCTCCATTAATAAACATAAAAACATTAGCACAATCTTAAAAACTCATTGTTTGGGTTAGCTGAACTGTCAAATTAAAAAATACAAAAAGCGCAATGATCCAGCAGCGTCGCAAATGGCCCTTTAAACACATCTACAGATTAAGCTTTGTCGTCACCCCCCATGTTGTTTAGGACCCTTCACTGAATCTTTGCAACTGCAAATTGGTTTAAACGCCCTTCACCCTTTCTCTTTGCAATAACACATTGTTTAACACCCTTTAAATTATCTTGTCTTTGATTATATTCTTTTAATTACCATTTCTCATTCTTTATTATATAATTTAGTTATTTTTAGATTTGGATCTGCAACAGAGTTGATTTTCTAGTTACCTACTCCTCTCCATGCAGAGTTGTCTGGAAGAGATCGCTCTGAGCGATAAGACAGCCCAATGTGACACTAATTGTTAAAGTTATTTGTTCTAGTTTTTAAGTTTTCTTTGTGCTGTGGTGTTTCAATAAAGAGTTTATCTATCTATCTATTATTTTGACCATTTATTTGTAATAGCATTGATCCCTTGGTTAATCCACTAGCTGTCGACGCGTGAAATAGAATCTGTTCAATAAACGTACCTAGTGATGCAAACAAAATGTCTGCGCCGACGCCGACGCACGTTTGCGGGCGTTAATTAAATTTGCACGCTGTGCGCTGCTTATCTCAAGACAAATGTGTTTTTTATTTGCTAGTATTGATTGTTTATTTTTTTGTTTTGTAATCTTAGTCGGGTTTATAGGTGCTGTTGCGGCTTATACTTTTTTTGGTTCTTTTGAAAATCTTCACATGTTGGTGTTTACTGTTTACCGGAGTTGTGTCGTAACTAAACTCAATCTATTGTGCGGGCGCGCACAACTGGTGTGATTAAATTGACAGTACAGCACGTTCATTTTACGTCCACAAAAAAGTCAAATAAATAGAACTCCTCAACATAACTCAAAGTCACAGTCGTAATAAGGGTGGTCTGCAGCAGTAAGCGCTGTGTCGCGTGCGTCCGCGACTATCGCTCACATCGCACTACCAAATCGCTCTAACGCACGACACCGACAAATCACCCGCCTAGTCGGACCTTATTACCTAGCTATATTTCCAAAGAAACAAGGACAAACTACCTATAAAACCTTTTTCGTCGATAGATTTTACAAGCTCACCAAAGAGGTTAATTGTGATTGGACTGTTTAATCCAAGGAGTTTGTTGTTTTGTTCCGGGACGCACCCAGCGGAGAAAGAGGCCCAAGCCTCACGTGGCGAGCCCGGGAGGGCGCCCGCAGAGGTGGTCGCGGAAGCGCCGTGCGAACCCGTGACCACCTCCATAATGCGGAGAGGAGAACACCCCGGGGTTTTAGTGGGTAAACCCCGCCAGACCAGCTGGCGGGGGAGTCCCACATAACCACCCCCCCGCCCCCGGGGGCCGGGTGGTATGCCTAATGCATTTCCCCGGGAAGAAAAAAAAAAAAAAAAAAAAAAAAGTAGTTTGTTGTTTAAATCTCGTTTTCTGCCACACACGACCTCGACAAAACGTGTCAATGAGGTACCGCTATTTACTTAGCTGCATTAAGGCAACCGCCAAAATTGTATAACGGGCCCAGACGGCGGCAAACCTCGCAATGCGCCTCCCACTGCACACAAAACGACTTTTTCAACGGCCTACTCAAATATTAGGCCGGACACACACCGCCGACGGAAAAAAAGAGATAACGAGTCGCACCGCTACCGGTCAAAGCGCCCGTGCCGACGTCGCATGGGCGGGGCGCATCACGCACAAAACAAACGCGACGCGCGACAGAGACGCACGCATGCCCCTCGTTAGGCGCGACAAGGACGGCAACGGCCCGGTGTTTGCACACGGCTAATTTAAAACTCGAAAATAAATTGATGCCGAACTCAAAACAAACAGATATGGCTGACAAAAAAGGACGGGCGCATACGAAAACTTCATTAGCGAGCGAGCTAGAACAAGAGCGGTCCCAATTGACGAAAGCAATCGCGCCGTGATTCGACAATAATTAGAAAGAGGCTCATTTTGTATTCATTGAAACGATTTTTCATAAAAAGGAAACAAACAAGAGTGACAGAGCGAAATCGCGTCAATCCGCTTCTTAATGAATGGGAGTCGGCTATTAGCGAATTAGGCCGTTAAAATAGAATTATCTTGCGGTGGATTCATTACCGGCGCAATAAATCCGGCGAAATCAACCGGGGGATTAAATCAACCGATGGAGGCGAATCCAGCGAACTTTAACGATTGCTCTATTCATAAAATAACGGTCGATATGAAATTAAGAGAAACTAATCTCACGGTTATGGAATGGTTAATTACTTTGCAGTTAATTAAAAAAAGGAGAAGGATATTTCTGTTTATGTTTTAGGAAAAAGTTGTCAGTTGTGAAGCAAAAAGATATCGTTCTGGCGCTTGCATCATTTTGAAGTGTTTTTTTTTTCTTTGTGGCCATGGCTGCAGTGATTTTTTTGCGGCAGTGGCGCCAATATTTTGACAAGCGGTGTGAGGTACGCTGCAGACAATTTTTGTATCAGTATGTCCATGGCCTAAGTGGGCGGAGATAAGGCTCTTTCTCGATAAGTGTTTCTATGTTTTTCTATTGGTATTTACGTTGGAATAACTTGAATGGGTCTGCCGATAGATTGAAGCTTAGATAATTTTAACAGAGTTAAAATAAGTTAAAGTGATCCCAACCGCATATTGTTTGGGATAAGTAAGTTGAGGCTATATATGCTTTTCCGTATTGTGTAGCGGTTAATGTCAGTTGAAAATGCAAGTGCAACTCCCGAGTAAACCAAACTCCCAACTAATACGAATGGACATTTTGGAGACTTGTTAACTTTTAACTAAGTAATATACAAACTTAAGATTAACATAAACTAACGCTATGGAAAATCATCATTTCATTTTTTAATTTATTATTATAGTATACCATGAATTTGTATGAACCGCCATTTTCGAAAAATATAAACGCTTTACCTCCCATTACAAAAAATACAATAAAATAAAACAAACATATTTTGCAATATTCATAAAAAAACATCTACAAATTTATTATACAAATACAATAAAAAAATACACAACATATTTTACAATATTGATAAAAATGCTATTTGCACTTGTGTCCCAAATGCCAACATAACGTAACAATAACAAATATTGGGCAACATGCAAAAAACCGGAAGGATCCTCGCAGACAGTAGTGTACTATTTAGTATTCTGTGACAGTAGGCAGAACGCACACAATGGGTTACCCAACTATGTTTACTTTGACCAGAGACTTTACTTTGGATACAAAAGCGACCACACATAGTGGCTGTTGTAAAACTTGCATAATGACGAAAATATGTTGGAAATTAACGTTTTGAAATGTTTTTTGGTATGGTCACAGTTTTAAATTAATGTCAAGTTATCCATCACCGACATAAGAACCAAGGAGGTTTTTTTTTGTTTCGTTTTTGGCTTCGCATTATTAGTGCATTCAGCCAGTGTCAAGAATTAAATCAAGGAGATTTTCTACACGTCTAATTATGTGAACAGAATATTTTTGTTTTGTGTTTTAATGTTGGCACCTAGTATCGACTGTACGTTGATTGTTATGATACTAAAATTTGCACAATTAACAAATTATATACTTAATTATGTTTATTCTCCACGTGGACACGTATTTTTATTAAGACTCGTTGAGTCCTAGATTAACAATAATAATTATGTTACGTGATTCGATGCATTGAGCAGATTATTAAAAACAATAATATGCTTTGGTTAACTTAAAAATATCTCAATATAGGTACTATTTGATGAGCTTTTTGCTTGTTAAAATCAGGTTTATGCCTTGGACATTTCAACGTACAAATTTAAGAAAAAAGTTTTTTATTCAGTTATTAAAAAGGCAGTTTAACCGGTCACATCATTATCCCAAACAAAGCAAACATGCCAACATTATAAAATCCTTCCTCACTACAAAATAACAAACCATTACCAACAGTTACCTAAATTCAAATAAGGATGAAGGAACGTACGAGTGCTTCCAAGAATTAATGACTGAACCATCTTGCCGGTAAATTGGTAACCTGACCTCTCTCGTGTGTGGGGGCATACGCGGGAAATGTAGAAATGTCGAATAATTTGAATATGGAATAGAGCGCGGGAAATAGTAATTGAACTAATTTGAATGTGGAATGGAAGCTTAAACCTTTTTCTTTTTAAATCACATTTTGTTGTTTTTAGACTGTACTTTTTTTCGGTCTTGGCAATTTTGTCAAAACATACTAATGTAGGTCGTTTCCGGAAAATTAGTAAAATTTTCGTGATCCTACTGCATGAAGATTACCGTTTTAATAGAAGGAATTGGTTTAAATTATGTATTAATTACAATTAATAATTATACACACGTAACCACATCTACGCCTTTGCACAATGCAGTTCCACTAGCAATTTAGGAAAACCCAATGAAAATAAAAAAAATACATTTACTTTACATTATTTCAAATCAACCTTTAGCTCTATACGTCATCTCTAGTTTTCTAGAAACGGATTTTGTCCAAAATTATTAACAAAGAATCAATCACATTCATAAATTAACACACACACAAACAAGCATACCCACAGGATAACAACTACATGATCCATTATACAATAAGGCTTGAGTAAGATATCTCACAAGTCAATTATAGAATGTGTAATGAAGGCAGTAATGAGATCGAATATGATACCTTGGTATTGGTGGGGTGGCGTAAGTGATAAACCGATAACTGGAGGGGTTCGAGTTCAGCTGATGGATTTAAATGAACAATCGAAAGTTGACTTCAATGTCTACAAAATTTCAAATATTTTTTTTATGTATTTCGTCCCATTCATTTTTTTATCCATTTTCAAACAAAAGTAATGTCAGCTACCAAAACGGTCAACAACTATTTAAAATTATTTATTGTCTGTGTTTTGGTGCTAACTTAATTAAAAATATACATACCAGAAGTACCAGAGGCGCATAAGACACAAGGAGGCATCACCTCTTTTGCAATGCAGCAAGTAACTAATGGACATGACGGTTAACGTTAGATGAATGGCTTGCACGACTTATTACCAACATAAAAAAAAGAAACTTACCTACTAACTAACACACAACCAATAGAACAATAATACACAACACAAAATCTTGTGCAATCGCCAACCGCTCATGTCCGGCACCGCGCCTCGAAGTCATAGGTGAGCTACCGCGTAAGTACGGTTACTTCTCGCCATTGTTAACCTTTTCGTTGCGTTATCGTTTACGTTATTGAACAAATTAGTTTAGTTATACCGTTATGAGATATTTGAATCTCGCGTATTTCTCGAAGCTTTTCCGTTTTTAACTGGTGTACAATAATAAATTCCTATTCTATTCTTATTTTGTGTTTTCCGTGTTCAGAAGTGTTATTAAGTATTTTTTTTAATTTCGTACTTAGCTATTTGACAATTGGATATTTTAATGCCTTTGCTTCCCACGCTCCTCATGTGTAGCTAAAGGCTAAATAAATTTTAATAAAATCTGAATGAGTGCCTTGTTTCCTTACTTTATAATACCATCAACTTAAATGTCGAAATCACTTAAGTCTCATTAAAACAAAGTATTAACCAATTTTCTCCACACTTAACGATACTTTCAAATCATTTATGGGACATTTTGTTATATTTAGAGTACACACATATTTTGAATGTTATTTTTTACCACGGCAACACCGACGATTTGGCCGCAGTTAGTATAACACAATCAGCCAATATTCGTAATGGCCAGTAATTAACAAGGAAACGTTTATAAGGGAGAACAAAAATAGCCGTGCTACTTATCCATGCCACGCGGGCAAAATTACCTTAATACACGCCAAGTATTACATACCTAATTGAATAATAAGTCTACATTTTTTTAAATTTATTAAATGACACTGTCCGGTAATCGAGCAATTACTATAAGGACGTATTATCGGCGGACATGAAAGGATATTTTTTATCTGTGGTACTAATGTGTGTACAATCCTTGTTTTATGCATGAGCCAGAAATAAGAGTTGAGATGCAGTCAATTTGAGTTTCATTTTTAAAGGTGAAGCTCATCGATGTCAATAATTTTAGCAGTTATCGGTTTATTGGTGAAATATAATTGATCTGTTAATAATTATATTAAAAAAAACTTTTTTTATTTCACATATTAAATTCTATAAATGTCCGTCATATTAGTATGATTAAAAAAAAAAAGTCATGAATATTATGTAGAAAAAAAATGCTAATTTGCTACGTTGATTTGTTGCTGTAATTATAATTATCTGTAACAAGACAATGTCATATTTATTTTATAGTATGGCAACTAAAAACCAGTAAAAGAAGCTACAAAGTACTCGCAATTATATTTAAAAAACTGCATTATGGTAATGCGTGACTTTTTAACACTACTTTGCAATAGAGTTTAAAAACGGTAATTAAAAGTCGTTAAATTTGTGTCTGAATAATCACATAGCTGTAATTGAGTCTATTTATGACCACTTTTCATGTTTAGAAACTTTTTACATTATGCTTTTTTAATTTTCTGACACGTTGCTTTTTGTATTAAAACGTTGTATAACGAGATAATGGTTATGGAAATATTTTTACCATTACACGAGAGCACTCATATTACTATTTAAATTCCATAATTACCATATCTCACTCTCAAAATTACGTATACAAACATGAAATTTCTTTTAAAAGCAAATATATTCTTATTTTCCCGGAAATAATCTAAGGCTCGAGTTCCTTGGAACATATTTATAAGATTTCCAGTGAAACTATTAAGTAGGTACCTATTCTGATCTCCAGTTATAATATAACTAGTACCTATTCTGAATAACCGATATAACAGGTTAGACGCCGCCGCCGTTATAACGATCCTAAATACGTTGTAATAAGAACATGTATGATACTTTAGTTATGTATGTATGTCTCTACTCTTTAAGTGATCTAGACCGCTGATTATTAAAATTTGTACCTTTTAGTACTGTACCATAGTGGGTCTAAGTATCGATTCCTTCATTACACATGATAATGCGTTGAAAATATTATACGACAGGGTCCCACAACGTTTTATATAATTTTGTACTTGACTTTACATGGTCAGAGGCCTGAGGCAGCTTCATTAACGTCAACTAACGATGTAATTGGCAGTTCTGCAACTTGCAGTTAGGAAAATGTGGGACGATACGTGCAGTGTCTAGTTGACTTGTTCCACTTACTGGCATAAACGGTAGGCACCTGGTTACCTACAATCATGGGCCTATGGGAATAACCCCTACTTCTTTCGCGCCTTCAAGAGAAGTTGGCATTGACGGACTTTTCTTCGTTTAATCAAAAAAATTACAAAAAAACTTAAATTTTGTACTTCATCAATCATCATCATCAACAACCCATAACGTCCCACTGCTGGGCACGGGTCTCCCCTCACTTTCGTGAGGAGGATTAGGCCATAAACCACCACGGGGGCCAGATCCAGATTGGTGGATAACATACCTACCTCCGAAATAATTCTCGGGTAGGTATGTAGGTTTCCTCACGATGTTTTTCTTCACTGAAAAGCGAGTGATAATTACGTACATAATTACGTAATTTTGTACTTAGTGTTTTTTAATTAAAACTCGTGGTGTATTTTAATCAAAAAAATTATAGGAACTATTTAAAAAAAACCCATCAGTATTACAAATAAACACCGTTTCAGACACAATATCATAAAAACTACCACTTTAGCAAGTATTTATAGAGAACAATTTTGGAATTTTTATTAGACAATAGCCCAAAAGTCCTATTTCAAACATTCACAGAAACAATAACAAGACGCTCGTCTCACGCTAAGCGACGTCGTTTGCAAAACAATGGCAAATGTACTAATGGGACTCTAAATGTCATTGCAATACCATCTAGCAATTCTAGCGGGATGCTTTACTGTGATCGACAAAGTAGCGATAGTCTATGCTCATAACTAGGGAATTGTTTACTGTCCTGGTTGTTTGATTATGGAAAGCGATACCTGTACCGTACGGAGAGCTGAAGCCTCCTTGTCATCTATGCTTGCCTGGTACTGTTCCTTACAATCAGCTCTATAAAGAAGGATCCTGGATTAGACGTCATTTTGTCACAGTGAGATTGTTGTGATTATGAAATCATTGTTTGCTGACCATACTTCGGACTCATGCATGGATTTCGTTGGAAACAAAATATTACTTATTTATTAGCTGCGCCCCGCAGTTTCACCCTATTATGACTATCTTCTATCTATATATATAAAAATGTTATGTTGGTTTGTGTACGCTTCAAAAACTCAAAAAGTTCTGCACCGATCGAGCTGAAATTTTAGCATGATATATAATCCGCATCAAGGATAGTTTTTTTTTTTTTTTTTCATCAGTGACATATCAGTGAATGTGCGAATGTGCCACAGCGAAGCGTGGCAGGGTACAGCTAGTTTATTAATATAAAAAATTAAGACTAAATATGGTCTTAGAATATAGGTACGTAGTTAATCAATGTTTTAAGTAGTTAATTACTAAAGTTTCCGAATTAATAAAGCATACACTTCCTGCTAGCAAAGCTGTACAGCTTTTAGTTCCGGTTACCAAAACTGACCCAGTGAAAGCCTGTCAAAATTGCATAAGTATTAAAGAAACAACCAAAACACCGATTATCTACCAATTAATAGGAAACGAGCCGTCGAGAATCAACGATCACTGTGATTAACTTATTAGAAGACCAGCGGAACGTTGTAACGGGTTTTTTTCCAACATTTCGTAGTTTTAAAATATAATTATTATTGTGTCTTGGATAACCACTAATTATGGAAGATTTTCAAACTAATGTCGAATAAATACATAGAGTTAGGTTTAAAAACTTTTGCATAATTATTTCTACCAATTATTTATACACTTATCAAAGGTTTGTTCAGGGGCTTGTTTAATAAAGTTTACAAGTAGACAATTGTATCAAAAAAATTAACTTGTTAGTTTGTTAGCAATGTTATATAAAATTACCATTTGTCATCTACAGCTTTAAACTTAGCTGCCTGATTCAGTATAGAGGCACAGTGTCCTGTCAAGTCAATAGATAAATAGATATAGGTTACTACCTATATCTATTTATCTATTGACTTGGGACTTTTTTATTAATTTTGGTTTGTCTACTGACAAACCAAAATTAATAAAAAAGTCTCAATTCCTAACATGAAATTTCTGGACAGCGCTTATTAAAAAGCCAGCGGGCATCAAAAACATCGTTTTTAAACTAGCAACAATCATGCTATAATGCGTTTTAAATATGCGCGGGCGCAGCCTTATTACAAGCGGCCCCTTTGATCTCTGACACCACGCTATTGTCCATTGTCTTTGGGACCGTCGATTTTGGTATTTCTTTTACACTTATCTATAAAATGGTTTATTTGGTACATAATAATTTATTCTTTCATTATTGGTACCAATTCTGATGTTAATAAAAGCTAAAGTGAAACTTAATTTGACAGATCCAAAGTTATAGCTATCTCTATCGCTTTCATAAAGTTGAAAAGGGACAGCCAATCATTTGACAGGACTAAAATAAGATTTAGTCTAGTTTATAACAACAGAATCTAATCTATGAATTTATAATATCTATGTTATTGAAAACTTCAAATAAGCCTTACATATATTACTTGTTACTTGTAGGTATAAGCCATTTAGTTTTCCTTTAATTATTTCCGCTCATTCGGAGTCAACCTGTGTAGGCTTTTTCGTCTTTTCACTCTCTAGCGTAGGGTTCAAATAGCTAGCTGTCAACCACCCGAATATCTTCAAATAAATAAGCTTATAACAAAATCGTGAGGAAACCCCCACATACGTACCCGAGAATTATTTTTGAGGTAGGTATGTTTATCCACCAATCCAGGCCGGGCGTCCGTGGTGGATTATGGCCTAACCCTCTCACGAAAGTGAGGGGAGACTCGTGCTCAGCAGTGGGACGATATGGGTTGATGAGGACGATGCTGATGATATTCTATGCATTACTAAGCAAATTATTTATCTACATAGCAAACCACAAATATCATACCAGAAATATTTGCTCTGAGTCTGGGTGTTTGTAGGACCATGGTCCTCGTAGTTCCTGATTCCCTAGATGCAGGGAGTCCTGGTTAGGGGTCAAGATCTATGTATGAGATCGTGACGAATTATTATTAATAACTAGCTGTGCCCTGCCACGCTTCGCTGTGGCACATTCGCACATTCACTGATATGTCACTGATGAAAAAATAGATAAAAACAATCCTTAATGCGGATTATATATCATGCTAAAATTTAAGCGCGATCGGTGCAGTACTTTTTGAGATTTTGAAGCGTACACAAACCAACATAACATTTTTATATATATATATATAGATTATTAAAGGATGCAACCTCTATATACGAAGCCTCAACATTTCTAATCCTAAATAATATCTCAATTGCTTTTTTTTCCGCTTACCAATTTAACAAAATATGTATTAGAGATCTTGAATGATTTTGACAGTTAATAAATCTAGATTAACATAATTCATTTTAAATTAAATGCCACCCACATGTTCAATAACGTTATTTCGAACTATTACAAGTACAATAATTATGTAGTTTTTATAGCCACGACTTCCGTTTCTCCAAATTAGTAGAATTAACATAAATTATTGTCTATTTACAGTCATAGTTGACTGTGGAGCGACTGGTGAACGAACTTCACAAAATTACATTATTTAAACATATTATTACAAGTATGTAAGCCTTGTACGTTTCGAATGGAAATGCAGCCAGCGTAACGTCAGCCCCAATAACTAAGTACCAATTTCTATCATGTATAGACTAACTAACTGAGGGGTCACCACACCACGTACTTATTCTTATTCCATGCAGTTCATTTTAAGGCCTTAAACTGAACGGCCTAGATTGCCACCACACACTCATAAATGACAAACGTGACGTGACATCATTCAAACATAGACTGCAGAGAATGAGAGAGAAAGCGAATGAGATGGAGCTATATAAACTCCCGTAAATGCAAACAAATTGTTCCGATAAATGTCTCTGGTCGCCTTATGAACGCTGTGCGATATCGGTGGTGACAGTTATCAGGGCAGTTCAGTTTAAACTGGATGTATTTAACTGTTCGTGGAGAGGCCCCTGGTCGTTCAAGATTCACTATCAAGTGATACAGAACCACACAATCTGTAATTTTTTTTATTGCAGAATAGGCAAGCATTTGACCGCAGTCTCACATGGTGGTAAGTGTCGACACGGTCGAGGATGGAACATCCTTGCCTCACCTATTCCCTCTCGACTTGAAGACATCGTGAAAATGAATGAACAAATCATTTTATATATATCTGCTCAGTCTCAAGATCAACATGGATTTCAGTTCTGCGTTCATAATACCGAAATTATAAGTAACTAGCTGCGTCCGTGGTTTTACCCGCGTAGTTCCCGTTTTGTCCCAAGGAAACATACTATCGGGATAAAGGTACCCTATTACTCAATTCTCCAAATTTCATTCGAATCCGTTCTGTAGTTTTTCGTGAAAGAAGAACATACATCCATCCATCCATTCTCACAAACTTTCGCATTTCAATATTAGTAGGATTTTTAAACCAAGAGCTTTCCCTGCACCTGAACATAGACAAAACTGGCTTAGATATTATGAGAAAGGTATTTTTGTTAAATATTACGTTTTTTTAGTTAAGCATATTATACAACAAAGCTACTCAACCAGCCTTCAGAAAAAAATTCTCCTTACAACTAATATTTAGAGGCGAAATTAACTCTGGTCTCTTCTAAGTCTAATTGCGTAATTAACATAGCTATGGCTAAACATTTTAGTATGGAGATTGTAATTTAATCCTGGAAAAGGACATACGATACTTTTTAATTGCACTAGTAAACATAGTGAAATATCGTAACGATGTCTGCTATCGTCACAGTGACTCGTGTCTGCAACATGTTGCAACGCATTGTTACGCAACACCAATACGTAACACGGTTGTTGAATGAACACGCATCTTTACCCTCAGTTATTATAAATACCAATAAATATTGCTAATTATAATTACTTGGAAACCATAGTAAATGAACTTAACAGCATATTGATCATAAATTGACGCGAAACCAGATTAATTTATTATAACTCTAATAAAATATTATTATGGAATGATTCTTCGGCCATTATTTTGCGTTTTATGGTTTCTATTGAGGCGTGAACACACTGCTGTTAGATAGATACGTTAAGGGATTCAGATTTACCAATTATTGTTTGAGTGGTAATATATTCAAAAAAAGTTTAAAAGAGTGGTTAATATGTAAAGTCAACTATATTCTTAACGAATTCTTTGATAATGTCTAACTTAGAACTATGTCTCTAATAATTGTTAAAAAATATATATTGTACATCCGAAATGGATATAGACTGTTGCTACATAAATAATTTTAAGATTTTTATACACACAGTTTATACGATAAAATTTATTCTTTTTCTTCTTATTCTTATTCTTATAAATAACTATATTTACAATTATCATTACAATTTAACAAAATGTTACAAAACTATTACTCATTATAAACCATTTTTTTTTTACCTGGGGAATGCATTACGCATACCACCAAACCCGGGTGAGGGCCGGGTGGTTATGTGGGACTCCCCCGCCAGTCTGACGGGTATACCCACTAAACCCCAGGGTGTTCCACCGGGACGCCTTTGTTGTTGGGGCTAAGGGTGCGAGAGTGGACTTCCGCGGCCCCGACGGCTTTCTTTATAAAACTTAACTCAACCTAATTATGTAAAAATCATACACAATACTTTGATCCAGACCTCAACTAAGATTACATGTATATCGGGGATCAGGGACTAAGAGGACAACGGTCTCACAAACACTCAGACTCTAAGCAATTACTTAATAAAGAAAACTTTAGTTATCCCACCTCCAGTGTACCTCCAGCTTAAACGCAAACATCACTGGCCTTGCAAAACTGATCGATTACAACAAATTATAAAAACCAATAAAGAACCATCTTTACGACATAAATTTTCTAATGTTATCTATACTGACGGCCTTTGCAATGATGCTGAAATTTATGGTTAGTTGTTAACTAAGTATTCTGCGATCCTCACTAACGATGTAGTGGTATAAGGTCATGAGTTTTCTGGAAATACAAGAATTTTGCAGTAAAGTATAAGCTTCTCGTTTTGGTCAATCTATTGCATACGCGTCTTGTGTAACGTACCTAGCTAAGGGCCATACTACACGAGCGGTTCTCCCGCCACCCAGGTTGTATCTTCTGCGGTTTTTTTTTATTTGACTGAGTGACGAGACCAGCAAGACGTTCACCTGATGGTTAGCGCTACGCCTGCCCATCACAGTTACAGCACCTCCCAGAACACCGCATTGTATAATCCTGCGCGGCACTGCACTGCTCTCGTCAGCCTGAGACATCGGCTCTAAAGTCTCATATGCCCAGTAATTTCGCTGGAAACAACGCTTTTCAAAACGGAACACAGCCTTTCTCGCCGCGGGAGAACCGCCCGTGTAGTATGACCCTAAGTGTGTAGCACCCACACAAGTAATACGTACTGACTATGGTACAGTCGGCGACAAAAATGGCTGAATGTAAGTCCTTTATTTTTGAAGTAAAACTTCTTTACGCACGCTTGACTTGGGGAGTAAGCTGGAAGTAAGTAAGCTGAACTTGCCGCTTGGAATTTTTTTTTTCGTTTTGGCTCCGCACGATTTGTGCATTTGGCCAGTCTCAACAATTAATTATTTTTTAGGTTTTCTGTAGCTATTAATTAGTAAAAAAAGCATGTCCGAGTTAGTAGGAATAGTCTAGTTAAAGTCATGATTCAGTAAAATGGTGGATGCTGTACTGGAACTTCTTGGGAGCTTATTGGTATTGGGTGGTTTAAATTTTTTTTAATGTATAAAGTATAATGCCACAGAATAAAATGGCGCGGACAAAAGTTTTTTTTTAAAGAACCAACTGTCAATCATCCGTTCTCAAGTCAACGAGCTTTACAGAAAGTAGCTCGTACAGCTACATTTTTAATTATCCGAGACATTTATTTCGGTGTAGTTTGTGAAGTAGCTCGGCGGCCGTCATAAAATGTCCATAAGGTCGTAAATAGCGGTATTAAACTTATACATAATAAGATGGCGGCCCTTTGAAAAGGGAATGCTAAAGCGTTATCTTTGGAATATTTAGTAGATGCTAATTTAATTAAATGAATGACCGCGGTTCGAGACGCCAGTGTTATTGATGGGTGATTCATTTTTTGCGGAGTTTATATAATTCGCTCTGGGATATACCGGTAGTGTAGGTTTATTGGAGATACTGCCTTTTATCTCAGATTAACTTGGAGTGATATGTTAATTGATATACATGAGTATGTTACCTACTTAATTGATCAATATCATTAAACACTTAATTTTCTTTTTGTGAGATTGCCTTAGATGTCTTCCATTTTTTAACCTTATTTTGTGGTTCATTTTAGTCTATCTTTCTAAGTGTTTTTTTTATTAATTTTTAATGTTATTTTAAAAATAAAAATGTATGTAAAGGTATTGCTATTTCTATCGGTGACAAAATAAAAAATAAAAAAATAAAAGAAAATAAAAAATAAATTGAAAAAAACTTATAATGATAACCTAAAAGTAACCAAAAATGAACCACAAATTAGGTATAGGTTAGAAAAAAGCGGAAGATCTCACAAACGGCTTATAGAACAGGTAGTACTTACAGCTTACAGTACTCTTCCACCGGTGTCGATTTCTAGTAAGAAGTCGACACTCAAAGATGCAGTTTAGGCCATTTAGAGACCAGTTTTTTCCTACTATTATAAGAAAATAAAAATACCCTTCAGCAAAATGAAACAACATTACTGTGTTCCGGTTTGAAGGGCACTGATTCCAGCGAAATTACTGGGCATATGAGACTTTAGAGCCGATGTCTCAGGGTGACGGGCGCAGTGCAGTGCCGCGAAGGATTATGCTTTGGGTTCTGGGTGGTGCTGTGACTGTTATGGGCAGACGTAGCGCTTACCATCAGATGAACGAAATACTCGTCTCGTCACTCGTCAAAATACAAAAAAAAAAAGAAATGCTGGGAATTTGAATTCCTAGCGACCCTAATGTTAAATTGGTTAGTGGGCCCAATGGAAATTAAAATTCCCAGCGTCCCCACTAACATTCTTAGTGGGGAAGTTGGGAAAACACAGGTGGGCCAGTTAGTGGGCGCGTTGGGAATATGCCGATACCACGACTCCACGCCACCTGTGTTGAACGCGCTTCGGCCCAGCGGCATTAGACAAGCGCGTCCGCTTTGTGAAACGCCGCGCTATTAAGCTGACGCCCGCCTCGAGACGTTCTGGCTCCCACTTTCCATTTTACAACAGCGCTGTCGGGCTCGGGAACTGGGACTTGCGATATCATACTGATTTTTACGTAAGCGGTAAGCGGTGATAGCCTAATGGGAGAACGTCCGCCTTCCAAGGAGAGGGTCGTGAGTACAAATCCCAGTGCGGGCACGTACCTATGTGTTTCTGTAAAACTTATTTTCGGTGAAGGAAAGCATCGCCAAATACCTGCCCGAGAATTATTTCAGAGCTGAGTTTGTATGTTATCCATCAATCCACACCGAGACTCCGTGGTGGATTATGGCCTAATCTTCCTCGCAAAAGAGGAGGGGAGATTCAAGCGTAGCAGTGGGCCGATATGGAGTGATGATGATTATGATGATAATTACTGATTTTTAACTATAAATAAGTTAGATAACTACGTCTAATTTTAGTTCAATAATTATTATCCTTTATTTGATAAGCTTTTTAAACTCTAACTGTAAAACTGTAATAATTATCCTGACATTTGCAAAGTATGTTCACTTTATAAGGTCATAAAGTCAAAGCAAGAAGTTTTAACGTAAATCGATCAGATTAAAGAAATACGAAAGTGCTATCAATAAGGATTAACTCGGAATCCGTTCCTCCCGTAGCATTAAATCACGATTAGCGAATTAGTTCTACTTCCAAATTGAAATCGTTTGCCTAGTTTAAAAAAAAGTTTAAATCTCTAAATCCATTCCATTTCCGAATTGTTACATTCTTAGCTTTTTAATTTCTTCCCGCCAACACCCGCTGTTCTGTCATAACCAGCCAGTAGGCACAAACGTGACCGCGGCACGTTTGATATTCAACCTTTTTTCTGTTCTTCTCACTTTTTTTCTTTAATTCATTTTTGTTATTGGTTACAATATTATCCGGCGGCTACCGGGCGATCCAAAGGGCTGGAGCTGTTATAATTTGGTTTTATTTATGCAAAATAAAAGTGATACAGTCATAAAGATTTATTGAAGGCCGCGGCCACCCCCAAACTGGTTGCAGGAATTTGTATCGATACTCATTAGTTTATTTTAACATTTTTTGATCGTTGGACGATAATTATCTGTATTTTAGCACCGCTTAACCATAATTTGGTCGTCAATGTCAATTTGCTTATAGGATTTTATAGTTATTTTCTGGCATTTAAGTGTAATATGTCAAATTGAGTTAATAAAGGCAATGTTGCATGATTATTTTGTTGTATCTAAATTAAATTGTATAATTAGGTCATTGCACTGAAGTCCGAGAGGGAAAAAAAGTCGTAAGCATTTCAAGAAATGCGTTGACTCAAGTCTTTATTGGCAAGTTTTTTTTTTAATATTTTGGTTTCGCTTGTGTCAAGTGCATTTAGCGATTCTCATCAAGTAATATTCCAAGTTTTTTTATATAGTCAAAGTTCATTGTCCCAATCAATCAGATAATCAAGTAGCCAAGTGAACGCCACTTTCAGTAAAGTGCTGGACGCTTTTAGTATTTTTAATTTTAGATCATTGAAAAGACATCAACGTGTGACCTATTTTTCTTTTAAAATTGTCAATCAAATTATTTGGATTATTGCTATCAATCCCGATTAATCACAATATCCTGTATTGTACCCGAGGATTATTTCGGAGGTAGGTATGTGATCCACCGATCCGGACCGGGCCCCCGTGGTGGATTATGGCCTCCTCACGAAAGTGAGGGGAGACCCGTGCTCAGCAGTGGGACGTTATGGATTGATAATGATGATGATGATGATTTATTTACTCTTAAACAAAATAAGGGGACTTATGGCTAAAATCGGTTCTTCAAGTTTTTTTTTATGATGTAGTATAATACCTACCTTACCTACCTTACTGTAGATATCTATGTGCCATTACTAATTTAAACGCTGATTCGTTACAGATGAATCAAGAAGGAACATTGCGTCTGCCATTCATAAAATTGGATGGAACAGCTACATCCTAACAAAAAGACTGGATGTCAATCAGTCGGACATAAAATCTACAAGTCTACAAGTACCCTATTGCAATTACTGAACCAGTTTTGATAAAGCTGTTGGGCTATCAAAATAGATTAAATTATAATATAAATATTTGACATGAAAGACTGGAGGTCTACTTTTTCGAATAAGAAAACAATTAGTCAAGGTAGCCAAGTAGTAATCTGTGCACTTTACAGCACAGTAACACCGGGTTCGATCCTCAGTATCACAACAATGACTTCTAAGTACGTGCAGATTTTCATAGCTCCGTGTTTCGGATAGCACGCTAAGCCGTCGGTTCCGGTTGTTGTAGATTGATAGCAGTATTTAAGCCACGTCAGGGGCTTTTGGGCGGCCTGACAAGCCCTGACACCAGAGGCCGAACATATCCAATTCTGAAAATTCTTTCACTGATAAAAAGCTACACTATTCCCGATTCAGGGAAATACAGAATGGCTGTGAGAAAACGGGAATTACCTAGGAAAAGCTATTACTGTTAAATTAATTAAAAAATCACTCACATTTGAATCCATTTCAGATACTGGCCAGCAACAAACGCAGAAAAATTACCTAGGTATACCTACCTCTTTGGTCCACTGACAGTTATTAGGGTCTTTATGCTGCCAACAATATAAAACTAAAACTTTCAAGCGGTACCATAGAGTCGGCAATAGTTAGCGAACCTTACGCAAAAGCCTCTACAACAATTAGATTATGTGACACTAACTAATCTATAAAATAAAAGCCTTTAGGCTGAGACGTAGATTAGCAAAGAGTTAGTACGGACAAAGGCAACCATGGAGGCTGTATTAGCTAAAGCGAAAGGCACATGCAAGATAGAGAGGAGAGACGCGGCGGCTGACGCCAAAGGCGGCGGCATGGCGCGCTAATTGGAGAGCGCGGCGAGATCAAAGGCAGCGAGTGAACAACGTTTATATTAGGCAGGTAGGTACACTCCTGCGCAGGATTGCCGGATTGATTAATTTCACTGAGATCGCGCTTGGCAATTAGTAGGCTTTGTGAGGCACTCGACGCGGATACGGATGCTTCGGTGTTGTTCGGTTCTTGTTGGAATTTTTTGACATTCCAGAATATGTTGGGTTATTTCTTCTCTCCCCACCAGCTTTGTTCTACAGTGGGGATAATGGATGTTTTGTATATAGGTGTACGCATAGAAACTAGGCGAATTTAAGAGAGACCTTTTGAAAATGCACCGAGATTGTAGAGTTTAATCGTAAAACTAAATTTGTAAATTATTCCGTAGAAGAGAGAGAGAGAGAAAAGAAATTGACTTTATTTGTCTTTCGTAGTTCTCAAGACCCTCAAGTTTTAACCAAATTGATATTTGCATCGTTTTAACTATTTTACTGTCTGTACTGTCTGGTTCCACTTAATTTTTATGAAAATACCAACGACGTTTATTTAGTCCGCTCATTTCCACAGATCTATAATTTGCTTCCCACCCGTACCACGGCTGTTTTTAGGTAACCTAACTTTACAAATCGCATCATCGAAATATAAACAATCCTACTAATCCTACTAATATTATATAAGCGAAAGTTTGTGAGAATGGATGGATGTTTGTTCCTCTTTCACTCAAAAACTACAGCACGGATTCGAATGAAATTTGGAATACAGCTTATAACCAGGATTGAGTAATAGGGTACTTTTTATCCCGATAGTATGCTCCCGTGGGACAAAACGGGATCTACGTGGGTGAAACCGCGGGGCGCAGCTAGTCTAATATACATAGTCAGAAATAAGTCGGAAATTCCGTTCCACAGCTAATAACTTGCTACATTTCAAAGCGCCGATCCTGTCAAAGACCACAAATCGATCAAAGGAGCAGACCAACAAAGATCTTTTCCCTTAAATCGCGTGTAACTCTGTTCTAAACAACAAAGGCTCACCGCCGCTGTGTCCTTCCTTACACTCATTTAGTGATTTCCTCCATGAAGTGCTGATACTAAGCCCAATTCGACTTGCCTTCTCTCATCTTATTAACAGACTTAGTAAAGCACTCTACAACATCTCTACCTTTCACGACTTAAAGCTCAAACTCGAAGAAAAAGGCAAAAGGTTAACCTTGCAAGAGCTGTTCTTTACAAACTTACTTATACACACTTTCAAAGCCCTAAAGTTTATTCCGTAAGGGTGAAAATCGATCAGGGAAATGGAAGGGTTAAAGTTGGATTAGCGTTTCTTTCGGAACTTTTTTAAGCGCAGGATTGGGCTGGGAATGATTGGATTAAAGTGTCAATTGCATGTAAATCAGTTGTGGTAGGTGCCGGCCATTCAACTGTTATAAAACGTAAGGCTTGGTGTTTTTATCTTTTCGAGAGGTGGAAGGAAACTTAGAAAATACGCACGTTGGGTATATTATTTAATTATTTACCAATCATTGGCACCATCATTCTTGTAACGCAGTCACATTTCAGAAGAACGACAAGTATAAAACTCAAAACTCAAATCATTTATTGTAAAAAGGCAAAATATTGCACTTTTACACGTCAAAAATAATATCTTATACATAAGTATAGAAATACAAAAAATAAGTCAAAATATTATGAGCTACGAAACTAATGATTATTATCTAAATAAGTTAAATTATCTTATTAAAAAGGAAATTTCCCTTTCAAGTGGTGACTCACTACTGTACAGTATAGAGATACTTTAGAGATATGACTGTATCCCACTAATATTATAAATGTGAAAATTAGTAAGGATGGATGGATGGTGGATGTTTGTTACTGTTTCACGCAAAAACCAAACGGATTTGGATAAAGTTTGGCATTCAGATAGTTTATTACCTGGATTAATACATAACTTTTTATTCCGTAAATATTAACGGTTCCCATGGGACAATACTTAACGTGGGTAAAACCGCAGGGCGTAGCTAGTATCCTATACCTCTATACGAAAATTTATTGTCTCTAGGATTCTATCCTCTTAGATCTTAGAAATAGAATTATATATAGACCGCCCATTGTGACACTAATTGTAAAATTTGTTTTGTTCTAGTTTTAAGTTTTCTTTGTTCTGTGGTGTTTCAATAAAGAGTTTATCTATCTATCTATCTATAGGTTCATGATGATGAATCTATTATACCGTATAAAAATGAAAATTTTAAGAAAATAATCTGAATTATGAATTGCTTAATGTATTCAGTGCCCAAACAGTAGCCTGTTAGCGAAACATCGATAACTGAACGAACGAAAATGAAATGATCGAATCGATTAACTTTTCGCCACGCGCCGATTTAAAATCGATCATAATCATCTACCAAATTGATTCGGTCTTTTGCGTATGTAGTTTGCTAATTTTAATGTGGCCATGATTTTTTGAGTTAAATAAAAATGTGTTACTAATTGGTGCAAATGGTTTTGTTACAAACGGATGGAATACATAGGTGATTGTGGAGTGATTTAATTTTCACACATTTTAAATGAATCGATTTTGTATGTAATCGATTTAAAGTCGATATTGTCTTACAAAAATAGAAGATACCTATAAAAAAATAGATAATAAGGCTTTTGTTTAATGACTCGTTTTATAAAAATAGGTATAGCTTTATTTTTGATCGCCTTTACTATGCTTCATAGAAAAATTCCTGCGAGGCATTTAGACTATTTTGAAAAGAAATAAAATTAATACTTGACACTGGCTAAATAAACTAATCGTGCGAAGCCAAAACGAAAAAAAATAATTAAACTTTTCTTTCGTATTTTTTACTTTTCTTTTTTGGAGCACAATAAATAGTTTCATACGCTATCCATTGCGTCATCTTAAAAAATAAGTACAATACGACTTTAAAAACCTTATATCCTGGCCACCCCAATTTATGATTGAGTCATCTCCTCTCGCCCGAGGTGCGATGGTATCTACCGCTCGTCTTATTGTCGAGTTTTGAAACTACGTACCCGCTCATTATGAATTAGAAGCGCTGTAGTTTAGTCGTTAACGGCTCGGAGTTTACCTACACTGGAGTTATTATAAGCGGTGGTAGCCTAGTGGGAGAACGTCCACATTCCAATCAAAAGATCGTGAGTTCAAATCCCAGTGCATTCACGTACCAATGTGTTTCTTGTAAAACATATGTACGTATCACTCGCTTTTCGGCGAAGGAAAACATCGTAGGGAAGCCCACATAGCTACCCGAGAATTATTTCGGAGGTAGGCAGGTGATCCACCAATCCGGATCTGGCCCCCGTGGTGGATTATGGCCTAACCCTCCTCACGAAAGTGAGGGGAGACCCGTGCCCAGCAGTGGGACGATATGGGTTGATGATGATGATGATTTTGGTGAAGGAAAACATTCCGAGAAAACCTCTCTTTCTTTCTCTATTTTTCAGTGTCACCTACCAAAACCTTTAGCAAAGAATTCTATAGAAGCAATAGATTCTCCTACTCCATTCACAATGTGAGCGAAATCCACACGCTCGCGTCCAACCGGTTCGTGGTTCCGCCGGTGGTCGGCCACGGAACCAATTGAGAGCCATTAACCTTATTATTAACTGAGCCTTTTAATCCTGTCTGATATTTCTGGACTCCTTTGTAGAGGCTTGCTTTGAATATAATGTAACTTGTAAAAGACTCGAGGAAGTTCTAATTGTATCAATGGGAGAGAACATTTTTCAGACATAGTGGTGGTGGCTGAATGGTAGCTTTTGCTTCAGTTATATAGTCTATCGTAAGCTGTTTCTCTTAAGCGTGTTTTGGTCTACACACTACACAAACCTTGTCATTCTTGAATTTTATTCATCATCAACCCATAACGTCCCACTGCTGGGCACGGGTCTCTTTTCACTTTCGTGAGGAGGGTTAGGCCATGATCCACCACGGGGGCCCAGTCCGGATTGGTGGATAACATACCTACCTCCGAAATAATTCTCGGGTAGGCATGTGGGTTTGTGATGTTCGATGTTTTCCTTCACCGAAAAGCGAGTGATAATTACGTTTTACAGAAATTTATTAGACAATGTTTAATGTTTACATATTAAATAAAAATACTATCAAAAATTATATCTAATTGATGATGGTTTCTTTTTTTTACACCACTTACGGTTCACCACTTTGGTTTCTTTTTTTTTTTATTTTTGCGGCAAAACAAAAGGAGATTTTTTTAAGGGAAGGGAAAATATTGTTATTTTTACTGCTTGAAATATTTGCTCATTCACTTTTGTTTCTCTTTAACTGGTGTGCAATATTTAGTATTCTATCTAACTAGACACTACATTATTATAGAGAACCAATTCTCAGGAGTTATTTTAGCAAAATTAAACAAAACGAAAAGTGTGCTGTGACACATACTTAGTAGAGGTAAAACTTGAATAAAAAATTACTTTAAATAAAAAATTCTAAAATAAAAGATCGTTCGCTTCGCCCGATCACATTTTTCGTAACGCATTCACCAGCTTACTCCCCAAGTCAAGCGTGCGTTAAGAAGTTTTACTTAAAAAATTATCACGAAAATAGATTAATAAATTAACTAACAAATTCTGCACTAAATTACGAAGGAACCTGAACTGTCAGTAATTCCATAACTTCAGCAACATCCATGCCTATCCGAATCAATGATTATATAAATAACTTCGAATGCGAGTACGACGCACAATCGGCACAATAAACGCTTTATAGCTCATTCGAGGCGTGTTTAATTAACCTGGTCTCTTGGTCTATTCCTGCGTGCTTCTGTGGTGGCAACCAGTTCTGACGGTCCACCTAAAGCCACCTTCACAATACTGCGCTACTACAAGTCAATAATATCGCAGGCGCTCTCGCGATATTTCTTTTTAGTAGACGTACAGATTGGTCGTTTTTTTTACCGTTTGTGTTAGCAATTTAGCATCCATACGATGCGATTTTACATCTAGCTCTGCCATGATAATGCTGTGATTTATTATGTGGTAAACGATATTTGTTTCTAGTACATTTTGTATAAGGACTCGTGCGTAAGGCAAGTAGAACGATACAAATTGTATTTGAAGATAAACACGCAGCTGTATGACAAAGACGACAATTACGCTGCGATATTATTGACCAACTGTGTGTGGTAGGCTTAAGCTTTACAAGTTAATCCGATGATGAGCCGTCTCTATCATTGGTAGAGAACGGAACTCCTCATGAGTAACAGTAGACGGTGATTTAACTCATTTTAATCAGCTAACAGTACCTAATACGTGTTACGTTAAATCTTGGCTGGAAAGAAATGTAATAATAACTTTTTTAATGTTCAACACTACTGTAAACCTACTTTACATTACCTTCATAGTCCAAACCATAAAACCTCATCGGTGACTCATTAATACCAGTTTGAGCACGTCGACTAATCGGCAGGGTTAGAACAACAATGCCCTATTTATAGCAGGATCGAGCAAATCGACGCGGTATTGTGATTTGTACCGCCTATACATAGGCGCAGACTGTAAACGAGGGCAGAGGTTCCCAAACTTTAAACGACAAAAAATTTATAACCAAAATGTGACTTCTAACAGATTTACCGGAAATATACGCGACCAATTTTCATGAACTGTATCTCAAAGCCCTAATAAATAAAAAAAAAATAGATATCAAATCAGAGTAAAATTACGAGTATAATATAAGGTAATAATAATATAACTACACAAAAAAGTACGTTAGCACATTACTGATGGTAATAATTTATTTATCTACTGACAATATAACAATATTGAGTAGGTATTGACAATGAAACAACTTATTTAATTATACGGCTTACTTTTAACTGACCTCTTTTTCTTACACATATATTATGTGATTTTAGCTAAACGTGGCCATCAGTCGTTTAGGTTGTAATAGATTGATACCTGTCAAGCCTTGCCAGAAAGCTTCACAAGCTCCCACCAATGAACAAAACTTTGAAAATCAATCGGTAGAGTAAATGTCGAGGTACATTTTTATGAGTCACTCAATATGTCATTCCAAATCATTGTTCCCGCATCAAAATACCCGTTTACTCAGAGTCGTTACGGTAAAATAATCAATGAGGGTCTTGGTATTTAAAGTTTGAGCATCTCCGAACCATCAAACCAGTTCAACTCAATTATCTACTTTACGCTCTCCTCTTAAAGTTTATTTTCAAGTAGTACTAACAAGCCTATGTCTGAAAATAGCACGATAGGCTGCCGTCCTAGATTAATTTATATTTATGTGTATTTTGTGTTAAGGAAAGTTGGACACGCGGGTAATTAGGGATGAGAAATGGAGTTTAGTTCATTGTGCTATTTATTTCTAATACTTTGGAACTTTTTATTGACCAAAAACAAAGACTATAATAAAAAAAGGCCCACCCAGATTCACATTTTCAGCATTCAGGTTTTAATGGTTTCTTGCACCACGCACCCCCTCCGTCAACCCCGAGGCGGAGGGGATAGAGTAGCAGCATTTCCCCCTTAAAAAAAATGAATACGCAAGGTCGCCGAGGCAAGACGAGGACTGCTAGCACGATTCCTTCTTTCCTCACCTAAGTGGGGGACTGCTCACGGGGGGTTTAGTAGGTTCGAGTCCTGCACACCCCCATTCCGTCCACCCTGTAGCGGAGGGGATAGCGTAACATCCTTTCCCCCTTTCAACAAAAAGGAATATTCTAGGACGTGGAGACAAGACGGTGACTGCTAGCACGACCCCATCATACCCACCTCGGCGGAGGACAGCTCACGGGGGGTTTAGTGGGTTCGAGTCCGACACACCCCTCAGTCACCCCCGCGGTGGAGGGGACAGTAACACGGCATTTCAAATAAAAAGACGCAAGGACCGCGCCACAGCGCAACCAAGTGAAATTACAATCCTCATCTTGCCCAATGCAAGCGTTCTCTAATTCCTCTAATAGCCCAAATATTTAAATTGCGCACGAGGCTTCCTCATCTCAGATTGAATGCGGTTAGTCTGTGCTATTACTTATACTGTGGTTAGTTGCAAAACGGAGGCTGTGCAAGCCCTAGGCACAGTTGGTAAAGTAGTTCCTAAGGCAGCTGCGGTTAGAACCTTTCCCAACGCTCTGTCGCTTAAACCCTTTTTTTTAATTGATTCAACTTGGCTTAGAACTCTATGACCGAAAGATCCTAGCCCATATTAATTTATCTCAATAGATTTTTCTATAATCACAGGAAAATAAAGACCTAAGCGTCCCCACTAGCGCCATTAGTTTGGCTTTTGAGAAAAAAATATTCCCAGAGTCCCCACTGAGGGCCAGTTAGTGGGCCAGTTGGGAATATTAGTCAGTCTACAAAGCATCACTCCTCAAAATGACCAATTTTACTGATTTTTAATTTTGAATAGGTATTTATTTCGATTATACTTAGCCTATGACCAAATTTCACTCAACGCATGAAACTGGAAATTTGTGACCAAATTACACTGTGACCAAAATACCCTAACAAAAATTAAAACTGCCGAAAAACGTATTTAAAACTAGGCGCCTACTACATACCTATATACATACTATGTTTAACACACAATTTAAGGCCCAGCAGCGCCTTTATTTATTTACCTGACTTAATCTATGATCTATAATATTCATGTCAGCGTCCGCCATTGTTCTAATTTTAAACGGGCCAATAGGAAGCAAGTATACAAAGCGGATCTAACAACTCTGTCACACTTGAATGTGTCACCAGCCAGCTACATTTGTAAACATAATTCAATTAAGAAGGTTTTACACGATTGTTGTGTTTTACGTTATCGCCGTAGAAAACGCGCGTTAATAGATTGCGTTATCAGTAGGTACCACAACCACAGATTAATAAGCGGTTTATGCAATCAGTAGGTAAATATATGGAGAAATATTGATTTGTTCTTGTAAGAGTAATAAATAGGGTTCGTAAAGTTAATTAGATATGGAAATAGTTTTTTTTTAATAATTTTATGGTTTGTTGTAATCCAGAAATACCTAAATTTTCTAAAATTTATAAAAACGATTCAAGATAAGTTTCCTGTTGATTATCTTTTAATAATCTTAAAATATTATTATATCCAAAACAAAACTTTACGATATAATTATAATACAAATTATCGCTTTTATTATAAAATCTAAATAATACGAGTATTTTCCATAATTGCATCAAACAACTGCGAATTACTGTTTCATACAATTTGAGATAACAATGAAACAAAAATTAATTCGGGTTCATATTCGTGAGTGAGATATTAAATACTTATCGGGGAAAACAATAAAACATTGCAAGTTACAACGATACTCATTGAAATCGAAAGAGAACGCTCGACAATGAAAATCGATACACGATAATGTAACCGAATCGTTTTTTTGTTCGATTATTTAAATTGATGTGTAATTTTAAGGAACGAAAGCTTTATTAATAATATTTTACGCTGTGGCAGAATGCGCCAGGCGTGTGTGCCACAGAAAACGTTATCTTTATTTTTCTTATGAATGAAAATGGCCGCCCTTAAAATGCGCGCCAAAAGTCGTGACTAAGTGGCAAAAGGCGTAATAAAAGGTATTTTTGGAAAGTGAAGAGTATTTTAATTCTTTAATAACGTTTTAATCGGCCTCGGGTCCATATGAAAGTCCTTCATTGACACAATACTTTAATAGCCTTTTGACGGTTTGTGGTCGCCGACTTTCGAAAGGTATTCAAATTTCTTATTGTCAAGAAAATTGTAAGAAGTCATAGTGGAAACTGAAAGTTTTGTTTTCTTTCCCTTTGCCCTATTCTTATTGCAATCTTTCCGTATAATAAATAGGTCAGTAAGTTATATTATTAAGTTAAAATCAGAATATCACTTTTTTAATGACCTTCTATTAAGGGGAAGACACTGTGCCTTAAAAAGGAATTTAATATTTTAGCAGCTACTTTTATATAAATATATTTTTTACTAAGTAGTTCTATTATAGTTATATAAAATTAAAACAAACCATTATATACTTCCCTGAAAAGGATTCATTTATGAAGCCACACCCACTTCCAAATTATGTAACCTTCCTCCAAACACAAAGAAAAAACGCACCTTTTCAATCAATACCACCAACATTATAAAAAAAAAACACCTGACCTTTAAAATTGACTGGCCACTTAGAAAAGCACTAGGGATGGCGATCTGAGATCGATTAATCGAAGAATCGATTTTTCGAGTAGAAAATATCGATTTTTTAAATCGATCTGAAGTACTGTATCGATTCACTGAATCGATATATCACCCTTGAAAATCGACATTCGATTTTTTCTGTTTTGGTATAAACCATACAATTATTTGCATTTAGTTGAATGTGCCTGAATTATAAGAGTGCTGCCGGTTAAAGAGTTAACTACTCATAAACTCGCGAGATGGCTGTATTTTTAGTATCCTTTACTCTTACTAAATGGCTAAGTGAAAGTAAAACAGTAATTAAAGAACGAAAAAGATAGTTAATTTAATAAAATTTATATTTTTCACTACTAATGCATCAAAGTTATGAGCGTTTTTAGAACTAATATTAAAACTGATATTATGACGTAATGTTTTCGAACGTTTCTGACGAAAGTTGCCAGTGGTTTTTGTTATAAGGAATTGATAACTATGCATTGTTTACCCACGGATTATTAATAAAGGGAGTGTGTAACGCCTATTCATAGCTTACTCACTGGTCGAGAAAAGGGAGAAAGGATCGACTGACTCACCCGTGAATTCCTTGTAAAGCTTCTTCGATAGTAAAATGGGTGGCTGGTTTCGTGGGCGAGTTGTCTTTCTCAACCATTTATGTTGAGGTGCGTTGATTTTGCTGATTTTCCTATATATGTTGAGGTTCTATGCTTGCGGAAAGGATTGCGGCGAAACAGGCTAACTGGAGCACTATTGATCGGCAAAAACTATCCTTCCTTGGATCCGCGATGTTAACGGTAGCGAAGATGGACGCGCAAGCCCGATGTCGTCATAGGGCATCTGTCAGTCGATCGGGATGTGACGTAGGGAGGGAGGATACGGGTAGGTGTACCCTCACATGAAAAGATTGACGTTTAAGTATGACATTCGTACCCTCCATTTACAAGTTGAATGCTGAGGGCTGAATTTACATGTGATTGATGAATTCGTAGGCGTACATTGCACAATAAACCTACCACTCACTGTATAGTAATACAGTTGTTACACAGATGTTTAACTTTTTTTTATTAGTAAGGCCGTTAGTATATAAATACTTTTTTTTTTTATAGTTGATCTTATAGTTTGATACGCTAATAAAAATAATAGCTATTTTTGAATTCCCTGATTTTATTGATAAGATATCGTTAATTGCAATATTAATCTTGTTTTTAGTAAAATTGATACAAATTTACATTGTAAACGCAAACTTGAAAAAAAGATCGATTTTTTAAGAATCGATTTTGTAGGCCTCGATTTTTTCGTGAATCGATTCATTAGACTACGATTCGAATCGATTTAAAAATCGATCTTTTTCGTAAAGAATCGCCATCCCTAGTCTGTATCCAGTCAGTATATCCCAACAAACAACCTTGAACTTGCTAAGTTCAGGGACAAAAGGACACAAACAATATTTTACGACATAAAATTTTAGCACAACTAGACACTAGTGCAGCCAAATAGCTATATATCGGATATTTGGTGGCAATAGGTAAACTTATTGTTAGCAAGATGTGTTAATAAGTCCGAACTTGAACAGAAGTAAACAAACGAAACGAGAAACGCGGAATGAAACAGAAACACGGTGAGTGAGATACCAGTGCAAAAAACGATATATATATTCCAAAGAGTAGAGTAAAAGTTTGTATGATTTATACTATAGTAATAAATAAGGTAGCACCACAGAGATATAACATAAAATCTGTGCACTAGTGTGCAGTGTGCACTTTATGTATCTATATTAAGTAGGGTAGCGGGCAGACATCCGACTGACAGATCCGTGCCTGTTTTCACCACACACCGACGACGACACTAGGGATGGCGATCTGAGATCGATTAATCGAAGAATCGATTTTTCGAGTAGAAAATATCGATTTTTTAAATCGATCTGAAGTACTGTATCGATTCACTGAATCGATATATCACCCTTGAAAATCGACATTCGATTTTTTCTGTTTTGGTATAAACCATACAATTATTTGCATTTAGTTGAATGTGCCTGAATTATAAGAGTGCTGCCGGTTAAAGAGTTAACTACTCATAAACTCGCGAGATGGCTGTATTTTTAGTATCCTTTACTCTTACTAAATGGCTAAGTGAAAGTAAAACAGTAATTAAAGAACGAAAAAGATAGTTAATTTAATAAAATTTATATTTTTCACTACTAATGCATCAAAGTTATGAGCGTTTTTAGAACTAATATTAAAACTGATATTATGACGTAATGTTTTCGAACGTTTCTGACGAAAGTTGCCAGTGGTTTTTGTTATAAGGAATTGATAACTATGCATTGTTTACCCACGGATTATTAATAAAGGGAGTGTGTAACGCCTATTCATAGCTTACTCACTGGTCGAGAAAAGGGAGAAAGGATCGACTGACTCACCCGTGAATTCCTTGTAAAGCTTCTTCGATAGTAAAATGGGTGGCTGGTTTCGTGGGCGAGTTGTCTTTCTCAACCATTTATGTTGAGGTGCGTTGATTTTGCTGATTTTCCTATATATGTTGAGGTTCTATGCTTGCGGAAAGGATTGCGGCGAAACAGGCTAACTGGAGCACTATTGATCGGCAAAAACTATCCTTCCTTGGATCCGCGATGTTAACGGTAGCGAAGATGGACGCGCAAGCCCGATGTCGTCATAGGGCATCTGTCAGTCGATCGGGATGTGACGTAGGGAGGGAGGATACGGGTAGGTGTACCCTCACATGAAAAGATTGACGTTTAAGTATGACATTCGTACCCTCCATTTACAAGTTGAATGCTGAGGGCTGAATTTACATGTGATTGATGAATTCGTAGGCGTACATTGCACAATAAACCTACCACTCACTGTATAGTAATACAGTTGTTACACAGATGTTTAACTTTTTTTTATTAGTAAGGCCGTTAGTATATAAATACTTTTTTTTTTTATAGTTGATCTTATAGTTTGATACGCTAATAAAAATAATAGCTATTTTTGAATTCCCTGATTTTATTGATAAGATATCGTTAATTGCAATATTAATCTTGTTTTTAGTAAAATTGATACAAATTTACATTGTAAACGCAAACTTGAAAAAAAGATCGATTTTTTAAGAATCGATTTTGTAGGCCTCGATTTTTTCGTGAATCGATTCATTAGACTACGATTCGAATCGATTTAAAAATCGATCTTTTTCGTAAAGAATCGCCATCCCTAAAAAGCACATAATTGCATTAACGTATATTCGGGTGGGTGAAAAAAATCAATAGATTGATTTTAGGGTAGATAATTTTATCTAAATTGATATCTGAATTGGGAAATAACTTTAACATTATGTATAATGTATAAAGTGTTTGTAGTATGTAAGTGAGTCTTATAAAAAATACTTTTACAATAATAATATCTACCCATTAAAGTGCATACTCTCGGAAAATGTGTAACTGTAAAAGACGTGTCCTGCGCGTTTTGGTCTACACAGTCTAAAATCTCTGCACATTTTTGTTGATAACACATTTGTTTTCATAACAAACAGTAAAGCAGGAGACGAAATGCCAGACATTCATCCGCTTAGCAGTAGTGAGCAAACATTACTGTGTTCCGGTTTGAACGGCACTGCTTCCAGCGAAATTACTGGGCATATGAGACTTTAGAGCTGATGTTTCAAGGTGACGAGCGCAGTGCAGTGCCGTGCAAGATTATGCAATGCAAAGTTCTGGATGGCACTGTGATTGTTATGGGCAGGCGTAGCGCTTACCATCAGGTGAACGAAAACGAGGTTAAAAAAAAGTGTAATCAACCAAATATGTTTTGTGTAGTGTGTAGACCAAAACACGAGCACGATATGCGCCTTAAAAATGCCCTAAAATGGTGTAGGTTCATAGTAGCCTGCGCCCGCCCGCGGCATCGCTCGGCGTTCGACCAACGTCAATTTAGTCAAAAATAACAGTATTTCCACAAAAATGCCGGCGGTTTATTTACAAAAACGGGCTCCTATAATTCGACACTTGGGGTGTCCAAATGCAGGGTTCTTAAATAATGACCCGCTGCCGAAGGTTTTAATATTTGTATGAGGTTCCCCCCTTTTACTATTTTTTACCGCTTCGTCTTTTATTGATTTGTCATTGAGTAGCAATTTTTTATCTAAATTTAAAGTTATCATAATTATTAATTTAGTACGGCTTCGTGGAGCATCGAAACCTAGCCTGTAATCGGATATTAAATATTATGAAAAATAATTCCCTGCCACCCTCTACTGGATAATACTATTACACTGAACAATTGTTTTACCTACTTAAAATTAATTATGACTGGTAATATAAACATAACAGGTAAGTGACATTCTCGTTTCTTCAATTAGTAACAAAAAAAAATACTGTAACTTGCCCTTAAGAAAAAATAATTTTCCCTAGTAAATCAGAATACGTCTTTTAAGGCTGCGTTCACACTGTTCGTCTCGACTGTGAGCGCGCGTAATGAGGTTTACCAATTGTCGAAACATATTCAATTTCGCGTTCACACCGAACGGTCTGTACGCTTATGCGTAGTCGTTTCGCTACACCTAGTCGTTAATCAGTTTAATCACTTACCTTAATCTCACAGATGGAGATAAAAGACGCCATACCGTATAATTTAAAATTAAATTAAGAAAAATCACATGCACCTGTCCTTTTCTAAGTCCGTAATAAAGACAAAGAGGACACTTTATGGGTGTCTATGAATTGGAAAAGATAAAATTAACGCTTGTTTTTTTAAAAGAAGCAGACGTTTTCGTTTACTAATGCGGTGTTTTTGTAAGGTGGTAGGTATTACATGGAAATACTTCAACGTTGGCAGATGTTATTCTGTATAAAAAAAAAAAAAAAAAAATGTGTACATGTAAATAATTGTTACGCTTATCTAAATCGATTACTAAAATGCAAAGCTGTATCGGTAATTAATCGATTTTAGGCTCCAAGCTTCCTGCTTTCAACCACATAGGTAGGTAGGTACGAATAATTAATTTTCCAATCGATTGAAACCAAATAGATTGCACCCCATCGATTCCAATAACCTCGATCTATTAGTCAGCGATTTCAGAAAGAATCATTCGTAAAGGTTGTATGCGCGACTTAATAGCCGGTCGGGTGCGCCCTTTGCCGCGTTTTTTAACTTTTTTTTTTATAATAGAGGGTAATATAAATGTGTCGGGACTGACACCTTTGCAGACCCCACAGGAGGTTGTATGGGAGCGCAATAATTTGTGGGATAATAAAATATAATAATTCTTTGGGTGACTGCGAGTGTCGAAGTGGTTTGGGCATTGCGCTGTGCGCTCTTAATTTCTAGTTTCATTGTCTATAGCTCCAAGCTGTGGTTTGCAGCGTTTGCAGCTATCTTGGTTCCATGTGGGGATTAAGCGATTTTTTTAAATTTGACTTAGTGAGGAGACGAGCACGTCGTTCTCCTGATTTTAAGCGCTACGCCTGCCCGTAACACTTACAGAGCCAATCAGAACTTTGTGTTCCAGGGTTTAGTGCTTAATTGCAGAGACAGATAACCAAATTATGTCCAAAAAGGTCAAAATATAATTCTTTGTTAGAACGTATAGAATTTTATTGTCCATGTTGCCGCTCAGATTCGTAATGGCTAAACAGATTTCGATGGAAATTGGTTCATAAATTTTAAGTTTGAGCACCATATCACACTTTCCCGTTCACCCAACCACAAACCCACATGACAGGCAGTCGTTTTACACAAATAGATAAGTGTTCCACGAGAGTTATCATCACATCAAAATTATACTATAATTCAGCTTTATCAGCTATGATCGCAATGGAATTACATCGGAATATGTACGTCTGTGTGTATGTAATGGCTAATGACATATTTACGAATAAATTGCTCTATGACTACGGTGGCATACAATGATTAGGTAGGTACTAGGTATCCTTGGTGATATGGATAAATGTAGGTAGTTACATTACGTTTCAGAATTCAGCAGTGGCGTACCGTGCCTTGGAGGAGCGGCATCAAAATTAGATGGGGGCCCAAATGAAGGGGAAAGATTTCCCCGGGACCCGGGAAAAAAGGAGATTGATTTTTTGACTTTTGTCATTTCTGAAGTAAAAACTCTATAGACACGCATGGCGGTATCTTTATATGTTTTTTCCCTTACTTTAAGTGATATTGTGGATATCATTTTACTAATTTTTGCTTACACACTTTAGGGGCCTCTATAGCCCGGGGGCCCCGTATCATTGATACGGCTGATACGGCGGTAGCTACGCCTCTGGAATTCAGTATAACCACCATTGTAGAGCCCCTTAATTAATTTTACATGTACTGAAATTGTTATCGATTAATTTTTATTGTAGGTAAGTGTAGGTAGGTCTCTATGTTCATGATGAAAACGTTGAAAATAGTTATGTTCTCATTATGTATTTATATTTAAAAAAAAAATATATTTAAAAATGTATTTACTTAATGATAATGTTTCTTTAATTAGAAAATATATCTGGCTTTAGGCGTTTATTTGTTACACTTTGATAAATTAATCATTAGTGTAAAATTACTAGATCCGCCACCGCAAGGCAAAAAGGCATTAATTTCCACACGCCTGGAAATGGCGTATTCCAATCCCTATAATTACGTCCGTGATACATCTAAATAATACACACTCATTATAATAGCATAGAATAAACCTTCTAATGTCCCGCAGCACCGAGGGGGATGTAAAAAATATTATTTCCGTTCAGAAATACAAGAAATGACTTCCTCAATCAACCTTGTTTTCCCGCGCCCGCGATGACAAATGACCACTAGGCGCTTACAAGTTAATCTCGTAACATATGGACCATAGACAATTCCCGCCTTTCTCCTACCTCTATTTAAATTTCGAATTAGGATTCTTTTCTTTTTTTTTTACTTTTTTTTCTGCATTCGAAGTGTGATGTCTTCCTTTGTGCCGGCAACAATAGAGTTTTTGCAAATGACGTTCCAGTGAAGTTTTTTTGAAAAGGGGCCCGTTGAATGACTGTTTGTAACTTTTGGGGTCTTTAAAAGCTCATTGATCCAGTCTGTTATATTATTGAGTGGTTAATCTGTATCAATGCCGTTCGTTAAGTGTTGCTAATGGAGGTTAATTCAAATAAATATGTTTGCAAAATGAGATAGTGGTGGAAGGTAGATACTCTATCTAAGTAGATTAAGCTAAGTGTAATTAAGTGATGAAAAAACCCTTTACGGTAGAGTTCCCTGAAATTCCAGCCGAACACTAAAGTAAAAAAAAAAACTATGGTCCATGCAAACCTAACAACGATAGTTTAACAAAGTGCGTCTAGAATTTCCACCATTCAACATCATTTCTTCATAAAAAAGACGAACTATCATTTAAACTGACGTTTGTAACACCAACGACAATTACTTTTTTTTCTTTTTACCGCACATGGCTAATAACAGGCGAAGGCGCCGTTCGTCCGGCGGCGGGGCCGTTCAATTATTCTGCCGGTCCGTAATCATAACAAAATAATAGATTATTTCGGCGCGCATCGGCTTTAACGATTGTCGTCGGAGATTGATTAGTGAGGACTTCATCAATTATTATGTTTATAATTAGTTTTTACGAGCATGCGCAATAACTGAAGGTCAAATGTTCAGTTTAAAATCGTATTTCAGTACTGGTTCCAGGTTCGGAATGAAAGTTATAGAATACTGTGGTTTTATCGAGACTGTAAACTTTATATTGTAATAGTTTCCTTGCGGGCTCGTTGTGAGATCAGGGAATAAAATTGTAGGGGTTAGTAGATTTAGCATTAAGCTAGGTGGTTATACTTTTTTTTTTATATTTTTACTGTCGATTTTTGTCTCACAAACCACATTCAATAAATAAAAAAAAAGTACTGGTTCCAGCAACATCTCAATGGAATGGTTTATTTTTTGTTTATTAACTGTGGCCTAATATCTCTTTTAATCCAAATTATTTTACAAGACTGTGGTAACCGCATCACAATCGGTTTAGTAGATTTAATTTTACGTGAAAACGAACATGTTTAACAGACACACGGACAAAATTTTGAATGTTTTTGATAAGTAGCTTAATTTAAATCATCTAGTAAATATTTTTTTAATAATTATCTCTAATGATCAGACTTTTTGGTCGTTTTTGCTTTAATAAGATTAAAATTTTATTATTGATTACTGTTTTCTTTTGTATTGTTGAGAACTTAAAAGTAAATATAAGGTAAATTTGCAGAATTTGAAATTTGAATTTGAAGATATCTCACTGGCTGGATGCTACAGCTCTTGGCCGCGAGACTTGGTCTTGAAGTGTTATAACTTTTGTTCACTTTGTCTCTTTGACTATTTGGAAACAATTAAAAAAAGCTATCGATGACCCACGCTACCTACTTCTTCAACAGTGCCTTTCGCTTATTCATGAAAATTCCCAGAAAATGACTGAATCATAATTATTATTTTAAAACAAAAAAAATACTGAAAATACAAATAATAACCCACAGAATACTATTCTCAGAACATCAAATTACATGATTAATCACAAACGTTTAGAATAACTTTTGTAATTACTTGACCATAACCGGTCAGACTTTTACAACTTGTCAATTTAAATAAACAGAAAAATATGTTTAATGACCAAAGAAACCATTAAATGATTATGTGTATATTGGTTTAGATAATTTGATGCCTTATTTGGTTGCCAAATCGACGGATAATTGGTAGACTTTCGAATAATATTGAGGTTTATTAATAACAGATAAGTTCTTAAATAAACACATCTTTTTTGTATTTATAAATCGGTATAGTTCGTAGAAATCTACGTTTCAAAATTGCATAAAATAAAATTATCCTAGCTAAGCAGTTTCAAGTCTATAAATATTCATAGCACAGTACATTGTGCTACCTTTGTTTACCAATTGTAATTTTTCTGTACTGTGTTTATTTTTGTTTCTGGTGTACAATAAAGAGTTTTCTATTCTATTCTATTCTATTCATGTTGGTATAAATTGTTAATGTAGGTGTCAATCTAGCGCCTGCGTTTTAGTAGAAATAATCATGTTTAGTAGAAACAGCAGAAGCAGGTCTACTACAGAGTTGTTCTACTGTAGTTGTTACACTGTGGTCTACTATGGCCGCGTCGTCGTCTAGTTGACAGGGACGGTGTTAGGACTGTTGACAAGCTATTAGTAAAACATTACTTATAGTAATTTACAGTATTAGGATTATTTTGCATTGCGTCACTTAGTAATGTGACTGGCTGATGTTTAAAAATAACGGATTAAAGGTTTTTTTTTGTAAAAAAAATCATTTGGATTTGATATTAACTTCCGTCTAGTTCGGTAGTTAACATTTTTAAGGTACCGTTTTGTTTTTTGATGAATTTTTGTATTATTTTTAATCTATTTCCAGTAATATAAGTCGTTGTAAATATTAAATTGCATAAGTTTGAATATTTCTTCATCAATCACGCAATTTCAGCTTGCTCATTATGGTGGTTTTCGTCCCGTAAAATTGAATTTATCCGGAAAACCGATTATGTTTCAAATCGAACCCATTTTATGTACAAATCTTCATTAAGTTAGTAACCGGAGAGTTGAGAACCTTTTCGGTATTGCGCACTCTGTGGTTATTTACGCGGGAAAATCTGCTGGTACCTATAAAATAATTAGTACAGGGGCTGCATAATTACATAGTGCCAATTACACTTTACGTAAACGTAATTTTAGATCCGCATGACGAGTAAGAGTGGAAAAATATATGTCAAATTGGATCATCACTGTAGAAGACGCAGGTTTCTCTCGAATGAAAAACAGGTTATTCAGGAAGTAAAATATTTATATATCGACGCTAGAAAGCGTAAACGCTGTAACCCTTTGACCGACCCGAAAATACTTTTTTTTTTACATATTTGTAAACAAACGCTGTAACCCACATTTCAACGTCCCCTAGGAACTTTAGGATATAACAAAGGTAGCAGTATTGTAGCTTTGTATGAAACACACCAAATATCCAAAATTTACGTTTTTAGGTCGAGTAGATATTGAGTTATGATTTTTTTCAACAAAAAAAAAGTTTTTTGGCTCTGGTGAACAATTTTGCGTTTCAAGGTTACAGCGTTTACGCTTTCTAGCGTCGATATATGTATTAAGAAAAGAACCTAGTTTGACGAAAATAAAATAACGACTAAAACACTACGTGAAAAAAAGGCCCTTGTTTTTTTTCTTTTTTCTAATTTCAAAAATATAGTCTTTCAAACTAAAAAGGTTTTCCTAACCAAAAAAGGTTTGTTATACTAAAGAGGTTCGTGTCGCTTACAATCACTATATTTTAATCATTTTAAAAGCATTTCTTTTCGAAATATCAAAATTTTACTAACTTCTTAAACGTTTCTGACATAAATATCTCCATAACTTACAGAAGAATGATATTGTAATCGATAGAAGTTGTATTTAAACATATTAAATAAAAAAAAATGGTTTATTATTTTCCATTAACGCATCACTTTATTATTTAATACAGTGTGATATTTTAATAGATTTTCTATCAAGTTGAACGACACGCCGCCATATTGTTGTTTCTGTTTCACCAGCTACGTTCAGCACCTTAAGCTGTCTAATCAATTAAGAAGATTAAACACAGAACAGATGATGCAAGTCGACCTTCTGTTGGGCTCAAGAGATCTCATTTGTGTATAGAAACTGAGATACATTGTCTACAGCGTGTGCCAAAAGTCCCCAATTAGAGTTCATTAATTAACTAAAACAGTTAATTAACTACTAACAGTAAATTAATGATGCAATGAACTGCCGTGGTGCGTAGAAGAGTTAATTCTAATTGTAAGAATTTTATTTAGAAATGATTTTTAATCGCAGTATTTTAATGACAGCCTGTTTGATCCTTCGGGAATTGTTCAAGTGACATCTGAGCTACATTTTTTTTTGTCGAAAACAGTGAGTTAAGTGATCTCATTATTTTGTCAACCTGTTCAATAGAAATTATAAGTTAAATTGAATTTAGTTCCGGACTAATCCGTTGCTACATATTTTTACATGTAATAAGATGCATGGCCATGCTAGAAAAACAGCAAACTGTTCATTATTTAATTTTATTACCTTCTATAATTGATAAACTCTATTTTGTCATAGGTTAATAACAAATGTGACAACCTTTTATTAAACAATTCCAATGAAATCATGAAGTTTTATGTGTAATAATAAAATAAACAGTTAATTACCAAATTAATCACAGATTCCGCATTCCGCGTTATCCCTCCATCGTTAAGTTTACGCTTACTTTCAAACCTTCTCTTTAGGCTACTAAGAAAACGTCAATTAATATTTTAATGTCTTAAATACGGGAGTATTGATAGTAAATATTGCTTAGAAGGTTAACAGCAGAAAATTTCCCACATATTTCATAAATCACTCGTATTAAATGTCGGCTGTATTGGGCGATTATAATGAAGACTTACCTCCATTGTCAGTATTGTTCGCCTCGAAGGTTTTGCTCGTCATGTGGAACAGAGCATCCAAGGGGGTGTGAGGAGCGTTGGAGCCCTGCTGCGGCGCCCTCCGCGGCTCCGAGCAGCAGTCGGACGCCGACGAGGACCGCTCGGACGCCGAGTCGCAACACTCGGCCGGCGCCATCTCCCTCGGTCTCAACAGTCCTAAGGCCGCCAGCCTCCATCTCTCTCCATCCAGCAGCGCAGCCCCCGCTAAGCGCTGCAACCGCTGCAGCCTCTCGAACCCCGACGCGTCCCACGGCCGAACTATACGCGGCGGAGTACGCGGACTGTGAGATAAAATGTCCAATATCGAAAAACTCTTCACTCCATCACCTCGCCTCTCCTCTGGCGGCTCGGAGGCCATCTTCAATCGTTTCAAGGGTCTGAAGTAGTCTTGAGGCGACGGCGACCGGGACGGAGCCGGCGACGGCCGCCCCACACTGATGTCGTCTTCGGAACAGCTGTGTCCAGACATCGACTCCTCCTCCATCGTTCGTTCACAGATCCATCACACAACAGCCACCAAAATATTCAAAACGTTCCGTTTGTGTTTATCTCACAAAATGCTAACACGCAAGTTAACACGGGATACGGCTGACGGGTCGACGCGCCTCGGTCAACTGACGTGGCGTGTGACAGCCCTGGCGCGGGCGGTGAAGGTGGGCGTGGCCCATTAAGCGCGGGCCAATAGGAGCGCGTCGCTTTATTGGCGTCGCACTGCGATTGGCCGGGATCGCAACGCTAGGCGCGTCGGGCTGTCACACTCGGATCTCCAATAAAACTTTTTAATCCGGCCCTGGATTGGGGGCGAGATTCGTGGTGTGATTAATTTAGCTCGCCACGGGTGGACGCGGGGGGTGAGGTGGGGGGTGGTGGTTAATTACCAGGATGAAGACGCGAGTCTAACTACGCGCTCTATTATTTAGCGTCGATAAGGCCGACGTTTGTCACTGGAGAAATTGCCGTTCTCCTTCATTTATAGTTCATCGGTTAATTATGGAGCTGGCTCGAGCTTCTGTGACAGTAAATAGGTGTCTATGATATTTATGACTGGTATAATGCTGGTGTGCACTGGGAATCCCACAGATGTTTAGCTTCCTATAGAGTTGGTATAGAGTTAGCAGGCTACATTTTGTAAAGAACTTATTTACTTATTATTTTGATGTTGCCTTAGTTAGATGTTAGGTATAGATTTAAAAAATTTTTTTTTTAAGTACATAGTTTTAATTATAACGATATTATGACGGAATTTAAGCCGTTGAATAACTTTGACTGATATTGGATTTTTGTAAAATAACGCATGATTAACGCCATAACCTGATCTCATGAGATTATTTTAAGGCCGAATGATTCATTTTAGTATTTAGTAAAAATTCCAAAAAAATCTAGGCAATTTTAAAAAGAAACATACTTAATATGCTTTTTAATTTGGTAACATAGTTGATAATAAACGAAATATACTTATTTTTCTAGTCAAGCTACATAATACCAATTCGGAACTGCAAGCCGATCAAAATGAACCCAAACACCATCAATCTACTGTTAGTCACCGAAGAGTTCCGTTGTCTACCTTCCGTCTCTATCACCAGATCAGCTCGCTGTCACCATAATATTGTATTGTCATCAGCACTTGACAGCCATGCAAAATTTTATCTCAATCGGTTCAGGATAACTGCTTCAAAATTCAGTTGCAAGATTCCACCCGAACAAACATACCTACATTTTGAAAATGCTTATTAAAAAGATGGATAAAAAAATCTGAAGCTTTAATTCCGCCTTTCACTTAAGTAACTTAGATGGAATTAGAGCTATACATATAAATGTAGCTATAATACAATTTTTTTCATAATTTTTAATTAAATAAATTAAAAAAAAAGTTGAAGCATAGTTAACCACTTCCACCAATTTCTTTTCTACGTTAATGTGTTTGATAAGTAGATATAATATAATTTGAATATCATGCCAATCTACACTCGCCTTTTAGGCATAATTACTTCATTAAAAAGATTAATTTCAAGTAATTAAGTACTTACCTATCTGATACCTAAAAAGTTAAAAACCTAATTAAAAAATACCGTAAAATGCAAACAACTCTGTTATAATAGTTAATGCTTTTACTTAAATATACTTATTTGTGAAGTTAGCTCTAGTAAAGTAAGTATTTTATATATACTTATGTCGTTTTAGTATTATGTATAATAGTGTTTATGTGAAATAGTAAAAATGTCGAGTCCTAGTCAGTCGGCACTTTAGTTAGTGTAGCTATTTAATAAAGTGGTGGAAGTTTTGCTTTAACTCGATGGCCAATTTTGTAGAGAACAGATTTTTGTCTATTTAACAGATTTTATTCTGCACGATTTTCTTACACTCGTGCAGAATAACACATATATTATTTAATATTAATATTAATTGTCCGATTTTTAGGATGATGACAACGCATTCCACACCACACCGAGCGACCGGCGCCGGCGATACAGCGAAACGCAGACGCAGCAAAACTGTCCCATGTCTCTTTATTCTGTAATCCCCGTAATTTTAGGTGACTTCGGCTCCTAACACCAGACCGAATTTACATACTTTTAGCTTAGGATTTAGATATTTTTTTTTTTAATATAATAAACCTAGTTTAAGCACATTTGGGGTTTATTTGCACCCTCCGGCTGCGGCCTCCTTAATTCACTAAGAAACACAAGTTGGAGAAATGTAGAAAAAATAATATTTTCAGTTACCCACCAAAACACCCCTTCACAAAAAACATTGCTTGCTATTCAACTTCCTTGGACCGTCCTCCGTCATTATAATAAGCCCTTTGCCCTAACAATGAACAGAACTAATTAAAAAAGTAATGTTTACCTAAAATCGGTTACACTAACCGCCATGTTGGCTGTTTGTCTTCACGCTCCGTGGCCACGGGACCGGTGCGGAAAAAGTAATCTAATTTGACATTAATTTTTTATGGGTGCTGGCTGGTACAGTTTAGATTGGGGTAGGGCGGGGCTTCACGTGTTTGCAATTAAAATTGGAATAATTGAATTAATAAGCCAGACCTAAAATGGTGGATCATCTTGATATTGAAGCTGCGTATGGTTGCTAATAATTAATGTTATTCCAATTTAAAGTTGATAACGATTCAATTTAACATTGGATTGAAATTGATTTAATTCGATTGTTGTAATCGATTACCTACACATCACAGAGTACGTACAAAAGGGCTTGAAATATTAGCAACACAGCTTTCATGGTCTTAAGCGAATAAGCTATTTGAATAAATCTATAATAAAAAGCGTTAGACTGTCCCTCCAGTCTCTAGCATCATGACGGTTAATTCATAAAAATCAACTAAAAACAAAAAAAAAACAAATAGAAATCAACGGAAACAAATAACAATAAACGATTCCATTCCATGCTATTAAATTCTATATTTCCCATAAACGTTACGAGCGGAACCGACGCCATATTGTTCGCTTTCCCGCGCAATGATTGGCCAATCATTTCGATATCCGCTCGAAAATTGAAAATGTTACTGCGGAGTCATTTGCGCAACTGTTTGTGTTGTGAAGGGCAGATTAATTGTATTTGTCTAAGTTTAAGCGTCAGTTGTGTAATAGTCGACGTGTCGTAAAATTAGCGGCCATGAGTGCCGTCTCGAGGCGCGGCGCTTGGACCATGCCTACGATCCGCGTAGATTTTTATTAATAAATACAGTCTTAATTGAAAATTTAATTTAAAAGATTTATTAACTTTGGGCACCTTATCTTTTATTTTTGTATTACTTCAGGACTTAAAGGCAAATCAGTAATCTGTGGCTAAGATATCTAAAACTAGATAGTTGTAGATACTTTTAGGGTTATACCTTTACAGAAAGTCAATAGGTATCTCCTAGGCAGGCGTGCTGCACCTTCGGCCAACGTCTCGCTTTCCATCAGGAGAGATTCTCGCCTAGTGAGTTATAAAAAAAATCGATCAGGCGTTTCAGTGCTAGGCCTTTCTTCGCTATGACCATCTAGACTCGTAACGCTCTTGTTGTGAACTGTCAATTGAACTGTCAAAATAACACGCAGGAAGCTAACGCGTTTCGAGAAGTTTTCTGGTTCATAATAAGTTTAAAGCTCGTTATGACATCACACGTTTTCGGTGAGGAATCTCATGTGACATAGCGAATAAGGTAATTGAGTGGTAACTAACATAAATACAAAGAAAACCTCGTAGTTTTACTCGTGGTTTTTTACGCAATAAGAAGTATCCTATATTAAATTCCAGTACTCAAAGTATCTGTATGCCTAATTTCATTTAAAACCATTGAGCTATTGTGACGCGAAGAGGGTACAAACACACACACACACATTAACATTCGCCTTTATTAGTGTAATAATACGGAGCTCTTCAAAAAAAGGCTAAAACAAAAGAGTTTTACAAACAAACTTCACCTCTTTGTAATATGAGCGTAAAATAGTAGAATTATTATCTGTGGGAAGGATGGGATAACATAGAATAGAATAATTATAAGCAAAGTCGGTAGCCCATACTGCTCGGTGGTCGCAAGATTATTATGTTCACGCTTAGACTATGGTAATCACTGGATACAGACAATACCATGAGCATAATTACCTCCTTTCTGTGTACAGTCGACGATAAAAAGCGCAGGTGTCTTCAATTTCAATGTCTTGTAGAATGAAGAAAACTTACCACACATCTAATTGATCATCGTGGAGTGGGGTTCGTGGAGTTATCGGAAAACCGAAAATGTAATGTCGTTTTTGTAATATATGTTTTTCGAGCCGAAACGAAAAATTGAATGAGATTCATCGCCGAATGACTAGTACGTTTTCAGCAAACATTTAACCATACAACTGACGTGTCCGAAGGCTGACCGATCATTGACGGGGCATTTTCCAACTATTTTTATCGATAAATCTACCTCCTTGCAATAACCTTTTTTACGCATTTTATGATGGCAGCCATTTTAAAAAAAGCATTAAGTCATGTCAGATAATGACAATAACTAAATACGTAAAAAGACGTAAGATCATAATTTAAGTATGTTATTAGAACGTAGAAATTATTACTATAGCAAACACCATACAGATTTTATTGATAAGAATGGAATTACATTCTAAAAACAAGCCAAAACTCTTTGCAACAAAAACTACGATACGTAATTTTTTTTATTTGACTGACTGACGAGACGAGCAAGTATTTCACCTGGTGGTAAGCGCTACGCCTGCTCATAACAGTTATAGTACCACCCAGAACTTTGCATACGTAAAATGTTATTTTGCATTCGTAGAGCTACGTTAAACTTTTGGAATGTGCAGAGACTTTTGTCGCTGACTCTACCTAAAGACTTACTTGTGAAAATAGTAGGAAATGCTTTTCCGTTACAGAAGATATCAAAATAGGCGGGTATTAAAATAAATTTAACGGCTCGGTGGCCGATGCTGGTGGTCGGACAAATTGCAATTGCAGGGTTCTGGGTGGTGCTGTGACTGTTATGGGCAGGCGTAGCGCTTACCATCACATGAACGACTTGCTCGTCTCGTCACTTAGTATGATAAAAAAAATCTATGAAGTCTTCCAGAGCTAGCCTCGTATCCTATTTAGAATAAGTAAATAAGTAAGGTTTTTTCTTTCGAGTTTTACCACCACAAGCCGCAACATTATTATTATAAGACTTCATTCCTGTCCATCCAAATCCTGTGATTGTAAAAGCATAGTCGTTGTTGTTCTTGATTCCGTAGATCTAGAAAACCATCTCTAAATTGGCAGGTGTCGAATAAAACAAACGGCATAGAAATCGGCTCAGCCCTTAGGATCCACGATGCCACGAGACAAACATACGTTACCTATTTAACAGGGGCTTCAAAGCTAAAACCTCATTTCTGACTTAGGGGTTAATAAAAATCCTATTCAATGTGCGTTGCCATTAAAATGATAGAAAAACTAAGGAAACGCCTAGATGTGTCATTCATTAAAATTGGTCAAGTTTTTTCGCTTTTGCAGCTGTATTGCCAGGTAGCAATTTGTTCAAAATTTGTTCGGCAAATATAGGGTTATTAAAGAGCTTGCAAGCTGGTTTCGTAGCGTGTCTAATGATGGACTGGATGTTTAGAAACTGCTTTATTAACGAGAATTGAGTTGACTTGGATTGAACTCTGATCCTCTAATTAATGTCTGCAACACGTTAACTACGTTTAATAATCACGGATTTTATGGTGTTTTTTTTTTATTGGCTTGGCACGTTTTTTGCGTTTAGCCAGCAGGCTCTATATTTTTTTTTAAATATTACCTGATTTATGCTATGGTAATAATAATAATGTCGGCTCTCAGTCACTGAGGCAGTCAGATAGTATAGTTAAGTCGCAGTCAACGACACGATTTAGTTAAGTGGTAGATATTTCAATGGAACTTCCTAAAAGTTTTTGAGAGAACATCATGACATTATGTTTAAGTAATTGGGCTAAACGCGGGAAACTCTGACTAACTAACTGGCTGGGACATCACATTTTGACTATACATGGACAATGTGAAATTTAATAAATCTGACATTAGCTAAATGCATAAATCATGCGAACCTAAACAAAAAAAAGTATATGAAAAATACAACATTGACAAGGTCGCTTTCGGTTTCCCGCCAAAACTGTCACCGCGCGTTTTTCTCCTTTCTTTTTTCTAAATTTTTTACTACAGCTTTGCATTGTTTTCGGCCAGCATCAACTTCCAAAACTTACCCTATATTTAAAGGTGGCAAACCATTCTATCCAAATTGATAACGGAAATAAAGCCGTGGATGTATGAAATGGGGCTGCCGGTGTCATTAGGGACCTCTAGCACCCGCAGACACGATAGGGACCGCCTTCGATGTACGGTCATAGTGTTGGAACCACAATATAAAGGTTTTTATATTCATATTTGTTAATATTATTGATAATAATGCGTCACGATCACATAACAGGGAATCAGAAACTACGAGGACCATGGTCCTACAAACACCCAGGCTTAGAGCAAATACTTGCGCTTCAGACAAATTTTTGCCCTGTGCGGCGTGCGGGCAAAAAAACGCTTCGCAGTCGGCTCATCACGCACTACGCCATGGAGGCCGTCTTAATAAAAAGTTCTCGTTAGAAGTAGATACTAGCGCAACTTACATCATGTATGTATTGAACTTGTTATATATATTTAATAGCAGTTTTGTAAATAACTTATCGTATTTGGATGATTATAAAATTTAATGAGTAATTTTTAGTAGCATGATGAGCTTTTAATATCGCATCGTTCTTTCCCTTCGATGCAAAGCATTACATCGTCTAATCTGATAGATATTCCTGCTCTCTATCTTGCCCATCCAAAGGTTGTCTGGCAGAGATCGCTTTAAGCGATAAGACCGCCCATTGTACTTATTATTAAGTTATGTTTTCTCTCTGTGTGTTTTATACATTTTGGAGTCAATGAAGAGTTATCTATCTATCTATCTATAGATGTTAAAAAAAACAGATTATAATCTATAATGTAAATCACCAGTACAACCATTTGAGCCATGACTAACGGAATTCCATATTGTAAGACTTACCACTTATTAACCCTTAAAACTTTAGTACCCATAATTTCCAACGCAATGTCCAAACCACAGATTACCCAGCAGTCACGACGAGTAACTACTATTTATTCTGTGCCGCGACCACAACAATCCGAATGCGTCAACATTGACGGGAAGACGCGATAGTTTGTAATTTGGGAGATCGGATGCAGTCATTATGACACGTCTGCGTTCGGCCTTAACTTATTGTAATAAGGAGCATGCGGGTGGCCTTACGTCATGGATAAGATATAGACCCTGTTGTTTAATATATAGTTGAACCAATAACTAATAGCTAAACTATTTTTTTATTTATCTGAGCGACGAAACGAGCAAGTCGATCACCTGATGGTAAGCCTGATAAAAGTTACAGTGCAACCCAGTACTTTGCATAATCTTCCATGGCAATGCACTACGCTCGCCACCCTGAGACATAGGTTCGAAAGTCTCATATAGCTAGTAATTTCGCTGAAAACAGTGTCCTTCAATGCGGAGCATAGTAGTGTTTGCACACTACTGCTTGGCGGATGAATATCTGGCAAAGGGGAAGTACCACACTTCCCCAGGCGGTCCCTTGCAGAAGAGGCCTCCGACTACTAGAACCAGCTACTTTTGCTGTACAGCTATTTTTTGCCACTTTCCTAATCTATCTTAAGCCGTATGCTATTTCACAGACCATCGTTTGGATCTCTACATTTCTATGAAATATCATCATCATTATATTAAAAAAAAAACGGAACTGAATTCGGATACACTCCGGGCGTCCGTACACATTAAGGGGCTATTTCCTAACCGCCCTAATTTCAGAAGTGGTTATCATAACACATCTCTATTTGTGTGGCCAGTCGTATTTTTTTTTCGATTGTGATGATGTATTTTGCTACATTTCTTTTATTCGACTGAGGGACGAGACGAGCAAGTCGTTCTCCTGATGGTAAACGCTACGCCTGCCCATAACAGTCACAGCGCTACCCCAGCAAGTTATGAAAAACACGACAGTTGTGTTCTCAGCACTGAAGGTGTTAATCCTTGTACAGAGATACTTTTTAAAATAAAAGTTGTATTTTGTTTTTTACAACCAACTTCTAAGACCTAGGGCCTCACCACGAACAGTTAAATCCATCCAGTTTAAGGCCTTAAACTGAACTGTCCTGCTAACTGTCACTACCAATATCGCTCAGCGTTCATAAGACGACCAGAGACATTTATCTAGAGATCGGAACAATTTGTTTGCATTTACGGGAGTTTATATAGCTCCATCTCATTCTCTGCAGTCTATTTTTGATTGACGTCACGTCACGTTTGTCATTTATGAGTGTGTGGTGCTAATCTAGGCCGTTCAGTTTGAGGCCTTAAAGTGAACTGCATGGAATAAGAATAAGTACGTGGTGACCCCCCTGCAGGCATACCATGACTTCTTATAGCGATTCAATTGAAGATCCAGTTTAGGTTGAAAATGGCAGCAACATAAAAAAATAAGAAGTCACGGTACGATTATGCGACGCAGTTCAGTTTAGGTCTTCAATTGAATCGCAATAAGATGTCATGGTAGGCCTCCAGGTCTGATTTGATACACACTTGTACAGAGTTTTGTTCACATAACTACTTATTATCCTCTTTCAAAATACTTTTTAATGTTGTATCTTGTATTTGACAACCAACTTCTAAGACCAGGAGCATACAAGCGCACAAATGTTAATGTATCAATCGATTACGGCCCACACACATGGCGCCACAAACAGACGGTTAACGTAATCCATCTTCCAAATTGAGGCATTATGTGCACCTACCATTAGCTTATCGAAGTGGCTTGAATTGGAAGGTGAAAGAACGGTACTGTTTTTGCTTTTACGCAACTGGGCTAAGGGTTGGACTCCACTTGGTTGCAGGCCATCGCTAGTTCCGTAGCTCTTGGAAACTAAAGCGAGAGAAACACTGATGGCTTAAGGGACAGTCATCAACATATGTCTCATCCCACTATCGTGAGTAGGATTATGCCATAATCGACCACGAGGGCCTGGTCCGGGATGGATTACATACCGCGCAATCTTATACGGCACGCGGCATTGCTCTGCCTGCAATTGTCCCCTTGAGACATTGGTTCTAATGGTCCACAGCTCCACACCAATCGATCGACATTGATCGATGACATCGACGACTATAGATATCGATAGCTTCGATTGGTAGAGTAACTTCCGATCGATATCGATTTATCTCATTCAAACAACCTTAAAGTTCCAAGAAGTTTCAGTAAAGAAAAGCGACAGATTAAAATGGTCGCGAGTTACTACCTTTATACGAACAGTCGATCATATAACTTTGGTAGAAAGGTGGCAGGGTGCGTGCGTGGTCCTTTGGTTGAATCGTTTAAGTAGTCTATAGATTAACACAATTTTGGTGGCCACAGGTATCGTCAATACAAGAATCAATCACTTCGGCATCATCGACCGACGACACGGTTGTCGGCGGCGACAGGCGTCAATGGCGACGAGTGACATCGATGGAGTCGTCAGACATGCCTAATCACACGTATTGTGTTACAGATGTTGGGAGGCGGTGGGGTGACCAACATCACGGTATGGGCAGGATACGATGGGACACTAACTAACGGTGAGGGTAACTATCTATTACTTCATCGTTTTGAATTCTACAAGTCGCTGGTTAAATGCGAAGGGGCCACTTTCCGAAATGTCACTAACGGTGTGTGTCTTTGTCGTATATCAAAGAATGACCACTTTTAATCGTTAATTTACAAAATAAACCAATTTAAAGTTTTTTTATTTGTGGCTCCTTCGCATTTAACCAGCGAGTGTCTACCTAATAAAATGCCCAATTCTACAAATGTATGACATGACATTAATTATTATCAGATGCAAGATTGGATGGCAAAAAATCTCAAACAAACTATTACAATAAGCACACATTTGTTATAATTTGATTCGAAGTACACAACTTACATTAATATTAAAAAACAACCATAATATTTTTGATGTGACAACGTCTAATAAATCTATGAACGCCGGCTGCATGCACGAAAAAGTTGACATATCGTCCCGTTACGCTCATTGTACGCTTGCGCCGCATCTATCTCTCTTCACTTCTTGAAAGTTTAATTATTATTGCATTTAAATATATATAATAAATAAATATATATAATATAATTATTCTTTTATAATTAAAAAATGATTCAATAATATTCATAAAAGTATGCAATCATTTCATCAATGTTTTGTTACGACGTTGTTCACGTTAAAATATCGTCCGTAAACCAACTTTACAGACAATCAATTTTACAACTAAGCATGCATGTTTCATTTCTATTTCTACACCTTAAGTAACATAAGTACTAGCTCTTTGTCGTCACCATGGTCACCCTACCGAACAATATGAGTTCGTTTTATGAACCATGACCGATGTACTTCACATTATTAACGTCACTATTCATGTAGTGTACTGAGGACGTCGGGGACACTCCATCAGGGCAGATGTACGCCTAATACGGCCCTGGGATCGCCTTAAATATGGGGTAATTGGGAATTAATACTCGGAGCTTTTGGCGACGTGTGAATAGAGAGTGACGTTTTAATGTTTATTTTTTTTGGCTTCGCACATTTTGTGCATTCAGCCAGTGCTGTTAGGTATACGTAGTAAACGTTATTAATCAAAATGCTGAGATTAGCTTCAGCAATTTCGTATAATGCCTTTTAGGGTAATTTTATAACTTCCTAATTAACTGATTTCTAAGAAAGCTGTTCCGAGAATTTGTTTAATTTTACAACACAACTTACCTTTTACCCTTGGGTTTTAGTGGGTTGCTAATTTTCACAGTTTACCTTTGAAATGGGTTAAAAATATGGCTATATTTTTTTTCTTTTATATCGGTTTCCTTCAATTTTTGTATTTAGAGTCCCGTTTTAGTATAGGAAGATTTAATCTAATTTATATTTTTTTTATAAAATAAAAATATGTCAAGGTCGAGTCTCATTATTAAGATATGTCCAACAGTCGTATACTTTAACGAAAACTTAGTGGTTAATGATAAATTATGTATTAACATTTTAAGAAATACAAGATAAAGAAATAAATTATACAAAGTCAACCGTATTTTGTTTTTTTGGTTTTCTCGCTAAAAACCCAGCATTCGTCATAATCGTTAAGTCAACATTCAGGTTCGACGGCGTTTTTGAATAATTTATTAATCGGGAACACCTTTTAGCGCCTCTGTATTTAAACCGCTTTTCAGAACCCTTTTGACAGAAAGCCCAACTGAACTTTGCTACAATATAAACCGTCCCAACTCAATCTGAAGTCTTAAAATCGTAAACTTAAAGTCTATAATGAAAGAATGAATTGTTAGTATCACGATTTGTAAGTTGGTGTTTTGATTGTCATCTGTCATCGATGGATGTCACATTACAACTATATTTGGATACACCAAAGCGACAGTTTTTTTATCACATACTTAATTTCCAAGATCTTCTACCATTGCGTGGTTCAGCTTACAAATATATAGAGACTACAAACAAATCTTGCAATGGATAGGTTTCGTTGACAAAAATGTGTGTGAATCGATCAATTATATTTAGTTCGTATGGTATTAGACACGTCTTTTAAATTGTATTTAGATGTGGAGTAAAAAAAATAGTTTCGAATCATTTCGGACCGAGACGCACCTTCCTACTTAGTTATTCTATGACAACTGCAAGACAGAACCGTGTGACTGGAAGAAATCGCTTTTATCGATAAGTCTACCCATTGCTCTAAACATTCCGTTTTCTTCTCCAAGTGCTTATAGTATTTTTTTAAAACTGCTGTAGATACATTTATAAGTATTTCTATTTCAACTGTTGAGGGTTAAATATACCTGTAAACAAAGTCGGTAAGCATTTAGCTCTTAGCTGGTTTGGCATTTTGTATCACATAGCAATAGAATAACCCATTTGCTAAGCATCTGCTTTTTGGATAGCACAACAGGTGAGGCCTCCTTACATACCTCCTATACTACGAAGCACGGAGCGATGGGAATCCGCCAAAACTTATGATGTCATTGAACAGAGGCTCGAACCCGGCGTCGTTGGATTGCTAAGCACACAAGCTACCGCTCGGCCACCATCGCTCTGAGAACCAAATGATTATGTATTATATTTATAACGAAACAAAATGTATTTTGGGACAATGAACACGAAAAAAAAACAAAATAATGTCACACTCCGTAGATGCTGGTTGCGAGCTACCAGCGTTGGTTCTGCTGGGGCCATCCTGTGACAACACGGCACGGTCATACTGCCAAAACATATTAAATAAAATGCTAAACATAATTATTTAGTAGGTACTTATACCATTTACTATACCCACTACATTAAAGCAGTCTCGATATCGCCGGTACCGAGGCACTGCGGCCGATTAGCGGTGGCTGTGTCGCTCCTCTCATTACAGCGGACCCTAATTGCGCCGGAGTGCGCGTCACAAAAGCACCGACCGCTTTCATCTCGCCGCGGGGAGGGCGCGTGCTCAGTGCGCGACTGAGAGGGAGATCAAGCGGGAGCGGGTTAATCGTAGCTTATTGTTAATCATGACGTCTTGAATCATGAATCTTGCATGACATAACACACAAACATAGATAAACATTTAAAAAGAGAAAATTTAAAGTGTCGCAATAGCTACAGATATTTTTCTACCAAAAACGATAACTGTCTGAAGTAAATAAGAAGCGCCATTGCTTCACTTAATATTTCAAACTGTATTATGATTAGACACGCTCTAGAGTTATTGCTTTGTGCGAGAAATGAACCGGCCCTCTTGTCTTGACCAGCGGCGTCGAATACCGGGGAAATAGTTACTTAAAAAAAAATTGTTCGTACTCTGGGACCCCATGTACCTCATTTATTAATAAATGTGGGTCAATAAACAGCACGCAACAGCGTGAATATCAGTCTAAAATATAACAATAATAGAAAAAGCAGCGATTTTGCGCAATATACAGATTTTATTAAACGATTCTTATCAACCATTAACACTTTTGCAGTAAACAATTTACGCTCATGCATCGTAAATTTTATATTCTATACAACTATAATAAAAAGCAACGCTAATAATCTACATATCGGAACCACAATAAACTTAAACCACAACAATATTCACATCGTAAAATTCATTTGCTCATGCCATTAAACGTAATGCAGAAATCGCTTCCGCTCGTGATAAAATCGCTAACCGCCACGCTGCGCTACACACACTGTGCTTTACACATAAAATCGTTATGCGCTTACAAAAAAATATATCACTGCTGCGTCAACTTATTTTGATCCTTAGCGCATTGAAATAAGCGCGTGTTTATTCTCAATTCCAGTTTGAGAGGTGTATCAGAAAGTTTGTGATTCAGTAATTGTTTTTATTCATTTATGAGTCCCATAGAACCAGAAAGGTGGTCATAATAGCCTCTCTATTAGCAACCAGGGAGTTATCATCGAGTGGATTTGTACTAATTTTATTGCACTAAGTCGGTTTTTAACTTAATATGAATGATCTAAAGAGCGTTCGGTATCGGATGTGGTAAAAATATTAAATTAAGAATTTATTTTACGAGCCATTAAGCAACGTAATCTTAATTTAAGTTCAACTTTTCAGTTAGTGGAGCTATATGAAATTAAATTTAAACTGTATTCCTATATTGGTTTTCCTAATTCACTAGTTACAGCGAACCATAGTAACGGGTCAGGATCTATGTAAGGAAGGGATCGTAACGCGTTAACAATAATTAAATTAAAACTGCATTACTTGTCGGCCTCCGTGGCGTAGTGAACGATGAGCCGACTGCGAAGTGTGAGGTTGCGGGTTCGATTCTCGCACAGGGGAAAGATTTGTGTGAACCACGGGCAGATATATTTTGTTCTGAGTCTGGGTGTTTGTACGACCATGGTCCTCGTAGTTTCTCATTCCCTAAATACCTAGAGGGAATCCCAGTTGTAGTGGGAGGCCTCTTCTGCAAGAGACCGCCTTGTGAAGTCCACACCTTTGCCAGATATTCCTCCGCCAAGCAGTTGTGTGCAAATATTACTGTGTTTCGATTTGAAGGGCATTGTTTCTAGCGAAATTACTGGGCATATTGTCTCAGTGTGACGAGCGCAGTGCAGTGCCGCGCAGGATTATGCAATGCAAATTTCTGGGTGGTACTGTAATTGTTATAGGCAGGCGTAGCGCTTACCACCAGGTGAACGACATGCTCGTCTCGTCACTCAGTCAAATGGAAAGAAAAATGATATACATACTACGATAGTGAAGCATTTAATATTTAAAAAAACCTAGTTAATCTTGCAAATTATAAGATAGAGGAACCTTTCGACCGCTGTTTTATTTTTATAAGATCTATCCTTTAATAATATTAGTACCTGGATGACCGAGCTTTGCTCGGTTTTTTTTTTATGACATTTTCTAAAAATTATTCCTAGCTAGATCGATTTATCGCCCCCAAAACCCCCTATATACTAAATTTCATGAAAATCGTTGGAGCCGATTCCGAGATTTCAATGATTATATATATATATATATATACAAGAATTGCTCATTTAAAGATATAAGATAAATTTCAGGACGAAAACAGAATATTAAAAAGTGAGAACAGCTTGGATTTTTGTGTGGGATGAAATTTTAAAGACGAGCGGAGTGCGAGCCTCCTTTATGATAACTTTTGTTGGAGCTAAATATACATTGACAAGAGAAAGGTAATTTTTTCATTAATTTAATATCACTATTATAACAAACCAATCAATTTTATGTGATATTTAATTTAGATTAATTCAGGTAGCTCCTTTCTATTGATTAAAGACACTTCTCTACATACTTTCACGATTGCTTTCGGTTTTTATGATTTCATAATTATGTTTTTTTTACATTATTTTATATTATAGCTCTCTGCTAGGTCGCAATATTTGCCACCCCTTGTGTTTCATTTGGTAATGGTGAGTCAATTGACAAAATCATGGCGAGTTTTGCGTATTTTTTAGCAAAGAGCTCAGTAAATAGGTTCTAATAGGAATCAGAACCTATTTTGAGAAATATTATTTTATTTTATTTTCAGCCAGTACTATCTACTCTACTTTTTTAATTTTAAATAATGGCAAAGGTGTACTCCAACATCCAGCCAACATTTTTTTTAAATTTGACCCGAGGCAAGGAGACCACACGGACGCCGCCTTCAGAAATCGTGATATCATACAAACATTAAACTGAATGGGTAACATGGGCCATGCATTACCAGGCTCTATGTGGTAGTAAAGGCATTAAGTGGAGGCGCATGTCATGTCTTACTTGATTCATTAGAGGCCTCTGCCTAGGGAAATCTTCTGGTTTTTACATACGGATTGTGTGTAGGTTTTTGATGAAAATATCTGTTATTTTAGTCAGTGGGTGGCCGTTGGAAAATCCGGGAGAAAGAACTTTGGAGAACTGTGACGGTCTGAATGCTTCGTCGTCTGTTTTCTAGCAAACACAAATCGGCAAAAATCGGCCATTTTGTCACTAAATCAGATTTAAATTCGGCCCCCAAAGCTCTTACATATTAAACTCACAAAATTATCGATTGTTCAAATCGTTCACAGTCGCATCGAATATTCGCCCACCATAATCGATTCCACTATTTTCCCTACATAAATCTGATTCCAAGTTCAAATAAGAGAAGAGTTTCCTCATAAGCCACGGGCGGGCCTTAATTGTAGACACGAATGAATGGGCCACACACACACGGATGATAGATGCACTATTAACACCGGCGTCTTAATCCACTTATGTGTTCTTGTACCTGCATTCCTTAGCCATTGGTGGGAGCGCACCTTAAGAATGTCTTACCTATGAGGACATTTTTTTTGAGTCACGCGATGAGCACGTCGTAAACCTGATGGTAAGCGCTACGCCTGCCCATAACAGTTACAATGCCACCCAGAACTTTGCATTGCATAATCTTGCGCGGCACTGCACTGCGAGATTGGCTCTAAAGTTTCATATGCCCAGTAATTTCGCTGGAAATAGTGCCATTGAAACCGGAACACAGTAATGTTTACACACTACTGCTTGGCGCATGAATATCTGGCAAAGGTCCCGAGGCGGTCTCTTTCAAGGACCCCCACTACAAAATAAATCACAAAACTGAAAACTCAAATACATTTTTAATTTTTCTGTACTGTGTTTAATTTTGTTTCTGGTTTACAATAAAGAGTTTTTCTATTCTATTCTTTTCTATTTTTATAAGTAAGCAAAAAAAAAAAGCACTTTTACAAGTCAACACTCATATGACTCATATATATAGAGACAAACAAATAAACGAAATGTGAGCTGGGACGCATAGTAGAAGTAAAAGCTCAACTATAAAAATATTGCAATAAAAAATTTCATATATAACATAAGTTAAGTTACTTTAAAAAATATACGAAAAGTAACTCTCTCTCTTTCTATCTTCACTAGCTTATATCTCCCTCTCAACTTCCGTTCGCCTCGCCCGATCACATTTTTCGTAACGCATTCACCAGCTTACTCCCCAAGTCAAGCGTGCGTAAAGAAGTTTTGCATCGAAAACTAAAAAATAAAAAGTAGCAAGCAATGCGGTGGTAGCCTAGTGGGAGAACGTCTGCCTTCCAAGAAGAAGGACGTGAGTTCAAATCCTAGCGCGGGCACGTACCAATGTGTTTCTGCAAGCATTATGTACATACGTAATTAACACTCTATTTTCGGTGAAGGAAAACATCGCGAGGAAACCCACATACCTACCCGAGAATTATTTCAGAGGTAGGAGTGTTATTCACCAAGCCGGATCGGGCCCCCGTGGTGGATTATAACCTAACCCTTCTCACGAAAGTGAAGGGAGGAAGGATATATTGATGATTATGAGTAAGTAAAGACTTACTTACGTCTATAAATAAAGCTAAATAAACAGAATCCACAAGCAAGCGTAACAAAACCAAACGAATTGATTTCCAAACGCACTAATAGCGAAATTGCCGGCATATGACTAAATAACTTAATGCTCTTCGCCTATCACCAACATCATCAGATCTTCGATTTTATATTAATGTGTTACCCTTTTTAATTTCTACCACTGTTCATTTCCACTTCAACAGCACGATTTTCAACTTTAGCCACTAGATCGTTAGGTGGAATTGAACTGCATATGTTTTCTTTGTAAGTGGTTAGTTTGGGAGGTATGGTAGGTCTGGAAATGCTGGTTTTTTATATCAAATCGTTCCCATTAATGTTGCCTATTACCGCAATGATATTACCCACAATTTGGTACATATCAGCAATAATGGGTTTGTACGATCGACCATTACGCGATGAGCAATTTCTATGTTTCTAAATATGACTCCTGGGTGGTAGACACTCTGCATTATCTAACCATATACTTAAAATACAAATTAATTCCTATTTTCCTTTATTAGATTAAGCTTTTTTAAATGTAAGTAACGAAAGGAGATCGTTAACCTGATGGTAAGCGCCACGCCAGTCCATAGCAGCTCCTGTGCCACCGAGAGCTTTCCATTACAAGATCTTGTGGAGCATTGCACTGCGCTCGTCACCGTGAGACATCGACAAACCAACAATGTAACCGAATAGGGTATTTTTTTTATTCAAATATACGTTGAAGTCCGACAAAGTATCTTAAGAAGAGTAAATTTGGAAAGGTTGTCCGGAAAATTGGACTTAAAAAAAAAAATCCTTAAAAGAAGATATTAGTTATGAACTCACGATTTGACATTTGTTTTTTTCGCAATCATCAGTTATTCCTAAGTTCCTAACATGATTGTTTTTAACCTGAGAAAAGCCAAATCATTGCGAGCGAAACCGCGGGGCATCGCTATTTAGATTATAGAATACCATACTTCGTGCCCTGCGTTTTCTCCCGCAGAAATGTAAATTACTGAGTACCTATCTAAATTTAAATTAGGTAGGTACTTACAGTCGAGTAAATAAAAGACCTTCTTAGGATTAAAAATAAACATATTTTTAAAATAATTGTTAAAAATTATAAATATGTGAAAAGCTCATTCATTATTTGGATTATGACCGACAGCGCCATCTCTCAGCGAGTAGCCAAGTCATCTAAAATCAAGTTCTCACTGGCATCTACCGCGCAGTGGCGAAACTACGATGCCAACTAGTAAGCCTAATGACCTAGAAAATCAATTTGACAGAGAAAGAGTAAACTACTAAATTTAGAAGATCGTTTGAACAAAGCTTGTCAGCAATGTTTTTGGCATTTTGAAATTATTTGCGTAACCTCAAGTCATTCGTTGTTGACGGCCGGATAATTTGACTGTCATGTCAATTTGTCAGTTCGCCTCGCTCGCGAAACGTCAAATTAAATTCATTGAAACTTGTATCGGAGCGGGAATGTAGGAAATCTCGTTTGTTGATTCCAAGTGATTGTACCGACCTTATAAATAAAATTCACCGTACACAATGCCGCCAAGTAGTCTACGAGTCGTCTACGCGTTCGCCAGAGAAATGCATCCGAAAACAACGGACGTTTTCATACAGTACGGGACCGCCGGATTTCGCACAAAGTGAGTAAAATTCTCAGAATCAACTCCACCTATCATTCTAATAAGTTATTTAGGTCGTTATTATGAAACAAATGGCATTTTATCACACCTTTCTCTTATGTGCCGACCGGATTGTCACGTAAGCAGAAAGTATTACGCTTTACCAATTGAATTAGTGTGAGTCATATTCAATCGTTTATGTATAATGAATTTATAACGGGAAGCGCTCGATCGTAGTCTCAAATGGTCAATGACAATGTTATCTATATGGTAAAACTAAACGTTAGTCATAGCCGTGCCCTTCTGTGTGGCAAGACAGTTATTTAGCATATTGTTAAGGCATTGAATGCACTGTGGGTATAAAAAAGACCTTGATGCAATTAAAAGTGTCAGCAATGTGGTCTAATTAATTAGTTTTTGTATGGTAATTAATGTACTTTTTCATACAAACAATATTTTGTATTCCATGGGTGTCTTGCAGGCCCTGGGGGGTAATGTAGTCTATAATAAGTATGCCTGTGCACTGAACTGGGGGGTCTGGAGACAAGAGTAGCTTCAAACTGTTTACTAGAGGGTTAAAAAATGTTGGTGCCTAGTATTCTTTAAACCACTTAAATTCTGCTTAATTTGTAAGCTGTATAGTCACAAATCCAACCAGATAACAATTAAAAATCTATTGTCTCTGTAAACTAAACATCCAAAAAATTAATTAGGCTAATCATAAAATTAAATGATATAAGTTTGAAACGGATTTCTGGGGAATATGTAATAATAGTCATAATAATTGTTGTGCTGACTTATTGAAAATAAAATTTACATTGTGACAATTAAAAAAGACTCAAATAACAATCTAATTAACTATTAATAAAAAGTTTTCGAACATCACTTTGTACTGCACAGTAAAAAAACTGGTTGGTAATATAACTGGGTAAATGTTTATTGCTGTTTCAACAAAATCTAAGAAGACATAGGTACCTTAATAACCTTGTTATGTACATACAATTTTAAATGGAATATAAGACATTAAACTATTATATTATAGGAGTACCTAACTCTAGGTCTAGCTACGTAAATAAATGTATGAGGAATGTTTGTTTTCCTTGTTTATTTATATATTAAAGATAGCATTTTTTTGTTGATGAGCTTCATGGGTTGTGGCAGATTCCTTCATCTGGTAGTAGTTGCCAACCTCATCAGGCCGCCCAAGGGCCTTTGAGGTGGCTTAAAATCTCCACCAGAGCATTGAGCGAAATTTACATAACACTGTTCTTTAACTGACATAGACCTCATTATGAAACTTATTAGGTGCTTATTCTGATAGTCTCACATTTATTTCCTCATTCAATTTTGCAACTATAAGTTTAATATAGAATTTACAAGCCGCGCCCAGCGGTTTCGCCCGCGTTGAGTGTTATCCCATGGGAACTGTTAATTTTTACAAGATTAAAAGTATCCTATGTGTTAATCCAGGTAATTCACTATCTGTGTGCCAATTTTCATCCAAATCCGTTTAGTAGTTTTTTTGTGAATGATTAACAAACATCTATCTCTCTATCCTTACAGACTTTCATATTTATAATATCATAGTAGAATGTTAGAACCTGACGATTTCATAGCTTATTGTGATGCTTTGAACCGAATATGAACTGAATATCAAAATGGAAACTACAAAACATCCGCGGACTTACTTATAAAGCCTCTCAAAGTTGAGAACTATATTTAAGTTCTACACATTTAACTTAGGCAGTACTTAAATAACATTCTTAACTTGAGAGGTCTTTGTAAGTAAACCCCGTTAACATGTTCACTGCTGAACCGTTTTATTTGTTTTGGCGAATCTTCACACAATGTGTGTTTACTATTTACTGGCGTTGTGTCGTAACTAAATTCAATCAGCACTGCCGACACACACAACTGTTGCGATAAAATTGAAAATACAGCTGTGCGGGTTCGCATGCCAGGCGTGTTTTCACATGCAGTTAAATTATAAAAACACAAATGTGTCTGTTTTCAGCAGTCAACGTGTTAACCGTTTCCCATTCAATGGGTTTCATGAACCTCATTAAAGCCACTTATTGATATCTTCTCTCGACTATATTTACCACAGTACTCATTATTGGGGCTAAACAAATAAACGCAGTAGCTCGCAGTAACAGAATACACTTTGACTGAGGGCCTAGCATACTTTATGGGTGCTGGCAGCGAGCCAACCACTTACAGATCAATTTCAGACATGTTTGTTGTCCGAATAGTATTGGTTTTATTAACCTGCTCGCTTGGCATGGGGCTATTTTGGTATTTTATACTTCTGTGAATTTTACAGGTATATATACGAAATACACATGTATAACTGTCAATTTCAGAAGTGTTCGTAATATTTGACAATGAATTAAGTATGTTGCTGTCTTTAGTCATTTGCTTAGTGATAGAACTATTTTGGAGGTAGTAGGTTTGTTATCTACCAATCCGGACTGGGCTTCTGTGGTGGGTTATGGCCTAATCCTCCTCACAAAAGCAAGGGGAGACTCTTGCTCAGCAGTGGGCCGATATGGGTTGATGATGAGAAAAAGGCAATAGAAACTTAACTTAACATTAAGCCAATTTTAGGGTAGAGATTGAAGCTATGCCGAATACAAAAGAAGTGGCTCCACTCCAGTTGCTGATATTACCACCCCCTACGTTGAGCCCCGCTTAGGATCAACACCTCAAGTTAACTGTTTTATGACAACACTTCTATAATCTCCTACTATTTCTTGGATTCGACGTGTTAAATAATATAACCGAAATACACAAGAAGTTCACTTTATTTCCTAGAACACAACCTTCCTGACCAGTGTCTACCAAACGAATCCCCGAGTAAATCTCCTTTGTCACCGAAGTAAAGTCGGGTTCGTTCGTCACGTTTCGGTTAGAAAATCAGGAAATAGTTGTCAGACTATTTCCAAATCAAATCAGTATCTCAAAAGACAAAACAGCGGTCAAATCAGCAAATACAAACATACAGCAGGATGAACATTATCAATAATTCGTTAACACTTACTACTTTTTAATAATTGAAACAGAATAGAAAATAAATATATTTTTCTTTCTTTCTATTTCTCTTAACAAAAATCAAACCAGTAAAAAAAATACATATCAAAACAAAGATGCGGATAACTGCTAGTGCCAAATAAATAACGATGAAGCTCAACTCCATCAGCTATTTTTAGCAAGAATAATAAATCTCCTCGTTTTAGCAACATCATCCAATCCAGAAAATCACCCTGTGTACTATATTAACACGTTCACTGCTGAAAACACAGATGTTGTGTTTTTTATAACTTTACGCGGGTGCGGGACAAACACACATGTTGTGTTAGCGCAGCTTAAGTGCCGGCTGTGCGGCGCAACAGAGGCGTGTTTTTAACGCGGCGCTAATACAGTGCGGCTCACACAGACGGCACGCCAAAATGTAAAAACCGGTTTAAAACAATTTTTTATGCAATTCAATGCATGAGCCCAAGGTTGTTAATGGTTATGCAATGCATACTAGCTAATTACAGTTTATCTAGCTTGTTGCATTATTATCTACTTAATTGTAATTAAGAAATACTCATTATGCTACAGCTGGCAGTATGCATGACATTGTAAATATCTTGTTGATAAAAATACAAAGCAGACAGCCATATGAAAAATATCAAGTACTTCAAAGCAGACAGTATAAAGAATATTGGCAATTAGGATCACTGTTATCAGTCAAGCGTGATTGGCCCATACTGATAACAGTGTAAACATTAGTAACGGTCCGATGAACAATCTAATTTGAGCCCTGCCTTAGTGTTATAAAGCTTATTTTAGAATTATTAGTTGTGCATGACATCATTGTGAATCGATAGGAACAAAACATTTGACGAATATCTTCTGATAGAAATAATTTTGGCTCGCCTCAGACATAAGTAGGTGCTTTTAGAGATTTATTATATTAGATAACAGGGTGCAACATTCTATCGCCATAAACATGGAACATTTTAAGGCAAACTTAATGCTAGAGAGCAGTATAGATATTCCAGTTTATCTTTGTATTTAAAGCGGTAGCGAGATCCCAAGATCGCTTCTATACTAAAAAATATATCACTCTCAATAAACACATAAAAATAATTTGTTTTTAGCGTAGAGTTCCTGTGGTAATACGCTTATTATGCAGGTGAAAATACGGGGCATAGCTAGTTAATACATATCAATTATTCTTCATCACAATCTATATAATAATAATAATAATAACGCGTCACGATCACATCCATAGATCCTGAACCCTAACTAGGAGTTACCTTTACCTTTAATTGTTTTTTAATTTTTTTTTTACTGTCATCATCAACCCATAACGTCCCACTGCTGGGCACGGGTCTCTCACTTTCGTGAGGAGGGTTAGGCCATAATCCACGACGGGAGCCCAGTCCGGATTGGTGGATAACATACCTACCTCCGAAATAATTCTCGTGTAGGTATGTGGGTTTCCTCACGATGTTTTCCTTCACCGAAAAGCGAGTGATAATTCTGCTTATTACAGAGCGAGTTTGCTGGAACATGTCGTGTACCGCATGGGACTCCTGGCTGTCATCAGATCCCGGTGTAAAAATGGTGAGGAGCTTACAACATTGAAAACTTTAATCCGAAAGTTAACAAGTCGATAGTGAAGGATAGTACTATCGCATCACGAATAGGCAAGCATGCTCCACCGCGTCTTAGCACACCATCAGCTGAAACTGCGGTCAAATGCTATGAACATTTGGCTTTCAGATTTCCATGTTTGTGTTCAAATAGTTATGGCGGCTGTAAGCCACCCGAGCATTGTAAAACAAAATAAAATATTATAACTGTGAAAGTTCGTGAGGATGGATGGATGTTTGTTACTCTTCCACGCAAAAACTTCTGAACGGATTTGGATGAAATTTGACACACATGTTAATAAGCGTTATCACGTTAGAAGTTTTACACACACACACACACACACATACACACGTCATATCACATTGTGTAACATTGTATTTGATCTGCAGGTCGCACAATCGGCATGATGATAACCGCCTCCCACAACCTGGAGCCCGACAACGGCGTGAAGCTCATCGACCCCGACGGAGAGATGCTGGAGCAGAGCTGGGAGGAGATAGCCACCAGGCTTGCTAATGTCAGGTGTGTGATGCAGCCACTAAACTTTTTTTTTAGGTCGCACTCTCCCCTCCGCCACGAGGGTGACGCAGGAGGGTGTGGGGGACATGAACCCACTTAATTTTGGCGTCTAATAAAAACAGCCTTCCCTCCGGATTGCGGGAGTGGAGAATGTTCTCTCTGGCGCAAGGTGTGTGTGTTTGGCATGTGCCGATCTATTGTACCTTATTTTGCGTTGGCACAGTTCTATTGAACTGTTTCCTATCTACACAAAACGTATGCAAACAATTGAAATTGAATAAGGAAACCATGAACAATGGCGGCCTCAAAACGACACTACTTAGCGAATTTTAATAAGACGCTTTCTGTTTGACATAAATAAATGTATGTCAAACATCACTGAAACTGAAACTACTGAAACATCTCAAATTTTTACCGTATTACTTTTTGTATGTTACTCATCAACGAGATTACACACTCACTCACTTCACTTCACTTCACTTTACATCACTTCACTTCACTTCACTTCACTTCACTTCACTTCACACTCACTCTCTTTCTTCACTTTTTGCTCACAAAAGCCTACCCGCGCACTTAATAACAATGCCGAATTCAAAACGACAAAGCAAAAGTAATTTTTAATTATGATGCGGTTTTTACCTGTTTATACTTTGATCACAAAAATCTACAGTGTATGTTCTTTCTTGTTTTCAGTGACAATGACTTAGAATCAACAACCGCGGAGGTAATCAAAGAAGTTAACGCCGACATGGCGTTGAAAGCAAGCGTCTTCATAGGAATGGACACAAGGTATGTGCAAACACACAATATAATTAAATCTTGAAAAAATCAATCTCGGGACAGCCCTCAAGTTCAACTAGGCTGGTTAGTTGCGGCTTCAATTCCTGCACAGGACAAATATTCGTATTGTTTCGTATCGAAACTTGAATTTTCCTGCTATTTAGTCGGGATAACAGACTTTTTTTAATAACGCGTCAAATTTACGTACTTTAGTTATGACACTAGGATTCTCTCTATTTACTTATCTAGAGATTCAGGAAGACTCTGAATAAATACCTGTGGTTCACACAAAGCTTTGCCCTGTGCGAGAATCGAACCCGCCACCTCACGATTCGCAATCGGCTCGTCACTCACGCCATAGAGGCTGTTGCTATTAATGTATTATAGTGTGTTCCTTGTAAAACATATGTACGCTTGTCGGTGAAGAAAAACATCCGAGATATCTATCCGAGAATTATTTCGGAGGTAGGTATGCTCTCCACCAATCCGGACCGACCCCTTGTTGACCCCTTAAGAAAACGAATTCACGAAAGTGAGGAGAGACCCGTGCTCAGCAGTGAGACGATATGGGTTGATGATGATTAGCGTTTCCGCCATTTCAGATATACCAGTCCCCGGCTCGCCGCGGCGGCAGTGCACGGCGTGATGGCACTCAAGGGCACTGCCAGGGAGTTCGGCATAGTGACGACACCGATCCTGCATTACTGCGTCAAGTGCCGGAACGACAACTCATATGGCACACCTACTGAAGAAGGTAAATAATAGAATAGAATTCAACTGTAGAATAGAAATTTGGTACGGAAATATACTGTTCTTGGGTTTATTACATAGGGTAGACCGGTGAAGTTGGTGCAGAAGTGGAAGATAATATAAAAAAATGACTTTATTTTTCTCTCCCCAGGTTATTACGAGAAAATAGTGGGTGCTTTCAAGAACATCCGTCAGAAGCTGCCAGTCTACGGGGACTACGACACCACCCTGTACGTGGACGGAGCCAACGGCGTCGGGGGGAAGAAGCTCAACATCATCAAGAAAACCCTGGACGGGGAGCTGGATCTGAACCTGTTCAACCTCGGGGGGAACGGGGGGAAATTGAACTTGAACGTAAGACATGAAAAAAATAAAGAAAGAAAGAAAAATATTCGTTTGCAACATCGTATATTTAATATATTATGTGCAGGCGTAGCGCTTACCATCATTACTTAGTCCAAAGATGAACAAAGAAACAATCAAACCATATTTTATTATATTGAAACATTATCATCATCATCGTCAAAACCTATATCCGCCCGTTGCTGAGCTCAAATCTCATCGTTCTCATCTCACTTTCATGAGAAGGCTTTGCCCATAATCCACCAAGGGAGGGCCCGGATTGGTGGATCACATACCTCCTAATAAATAGGGATATGAATTATATTTTGGTTTTGTATTTGTAGTGTGGTGCTGACTTCGTGAAGGTGTCACAGAAACCACCGGTCGGGGTCCCCCTTGTACCATTCCAACGCGTGGCGTCTCTCGATGGTGATGGAGACAGGATTGTCTACTATTTCGTCGATGACAAGTACGTATATACATGTATAGTTTTAATCAGGAAAAAAATAAAAGTTATATACTTCTTTGTGTGTATGTTTGGGCTGCGAAGGCATTTAGCCAACGTCTTAAAACATTTCCAAGTTTTGGTCAAAAGTGACAAAATACCGAAATATCGAGTTCCAGTTAGTCAGATAGTCAGTAACTTGCTGGGATCATTGTGACCAGAATATTGTATTGTCATAAGCACTTGGCAGGCATGCAAGATTTCAACTCAATCAGTTGAAAATAACCGCTTCAAAATTGAGTTGCAAGATTCCACCCGAACAAACATAGTTACATACATACATTGCAAGTTAAATAAAAGTTCTAAAAATGCTATGTGTGTGTTTCAGAGAGGAGATGCACTTGCTAGATGGCGACCGCATCGCGACCCTGCTCGCCACCTTCGTGACGGAGCAACTGCGCGCCTGCCGCGCCGCCAGCCTGCGGCTCGGACTCGTACAGACGGCGTACGCCAACGGAGCCTCCACCAGGCACATCACTGATCACTTGGTACGTACACACTGACACCACACTTCATACAAACAAGCTGATTTGAGAACTCACACATGGAAACTACGTTTGTGCACATGCCTTAAGCTGGGTCTTCATCTATGACCGTGACCATGTCACAGTACTTGCTACGTTAATACGGTCACGTTGTCGGGATACAGATGCGGACTATATAATTCAGTACTGGCAGTTAACTTTCAAAAAAGCGAATAGAAAATAAATTACATTACACATGAATGAAATGAAAAACTGACTTATTTTTGCCTATTTTCAGTTTTGTTGGCAATAGATTTTTTTTTAATATAATAATTTACTTTTAATATATACTTTTTTATGCAAGTGTCTAATAACCCCGTTTTGAAATCATGTACAGAAAATCCCAGTGACATGCGTGAAGACGGGCGTGAAGCACCTCCACCACGCGGCGCTGTCTTACGACGTCGGCGTGTACTTCGAGGCCAACGGACACGGCACGGTCGTCTACAGCCGACACGCCAAGAACGTCATCAGCAAGATTGCGGAGGAAGGGTGAGCATAGTTTTATATAGATGTTAGACATCTCCACCATATTGCGTCACGGACACGGCATCGTCGTGTATAGTCGGCATGCAAAATAATACTTGTTGTCAATTAAAAATACAACAAAATCCGACTTATGTCTATCCTGCAAGCCCACGTTTCGTTTAAAAAAACATTTATAATCAAGCGTATATTTCTCCTTCCAGCGAGCCGGAACAGCGCAAAGCGGCTCAACTCCTACTCAACTTCATCGATATGACGAACGAGACGGTCGGCGACGCCATTTCGGACCTCTTTCTCGTGGAGACAGTATTACTGGCGCGGGGGATCGGCGTGCGGCAGTGGCTGTCGGCCTACACCGACCTGCCGTGCCGTCAACTGAAGGTCACCGTACAGGTACCGTACCAACACTACGGCGAACATATTGATCCTAAAGCTTGATCCACATTTGTGACCGTGATCGTGTCACCGTTCTTGCTACGCTAAATATGCCCCATGAGTGGATCGATGCGTGATATTGGGTATGGACTCCGTGAACCCGTCCACGCTTGTGGTTTGTTACGGTCACGGTCATAGATGTGAGCCCAGCGTTATGTTTGTGAAACATTTTATTAATAACAAAAATACTTTATTCCAGGACCGCAATGCCATCACAACCACAGACGCAGAGCGCAAGTGCACGTCCCCTGAAGGGCTCCAGAGCCGCGTGGACGAACTCGTGTCCAGTTACACGGACGGACGCGCCTTCGTGCGTCCCTCCGGCACTGAGGACATCGTGCGAGTGTATGCAGAGGCGGACACTAGAGAGGTATTACTACAGAGCTCCGTGGACAAACTCTTGTCCGGATGTCCGTCGATAAACCACGCCCAAAACGTTTACACTGCCACCCCCAACTAGTTTGCACAATCTCGCGCTGCATTGCACTGCGCCCATCAGATCTACGAGTTAGATCTTAATGAGTATCTGCTATCTCTAGTTACGTATTTGATACAGGCCCTCATTTCCGTGAGCTATTGATGCCACAAAGCTAATTTTGACAGTACTTTTTTTTACTAATACTGTCAAAATCGGTGACTTTGTCAGCAATGACGTGGCTTAATAGCTAAAGCTGGGTCCACATCTATGACCGTAACCGCGATTCCGTGACCGCGTCACGGTACTTGCTACGCTAAATATGGTCGAAGGCTGTAACATTTTACCGCGAACCCCCCAGGAGACCGCTGAATGGATTAGGTCAAGAATGCGTGACCATCACAAAAACGTGTGACGAAAACCTTCAAATCCGTTTTGTCTAGCGCATTTGTGAACCCAGTTTGACCAGACTTAGGGCCCAGTTGCAGAAGATATCCACTATAACGCAAACTGTTATGTTTTCAGTCGGCAGACAAGTTGGCAGCTGAAGTGGCGCAGGCCGTGTTCGACCTAGCCGGCGGCGTCGGCGACCGGCCACAACTACCCGCATAACTTCAAAACTTGTTCAACTAAAATACCACCCACAAAACAATTTGGGCCTTACTTAGAAACGCCTCTCAAAGTAAAGTGACGTTAGTAATGCGCACTTAATTTTTGTATTGCGCTGAACGTGACGTTTGTCAATTTAAAAGGCGTTCAGGCGATATTACACGGTTCAACCGAATTGACTTTGGTTGAATGGTTCCCGTTAAATATGGCCGGTGTTCAATGACATTGAATTGTTAAATTTTATATTCACATGGATCAATTTGTTTGCTTCAATTCAAATAAATAAATTGTAAGGCCGCAGTGAGTCGTGTAATATCACTATTGCAAGTAAAGTCCTTATAAGGCAGATCTTAGGGCAACTCTCCACAGGCAGAATGATGCGATGCAGTCGTGGTCGACCGCTTCGTGCAGTGACTGCATAGCGACTGTCTTCTTTGCATTGATACGCGGATTGAGATAGATACGCGGATCGCTCCAGCAGTCGATGTCAACTGCTGTCAATATAAAGATCTACGGCCTCCTTATAAATGGTTTTTAATGTTAAGAAGTTTAAGAACGTCATTTATGTTCGGGGTAGTACTTAAATGACGTTCTTAACTTTAAGAAGCTTTTATAAGTAAAGCCTACTCTACTAAACTCAGAATACCAGTTGACTGCGTGATGCTTTAATCCTAGACTAGAGAAGGAAACAATTGCACTTTTTTAATTTCTACACAGAAATGACCAAATAAAGTCTACGAAGTTTTATAAAAATAATTTGACTTATAAGATAAATAGTACAACGTCTTTTACTAGTCTATTATTGGTGATTAAGTTTTTTTTACATCGGGAGGATTTATAAAAATTATATATAGACGTCGCCATCGCTGTTTCTCGTTACCTATTTCTTATTTATAGATAATCCTCGAGGATCTGGTTGGAATAAAACCAGGCCCTGGCAAGTCAATGCTTGCTTAAGGTGGACTTCCGTGGGTCCCGACCGAGACGATTACGCGCAACATGCGCGCGAAATGTTTAATGTATGGTGCCGCTTTTGAGTACCTTACATTTCTATTGTCGCGCGTATTTACCGCGCGCGACTGTCGCCTGGACTGCGACCCGCGGAAGTCCGCCTTTAGCATTATTTTAGCATCTGTGTGTGTCAGTAACATTCAAATAATGCTTAAATTTGATAACTATTTGTTATTTTTTTAAATTACAGTAATGGTGAACGTAACGGGAACATATTACATTAAAACCTCTTTTAATCTAAATTGAAATTTCTAATATTAAACTATCTCAAAAGTGGCTCTCTTGCTCATAAAGTAGATAGTAGGAGGTACTACTTAATAAAAATTGAAACCTACATTTGAGTTAATAAAAAAATAAAAAAAAACTAAGACCCACCAAAAAGCAAACGATTTAGTATATCAGGCACATGTCTGGATGTTACCCCGATGGCGGCATATTTTCGTATAGTTACTATGGCCGGTTCATTCAAATGTTTGGCTATGTCAGTTCTCATTTTCATTCTTAAGCTAGGTCCACATTTGTGACCGTGGCTGTGTGACTAATAAATACACGTGACGCGATCCACTCGGGTACCTCCCGGAGGCCGCGGTAAAATGTCACAGCTCTCGTCCATATTTACCTAAGCTAGTACTGTGAGACGGTCACGGAGTCACGGTCAGCAAAGTGGACCCAGCTTTAAAAGTATTGTGTGTAAGAACCAGCCGCGGAGTCGCAAATAATTTAATATAATGAAACTACTAACGAATTAATTACTTGCGTTTACCAACAGGTGAACGATTTACTCGTGTCGTCACTGGCAAAAAAAAATGAACAACTAAAAATTGATTTATTTATTTATTTATATAATTAAAAATATTAATGTAATAAAAATGGGATCACCGTTCGGTTTAAATCGTTTCTTTGTTGGTGCTTGGTCAAAGTCGGATTATAAAATATACAAATTAAATCTGCTCATTATTAAAACAAATATTTCTAGTTTGTAAGGTTAAAGTCCAATATCACAAAAGTAGAGAATTACAAGTAGAAATAGGAATTTTGAATTTTTTCGCATGTTACCCTTAGTCACTTACGCTGCCCGAACACCAGTTAAATGTGTGTATGTGTAATTTAATTGTTAATTTCTATTTACTTACAAAATAATTTTACTTAATAAGGTTTTAATTGTGCAAGTAGTGGCACAGAAGTATTACTAGCAACCAAGGAAGCTTTACTAAACGAAAAGGAATCCATACTAAATTGGCAAGTTGTCATAACATAATTTAGTAGCAAATTATAACCTGACCGATGTATCTTGTGGATCATAGTTACTTGAAATAATGAAAGCCATAGGAAATTTTCTGTTTCACTCACTCTCGTATACGCTGTATTACTAGATGTGAATAAGAGAGCTGTCAGACAGCTGTTGCTGTTGTCGGAATAAGAGCAAGTTATAGAAGGAAGGTTGTAATCATCCAATTCAGTGAACAAAAGTTAGTTATTGGGTCCAATTTGAAAGCCAGCTACTTGCATTATGAAAACTAACTGTAATAGTATATTAATACGAATTAATTTCCTATGCATGTTGTAAAGTCAAAAAAAAACGGTGTAATGTATGTGTGTGGTGCCGATTCTGCTGTTACAAGCTAGTCTAAATATTAGTTTAGTCCTGACAAATGAATTGTCTCTTTTCAACCTCGTGAAAAGGAAAGGGACAGAAATAACTTTATGGCTGTTGAATTAAGTGTTAGCTCGGTTTGGGACATCAGAATTGGTGCCAATATTGGTTGTTATTAGAATATTTTTGTTCGGCACGGCGTCACCCGCCGCGAGAGGTTAGCTCGTGGAAGTGGCTGCTTCACTTTGTTACAATTTGAGATTATTTTGCCTGGCGTGCCCTAGTACAATGTTGTATGAAATGTATGTGTGTACTTGTAAGAAACACTTGGATTTGAATTGAGAACAAACAGACTGAATTGTCTTCAATTGGCTTGTGATAGATGACTCGAAACATCACTTCTGCATTTATTTTACAGAGAATATCTCGTAGGAAATCAGTTGAGAAGTTGTCTGGAATAATTTTACCATTAATAGAACAAAACTAACGAATACAATAATAGCGCAAATCTAGTACATTTCTTTTAGATTTACTCGAGTTTAAACAAACATTAATATTAATATTTAAAACTAGTATTTTGGTTGTTAGCGGAATCTTATCATTCGTATCTTTAAATGTTAAATAGGCATGCCATACTGATGTCATGATGATATAATGCCTGTAGGTGTGGCGTGTGTTACGCACCTTAGAAACAAAGGCAATAATTTGTTTTAACACGTTGACTGCTGAAAACACAGACGTTTGTGTCTATGAAACATTACGCGAGTGCGGGAAAACACACCTGTTGTGTTAGCGCATTTTACGTGCCGGCTGTGTGACGAAACAGACTCCTGTGTTTAATGCGGCGCTGCTACAGTGCGGTTCACACAGACGGCACGCCATTGTTGGAAAACACACAGTTCGTAACGGTGTAACACTGCCCAAATGTAAAAACCTGTTCAGCAGTCAACGTGTTAACACGTAATATTTGGCAAATAGTTGGCTTAACAAATCTAGTTAATTTTAACCATAAAGGTAGTTTGGTGTTCTCTACCCATCTTTGTCAGAGAAATCAAACTTTTCAGTAACCCGCTACACTCTTACGGTTATAGCTTTCATTTCTTTAGTGCCAGATAAAGATAGAAAGTGTCTGAAACAGGGCGTTAGAGTGCATAATTAACTTAGTTGATTGTCACATTTCGTTTAAAACTTTCACTGCTGAGCCGATTTGCTTGTCTAGCCACGGGTGTGGCTCTGCACACTCCATAGTGTTTTCGCATACAACAAACACAACGGTTGTGTTTTCCCGCACTCGCGGCAGTTATAAAAAACACGACAGTTGTGTTCTCAGCACTGAAGGTGTTAATTGTAACGAGGAATCTTTGAGACAAATAATATTTTGTAGTATCTTAGTTATGTGTGGGATGAGTGACCATATATTAGGAAAATCTTGGAGGAATTGGTCCGATAGATGATTGAATAATGTGGTGGTTATTTGTATGTAGAAAATCGCTAAATTCTTAGGGGAGTGTTGTAATATCTAAGATTTCAGGTGCTCGTATAACATGCCTTACGCAATATTTTCTTATTATGAAAAAGACAAATCACTATTTTTCAATATTATTATTAAATCTTATTTACATTTTTGAGGGTGAGCGGGTATTTGTCAGCTCCGTACGCGCCGCATTTCGTTTTTTTTTTTTAATGATTACGATTTAATCCCATAATTCCCCACCCCTACGTTCAATGCGAGGTTGGTGGGGATACTGGGATCATAATGATCCCCACTAGAACAGGCCTCACCTTTTGTGCCGTCCAGTGTGAGTAATACATTATCTACTAATTATTTAAATAGTAAATTAATTGATTTCTACGGCAAATGCGGTGCATACGGTAGGTATTGGCAAATATGCGACCAGATTAACAGTAATTTTAGCTATTCTTGTGTGCAATTGTTACGTGTGAATGTTTACTTTATGCTAATGTTATAATTCAATAAATCATTATTTACCAAACTATGTATTTTGGTTCTTACTCTTAATGAATAAAATGAAATGTTGGTGCGCTAAAAGCTCGAACGACTCAGCGCGGTCCTTCTAATAAAACTTTATATTAGGTGTACATACATCTGTTAATGTAGTAATCTACTATATAAATAAATGTAATCTATATGAATGTTTGTTCTCTTGCCTTTCAAAACCATTGATCAGATTGTGATCAAACTGGTTGTCCTCTGAGAATGATCACGAGGGTTCCTTGCCCAGAAAAAGAATTAAATTTAAAAAAAAAGCTGTGTTCTGGCATTGCAACGCATGCCTGATATTATGATTTTTTTTTGTATTTCAGTTTACCTCGTCACTATGCCGCCACCGTCTCGCCTTTCCTATCAAACTATTTTTGTATGGTTGAAAATCTAATTGATGTATTAAAAAAAGCATACAAGCAAAAGGAACTTTCCTTTATTAACAAAACACATGCAATACAGGGAATACTCAATAAAATGGCCACAACACACGATAGTAACATAATATTCAACACTTTAACTTAGGTTTAAGTAAGTCAATATCTTACATAATTAGGTACGTAGGTACTTTGGGAGAAAATATAATCTTTATTACATATTTCGTCACTTATACTATCTCATAGTGTTCTAACATACAAGTATCGGTCGGTTATCAGTGAAATTGTATAAAAGGGTAGATATGCCATGATCAGACTTTACAAAAAAACACTTGCAACTGCATCAGAAACTATACTTAAAATAAAAAAGCGTTCATGAACAAAACACGTTTCTATAAGCACTTAACTATGTTACTAATTCCTTAAACTCACGCAAATAAGACTTTCACAGAGGTAAATACCACTTGTGATCATAAACAGAGATCAATTAAAAAAATATTAAGGTAGCTACCCACTATACATAATACACTAAATTCGTATTTTTATAATGACCTAATTCAATTGCACTCACCCTGTAAAGAAAATAAATTTGGCAAGACGCGTACAAAACTTGCGTAATTTCCTCAGTGGGGTCGCGGGGAAATTACAATTCGAGCGTACCCACGGCTAAATTAATTATGAGTGAAAATTCCCATCGTCCCAATTAAATTTAAGCGTGAAGACGTTGGAAATAAACCATTACGGCCGGTAGGATTTCATATTTTCTTTCCATGGGCCTCTTTTGATGATTAATTAACGTATTTATTTAGGTACGTCATATATTTTACTAATCCGAAAGGCTGACTGTTAGTTTACACTTTTAAAGATATAAGAACTCAAGTACAGCTCGCTCATTCAGTTGGTACATAGCAAACCTGTTATTCTTTATTTTCTACAAAATTGTTCAGAGAAAGCCAATAAGTTCGGAAACATATAATAGTATATTATGCACCTATGTACAAGGATTGTGCGTTTATTCCATGTTCCATACTCCCCACAAAGTCGTCCCACTAAGGCGGGACATGTTCCAAAACGGGCTGCCATAACCTTTGCAATCACAGTTGGTGGGGTAGCATAAGATGATATCAAGCTTCGTAACTAACCTGTGATGTAATTAGTAAGAAATAAAATGACTATACCTCTACGTAACTTTACCTACATTAAAACTAACAAAAGTAAATAATGATTTATAATTAATTTACTAATGTGGACATAAGTATAGAATACGTGACAATTTATAACATTCACATTGTTATTATTAAATGCAAGAATAGTTTACATGGAATGTTAGAATTTGAATTACCATTTGTATAATATGGGCATATTTATATAATCAATTAACATATTTTATTTTAGATAGAAAAATGCCTTTCCATTAAATGAAATAATATGTGGCAAAGCCTGGGTACATTTTATCATTGTTAACATTTCTAGGTATTACTTTTTTTTAATTGTCCACGCTTTTTCATTTATAATGCCATAATTGGCAATTCGTCCACTGCATACCATAAACCACAATAATTAAAAAAAGTTTGTAGACATAAAGCAAAATCAAATTATTGTCTATTTAATAATGATTCATTATAATATTATTTATAATGATGTCAATAATAATATATAATAGGAATATTTCAATAAGTACTTCTATGGTCTAGTTTTTGTATATATAATAGTACAAGACTAATGCTCATTTTCATTGCACATAAAATATTATGATTTGGATTCTCATAATAAGATATGTACCTACTTGGATTATTTGTAGACTTTTTGATGAATTATTTATTGGAAGTCCCGGAGTTAAACATTCATAAATAAATATTCTCATACATTTCACAAGTAGCATGCCAATTATTAATTATGTAAAATTAATCAACAAAATAAATAAAAAACATAATAATATAAGAAAGTAACAAAGAAAATAACAAAGATTTGTATAAGACGTGAGAAGGAAAACATTTTAAACCAGTTTCATATTTTACACTCACAAAGGTTTATGAAACTATAAATAAATCACTAAGTACATAATTTAGAAATTTAAAACAAAAACAATTTTGCTGTTTATGTACCTCTAATGACTACTTTATTACTAGAAATTTGTTTCGACAGGAAGTAAGTAGAATAGCTAGTAGAAGAATAAATATTATCACTATTTAAACTTACGGTATGAATGAAAAATAAATAAATTTCTTATGCTAAGTACACTTAATTTACTACCATTCATTTTTACACTGACCTTTCCAAATCATTTATGATAATAACATTAGAAGTAGTTTTAACGGCGTCTATGGAGTAGTGGGTGATGAGGACTACAAAGCGTTAGTTGCGGGTTAGATTCCCATACATGGCGAAGATGTGAACCACAGGTATTTACTGAGTCCGGATGTTCGTAGGACCTTGGTCCCCATTCCCTAAATACAGGGATCCTAGTTAAGGGTCAGGACCCTATGTATGTGATGGTGATGCATTAATGATTTATTTATTTGTTACCTACTTAATAATACAAATTAAATTATAGTTTGAACATTTCCTCTGTATAACATAATACGGCTAAACCAATGGTAACTATAAATTAACAATAATACCGTCAAAATATACACTGTGCGAAGGCACGAAAAATGTTTGAACTATCATTACTCTTACGTCACATTAGGTACAGATGGGCTTAAAATAAAAACAAAGGAATCAAATTCCGTAGCAGAAGTTTTCAATCGGAATTGATTTACGTCTAAACTATTGATTATATAAGTCAATTTGATCCTAACAAAGTTTCGGTCCTAGGTAAGGGGAGGTATCACAGTAGAAACATGTTGGTGCCTCCATTTCATGTAATTCTACCAAATTGGTACTTATTGTGTTTGATACATTGTAGTATCTGCATCTTCGAGGGCCAATGTTTTCGATGAATGTGTCATACGGGGGAGACAGGATGTCGAAAAATGCTGCAGGCACTTCTAAGGCTTCTATCTCGTGGTAGTTTGATTCAGTCGGAGTTAATATGCAAGTTTCAGCGTTCTCCCTGCAGACGCGGTCAGTCGTGACTTCAGCAAATAGTCTTCGCTTCTTATGGAACCCTCGAGCCATCCGCGCGGCTTCGACTTTGGCCAAAGTTGCAAAATCAACCTTGTTTAAAACTTCTTTCAGTGGATGCTCTGTGTAGCTTCTAACTTTTGCTGCGCCAGATATTACCTTTAGCAACCCGTGCATGTGAGGGTGGTCGTGCAGGGGCATTTTGAATCCAGGTTTTAGCACAAAGATGCTCATGTTTACTTGGTTGTTCTGGAAAACCTCGATGTATGTGCAGGGCGCTTTGTCTGCCGCGTTCCAGGTCTCAACGAGGCTCAGTTTCGAGTCGAAGCCGAAGTCCTCAACTTTTAACTTGTCCATCATAGATTTTAGTTTATTCAGGTTGGCGTCGCGATCAGTTTTTAACTTGACATCAAAGGTTCTGAGCGCTTGTCGGTATGTGGATACGAGCGGCGGAATGACGTTGACGATATCCATGTTTGACTTCGTTTCATCCCGGTTTTCCATGTGAATTCTGGCTGCACTGATACACAAGAATTTTGTTTTCCGAAATATTGCTAAATTAATTCTGCAAGACGATAACAATGCGCAAGTGTCAGCAAACGTCATTTTTGAAGTTTTATAAGTTTACCCTCAACGTTCCGTTGCAGGCTTTCAGCAACCTTAACGTTTCGTTTCGCATTTCTTTTTGAGACTACTGCAAGATTATTTTAGTTTCGAATTTTGAATCCGCTATTTTAAGTAATTGTTTTACGCTAAATTCTATAGTTTTCTATGTGGTAAATAGTGGTAAATACGACGACCATAGACCAAATTAGATAATATATGTAGAACAGTTAGAATTAGACGACAAAAACTTGTATATTTGTATTTTTATTTTTAGCGCCATCTATGGATCTTTTGCTGTTTTCTCTTGTGTTGTGGCACAGAATCGTCTCCATGGATGGAGAACAGTTGTACTTTTGTCATCGTGCTAAGGCAAAAACTAGATGGCAGTACATTTGTATTTTACACGACTCTACTGAAAAGCCAATGACTGGTAATAAAATAATTAAGTTATTAACACAGCCTATTTTTTTAAATTATAATCTTCCTTAATATAAATAGCTGCGAATAAATGGAAAATAAAATTTCAAACAGTTTTTTCGTTTTCAGGAAAATAATGTAGGATGATAATCCGCGAATCGTACACTACTGTTTGTGTAGAGATCAGAATCAGAATTTGAATCATATTTATTGTTAAAACTGTGTATACAAAGCTTATGATGAAAGTTTATGATCTTTTTCAGATACAACAGTTTATCCATTTCAGATGTACATATACCTACAATATAAGATATTTAACACTAATGCACTAGTTTGCTCATAATAATGCTTAATGCACTAATATAAGCCAATTATATTAAAAGTCGCTGACTTATTTGAAAAATCTAGTGCATTAGTATTAAGTATACATTTTACAATATAACGTGAAAAATAATCTGTGATTGTCGCGAATTCCATTATTATTGTGAATAATTTACCTTGTCTAGCTCCAGAAACGTAAAAACTGTTTTAAATTTAAATTTCTTGCCATATGCCAAATGTTCCACCTTAAGTAAAACCACATAAAATAGATCTATACTAACCTAACCAAAGAGGATGTAACATTATTAGGTATCTAGCTATTCCACAAACTATAGGCAATTTTTAATACGAGTGCCTACCGCCCTATATAAAATATCCTTAAACACTTGTAAAAACACAAAGCGATCGCAATTATCTAAACAGAGTCCATACCATAGTTTTATGTGTGGTCTGCGGGAGCGGCGGTGGCCAGTATTGCCAGTAATACCACTTAAATAAATACGTAAATCCCGATCATTGTAACTGTTAAATGTTCCACCATTAAATGAAAATTTCGGGGTGACCATGTTTGTCTTTTAATTTATGGGACAAAAATTTTATAGTCAAAGTTGGTGACTTAAAACTAACCTAACTAACTAACTAACTAACTTAAAACCTAACTAACTAACTAACTTCCTAACTTTAAACGTGGTGGCTGGAGATGGTTTAGTAATTGAAACACAGGACTCCTGTGTCCTAATCGAAGTAGTTACTTACTCATTTGAAATGGTCACACTGTTTATTTGTAGGATGTGACCATTAGGAAATCAGGAACGACCGAAAGGCCTATAGTTCTAGAAACACTCGTTCTACTCGACCAATAGGTAGATGTGGCTCACATAACTTGGGAGTCGAACCCGCAACCACTCCGCTTGCAGTTTGGTATACCCAATCCTTATTATCTCCAGAGGCTGAAGTCTGAACTGATTTGGATGTTTTTTTTAAAGCTTTTATTTAACTTGAAATGTATGTATGTAAGTATGTTTGTTAGAGATCTTTGAACTCAATTTTGAAGTAGATATCTTAAACGATTGAGCTGAAATTTTGTATACACGTTTAGTTTTTTATTCGATAAGATAGTTTGTCTTTGTGGCTACATAATAAATGTTTATATAATGACATTGCTTCAGTAGTTGTCTAAGTAAATCAATTTAAAGTCAGTCCCCATTATCATCATCAACCCATTTCGGCCCACGGGAGGATAAACCTACCTCCGAAATAGTTCTCAGGCATGTGGGTTTCCTCGCGATGTTTTCCTGTAACAAAAAACGAGTGATATAACGTGCCTATTTACATACGTTTTACCAGAAGTACATTAATACGAACCCGCACTGAGATTTGTACACACGACCCTCTACTTGGAAAGCGGACGTTCTCCCACTAGGCTACCACCGCTTTTTGAAGTAAAAGAAAAATGACAAAAAGGTGTGATAGATTCAAAGATTTATTCAAAACAAAAAGGAATAACTGTCCATCCAAAGTTTGTCTGGAAAAAATCGCTTTAAGCGATAAAACCGACCATTGTACTACCCTTGTTTACCTATTGAACATTTTCTGTAAGTAGGTACTGTGTTTTTTTTTTGGTGTGAACACCAAAGAGTTTTTTATTCTATTCTAAAAAGTAACATTCAGTACAATAAGATGGCCACCCTTATTTCGTGTTTTATTGAGTTTCCACCTCGTAGCCTGCGTTTTATCGAGCGGCCGATTAACTGCCAACTATAAACATAGATAAATTCATCAATACAAATAGAACCGTTTATTTTAGAACGAGAAATAATGTCAATGGTTTTATTTACAGACGCATATGTACAGGAATATTGGAAGGTTATCATTTTACCTGCTATTTATCCAAAACTACCAACAATAAAAATTGACGATTCCAAAATAAATTCTCAAATCCGGTAATAAATAAAAATAAATAGAAAAGAACCGATGTCTCAGGGTGAAGAGCGCAGTGCAGTGCCGCGCAGGATTGTGCAATGCAAGGTTCTGTGTGGCACTGTGACTGTTATAGGCAGGCGCTTCCCATCAGGTGAAAGACACGCTTGCATCATCACTCAGTCAAAAAAAAATACCTAAAGGTAACCTAAAATGGCGGTGATATGCGGACGTCCGAGCACGAATAGATATAACGGACCAAGAAGGGTTTTATTTTGCAATTTAACTAGATACGGATCCCTAAAGCCAGTTTTAGTGCTCGACCGACCGTCGATGCGTACGTTGCGTCGTATGAAAATGTTGTTTGTATGAAAATTGACAAGTCGAGACAGTGCTCGACCGACCGTACGCACGCGTGTAATGCTTAATTTTCACACAAATGACAAGCGCGACTGACGTACGCACCGACGGTCAGTCGAGCACTGAAACCGGCCTAAAAATGCTCTCACCTCGGTGCTTAGTTCAAACAAAGAGTTCCAGGAAGGCCACCCAGACTCCACGCCTGCCTCACGAGCTGACGAAGCACAGAGCAGCGGACGGTAGCGACGCTGCGCCGAATGTTTTAATGTTAAACTAAACAAGTGGTGGATAGTTGATATGCGAACGTACACCTTCCAAGCGGAAGGTTGCTAGCTTTTTTAATGATACTAAATAACGAGACGAGCAAGTTCACCTGATGGTGAACGCTAAACGCTTTCCTGCCCATAACAGCTGTAGCTAGATATATAGATAGATAAACTCTTTATTGAAACACCACAGAACAAAGAAAACTTAAAACTAGAACAAAACAAATTTTACAATCAGTGTCACAATGGGCGGTCTTATCGCTCAGAGCGATCTCTTCCAGACAACCATGCACGGAGAGGAGTAAATAGGACATCGGACGGTGGCTTTCCTTATATACACAGCTAGCTAGCTAGCTAGCTATAGCTATTACACTGTAGTGTCACCCAGAACTTTGCATTACAAAATCTTGCATGGCGCTGTACTGAGACATCGGTTCTAAAGTCTCATCATCATCATCTTCCCATAACGTCCCACTGCTGGGCACGGGTCTCCCCTCACTTTTGTGAGGAGGGTTGGGCCATAATACACGACGGGGGCCCGGTCCGGATTGGAACATACCTACCTCCGAAATAATTAAAGTCTCATATGACCAGTAAATTCGCTGGAAATAGTGCCCTCTTGAAAAAGAGGCCTATCAAATACCTACCTGGTGGATGGTAGATGGATAGTCTAGTGGGAGAACCTTCACTTTCCAAGCGGAGGGTTGCGTGTTCGAATCCCCGTGCGGGCTACCTATATTACCTTTGTATTTCTTGTAAACCATTATAAATTGTCATTAAATTTTCGATGAAAGAAAAGGTGAGGAAACCTACATGCCTGAGATGGGCCGCTGCCCCGGGGTGGATTATGGCCTAATCATACTCTCGAGACGAAATCCGTGCTCAGCTGTGGTGGATATGGTGATGATCGATGTAAAAAGGATACCAACGCGAACGAAGCTGCGGGGAACAACTAGTTTTATAGTCATTCCATTTGCAGTATTTTCATAACATAGATCCTTATCTAGGATTCCTTTTACCTAGGGAATCAAGAATTACGAGGATAGTGGTCCCTCAAGATCTCAGTGGTTCACACAAATGTTTGCCCTGTGCTGAAATCGAATCCTTAACCTCGCACTTCGCAGTCAACTCATCACCCACTTCCGCCACGGAGGCCGTAGTTGGTTAAACCTTGGCTCAATACACAATTTCTTGAACATTCAGCACGCCTCATTTCTTCATAACGTCAAAATATTATTTTCCTGTTTAAGCCTCCTCACATTTTAATACCAAAAAGAACATTAACCAAGCGGAATTCCTGTTCATTAAATTCGCCGAAGTATTAAAAAAAATTGGGCAACTGTTTGTTTTTTAAACATAAATCGTAATTTCTCGAAGTGCCAATGAACCGGAAGCTAGCTACGCTGAATGGAAATAGACAAGTAACGAGCGTGGATATTCATCATGAATTAAGTCTTTTTTTTATTTGACTGAGTGACGAGACGAGCAAGACGTCCACCTAATGGTAAGCGCTACGCCTGTCCATAACAGTCACAGCACCACCCAGAATACTGCATTACATAATCCTGCGTGGCACAGCACTGCGCTTGTCACCCTGAGACATCGGCTCTAAAGTCTCATATGCCCAGTAATTTCAAAGGAAACAGTACCCTTCAAACCGGAACACAGAAATGTTTGCACACTACTGCTTGGTGGATGAATATGTGGCATATTATCACAGAATAGAAGTATAAGTAAATATAATATAGTATTATAACACATTTTAACACATTCACTGTTGAACCGTTTAAATTTTTTTGGCTCCTTTGCGAATCTTCACACCATGTGTGTTTTCTGTTTACTGCCGATGTGTCGTAACTAAACTCAATCAGCTATGCGGTCGCACACAACTGGTGTGATAAAATTGACAATACACGACAGGCGTGTTTTCGCTTGCCGTAAAATTATAAAAACACTGACGCGTGTGTTTTCAGCAGTGAACGTGTTAATATAAACCGGCCTTTAGTGATTCTGCGACTTAAGGTAGGAAAGCAGGTGAAAGGCGTGAAACCATCACCAGTCCGCCGAAACGTAAACAGTGTATGTAGTTTGAAATGTGTGTTCGCTTACTATGTGTATAAGGAAAACTAAGAAAAGCCCACTACAGTGCGCTCCAAAGAATATTATTTACAAGCTGCGCCCCGCGGTTTCAACTGCGTTATTCCTGCATTTCCCAGGTTAAAAACCACTATGTTACTAAAGAATAGCTGAATATTGCAATAAATCAAATGTCAAGTCATAAGTTCATACAAAAATTTCGCAGAAAAACATTTTCAGTCTTTTATTATTATTTTTTTATTTTCTTAATTTATTTATTTCAAAAGAACCTTTTCCTGACAATAACAAAAACTAAAATAAATAGGGATAAATAAAAAGAAATAGGGATTCATTTTTATACATAACTAGCTGCGCCCCGCGGTTTCACCCGCGTAGTTCCTGTTCTGTCCCACGGGAACATACTATCGAGATAAAAATTACCCTATTACTCAATCCTGGTTATAAACTATCGAAGTTCAAAATTTATTCGAATCCGTTCAGTAGTTTGTGCGTGAAAGAGGATCAAACATCCATACATTTTAACAAATTTTCGCATTTATAATATTAGTAGGATAGATAGATAATATGTATGAGATAAGATAAGCGAAGCGGTGGTAGCCTAGTGGGAGAACGTCCGCCTTCCAATCAGAAGGTCGTGAGTTCAAATCCCAGTGCAGGCACGTACCAATGTGTTTCTGTAAAACATATGTACGTAATTATCACTCGCTTTTCGGTGAAGGAAAACATCGTGAGGAAACCCACATACCTACCCGAGAATTATTTCGGAGGTAGGAGAGACCCGTGCCCAGCAGTGGGACATTATGAGTTGATGATGAAGATAACAAAGATATGGATCGATTAGTTAATGGTGCGCTCACACTATGACGTCATGCGTGAGCCTTCACTCGCATTAGCTGTAAAAACTATCATGCGCCAATCTCAGCGTTATTTTCGTTAAAATAAATGATTTCAGTTCGACTCCGACCCGCCTTCTGCAATTAGACGGATTGGGCTCGGGTTCCCGATGACTGGCTGCACGTGCTGGACAAGAGTGAGGCAAGATCGCTCAATTAGCTTGGAACGAGAAAAATGAGTGAAAAGAAAAGTATAAAAAAACTAAGGTAAAATAAAAGGTATAGAATGTATTGTAAAAGATCACTTTGTTGTTTAAATTTAAAGAATGCCTATTCATAAAATTGTTCAGTCTCGCATTAGACTTCCATTTTTCTTTCGGGACGCGACCGGAATTGTTGCTAGTGCCTCTGTAAGGTAAACGGCAAAACTAGCTGAGTATGTCTTAAATTAAAATTTTGTTTAGTAAGTTTAGTTAGTTTTTTGTTGACTGTACCTATAATTACTGGGGTACATATTAGCTGCGCCCAGCGGTTTCATCCACGTTTTTATAATAACATTTAAAAATTAAATTTAGGAATGAATGGCACCCTTATTTACAACTTCTAATATTTTGCCTTTTTAAACGACCCCAAAGAAATAGGACATTCTTTATTTAGTTGAATTTTTATATGATTTATGTCTGTCATTTCAAAACTCCGTTATTTATCAACCGATTTCAATTTATTGTTTTTTTTTTTTATATGCTTTTAAATTGGTCCCATACAAATTTCATCAAAATCGGTTTGGTGGTTTGATTATTACGCAAAATAACTGGAAAAATATGTCATACATGCAACCCAAATTTGAAATTAGGGGTCTGTTTTTATTCGAAACATTTTTCTTTATTAAGTCTTTAAATAAGCAGGGACATTTTGTACAACGAGCGACGCTAGAAATGCAACTGTGTGGAATGGACGCAGGTCGCTTATTGGAAGAACGCGCCGATATTTACGAGCAACAATATCACGCTGGTGTGGTAGTGGCTTTAAACCGCTCCAGAAGTAACGCGCTCTCATTACAATTCCTTTGATACAGTGCGCAATTCACCGAACCTGTTTACAATTAACGCTTCTATGATTCCAGAATAGCGTAATGTTCTAATTAGAGACCGTCTATCGGACAATAGCTTTGTGAGGAGTTGGAGATACGTGTGGTGGAGGAAAACAAAGCTAACCACAGTTAAGTAGACAGTTCACGGTATCTGGACATCCAGAGAGGATGGATGGAGAAAGATTGACGAAACAGGTTTACAGATCTAGTATGAATGGGCCAGCCGGAAGGGGTCGACGTAGGTGAACGCCTCAATGCCGCGGAAGACGTTTTACATTCCCATAGCTCCAACAAAAGGCGTCCCGGTGGAACACCCTGGGATTAAGTGGGTATACCATCAGGAAACTGGTGGGGAGTCCCACATAACCACCCGGTCCTACCCTGGACCAGGTGGTATGCGTAACGCATTCCCCAGGTAAAAAAAAAAGGTGAACGTACCTACCAATACCAAATCGAGGAAGTTCTAAAGAAAGGCCAAATCTTTTTACTTAATACGTTTTATTTTTAGGGACTCTTAGTCACTCAGCGACTATGCCGGCCCCGTAAAGGCTTCATCATTATATAATTAATATACTTACTTACTTAATTTAATCAAGCTGTTCCACTCAGTGAATTGGCTAAAAAGGCCACGTCAAAAGTAGCTAGCGAGGATATATGAAGAGATTCATTACAGTGGAAGAAGCGAAAAAGGTGTGTCAGGATCGTAGCATGTGGAAGGATGTAGTCTCTGCCTAACCCAATGAGAAATGGCGTGACTGTATGTATGTACATATGTACATATGTACATACATACATATATGTACATACATACATACATGTATATATATATATGTAATAACTTTTTTCGAACATTGTTTGTGTTTATTTGCAGAAATATCGACCTCTATATGGATAGGTAAACTCTTTATTGAAACACCACAGAAAATTAGGATCAAAATGACCCCAAGCACTATGTATCTCTTCATCGTTTCATGCCTATGCTAATCGTTTTCCTCTAATATCCAATCCAAACTAATCTAAGGCACACCTCAGACACTCCATACAGAAGCGGATTTGACAATCCACACATACAAATTACAATTTTTACACGCGCCAAATGCGTGTGTAACTCAAACCAAAACAAAAGACTAGCTAGTATGAAGGTTCATACCAAGTTACTAATCCGTTTGTCTATTGTCATTTGGGTGTGTAATCTTCACTGAGCTTCCGCTTGCGTACAATTTTGATAGGAATATTAGCTAAAAAATAAACATTTGGCTTGAACAATATCGTACCATTTAGAATTATATTTCATTCACCACACTGATAGAAATTACCAACATTTTTAGCGCTTTTAAACTGTTATTGGCTGGTGCAATAACTTGAGTTACTATTTAGATATCTTATCAATTATGTTGTAACATTAAACTCTAAAATGTTGTTTACTTACCCTTTTCCATGTTTATAAAATAGTGTTCTATCATATTATAGTCATAGGGTCCCATTGTCCTAAAGTACCCAAGGCTCTAATGGGTTACAAACGCCCCTGGATGCAGGGAAGCGGTACGCGGGGGGTGGAGAGTGTCCATTCTGTATGTATAATATTTATTACTTCTATGTCTAAGATAAACAGACACACTTTCGTCAGTAGCGAGTATCGTCAGGACTGGCAGACGAGCTCCGTATCCGGCTGGTGTTTGCGTCTCCCGACGTTTAACCGCCCGTCAACTCCGTATTACTAAGAACACCTAAATTACGCTTCTGTTAGCACAGATCACCTTTGTTTCAGATATATCATCGCACCATCCCATCCTACTAATATTATAAATGCGAAAGTTTATGTGTCTGTTTGAGCTTCACGCCGCAACGACGGAACGGATTTCAATGAAAGTTGGTAAAATCCGTTCTGCTGCTGCAGCGTGAAGAAGAGTTAAACCTGGTTATTTGGTCTGTGGATCAAACAAACTCACTCAAACGTAATTCAGTAAAAAAAAACATCTATATGTACGTACCTGGCTATGAGAGCAAGTGAAAAAGAAAATGTGTGATCGCACCGCTCTCTCTTGCCCTTATAGTAATATACGAAACGTAACCCCTCTCTTTCTATCTTCGCTAACTTATATCTCCCTCTCAAATTCCGTTCGCTTCGAACGATCACATTTTTCGTAACGCATTCACCAGCTTACTCCCCAAGTTAAGCGTGCGTAAAAAAGTTTTACTTCAAAGACCATGTAAAATCTTTAATTTTTAAATAACAATGCAGTCTCTACACGCCACTACTCTGTGTGAAGAATCAAAGCGCTGGCGTTTATCCAGAGGCATTCAAAGACAACTACATTTGTCTTTTGATCAATTGTTAGCCACTAGCACGGTTGTAATCTGTAAACAGAGGTTAGTTATACCCGTGCCACCTACAAGTGGCTAGTTAGATTTTAGATACTCGTAACTGCGGAGTTTCTCTGAAGGACAGGATCCGTAATGAGGTGATCCGACAGACAACCAAGGTCACCGTCATAGCTCAAAGGATTAGCAAGCTGAAGTGGCAATGGGCCGGTCACATCTCTAGAAGAACCGACAACTGCTGGGGTAAACGAGTTCTAGAGTGGAGACCGCGCTTGGGCAAACGTAGTGTAGGACGCCGCCGGCAAGGTGCAGTGACGACTTGCGAATACGGCTGGCAAAGACTGAATGAGAAGAATCGAATATCGGGCTCCGTGGCGTTCACTAGGAGAGGCCTTAACCGAGCAGTGGACGAATAAAAGGCTGATGATGAACTACGGATGTTTCTAAATTAAACGGTGGCTTCACCAAGGTATTTTGCAACACAAAGTTTTGGGTGGCACTGTAACTGTTAAGGGCAGGCGAATGACTTTCTCGTCTAGCTAGTCACTCAGTCAAATAAAAAATAATAATTGACTTTACCAAGTCCAAGTAGAGGTTACCTGCTCCTACTGAGACCTATCCGTGTAATAAACTAATAACTTCGTATCCAAACACATGGTTTTGAAACTTAAACGGGGTAAAAAATACCGAAGCGTCGGGTGGGGCCACGGAACTAGCAGCAGTGTGGTTCGTCATAGGAGGAGCGAGAGCGGTAGTTAATGAACAGGCTGTACTGTGTGTACTTACCTACACTATGGTGTACGTATGTACACACAGTACAGCCTGTTTATCAGCCTATAGGCTACGAGGTTTAAAATGTAGAGCGCTATATTTCTATGAATATTGAAAAAAAAAACATAGGCTTAATTAAAACTATATATTTCTACATTTTCTTATTGATTAAGTAAATAGTAAGTAGTAGTATACTTTGTGTTTGAAACATTTTTTTTCATCCCATGTATTCGAAAAGAGGCATTTTGCTCCTCGATAAGTGCGAGCAAAGTGGGTCTTTTCCGCGCACTTAATAGCAGTGACGAAATGAGTTTTGAATTTGGAACACTGTAATTAAAAAGTTTGAACGCAATTCGCTTCAATAAAGTCCTTCGCCGAGGTGGGGCAACATGAGGTCGCGCTAAACAGTCACCAACTTGCCCGGTATCGCTTGTTTTCTAGCCCTAACGCATCCAACCTCGACCAGCCACTGAAGCACCCGCCTACCCACAGAGTCGAGGCAGAGTAAACACTGTCTTACTTTAAAGCGACAAAAAACAAAATAAAATTATCAGTTAGTAGTTTATTAGTAGGTACGCGTCACGTGTGCACATATTCTCGGAAACTCGTTAATTGTGCCGTAAACTAATAAAGTGAAATAAAACGAAACGTGCTGGAAACTGTGTCCTCTACTATTTTTTACTCTGTGACTGTTCAGAAGCCGCAGCGGTTTTGAAGATCACTTTATTATCTTTATTTTTTTTAGAATAAGCATATATATATATATATATATATATATATATATATATATAAATGTTATGTTGGTTTGTGTACGCTTCAAAAACTCAAAAGTTCTGCACCGATCGAGCTCAAATTTTAGCATGATATATAATCCGCATCAAGGATTGTTTTTATCTATTTTTTTCATCAGTGACATATCAGCGAATGTGCGAATGTGCCACAGCGAAGCGTGGCAGGGTACAGCTAGTTTTTTATAAAAACATGCAACGTAACTTCTCTTGTATTTCTTTTATGTAGTTTAACTTTGCATAATAACTATTTTACTCTAATATTTGTAGAGGCTATTCGGAAGAGATATTAAGATTGCTATTGAAACTTTTCATTACATATAATTCCACACCGACAAGCTAATAAAAACGTTTTTATAACAATGAATCATAAAACAAATTAATAAAAAAAAATATTTTTTGTGTCTCAGTGTGACGAGCGCAGTGCAGTGCTGCGCAGGATTATGCAATGCAGTGTTCCGGGTGGTGCTGTGGCTGTTATGGGCGGGCGTGCCGCTTACCATCAAGTGAACGACTTGCTCGTTTCGTCACTCAGTCAAATAAAAATCAAATATATAATACTAATTGAAAAAAAAGCAGTTTATTATAGTATCAATCAATTGATCACCGAACCTTTGTGCTTTGAATTAGTGTAGGCCGCGTCTGCACAACAAGCCAATGTAATAAAACCTCGCCAATATTACATCTTCTAAAAGCTCTCTATACTATACTCAAACACAATTTCAAAAGCAATATGAACTTCTGTTTGCAAAGGAAACGGCTCAATCACAGGCGAAAGCTTACTCGAAACGTTTAAAAATCAATTAGCGTTTACAAAGCGTACGACGAATTTAGCCGCATCTACCCTGCTTTGCAATTCAACACTTTGTCGCATTAAAAAACTTCGGTTGTCTACAAATTTTGAAGGGAACTGTAAAATGGTTGACTGTGATAAGGTTGCAGTTTGGATGAGTTGCGTGAGTATGTAAGACAATTCTTGCACGTGCACGGTTAGACAAAAATAACATAGATGACTGAGGCTGGTTGAAAGGGTATGGTGCTCCGTTTACTGTTGGCGAGTTTGGAATGACTTCTATTATAGGAAGGTGCTACTGGAACCGGTAAGTTAGTACATAGATACATAATTATACCGGATTTTTAAATTATCTTATTCATTTTGCCAGTTTATAACAATGTTTTCAGAAAGGTATCGCTATCTGCATGAAGTTTATTATTTTGTACTATTATCGCAGACTCCTTCTATAATTTAAAAATATATGTAATGGTAAAACTATAAATCCGCCTTTATCAAAATATTTTTTTAAGAATGGTGACCGTTTTGACTATTTTCTAGGTCCTAAATCCATACGCAGGGCAGTTCTAAGGACCATAACCGCGGATTAAAAACATTATTGTGGAAGAAACTCAGAATAACGATGTCATCAATTAAAGTTTCTTTTTTATGCCTTACCCACAATAATAATAAGTCACTATAAAATACATAGATCTTTACCCCAAACTACACTTCCCTGTATCTAAAGAATGAGAAACTATGAGGCCTATGGTCCCACACACACCCATACTCCAAAACCTGCGGTTCACACAAATCATTGCCATGTGATGGAACCAAACCGCAGTTCGCAACGCTTCGCAGTCGCTCGTCAAGGCGTCACCCGCTTACGCCACGGAGCCCGACAAACCGTCAACTCGCTTACTAACTTGCCTGACCACTGTCGCCTTTCAAACTCACCCCGGTACTTCCGACCATAAACAGGTAGGGGAATGAAAAGTTTACGCTACTGAAACTGCTGTACCGCATTGAAACGATATTGCTTATACAACGGACTTCGATAAATGTTATTAACTGTAAAGCAGATAATAATAATATCCTACTTCCTACTAATAAGTATAGATGCATCGATGTATGTTTGTTACTCAACAATAGAGTTATTTGCAAGCCTGTCAACAAAAGCCTGTGTTTTACAAGCCATTTGTTCAGTGTTCTGTTTGGTCATGGTCAGCTCATTAGAAAAAGACACACTACCATCAGGAGCCTCTCGCTCGGGCCGTTTTTGGCGCCAAAGTGCTTAGTCAAGCTTAATTATAAGTACGTAGTTCTATCTATTCTGTGGTATAAGGTCTTTGGTCTTATGTTTTGGTCGCGTAGTATATTCGAACTTTTTACTCACGCATTTGGCGCGTGTACAAACGTCATTTATATGTTGCAGTTGTCAAATAAGCTTATTTACGTAGTGTCCGGGGTGTGCATTGCTCTGCCGCAGCCGCCATTCTGAAACAAAACACATTTATCAAAGGAAACATTGTAGGAGTTTCTGAGGATAAAATTAGCTGCGCTAGAGCTACCGAATATCTACTTAAAACTATTAAACACAGCTATTTTTCACCGCCACACTATTTCGGTTTTATTGAACACGCACCTATCTAGAATAATCTACGTAAATTAGTGTAGTGTAGTGGGAGACCTCTTCTGAAAAAGAGCGCCCGGCCTTTGCCAGATATTCATCTGCCAAGCAGTACTGTGCAAACATTACTGTGTTCCGGTTTGAAGGGCACTATTTCTAGCGTAATTACTGGGCATATGAGACTTTAGAACCGATATCTCATGGTGACGAGCGTAGTGCAGTGCCGGGCAGGATTATGCAACGCAAAGTTCTGGGTGGCACTGTAATTGTTATGGGCAGGCGTAGCGCTTACCATCAAGTGAACGCCTTGCAAGTCTCGTCACCAGTGAAATAAAAAAAAGCTAGCTTTAATTAAGATTGAATGTACCGTCGTCGGCCACAGATTCTCAACACGTGTAACATTGTTTGTTGTTGCAACAAGTGTTCGTGTCAATAAGTTTTTATTGTTGTACAACGACAACAAACGCGCTGGTTTATTTAGTCTTGGAGCTGCGGCTGAACATGATTACTGCTCGTTAAAATGAGGGTAGACTTCGGTTGGAAACCTGGATTATTAATACGTTAACCTAAATATATAGTGGTTAAAAAAGTGGTTAGGTGGTTTTAATTAAATAAATAGTAAGTTGTAAATCATTAGTAAAAAAGTTCATACTAAAAAGTGAAATTTATGGTGATTTTTCAAAGTGTAGCTGAATTATTTTGTTGCGTATTAGCATTACAAAATACTGTTAATGATATAGTATGTTGATATTACTAATTAAACAACTTTGATTTTATGATAACTTTCTATATTTCTTACTCGCTTCAAACATTTCGTTTACCTTTTTTTTTATTTATATTACTAAGTAACCTAATGTTAAGTGCCATGCCTATTCATAGGCTTAAAACTACTTTTTTAAGTTTTTGATTAGATATAAATAAATATGACATTCAAAATTTGTAAAAAATGTACCCATGTAAAATAAAAATAGAGGATGAAAGTTTGTATGAAAATATGTAAGGTTTCGGCTAAACCACTGCACCCATCTTAAAAATTCTTTCACTAATGGAAAGCTAAATTATCAGCGAGTAATATAAGCTTTATCTTCGTATTCCCACAGGTACGGTAACTATGCGGGTGAAACCGCGAGGCGCAGCTAGTGTCTGATAAATATGAATTCAAATGCAAGAGTCTGAGAACTTCTCCTTTGAAAACTTTCGAGGCAACTTAATTACCAACATTCAGCTAGCGGTTAAACCCACAGATCTCTCTGCGGTTAACCCAAAGAAAATAAAAAGGAAATCTACCCAAGCGACGCACCGCACATCGAAGTTTTTTTAAATGTTAATTACTGCGTCTGGGAGTTAATAATTCTTGTCGCGATTTGTTTGGAAGATGATCCTGGATTGATATTTTACTTTTTTAATGTGCAAGCTGTTAGTTGGCTTGCGGTTTTATGATTCATCATGCGTTTTATGATTTACAACGATTTATCGATCTACCTCTTCAATACTTATTATATTTGCTACCTTCGAGTCCGTTAACGTTGGTACCTATTTTTTAATATCGATATTAAAAATATTTTCCATTTTATTCAGGTGGTTTGTACCGGCACACAACCGCTGCCTAAAAACAGGCCGTATAATTTCGGCGATGAGGTAAAAACTCATCTTATCAAACAAAATTACATAACTTTAATAAACCACAGATTAAACACCAGTCACCTGAAACGTAACGTTCATAGCATGTTTACCTTATGGGTTTAAAAACTCGAATTTATTTGTCTAGTTTGTATGCTTTGTTTGAATCTTTTGTGAGCAATTAAAAATCATTCCACTGACAATCCTGTAAACTGCTCTGACGTTGATGGCTGACGTAGCGGGATTTATATTTATTGTTATAGTGGCATTTCAACTGGAAGGCGCGGACGAGTGATGTAACGCAACCGCAGCTTTCAGACTTTTTATTTTATTAACTTACTAATAATAATTAGTCTATATTTGTTTTATATGCATATAATTAATAATATAACAAAAGTGAAGTGTTCAAAACTATGGTTTATAAACATTATTTATGTACCTAAATAGTGGATATATTTTATTATAATCATGTGTGTAGTACATAATAAATATATTTATATTAATAATTATTATTTTATTATTTATTGAGTATAGTGTGTATGTGTAATAATGTGTATTATTAAAACATAAGTATTAAATGTATTGTGTCTGTTAAATACTGTAAGTACGCCACCCACTCTACTATCGAAAAAAGTTTTTTACTGTCCATCCAAAGGTTGTCTGGAAGAAATCGCTTTCAGCGATAAGACCGCCCATTGTACTACCCTTGTTTACCTATTATGATTCTTCTGTACTGTGTTTATTTTTGTTTCTGGTGTACAATAAAGAGTTTTTCAATTCTATTCTATAACATAGCACTAAATTGGATTTACTCAAGTAGTGGTAGCTTTGGTTGAGTTTTTGGATTTAAATCGCATGTTATTTAGTAATGTAAATTAATATCAAATAAAAACCTGCACGACGAGGCTTGGTTTGGCCTTCTTGACCATAGGAGAGCTATGTGGCATAACAGGTTGGGATCCATCTAAGGACAACTCGACTGCAGCTCACATCTGCACGCTGTGTAGTCGTGCTTGTCGTTCCCGTGTTAGTCTGTAACAGCCACCAACGTTTCGATAAAGGAAGCATCAACGTGAGTGTCTTTCACAGATCACAAATGCTGTTCAAATCGTCTGCAATAGACGTATAAGGCCATGTCATGTATGTTATATGATGTATATTGATTACTTTCAATTCTATTAGTTTTTTTTCTATGGATCTGTCAATAAAACTCAGTTCCCCTTTATAGAAACTTATTATAATTCCCTAGTCAGTGACCCTTACTCTATTGAAACGATAATATACCATGCCGTATTTATTAATAAACAATTCAAAACAAATTGAAGCACTATCGATTTTCGAACGGCCATAAAAGTTTTGCAAGCAAAAAGCTTATAAAAACGTTTGATAAGAACTACGGGACCAGCACATCTAATAGATCGAGATTTACGGTTCCACAAGTGTTTTCTATACGGTTTATTACATTTGAAGTGCGTTTTCATATAAATTGCAATTGCCTATCCTACACTATTCGCTGTTACGCAAGAGAACCCGAATGGAGAACGCATGAGTGCTTGATCGATCCGTCTAGACTTTAAATAGTTCTCTAATGCTTTTGATTTGATTAAATCATGACCGACTTGATAATGGCACAATGTGCAAGCCGCACCGTGGCCAAAGAAGCACAAAAAAAAATATTACCTTCATGATCTCAGAGTGATCCTAGAGAGACAGTGTCATGTTTAGTTTGTAGAATTATAATGGTTTGGTTATTCTAATATTGAATAATACAGCGGCTCGCCACTCGCACTAAGCCCCATCTCCGGAGTATTAGCGAAAACCGAAGATGTGCAGTTGTCTTGTGGTGTGTGTGTGTGTGTGTGGTGATGTGTATGTGTGTTGGTGGAATATTATCTATTAAGTGTTCGTTACGTACATGTTTGAACGTGTTTGAACTCACGACCCTCTGATTGGAAGGCGGACGTTCTCCCACTAGGCTAGCTTCGCTTCACTCGCTTTTCGGTGAAGGAAAACCTCGTGAGGAAACCCACATAACAACCCGAGATTATTTCGGAGGTAGGCATATAAAATTTATTCTTATTCTTATTTAAAAGTGGTACAAACTTCCGAAAAAAAAAGAGTATTGAGAAAAATCTCGCTGTCTATCGCTACGAGGTAACGATATCCAAATGCCTAAATAATCCTTATCTTCACCTTCAAGTTGTCTGTTACTCGAAACACTACAAGACAACCCTGCTGCTGAAGATGTAAACAGACGGACGGACATGCAGAGGCAGATAAAACCAATGGGTTATCCACTTGCTGCTGTGCTTAACCAAGTGTTCAGAGATGGGAGGGAAATTAAGTTATCGATATAAGTATAATCGATAAAATATAAGACAGTGAAAATATCGATATTTAAATTTGAATCTTAAGTCCAACAATAGAGTGAATGGTAATACTTGGCAGTCTGATATATTTCCTTTTTAATTGTTATGTATCTTTTAATCTGTGCATTGGTTTAATATGAGCAGTAGTGTGCAAACAATACTGTGTTTCGGTTTGAAGGGCATTGTTTCAGCAGCGAAATTACTGGACATATGAGACTTTAGAGCCGATGTCCCAGGGTGACAAGCGCAGCGCAGTGCCGCGCAAGATTATGCAATGCAGAGTTCTGTGTGGTGCTGTGATTGTTATAGGCAGGCGTAGCGCTTACCATCAGGTCAACCAGTCAAATAAAAAAAAATCAACTGGGTATAGCTTTATTACACTTGATATCGATATTTCACATCGATAACTCGCCCAACCCTATTCGACAAAAGGAGTAGCCGTACTCGAGCTGTAAGTTGCGTGAGTACCACTTCACCTGATATTTATGTTTGTTATCTCTGCATCCCTGTTCCTTATCTCAGTGACATTGCACAGAGGCTGACGAAATGAATACTCCAGGATAAGTTAGGTTTTTGCAAAAAAAACTTAAGTTTGGAATGTTTTTTTTAGAGGCCATGGTGCGGTTTGTGTATTGTGCCATCTTAAAGAATTAATTTTGCAGACAGAATGTGCCTGAATGTGTGATGAGTGTGTTCCTGCTCTCTATCTTGTCCATCCAAAGGTTGTCTGGCAGAGATCGCTTTAAGCGATAAGACCGCCCATTGTACCTATTATTGAGTGTTTTTGTAATCTCTGTGTTTTTATACATTTTAGTGTCATTTTAATCTATATATCTACTGTTTTTTAGATAGTTGTTTTTTCTTTGCACTATCAGTGTCACGTATTAAAATATGTCAAAGTAGGTTTTACTTGCTTCATATTTTCTAATGTCTAGCTCACAGATCTCGAGTCGTGCCTCAGTCAGTCAGGTAGGCACAACCACTTTGTTCCTCGATAGTTACATCTTGGGAGTCTTCAAGTCACGAGTGAATAGGTTACTTCTAGGTAAGCGTGCACCACCGTAGACCGCATTGTCACCTAACATCAGGTGAAGTAGTGGTAAAACGCAAACCTATTTATAATTAAAAAAACATTACTACAATGATGGGCCCTAAATGACCCACGAATGATTTACGATAAGAAGTACTTACATAAGTGCGTCGGAAATCCATAAAGTATTCGGGCAGACTGCCTCCTTCCGTTGCCAAAAGAATCGGCAATGGACTGGTGAGAACAAAAGTTCCATAAAATAATATTAGTTTATTTTTATGGCCAGTGTTATGTACGTTGTTTCCATATCTTTTTTTTTTACCAAACTACGGCAAAGCCAAAAGAAATAGTAATTAATGTATGTTTGTATCCAATTTTTTAATATCTTTTTATTTTACCGAGAAACCAGAGCAAGTCGTTCACTGATGGTAAGCTCTACGCCTGCCCGTAACAGTTACAGCTCCACCCAGAACTTTGCATTGCATAACCTTGCGCGGCACTGGATGATAATGGCACTGTTTCCAGCGAAATGACTCGGCATGTGAGGCTTCACCGATTTCTCAGGGTGCGAGCGTCTTCAACGTTTTTTAGAACATTGGAATCGAGGCGACTCCTCTCTTACAATTTGTATTTTTTTTATATAATTTTCGTGCAGGCTTGTACCAAACAGAAGTGCCTTTGAATTGGGCAAGCGAATCTCGAGTGGCGTGCGAGCTGCATTTAGACCACGCTCGTGCATTCGGGTTAGTAGTGAAGTGCTTATATAACTTAAACAATTTAACCAAAGACTGTATCGTCGCTCGTTTGACTAAAGCTAGATTCACATTTTTCCGACGTGTCGTGCCGTGATGCATCAGAAAGGTATCGGTTTCATACATCCGGTCCGGATTGGTGGATAACATACCTACCTCCGAAATAATTCTTGGGTAGGTATGCGGGTTGTTATTTGTTTGTTGTTTTGCTTCATCGAAAGGCGAATGGTAATTACGTACTTATGCTTTTATATAAACAGATTGGTACGTGCCCGCATTGGGATGTGAACTCACGTCCTTCTCCTTGGAAGGCAGACGGTCTTCCACTAGGCTACCACCGCTACGCCTAGTAACTCTCACACAATTCTCAAGACAAAAGCTTCACCTTTCATCCAACAAACTCCTAAGCCAAGCACCCAGCTCCCTCCCTCGCCAAAGATCAAATATTTCCTCCGACACTTTTTAAAAGAGCTCCAAATGGACCAATTACAGAGGACGTGACGATCGAACGTTCACCGTCAAACGGGAAAGGAGGCTAATCAGAAGAGATTCAATAGGCGGAAACCTCGAGGAATTACCAATACATACAAGTAGCGCTGAAGTTCTTGCACAGCAGTAAGGGCTTTGGACAAGTCGAGCCTTTTTTTACTTTTACATACATAAAACCTGACTACTAGCTAGGATTCCCTAGGTACCTAGAGAATTAGAAACTATGAGGACCATCGTCCCATAAACACCTAGACTTAGAGCAGACCTGTTGTAGTAGATGACACAAATCATTGCACTGCGCGGAATCTTATATGCTCGTACCTAAATATCGAATAATTATATCGATTTCCTTAAGATGATTTCTTTCTTTTCTTTTGGTATAAGATCATAAATCTGACAAGTTACTGTTTAAAGTCGAATTCCATTTTATAGATTCGTTTTGGAGATCTTCGACGGTCTACGGAGCGTAAGTGATGAAGTGTCGATTGCAAAGCGTGAAATGGCGGAATAGATTCCCACACAGGCAAAGATTTGTGTGAACACAGGTTGGTATTCGCTCTGAATCTGGGCGTTTGTTGGAGCATACAGTCCTCGTAATTTAAGTTTCCCTAGGTATATGAAATCTTAGTTAGGAGTTAGAATCTATGTAGTACCTACTTACTTACTTGATTGTGACCTGTTATTTTATTATTTCAAAGTCCATACTCTTTTTCTTCTATAACATAAGATTAGCGAGGAGTGAGCAAGATTACCGAGGACCCAGAGGAGGTAAAAGAGGGAGGGGGGTAGGTGGGAGTCACCGCTGCCGGGAAAAAAGTGGAAATAATTCGTTAATCGCGTAATTGGTCGCCACCGAACCGGAAAACAAATTTCCTATTATTGCAGAGCAGGGCTGCCAAACGATTGGGATTGCATATTGGAAATACGATGGTTCGATTAAAAAAAGGTTACGAAAAAGAATCAGAAAAGCTTTTATAAAATACCTATTATCTAATCACCGTCCCATCTTTTTTTGTTGCTCCTCTTCATGCATGGTTGTCCGGAAGAGATCGCTCTCAGTGTTAAGACCGCCCATTGTAACACTAATTGTAAAATTTGATTTACTTTAGTTTTTAAGTTTCCTTTGTTCTGTGGTACTGCAAGTTGATCAAAATGAAACCAAACACAATCAAACTATTGTTAGGCCACTGACTGATAATATTTTGATGGTGTTTGGTTTCAGCTGGAGTTCCTTTGTCTACCTTCGATCTCCATCATCAGATCAGGTCAGTAGAACTTGACAGGCATGCATAATTTCATAGATAGAAAAATATATAAACTCTTTATTAAAACACCATAGAACAAAGAAAACTTAAAAACTAAAGCAAATCAAATTTTACAATTTTTGTCACAATGGGCGGTCTTTTCGCTGAGATCTATTTCATCCAAACAACCATGCATGGAGAGGAGCAACGAAATGATGGGCCGGTGATTCATCTCAGTCGGTTAAGGATAACTAAAACTGACTAAGGTGAGACTGCGGCCACCGTTAGTAGTGGTATGCCTCTTCTGCAAGAGACCGCCTGGGGAAGTACCACACCTTTGCCAGATATTCATCCGCCAAGCAGTAGTGTGCAAACATTACTGTGTTCCGGTTTGAAGGGCACGGTTTCCAGCGAAATTACTGGGCATTTGAGACTTTACAGCCGATGTCTTAGGGTGACGAGCGCAGTGCAGTGCCGCGCAGGATTATGCATTGCAAAGTTCTGGGTGGCACTGTAACTGTTATGAGCAGGCGTGCCGCTTACCATCAGGTGAACGACTGGCTCGTCTCGTAACGAAGTAAAATATATTTTTTTTTTTATTCGCAATAAGTTAAAATGTACCAAACACCAACAAGGAAAGCGTTCCTGTCAGCCCTACTGTAAGAAAAGTCGTCGAACAGAAAGTGAGGGTAGATAATTATTAGTTGTGCGGACTCATTAGCGTGCGATTGTAGTCCGTCCCGCGTCCGACCGACCGGTCGCACTCGCACCTGACCAACCTTACAATATCGCCCATTGGAATGGCGCTTTTTGTATACAGCGTGTTGAGATTTAAGTCAAAGCGACCACTGAAAATTAGGGTAATTTTCAGTGGTCGCTCAAAAAGTGACGTTATTTTTAGTTTAGTTGAGAGAACTCATTAGCGTGCGTGTACTTATCCCAGCGTCCGACCGGTCGGTTGCACTTGCACCTGACCAAAGTGACCAAGCTTACAATATCGGCCATGGGGATGAACCTTTACTTTAAGTTTACTTTTCAAAGACAGTGCGTGTTTCCGATCTATGTATTGGTCGAACGAAACAAAACGAGTTTTTTCTATTTACCGATGCAGTTAGAATGGCATGAGGCTTCCATTGAATTAATTTTTCCAATGAGTATATTTTCAAGTATAACTCAATTACCTGTACACATACACCCTGTATGTACCATATTTGACTATTGAGACGCTAGCGGTCAGTTCAATGTTTTTATAGTCACCAATGAGATTGCGACGTCACAAGAAGTAAGAGACAGCAAGAGAAGTAAGAGAAGGGAAATGGGGTCTCTAAATTAAATCCTAGAAACAAGAAAACCTAGGTAAGGTTTAAAAAAGTGCTTAAAATAAGGCCTAGGATTGGTCACAGCACGATTATCCGAATAACAACAGTTTGCAAAATAGTGTCTGTCTGCTTTTGCATCGCGTAAAAACTACGCGTTTTCACTGTTTAGTAACTTAGAATCTGATTTAATCATCTTGTCTCCGTAATATTTATATGCATCGAGTGGAAACCGAGCTTTTGGTTGAAAAGTGTAGTTGGGACGCGCCGTCGCGTCGCCCGTCGGCCGTGTAGGATACGATCATTCTTTTTTAATATTTGTACTATGGATGTTAGAAATTAGAACCAACCGAATTATCGGAATGAAAAAAAAACATCGTGGAACATGGCTAGATAGCATTAAATAATAAAAAAAATGCTTCTGAGTAAAATCGAACGATTAATTGCTTAAAAATAGCCATAACAATTTTTTTTTAATGATATGTTATTATAGTTGGACGGATTTTTTAACAATTCATTTTAATTAATTCATTAAATCGGCTCCTACCCAATTAATTATAATGACCTGGTGACATGTATGACGTATGTAGATAAATCATTGAATTTGAATTTCATAATTTCTGCTTTACATCGTCTTTTATGTAATCTTTTTTTTTTAATTAAATCATGGCTTACGGCAAGCCGTAATATCATGTATAGTTAATTATGGCATTTCCACGTACACTCGACCCCCCATACCTTCGCAGGCCGACTAAAGCAACAATCACACCATCAGTCAATCAATCAATCTAGCTAATGCATAACAAATTCGTTTCAGCTCAAATATTTTGACCGTGTGTCGAGTAACTAGTGAACCCAGTTTGACATGTAAACTGAGAGTTAAACGGGCAGTTAGCGGTAAGTGAACGGATGTTTTAGTGGTAGTGCCACAGACTATAATACAGTACTTCATACAGAATGGACCCTTATCGCTTCTCTCCGGTACCCCGCACCTCTACCCGCCATCTGGAGGACAATCGGGAGGCCGTCAATATTGCACGCTTCAATGACAAATGACCTACGAAGTATAAACCTTCATATGAGCGGGTTGTCTTTTGTTTTGGTCGACGAGTATCTTTTAGTATACACACGCGTTTAGTGCGTGTACAAACGTAATTGTATAAAGTTTTAGATGTTAAATCAGCTTTTGTATGAAGTGTCCGGGATATGAGAAGTACCAGGGTACTATATGATACAAGGAGGTCTCACATCTTGTGCCATTTATTGCAACAGAAATGTTAATCTAATTTTTTGTATATCTTTAATTTCGATACGGTTTCAGTATATACGAATGTAAATACCTATATTAGTCTAAGTTACAGCACAAACGTATAGGTGTTGTAAGGGGTTGATTTTTGAATATCACCGGGTAACAACAGTTTACCAAAATGGCCATTTTTTATAAGATATCGGTTAGAATCGGCCATTTTGTCACCCGATGAGATTCCTAAATCGGCCACCGGCTAGAATTTTTAACATATTTTCAATTAAAACGTTCACTGCTTTACATTTTTTGGATCCTTTGTGAATCTTCACACAGCGTGTGTGTTTACTGGCGTTGTGTCGTAAGTAAACTCTATACAGTGGTGCGGGTTCGCACGCCAAGCGTGTTTTCGCTTGCCGTAAAATTATAAAAACACAGACGTGTGTGTTTTCAGCAGTGAACGTGTTAACACCCTATTTGTCCTTTAGGGATATATTATAGATGTAGGTAAGTTAGGTATAAGTAATGGATAGAAGATAACACTTTAAATTGAATCAATAACCATTTATGCTATTGATAAGAAACAGGGGTAGGAACATCATAAAAGTCCTAAAGGGCATTGATTAATAGAGTTAACAATGACGTAGAGTTGACATTTTGTGACGATGATGATGATGATGAAGACGATGATGTCCTCCTTGCATTCCTTGTTAGGTTATTTTTATTTGATGGAGTGACGAGACGTGAAAGTCGTTCACCTGAAGTGAGTTCTTCGGAGGTGAAAGCGCGAATCACTGGCCAATCCAAAATGAAAGGTCCTTTTAATCATTATGTACGACTATTATTGGAAATTCGTTTTTGGAATGCGTGGAACGGGGCATGAATTCGTCGGAATCGGATTCGTCAACTTTCCGGTACTTGTGAATAGGTTCTGGTTGGCTCTTTTTATGTGTATATTCTGTGGCTAATAGACAAAACGCATCAATTTACGCATCTGTGCCGGAAGAGTGAAGTGCATCGTGTTGACTCACTCCAACGGTCAGTTCGAAATCCACACGCGCCGCATCGCACATGCTCCGCTCCGCGACGACGTAATTTAACATTAAACGTGTCGTGTTTTCATCCCCCGCATTTATTATAATAGGAATCTCGTTTGTCGAACTCACCCCCGCTCGCTTGTGTAAACAAACCGCAACGATAGTGCAGTGACGTGATTTCACGTGTGCCGGCCGGCAAAACGGAACTGTGGGTGATAACTTGGATGGACAGTAGCTGGAGACGGACCCCCTTGAGGTGCTAGATTGGTACGTAGTCTTTTTCCGCATTTTTATACACATAATTACTGCTACCCCTCGACAACCTCAGGAGACCATCCGATTCCCGGCTGAAACAGCCCGTATTTTCACTGAGGCCAGCCCGCACCCCCCCGCAGTGTAGGAAAGCAAATTTTCTACCACTGGTAAGCTGTTCTGTGCGCCATGCAACAGGACCTTCAACACAAATTTTGGCTTTACTAGCCCTTTGCGCTCATGCCTCCGAAGCTAACCGAGTCGTGACGTTCATTTCATATTTTATCGGTAACAGCTCTCATTTTTCAAAGCTCTGCAACGTGTCAAACGTCGTGGGAGCCTGACCATCTCAATGCTACCTTATGTACCCTGGACCCTTGATATCCAAACGCACAATTTCAAACTCTCACTCTTACAAAACACAGTCCATTTTTCATCCAGCTATATTCCAAGGATCACAGTGGTAATTAACAGATATTAGTGATGAACAAGTGGGTTACAATGGCATTCAGTGTGTAAAGATGGCGTCGAGTGGAGTGGCCGTCGATTTGTGGATGCTTTTGAAGGCATGACAATGTTAAGGGGCCATCTGGAGAGATGAGTGGAAAGGTAGAACTTTAAGTAACAACCATCTTTAACTAATTCCTGTCCATCCTAAGGATACTGTAAGAAATTTCCTTTTTTTATTATATGACTGAGTGACGAGACGAGCAAGTCGTTCACCTGATGGTAGGCGCCACGCCTGCCCATAACAGTTACAGTGCCACCCAGAATACTGCATTGCATAATCCTGCACGGCACTGCACTGCGCTCGTCACCCTGAGACATCCGATTTAAAGTCTCAAATGCCCAGTAATTTCGCTGGAAACTGTGCCCTTCAAACCGAAACACAGTGGTGTTTGCACACTACTGCTTCGAGGAAGAATATCTGGCAAAGGTTGGTACTTCCCCAGGCGGTCTCATGCATAAAAGGCCTCCCACTACTAAAAGCTTAAAGCGATAAGGTATTGTGCAACCTGTTTGTTATCTTGTATTGTTGTTACTGTTTTATTTTGTTTACTGAAGAATAATATTGTAATGTAATGCAATTCCTATGCATACATATAAAAGCCATATTTATGTACTTAAAAGATTTTATTAAAGTACCGTGACATGGACCCGTGACCATCGTCACAGTTACGGCCATTGATACAGACCCAGCTTTTTGATGCGAACTCTAGTGACGGCCTGGAGAAATTCCAATATGATCATCATCATCATCACCCGTATCGGCGCGGCCCACTGATGAGCACAGGTCTCCCTTCACTTTCTTGAAGAAGATTAGGCCATACATAATTCACAACGGGGACCCGGCCTGTATAAATCCACCAACAGTCTGGCAGATTTTCAATTGTCTTTTCCAGTCTGACAACGACACCGTTCCATCTACAAAAAGGCCCAATAAACAACATTGATATCCCATTTATAGGCCATTATGCCAAAGAATAAACATAAAACGAAAACCGACACTGACAGGCGAAATTTAACGGTTAGGTTATCTCGGCCCCTCTTAAAAGCTAAAACGGAGTCAAGTGATTGTTCTGCAGGCAAATCTGTGTACATACTACCAGTGTAATCCATCACTGAATTGGAGTAGGCAAGGAGCTAGTGGTTCATATTTTCCAAGGTTTATTCCCAGATCAAGTTGTCTCGACCAGGGATCTTACAGTCAGTGTTGGCAGCGCTAGCAGGAAATTTCAGATGGTAGGTTGCTTGAAAAGGGACGGTTTTCGACATAAAGGAATGGCTTTGAAAAAAAAAACCTGTTTTATGGCTAATTTTAACGTGTCAAATAAACTGGAAAGGCGCTTTTTATTTACCAACATTTTGACGCTTTTTTTTGGGAAATGCCATTTGTTTTTGCGCTATTTTTTGCAGTCGTTTTGTCTTTTACGTCTTTTACGTACGGTACATGACGAACGCGAACGTTCTAGTTACCTACTAATAGACTATTAATAAATTTGATTAAAAATAAGTATGAAATCAAACTGCTCAAGTGACTTCTGGTGACTACATTCCATCACAATATATATGCAAATTAAAGTCTTCGTCTTTTATGTCGGTATTTTGGTGCTAATATCAGAAACAGTTGTGGTGATTTCAATTCGGTATGCACAGAATACCTATTTATACGCCAATAGACAGATTAATTCACAAGGCAAATAAGTCAATGCTATAAATAAATTTAATGCCAAAATCTGATTTGCCTCTACTAAAGGCATTCCTCAGCTTAAGCCAAAAGTTAGAACAAAATGTTTCCATTTCCTTTTGATGATAATGTTTCATGTTACCATAATTATAACGAAACGCGCAAGTATTTCACCTGATAGTAAGCGCCACGCCTTCCCATAACAGCTACAGTATCACCCCGAATTTCGTGTTGCAAAATCTCATCCTTAGACGTCGCTTCTAATATGCCCAGTAATTTCACCGGAAACAGTGCCCTTCAAACCGGAACACAATAATGTTTGGACACTACTGCTTGGCAGATGACTATCTTCTAAAGTAAGATAAAACAACAACACAGTAAGATAAAAAAAAATTGGTTAGAATATATTTTAGAAAGGGGCGCCTCTTACAGAGGTATATCGCGATATACAGTCGCCTCCTTGCCTATACAAAAGAGATCCTATGGGAGCGCGCCCCAGCACTCTCTATTGCAATACAACACTTTAATGTGCCATTTCTTTGTTTGTTCCTACATTTTTCTATACTTTGGAATATTGTAATGTTTTATTTTAATTTATTTTGGTTCTTTCATAAATCCAACAGCGTAGCGAGGCATTTTAAAATAGACTTAAATTAAGTTAACTTTTAGTTTTTTAAATTTGACTATTAGTGTAAGGTACACTGTCATTATACGAGATCTATCTAATAATGACATGACCGTTCTTAGAATTTTTGTCTGTCTGTCTGTCTGATATTTTGTCTCGAATAGGCTCCGAAATGTCTCAGTCGATTTCAATGCTACACATTTGGTATAAAGATACTTTAAGTTAGGTCCTGGAATAGAATATTGGATACGTTTTATCCAGTAAAAGTTAACGGTTCCTATAGAATAATACTCAAAGGGAGTGAAGCCACAGGGCTCAGATAGTTTACATACATAAATAAATACCACCGTGAAAGAAATCGCGGGTAACTGCCACGGTAAAAATATTCTAGTAGATTAAAAAACTTTTTGTCAACATATTTTCGTCTCCATTTCGTAACTACTGCTTTGATTTTGGGATGTCTTGTCATTTAATAACCCTTTTTAACATATTTGGCGTCACCGAGACGGTAGATGTTTGTTTTAACTCGAATTTAGTGTTATATTACATGGCTTTTGGTAAAAAATCCGCGCTGCCTGGCCGCACGTACAGAGCTTGTCAAACTTTAAATTTACTATAAACACAAGAAAAAAAAAAAACTGACTTCAATTTGATATACTATCAAAACCAAACAACTAAACTGATTTTGATGAAATTTCTATGGCACCAATCTGAAAGTAGATCCTTTAAATAAATTTAAAAAAAATAATTCGGTTTATAAGTGACGCAGTTCTGAGATAACATACATACAAAAAAAACATACAGCGAGATTAAGGACCTCCTCTCTTATGTTCTATTCTAGGACTTTTTATCCCGCAAAAACTGATGGTTCCTGTGGGATATTAGTGACCGCGAGTGGAACTGCGGGGCGCTGCTAGTTTATAATATTAGTGCGATAAGAGTATTACCCTAGTTTTTGATGTAAGAGTAAACTGAGTAGGGCCGCCAGGAACATGAACATAATACATTATATCGATGTATTGTAAAATCAAACGCCCCCAATAAAGTTTGACATCCACCGCGGGGCATTAGCGAGCGATGCGACGAGCGGCTATTAAGTAATAGCCTGCACCGGATGCGACCTGTAAATATGCCGCACGCTACACGGAACAGGGAAATCTGTAGAGTCGTTATTTTTTTTCCTTTTTTTTAAAAGCTACTTTCCAAACTTTAGAGCTGTTTCGCATGCATCCCTTTCAAAATGATTATAATAATAATAATAATAATAAAAAAAAATATAATAATAATAAAAAAAAATTGACCGCTGTCACGATGACACGTGAATTTTCCAGATTTATTTTAAATTATTCATTATAATTTGTGAAATGAAAATGATGGGATGTTTACGAGAAGTAAAGCGGCGACAAATGCGCATTTATCATCACAATCCGCTCCATCGTCTCCAAAATCCACGTCGTCAGAGAGTGAGTACGGGACTCCTCCGGACACGAGCGATGTGAGCGGACCGCCGTCGCCTCCGTCGCCGCCAAGACCTGTGCGGCGTGGGCGACCACCGCTGCCGGCACGCTTGGGGCCTGTGGGGCAATTAGCTCCGCGCCCAGCCCCCGCTACCAGCAGCAAGGCGCAACGCATGAAATGGACCACAACAATTAACACGAGTTGCATGCGCGCGTATTACGGAGCAACAGAGGGGGGAACTAACCTGACAGCGTACCGTAATCGAATGCTGTCTCTGTTCCAGACTCTCGAGCCAACCGTTGCCGTATCCGCCCAACGACTGTCGGATCAAGTGCGGGCTATCCATCGGTGCAAATTGATGGAACAGTCTACACTTGATCGGCTACGCCTGGAAGCGCTACCTGTTTCCACAACTTCAACCTCGGGGCGGGACCTGCCCGAGACGCCATCGATTCCGGGACCGGTTATAACCTCGACACCGGTTGCGTCGCGGGTAGATACCGAAGTCGTTGATGGAGAGTGTGGTAATATGAGCGTAAGTAGCCAGGTTACTGAGCAACTGAGGAGGACTTTGGAGGATGCTATTCGGCAATATCGGTTCACATCTGACTCTAGGCCACGACTGCCACGTGTGCCTACTCATAGACGTAACTTAGCGTTAATGGGAGCTTTGGACGCTTTGCTGGCTCCGTATCTACAGACTAGCAAGGATTTAATCGATACCCACTCGATCCTGTATTGTGGGGCTATTGCGGTGTGTCGCGTGGCTCGTGTCAAGTTTCCGGATACTGAACAGGCACCGCGAACGTTAGGTCATGCCCCAGCTTGGCAAGTACGGATCCAGCGGCGTATAGATACGTATAGAACACTCATTGCAAAGCTAGTCTGTTTTAGCCGAGGTAACAACCGGCCCCGTGTCATGCGTTTTGTGAACCAGGCCTTTGCTGGAACCGATATTAGGCCCCGGAACTATATGACCTGTGTCACAGAACGTATTGACTTCTTGAAGCAGAAAGTTTATGCGTGGGCAAACCGTATTCGTCGCTACAGAGAGCGTGTGGATAGATATTGCCAGAATCGCCTTTTCCAAAGTGACCAAAGGAAGGTGTATAGAAACTGGGAGGTAACTGGCCAACGTATGGATGACGGACAGCTGCCGGATGTAATTGCCATGATTAACTTTTGGCGTGGCATTTGGTCGGTGCCCGTTGAACATACGGAGGGTGATTGGATGAACATTGTGGAGCGTGCATGTGATCCCATCGAATCTATGGAGGCTGTTTCTATCAGCCCCATAGACGTTAGATATGCGATCCAAACGGCTCAGAACTGGAAAAGTCCTGGGCCGGATGGATTGCAAAACTTTTGGATAAAATGGATTCGATCTTCGCATTTATGTTTGGCAATGCAATTCCAGGAAGCCATTGAGCTTGGTTCCCTCCCTAGTTTCATGACCACTGGGTCCACCACACTTCTCTTTAAATCTGGTAGTACCACGGAAGCTAAGAACTATAGACCCATAACGTGCTTACCCACTATGTACAAGCTCCTTACATCTATTCTGAGAACAAAAATTAATTCGCACATTATTGCGAACAACATTTTGGCCCCTGCTCAGAATGGATGCAGGGTTGGGTCCCGTGGTACTAAAGAACTCCTCCTCATAGATATGACCATTTGCCAACAAGTCCGGCGGAAAAGGGGAGCTCTTTCTACTGCCTGGGTTGACTATAAGAAGGCCTACGATTCGGTGCCTCATTCATGGCTGGTGAGGATCTTAGAGTTGTATAAAATTGACACAACTCTGAGATCATTCTTAAGGACATGTATGGGGCAGTGGAGCACGGTACTTCGTCAGCCAGGTGGTGGAGATAGCGTCTTTGGCCCGCAAGACTTTATAAGGATAGAGCGAGGCATTTTTCAGGGTGACAGTTTGAGTCCTTTGTGGTTTTGTTTGGCCCTGAATCCTCTCAGTACTCTGTTGCAGAATTCAGGATTAGGCTACCGACTGCGGAGAGAGGGTGAGATAATTTCTCATCTGCTGTACATGGATGATCTCAAGTTGTTTGCACCGAAGCGTTTTGACTTGATGAAGTTACTGAACATTACAGAAGAATTCAGTAAGTCCATCAATATGGAATTCGGTGTAGATAAGTGTGCGGTCATGCATGTGCAGCGGGGAAAAGTAGTAAATTCCTCGAATTTGCAACTTTCTGAGACATTGTCTCTCAGGTCTCTCTCTGAAGCCGAAACATACAAATACCTTGGTATGTCAGAGTCATTGGGTATTGTGGACAGGGATATAAAGCAGTCGGTGAAGGAGCGTTTCTTTTGTCGCCTGACAAAAGTACTTAATAGTCATTTGTCTGGTGGCAACAGGGCGCGCGCCTTCAACGGTTGGGTGATGCCTCTGCTCACATACTCCTTTGGCATACTAAGGTGGACTCAAACTGAGCTAGATGCCCTGGATAGAAGAGTCCGCCAACAACTCACATTGCATCGCATGCTCCACCCACGTTCGTCTGTTATGAGACTGTACATTCCGCGGAAGTGGGGGGGTCGTGGCTTTTTAAATGCCAAGAACCTCCATAACCGCGAAGTGTGCAGCCTGAGGGAATATTTTCTGAACACCGAGTGTGGGATGCATCGTGATGTGGTGGTTGTTGATAAGACCCTCACACCGCTCTCCTTGGCAAACGGGAACTGGCGAAAACCATCAGTGTTGAGCACCGATGACCGCAAGGACGTATGGAAGGGAAAGGAGCTGCACGGGCGGTTCTATCGGGCCTTAACAGGACCTGATGTGGACCTGCTCGCGTCGGTGAACTGGCTACGTTTCGGTGACCTCTTTGGGGAAACTGAGGGTTTTGTCTGTGCAATTGCAGACGAAGTTATCAAGACGAATAACTATCGGAAATATATTATGAAGGACGGTACGGTCGACATTTGTCGGGCATGCCGCCGTCCCGGGGAGTCCCTCAGGCATATAATTTCCGGTTGTTCTCATCTTGCTAACGGAGAGTACTTGCACAGGCACAACCAGGTAGCCAGGATTGTCCACCAGCAACTTGCCCTTCAATATGGCCTTGTCGAGTTAGAAGTGCCGTACTATAAGTACGCACCAGCACCAGTTCTCGAAAATGGTCGTGCGTTGCTCTATTGGGACCGCTCTGTCATCACGGACAGGACTATTGTAGCCAATAAACCTGATATCGTGCTGGTAGACCGGTCCCAACGCCGGGCAGTGCTCGTTGATATAACCGTCCCCCATGATGAGAACCTCGTGAAGGCCGAGAAAGACAAGCTCAGCAAGTACCTTGACTTGGCTCACGAGGTGACCGCCATGTGGGACGTTGACTCAACGATCATTGTCCCGATAGTTGTTTCGGCGAATGGCCTTGTAGCGAAGAGCCTCGACCAACACCTTAAGAGGCTTTCGCTAGACGGCTGGATTAAGGGTCGGATGCAGAAGGCAGTACTCCTCGACACGGCGCGTATTGTCAGGAGGTTCCTCTCTCTGCAGCCCTAACCATCGGTAGCCTGGGTCTTGCTCCGCTACCGGTGGTATCCTAGGTTTAAGTTTCTTTTATAATATTTTTACTAGTTAGACTGTATTTTTATTAGTTTTGTAAAGCATTGTAAAAGAAATTTAAATTTAAGAAGTTAAATAAATATAGTGAATAATAATAACGCATCACGATCACACTGATTTCTAACTAGAATTTCCTGTATCTTGGGAATCAGGAACTACGAGGACCATGGTCCTACAAACACCCAGATCAAGACCCAGGAATAGACCCAGATTATGTTTATATTGTTAAGTGCATTAACATTTCATTTATTTGAGGGAAAAGTACGCATCATTTAATCTTAGAGGATGGAAATTAAAGCCTTCTATGGAGATGACAATTTTTATTTATTAAACCTATATATATAAAAATGCTATGTTGGTTTGTGTACGCTTCAAAAACTCAAAAAGTTCTGCACCGATCGAGCTGAAATTTTAGCATGATATATAATCCGCATCAAGGATTGTTTTTATCTATTTTTTTCATCAGTGACATATCAGCGAATGTGCGAATGTGTCACAGCGAAGAGTGGCAGGGCACAGCTAGTGTATTATATTTACTGAAAATAATTGTGAAATTTTTGTTGTGTTCGGATTGTTATAATATTATATGTTTTAAAATGATTTTGTTTTGAATACTTTTAGCAACATAATCGACTCCATAACTTTTGATTTCTGCTTTAAAAGCGCCAATAAATTAATTAGAACAGCGTTAAAGACGTCAATCGCTTGTCTTAAATATTCTACAGCCATACATCATCACTACATCATAACACGACACGACAAACAATTATAGTCTTTATTGCGTATCCAAATCGTCAGATTAGAAAATTCGGCACACAGGTTTACACCGTACTAAAAATTAATGTAAACAATATATTTTCGTAGTTTTTAAAATATAAATGAGCCTCATTGAGGACGGGCGTTCAATGAGTTTAAAAAAAAGTAAAAATAGTGTTAATGGACGTACGGAACCATTTTATGGGAGATTAGACGGAGGAAGTGCCTCTACGACCTTTTTATCTGGATTTTACGAGGATGGAGGTTTTATATCCATAATTATGTGTTTTTTTTAATGTGCGTAAAGAAGCAATTTGATGTTAGCAAGTGTTAGCGTGCAGTGTGCGCGGGGTTAATGAGAAAATAGATTTTATTTGAACGCATAGAGGTCTTGTAAGCCGTTAATTTTCTTTTTTCAGAAAACTCCGTAGTATAGGTAAATATATTGCTAAACTGTGTAAGACGATATACTTAGTCATTCGTTGTTCAAAGTGAAGAAGAAGAAAAGTAGTCTTCGAAAAATATGTTGACATTGCTAATGCCAAGCGTAAATAAAAGAAAAAAACTTTTATAGATAATAATAATTATTATACTCTGTGGTCACTTCCTTTCGTTCCAAATTTTTGAGTCTACTACCAATTTTGTTTTTAAATATGAATTTGTCTATAATTACCTGCACTTTCATTCACATTACTGTCAATCATTGATTCACATTAGAATTCGGCATTAGTAGGTAAACATCTACATGTAAAAAAAAAAAAAGTCATTCGGACCGGACCCCTGTTGTGGACTATGGCCTCGATGGTCGGGTCGAGCAGATAAGATTTACAGAATGAATTTTGTGCGTTTATTCATCATCATCATCATCAACCCATAGCGTCCCACTGCTGAGCACAGGTCTCTTCTCACTTTCGTGAGGAGGCTTAGGCCATAATCCACCACCGGGGCCCGGCCGGATTGGTGGACCATATACCTACCTCCGAAAAAATTCTCGAGTAGGTATATGCTTTTATTTAGCAGTCCGAAATAGTATTTTATGAAATCTACAAGTCTTGTGAGTTTTGCAGAACGAGTCTTGCAGTTAAACTATAACAGTGCTGTTGTTTTTAACAGCTATAATTTCTGCAATAATAGTCACCTACTTATTTTTCCTTTGATTCAATTTCAGTGCGTAATTACTCTGAAACCAGGTTATAGTTGTTTATAAGAAAACCAGTAATTGGAATAAGCTCGAAAGTTGGGATCTGTTTTTTCAAAAATCATCAAATAGGTAGGTGTTTTTTTTTAATGGAGAAAATTCTCTCTTTTTTAATCGACTTCTAAAAAGGAGGATAGAGGAGTAGGTAGTAGATTGATAGTAAGTATGTTTAAATCTACCAATCTGGACCGGGACATGGCGACTGAAAACACGAATAACTGAGCAAATTTTATAATGATTGCCATGAATAGAATAGGTCCTTTTTTAAATCTATTATTCTGATAGATAAGAACAAGAATAATTATTGAGAAATTTGTTTTGATCACGAAATTTACCATCAGAAAGCACGCCTTGTAAACATTTTTCAGTAAGTAACTATGCAGTATAATCCAGTCAAAAATTGGGGATGACGACAAAAAAATCTTACGTTTGGGGATTTGCCGCCAAAAGTCGATATAAGAAAAAAAAAACCACTTTATTTTCTCTTGAGACCGAATCATTGGACCACACAAGGGCCCTACTCTCGGCTTGTGATTGCAGTCGAGCACGTGATGAGTTTGCGGGCGGTCGCCGCCTCCCGTCTAGACGATTGGCGACATGACTGGTGACATCCCATGTGTGATGAGATCGAGTTTGGAGCGAGAGTTTGTAGTATATCTAGCATCCACCCATTGAAGTTATCGAAAACGTTAGTAGGTTGTAAAACAAAAACGACATTATTTTCGCTTTTGGAATAAGTAATTGATCCAGCAGCGTTAAATAAATATATTTATCCTAAATAAATATATTTATCCTAAAAATTAGTGCAATGTATGTGAGTATCTGAAAACAAATAACTATTAATATTGTTTCTTAAGGTAACCTATATTGAGCTGCTAAAGATAACTGAACTGTTTCTCGGAAACTAACTCTACTCCCTTTCTCCTTTGGGAACTTCGTTGAATCTCTATTTAGATAAATATAACTCTGGTTACGAAATTTTCAGATAGAACTCGAACAAGCCTCACCGAAAATACACTTAACCCCCAGCACCCATAGTAGCAGCCATCAATGGGAACATAGGGCAAATCGTCTGATTTTTTTCGTGTCGCGACTCCTTTTAAACTGTTTTGCCTATTACTTAAGTGGCGTGGCAAATCTTTACTAATTTGCTTTTTGCTTGCGACCTTTTTTTTGTTTAAAGGGTTGTGTAGAGTCTGCAAAGAAATTGGAGTAGGCGGTTGTGAGCATGAAGGATTCATGGGAGTAGTTTTGAAACTTTTTGGTGCAATATGAAGTTTTGTAGTTTGATTTGCGAAGTTGTATCTACATAGTACCTAAATAAAGTTGGTTGGAGCTTGGGCGGGAAACCGAAAATGTATCGTTGTTGTTTTTGTATATTTTCTCAAACTTATGTTTCTTCGTGGCATATTTACCATTAAATGTTCGTTAACGTGTACCTTCGAAACAAGTAAACCTAAAAACGTGCCATTTCTTATTCTCTCCAATACTCCCAAGAAGATTCTTTAAATAACCTATAAATTTACTGAAGCCTGACTTTGATTGGACTACCTACTGAGAAGCGACATTTTAACTATAAAAAAAACTAAAAACTTAAATAATAGTATACCTACTTCACACTGGCGAAATCCACCAATCAATTAGCGAAGCAAACTGAAAAAAAAAACTATTCTTACATAATGGACAGCCTTCAAATCTCTCTATTAGGTACTGCATCCACTGTGTTAAGTCAAAGAAAGTTAAATGCATCAATTGATTGTCGACGCACTGAACTTGTAAACAGTGCATTACCGCTCATCCTCTCAATACGATTGCTAGGGGTGAAACATTTATCGATTTATGTTATATCGACATCGATAATTCGATTATTAAAAATAAAAAATCGATTTTTATAAATAACACTAAACGTTAGGCAATATTGTTGATGATAGTACAATATAAAGTGGGAGCAATTTACACAAAAAAATCTGTAACAGGCCTGTGAACCTAATAATAGTAATAAATAATATAGGTACATAGATAGAATAACTCTTTATTGGCACCAAAATGTATAAAACATAGTAAAGACAACAGGTACCTACTTAACTTAATTACAGGTACAAGGGGCGGTCATATCGTCAAAAGCGATCTTTGCCAGGCTTCGGTTAACATCAGTCTCAATACAAATATAGGTATATATACCTACTTACAAACTAACCAACACTGGAATAATAATGCTGTAAAACGTTGACGTAGCGCTCACATTTCTGCAGTGGAGTACAGCGCATCTTCCATATTCGCTTTACGAAGAAAAAAGCAATAGAATAACAAATATCGATAAAACCCCATCTCTAGCAAGTACTGCAGGACGCACTTTACTGCATTAACATCGCGATCGAGTTACCCGCACGTGCGCCGGAAGTGTCGTCAGGTAAACAAACACGGCGCATCACTAGCGAGCTAAAATGGAGTAATAATTAGGAAGGGCTAAGTCTTGAGGTACTTACAACATTATGCATACCATACACATACCATACCATGGCCACAAAGAAGAGAAAAAAAGAAGAAACAAAGTAAGTGTAGAGCGAAAAGAGTTTGGGCGGGAAACTGCAAATTTTGGATACGCTACCCAGATGTCTTCAGTTTTTCTTTAATTAGTTGACAGACAATAAAATATTTTATATTGCTTTCTAGTCTTTAAAAAAATCACACTCCTAAAAATTTAGGTTGATTTAACGCTGCTTTTGTCTGCATCTTCGTACTTACACATAACATCGTGTTAAGTGAAGAATTAAACTGGATAAGACTTTCAATTTAAAACCCATACAAAAATATTATGAAAGTTTCTTAATAAAGTAAAGTCTTAAACAAAAAAAACCAATACGTAAGACGAGGATGTATGATCGTAAAGACATTAGTCCTTTAAAATGGCCGATTAAAAAAAAAGCAACGTTGTTGACTTCCACATTTCGCACTCACATAAAATGCATTGGCTGCATTCGTAAACATCGTAAAAGGTTCTCAGCATGAGAAGCAAATGTGCGAACAATGTGTAAACAATGCTGGGAATGGTAGATATCAACAGATCAGATGGTTTATTGCGGGGTTGTGGTGATAAACTTACTTATGACTAGGTTAGGGTTCAGAGGAATGCTGCATTCCATACGGAGCATTTTAGCAGCGTTGCCAGTCGGGTTTTGTCAAATGTTACAAGAAATAGATAAAAAGTAATCAATCGCCTAGAAGTAACCTAGAAATATTTACGACGTACTTAATTAAAACTCACCTAAAATGTTAAAAAAGTATCCTTCTGCTAACAACGCATTTTGGACAGCCTTCGTGACACGGGTATTTCTTTAAATTCGCTTTTTGTAATCCGTTGGCTAACGTCTCTATGACCATAATGCCTCGTCTTAACATATGTATTGGAGTTTTCCTACGTGTTTGTGAAAATTTAAAAGCCGTTTTATTTGTTTTGGATGGGCGTAAAGTCTTATCCAGTTCATGTCTTATTTAGTAAAAACTAATGGCACAATGTGCAAACCGCACCATGGCCACAGTAGAAAAAAAAGTAAATGGTCACATTTTCGATTTCCCGCCATAAAGCCAAAGGGTCACCTTGAACCAAATTGACCCTAATTACAACCCCAAGCCTGATTTAAGCGGCATTCACACAGTTCAAAATACAGCTCTTTAAGGCGCGTTCTTACGAAATTCTTCGCGTGGAAGTCGTCGCGCGTATTTTCATAATGCCGTCTTTACCCCACCCTCTGGGCACGCCCCGTGGACGGTATTCATATGATAATTTTATTGGAGAACCGAGTGCTGGTGTGGAAACGGCTTTACATTATTTTAACGTAAGTATATAGATACTTACATTAAAATATTAAGATGTGAAACATTACAATAAATCATCAACATTATGTTAAAATATCTACACACTGAGCTGAATAAACGGATTATATTTAAAACTTAACAGACTAACGTTTAACTTCTATCTCACCTGATGTTATGTGACAATGTGGTTGAACCAAACGTGAAACGCTAAGCAGAACGGAACCAGCCCTCATCAAATGTTGTTGTGACAGACTAAAATATAGTACAAAAATAAACGTAAAACATCATTGGCAAATTGTAATAATTGGCAGAATGCATAACCAGTACCAAGGCGAAAAAAATTTGAATTAAGGCCTCTCCACACTTGCCACACCCCACATAGGTAGGCATCGCGAGCAATTTCCTCGCGGTGATTTCTCGGCCATTCTTCACTTTCCCCGCGCTTGGAGGGCCATCTTGACTGCGATTGCAGTCTAGAGGTGCTCCTGCAATTTGCTCCGAGAGATCTTACGCCTCGTTATACTTTTCAAGAAACTTTTATGAAGGCAAAAGGAGTTAAGTTAGACAGGTTCTTGTGAACGAAAAAAAAGTTTTAACTATTTATGATACACGTACGATAGTTTATGTGTAACAGCTCCCTAATTTTTTATTGTCATACTCTTATGATAAAATAAAAAAAAAACAAGATTTACTTTACTAGTTATACTTAGTATAAGAAGATCGAGGCCATTCGAATCACTTTTTACCTCTGGGAAGCGTCACCCAGAGTGACCCGTGAGGCAATATCAACCTAAAACATTCTTGGCGCGTCCGTGGAAGGAAGCAATGAGTGGCGCTAATTGGTTCATTTAGTTAGCCGCAGATTTCGAAATAAAACCTGATTTCTTATTGGTAAATGGTGATCTGATTTATCCCCTAATGAAATAGAAACCTGCTACTTCGCTTTTTATCGTAGACTAAGTACCCATATTAGGGTAGATTTACGTAATATATTATGGAACTTGTTGATAAACACAGAAAACTTATATATACGCAGAATTTTAGCATAATGACTCATATATTTTAACATATGATCACACTTTCTGTCTATAGATGTGCCTATCTGCTTATTTCCTATTCTGTGATATCCAGTTTAATCTCTCTCCAAAAATACTACTACATTATAAGTTAGTAATTAATTTTATAAGGTTGAATGAAAATAAAACAGATTAATTAGTTTATTGCACCTTTATTAGGACAACTTAACAACTAACTTTGTACTATTTACAAACGTGCTGATAATCAACTACATTAGAACATTTAATAAATCTTATAATAATTATTTACAACAAAATTCAACTTAACATTAACAAATTCTACTATCTAACTTGTGCTTAATCTTTGGCTAAGCTTTGGTGTCGAACAATTATAATCTTTGGTGTTTAACTTTTATGTTTAAAAACAAAAATAATTCAAATTTCAAATTATTGTAGTCGTTATTCATTCAGTTGAAAATTTCCTACATTTTAATTTTCTATTTCAATGTTACTGGCCATGCTCTCATTACTATTTTCGTTTATGTCAACACTGTCTATGGTTTTCGCTTTCTCTTCACGCTTTTCCTTGTCTTTTTCTGAACTTTCACCAAATCTATCTGGTCTTGTGTCCATGCTTCTATCGAGATCGCAGGAGACGGGCATCCCGAAACCGGGGTGGCCAGGGTAGTACATGTAAGAAAGAGGGATGTTTGGGTAGTTCACTCCGAGATGGGGCGCATATAGTGATTGTAGAACTGCTTGATTGTAGGACTCTTGTAAAAGAGCCTTGTACTCAGGGTTTTTAGCGAAGTCTACCCCGTAGACCCCAGCAAAATGCTTCCAAATCGGTGAGCCTTCGAGCAAATTTGGAGGCGTAAACAATGCTGGGTTCAAACTTTTTCCCAGCATTGGGTTTTGATATTTGAGATCAGGTAAGCTTGGCTGCCCATTATTATTTACTAGCACTTTGACAGCCACTTTCCTCGCATGGTTGGCTGCTGCGGCTGCCGCAGCTAGCATCCCATTCTCTTGCATTTGTAGTTGCTTTCTTTTAGTTTTATACCGTCGGTTCTGGAACCAGATTTTGACTTGCGTTTCTGTTAGTTTGAGACTAACAGCTAAGTCTGCTCGCTCGGGGCCGGAGAGGTATCTCTGCTGGCTGAAGCGTCTTTCTAGCTCGTAGACTTGTGCGTGGGAAAAAGCGGCGCGGGAACGTTTTTTGCGTGCGCCATTTTGCGGGTAGTCGGGGTAGTTAGGGGATCGCGTGTCAGCGGGTGGGGTAGTACACTTCCTAGGCTCGTAGAGGAAGGGTTTGTAGGCGATGTCGGTTGGTGAGGAGGTAGCACGGCGTGGGGAGCCGGTGTGGGAAGAACGGGAGTCGTATTCATCTGTAACAATGGAGAGGAAGCTTTAGTTTTAATTAATTTACAAATTTACTTATCTGATACTTTAAGATTAATAGTTTATCAGTGAAAATATCGTTAAACTTGAGTTTAAACGTAGGACTCGAAAGCTCGAAATGAGTACACTTTTGGTTCTAGCATAATTATGTTATTGGAAACTAAGTAGAACATTTTCCAAGCCGCAACAGTTTTACATCATTTCAAAAAGCTCCCCACATAAACTCATTAAGGACAGTTCACACAGTCACCGACGAATCAATTAAATCGGCTATCGGCTCACGCCATCCGCGTATAAAGGCGCGTGCACAATGGATCCATTACGTAAATTGTCCGCGATCATTAGAACCAAACTATTTAACGGCTAAACGACAACGGCAAGGGTAAAACGACTAAACTCTAATTGTAACAGTATTTTTGCGTGCGATGCGGAGCCATTGTCATAAGTTTGAGGCCGTTTTGTGGTAACTGATTGAGAACGCTCCTAACTTCGTTTTAATGAATATCTAACGTAGTTACACATTTAGGCTTGAGGTTTTAGAAATTGGGGCTACATTATTGCCTTTTTTTTTCGTGATTACGATGGTAGCTTCCCTAGTTGAGTGATGGTATCTTAAAATTAAATGCTTTCTTTATTTGACTGAGTAATGAGACGAGAAAATAGTTCATCTGATAGTAAGCGCTACGCCTACTCGTCATAGTTACATGAGCCACCCAGAACTTACATACACATAGACATAGACTAGCGAAAGTTTAGTCACTGTTAGAAATTATGTATACTAAAATTACCCTAAAGATTTAATTAAATTATTAATTAGGTTATTGATTAAATCTGTGGTTCGCTATTTAAATATTCTAACATAAGTAAACCACAGATGTTAAAATTACGGAATTAGAAATCATTTATTGAAGCGTTGGTTCATACCCAGCAGTACGCAAATTAAATATGACTAAAATATAGGTACTGGCTGATAGAAACTAACAACCTTTATAAAATTTAAAAAGAAATAATATATCGTCTCCAAAGAGGGCTAAAATGTCCCCTCAATCTTAACTTTTCCGATCATCGTCCACAACATATTATTATGACGCCATAAATTTACATAAAAGCGTTCTAAGCGCGTGCCGTGGACTACAAACCTAGTAATTACTAAATTGAATGCCTCAATAGCGCTTTTAAGCGTCATCACTTATTGTAATGAGGGTGTAGCGTAATCGCGCCAAGTGACAGCTAAGTGGCGACGTCGCGGCGTGGTGCGGCCAGTGTGTACGCACCATTACCGCGCTATTGTCATCGTCGCCGTTTAATTGTGTGGCGGGTAGGTGGCGGCGACTAATTTGAATTTGGAACGTCATTGATTGGTGATTTGTTTTTTCGCGATGTGCTTTTTTTTTCGAAAGATTTTCTGTAAGGTGCTTCGTTGATTCTGAAGTATTTTAGCAAAAAAGGCAGAGAAACTAGGCAAAGCGTATGAATATTTATCAAATGTAGAATATCAAGAAGACAGTTGACATTATTGGATATCTATCAGAAAAACGAAAAATTCAAGAAGACACTTGGTATCTGTAAGGAATTTGGGACGAGTACAAATAGAAATGTCCTATTTAATTCAAGTAACTGACTAAATCATAGTGCAATTAAAACCATCGTATAACAAAAAGAAAGAGTAAGTGGATTCCGCTGAAGGCTTAAACCACCTTGTGAATTAAGATAAAAAAAGAAAAAAAAAGGTAAAAAAATAGGTATAAAAATTATAAGTAAAATTAATGAGAAGGAAAAACATTGGTAAATTCCCATTTCTAGTAACAATTATACTGAATATTATTTTTCAACTCGTAGGTACTCCGTCATTAAAAGCGCATTTAAGTACATCAGGTAAAAAAAGCTGTAGAAAAAATAATATTTGCAGAGACCTAGTAATAATTAACTTATATTTGAAAATTTCAGTTAGAGGCATCCTAACATATGTTTTACAAGGTAGTTAACCAGGTACCTGGGTACTTATCTTATCAATAAATAAAATTTTCAATAATTGTCTCTTGAGTAACTTATATCACCTTAATAATCAACCACTTAGGTGCACCCACTAAATTAGATTATAAGATTTTAATTGTTATGTAGTAGTATTATACCAGATAATTCATATTAACCGGCATTTTTCATTAATGGAGGCAAGAAAAAAAAAATCTAAATTGTCCTAAACATGGTCAAAAAAATCCAAAAATATCTCTAAATTGCTTTTAAAAAAGCTCACCTGAAAGCTCTGTGACTGGATAATGATTCTTCCTCGACATATCCAAGGCTCCATCATCAGCATAATCACTGTACCCGTTACAGTCATCGTAATACTTCAAACTCTTTTCTAAAACCTCCTTCTTCATCGGATAACTTTCTTTTCCATAGTTGGCCTTCCCCAAGAAGTTCATCTTCCCGCCAAAACTCGAAAACATTCCATTTTCAAAGTCGCACTTCGCCTCGTTCTCTTTGGTCAGAATATCGTTTATCGAAAACGGCGTCGTCAAATTAATCTTTTCACAGTCCCCGAACTCCTTCAATTTAAATTTGGATTCCATTTTTCTTTTTTTAAAAACACATGGATGGCACTTCACCGCGCGGTTGCGAGCTCGCCTCACCACAAAAGCGTTCCTCAAACGAATAAACTTTGTCTGATAGATTGCCCGCCTGTTTGACGTTAAGCCTTCGACAAGGACGGGAATAGTTCATTTTCTTCAGCTTTGTTGGTAAGTGGGAGCGAGATGGAACCAGTTTAGGGCGGTCGTTTTTTAAAAAAGCTCCTGAAGTAGCGTAAGTAGTGGGGATCGTTGAGTTTTTCTTGAAGATGTTTACGTGAATCCGATTTGATCGCTCACGAGCGCATTCATTTGTGAGTGCGCAGTGTATTGGTCTTTGGAATCAATAGTGGAAATTTTTACTTAGACACACTTGCGCTTTGGAATAGTGGACTCAATAAACTAAATTAGTAAAGTAAGTAAATACAAATATACAAAATAATTTATTTACCAAAAATAGATTACAATAAATTATTACAGTAGATTTACAGTAAGTTAAGAGGTTTAAGTTGAGTTTTAACTTATATGTATCAATACTTCTACTTAGATGGTTCATTGAACACAAACACAACCAATCCTTTGTATTCAAGTTTGTATTTCATTTAAAACGGTATCTTTTAGATCCAATAAGCACAAACTACATTCCACATGAAGGAGTGGAAAAAAATTGGGTCGATTTTTCTTTCATAGTTATTAAGGCAGTAAATAATTTTACATTAGCCAATTCTCGCTATCCTAGTAATCCATTGCATCGCCTCGCACTTCCTTAGGCGCGTCGCTCTACCAATAAGTACTTGAGAAGTGTGTATCCATCCCTTTCATTCCTACAACCATCGCCCTTAACCTATCCACTCCGTCCCTTTCCCCCATTAGAGCGCCATTTATACCAACCAATCAGGTGCGAAGCAAAACTAAAGAGCCAATAAAAGAAGTGGGAAGTGGAAGTGTCAACATTAATTTTCTTTTTTTTTTTGAGTTGAGAAAATGTGCCTCGCGCCTTTATTAGTAGAATGCCTAGAGAAAGTTTGGCAAGCATTTGAAATTGTGTGGAGCGAGTGCTGAATATCTACAGATTTTATTCGAAAGTTTCTTATAGGCCTAATATATTTTTTTTTATTATTTTTATAAAATTTTACTGTTTCGTAGAGCATGCTACGCCGGAAGCTACGACAGAAATACAAATTCTTGGCAGATGAAAGTATTTAGATAATTTTTCACTTTTAAACTTTATTATGTTATATTAGTATGTCTATACATAAGGCTACCTATCTGTGTTTATTCGTAAGTCTACTTCTAAATGTTAAAATGGAGTCAATGGAGTCAAATATTGAAAAAAAAAAGAGTCAAATAATTTAAGCAAAATTAAATTTCATATTTTGCATAAACGTTGACAAGATACGAAATACACACTTTGTTCTTGGTTTGCCATTCCAGAAACACAAATTTATCTTTAAAAGGTATCACAAGTTTTTGCTTCACGTATTAATTAAATTGATATCGCATTAAATTAAGAATTACTTGTGGGAACTATCCTACTAATATTATAAATGCGAAAGTTTGTCAGTACAGATGTATGTTGGTTCCTCTTTCACGCAAAAACTACGGAACGGATTTGAATTAAATTTGGAACACAGATAGTTTACAACCTAGACTAAATGATAAGCTACTTTTTAAAGCGAAAAAAGGGTTGTAAAGGGTTGAAATAGGGGATGAAAGTTTGTATGTAAATATGTAAGGTTTCGGCTAAGCCTCTGCACCGATTTAAAAAATTCTTTCACTAATACAAAGCTACTTTAGCGACTAATTATCAGCGATTAATATAGGCTATATTTAACGCCGTATTCTCAGAGGAACGGGAACGAGGCGGGTGAAACCGCGGGGCGCAGCTAGTACTACTATAAATGTATAGTATTGTGTATCTGTTGAAATATCGTCCGATGTAGTAAATTCACGGTCTTCCTTTTATTTCTGACACTATTATAGCAAAAAATAATCCTTCTTTATTCTATATTCTTTACTAGCTGTACCCTGCCACGCCTCGCTGTGGCACATTCGCACATTCGCTGATATGTCACTGATAAAAAAATTAAAAAAACCAATCCTTGATGCGGATTATATATCATGCTAAAATTTCAGCTCGATCGGTGCAGAACTTTTTGAGTTTTTGAAGCGTACACAAACCAACATAACATTTTTATATATGTAGAAGATTGTACACATGAAGCTTAAAAACAGAGAACTTAATAATAAATTGATGTACAGAGGCGAGCTTAACCCTGAAGAGTATTCTTCCAGCAAACCCTTCAGGAAAGAGAGTATTCAGATCCTTGTGAAGAAGCCTTTCGATCGGTATGATAATGCTACAGGGTGATAATTTTTCTCGTGTAACGGGTTCGATTCTCAGTTCAACCATGTAATTATTTAAATATCTATGAATGCAGTTTAAATTGTTTTTTGAATTCCAATAATGTCTTCTTTCGGGAAAATGTTCTATCTACAATATTCTAGGTACTTTCCCTCCATGTGGTATTTATTGTTTTTTTTTTATTTGGTATTTTCTTTTCGTATATCCGTGGTACGTCCTGTATATATTTATACTTAGTTATACGTAGATGGTCGGTTTATATTTCATTGGTTTCAAATGATGTTTGTGGGAGGACGCTGTCGAGTGGTCAGTGTAGAGCTAGGCATTGTCGTAGACTGGACATCGATTATAATGCCAATATTAGGAGCATCTATTTTTATATTATATAAAATGTATCTCTATTTTCCTTGGTCACGGCATCACGCGTGAACGGCTGCACCGATTTCGTAATTTTTTTTTTTTTAGTATTTTATACACTCAGGAGAAGGTACATAAGAAAGAAAAAAATAAGAAAATTGAAAAGTTTCGAAAAATCTGAACATGTTTTTTTTTTGTGAGATTTTTGTATGAACTCACGATATGACATTTGTTTTTTTGCATACTGCAGCTATTCTTTAGTAATATAGTTGTTTTTAACCCGGAAAATGCAGAGCTTTTGCGGGAAAACTGTAATTATGCGCGTGAAACCGCGGGGCGCAGCTAGTAACTACATTAAAGGTAAAATAGGCAGTCTAATCGCCTAAAGCGATCTCTACCTGACAGACATGGTTCCATTTATTAGCTAAAACTTAAGAACCGATGTCTCAGAGTGGCGAGCGCAGTGCAGTGCCACAGAAGATAATGCAATGCAAAGTTCTGGGTGGCACTGTAAGTGTCATTGCCATCAAGTGAACGATTTGCTCGTCTCATTACTCAATTATATTTAAAAAAAATGTAAATACCTAACTAAAAATTCAGCTACAGATACGCTTAAAAGTAATTAAATCCCTCTGTACCGTTGCTAGCTCTGTAGTGAACATAAGTGGCTATCCGAAGTGACATTAAGTGGTTTGCGGCGGCCGCGCCAGCATTTCCTCTGTAATCAATCACTTTAGTGTTTATTAGTGGCTTTGGGTGTCTCACGTGATTTTCATTGAATGCCGTTTCGGAATTATAAGTTAAGATTATGAATTTTCGAAATAAATTCATACTTTCACCAATTATAGTAAAAATAACGAGTTCTTTAAGAAATCTTATACAAAAAAACGGACAAGTTTTTCAATTCTTTTATTCTTTTCATGAAAACCTAATTCGGACTATATTAAAAAAACTTTAAAACGAAAAAATTGCTAAATTAGTCCAGCCGTTCTCAAATGATATTCTTAATATTATTCCGTGGTGGCGATGTGGCTTAAGAGGATGAACATGCTAAGTCTGGAATAAGACTGGCTAAGGGGCTTGGCAACAAATTTCCAACAATAGAATTTATTTCCTTCATCAGAAGCTATCTAATCTTTTGAACGGTTCGTAGGCTTCGAACCCACTGTCTGCTTCGTAGTGGACGCATAAGCGTATCGCTATAAAAAACACGATGTTGTAATTTTCGAACGATAATAATTTTTACAAATTTCTTTGAAAAGACATACATACCTACTTAAACGTTCCAAAATAGAAATAAACATATTAAGAAACATCTAAAGTAATATAGATGGGTAATCCACTTAAACATCAATTAAAAAACTACGCATATGAATCGATCAAACAATCGATTTTCCTTTCATTCTTGGAACAATAATCGATTCGTAAACAAATCGGAATGCACTTAGGCAAAGAGCTTCCAATTAAATTGAACAACGAGTTATAAAAGATGTCGGTTATGAAATAGCTATGATTTTATAATTAGCTTGTCAGAGAACGCCTTGATTACTGGGAAATACTGGAACACAGATCAAAAGAGTTAATGAAAGTTTTTTTGAGAGTCGTGATTTCATCACTAAGATTGGAATCGAAATTAAACATAATTATCGACATAGTACCTTACCTACCTACCTACTGAATCATTAAGTTATTAGGCGTGAAAAATAGTTCCTTATAAATAACTACTTATAAACATAGTTAATCCTTAAATTATAATTATTTTCTTTGTATGTGTACATTAAACAGAGCCACGCCTTTTTCCCGTGGGGATATTCAGACTCATTGACACACACACACACACACACGCACACATCACATCAAACATCCAACATCCACATGCTACGATCCCAGCGGAAAGCAGTACACCAACTCCCTGACACCCTCTACTGGTTTCTGGAACTCCAGACCAATACGCTGTGTAGGGTCCACGCGCGGTGGTGTCACATCCGCCTTTTGTTTTTCCGCCTTGTGTTATTCACACAAATCAAAACAATATGAAAGTACCTAAGTAGTACCAAGGTAAAAAATCGATTTCATTTTTTAGAGTTTTTCTTACTCTACCTACTCGCTAACTTTTAACTCCCTTTTCTAGTTTCTAGTAGTACCTACCTACCTACCTACGTAACTTTACCTACGTAATGATTTTTATAATAATGGTATGGTCCATCCAACTTAGCAACGTACTTTTTAGGATGTGAAATCTATGAGAATATTCTCAAATAAAGGAAAATCTATTCGTCAACAGCGACATCTACTGGATGTATTTTCAAACAGTATCAGGCGCATTTTGATACTAGTCTAGTTATCATCGTAGTCTAGCTACTGGACACAAGATGGCGTTTTTCCTAAGCTGGATTAGTTCCGCTACTGCTCAACAGAGAGCACTGTGCGCAGTTACAGAAAAAAGGTTTCGATGTTATTTAGTAAAACCTAAATTATTAAACTATTTTTCCTCGTGGTGCAGTGACTCGATATCTATCTCAGCTGGGATACAAGCGAAAGAAACACCTTACATTCCCGAGTGGCGCACCCTGAGCTGCTAGACTGCATAGATCTCAAGCCAAACTTAAAAAAATAAAAATTATATACGCTGGGCCGCATTTGAAACCCAATATTATTTTACTAATAATAATAAATGCGAAAGTTTGTGTTTGTGTCTTTACGCCAAAACAGCAGTACGGAATTTGATGAAATTTTGTATATAAATACATTAGGTTCTGGAATAGAATATATGGTACTTTTTATCCCGTAAAAATTAAGGGTTCCTATGGGATAAAATAATTTCCATTTCACTTCACTACGCATCAAATAGTCTACATAGAATTTTGTAAATAGATACTTTAGTTCCTAGAATATAGCACAGGATACTTTGTATCCCGTAAAAAAAAAATACGGTTCTTGAGGGATAATAGTGGGGCACTGCTAGTTTAAAAAAAAAAAACATTTGTTAAATCTGTGGCGACCTACAGACCTCTGTGGTCAGCATCATGTAAAACCTAAATTAAAATAAGGATAATTTGTCAAACTGTGAGAGGTCGCATGTCAGTGGAAAATAAAGGACAGAGATTTTCTGGAAGTAAATCTGAAGCGTTGTATTTTTATTCATGATTCCCAAAATCCTAAAGCATCGGATCAGACTCCAAAAATCCTTCAACTGTTCCGTCATAGAAGATTTCATTTATTATAAATTACCTCTAAAAACTAAGGCTAACCTGATATTCCCCATAGCAGAGTAAGGCGTGACGTCACGACACTAACCACATGCCTCGTCACGGCTGACGCTCCGAGCATGTAATTGATCCGATAATCGCCCTCTGTTCCAATACGCACAGATTTATCATGCGCTCAGAACCGTGGGGTGAGATGAGACGTATGAGTACCTACCTTAATATTAGGGATGTTAAAGATATCTAGTGTCGGTTCTTATTCGAAACTATCGGAGGAAACAAAAGCGTGTTTGAAAATTTCGGATATTCGATTGACGAAAATATAGTAAACTAGCTGCGCCCCGCAGTTTCACCCGCGTTGAGTATTATCCTGGAACTGTTATTTTTTACGGTATAGAAAGTATCCTATGTGTTAATCCAGACAGTAAACTATATGTGTGCCAAATTTTATCCAAATCCGTTCCAAAGTTTTTGCCTGAAAGAGCAACAAACATCCATCCATCCAGACAAACTTTCAAATCTATATATATAAAAATGTTATGTTGGTTTGTGTACGCTTCAAAAACTCAAAAAGTTCTGCACCGATCGAGCTGAAATTTTAGCATGATATATAATCCGCATCAAGGATTGTTTTTATTTTTTTTTTTTCATCAGTGACATATCAGCGAATGTGCGAATGTGCCACAGCGAAGCGGGGCAGGGCACAGCTAGTTTATAATATTAGTAGGAAGGACAGCATAGGAAGTACCTTTTACCCTATTTATTCTGTGTTATTATTAACATAGATATAGGCATATATTTTTATTATTAATTAGAATAGAATAGAATAGAATTGAATGGAAAATACTTTACACAAAGAATAGAAAGAATACTTATAGAATAGAAGTACATGTATACACCAAACCTAACGGCATATTACGTTAAAGAGTGAAAACACTCGTCCGTATACTGTAGAGAGTGTGGAGTGTGAGCGTATGTATCGCCGCGACTGTTGCCGGCTACAAAAAATAGCGGATCCGTCGCGGAGTGGCGCCTACGCACCAATAAATTACATTGGCATTTGTCAGCAAGACCTTTGCAGTCGATTAAAAAAAAATTGGAAGGAGGTCTGTTTTAGTTTGCGTAATTTTTATTAATATTTCTAAACAAAAAATAACTTGGTGGCCTTCCGCTAGTGGTTTTAGAAGTTATGGAATTTTTGTTATTAATAGGTTGGGAACCAATAAATGCCTAGATTTTTGATAACATTTTGCAGTAACCTTACTAGCGTCTTTTTTCTCGATAACCATAATCTAGAAATCTTCAACTGTATAGGTATCTTCTAGGCAAGCTTGCTCTACAGTCGACCGCATCATCACTTACCACCAGGAAATAAACCATAAGCATCATCAACCCATAACGTCCCACTGCTGGGCACGGGTCTCCCCTCACTTTCGTGAGGAGGGTTAGGCCATAATCCACCACGGGGGGCCGGTCAGGATTGGTGGATAACATACCTACCTCTGATATAAATCTCTGGTAGGTATGTGGGTTTCCTCACGATGTAATTATATCGATGTAATTATGTCCTCATATTTTAATGCTGTCACTTAATTTTTTCATTTATTTAAAAAAGGACAGTTTTGTCTAACACGTCTTCACTCGTTACGCATCATCACAATTACGGGGGCAATTTAAAATCCATTTGCAAACTTCACAAAAAAGTCAACCCTAAACACGCTATGCGCCAGTGCAAACCAGACGTAACCCGCAGGGGGTCACAGTGACCCGCGAGTCCACCTTAACTTATGTCACTGAGTTATTGGTTACACATTGCAGGCGCAGTGGCGCCACCACAAAAAAAATGCGTCACGATCACATATAGATAGTTCCTGATAGTTAGCTAATGCGTCTTAAAATTTTATTAGATCGCATCACAAAATAGTTCTAAGAACAAATTATTGACTGCCTGCCTGACTAACCAACACGTAGATATCTACTATGGAGTATTGACGTCAAAAAAATCATCTTTTTTTTATTTGATTTAATGACGAGACGAGCAAGTCCTTCACCTGATAGTAACGCCTGTCCATAACAGTTACAGTGCCACTCAGAACTTTGCATTGCATAATACTGCTCGGCGCTGCACTGCGCTTGACACAATGCGACATCGGCTCTAAAGTCTCACATGCACAGTATTTTTCATTGGAAACAGTGCCCTTCAAACCGGAACACAGTAATGTTTGCACACCACTGCTTGGCGGAAGAATATCTGGCAAAAGTGAGGTACTTCCCCAGGCGGTCTTTTGCACAAGAGGCCTCCCACTACAACACTAGACTATTACTACTATTTTTTAATTTAATATCATTACAAAAACCAAGATTTGGACGCATAGAATAGGAAACTCTTTAATGTGTAAAGAAAGTACAATGTGCAGTCATATCGCATAAAGCAATATCTTACAGACAGCTTTTGGATGGATAGCAAAACTTTAGTATATTATGGGTTGTGACGTATATAATTGAATTATTTAAGTAAAATAGTGTGTACAAGTAATGTAAAAGTAATTATATCCAATAACCCTGGGCCTGCCCTCGCATCATCGCAGGCAATTAATCGGGTGAAACAAAATGGGCACATTAAACTGTGCACATGTACTGTGTACTGATAACGCTGAGAAAGATCGCGGCGTACACTGTGGGACGCGAAAAGGTAACATTCACCTACCAGTTAGTGGCATCTTTTAATTTAATGTAGTTAATTAAAAAAAATATATATAGTTATAAATTTTACAATTTGTAATGTTTAATTCAATGACAATGTCACTTACTCAACGAAAGCGAAACAGTGGCAGAACTAGAACCTTTTTTTATTTAAAAAAAATTCAGCATCAAAAATTTGTTATGTGGAACATCGAAATTATTTTGCATAGAAAGCTTGTTTATTGCGGTTTAATATTTCATTACTGGATGAATTAAAAAAAAACGCTATTTGCCACACTCGCCACGCCAACAGCCGGCGTGACCTGCTGCATTAAATATTTCACTTCAAAAACAAATCATTTTTATGAAGGTGTGCAATTTGATTGCCTGGCAGTGTACAGTAACATTGGAACGGGAGTCCGGGCGTCCAAATAAAAGCTAACGAGCGCACTGTACGGGTCTTCGTAATGGAAGCGAGCGCAGGCGAAACTGGATCGAGAGCTTTTAGCAACAGACATTGGAACGTAAGGAATAAAGTTCAAACTTCGAATTTCTTGAACAGTAAAACATACAACAGGTTAAGTCTTTTACTGCAATTATCATTGCTATAGTGCTACATAAAGACAACAATGGAGTTAACCTATTGTCTAAGATAACCAACGTTCCTGAAAGTGGCAGTAAGAGTTTTCAGTTTTCAAGTATACCTACTTCTTTTCATAGCCAGCTTTCATGCCAATTTTTAATTCCTTGGAAATACAAAAATTATCTCTAGACAATGTCATTGTGATATTTTATCCAAGTGCGCAGATATTGGGCGTATGAGACTTTAGAACTGATATCTAAGGATGACCAGTGCTTTTGCGTGTTAATGAAATAGTGCTCAGTCATATTTTATCAAGAAAGTCCTAGAGGCCCCATTATTCTAAAATGCCCAGGGCCTCTAATAAGTTAAGTCCGGCTCTTGCACGAATCGCAATGAATTAAAAAAAAATGTGAACCAATCGCGACAGAATTACCAGCGCCTATGCTGTCGGATGGCGTGGCAGCGGTCTATCGGGCCAGATCACCTCCCATCCCGAGATAACCTTAAAAGCTGCGGTATTAATACATCAAACACCCACGTGCGCCGTCCATCACAGTATTGTATTAAACGAATAGTTGTGTTTCATGACTGTTTCATTTCATCTGCAAGTTGTTGCGGTTTTCGGCGATCGATTGCAGGAAAGCGTACAATAACTTTTCCAAGTATTTATTTAACTCTGTACTAGTTAATGCCGTTATTATAAGATCAAGCTTATCATCTTCTTTGCATGACACTTGATCTAAAGTGAATTTGACCAAGGGTGGGTCAAATTGATAGTTGGCATGACAACTAAGTATATTTGAAGGCACGATGTAATTTCAATTCTTCCGGATTGATCAAACTTAGTGCGATAAAAACTTGATCGTATATGGACGCCATTAGATAGATGGATGTTAGATACTGAAATTATGGTACCATTTAGGTATATCTGATCTAATGATAGAGACGGAAGGTAAGCTGTAGAGCTTCTCAGCAGCTTGGATGCTTATTTACCTACCTATTGTCAGATGCTTGTATTTTTTTATGTGTTGGTAAATGTGAATGTGACTGTTATCTTCATAATGGACTAATACTGTAGACTAATATTTTTAAATAAACTAAGAGAAGAATAGGTACTATCTCAAACCAGCCCAGCACGGAGGATTAAAGCCCAAAAAAATAATACACGCCTACAGTCGAATATAAAGCCTCAACCTTATTTGAAATCTGTTAAGAAATCAAGCAAACGATTGTAAATAAAGCCTAATAAAAATATAGATACGTAAATAGGTATAAAAAAAGGAACCAAATTTTTTTCTCCGTGGCGCCAGGGCGCCTCCGCTGAACGTGTAGGCAATAATTTAGTGACACCGTGACACAGTGTCACGTCACGACTGCCGCAGGTCAGTGTGACCCCGATGGGACCCCCGTCGGGGGGTTAACTCTGGTTTTTAAAATGTGCCTAATTTACAGAAGCTTTTTTTTTTTTACTTACAGAATTTATTTAGATAAGTTTTACATAAGAAAGTTAATAGGAAAGCATTAATACTTAAAAGAAACCTTTTTAAAGATCTAAGACACTTTTTTTTCATAAAAACACTCATGCTTTCTTTTTTCATAATTACTAAAATATTTTACCGAGATTTTTATAATTCGTAGATTTCAGTGATTTTCAACTTAAGTAGCGACTTAATTATTACTTACTTTACTTTGTATTAAACTTTTTTAAACTGCCATGTTTTAAATAGACAGGTGGTATTTTTCCCATAGCAGGGTAAGTCTCAGCCCCTGCGGGACACGTGTTATGGGGTAGATATTGTGTTATCAATGGGCGCCGGCGCCTGTTTGGGATGCTACAGGAATAGGGAGCGCAAACGGGCGGCTTTTTGACGTTGTGGCGTCAATACGCGGAAATGTCAAACCAGTGTCGACGCATACTTCAGATGTACCTACCTAAAATGATTTATTACTTGCGAGCTAGGAAAAGCTGGTGAATACTGGAAAAAAATTCTAAGCGCACATTAGTAATTAATATTGCAAGTATACCTATCCATGTTAAACTTGTTTAATGTGCGTCCAAAAATCTTAGCTATATTTTCAAGAAATAATCAAAAAATATACCCCTAGGTCATTATTAAATATCAGTCAGGTAACAAAATTATGTTGTAAGTATTTTTTGTCTGTGTTAAGTCTTAAGTACTAATAATTGTGAATCGCAGCGGTGATAGCTTAGTGGGAGAACGTCCGCCTTTAAAGGAAAAGGTAGTGAGTTCAAATCCCAGTGCAGGCACGTACCAATGTGCTTCTGTAAAACATACATATAATACGTAATTATCACTCGCTTTTCGGTGAAGGAAAACATCGTGAGGAAACCCACATACCTATCCGAGAATTATTTCGGAGGTAGGTATGTTATCCACCAATCCTGACCGGGCTCCGGTTGATTATGGCGTAACCCTCCTCACAAAATTGAGGGGAGACCCGTGCTCAGTAGTGGGATGATATGGTTTGATGATGATGATTATGAATTGTGGATACTAAGTGAGCGGTTAAAAAACGCTCACGTGAAAACCGCTCGTCTGTGCATACCTACCCTCTCTCAGCGGTGCAGCGGCATGGTAGCAATACAGATAAAAGAAATCTCTACAAATTGAACTGAAAAAAGATGAAAATTAATATCCATAGTTGAGAGCCACGTCTGAAAAAACTTCGAGGTAGTTACATGTTTTGTGCTTTAAAATATTTATTTACTGAGTTTTATTTAACTCGGTATATTATATATGACAATTGTATATGGATAGAGATCAGGATGATTGTTTGGGTCTAATTTGGCAAATCAACACAATTTTATTTAGGTTTTGGCACACCTGACAGAGTTTAAAAAAAAAAAAGGTGGCATACAAGCAGCCGGTCGACCTGATGGTAAGTGGCCACCGCCGCCTATGAACATCCGCAATGCCAGGAGCGTTGCCGGTGCAATGCTTATCCTTGATGGAGAGAACAATATGGGTAATATTATGCAGCACATTAAGGTCCGTTACAGAAAGAGGGCCCGGAACGCTCTGGAGTGCCACCCCGTCTTAGAGCTGTCGCCGATCGTTTGGAAAACATTCACTGAAGCAGGAAACATACATCTGGGGCTCAGAAGATCACGGATAGAAGACCAATCTCCTCTTGTGCAGTGCACAAAGTGTCTAGGATACGGGCACACAAGGCGATTATGCAATGCCGAAAAAACCATCTGCGGCTACTGCAGCGGAACGCATGCAGCCCGAGAGTGCCCGGTCAAGGAGAAATCCGGACCCCCAACCTGCATTAACTGTAAAAAATCCAAGCGAACTCCGCCTTCAGCGAAAAGTGCCAGGAGAGACAGAGGTGGGACTTCATAGCGAGGTCAAGGGTTGCCTATTGCTGAGACGGGCGCCACGGGAGTTGGGTATTAGAGTAGAGTTTGGTAACTGTTAACAATGTCAAATGTGTATAAATACTACTCTACCTATGAGTTAGTTGACATAACTCAGTTGATTGGTGACAAGAAACGGCTGGTAAAGGCTGGATGAGCCGAAGATCGAGCTCAGTGGCGTTCACTAGGAGAGGCTTACGTCCAGCAGTGGACGAGTGTGGGCTGAAGATGAAGTTGGTTTCCCTCGGTTATACTCCATTGTGTGAAAAAATGTTTGAATGCCTTCCTACATACAACAGTGTATAAAAATAATTATGGATTTTTAAATAGATTTTATGACATTTAACTGTTAATAAACAACCTATTTCGGTATGTGAAGTGGGTAATAAATGCACCAAATAATCAAAATGTTGTAGATTTTTTATTTATTTACAAACAATATTAAAATCTAATTAAGTAATACTTTGGCATACAGCTGTATTTAATGGCATCGCACAAGCTGAATATAACTAAACATAAACTAAAGTAAATAACAAAATAATGAATACTAAACTATAATACTTTTTCAGTCTAAAATGGTACGGTTTCATAATTAAGTATTTATAATATCAACAAACGAAATTTAAGGGGTAATACTTTTTACTTTCATGCTCGTATATATTTTTGGCACGATCCTCCGCCATTATGTTCTCTTGGTACAAATCCTGAATATCAGTATTAGTAGTTATGGTACTACCCAAATCTATAGACTTAGGGTAGTACTTCTCAGCTTCAGTGCTATCGTAAGGTAGACTATCGTCAAAGTATATCGATGACGTCATATTTTCAGGCTCAGGGTTAAACGTTTTCTCAGCACTCTTGACTTCTGATTTGAAACCGTCGTAAGTCGAACCTACTGGCATGTTAATGTCATCTTTGTGTTCTGGCTTGTAAAGCTTCCTTCCTGTTGCGCTCTTACTTGGCCTTGCGTCTGTGGAAGTGGATACTTCGGGAATTTTGTTTCTTTTGCTCTTGTACCTTCGGTTCTGGAACCAGATCTTGACCTGTGTCGGGGATAGGTTGAGGCTCCTCGCCAGCTGTTCTCTTTCTGGCGCTGTCAGGTACCTCTGGCTCCTGAACCGGACTTCCAAGGCGTGGACCTGGTTTTGAGAGAAGAGGATCCGGGGTTTTCTTTTGATGCTCTTGTCTTTCTTGTCTGCCTTCCCAACGGGAGATGGAACTTCTGGAAATAGAGAAAAATTAAAGTTACACAAGTTAGTCACACAGAAATATAGGTACATTATATCGAAAGCTTTAATGTAATTTTTTAAACTAATATGGTCACTATCTATAGACCTAACCAATTAAAACATTAAATTTTCTAGTGGATTATTGTGAGAGATATTAATGTTGTGTCAAATTGTACAGTGTCTATTATATAATTGTAATAATTAATGAATTTGTTGTAAACCGTTTTAATGATGTGTAAATAAATAAAATTGTTGCCGCTTGTAAATTGTACATTGATACTGAAGTATCGAAAACTATTAACAAATAATACTTATAGTTTATGGTTAATATGCTGTATAGGCTGATTAAATACTAAATGCTGGGATTTAGCTTTAAAAAGTTATGGACTATGGTCTTGGTTCAAAAACATAATGTAAACTTAAAAAAAAGGAATTTAAATGTTCACACAAAACTATGAATAATTGGTCAGATACTAGTGTTGATTCTGGATATACCAAACTAAAATAAAATAAAGCTTGAAATAGTCAAAAATATTTATATACAGCTATTTTTAGTTTTAATTTTGTTTAGTGCACCTAGGATTGACGACACTGGATATATTATACAGAGACAGCTAAAAAGATAGCAAATAACACTTTCCAAATAAGTTAAAGATACAAAAGATTTTTATTTTTTCTCAAGCAGGATCAAACATATAAAGCACTAAACATAAGTATAATAATTTATAAGAGTATATACTTACTATTGTTTTTCCTTGACGTGAGATCCTTTTCAACAACATCGGGTATAATAAACTCCTTCTTCTCTAAACTTCTTTTCGGCTCCGCTACGGGTGAAATTTCCACATTGACTTCTCTCTCTTCAGGTTTCGTCGGAAGTTCTACTGCGTGGTACGGCGGCACCTCAGCATACTGATCATAGTTTTGGTGATAGAAATTATGGCAGTAATTGTAGTTGTAATACTCGTCGATTTTATGGTCGTGGTATACTTCCTGGTTCCAGTATTCAAGGTTCGAATGCACGGGGAGGTTGGGATAAACTTGACCGAAATATTCGGGGCAGTAGCCTTGCGTTTGATGGTGCACAGGGTCGTACTCGTAAGCTCGTCGGTCGCGTTCATTACACTTCCATATGTCACTTCTTTCGTAATAGTTGTTCTGATTTATGTTCAATATATCCTTCACAGAAAATGGCGTGTTCAAATTCGGATTCAAACTCCCCAAATGCCCTTCCTCTTGTTTAAATCTGTAGCTTTTATCCACGTACGCTGTGTCTTTATGTTCCGTAAAGTAGAATTCATTTTTGCAGTCGTTGAAGTTGTGTTTTAAGTTGTTGTTGTTAAATGAAGTCGACACTTCGTTGTGTTGTTCGTAGTTTTCCATTTTCACTACACTTAGTTCATGATTTTTAAACGGGACAATTATGCAGTTGGTCAAGGGACAGGCGTCGGGAGACTGATGCTTAATAGATTGGGGCTCGAAGCCAATCCTCGACGCCTGGTGTTTTGTGGGTGGAGCTTGACGACTGTCCCTATCTCCGTCTAGCAAGTGGGAGCTTTGTGTCGCTCTGTCCTTGTCTCGGACCAGGAGTGTTTACTACGATGCGTAAATTAAGCGGATGATTTCATTCTAAAGTGATGCCCTTTTGTCCCATTTGATTCCGCTAATGAGTTTGTAATTGGTTCGGTTTTGTGTCAGTTTTATTTTTTCTTGGTTTTTTGAAGGGCTTTTTCTTTGTTGGTGCTTTTTGAGATTATTAAGTTACTCTTACTTGTCCAAATATTTCAGAATGAGCCTTGTTGGAAATTTATTGTAATATATCGACTAATAATCGATTTTATCTTGATTTTTAAATCGGTATTACTGTAGTGATTGAAGTAACGCAAAAAACGTGTGTGTAGTGTGTGTAACATTATACATGCAAAGGTATTTTTCTGAATTCACAAACAAATACTTTTAAACGATTCTTATAGAACCCTTCTAATACAATAAATATAAAGATGTGGATGTTTGTTGTTTATTATAATTCACTCACGCCAAACGGCTGCAAAAAGGACATCACACTTATAAATCTTATAATAGTTATTATTTTTGAGTTTTAATATAACATAGAACTTACTTAGGTATACATTTTACCAGCGTCATTCTTGTATATCTTATGTCCTACTTAAGTAAATCTCATACGCTTTTCGGTAAAAAAAAATATCTTGATGAAACCCACATAACCGAGAATTATTTCGAAGGCATGTGATCTACCCAATCCGGAGCAGGCCTCTCCTCATGAAAGTGAGGGGAGACCCGTGCTAAGCTACTTTTAATGTTATTAAGTATCGAGACGAGTAAATCGTTCACCTGATGGTAAGCGCCACGCCTGCCCATAATAGCTACAATGTGGGTGACAGCCAGAACTTTCCATTACAAAATCTCGAGCGGCACCGCACTACGCTCAACACCCTGAGACATCGGTTCTATAATCTCATAAGCCCAGTAATTTCACTGGAAACAGTGCCCTTTAAACCAGTACACAGTAATGTTTGCAGTTTGCACACTACTGCTTAGCGGATGAATATTTGGCAAAGGTGTAGAACTTTACCAGGCGGCCTCTTGCAGAAGAGGCCACTACAGCTATGGGTTGACGATGACGGCGATAACAAAGTTACACGTAAATTAAAAGTTTCAATCACCCGCATTATTATCACACAGTTAAACCTAGTTTAAGAAAGAGTTAGCACCTCTTTGTTTACACGAGAGGTGTTAAAACTCTGTTTATAATAGTAGTCAAGTTGTCAGCGCTTCGAAACAATTAAGAAATATAAACTAGTGTTGTAGTAGGAAGCCTCTTCTGCAAGAGACCGCTGGGGGAAGTACCACACCGTTGCCAGATATTCATCCGCCAAGCAGTAGTGTCCAGTTTGAAGGGCACTGTTTTCAGCGAAATTACTGGACATATGAGACTTTAGAGCCGATGTCTCACGGTGAACGAGCGCAGTGCAGTGCCGCGAAGGATTATGCAATGCAAGGTTCTGGGTGACGCTGTGACTGTTATGGACAGGTGTAGCGCTTACCGTCAGCTAAACGATCTGCTCGTCTTGTCTCGTCACTCACTCAAATAAAAAAAAGGCTAAAATAATGCACTTTCATAAGTCAAACACTTATAATTCACTTATACATAAAGAAAAATAAAAAAATAATTTAAAAATGTGATCTAATAAAATAATGATTAACTAATTATGGTTTAGTCAAATAATATGAATAAAAATATTGTACCTTCGGGAGCTGTAAATCGTTAACTTAAGCACGAACCTTGCCCATTAAAGTTTTAGAGTAATTTAACAACTTGTTAGGACATTAACTTAGAGGGCTACTGTTGTAAAACCAGTTTTTGTTCATTCTCTATAGAGGTAGTTCCGGAAGTAATAAATATATTTTACTGTTAATTCGCTAAAAAATTTAACAAGAAATAAACAAACAGTTTAAAGTCCGTCATTTGTTCTAGCTATTTTATAATCTGTACAATAAGTTAATATTCACTTTGTTATTTTTCTATTTTCATCTATTTAAACGGACTCATAAAAAAATCATTACTTATTTAAAGAAAATATGGACTCGGTAGGGTAATAAAATAAATAAGCTTCTGAATAAAAGCAATTATAGCATTTTTGAAAAGGTGGTTTCTTGATGTTTGTTTTAGCATAAGCTGCTGAACTGATTTCAATGAGGTTTGTACTGTTGGGTAGCTTTTTCAGATAAAGTAATAATTTCAAATTCGTCTAAATCCAACGAATAGATACCGAGAAAGAAAATTGTCTTTAAGAAAAATCGAAACGAAGAACGAAGTCGCCGTAAAACCTAGTCTAATTAAGTCTAGATTACTTCTAGGTAAGCGTACGCCATCGTAGACCGCATCGTCGCTTAACATCAGGTGAGTCTGTAGTGGTCAAACGCGAACATATTTATAAAAATATAAAAGAAAAAAGATTATTGCTTACGAGCATTGACTATGAAGCTGACGAGCTGTCTCTCAGAGATTCCCAGACCTGGGACCTCACCACGAACAGCCACCAAGATCGCTCAGCGTTCATAAGTCGACCAGAGACATTTATCCAGAGATCGGAACAATTTGTTTGCATTTACGGGAGTTTATATAGCTCCATCTCTTTCTCTTTCTCTCTGATTCTCTGCAATCTATTTTTGTGTGACGTCACGTCACGTTAGTCATTTATGAGTGTGCGGTGCCAATCTAGGCCGTTCAGTTTAAGGCCTTAAAATGAACTGCATGGAATAAGAATAAGTACGTGGTTACCCCCCTGTATCCCAGACAACATTAGGATTAAAGTGTTCATCAGACTAGCTAGACAGAAAAAAGAAAAAAAGAAAAGTCAATATATTTTATGACTGGCTAGCATATTTTTTTTTTTAACTTTTTATAGAGGGCGCCACATAATCCTACGCAGCGTGAGATTGGCTGTCAATAAAAAAAGAAACATGACCCCTCTGGCCCTTTGCTTGCACAATAAAAAAAGTTGTGTCCGGCACGTGTGTGCGCCGGGACTTCCTTATTCGTTGTCTATGAATGAGGGTGTAAAAAAGAGTTTTTATTTTTTATTATCTATGTTTGGCCACTGAAAAAAAGTATTATAACTATGTTTGGGCTCATTTTAGTCAGCTTGCAGAACCGATAAAGTAAGGTAGGCAGTACCTAAGTATGCGGACTTTATGAAAACTCGGAGAGAACAATTTATACAAAAAAAATTGATATTGAAATTGCGGGCACCTACCAAAGTATTTCTTGTAAAACAGTCTAGCGAAAGTAAAAACATCTTATAAATAAAGGTACAATGGGCGGCCTTATTGCTTAACAGCAATCTCTTCCAGACAACCTTTGGATGGAACGGATTAGTGAGTTGTAAGTGCGAGAAATATAAAGGCCATGGCTTGGCAGCACTTTATAAATACTGTCATACGTTCAAATAAATACTTTGATAGATGCATTTTGTTCTTCGCAGCCGCGCGTCATGTTGTCGTGGCTTATCCATAGACGTACCACACGATGCGTCAGTGTTCGATCACGAGAGTGAACTCACGTCGCGGTTTTTCTAACATCTACGCGTTGCTTAGTTACTGTTTTTTTTTAAATTCACATAACCCGCAAGTTTAAACGCCTACAAAGCCCACTGGAAAAGGCTGCCAGCCATGCGGTCGTGTTTTGTATTCTACAAACTGCTACCTATGAGGGTTGAATTATCGATATCCATACATTAATATTTTGAAAATTCTAAAGCGGATGGATGGCTGGTAAGACGGGGAGCACGCCTTATTTGGCCATCTAATAAATTAGTCTAGACCGCTAGCTCGTTACGATGTGGATTGCCATGATGCTTTTCAGTTGGTTTCAGCCAGGAAGCTAGATCAAACGTTTTATTTAACGACAAAATCAGTTATTATTAATTATTATGCACTGCATTTTGTAACGCAAAGTTGTGGGTGGCGCTGTAACAGTTTTAGGCAGGCGTAGCGCTTACCAACAGGTGACTGACAGCTCGTCTCAATACTCAGACAAATAAAAATAAATATTTAGACCGTGGTGTTTTGTTGATTTCCTGTTTTCTCTTGTTCTTGTACCTACAACGCTGCGGGCGTGGAAGGAAACTGCGCCGTGTGTTTTCAGCCGCTCGATGTTTGCTCGGTAATCGGTTCCCAATGAATTTACTTTCACATTAATCATAAATTTACTTCTATACACATGCTGTACGTATTCTATTGTTTTTACGTGTTTTATAGATTTTATGGTTGTGATGTGAGTGATTTAAAGTTTACTATAATTGGTTATCAAAATCTGTAGTCGCCGGTGATGACCTTTTTTGCGAGCCAGTCGTTCACCTGATGGTAAGCGCCACCTAGGTACATAGGTACTTTCCTTTATAAAACATTGCACTGCGCTGCGCTCGTCACCCTGAGACATTGGTTTTAAAGAATCATATGCCCAGTAATGTTGCTGGAAACAGTGCCCTTCGAACCGGAACACTGTAATGCATATCAAATTACCTTTTATCTGTGAAAAATCATGAAAATTAGAAAAGATTTTATACTTAATGCTTAGATTCATCTTCAACCCATATCGTCCTACTCTGCTGACCACGGGTCTCCCCTCATTTTCGTGAGGGTTAGGCCATAATCCACCACGGGGGCCAGACCCGGATTGGTGGATCATCTACCTGCCTCCGAAATAATTCTCGGGTAGGTTGTGGGTTGCCTCACGATGTTTTCCTTCACCGAAAAGCGAGTGATAATTACGTACATAATGTTTTACAGAAACACATTGGTACGTGCCCGCACTGGGATTTGAACTCACGACCTTCTGATAGGAAGGCGGACGTTCTCCCACTAGGCTACCACCGTTACGTTACCGTGCTTAGATTGTTGGCACTTAAATAAATATTATTATTTTATCATATCCACGGTACTTACCTAGGTACTTCATTGTGTGGCCCAAATTCCAAACCACAAAAATAAAACGAACACTTTCCTATTAGTGCCTTCTCAAGTTCTCACCCTTAATTTTTTCCCTACACTTTAGAACCACTCCAATTAGCTTCTCCTATCATCAGCATTTAACTTAGGAGGTGATTTACAAAATACAAAAACCCTTAAATAACACCAAAATTGTTTCAAAATCTTGAATAGTTGTCAAGTTTAGCAATAAAGTAGCAGGTTTACGATGTGAAGAAAAACACCACTTGAAGTGGATTCTTGATTGTGGAACGCCTTGATATTGCATTGCACATTGCTAGCGAAAATAAATGTGAACCCTTCGACTTCTACATGGTCCATCTCGAGGGCTATTACAATTTTTTTAATACAACATTATAGTCGAGCAGGTCGTTTACCTTATTGTAAGCGCTCGTACCAGCTTGTAACAGTTGCAGTAAACTTGGCATTACAATTTGCGGGGCACGGTGCAGCACTGCACTACGCTTGACATACTTGAAACAATAAATCATTTCTGAGCTTTAATTATCGAAATAATTATTAATAAAAAAATACAATGAACTCAGAAATATTTATATTGTTACAATACATGTATAAAATATCTTTCAGGTGCACTAAGTAAGTAAAATGTAAAATTGTAGATTGTATATTTTCCTTGCATTTGGATCTATTGTTTAAAGTTTAAGTTTCGCCATCTAGCGTCGAATAGCAGACTTACAGGACTATTTGGAACAGTAGCATCTGTCTAATTTTCTGAGTACGGTGTTTAACCAAAGCTTTACGTAGTTTAGCTACTTAAACAGAGATGTCGCTAACAAAAACAAAATAACTAGTTCATTCTTCGCTCACTAGATGTCACTGTTCTCTGTAGTTACAGAAAGATATGAGAGATGGCGCTGAAAGTTACAAATTAAAACCCCAAATTATAATAACACATTTTTCCGATTTTTTTTTATATATTTGCCAGAAATATAATGTTTTTGGGCATGGGCTGTGGACTGATGGAAACATGCCACAACATTTTTGATTGTTTTTAAAGTTTATTATTCCTTATTGAGCTAACTAAAACTAAAAAAAAATCAAACAAGTTAACCACTTCATAAATTAAAAAAAAAATACAGCGTTATGAAAAATAATGCTAGTTGTTGCTGATAAACTGCCTAACAAGTCTAATTAAATTATAATAGATTTATTCTAGATTACATTAATTAACGTACAAAATTAATTTAGGTAGAGTATTCCTTGAAGAAACAATAGCAGGATTCATGAAATCACTTATCCTTCAATAAACAACAATAGATATCCCTAATTGACAAATCATGCCGCGTCTTTCCGCCTCATCATTGCATATCACAAAGACGATCGCCGAATCGATCCACCCGAGCCAAATAATCGAATCATAATCGAATAATAATCGAATTATTGGATTGTTAGAAACTGCCGCGATGGTGGGTGGTCAGATCGTCTGTTCAGATATATTGTAAACAGTAATCACACGTCATTTCTGTGTTATGATATAATTTTATATCTACTTAACCGCATCACCTTGATTTCTAATAGGCAAGCAATTTGTCTTTTTCAACAATAAATTACACCCCTAATAATAATTTATCCCAATAAAACCTAATTACTGAAAAATCATAGATAAATAGATAGATAAACTCTTTATTGAAACACCACAGAACAAAGAAAACTGAATACTAGGACAAACTTAACAATTAGTGTCACAATGGGAGGTCTTATCGCTCAGAGCGATCTAGTGCATTGCTAATGCTCGATATAGATAACATTTAACTCTCTAGGGACTGGCAAACAAAGAGAAAAGAGGAGCCTCTGTACAGCTATGCGCAGATTTTTTTGTAGTTACCTCTATACATCTATGTCGTTGTCAACCGTCACACATTCTATCATCGTGAAGCCCATCAATCAACATATCAATGTCAATTTTACTGCAAATATCCCAGCACCTACTTATTCTCGTATTATACTCTCAAGTCTGTGTATTATCACTGTCACTTCGTAGTAGGTACACCAACGTGTATCGTCAATAGTATTAGGTGATTTTTTTGCACCGGGCACGTGGTTCTATCATTTCAGTAAGTCGGCGCTTACAACAAAGTAGGTACAACAGTTGGACAACCTACATAGCTAGTACCTACACTCTGCTAAAATAACCTGCGACACACAGATACGTGTAGAACGGAATACTGCATATTTGCATTGTGCTTTCCACCTCCTGCAACCAAAAGCATCACTACCTGCATACCTCACCCTGCCCAATCCAAAACCTTCCACAATGACTGGAATCCTCACCAAAGTCCTAAGCCTACCGGTACAGTTCCCCATGGTACGGGGCATGGTGTCCTACGCCATCATCTGGCCCACCTGCAGCATCGTCCAAGAGTACATAGTACACGGGACTAGCATAGAAAACGCAGACTTGGCTCGAGCGGCCCGTTTCGGAATATTCGGTACATTCTTCATGGCTCCAGTATTCTACGGTTGGTTGAGATATTCCAGCAGATTTTTCAAAGGGAATTCTTTGCGGACGGCCATAGTTCGAGCTGCAGTGGAACAGGTCTCCTACTCGCCGTTAGCGATGGCGTATTTCTTCTTCGGAATGAGCCTCCTTGAGAGGAAACCTCTGGAGACTTGCGTGAACGAAGTGAGGGAGAAGTTCTGGCCGACGTACAGGATAGGGGTTGTGTTCTGGCCGACGGCGCAGACCTTGAACTTCTACTTCGTGGCGGAGAAGAACAGGATACTGTTCGTGAGCTTAGCCAGCTTCGTGTGGACTGTTTACTTGGCGCACATGAAAGATAAGGTGCAGGAGAACGAGCTATTGAAATAGGAAAATGACAAACTGAAAAATGAAGACTTTAGGTTTACTAATAAAACTTGTGTAAGAGTAGGTAGGTACCTCTTTAACAGATTAAATGTCTGTTGTAAGATTTGTTTGTAGTTTTCTTTAAAAAACTTTTTAATCTCATAAGTACGAGTACAGTTCCTGGGCACATGCGACTTTAAAACCGATGTCTCAGGATGACGATTGAAGTGCAGTGATGCACAAATTTACGTAATGCAAAGTTGAGGGCACTGTAACTGCTATGCTCCTCTCGTTTCTATGATTTTATAACCTATAGAGGGCGCCACAATTCAAAAATCCAGTCGCTTCCAACGATACACCATTTGTCAAATTATGATCAATAGTTTAGACGATATGAGGAAACACATGGTCGTACATTGGTACATCATCGTATTCCTCATCATCAACCACTGCTGAGCACATCTCCCCTCACTTTCGTCAAGAGTTCGTTCCGTCCGTTCTTTCGTGGGTTTCTTTTTTCGTTTCGTGGGATATTTACATACATACATAGTTAAAATCACAAGCCTCATTTTTGTTTCGCTGTAGTCGGACAACAAGAGCTCACTACAATTTCTTTAAGTCCTAATACACCATAAATAAACCATTTATACGTTCCGATCCGGCGATATAAATTAAAGGTAGTCGCCGCGACAGGGCGTTATATATCGCGACATTGTCTGTCCGCGTGTCAGTCTATGGTTTATGGGCCAATCAAATTGGAAGCTGGGATATTGGTTTTTTGTAAAACGAGGTGTACCTATCTATATTTCGTTGGGAGATGAGACGAACATTTGTAATACAAATGCGGAAGGTTTGACTTATCTAAATCTGACCGTGACGACCTTAACACGTTCACTGCTGAACTGTTTTTTGGGTCTGTTGCGAATCTACACACAACGTGTGTGTTTACTGTTTACTGGCGTTTTGTCGTACCTAACTAAACTCAATGAGCAGCGATGGCGCACACAACAGGTGTGATAAAATTGACAATACAGTAGTGCGAGTTCGCACGTTAGGCGTGTTGTAAAAACACAAATGTTTGTGTTTTCAGCAGTGGACGTGTTAAAAATGAGATTTATTAAAAAAAAACAGAAATGCAACGACTTCTAAAGGCGGATGACGGTAGTGAATCCTACTTAGCATTAATCCCCTTTTTGTATATTTAATTTAACCCTCCACGCGAAAGTGAGATGAGGCCCGTGCCCAGCAGTGAGACGTTATGGGTTGATGATGATATATTTAACTTGTGTGCTAAATAAAGAATGAACTAATGAATAAACAATTAAACCGAATATCGGGCTCAGTAGCGTTCACTGGGAGAGGACTACGTCGAGCAGTGGACGAGTGTGGTCCGATGATAATGGTGGTAACCCTGATAACCGCCACGCTTGCCTGTAATAATTGCAATACCACCTAGAAACCCATTGAAAATTCTTGCATGCCACCCCGCTGCGTCACTCACGTCGTCTAAAACGGAATAGAAACTTCTTTTAGATAGATAGATAGATAAACTCTTTATTGAAACACCACAGAACATAGAAAACTACTAATTTACCTACTTTAACTATTTCTTTACCCTATTTTCTCATTTTCTTTCATCTTTACTTACTATATTGTAAACCCCGACGCAAACAGTGGTAGAACATAATCTAGCTCGGCACTGCACTGCGTTCATCACCCTGAGACATTAGTTCTAAATTCTCATATGCCCAGTAATTTCACTGGAAACACTGTTATCACAGTTCAGCTTGGCGGATGAATATCTGGTTCCCCAGGCGGTCTCTTGCAGAAGAGGCCTACAACTTTGAATAGTCAGGGGTTTGTTATATTTACATATTTAGCTTGCCTTGTCTTGCAGACATTTGGTGATAAATAAGTCCTATTGCTATCTATTTTAGCTCCAAAGTTCTATAATACTGCCGTAAGTCTGACTCCGAAATATCAATAGCCGTTGACAAAACATGATTAATGCCGCCATAAAAATATTCCCTCATAAAAATTCATCCTCGATATTAATTCTAACAATATACGTAATCCTTTTTTTTGTGGACAAAAAACTGAAGAATGCGCGATGCGATGACGAAGAACTATTTCTAATTTATAGACTTCGAAGCCATTAGCCACACTCGATGTATTTTGTTTCGCATTCATTTTAGGTCTTTATAAGAGTCCATTGACTTTGATTGAGGTATCCACTCCTCTGACGATGGGAGTTTGTTATTAAATAAGTAATAGCTAAGTACAATGTGCTTTATACACCTACTTAGGTTATTTTAAGTATATTATTACTATCTTATAAAAGCTATGTGAAGTTTATAAAATTACTGCTTCAACATTGTGCTGCGCAGTGCTAAAAGACATATTGTATTTTTTATGGATCAAGCCCTTAGGATCTTTTACAGCTTTATTAGTATAATTAAGTGCTCATATAAAATGTAAAGGACCTATAGATAACATCGATTTTCGCACGCGGATTTTTCCACTCGCGTTCGAAATCGGTGCTGCTCATATTGAAAGAGGTAAAGGTCACGATTGCGTCCCTACTAGAAGTAACAGTGTTCTGTGCTATGAGCGGTTGCCATACTCCAACGGTAGAACGCATCCTGTTACCATTCCCACTATCTCAATCTGACCTGTCCTTATTAAAATTCGCCCGTGAAAAACCAGCGATTAATTAGTCCGACAATACGGCCCGACGGCTACCGGCGGACCCCCGTTTGGTCACAAAAGTGCCGAAACTGGTCCTTCGCTTAACGATCTCTCGACGCTACCAAAAAAAGGAACTCCCTTTTACCTGACCTGGTCGGATTTTATGGAGATGATAAAACCGTTGAAATGAATAAAATTGTGATTTTATTTAGAAACTTAAAATAATAACGTTTAATTCGCAATGAGAATGTTAATTTTAATAAAATAAAATTACATTATAACTCATACCTATTGCCTTAACTCATGAAGAAATATCATGATTATTAGTTAGGATTTCTAATTCACTGCAGAAAATTTAACCATAATAAATAACAGAAAATAATCTAACATAGACAAAATTAATCTCAAAGTGCGGACAAAGATAAAAAGTAATTCTAGGTCTTCAAAATCCTTGAATCTATAGCTATAATTATTATAATAGTCTGCCCTTTCTCCGGTGACATGATATTTGACCGTCAATACATGCAACCTAGTGTATGTATGTAACCATACATGTAACCTACATGCACAGTATAATGTGGATGATTATTACATGGCATTTTATAATTAGCTATAGAGTCTTATGTTTACGGATAGATTGACGTGTTTACACTATGATAATAATATAATAGACAGGCCTCTAAAACTTCTATTCTGGTGTCAACCACTCTATAAAATCCCGAAACTATTTCACGCTACTTGATAGAGAAACTATATTTTGTCAAAAGATAAAATTGACCAAAATCACAAGGCATAAAGTGCGTTTTTTGTCCAGGAGTTTTTTGTTTTTTTCTCGTAAAGTTCTTTCATCACCTGCCGTGCGAGTTTATTTATTGTTATTTGGTGAAAGAAGAAAAAAAGAAAGAAAAAACTAAGGTTGTCCGATCACGGATAGGGTCGAGGGTAAGGTAATAATTGATTTTAATTCTGACGTTTATTAAATTAGTGTTAGATATTGTTGGTGTCGGGTTCCTTTTTGGTCCCAGACTCATATTTTTTATGCGATGGTAATAAGCTTTGTAACATTCAAATGAAATCATATAAATCTGTTATTCGCATACGAGTAGATGTGATTACAATAAATATCTTCGAGGCTTAAACCTTTTTTATAAAATCAGCCACATTATTAAAACTACTTTTTTTTATATTTTCCCGTAATCCATATTTGCTTTACCATTTTTTTTTATTCTAGCATTTGTATTGAGATATAACTGCATAATGATTTGTTCAAGAAATAACGCATCACTTATAGAAGAGTGAAAAAAAGTTGCGGTATAAATGAACAAAAAAAAAGAAAATAAAAAATAGAATAGATTAGGTTGAAGTAATTCAACATTATTAAATTAAAAGTTGATGTACCTAGAAAATAAACTAACCTTTACGATACGTCAGGTACCCACTCAGGGTTCTCTTAACCACTAGTTTTCTTTTATATAAGTATACTTAATTGAGCATAAAGTAATTATTTTTTATAACTTACAGACTGACATATTAAAACCGCTGTACAACCGTGTAATTTGGATCAAAGTAATTATCACAATCGTATAATTTTATGGCCATTTCTGGTTTTATTTATATATATAAGATTCTTAATTTGGTTTAAGCACTTCTTTAACTTCACATATTTGCGGCGAATTTGTGAAACAGGGCCGGGTTTAAGCGCCTATTTTGTGTAATCAACTCTTTAATTTTAAGCTTCATCACTAAATGAGTGGATGTCTTTACTTATATGTAACATATTCTGTGAATTCAAGCTCTTAAGTAAGGGCTGTACTAAGGCCTTTCAATTTAAATATATTTATATCTATCTATATATATAAAAATGTTATGTTGGTTTGTGTACGCTTCAAAAACTCAAAAAGTTCTGCACCGATCGAGCTGAAATTTTAGCATGAATCGCATCAAGGATTGTTTTTATCTATTTTTTTCATCAGTGACATATCAGCGAATGTGCGAATGTGCCACAGCGAAGCGTGGCAGGGTACAGCTAGTATATATATATAAACACACTAATGAATAAAAATCAGAAAGTTTGTACGTGTCTTTGTTCCTTCTTCACAACGCAACTGCTGAATGGAATTTCATGATATTTGGTCTTATATAGATATTTTAGGTTTAGACCCTTCACTAACACTTTGGATCCTTTTTTATAAGTTTAATTATATTTTTTTATTAAAGTGTTAATTAGATAATTATTTTAGTATTATCAGTACCCAGCATATGTATAATTTTTTACAAAAAAGTTGGCCCACCTAACGAACGCTCTAAAATTATAAGTATTTTGACAAAGCTCTATTTAGGGACCTATCTATATTTACTATCTCTAACTGTTCAAGAATACGCTGATGAACTTAGTAAGTCACAAATTTGCCAGGTATGTATCCACCAAGCAGTAGTGTGCAGACATGGCTGTGTTTCGATTCGAAGGGCATTGTTTTCAGCGAAATTATTTACTTGAGACTTAGAACCAATGTTTCGAGGTGACGAGAGCAGTGCAGTGCCACACAAGAATTTACAAATCAAAAGTTTCGGTGGCACTGCAATTATAAAGGTCAGACATGGCGCTCATCACCAATTGAACGACCTGTTCGTCTAGTTACTCAACAACATAAAAAAAACTTATTTATGCCTATAAAAAGTTATAAAAACGAGTGAAACCGCATGCAAACCCTATTCGAAGTGATTGGCAAACGCCGTCCGAGTTTTACGACCAATTTACCAAAACCTCGCTAAAACCTCCTTCAGACGGCTCAGTATAAACACACAGTCACGGTTTATAGGGCCCTCAGAGGCCTTTAAAAGGCCCTTAAAGGGTCTTTAAGGGCCCATAACGACAGATAGAGAGCAATCCGCGCGTACATCTGGAGGTTAGGACAATTTCGGCTCCGAGGACGTGATTATTGGTGTGAATGAGCTTTTGAACATGAAGTTTCAACTATTGGAGTTGCTTTATTTACACACAACATATAAGTAGGCATCGTAATAAGGCAGTTTGCTTTTTAATTGGTTGTTTTGTAAAAAAAATGGTTTATTTCGGTACTACGAGTAAACCATTATGGATTCTCAGCAAAAATTGTCTATGGTTTTCAGACCATTACAAAAATCATGTATGGAATACACTTTTTAATTTATTTGACTGAATGACGAGACGTCGTCGTCACCTGATGTTAAACGCTACGCCTGCTCATACCAGTTACAGTACCACCCAGAACTTTGCATTGCATAATTCTGCGCGGCACTGCACTGCGCTCGTCATCCTGAGATATCGGCTCTAAAGTCTCATATGCGAAGTGATTTCGCTGGAAACAGTGCCCTTCAAACCGGAACACAGTAATGTTTGCACATTACATACACAACATTACATGTTTTGGTTACAAATTAAGGTAATTAGTCCTTCGTTGAATTCAACCCGCAAGCCAGAACTAACTTAGAAAAGTGTAGTTTCGGTATTATAATACTCTCATTATATTAAACTCTATTTTAACTCTTTTTAAGCTATTATTTCCTCGTTTAGTCGACGCCGCTGGTGACAAGAGGGCTGGCTCATTTCTCGCACAGAGAATAGCTATTGCTATTCAACGTGGAAATGCGGCCAGTGTTCTTGGCGCCATGCCTCATGGACACCCTCCTTTGTTAGATTTTTAAGTTTTTAGTTTTAGTTAGTTTTCCTTTTATTCATTTTTTGTTATTTATGAAGTACGTGAATTTTAGGCACATTTCAAAAGGCTGATGGACTGACACCGAAAACTTATGAAATACACACAGTAGCACTGTACAGTGTACAGTTTAGTTGTGTGTGTCTGTGTGTGTGTTTGTCTATTTTATTGCGACATCACTCTTTACGCCGCAACGGAGGAACGGATTTGATAAAGTTTAGTCTTATAGATAACTTAAGAATCTGAAATAGAAGATAGGGTGTTTTTTTCTTGTAAAGACTTACGGTTCCTGTGGGTTCTTAGTTATTGTGGGCGAAACCGTAGGGTGCAGCTAGTATTCCAGTTATTTTAACCCTAAGCCTGCAAAAAAGCAAAGCTTAACAAATATAAAAACGAAACAAAATTAAGATATTGTTAAAGTTATTTATTAGTTTTGTTAAAAATAAATTAGAATGGGCGGAGAGTTCTCCACTGGAGATCATTTTACCTGACAAATAACTTAATTGTTTCTGTCCATCCTTTTTTATTAGTTAAAAATAAAAGGCTACGCGAATATAAACTTTAATACAGTTCATTTTAAGGACAAAAAGGGCAAATTTCAAAGATTAAAAAAAAGAGCCACTTTTAAAAAATTCTGACGTGAGCTGTAATTAAAAATAAAAATTATTGTGATTGGATTTGGCAAATTATAAATTGGTTTTTAAATATGTTTTGGAAAAAATATTATTGAGTTATCAGCGGGAATTTGATTTTAGCGTATTTTAACTACTGTAATTATAATAAAATTATGTTTATATTCTGAGAAATTGATACAAGGCTGGTAAGTAATGCATTTTAAAATACTTTGGGAATCGGATCGAAGCCATATTGAAGAAGTCAAAGTTACAATTAACTTCTTCAATATGGCTTTTAAACAAATTTAAAAAATCTTTATGTGTCGCCGCTCATAGTGACTGCGAGAGACCTGTAAATACAGGAGGTAGATACTAAAAGTTTGATTCCCAGATATTTAGAAGAGGGAAATCTTGTAAAGGATATTCGAATACCCTACTCTAAACGGACTTTATAGCTTATCATTGTTATATCCTCATTTGAAAATCAAAAGAGTTCCAGCGAAACAATAATTGCTTCCTACATGTTTGACACTGGCTGAATGCAAAATGTAATTGAAATAAAAACAAACCTATTTTACTGAACATAGACTGTTTTAAATTTTTATTCAAACAGTTTACATGTTTTTCTTTTTAATTGTTTCATTACAGACTATCATCGACAGCACCACTATTAACTATTCCAACATAAACCATTCAACACTTCATCAGTGGATCGTTAACCACTAATAAACGAAGCGTGTCACGGCGCCAACAAAACGATTGAGCTGTTTATGACAGCGTGATGTGGTGGTATGTGACGAGTGTTGAAGTGACGAGCGTGACAGCGGGTATGACGATGCTGAACAAGACTGACAGTGTTTGTTTCCTTTTTTTCAGTCTTGGCGCGCATTGTGTATTTAGCCAGTGTCAACTTTGTAGTTTTCGTATGAAAGTTTTCATATCTTTTGGTTTTGTTTTTAAAGGTATTACAAAAATTTTGTCCCATTCGGGTAAGTCGCAGTCAACGTCATACGCGATTCAGTAGAGTGATGTATGAGCTTTATTGCAAACTCCTGGGCAGTTTTGGAGAGAACAGGAAATCTCACGTTTTTTTTTTTTTTTTTTTCGTTTAACCTACATGAACACACGAATACTGTAAGTTTGAGAAACCATTTACAAATCCAATAACGTCACATTTCGGTTTCCCGCCTAAGCTCTTATCTATTTTTTCTTCTTTGTGGCCATGGTGCGCTTTCCACAATACGGGATTCCACAATTCTCAAGATATGTGAACTTTTTACTTTAGAACATGAAACAGTAGAACCTCATTGTATCCCTTTCTCTAGGACAACCTAAAAACTATAGACAAAGCTCTCGTAGAGGTGTAAATGAGTGACTTCCTTTGGCGCCACTTGAGTTTGTCGCAGGAAGCGTTTACTCGGAGATTTTACACTAATGCTGTTAGCGCCTTAATAGAAAGGGGATGGTGGGCTCACATGGCGATGTGTTGATAAAATACTCTTTTTGACTTATTTTTTTTCCTACGTAGTGTGAGTGTCTGGGAGTGTACCTATCTACTGTGAGTCACTCTTTGTACGGTTTTTGTGTTTATGTACATTATTTTTGCGGAAATATAATAATGGCGCTCCCCACTCTTCAAAAGATGGATATAAACTATATTGTGTGTTATAAATAATATATATATTTCTTCTTTTTTTTTTGAAGCATTTACAATACCAGTGTTTTACAGTGTCCATAGGCGAGAAAAAGAGAGGAATTGGCGAACCTGACGGCCCACCCTCATTAGTGAAGCGGCACGCAACAGTCCGATAGATTCAAATATGGATATGACAACTTTAGGGTTGTCTCTAGAGGCATCGCAAGAAAAATGCGATAATTTCCGACTTATACACATATTTGAAATGCATAACAACCCTAGCGACATCCCGTGACTGTCGCGGCGTCGGCGCAGGCGGCGGAAACGATGCGATTAGTGACTGGCCCCTTAATGGCTTTCGAATAATTTACTCCGTGGATTGAGATGTTACGACGGAGTGGCGTAGAGTAGACTGAGTGGGTGGTGCGGGGTAAAAAGGGCCGTCAAGAGGTCGTGAGTTAAAGGTAAGAAGAAATAACTGTATGCTAAGTAATAAGAGGGCATAAGTACACCCTAGATTGACAACTCACACGTATAAATGACGTTTCTACACGCGCCAGGCATGTGTGTGTGTTCAGAATGATACTACGCGTAGGTACGCGACCAAATCAAAAGACAAGCCGCTAGTATAAAGGTTCAGACCAACTGTTTGTCTATTACATTTGGGCGAGTAATATTGAAGTCGCGTCGATTGCGGGTAGATAAAGAGACGCAGATTGCGCGAGGTGGAGAGTGTCCATTCTGTATGTTTACTATATTTATTCCGTAGTATAGGGTAAGCAATTATAAGTCGAACATTCTCGTTTAATCCTGCATTAGCAGAACTTAACTATTAACTATAATCTTACTATAAGAAACAGTCTCATCATCATCATGATCTTTAACTCATATCGTCCCGCTGCTGAACACGGGTCTCCCTCACTTTTGTGCCAAGGATTAGGCCAAATTCCACCACGGGGGACAAATCCGGATTGGTGGACACATACCTACTTCAGAAATAATTCTCGGGTATAAATATAGGTTTCTTCACGACGTTTTCCTTCAACGAAAAGCGAGTCATAATTGACATATATATGTTTTTTACAAGAAACACATTGGTACAGCCCGCACAGAGATTTATAGTCACCTCTCTTTGGAAAGCGGACGTTCTAACACTAGGGTGCCATCGCTAAAAATCCCAGTTACTGATTCTTAACACGTTCACTGCTGAAATCACAAGTGTCGTGTTTTTCATAACTTGCCACGAGTACGGCAAAACACAACCGTTGTGTTTGTTGCATGGGAAAACACTATGGCGCGTGCAGAGCCGCACCCGTGGCTAGACAAGCAAAACGGCTCAGCAGTCAAAGTGTTAAGTGGTCCATTCTAAACTAATAACCTGACCGTCGCCGCGGAATGTGAAACATCCAAACATCCGCGCCGGCGCGGCACAATTTGCATCACCATCTAATTACGCGGATCCAATTCGAGACGTAACAGGTTCTGCAGCGAGGGCCGGACTTGGAACCTACTAGGGTTACCACGGTAAACTTTTCATGAGTATTCAGTTGACTTTCTTTTTTTTTTCCGACGGAAAACAGAGGTGTGTTCTATAAATCTGCCTGAGGCAATGCAGCTCCCAAATGGCCGAATAAATTTTTTTTTAAAAACAAATGCAGTTTCGGCATCTGCCGTGTATTCCAAGAAGAGACTGGCGACTAGTAAAATATTCACAATATTATATTACCAGTGCTTATTTTAATTAATGTAATATGCAGCTGTAAAGTTACGAAGAAGACTCTGGCAGTCTGTAAGGTATCCTCAAATGGGGCAAATGGACTTTTGACTTGGAATATACCTACAATATTAATCAATTGCATTACTTCATTTAAAAAAATAAGAAAATTAACAAAACACTTTACTCCTTCACCAAGATACGATAGAAACAGTTCAAGGCCTTACCTTCACTAGCAGCCCTAGCAGAAAGCCTAGGAGGGGAGAGAGGGGCGCGGGCGGAGACATCACGAGTAATACAAGCTGATGTCTCAATACCTCCCAGTGTGCCAGCCTATTATTTCAGTCGCACACGATGGGGACTTGCATGCTGGATGAAGTGGAGATGGACTTTATGTTATGCTCTTTCAGTATTCCGTTCCGTGGCACTTTCGGCGACTCTTACTTTGGGACGAAGCATTGAATTTGAAAATTTGAATTCAGTGTTTTGTACTCATTTATTTTTTTACTTTTTCGGAAGTAATGTCAGCTACATAAAATTGTTAGATGATAATTTTGACTATTATTTATTGCTAATATTTAGATCATAGTTTTAAATAATTTAGAAACATTTTTCAAGGCAAATCTAAAAAAAGTGGTTTCTTTTGACTCTATAGATAGCGTTTAAATAAAATCTTATGTCAGCTGTCAGACACATTCATTTTCATGTCGACAGCGACGGAAGGTAGACAATGGAACTCCTCAGTGACTAACAGTAGATTTATCGAGTTTGGGCTCATTTTGATCAGCTTGCGTACCAAAAACGTGTTTTATAAAAGCTTGTCTAAGAAAAGTATGTCTAATTCTATTTTCAGTTTGAATCAGTTACAGAATCTTTTTCTTCTTTTTTTTCTTATTCACTCAACACAATACATATTATTATAGGTATCTGCTACGGTCAGCAAAAAAAAATTGCTAAACATATTCTAACTTCCAATTCAGGTCTACCCATGCAAAATACTCACATTTGGCGTAGAATAGTAAACTACAACTACCATCACGGGTACGACAGAAATAAATAAAATATTAATAGAGAAGTCGTTTCCACAACATATTACCTCCCCTATTTAGGTTTTACAAAATCATGGTGCATGGAGGTGCACCTACGTTTCCCCTATACTATGTTTCTCTCTTGCGCCCAATTTATACGTATTATTACACAAAAAACTACAAACAAAATTAGCCTTTAAGTTAACACGAAATTAAGTCCAGTTTTCTTAACCTTCAGGAAAATTTCCCAGTAGCGCTCCGTCGACGATTTGATTTCAATATTATTCCATTTTAGAATTTATAACAATGCGACACGGTATGATTTTCAAAATACTGGCAGTGTATGTCGAGCGTTCTGATACCGGAATTTCGAATTTCAGATTCGAAATTGCCATAGAGTAAAAATGTTCAATCGACCGTAACGTAAATGCGAGATTCAACTTTATTTCACAGCAGAAAGGTTTAGTTTCTACTGGTTCTTGATGTGTATTAAGTGAAATTTATAGTTTTGCAAAGCCTCGTGGTGTAAGGTAAGGTGAATCGCGAGAAAGTCGCGCTATTTGCTACCGTATCGCGCGCCATCGCGGATTCAGGAGTATGCAACCTTTGAATTTATATGAGTAAGAAAGTAAAAAAATTTAACATGTTCTAATTAGAACCAACCAGACGGACGAGAAATTAATATATTGTCAATATTTCTATTTATTAAATATATTGACCGTTAATGTCTTCATTACATCGAAGGCATTGCGGTGTCGTTTGTTAATGATATTGATAGGGTATCCAACATTTGGTACGCATAAATATGATGTTACTAATAATATGGTCGACCAACTAGACCTTGTGGCCTATAGCTTATACAGCAAACAGTGTGACCTCCAGGTCTTTTACAGGCCTTGAAGTCCAGGAAATGACAGAAGACAAAGTTATTCTTAAACTGTTACTAACTGCTGCTCAGCACGATGTCACATCTGCCATTCGCATCCGTCCAATCAGCAGCATTATATGTTAATGGCCTATTAGAATATATACCGCAGGCTTATTCGCGCCGCCGCTCGCGCCATCCAATGCACTGACGCTGCCCAGATTACTTGACCCGTAAAACCGTACGAGGTGTTTAAACTGAGAGGTCAATGTACAATGGATATTTCACAAAGCATTTTAAAAGTTTGCGCGCGAATTTAAGCTCTATATTTCACAACAGTAAGTTAGAATTTACGTGATTGTGCAAGTTGGTAAATCGTTTTGCACGGTGGCTTGTTAAGTTCATTGTTCTTGTTCTGATATCTCGACTTACGTTAGTGCTTTGTTACCCATTTTCGTGTTTTGTGGGTGGTTGCTGGCCGTTTCTACGAAGCGATGTTGAAAATAATAAAATAAAAAAGAAAATAATTTGAATTCCGAACTCTAAGCCTCGGTTCCTAAAACCGAACGCGGTGTCTTTGCCCGGACGTGAGAGATAAGATCTCGTTTATAATGTTTCAATTAAACAGTAGCCATATTTATTGGTGACACGGCGGCCGACGATTCATTACCTGGGCCACTAATAAAAAAAAACTAAGATGCAAAGAAATGCCGCCCTTTCAAAGTCTCGGAGGGTTTTGTGCTGACCTACCAATTACAGTGTTTGTTTATTAGTGTTATTTTGATGAAATTACTTAATTCATTTAACCATTTTCTTGACGGCGTAACAGTTGGTCTATTGGTAGAACATTTAAATTTATTTTTTTGTATTATATCTATGTCCTGTCAGATTTAGAGAAAAAGTAAATTGTCCTTAGCAGTAATTTTATATAATACTTACCTTGAAGATATTTTTTCAATAGATATTTTTACTTTTTGGTACCTACTTATTAATTTTGTGTTAGGTAGGTACATTTTAATAGTACTATCTGTATTATTCTATTTATACATTTAAAGGAAGTACATTATGTTATTCCCCGTTATAAATATAAAGTTTCCTGATTTACCATACCTTAAAATGCTGGTAACCTACCTCCTTACTAAGTGTTTTCATAATCATTATGTTGTTTCAACAACCACCACTTCAAATAAAATTATTAAACCATCGAATCCATTTCCACTAAACAACGGTAGCCGAAACCCCTTATAAAGACATTATCATCTAATTAGGCCTCCTTTATTTACCGATCTCACGAATGCTTTTAAAATTGAAACGCTCAAATTCCCGCGCCTTTTTACTTTTTTCTTTTCTTTTTTTCTTTCGAATTAATTTACCTGTAATTGGATTTATAGCGTTTCGTGGCAAAGGCGGTATTTTCCAAATTCAGAGTTTGCTAATTACGCCGCCGACGGTATTTTAACAGCATTGGGACTTTGGTAGTGATCTTAATTCAAGTCAAAGTGGTTATGTACAGTGTTTATATAAATTGTAAGATAATTTGGATTATCTGCGTTCCTGGTTCAATTGATGGTGCAATCGTACTCTTAGTATAGTTCGGTGGGAGTATTTCACAGAGATCCAGAATAGCCTTTGGCATTTTTTTTATTACAAGAATTGTTTTTTTTTTATAACACAGACTATTATGTCATTTACATACATACCGTTTTATTGTAAATGTTGCTATAATTTATAATGCCACTAAGTATAATATCGTTTAGCAGAATATTTATAGCAACTTGAACAATAATTCGTTATAAAAGCTCTACTTTAGTATGAATTAAATAAAACGAAATGTCAAGAGACTGCAGCTAATTAATCTGCATCAAACAGCACAGCGTGAGAACGATCGACATTCAACGACATGGCAACACACCACCATCATTCATCTTTATTATTTTGTGGCTATTCAAACGCCATTTCTGTATAAAATACGTTCGCGAATACGCCTTTAAGGGCAGAATAAGGTTCCATCGTGACGGCATACATGCACCAAAAAATAAAGTAAAATAACTAAAAAAAAAAGTAAAGCGCCATATCTCGTTATTATTTCGGAAAACAATAGCGCCTGGATTGTCACATCCCGCGCGCTCCATGCAAATAATCATAAATAAATAAAATAAAAAATAAATATGAGCATCGGAGTTGGACGTCTTATTTTAGGGGCCGCAAGTTTGCTATCAAAAAGGTCGGTGTTATGGAAGCGACATGGTGTATATGGAAATTAATATTATAATTGTAAAAAAGTAACGTACGTATAAATACTAATTCTATGAAAATTTCTAGAGTATTAACATACTCGTATTATAGGAATTTTACTTGTGAACTGTAATTATGTAAGTATTTCCTGAAAAGGGATTATCAGATTAAATTGGGTAGGTAGATATAGAAGGAGTCACACACAATATGCAATTTTGTGTTTCCTTCTTTGTATCCGGTTGTTACTTACTTACTACTTACAGTAGTTCCAATAGTAATTTTATCGTGAAGTTTAATGACATTACACATTACGTAGTAAGCTCTAATCTAACTTGGCGGGCTTTTTAAACATTCCAAATTTGAACTTTTGGAAGACGTTCCAGTTTCACAGAATCTTCGTTTCGAGCTCTTCGTCCGTCCAAACAAGGGCCCTCTGTCGACCCGGCGCCATGTTGGACCCGTAACAAATGTCGCCAGGTTCAAAATAAAGACGTTCGAACAAAGCTACATCGCTCGTATTAACATTGTTGTTTGTGCTATGAGCGGCTTTGGTTGACGTGCAGACGAGCCTTAATTCTAGGGAGAGCAGTTGATAGTGGGGCGATGTCGCGTGATGACGGCTTTTAATTTTTATAGCAGAGAGATCTAGTTTTTTTATTATTTTGTACTTAATATTACTGGCTGACATAATAGACACACAAAAAATGTATGTATGGAGGTCTCACTAAGGGTGGAATATCTAAATTATTGGTACTTTGTCCATTACAACAGCCACTGTTTGTATAACAACTTCCCTTTTTACAATATTACAAGGTCGTTGCTTTTTCCCGACTATTTCAGTACTTTTTTTTAACTTTAAATCCAATAATTGATTCGAAGCAATCTTTACACGCTTCCCAACACTAGGCACAAATTTAAAAATATTAGCTCAATTTAAATATCGAACCCCGTCGCTATTCAAATGAGACTTGACACAAAAGCGCAAAAGGGATGACAATAAAAATTGTGCACACATTTTCGTCTACATCGACAACCTTACCTTTGCGTTCTAAAATCAAATATATTTTTTTAAATCCTTGTGTCAAGGTTTATATTTCTGTGTGTTGGCGGGAAACGTGCTGGCTGTATGCAAAAGTGGTAGAAGCGCGAGTTTTCCGCACGACATTGGAAAAATATAGCCGTTTTTAACAATGGCGGGCGCGCCGCGCTCGGGCCGCGCCAATTTGAATTTAGATTAGAAAATGTGACGACGCGCACTCTAATATGTTTTTATTAGTGTTGGGGAATTTTTGACGAACAATATCGATTATTTTTGCTGATCTAAAACACCATACACCTACGCTATGTGATATTAGTTTAAGCAGTTACATTTCGGAGTATACCCAATAATTCTATAACTTACGTACCTACCTAGTTCTAGATCTAGGATATTAGGTACTCAAATAAACCAAACCATAAACAATTTTTATACATTTACAAATTCAAAAATTGCAAATTTTATCGTCAAAAAGCAAAATTGTCCTTTATAAAAGTGTTCCTATATCAAATGATGTATCAATAATTATTCTTATGATTTTACCGTTTGCGTTGTTTGTTGATATCGATAAAAATAACTCTCATCCCTGCACAAAGCTACATAAGGGTACGTTTATACGTATCAAGTTAGGTAAATGGATTTCTGGAGGCGCCTATTGGGATTTTTGTTCTATTTGGGTTGCACCATTCCTAGTTCAATTACAGGAAATGGTTTTTGATGAGGAACACAGAGAGGGAGGGGTTATGACCAAATTGCACTTAAAAATTTAAAACAAATTGGGTTGTGACCAAATTTCACTCATTACCCACTGAAATAAACATGTCAATAACGATGTGACCAATTTGCACTTCGTATTGCTTGTAAACAAATGACACTGTGACCAAATTACACTGACCAAAATTCTCTAACCCTTGATTATTATCACCATCAATCACATGTCTTAAATTTAAGGTTCTTGGACGATTTCGTGTTTCTCACTGCTTTTCTGTTTTCATCACCATTATCCGTCACCATTACCATTATCCATAATCAGTCCACAGCTGGCGGGTCTCACCTTGGAGGATTAGGCCATAATCCACCATGGAGGCCCGGTTTGGATCAGTGGACAGTGAACACAACAAGGGATGGATGGATGAGGAGAGCTGAAGATCAAGCTCAGTGGTGTAGCAGTGGACGGGTAAGGCTTGATGATGATGATGAACACACATCTACTTCTGAATTCTTGAACATGTGGGTTTCCTCACGATGTTAACTAAACAGAGAGAAATAACAGAAACTCATTAAGTTCTGAACAAGTTTAGCTGCTAAAGTTCAAAGTGCAGTAAATAAATTAACTAAGTAAGTAATGTAAGTGTAGTGCCGATGTCTCTGGGTGACGAGCGCAGTGCAGTGCCGCGCAGGCTTATGCAATGCAAAGTTCTGGGTGGCACTGTAACTGTTATCGGTATGCGTTACCATCAGATGAACAACATGCTCATCTTATCACTCAGTCAAATAAAAACAAAAATTATAAGACCAAAGTTAAGCTTCCGTTACTCTACCACTCTAATAATAACCTACCTATACTTAATTATTTACACTCAAAACACTTTAAAAATAGTAAATGTTCCAAAATCACGCTTTCCGCGGTGTCAAACAGCTAATGAGCCGTTAAAAGCTTTTTTAACAGCAAGCTTGGAAAAAAATAAGGACTTGAAATTTCCGGTTGCACTGAGCACCTACTGTCGGCTGGTGGATAATATAAGCGTAGACTAATCTGACACATTAGAAAAGTGCCAACTTAACATTAAATTTAAGGTGGTCCGTTTCGCTTGTGGTAGGAAATTTAAAAATCTAACATTTTTTTCGTTTTTGAGCTAGGTAACTATGTATGTATGTATGTATGTATGTCTATGTGTGTATGTAATTATGTATGTATGATAACTATATCCGGAACTGGTGTACAATAAAGTGTCTCCTATTCTATTCGATATGTGATCGCGGAGCTGTAAAAAATTACATATGTTCTTAACACTTTCACTGCTGAGCCGATTTGCTTGTCTAGCCACGGGTGCGGCTCTGCACACTCCTAAGTGTTTTCACATACAGCAAACACAGCAGTTGTGTTTTCCCGTCCACGCGGCAAGTTGTGAAAAACACGACAGTTGTGTTATCAGCACTGAACGTGTTAATATTATTATCTCATAGGAATTGAATTTCTAGACCAATTTGTGTTGATGAAATGGTAAATTATATTATGAAGGAGATCAAATGCTTTTTTAATCAAAAAGTTGCTAGACAAAAGGTCCAATGCTGGGAACTAGCAAGTGGTTTCAAATGTGTCAAAACTTGTATACATATTATCAAAATTAAAGAATTAACATCTAATAAACGTATCCATTATTTTTTATGAAGTCATTTCCCTATCCGATTGGTGGAGAGAGCGGCTTCCGCATTTTTCTGTTAATTATTTATCACCAACAATATAGATTCACACTTTAATAAAGTGATAAAATCATAATTTCCTCTCGAAGGTGATAAATTTTATAATCCACTAGCTTTTTTTAGAGGCTTCAATGGTCGTGTTAATCTGTTGTATTTTTTTTTGTTTTGGCTTTTCATTTTTTCTGCTTTGTATTAAATAAAGGTCCTATTTTCCGATTTGTGGCAATAATAATACAGTTGAATGTTTTATGTGTTTTTCCCTATATTTATTTTTTCTACAAAATTCATTGGTCGCAGCAGCTATTGTGGTGTTTTAGATAGATAGATAAACTCTTTATTGAAACACCACAGAACAAAGAAAACTTAAAACTAAACTTTAAACTTTAAACTTTTCTTTTTTGGATTAGATGGATAGATAGGTAGATTAAACTTTTTATTGAAATAACACAGAATAAAGAAAATTTTAAAACTAAATCGCTTTGTAACCGCCCATTGTACTACCCTTGTTCACCTATTGTAATTTTTCTGTACTGTGTTTATTTTTGTTTCTGGTGTACAATAAAGAGTTTTCTATTCTATTCTTTTCTAAATCAAAACAAATTTAACAATTAGGGTTACAATGCGCGGTCTTATCGCTGAGAACGATTAGTATATTAAAATATATAGAATTCAAAATGAGGCAGTATCATTTTAGTTTTAAACGTGTGAACCTAATGCTTGGTCATGAAACCAGGTCATGAAAGGAAACCAACAAACTATTCATTATCAACCCATATCGTCCCACTGTTGAGCTCGGCTCCCTTTGCATTCGTGAGGTGGATTAGGCCATAATCCACCACGGGGGCCCGGTTCGGATTGGTGGATAACATACCTACCTCCGAAATAATTCTCGGGTAGGTATGTGCGTTTCCTCACGATGTTTTCCTTCACCGAAAAGCGAGTGATAATTACGTAAATAATGCTTTTTACTGAAATTTAATGGTATGGTACGTACCCGCATTGGGATGGGAACTCACGTCCTTCTCCTTGGAAGGCGAACGTTCTCCCACTAGGCTCCCACCGCTCAGAACAACCTATTATTCTTGGTAATTCCCATAATCTTGATTCAATACGCTGAGTTTACTTTGTGTCAATAAGTATAAACGTAAGTAGTATTTGTGAGAAACTTTTTGCTGGGTAGTGTATTTGACTTCTGCGGAAACATCGGATTACGGTTTGCCCATTTCGTATTAGGTTTTATTGATTTAAGCGTAATAATGTAGAAGTTTATGATTATTTTAACACTCTATAATACCTGTGCTGCATTTATCTAGATTTATTTTAAAAAAAACAATGTGAAGGACATATAAATTAGTGATTTGAAGATTAGAAATAAAATGATGTTCTTTTTCTTCAATAAGTATTTTTTTTTCCATATATTTAATGCCCTTCAAATTCTCTAATTTCTATGTGTTTACTTTTCTCAAAAATTAATCAATTAAAAAAAAAATATTTTTATCTAATTAATTTATTGGTTCGATAGCGCGTTGAAGTCTTTTGTAAGAAGGATCATTTTTTTTTTTATATTTCTAATGCATGGTTTCTTGTGGGATACTTCCGAAGTGGGCTCGGCATAATCGGCACCGTGTGTGTGCCCAGCCCACTTATCGGAGTCTAGCGCCACCACGGCGCTTTCATCTCGCCGACGGGATGCGAAAGTATGGATAACGAACTGCAATCGGGAATAACGAGTTTCTTGTTACTAGCTTTTCTGACGGGCATATATCCTAAGCACCGGTAGAGTCATTGGAGTTTCCTTTTCCTGTGCAAGATTCAGGCATGAGTTACCACTTGAAAGGGAAATTTCCTTTGTCAAGCTATAGAATTGAAATAGAAATAGAAAAACTCTTTATTGTCCACCAGAAACAAAAATAAACACAGTACGGAATAATTACAATAGGTAAACAAGGGTAGTACAATGGGCGGTCTTATCGCTGAAAGCGATTACTTCCAGACAACCTTTGGATGGACAGTAAAAAAACATTTTTCGATAGTAGGGTGGGTGGCGTACTTACAGCCATAATCAGTTACTTATTTGATTTATTTTTTATGTTTCTCTCTCACTGTGTTTGATATGTACAACTTACAGTGAATTATTTGAGTTTTCATTTTGTTAGCAACTAAATTGATAAATGTAATTAAAATCATTCCACTAATATTATAATTGAGAAAATCCGTGTGTTTGTTTGTTTGTCATTTCTTTACGCTGCAACGGTTGAACGGGTTTTGATGGTATTTGGTTTTCAAATGCTGTAGAATCTGGTCCTGTGAGATAATTGATAGTAAAACCGCGGGGCGGAGCTATTATACTTACGTTGTCAAAATTAATAAAATTATTGTGCGTAAAGAAACTTCTTTCTCAAAGAAACAGTTTTCTAAAAGAAAAATGTGTCTTTAGAACTTTGTTACCACCTCCTCTTTGTATCTACGAACTTTGTTGCCTCCTCTCTCCATACTTTGTTAGCACCTCGACACCCCGACTCTGAAATCTGACACTTACCCACATCCATTCGCGATTAGTTCTCCTTTCATTTTGCCGAAACCAACGCCTCTGTTTGAACACCTTTGTAAGCCTCACTGTTTGCTGGTTTTCATACATGAAGGTACATTAACATAACATGGATTCCTAATGTAGCGGGCAAAAAATTAAAAGAACAGCAAATATTATTAAGATTTAAGTGTGTTCCTTTCTCATTTGTTTTATTGGCAGTGATTACCAAAAGTTCTGGAGGAAAAGGAGGATTTAGACTGTTTTTAAAGGCCAAGTCAAAAGTAACTAGTAAAATAACTGGCGAGTATTTATGAAAGGTCTTTGTACTTTTGACATTGTACTTTTTAATATCGAACATTAGTGAATAGGCTTGTGCTGTTTGTACAAGCAGAATGGCATAATACCCTACGTGTTTCACTCTATTGTTTGACGTTGAGCCGTCCTTCTGTCTTTTCAGGATCATGGTTCCCAGAATGTGTGTGGGAAAACAATAGGTACCCGTTTTTGTCATACGATATAGTGTTTAATTGTTTTAAAAGTACAACAAACTAGGGGTGAAGTATCGTCAGCTGTTCCTACCAATACTATAGAGTAGTTTATTATCAGAGAACACTTCTTCGACTTATCTTTTTAAGTCCATTCTTGGCTCGATGGTTGATTTGAGACGTTGGAACTTTTCAAAAATCTAAAGACGATCCGAGACGTAGTTTTAACACTTTATATTTTAAATTTTCCTAAAAAAATGTTTTACCAAGTATAAGACTAAGATTAGTATTATCATTATTAAGAGCAGGGCCAATCAAAAGTATTACTTTTTACAAGGTTTTGGACTTTTTGATGGATGAAGGTACTTGCCATAAATAAATTCCTAATTAAAAATCATTAAACTCAAATCATTTATTGTAAATAGGCAAAATATTGCACGTTTACGTAAAAAAAAATAATACCTTATTCATAAGTGTAGAAACACAAAAAAATAAGTCAAAATATTATGATCTACGAAACTAATGATTATTATCTAATTATGGTTTGAGTTAGAAAAAGGACATTTCCCTTTCATTGTTTATTACCATGATGTAGCGATTTGTCTCACACTCTATCTTACTCGTGTTTTGTCTCTAAACTTCCCTACTCTACACCACAAAACCATAAATGCCATCAATCAATAGGCCCCATAGCTTAATCGCATCTCAAATATTTGGCCACGACTTTAAATTCCAGATTTAGCGCCATCGCCGCTACATTGGGGTGCTTTTTGCTACAACCACCCGTGACTTACAAAGCTTCAATAACTTTAAACCTTATAGTCTTATAAATAAGGATTAAATTGACGTTTCTCACAGGTATGCAATCAAGTTTTTTTACAACCACCGATGACTTACAAAGCTTCCATAACTTTAAACCTTATACCATTAGAGATAAGATTTAATTTGACGTTTCTTTAACGTGTGCAGTGGAGTTTTTAGGGAGCCACTTTTTGCTCATTTTATTTGTTTGAGGAGAAATTAAATTGTTTTAGAGAGCCGACGGGAGTATAATGTATAATTTTTAATTTATCGTGAGAAAAGTCCTTTTGATGGTGATTTTGTATTGAGGATAAGAATTGAGGGCCGGACACACAAATAGGTTGTTCATAACCATAACGGCCTTCAAAGCACTAGCAAAGGTGAGTGATACACTGACTGCAAAGTGAGAGGTTGTGTGTTCGATTCTTGCACCGGGCAATGGTGTGTGAATCCAAAAGTTATTGGCTCTGAATTTAGGTGTTTTTAGGTGACCACGGTATTAGTAGTTCCTGCTTCCCTAGATATAGGAAATCCTAGTTAAGGCCCAGGATCTATGTATGTGATGATGACACATTGTTTTATTTATTTGTTTATGACTTAAGGACTAGATCTGTCTGAACTGTGTCTTAGTTGCCACGACACCTGTCAAACAAATCAAAACAACACAACAATCATACAAAACAAAATTTATCAAAAACTCAACAGCATTTTTTACGTTTGTTTTTACTTGATTGTGTGACGAGACGAGAAATTCGTTCACTTAATGGTAAGCGCTACGCCCGCGCATAACAGTTACAGTGCCACCCAGAACTTTGCACTGCATAATCTTGCACGGCACTGCACTGCGCTCGTCACCCTGAGACATCGGTTCTAAAGTCTCAAATGCCTAGTAATTTCGCTGGAAACAGTGCCCTTCAAACCGAAACACAGTAAGCGGTTACCATCAGGCGAACGACTTGCTCGTCTCGTCACTCAGTCAAATAAAAATAAAAAAAGTAAATAACTAAAGTTCGTGTGCCACCCTCCTAACTACCCTTGCTTCACTTCACTTTAACTTAGGCTAGGCATACACTGACCACAATGCACTGTTCACTGTTCATCCCTTTCAGCAAGCACGTGTCGTTCTAAAGAACATCCGGCTGCAGAGTTTGAACCCCGTCTACTGTAGCGTGAAGATATGAATGCATCCTAAGGCACCATTTCCACACTAAGTTCTGCACGCTCGCTTCAATTTTAGCCATAATAGAATATGTTTCAGCAATGTCGTAAGTACATTGCATCTAAATCTAACGAGTAGAAGTCGAATCATTTTACGTCGCGCGCTGCTATGGGCAACTGAGCTTTAGTTGGAAAATATCTTCTAATATCGAAATAAAAACTTCTATATTATATTACCATAACGGCTCTATGACACAGGGCTAGTTTACGAGCTGCTACTCGGTGAGTTTAAAAGCTAGCAAGTGAGCGATTAAGCGAGTGCCGATGACACACAAAACTTGCGAGATGACACGAAGCGAGTTTAGAAGCTGCTCAGTGCTAGCCCAATGTCATCGAGCCTTAACAAAGATGCTTACAAACAGCTTGTTCATAACATAAGTGATAGAAATAAATTACTGTACAACGTCTACACCCACTAACACCCTCAAAACCTTCCATAAATATAGTTCCCCACTCATAAAACAATATAATTTACACGTAACAACAGATAATTCAACAATACTTTCACAATAATACGACCCTCTACTTAACTCTGGATTTAAACTCTTTAAACCTTATATTGCAAGCTTTAGAGGTCAGATTGCTATCAAATTGCTCTATAATAAAGTTGTCAGACAATGTTTACGTTCAAGAATGTTTACGAAATTCCGCCGGCAGAGGGCGTGGACCGGAAGCGTGGCACCGGAAGTCGCGGTGCCGTGCGTCATTTGTGGGCGGGAGGTAACGCTTGGTGTCAGGTATGTGGTGGGTGTGTTCCTAATGGTTTGATATAGGCTGGCCAGGTGGTAGTAGCTATTTACGAGTCTTCTAGAGAATAATTGGACTCATTATCGCCCAACTGCTTGGGCTATAATTTATTTTCTTCACGCAGTACCGAACTATACATAATATTTGTTTGAAATCCCGCACAGATTTCTCAGTTACTGATGTTCATAGCACTTTGCACACTGATTCAATCTCTATTATAAAATGGAAGTTGCCGCCTGATTCCAGAAACAGTGTTAAGTGTGGTTAGGTGAATAGATTTTCGATATTGTGGCAATCAAGGCACAGTTAAAGCAAATAGTTATTTTAGTAAATAATCCAGAATAGGGGTTAAAGAATTGAACCGAATTCAACCGCATGGTATACGCAATCCGGCGGCTGGAGAACTATTTCAACTCCATTTCTCTATTAACTACTGCGGTTATTGTCTATGCTGAATAAATCCTACGTAAAAATATAAACAAAACTATAACCCGAATCCATCGTTTTCAACAAAACCGTTCCAACGGTATAGTAAACAGATATCCTTTATCCTACAAAATGCCACATGGAGTATATTACGTCGTCAGTGGCATACATACTGCGGAATTATTCTGATGCCTTCTTGGGAGGGTCGAATGTTCAACAGGAGTACATAACCTTCTTTGAAATGTGTTTTATTGAGGACTGGGGATATGCTAGCTGGCTGGAAACTTGAATACACACAAAGGTTTGCTTTCGAATTTCTATGTGACAAGATTCAAGCGGGTATTCTATTGTTTTCGTGCAATTGACGAAAATTAAAGATGGCCCCCGTAGGTTTCTTGTTGTAATCTTCTCTATCGGGTGTATTTCCCAACCTTTGGTAGAATTATACGCATGATTTTCTTTCCTATGTGAGGTTTAATTTTGAATCAACACATAACAGACAAACGCCTTTCCGTTTCATAGTTGGCACCAAAAAACAGTCAATGAATAATGTCAAATAATCGATGAATAATTTGGTTGCTGACTTTACTGTGTTCGAAAATTAGTGAAAAAAAAAGAAAGGGGCGAAACACTTCATACACATTTTGTAGTTTTTCTGATCTCTGCTGTGTTGGTAGCTATCGCTATGAAAACCTTGCGTAAGCGGTCAGTGCGTTGCTAAATGCACGCACGGTTTTCATAGCGATAGCTACGGACGACAGACGTCAGTAAAAATAAAAAAACTTAATAAAAAATAAATACTAACTGTCAAAATAAGACTAAATACGAGCTAAGAACAACTCAATAGAAGCACAGCTACAATAGGGTCGATTTATCTAGGCAATCGTGAAGTTAGCCGCAGAAAGCGTCAAAGTATTAGTATTTTAGAAGCGAGTTAGAATTTGGACAGTTATGGTTGGTCGCCTGGCATTTCGCACTATTTCCCACCTACTGAGAAAAAGGCAAGGAACACTAAAACATTTCTTCGTGACTGTGCATGCGCAAACTTTCCGAGGGCCTGTGTTCACGTTGGCCTAGATCCGTCGACACTACTGTAGAAGTCTTTATCACGCACATCAAGCAAGAGCTGCCTTCTATTTTCAAGCTTGATTGAAGATTGGACACACCCCGAAAACTCCTTACGGAAGCTGAATTGTCAATTCACACATCTAACATGACGCTTGTATACACACCAAATGCATGTTTAATATACTCGAACATACTACGCGACCAAAACAAAAGACAACTCGCTAGTATGAAGGTTCATACTAACCCAATTGTCAAATACATTTGGACATGTAATATTGACAGCCTCCGGATTGCCCTCCGGATTGCGGGTAGTTGTGGAGTGTCCATTCTGCATATAATCCTACATATTATCATTATGTCTTCTATGGATTTGATTCAATAATCAAAAACCAAAATTTTTAAATCTAGGATTGGGTTCTATTGGTAAACGAACAGTCTCCGATACTCTATCTAAAGAGTTACATAACTTTCTCAACTTGCACTAAAGCTTCGTCACACCTCACCTAATATAAGTAAAACCGAATTCATCGCATAATTTTATTGTCTTTTAGGACATTATCCAAACCAACATAAGGCTGCGTTCACATTACGCAAAGCTAGAAGGTTTATTTTCTCAACGACTCACATTATGATAATTTTCATGGTTTTAATAACTTTGTTTTTTTTATCAGATTTTTGGTGTGTGTTAACGCTCTTTTTGTGTCAATAGCTGGAATCTACGATTAAAGATTCTCTATTGTGGGCCGTCGTATCGGTTCAAGCAATTTCTTACAGATAACTTTTGAATTCTCAATCGACATCTAGTTTCGAAACGAAAAGCGACTTTTTCGGTTGTAATAAATTTATTGGCCTGTAAGTATTTACCTACTAGTTCTAGGTAGCTAGGGAGGGGCATAAGGGATACATCATTCATTTAAATGAAGGGTTGAGGATTGTAAAATAAGCAAAATAGGTATCGAATATATTTCTGCATATACGAATCGATGAATACATAGCACTATCATTCCCACAGTCGCGTAAAACTCGATCAAATTCAATCTCCAACTTATCAGAACATTACCAATGCAAAAGCAATGCCTTTTTATTACAAAAAGCATTCCTTTGTCAAAGTGAACGACGCAATAGAACGAGAATACAATTCAATAGAAATACTCCCTTAGCAATAAAATCTTATACGCCTACGTTTACTATGCAAAAATCGTTTAACGAAACGATGGCAAACCGATGCGCTTATTCTGGGAACTGCTGAAATCTGGCTGAAAATAATATCTTTACCAAGAAATGTGGCTATAAATACCTAAATAAATATAACAGGTAATGCGTCCAGCATTATGAGAACTTTGCCCATTGGCTAGCTGCTTGGATTATGTTCAGTTATTTAATTTACTCTCGAACTAAGATTTCAAGTAAAATACCCAAATAAAATTGGAGTCGGGTTTTGAGTTTCTTTGTATAATACTTAGTTATAAATAATTATGACTAATTATGTGTTTTTAAAGTTGTTGATTGTTAATCACTTTAATTAATAAATTAATTTTACTTCTCACCACGTTTCTTATTTCTGATGGTGATTAGAATTAATGAAAGCTCCATGTTGAAATTAGATAGACATATTTATAAGCCAGAAAAATAAACTTCACTTTTAATAGAGACAGTGCCTACGCCTTTTTTCCTTTTTTTTTTTTTTTTTTTTTTTTTTACCTGGGGAATGCAATTACGCATACCACCAGACCCGGGTGAGGGCCGGGTGGTTATGTGGGACTCCCCCGCCAGTCTGACGGGTATACCCACTAAACCCCAGGGTGTTCCACCGGGACGCCTTTGTTGTCGGGGCTACGGGTGCGAGAGTGGACTTCCGCAGCCCCGACGGCGTTGGTCCTCCAGGGAGAACCCCATCCCGTTGGTAGGAGTGGAGAGGAGTGCTCCACTCCGTCTAACTTTGTGAGTGTGGCGCGCGGGAACACCGCGCGCGCCGCCTCGAGGCATACGAGTGGGCGGCGGACGTACACCCGGTCCGCCGCCCAAGCCTCTGTTATGGGGGCCGGAGCAGGGCGTTGAAGAATACTCTTCTTCGACGCCCCGCTCGCCGGCTGCGGAGGGGAAGTTCGGAGGTGATCTCCCGTTCCCGCTCCGCAGCCTCCTTCTGCGACATCACCTCTTCGCAGAAGGTTTCTCCGGCTTGCCAGGACCTCTCGTCCCCGACCATTGACTTAATCAAGGTCGGGAGCGAGAGGTCGGCCCCCACTGCTGCGACGAGTTCACGGCGCTCGCTTGCCCAGTCCGGGCACTCCTCAAGTGTATGCTGCGCCGTGTCTTCGTCGCAGCCACAATGGTGACACTTGGGTGTCGGCTCTCTTCCGGCTATGCGGTGCAGGTACTTCCCGAAGCACCCATGCCCCGTAAGCACCTGCACCAGCCGGAAGGTGAGAGACCCGTGAGCCCTGTCCAGCCAGTCCTGGAGGACTGGCCGGACAGCCTCGACAGTCCTTAGTCCCGCTCCAGGTGCGGCCAGCCTTTCTGACCAATTCCGGAGTAAGGACTGCCGAGCATGGAACTTCCACACTTCAATCGCCCTTGGCGGGGGGCTTTCGCCTTGGAGGCGGAGGTTCATGCGCCACTCGAACATGTCGGCATGCATTTCCGCCTCCAGGTCCCACGGAGGGGACCCCGCCAGCAAGCACGCCGCCTCGCAGGAGACGGTGCGATATCCACGGATGACCCCGACGGCCATCACCCTCTGAGCTCTCCTCAGCAGGGTGATGTTCGGCCTTGTCAGGGCACCCGCCCATATGGGAGCCCCATACAGGGCCATGGACCGCACCACCCCCAGATATAGGCGGCGCGTGCTCTCCTTTGGCCCCCCGAGATTCGGAAGCAGTCGCCTGAATGCGGCGGCTGCCCCTATCAATCGGGGGACCAAGCGAGTGAAGTGCTCGCGGAAGTTCCAGCACGCCTTTTTTCCTACCACAACTTACCAAAAATTTACATCCAGTCAGCGCCAAAAAAAAAGTCCCGCGGCAAAATTAGGAACTAAAATTAAGAAGTGCGTTTTCCCGGTCAATGTCTGGAACAGACTCCATAGATCGTATCACAATCTTTGAATTTCTCGGTCATAATACGTATGTACACATAATACGTACGACACACGTAACACGTACGTGTTACGTATGTAACATATGTACGTAATTATCACTCGCTTTTCGGTGAAGGAAAACATCGTGAGGAAACCCACATGCCTACCCGAGAATTATTTCGGAGGTAGGTATGTGATCCACCAAGCTGGACTGGGCCCCCGTGGTGGATTATGGCCTTACCCTCCTCACGAAAGTGAGGAGAGACCCGTGCCCAGCAGTGGGACGTTATGGGTTAATGATGATGATGATGAATTCGTATAATATTATTGTAGTATGATCAAGAGGTACCCGGACTAGCTACTTAGTTAGCTGGAAACATGTCTCGCGACTGCAGCGCCGCATCTGCGGAACTCTTTTATGGCGCGGACTTTACAGTCTTACAAGCTGGTCACAGATAATACAGACAAGAACACAGATTAAATAATAATAAACATAGTACGCAGTCTATGACTCCAATGCTTCATCGTCAAAGTTTCTAGAATAAGTCCATCCAATAACGGAGTGAATAAAAAGAGTTGATTTTCGATTTGGATACGGGGCGTGGGCGGGTAGCAATTCCGTAGATCGAGTGATACCGCCTCACTGGGGAAATATCCACTCGGCGAATGCAAATTTAACGGAATCACGGGGAGTTGGGACTTCTAGAATAACAATTCCGAGGACCATGGTCATACTGGATTTTCTGCCAACACATATCTCTAAAAGTTCAAATTGTACACACGTAAGAAGTGAAACTACTCCTGCTTATTTGTCTCCTCATTCCGACCCGTCAATGTTCCATGTTGAGGCCTTGTCGAGAAATAATGAAAGTAAAAAAACTATGATGAAATACTCTTTTGACTATGGTTAAAGTCTGTGGTCAAACTGAAAACTGAGAAGAGATATCAATACAAACCTTTGTATAGTCTACGATGACCTCTTACTCCGGAACTCTTTGTCTTATTTCAACCTTCTTTCAATAAACCTTCATGTCAAAATGTCAACTCTTACGTGAGAAGAGTTCTGTTACGTGAAGCGTAACAGAAAAGTGTTATTGCTCCCGTACAGCGATAAAATAAGTGTCACTTCAATAAGTAACATAATTTAAGTAAGTAAACCTAACCTAAAAAAACCACCAGAGTTTTAGTACCAATTTTAGCTTGTGAAATTAATTTGCCATGTCTTTGCTATTATTATATTCTCGTTAAACTATATCTATTTATTATGCTCTTATCATCGTCATCATCTTTGGCCTTTACCAATTATTCCCTTTTGGCTTTTATAAGCCAGTGCGTTTTTCTATTCACTAATTGAAAAAAGTCTCCAAAGTTTTAATCTTATTCAAAAGCGTTCATAAATTACCAAGCGGAATAATTAACAAAGGGAATAATCGTTAAACTTTAAAATAAAGAATAGAGATACATAAACGTTGTTCTTAAGACAATTACTTAAAAGTAACTTAAGTAATAATTAAATAAACTTAAGTTAATTTTATACGTGCACCGGGTTTTAATTAAGAAATTAAGATAAGGCGGTGTATACACAAATAAAGTATTTATAATCTACCCCGGAAGTCGTTCGGGAGCTACCCGAAACGAAATCGAGTCCAAATTTGTGTGCATAATAAAAAGTTCGTATCGAACAATTGGGCCCTACTAAGATCCTCTTTGTTAACCTCGAAAATAGAATTTCGGATTGTTTTTTTCTTCAACACTGTCCAACTGCTGGGCAAAGGTCTCCCCCATCTCCTTTCGCCCAAAACGCTGGCAGTAAATAAAAATAACATCAGTAATTTTTAAATTAAAAATAAAAACTGTTTACATAAATAATGCTTATAATTAAATAACAAAACTCCTTGATTAATAACCTCTTTTAAATTATAAAAAAAACCTGTACTCTGCTACAGATTAAATAAAGGCTATTATAACTCGACCCAAAACAACTAGAAGGTAAAAGTGGACCATCTCAATCGAGTTTTAATCGTACCCATCGGCCATACAAAGCGTTGCGACCAAAACATAAATTCCAATTAAGGCGAGGTGTCACAATGGACTCACCAACTTTATCGCGCCGCTGACGTGTCATTAGAATATATTATCTTCCAACTTTATTGTTTACTTTATTATGACAGCGGGCGACGCGCTTTGTTCGCTACCAAAATGCCGAAAAGCCAAAACGGACCGAAATGGACCGAAACATGTCGACATCTGTCGTATAGTATTACACACTTTATTATATGTGTTGTAGCGATTACAATACAATTATATTTTACTAAATTAAATCTTACTTTATTATAACAGCGGATGACGCGTTGCGTTTGCTCTGAAAATGCTAACGTGTCGAAACGGACTGACAAGTGTCAAAAGAACTGAAACGTTACATAGCTAACAATGTAATGTGCTGAAATAGTCATAAGATTTTTAAGCTTTTCATTGTATTAACACTTTGACTGCTGAGCCGTTTTGCTTGTCTAGCCACGGGTGCGGCTCTGCACGCGCCATAGTGTTTTCCCATACATCAAACACAACAGTTGTGTTTTGTCGTACTCGTGGCAAGTTATGCAAAACACGACAGTTGTGATTTCAGCAGTGACCTTGTTAAAATAAAATATGTACTACTGTGAGTGTGTGGTCGAAGATTAACTGACACTTTTTTTTTGCGCAGGACTAAGATTTGTTTGAACCACATGTAGTTGCTCTGAGTCTGGGTGTTTGTAGGACCATGGTCCTCGTAGTTCCTGATTCCCTAGATGCAGGGAGTCCTGGTTAGGGGCCAGGAACTATGTATGCGATCGTGATGCGTTTCATTAGTTAAGAAGCCCTTAAGTTTTTTTTTGTATGTAGTTATGTCTAGTTTAATGTGACAGGCATGAAAAATGTTAAACGGAAGTCGATGAAAAATGTCGAACGTGAAAAACGGAAAAAAAGATATAAATAGAGTTGTATAATATTATTATGTCCTAAACATACTATAAACTAACAGACAAGTGAAGTAGAAATAAATGAATTTATTACTCCAGATTAACAATGACTTACAACAAAAGCCATTTCAAATTCATACTAATTTTCAAACATCGAACAGCAAAATTGGCGCCAATTCTAAATTTAAATGTCAGTTCTATGTAGTCCCGCCCCTTGCGCCGGTTACAACACTTACGACATATCTGCGAACAAAGTTGTCGTTATTACAGTCCTACCGATTTACTAGTGGTGCCACTGACGAAAAATAAAAATTAAAAAAAATATATTATATTCAATTTGAAGGAAGACAGAGATAAGATAACGCTACTTATATATTTGTCTCTATTATCTCTATGTTTTCTATAAAACTCCAGTTGAAAAGGCGTTGCGAGTTTTGGTTAGAAACCTGTGATCGTTTCTTCTATTATCTGTTAATTTCTGCATTACGTAAAAATAATTAAACTAATTGAAAAGCAGTTTTAACCAAACTCGACAAGATAAAACGGAGCTATTTATAAAAAAAAACCACGCCCTGTTCAAATGTTATTCTCTAATATCGATCGTTATAATAAAAAAGTTACGTCTGATAAGCAGTTTAAAATGTGATTTATATGTAGATTCACATAAGCCACAGTGCTAATAAAGCGGTGTTACTGCATAATATAAAGGCGGTTATCCATAAGTTTAAACTGTCCACTTCAGGCGCTTTGAGTTCAGTCGGCGTCATGGAACAGTTACTATCTGACGAGCTACTCGCAGAAACTACAAAGAGGCGAGTCGCTGGAGACCTCAGTACAGTCACGCAGAAATGTGGCGTATATACATAACTAATTTAATGTAATTTTGGCGCAAGTACAACTTAGTTGCGATTGCGATTTAGGTCGTAAGAAGGTATTAGTTAGATAATCTGTCCTTTAGGTATGTAATAATATTTTTGATCTCTTTATTCAAATTCTATTGTTTGTCAAACCTCGACGTTCCGATTAAGTTATGTCATCACATTTTGGCCAGCAGTGGGACAGTATAGGTTACGAAAACATATCACCGAAGCTGCAAGCGTGGCTCCTTAATTCTAATAACCCGTGTTTGATCTTATGAAAATAATACAAAGATGTTTTTCTCTGACTAATAATTAGAGACACAGCACTTTGTGAAAGAGTGTGTCGTTTATTTATTAGTACTACACACACACACACACAACCATCTGCAACACTACTTTGACACTACTTCTACCACTTTTTTTTTTTTTTACATCAGTGAAGTTCTGAAAACACTTTTGTCCCGAACTGTAGTGGGAGGAGCGCCCATCCTGGCTCGTTTTACAGCATTTCACGGTAGACATTAATTGAGAGAAATAAAATCAAACAAATCTATTGGTGTCACATGTATTTTACTGCTCCCACGTCCTTAATGACGCCGTAAAAACTGCGCATTACCTCTAAAATACATACATTGTGATCTGTTAATCGGTACATAGTCATTTGATAGAAAACATTATAGATTAAAAAAAAAAACGTAATGTGTGCTGGGACACATGGTAGAAGTAAAACATCAACAAAAAAAAAATTGATAAATATACGAAACGTAACTCTCTCTTTCTATCTTCACTAACTTATATCTTCCTCTCATCTCGCCCGATCACATTTTTCGTAACGCATTCACCAGCTTACTCCCCAAGTCAAGCGTGCGTAAATAAGCATTACAGAATACACGTGTCAGTTTAACTAAACAAATACCATAAAAATAACTCTTTGACAAAGATAAAAATAAATTATCTACGAATATAAATACTAAATAAGGTCTGAGGGCCACATTGCTAAATGCACGCACGGGTTTCATAGCGATAGCTACTGACAACCAACGTCAGTACTGACCGTCAGGATAACACTAAATACGGCCTTAGATTATCATAACCAATTTTAAAAAATACGCCTTTATCGCAAATGTTAACACACAAACTCAAACTCACTCAAAAATAAAAACGACAAACATAACTCAAGTAAAGGCGTCCCCACACGTAGAATTATCTGCTTAATCTGCGGAAGGCGGAAACTGTAGTCCATAGGGGCCATAGGGATACGGTAGCCCTTGGATGAAGTTAAGGCGCATCACATACTGGTGTACAGTATTCTAGTTATGTCCGTGACATTAAAAATTTAGTCAACACCGATTCATGAATTTGGTTCAGTCGACAAATGTTTGATTCCGTGTTGTCTTAAATTTCATGTGTGTACAGTACACATCATATAAAAATAGTGGTAAAACCATTTCCTATCTAAGCCACACTTTTAGTGAGTTCTGGGGGTCCATTATTGAATCTCACTAGGCGACAATAATTCATCACCCGGCTTCACAAAATTCTCTCTTTAATATGCAGTTTCATGAAATAAAACTGTATCTGAAATACATTATAATTATAGCGCAAACATTAGCAAAACTTAGAAACTTTTAAGAGGAATGACATCAAAATATTATCAAGAAAAAGTTTTTCTCAACGTGACACACACTGTCACTGTCACAGTCACAGTTCACATTCATGTGTAAACCCCCTAAAACAATAGATTTAAAAAAAGTAACATCTAAGGCGTGGCGCAAACGTCACCCCTAATGTCCATAAATATCAATAAGGGGATGTAAGCGAAGAATTATCGAGATTTAAGTCCACATCCCATAAAACTTGGTGCACCCTATCACTTAAGTTTAGATACCGCGTGTCAATGATAACGTTTGCATATAACAATGCGATGGCACATAGCGAGTGAGCATTAGTGAGGAACCCATGCGCACTGAAAATTGTTTCTTTAATGGAATGTTAGGTGTTTTTTTTTTCTTTTACTGGCTTAATAATATAATGCTGTCATCCGATATTAGTAAAATATATAACAAAACTTTAAAGAAATTAGCTATCATAATTTTTTTGTCGGTTTTACTCGATTCCGTATTCAGGTGTAAAGTCATATCTTTCACATTGAGTTAATATTATTTTAACTTAAGGAAAGACTAAGTTATGTTATTCGCACTTCAAACAACGAAAATAAAAAAGCAACTGTCGCAACATTAAAATTATCAAAGTGTAAGTCGCGGCGGCGCCTACGCATGCTGTCGCACTGTAAAGGAAGAAATAAAAAAAATTATGTATACTTTAAGGAAAGACATACTTTACGAGCCGCCCCTTCCTGTCGGAGGCCATAGGTGGCGCCACGGGACAATGTTGCATTGCATCGGCTATTTTTGGATTGCAAAAAAAAAAAAAGAAACTATAAAGTTTAAAGAGTTTAAAGGGTAATGGTATGGCATTACGGAAGTCCCAGGTTCAAGTTATTCTCGTTGTAAAAAAATACTTTTTCTAAACATTACAAAATATGTTTTTTTTTCTGTTACACATTTTATTTGGATTATTTTTATCTACTTTTGTTTTCTTTTCTGCTATTTACAGAAGCATCTCGGTTGGATGAAATTCTCGTCAAAGTTCACATGCGAGAATCTTATCAGAATTTTGAAACTTACTCGTGGGCGAAAGTAGGCAAAAGCAAAAAAAAAAAAAAAATATACACGTACGTATTATTATGTGTTCTCTGTAAAACTGCCCTGGAAGTTTCAGTAATTCCACAACTCTACTGAATTGTGACATGCACTTAGACTTCACTAGACTACTAAATGAAAAAAAAAAGAATTACTAAATTGACCTGACTGGGATTAAGCATTTTGCCTATTTAAATTAAACATTTACAATATAATAATTTACACCAATCGTGCAGAGCCAAAAAGATAAAAATATATTTTATATAGAGATATTGGCTCGATAGCGACATAAATGCATATTTTTTTGAATATACGTTACATTCAATGCATTAAATAACTTTGTAACATAACCCTGCGAAAACAGCTTTTCCCATATCACGACCCAAACCCTCTATGCTAAACCCGAACGAAACAATCCAAGCAATTTACTTCTGATTAAAATTTAAGGGTGTGTCCACAATGACGGATCGCATTATCCGGCGAAAGTTAATTTCCTCTCTCACACCAACAAATTCAACCCCGCCGACGCACAATGCGGCGTATTTGCTTATCTTTAATTGATTCACTCTAACCCACGGCCGTGATAAGGATTAGCTCTATTCACACTGACTTTTACAAGGGTAGTGCACCCTTAACGAGGATGGGGCAATGAGTACTTAAGCGAGAGATGGGCTTTGTGAAACCTTTTGTTGCCTAACATAACTTTGACTCTGTGAGGACTTTTCAGTTTTTGTACTCTGTCAATAATTCAGATGTTTTAGATCAAATGATTTATGAAATTTGTTCATAATTTTATTTTTGTTATTTCACATTTTACAGAAATATACCTACTACTCCAATTTTTTTTATTATATGCGTAAAACTAAGCATACTACCAACTACCAACAAATGTGTTTAAAACTATTATAAATTCATCACGAGATTTAATAGTACATTAAAAACAAATAAAATAGAACATAACAGGATTGCCATAATTGGTAACCTACGTGCCACTGGCAAATCTATTTACCTAAACCTAACAATTACTGCACGCCACTAAATATAGAAAATCATTTTAAAATGTCTCTTCTACATTCTCTCATCACCATTTCTTCCCATCAACATCCGACATCCCAAGCGGGCGCGTGCCACGTATTATCCGGCGTACGTCCGTAATGCGATACGTCGCGATATCGCGCGATATGACGCGATATTCGTGAATTACAAGTATTTATCGCGACGTGTAGTGTGGTGTGCGCCTTAACATGGGGTGCCGTAATGGGTTTATGGGATTTGGTGCGTCAGATTTGTTTGCTTAACTTTGGTTATGGGTTTTATTTAGTTTCGGCGTATTTCTTGATAATGTAATTTTTTTATTTATACTTCCTTAACTTTGAATTATTTCTTCAATGCTTACCCGACAAAAAGTAGTAGTTTAAGAAATATATTGTTTCTGTATAATTATGATTTTATTTTCAGCCATGATCGTTCAACTGCAAGGCATAGGCCTCCCTTCTCTCTTTCTACTCCTCGCAGTTGAAAGCTATAGACGTCTAGTCAATGCAGGGGACAAGCTAAAAGAAAATACAGCAGATAAATCTGGTGCGGTGACGTATTCATGCGAACCCCGTAATGTTAAAGTTACATTTGCATGGTTCACATTGGTTAGTAGCCATTTTTCAGTCATGAAAATGGAATATGATATTTTCCTATCGTAAACGCGTAGATGATACATTTTTCTCATGAAAAGTTGTGTCAATATTATGGTGCCGTTATAAAAAATAGCGCATGCCAATCCTCACATACAACTATGCAATTTTTAATTAAAAAACACAGCACCGACGTTTCACAACACGCGTATCCCAATTTTCGTTCACAAACGTCAAAAAAGTCAGCTCACACCGGATCCAGCGTTAATAAAACGTCATTCACTCTTTTCAATAACCGAGTTAAAAAAATACTGTCGCCTGCCGCCAAGTCAGCGGAGTGGACGGATGATACGGCAGAAGTGGAAATTGGAAAAATCCACGGATACCGCTCACAGATGACTGAACATTTTTAGACGCATCGGGACTGCACCGCCGAATTTAAAAAGTTATCTGGTTATGTTTTTTTAAATTTCAAACTTGGCTAGAAAGCTTTGTTCCAAACCTAGATCCATTCTCTAACATAGTGAGGCAAATAATCTATAGTGGTAGGCCTCTTCTGCAAGTGACCGCCAGGGGAAGTACCAGTGCCAGATATTCATCCGCCAAGCAGTAGTGTGCAAACATTCCTGTGTTTCGGTTTGAAGGGCACTGCTTTCAGGGTAATCACCGGTCATATGAGACTTTCGAAGTAATGTCTCAGGGTGACGAGCGCAGTGCGGTGCCGCGCAAGATTATGCAATGAAAAGTTCTGGGTGGCACTGTAACTGTTATGGACAGGCTTACTATTAGGTAAAGAACTTGCTCGTCTCGTCACTCAGTCAAATAAAAAAAAATGATTTAAGTTTGAGTTTTTTGAGAGACTGGAACGCCAAGCACACCCTGGCCTGGCACCGCACTAGCTTACTCACTATTGACATTTCTCACAGAACCGCTCCACCATCACACAATAATTACTGCCCACAAAAATGTAATCATTTTTACTGCTACCCAAAAGTAATGTGAGAACGCCAAACAATTTAAACCCTGGCTTACACACCTAAGCCACATTTGAATTTTTTATTAATAATCTTAATAAATCCCGGGATAACGGCTGTTATTAATGCGGCAATAATTGTGGGGTAGTGTTATTATTATTAATTTGGCTATGAATAATTCAGGGGTGCGGGTGGCAAGGGTGGTTAATTTGTTTGGTTAGTTTATTGTTTGTGGGAACTTTGGACGCATCGAAATATATTTTTAGACGAATATTTAAAAATTGTAATTATTGCTTCCAACATTATCAATTGTTAATTAATTGAAACTAACATATAAAAAACTTGAAACATTTTAGAATGAAAACTAGATGTGGAACTTTTTTCTTAATAATTTTATAATACATTATACTAATCTTAAAGAGACTGAGCCGTCACGCACGGCTATGTAACGCTCACTCGGGTCAAGTCGGCTCGAGTCGACTAAGGGAGCGAGAGAGATAGAGCCAACGCGTCACTGCTTATACGCGCTCGACGAGCGTTACATGAAAGAGCATGACGCATCAGTCGCATTCAGTGTCGACATAAGCACGGTACGTGACGTGCCAATACGATTTATTTAATACGTTAGGTATTTAATATGACAAGTGTGTATATATTATGTATTGTAATAAAATTGTTGTATATCGTATTAATAATCTCGCCTTGATGAAGTTTTCACTTGTGTAATGAGGTTTTAAGCACACACCGTTTTTTTTATCAACACGCACATTAGCGTCGTTTATTTTATACGCATACGTCGCTGGATAATACGCATTGGAGCGTTGTCGTGATACGCTAAAAGGTACGCACATATCGTGGCGTATTAATGACATTAGGAAAATATCGTCGAGCGCTCATCGGGAACTGTTTCCATTGTATGTGTTTTTAGTCGCTGACGAGACATTAATTTTTGTGTCGGTCATTATCCAGGCATGGATACACGTGTTTATTGAAATGGGGTTTTAATTTATCTGAATACAAGAACGGTAGAGTTCTAAAGTTACAAATATAAATTTGTCTTAAATTATTTTTTATCCGCACGCTACGTTACCCGTCATCAATGAAATATCGTGCGTCAACGGAAACGCACTCGATCCCAATATTTCACTTCACTTCAGGTGTACATTATAAATCACTCTCACTACACAAGAGCTGATGATTCTTAGATTAATACCTATTGATACTCTAGTTACTGCTTCGTAACCTGTGGTTTAAAGGGGGTACTAGACGGAGGTACAGCAGATCTGGAATACCCGGACCGGAGCATGAATTTTTGGATGCCTGTCTAATTCCGGTAATGGTGACAAATAAGGAAAGTAGACAACGGAACTCTTCAGTGACTCACAGTAGTTGTTTGGGCTTATTGTGATCAGCTTGTACTGTCAAATAACTATTTATTTCATCCTAATTAGGTGTCGGGAGCTATGTATGTGATCGTGACGCGTTATTTATGATTTATAAAAAAAAACGTCACGTTAAGAGATTAGAAAAGCTACTCCAAAAAAAAAATCCATATAAAACTTTTGTTTTATTAAGTAACGAGACGAGCAAGTCGTTCACTTAATGATAAGCGCCACGCCTGCACACAACAGTTACAGTGCCACCCAGTACCAGTGCTATCCATTATGGCACTACACTGCGCTGGTCACCCTGAGACATCGGGTCTAAAGTCTCATATGCCCAGTAATCATCATCTCATATGTACACCTCACATATGATCTAGAGACAAAAACCGGATCAATCGTGCCAGAATCTGTGTGTGGTACACCTTACAATCTACCGTACTAATACCATAACCATACTAATATAAGTAGGTACCTATCACACATGTTCTTTGTTGGATTAGCAGTGCTACGTAATCTGTGGCATTGTCGACAATACATAATGGACAGGAAATTGTGATACGGATTATGGATGGCGGCTTTATTCCTCATTAGGTGCCATTTTTAATGCGGTAGGTTGCCATGGAATGTTTTGTGTGATTTATCGAGATCTTTATTTTCTAATACGAACAATCAGTGACGAAAGCCGCAGAACATTCTAGGTAACAATAATTTTGTAAAATTTGGAAGTGAGATTATGTAGTTAAATAAAAAAGAAAAGTAACTAAAACTGAAACTTAAAAATCTAGATTTAGACTTTATGAACAATAGTGACGAGCCGCGCTAATAATTTTGATTTTTATTTCGATCAATTGATTCGATAGTCAATTAATTCTAAGATTCAAAGTTCGTGATTTCTTAAAAAAAAGAAATCCTATTTAGAATCGATGTGTGTACTCGTGACTAGTTAGGTATTTATCGATTTATATCTTTTTCAATCTACGGTTCTACTTGTAAAACTAAATACACAATTTCCTGTAGCGAATCGATTCTTCAAATGCTAGAAAGCTATGCAATCAGATGAGCATTTATTAAATCGATCGAATGAACAGCGCTAAGATTTACCCGTATGTGTCATTGCGAGACGATATCGAATCGCATCGTTTTTGTTTCTTATCGAGAAGTTCTGAATAACATCAATGTATTGAAAAAAAATTCCAACGATTTTCTTCTTCTTTTCTGGTTCTTCTCAGTTTGATATATTCGAAATCCGGTGGTAGGATCATTGGTACTAATATGCGTGCCCACTTGGGATCCATGTGAGTAAAGATTTTGGCTTTGAATTAACACTTTGATTGCTGAGCCGTTTTGCTTGTCTAGCCACGGGTGCGGCCTGCACGCTCCATTGTGTTTTCCCATACAACAAACATACCAGTTGTGTTTTGCCCCACTCGCGGCAAGTTGTGAAAAACACGACAGTTGTGTTCTCAGCACTGAACGTGTTAAGACTTCTTATCACCCAAAACCATGTCCAGTTTTACTTCAAAACCAGATATCGCCGCGGGTGGCCGAGCATCTTTGCTCAAAGCATTACCTAACCTCATCTCACTGTTTGCAGTACGATAAACGGCTGTTACGTGTGAAATTATTGAGGAATTGAGCTTTGGACTTTAAACATTGATTAGCAACACAGCTAATTTTTAAAACGGACATGGTCACAGACTAATGTTAACAGAATCGGGATATGTGGTGTTTCTTACGTTTTTTTTTAATTCTATTATTTACATTAGGAACTTTTATCTAGTATAGAATACAAGACCCATCGATCATCATCAATCCATAACGTCCCACTGCTGGGCATAGGTCTCTCCTCACTTTCGTGAGGAGGGTTAGGCCATAAGCATCAATGAATCTCTTTGCTCTATTTTCTTATTTACCTTTCCTCGACCGTGTCGACACTTACCACCAGGTGAGACTGTGGTCAAATGCTTGCCTATAGTGTAATAAAAAAAAAAATTGTGTGTGGAGTCCCTCCGCGCGGAAGAAGTGAAACTTCGTAATCTGGATATGAAAATAGGAAGGGGTAGAAATTGATTTTTAGTGAAATCATATTGATTCTTTAAGACAAACTTTATTAAAATTGCTTAGAATTCACAATTGATCGCATCTTTTTATTAAATTTTTTCAAACGCAACAGTGCTTTCATACTCCTTCCATGATAGCGTTAAACGTTTAACGCAACCTTGTTGGAAGTCGCATTAGAAGTTTCACTTCAAAAAAACGTATAACTGAATTTGTCACATTCTAAAAGAGTTAAATTTAAAACAATCGACAATCGCAATAGAGCGTCTCGGAGACCCTTAAATAGGAGTAAATCGTATAACCGCGTTCAGTCTCAATCCCTTACATGTACACTTCGTGTCAAGATAATTGTATTAGTCAGTTAATTACCCGCTTGATTCATTGCGCCAACCGCGCCGGCTGACCCTATTACACTGCCGTGCATGATTAATGGCACGCTGGATGTGCTGAGAAGGAATTGCTATTGGAGCTTTTGATTAAATATAGATGGGTATAGATTAATTTCTTGAAATTATGACTTATAGTGACGATTTTTGGCATCCTCATGTTGAAATTTAAAGGTTTCCTGGAGAAGATGGTGAAAATATCTGCCTGGGAATTGAAACAAGGGCGGATTTGAGTGGGGCATGAGGCACGTGCGGTATTTTTGTGTACTGTGGATATTCCATCACAGTACATACTTAGAAGCAAAATCAAATTATCAGAGTTGTAAAAAATATGTGAATAAAATATAACATAAAGAACATGAGTGAAACTCTTGTAAATTTTTGGCTGGAATTGCGAAAATTAATCCTTGTGTTGTGACCTTCCCAGAAAAAAATCCTATATCCACCCTTGAATTGAAGTGCCACGTAAATAGTTTGGATTGCAAAGTTTTGCTCGCTTTTGCATTGTATTCGACATTATGAGACCTTGGTTTCAAGATTGGTGTGACACGAACACATTCTGAGCTCTACATTTCGCTAAACATTAATTTTCGCATTATATAATCAACAACTCATTTGCCACCAAATAAATAATTGTATTAAGGTTTGATTACAATTGCAAATGCATTAGTAAAACGGCGTAATTCTCGTGCCCATTACAGTGAGATGTTAATCGCATTATCGCGCGATTTAAAATTGTAATGCTCAGATTAGAACTGTAAACCCGAGAATTTAACGACTGTCGAATGCATTGGAATACATTAATATCCTATTTTATAGCTTTATTATCAAGCAGGAATTCAAGCTTTACTCAATAAATGATAAAAATAAAAGCTTCGAAGATTACTAACCACAATAAGGTTAATCTTAATAATATTTATTTCGACACATCAATATCGATAACACAACATTATTATTACCAAATAATTTAGAAATTAACATTAAAATAAATTAACAATACCCAGACAAAGGAATTTGAGTACAAGTAAAAACGACAATTTAAAAGGCATATCTCATCGCTCGGCGCGCAAGTTATGAGCCCGAATCAACCAAAACAATTACTTAATGTCAACGAAAAAGATAATTTAATAATTGTTGGCGATGATATATGAGGGGTCCACGCCCACCTGGGGTCTATACGGGCCTCTATATTAAAATAACCGATACTTCTCCGGGCCTTATTTATGCGAGCGGCGCAGAGTTACATCTTACTCCGTGAGCAACTCGTGCATTTGTTAAAAGAACACGGTAATAGTCGCTGGAAGATTTCTAATGTCTCAATTTCCATAAATAATCAAACAATTCCCAACCGTACCGTCGAAGAAACAAGCCTCAATTCCCAATGCAAGGCTGCATGCACGAGCTTAAAGCTTCAAATTCAAAATGGCGTATGTTAAAAAAGCGGTTCCAATGGGAACAAAACTGTAACTGTACGAGGCTTGAAATTCGAAATTGAAAGCTACATCGAGACACGTTTAAATTATGTCTTGTTTAATGAGTCGCTCTGTTCTTCGGTCTATACAGCCTTAACCGTAGCTCTATCAAATTGAAATTTGAACTCTATACGTTCTAGTATGTGGTTATATTGGCGTGAACTGTGAAGCGTAACTATGTCTGTAAGTGCAAAGGTTTCGTTGCGAGATGTTTTCACCAAGAACACAGCCATGTAACTAATGCAGGGAATCTACATATCATTAAGAGATGTAGGCTCGATTCGTACGTGTGTACTGCTTTGTTCGTTATATTTACGATTGGATATATTCGTATTTATGACATCGATGCGCGCTGTACATCGCATTGTATGTAATGCGGCGGGACCCAGCCTTGTACCGAGACGCCTTTGCATCGGCATATTATAGCCTGGATTTATAGTTATTTCCATTACATTAGAAAATATATTTATTTGTAAAATGGCTGAATGTCGAATAGCTACCACGGAAGGGCTTGAAGGTTTAATGGAAAACGGAATAATTCTAAGCAAACGCAATGAGAATTTCAATCTGTAGTTATGCTGCTGCATTCAGTCTTTTCAATTTTCTGGTACCTATCTGATTTTATGTTCTGATTTAAAATCGGTTGGTTAGAGGATTTGGCTTTACCGTTACAACAGAGAGAGGTATAGCTTTGAAATTGAACTGCCTCTTTTGACCCATTTCATCTAAGTTTACGTTCTACACGATTATTGAAGTGAAACTTATAATGCGACTTCCAACAAGGTTGCGTTAAACGTTAACGCTACCATGGAGGGCGTATGAAAGCACTGTTGCGCATAAATTATTAATACAAATAAATTTTAATAATTAAAAGATGTCGTCAATTGTGAATTGTAAGCAATGTTAATAAAGTTCGTCTTAAAAAAAAATATGATTTCACAAAATATCCATTTCAATCCCTACCCATTTTCATTTACACATTACGAAGTTTCACTTCTATCGCGCAGGGACTCCACGCACTATTTTTTATTTATCAGTGAGATCCGAATCTGTGTTTTTTTAGAGAAAAAGAAACAAATGAACAACAAACGTAAGCAAACTCTTTGGATAACATTTCATACGCCCCCTTATCAGTACAAATTCAGTCATCAACAATGCAATTAAAGCTTAAATCCAGTACAGAAAGATCTACACTCAAAACAAACAAAAATAGCACGCCATTCTAAGCCAACACCGCAATGCACTTGCAGCCACTAGATTGCGCATAGTCCAGATACAATCTCGGCCATTATTGTCTTAATTGATTCGTTCTACGGCCGATTATAGGGCTTAAACTGGCTAATTCACTGATTTATGGCCCGCACTGTATCTAGTATCCGAGATCTTGGACTTCTAAAGGGTAATTTATTAGAAGTAACTGGGGATAGTTTTAGATATAGGTTGGTGTAGCGTTGATTTGTAATAGGCCTTATTATTGTGCTCATAATGTAGGTTGCTCAGACTCCGTATAACAAATCTGGGTAGGTACTTACCTACCTTAATAGATATTGTTTCGTTAAGTACGAAACCTACCTAGGTCCTTGCTTTGTTTTATTTCAATTAAATACCGACTTCAGATCCGATGTCTCAGGGTGACGAGCGCAGTGCAGTCCTACGCAAGATTATGCCATACAAAGTTCTGGGTGGCACTGTAACTGTTATGGGCAGGCGTAGCACTTACCATCCGGTGATCGATTTGCTAGTCTCGCCACTAAGTCAAATAAAAAAAAATCATGTTGCTTACTTAATAGTAGCGATTTATCAAACTATGGTAGGCTTTTTAATCAGTGATTATCATTGTCGTTCCTATTTTTAATATTTTTTTTTTAAAGTTCCGCTTAAGGTTTACATTGACTTGGTTAAAATTATGTTACAATTAAACTTCTGAGATGTAAGGTGGGTTTGCGAAATATATACTCAGTGGATAGGTACCACATATGCACTGCTAAATAAAGCATTTTGTATCGCCCGAAATAAAGAACATTTATCCCAATCCCGCCACTAAAGTTCCCACCGTTTCACACATAATCCGAACCTACCCATAAATAACGCAAACACAAACTATAAAGGTAGATTTCTGATGTTTGTCATAAAATTCAAGCGTCAGACGTTGGCACAGAACCGCAAATGGAGTCGATACTGTGTGATTCAAATTTCATTTTTCTTTAGTTTGGTAACTGAACTAAAATTAAATTTGACAGCTCTAAAATTATTGCTGTCTCTTTCAAATCTTATGAAAACGTGTGAAACGCAATAATTATGAAGCGAATTTAAATTTTTGCTTAGTTTGATCCTTATCGTCAGTAACATTATCAATCTTGTAGAGTCTGTCCGTCCGTCTAAAACATTAAACTAGATGTGACAGAGGAACAAACGGATCCGTGAGTGATCTTTTAAGGGTTATTTTTTTCCTTTAAACGTAGTGCGTAACATTAAAATTACCACCACAACAAGAACCACTCAAATATACAGTGACGAAATTGATGTGTTGGTGAGTGACGTATTCATAATAAAAAAAGTTTGTGGGGATGGATGGATGGTTGTTACTTTTTCACATAAAAACTACTGAACGGATTTTGATTAAATTTGATTCGCGTTTAGTTTATTACCAGAATTAACACATAGGATAAGTTTTATCCCATAAAATTAAATATCCTGTGGAATTACACTCATTGCCGGTGAAACCGCGGGGTCAAAACGCAAGTACGTAAAATTATTCTATGGCTATCAGCTGCACTGCGTTTCAACCGCAAAAATCTGACCCTAGACGCAACAATAGGAAGTCTACCTCACCCATCCGCGAACAGAGATGGCAGCACCGGTCGGCGCGGCGTTGTCATAAATTTGAATATTTCTCTGGAACAAACCCGCAGCGGATAATATACTGGCTTATTGTCAACGAGTTAGTCGACGGACTCGTAATAAAAGCAGAAAAATGGAGTTTCGTGTCGAAACTACCAGCCGTGTAGAGCAGGGTTCAGGTAGAGGGTTTAAATTTACTGGAAAACTATTTAGGTTATGGAATAGCATGGAACTGATGCGAAGGAACCAATATGCCCAACATTGTTCTTTAGTTAAGAGATGCTTTTAATAATATGTAGGTATTATAATACATAACTTCAAGATTAGAACTAAAAAAATTTAGATTACCACATAATTAATTATTTGCTGGCAAACAATCTGAAAAAAAAGCAATATTGATTCCTACCCAAACGAAATTTCACAGAAAAATGATAACTAAGTATATATCTAGCAAAAGCTGCGAATCAATTTACGCAATGTATAATATAGATAGTTGTATGGATCTATCTATGTATGTATCTCTGCGCAAAGAAAATATGCGGAATGGTAATGCTGGCATTGCCAACCGCCAACAGCGTGATGTTGCCAAACTTAAAAAATTCCAAAAAAATAATTGCACTCGCGTTTCTTTGCTGAAAACACTACTGTCGTGTTTTTCACAACTTGCCACGAGTGCGGGAAAACACAAGTGTTGTGTTTGTTGCATAGTAAAACACTATGGAGCATGTAGAGCCGCATCCGTGACTAGACAAGAAAATCGGCTCAGCATTAAATCAGCAGTAGATAGGTATTATATTAGATATAAATAGTAAAATAAAATAATATAAGATTTGTTTTATCACAATTGTAAGTATCTAATGTGTTTCACTACTCTGTGAACAATGAAGATATCCCCTGCATGCGGCAGGCTCGGCCGCTGCAACAGCGGAATGTTAATGCTGGCATTGCCAACCGGCAACAGCGTGATGTTGCTAAATATCTGCGTTGGCATGGAATTTATTGGATGTTCAATGTCTGTCTTTACTTATTATGTAGTTTACATTTAAAAGCAGTTTTGTTTCTCTCTACGCGTGTTGCTTTCATCCGACTATTTCACTTATATTTTATATGTCAAATTTCGAATGTTTCAAACATGAACTTAGACCTTATGTCCTTAGACTATCTGAGAAAATCATACACCTACACCTTAACCGACCTCCATGAGGTTTCTGCCCCCATCGCGGCAGTAGCCAAAACGGTCTTAAACGGTCTACCCGTGGATCACCGACACGACAAAGAAAAAGATATACTAGAGGAAGGCACTTATTGCCTCCTTTGTTAAAAGAAGAAATAACCTAACAAACTGATTAAGAAATAATATCAAACAAGAACAGACTAAGTAGGTATTTGCTTTTACGTATTTGCTATTAAAATTACTGGTATTTATGTATTAAATTTTAGGTCCCATATTATTGTATGTCCGTCATGGATAAATTGTTTATACCTCTGATATATATTTAAGATCTATTTCTACACAATTTCCGCAATAAATTAATTTCATTTTTTCATTTTCATTTGCGTAGGTCAGTCTTTAAAAATCTCGGCATACTGTTATCAAAAGCAATAATAATCCGTAACCCTAGTTTTTAAACAAACATGGCCACTAGCACTAAAATCAACATTAGTAAATCGAATCTAAAACCAAACAAAAGGCCATAAACGATCATTTACGACACAAATCACAATTCATCACTTCCAATCAATTTAGCTAACCCTTAATCAAACATAACATAGAGCGGACAAAGCCCCCTACGATTTGACGACAACTAATCAGAGATAAATTTCTGTACACGTGTATTTAAGCTATACCTTAATACTTTGCCACCACACTCCATTATAAGCTCTAACAGGAAAAGAACTAAGTTTATTTCCAGTGTTGATAATATGGACGGTTAAGTCGTTCTGGGTTCGAGTTTGGAGGGTAGTTTTAATACATAATCTGAGTATTAGCATCACAAAACGTTCATTCATCAAGCACATCAACCCGCGATTGTAGACGTGATAAGAAACTAAGCGGTTTGATGCTTGTGTATATATACAGAGATGTTAAAACCGTGCCAATTTTCTGGTATCAAAGTATTGCAAAAATTATTTACAAATATGTTATATGTTATTTACAATATTAAACAAAAGCAACATTTAAAAACTTAAAAAAATGATTATTTGAAAAATATTTTTTTACGTTAGATAATTGTTATAACATCAAATTAACCAACAGTAATATAATTACGGAGACCGCAGCCGGAGAATGCAAATAAATCCCAAATGTTCTAAATACTAGATTTTATATTATAATTAAAATATTGCATTGTAATTCCTGTTCCCTAGATACAAAGAAAGTTTAGGCTACTTACTACATCTCATACATCATACATCTACTTAATATGTGGTTGTGAATATAAAATTGCCGTAATGACTCTGCCTTTTAAAATATAATAAGACCTTTGTACACATTTATTACAATAAAATATATTCTATTCTATTCTATTCTATACTTTGAGCATTGACACACTAAACATTCCTTGTCACACCACCTAACAACTCTATATAGATCACAATGCAATGCGAATAGTTGATTTAAGATACGAGACAAACTAATTATACCAACGTACCTCCCTCCTTGCACACTTCATTTGACATAATACGCAATTAACAATAGAATCTAGGAAGGCTTGAAGGTTTAAAAAACTTTTGGTCTTTGTCAAAGCTGTTTTTAGCTATTGAATGAATAAATTGTTTTGGAGGTCTTTTAATTAAGCTTTGTTCGGTAATAGACCAGATATAATAGTCGATTTTAATCAGATTCAGCCAAGGGCAGATCTTAAAATAGATTACATTTAGAATATTGTCATACGGCCTTTTTGGTGTTGAATTTATTATGGACTGAACTTAGAATTAAAAATAAAAGACAGCATAAAAAATAAATAGGGGGTTTTGGCGGGAAAATGAAAATATGACGTTTTTGTTTTTTTTTCTCAAACTTGTATTTCGGCCAAGTGGCAATGTGTAATCGTGGTAGAATGTTATCGTGTACGAATGTGGTCAAAATATGAAAAACCCAAAAACGTGTCATTTCGTGTTCTCTGCAAAATACCCAAGAAGTTTCATTAAAGCATCCATCACTTTACTGAATCGTGACTTTGACTAGAGTACCTACCGACTGTGACCTTATATTTCGACTAACATCTGTAGAATATCTAAAAAAACTTGCATATTTTAATACTCGACACTGGATAAATGCATTAATCATGCAGAGCCAAAACAAAAAAAAAATGGCTTTATATTTCTTTGCTCTGTGATTAAATATTTTTACTGTTGATGGAAACTGAGACAAAATGAAAGAAAAGAAATGAAGGATTGAAGAAAAAGAGAAGGTATAAAACAGAAGGAGTGCGTGGGAGAGAAGAATACATTTTCTCCCACTAAATACATTATTATCAGCTTCAGCTCTAAATTAAATCATTCCATCTGCGCTGATGACGCCATGCATCAGGATATCTGATGCCGCGCCGATCGACTTTCGGAAATCACCTTCGATGACCCCTCCAAAGTGATTTACGTTGTGGACATACGGCTGTTAAGTTTGAACAACTATTTATTATTGACCAACTACATGAAAGAGAAATCTAAAATTGAATTACAACATGGCTAAAAACTGGCATCATCAAAATAAATTTTGTGGGTACTATAAAATATAACCTTTGGAAAAATATAATTTCACGAAGTCATTATTTATTCGTAGCGTCTAAATGTAGCGTAAATAATCAGTATATTAATGAAACTGCAGCTAAACATTAGGTATTTAGATAATTATTATTCTACACCTACCGGCAAACGAATCACATTACTAATTAATCTTATTTGTGTAATTAATTAGCATGTATGTATTGATATTTTGACACTGATATCAACCAACCCAACCCTATTCATGTTATCTATCTTGCCCATCCAAAGATTGCCTGGTAGAGATTGCTTTAAGCGATGAGACCGCTCATTGTACCTATTATTTAGCTATTTTCTTATTTTATTTTTTTAACCGAGTAACAAGACGATAGTATTTGTACTTGTGAGTACTTGTTAGTGTCAATACAGAGTTATCTATCTACCCGTCTACCTAATTGGTAAAATAAGTTAAGAGAAAGTTACCCGCATGCCACACGTATAGGCAGTGTGTCAGACAATTTCATCGATATCGAATCGCTTTGGAACGGTTCAGTAATAGTCCGATTATCGTATTAGGGACCGCTGATTTTTCAGCAATCGGAATCGATTTGGAAAGTTACTACGAGTACCTCTCCTTTTACGTTGGATTTTATTAAAACGATTAATGTTTATTTACTTTTACACACTTTTATTTATAACTCACTACGTTAGTTTGCTTGGATATAACACATATATGTTAGTTAAGATCAAATCTTGAGAACTCTAGTGCACTAGTGTAAAATGTCTCTACAGCATATCGTAAACAAAGATCTACTATTGTCGCCAATTTCATTATAATTTAAATTAGTTAGCCGGCCTGGGGCCAATAAACAAAAAAAAACGGCTTTAAATTTGAATTTCCTGCCTTAAGCAAAACGTACCACTTTCACGTGCCCTCCGAAGCACGGAGCGATGGAAGTCCGTACAAAATAATATGGCTACCTACCTACTGAATTAAATATAACATTTAAGAAATTCGTGTCTGTCTGTCTGTTTCTTTTCGCATCACAACGTTCACTGCTGAAAACACACACATCTGAGTTTTTATAATTTTATGGCGAGCGAAAACACGCTTGGCAGGTTCGTGCACTGCTGTATGGACAATTTTATCACGCCAGTTGTGTGCGCCCGCACAGCTGACTGAGTTTAGTTACGACACAACGCCAGTAAAGCGTAAAAACACACGTTAAGTGAAGACTCACAAAAAGACAAAAAAAGTAAAACATTTCAGCACTGTAATAATTACAATGCATTTTTTTATTGCTTAGTAGCTTAGAACTCGCTTGAAATACTGACAAACTCATTCCAACAAATCAAACGAGTAAAAAACGAGCTATCGATAGAAAACTGTTTACCGGCGGCGATTGTCACTTTCCACACGCATGATGGCTTAAAAACTTCTTAAGTCTTCAGCTTTGGTGAAAAACCGTTTTCACGTCTCGATACATTTGAAAAAAAATAGGAACGTGAACGAAGTCACGAGTAACAGCCAGCATAATACTAATTAAGTGCCAACAAACAATACCTAAACATTCACAGATACAAACTCTACAAACAAAAGGCTTCATCTAAATGCGCACAATTTAAAATAAACACAGCTGTGGAAGCTGAAAAAGGCAACGGAATTAAAGCAGGTTATTAGTTGAAAATTACCAGCGTCCCGGACTGTAATGTCGCCAGCAATAAAGCCTCCGCCGGGGAGAACAAAGATCTACAGAATTCCCTGGATAGGTCAAATAAAACTGACATTAATATCCGAGCGGATAATCTAATGTGTGCCCCTGTAATCCAATGACACTGATGTATTGGGAGGCCTCGATTGCAAGAGACCGTCTGGGGAAGTAGCCAGATATTCACCCAAGCAATAGTGTGCAAACGTTACTGTGTTCCGGTTTGAAGGGCACTGTTTCCAGCGAAATTACTGGGCATATGAAACTTTAGAGCCGAGGTCAAAGGCTGACGACGAGCGCAGTGCAGTTCTGGGTGGCACTGTATCTGTTATGGGCAGTCGTAGCGCTTACCATCAGGTGAACGAATTGCTCGTCTCGTCACTCAGTCAAAAAAAGACACTGCATTAAGTACATAGGTTCCAAGGAACGTTGACGTGACGTGAGCAAGTCGTTCTACTAATGGTAAGCGCTACGCCTGCCCATAATAGTCACAGCATCACCCAGAACCCAAATCCAAGCGACTCTAAAATAAGACGTCTAGTGTAAAATCATAAGCTAAAGTATGCACAGTTTTACCACTTCAATTAGTTCATACATCCATGTTTTCCACCCAAAAGGGGGTGGCTGTGGAGGTCTAAGCCCAACCCCCTTTGGGCCGGAAAGGGGGTAATGGCGGCACGGGGTGGGGGCGTCCTTAATTACCGCTGCTTTTATAGTTTTAATGAGTTCATTTTGGACCAGGGCTAACAAGCGGCGTAATACCTATTTAAACCAATTTTGAAATTAATATTTGAAGTGAGGGGGTGAGTTTTATATCGATATTGTTGTTTTTGTAAACGAATAAGTGGTCTATTTTAATTTCTTTTGTAGGTATGATTTAACTGTGAAATGGCATCTGTCGTAAATTGTAAATGCAATATCAGGACACTGAACTTTTTTTTTTAACGTATAAAAATATTAGAAACAAAAGGCAGTGGGCCTTGGCTTTTTCATTGTAGTTTTTTGTAGTTGTGTCTTTCCCGGCTAAGCTATTTTTAACCGACTTAAAAAAAGAGGAGGGTCTCAATTCGACTGTATTTTTTTCTGAATATATATTTTATCTTCCTGAATAACCTGTTTCATTCTATGGATACCTGCGACTTTTACATACGTTATAATGTCGATCTTTACCTACTCATTTTAAGTAGAGGGACAAGACTGAACTCATCATCAACCCATAACGTCCCACTGCTGAGCACGGGTCCCCCTCACTTTCCTGAGGAGGGTTAGGCTATATTCCACCACGGGGGCTCGGTCCAGATTGGTGGATAACATACCTACCTCCGAAATAATGTGTATGTGGGTGTAGGTGTGTAATGTAGGTATGTGGGTTTCCTCACGATGTTTTCCTTCACCGAAAAGCGAGTGATAATTACATACATATGTTTTACAGAAACACATTGGTACGTGCCTGCACTGGGATTTGAATTCACGACCTTCTGATTGGAAGGCGGTCGTTGTCCCACTAGGCTATCACCGCGTAAGACTGAACTCGCGAAAGAGAAATACGGAAAGCTATAGGAGAGACCTTTGCAAAGTATTGAAACACGATAGATTATAATTAAAAAGAAAGGTTTATAGAAATTCTTTGCCCCTCCCTAAAATCTTTATCAGCTCGCTTGCCGACGGTCGCGTCGACTATTTTGTCGATATTAATTAAAAAGGGGTCCGCAAACAAGTTAATATTAAAGAAAATTAAGCAATCTACCCACCGCAGAAGTTTGTAATGAATTTTAGCAATACACAAAAGTTAACGTAAAAGTTAACGTTAGGTATTATGCGAGCAACGTTGTGGTTTGCGGTTACAGCTGGAGGTTTCTCAATGAAACGGTTTGTTTAGGAGTTTTAATGTTAAGCATTAATTAAGGTAAGTATTTATTCTATTTGACTGAGATAAAAAATTACTATCCAAATTTCATTGGTTTGTAATTTACATTTTTTTTAAGCTGATAACTGGAATAGTTGGCGCTTTGGTACTTATGATTCACAGTTTTCAAAACAAGTTGTCAAAACCAAAATCTCAATTATTTTAACCGTCTGTTAAAAAATTTCACACACAGACCCTGGCAACACTTCCTGCCAGACAACAATTTTTTTATTCGACCGAGTGACGAGACCATCAAGTCGTTCACCTGGTGGTAAGCGCTAATCCTGCCCATAACAGTTACATTGCCACCCAGAACTTTGCATTGCATAATCCTGCGCGGCACTGCACTGCGCTCGTCACCCTGAGACATCGGCTCCAAAGTCTCATATGCCCAGTAATTTCGATGGAAACAGTGCCCTTCAAACCGGAACCAGTAATGTTTGCACACTACTCAAAAAAAAAAAAAAATCTAAAAAATCTAAAAATCTATTGTGTCTGGAAAATAGACATATGAAGACTGAATGAAAAAAAATAACATGAAAAATATCCCGTTGATGGTAAATACAATACTAGCAGAGGTGCCACAAGGCGATTTCTTTCTCTATTCAGGCTTTAACCATTACCAACACAAATTAACACACCTACCTATACCCAGCCGACATGTCCCCTCGCGGACCCTAAACCCCCTGGGCCCGGGTCCCCTCGCCGTGGGTCGTAATGGCCCCGCAATTATCGCCCTATTAAGTAGTTGGGTCGACGGATGGGGCCCGCTGCGAGCCGCTCGAATGTTTTATGGCCCCACATATAGGTGTGTTTAGGTATATAAGTGATTTTCGTGGCTTCGAGGTGTGCAATGGAGAGAGGCCTTTATTGTGGATAGATAGAAAATTCTTTGTTGCACACGAAATTGTAGGTAAGCACATAGAGAGTATTTTCTTCTAGTTAATGAGCTTGTTCTCATAGGTCCACAGTACAGCCCAATGTTGTCCAAAAATCGTTTTCTCTACCTTAGTTCCCACGGAATCCACAACAATTTAAAAATATTGGAATCTTTTAATGTGTTTTGGTAGAAAATTCAGTTGCTCCCAAAAATGTAGCAATGGATATTACTAGCTTTACTTCAATAATAAAATTCATGGATTTAACAAGTCCTACGACGACTAACCAACCACACACAGGGTAACAAATTCAATATACCCTAATAAGAAACTCAAAGCACCACCGACAGTCGAAATCATTTGTACACTAAATACGCCTAACGAGTGATGTGACTCACGATCGATTTTATTATCGATCAAGATCCGGATCAAATGAAGTATTCATATTCGGTGTAAAGTTTTTTTTAATGCCTGCCAGTGTTGACAGAGACGCAATCAATAAATCACTCGGCGCAACAAAGAATTCAATGTGTGTTGATTGTGCGCGCGGGAACGCTTTTTAGTGTGTGATAGTGATGGGTGATCGGAGCTATCGATAGTGGGTGGAAGCTGGCTTGAAATGATGAAAAACTTGAGTGGAAAATTTCTAGTCCACCTTTTTTTTATTTTTATTTTGGAATTAGCACTCGACCGACAGATTGTGTCCCATTTAGATTCTTGTGTAACTACATAATCTTAAAACGCAACTTTGAATTACCTTTACCCACGATAGACTCATATCATTTATCGTTTAAGAAAATAGTTTTCCTTCTACATAGAAAGAAATGTCACCTGACCTAGGCAATAGCTATGCTCATTGATTGTTTGCGTAGATATAGATGTCTGCAGTATAAATATCTATTTATGATTTAAGTTTTTAAAAGAACTGAAAAATACTATTTAAAATATATCAAATAAGAATAAAATAACAAAACGACGTTATCTTGTAAATATACTTTTTGTAGAATTCGCACCAGTGCACAATATTGTGTTATGGTATCCCAATTAAGAGTCGAGATCAATTTAGGTGGTCCGATAAAGCTTATCGATATCGATAAATACATCACATTGTCTCAATCATTTTAAGAGGCTCATTGGTGGTCCGGCGTCGCTTTGATCAAATCTGCCGAATCACGGCACGCGATTCAAATATGACGATGATATGACTCTTGTGTCATTCACCAACTCTATCGATAACTCGCTAACTACGTTCTACAACCCAATGCCACAATGTATAAAGTTGATTTTCGTTTGATGATTATTACAGATATTGCTTGTAATTTTGTGGGTTGTAGGAGATAAATCGGTGTCTATTAAACTGTTATTATACGACTATTGATGAGGGGTTAATAAAATATTGTTAGGTAGTTCACTGGCAGCCGATGTGTGGCGATTTCATTACGAAGTGATTTGGGAAGTCACTCTATGAGGTCTAATGAATTGGTGAACTTTTGGATTGATAATATAATTTAATTAGAAGCTTATTATTAGACTGAATTGGTCGTTTTGGCGAGGTGAAAGGCATGGTGAAAGATATCAGAGTTGACGCAAAAAATGGCGGAGGAAAACGTGTTATGAAAACTGTTAGTAACTTTTAAAGGCTTATTCCATGATTCGTCAAATAAAACGCAACACAGAATATTATGAAAATTTAAAAACAACGTTGAGTGATTCGTTCTTTCTACTAAAATACAACCCTTCATACGCTAATTTGCAATAAGAACGTGTTATCCCCCGTAACGGGAGATGATACGTTCTTTTCGCAAATGACCGATATCACTATACATACTTAGGGCCAACAACTTAAACGCCGTTTATAAATGGCCTCTCACATAATGGTTAGGCTACATTAGTCCGGCGCGCGCCCCGCTGCGTCGAAATTGCGCTAAAATTGGCCTCCCGCGGTCAGAAATCACTAACACATTAACTTCATTACTTCGATATTGAGTGCCGTAATTTGCAAAGGGAATTACGTTTGTTTTGGTTAATGATGCATTGCTGTTTATGTTTTTTTATTTTTATTTGAGGATACAATGATTCATGAGCAGTTTGGTCGCATCTGCGGATCTCGTGTATAGGTCTTTGTTTTATCTCTTGATAGGTATTGCGTGTTTTTGGATGATTGTTTTAATATAATCATCAACCCATATCGTCCCACTGCTGAGCACGGCTCTCCTCTCACTTTCGCGAGGGAGGTTAGGCCATAATCCACCACAGGGGCCCGGTCTGGATTGGTGGATAACATACCTACCTTCGAAATAATTCACGATGTTTTCCTTCACCGAAAAACGAGTGATAGTTAGGTACATGTGCTTTACAGAAACACATTGGTACGTGCCGACACCTGAAAATGTCGAAATGTCCTAACCGTATGCAGGCATGTACCTTACGGCAAAATCAGTGAAACACTATGGTCGGTAGTGGAATCAGGGTCATTAGATTTCTTAAACGTGTAATTCAAAGTTACGGCAAATCAGACGGAAAGCTTCGGAGGATGGAGATTTAAGAGAACTACAAAAAATCCTATAAAAAATTTATTAGACTACTAGCTGTACCCTGCCACGCTTCGCTGTGGCACATTCGCACATTCGCTGATATGTCACGGTTGAAAAAATAGATTAAAACAATCCTTGATGCGGATTATATATCATGCTAAAATTTCAGCTCGATCGGTGCAGAACTTTTTAAGTTTTTGAAGCGTACACAAACCAACATAACATTTTTATATAATTATATAGATTAAATTATATAAAAAAAAAACAAAATACAATCTAGGTTTGAGTTCGCTGATCAAAGAAATATGGCCAAGTTGTGTATAAGTCATAAACAACTCTTTCAAAGGTGAACAATTCCATTCATTTTAATATATTTTATGTTTCCGAACCTATCCAATAAGTATTTATCTTACAAAATATTCTCGAGCGATAAATCGTAAGAATTCCCAGCATTCCTACTTACAGGCCACTTTGAATCAATATTCCAAAAGGAACACTCCGATTGCGGGAGCAAATGAAGTCATAACAATGGACCTTTTTCTATCCAAAACGACACAATAACTTAAAAATTACCATACAAGTTTACACCTTATCTTATACAATCTAAAGTAAGTATTGAAAAGGCAGCGAAAAAGGCTTCAAGGTTCAGACTCTTGCTTTCAATTTGCATATTTTCATCCCTTTTACTCTTATAAGAAGGTCGGTAAATAGCTAACATTATTCAGAGAACGGCACCGTCTGCTAGTTTTCAAGAACTTTGTATGGAATAGGTGTGTTTTAGAAAGATCTTTTGCTAACTTGCAGTAGACCAACGTGGTGGGTTGTGGCTCATTCTCTTATTTTTAGAATAAGAATAAGAAAAAAAAATGTACTTATAAAACTATGTGTAAAACGATCTTAAAATTAATATTTGTAGGTAGCAACAGTCTAGGTATATCCATTTCGGTTGTACAGTAACATTTTCTTTAATAAATATGAAACATTACAATAATTTCTTAAATCTAATTAAGTTTAACATAATCAAAGTACTCGCTGAGACTATAATGGACTTCACACAATTAACCACTATTTTAAACTTTTTTTTAATATATTACCACTCAAATATTTCAAGTCTGATGGCAGATGATTATAAATTCGAATAGCACTGTTAAAGGAACTTTTTTAGTACATAGTATTATTAATTTGGAGAATACAGATATTGTATTTATATTTGCTGCAGAGATTACCAGTAGGAATAGATTAGGTGTTGAAAAAATATTCTGTGTTATTATAATTAAAGATCGAATTTCTAGAATGAGCTATGCAGAAGAAAAATAATTCTTTGAAAGAAAGCCTATGATCCAGTAACGAAACGTAAACGGTAGGAACGTTGTAAAACCAAAAAACTAGACTGACTTAATAAGTCAGTCACTTTTATTTAGCATTACATGCTATTTCGAACGGAGTCAGCGTTCCGTTGATTCCATTGGTTCACGTCAATGAAAAATCCAGTTAGAGTCCTTTATGGCTATTGAGGTATCCGGGTGATAGCAGTAAAAACACAAACATTCTGTGGAAATAAGAAAAAAAATAGATTGATGTTGTAGCATAAAATTGATTTATTATAAAGGATTCACACGGGCGGTTCTGCCGTCGCTGGGAATTTGCTTCTGAACCGCACGAGATACAATTTAATATGGAAGCTTTGTACGACGGAGAACCGCCCGTGTAGTATGGGCCCATAAAAATGTATAAATAACTTTTAATATGTTGTAATAATATGTTTCTGTAAAAATGGTAGTAGGTTTTAAGTTAACCTAGGTAAGAATAATAATAATATACTTAATGAAAAAGGTATACGTGATCCTACAGTAATTAATTATTGTAGGAGATAGACTTAGAAGGAGAAAAGGTTAAATATTCCTCTTTGTAACGTATATTATTAACGGTGTGGGGTCTCTTGAAACGAGTAAAAATTACATACTTACCTGACATCGCATTAATGCTTTGCTCGCGGTCATATGATTTGCGGAAAATGTGAGACTTTCTCAGTGAATTTTAGCAAATTGCTTTAGTTCTAACCCATAAGTTCACAGATTTTTATACCTACTTTTTATATATTGGAAAAGTTTAAAATATATTTACAACAAAAACGTTAATTTCAACTTAAATTCAACAGAACACCCATCGAGACAATGAGTTTCGAACCTCTAAGGTACAATAAAAGTGTTATGGGTAACCATCTTATCAGGCATATTTTCTATACAAAATAGTGACAATGTTCGTCAATTTGGTTTCTTGTTGCAGAGTAGCGAGATGAGCAAGTCTTTCATCTCGACAAAAGTCCTACAATACTTTACAACTTGGCCACCCTACTACGCAACGGTTGCTCTCACGTCGTTGTCGGCTTAATTGGCCGTTATTTACTGAATTTTAATTGTTCCATGTGTTTTTTCGCGCATCACAAGCGCATTCTACTTTGTACGGTCGGTGTTGCATGTTGACATCTATCTTTTTTAACTTCATAGCTAGCATCTACTGCATGTTAGCTGCCAGTACTATTGCCAGTTATGTGTCGGGGTACTCCGCCGTATTTCATTTTGTTTCGTGATTAAAGTAAAAAGTAAAGTATGGGAAGAGTTTGCTTATAGTTCAGCTTGTGAACAATGCTAAATTTGAAACTCTTTAAGAGTATAGTCGGGAAAGATCTGCTATATAACTACTCGGAGGGTTTAATTTTGAAGGCGGTTCCAAAACTTAATTTTAAATTGCTGGGAAACTATCTCATCTAATAATTAATTCGACATCTACCTCCTATTTAATCAAATGCCTAGTTTCTGAGGAAAAAACTGTGACATACGTACAGACACGAGAAATTTATACGTGTTCCGTTTTCGCCATTTGGTAACTGAACCCAAAAAAACTGTTACTAAAACTCCCCGGCTTCAATAACCAGTCCTATTATAAATCAGGCTCCATAATTGTTAATTACACGGTCGCCGCTAATCACTAAATCCGCTGTTCTTAGCTTACGCCTTCATTAAGCTCGGGTTTCTCTGATAACTACTTGCGGGAGAAATAATTAAATTTCAGTATGGCAATTGCTCTTATAAACTTTCTAATAACTTGATATGTTTGTATCTTACACGTGGTTGTGTTGAGTGGTTAATTAAATTATCTTCTAATCTATATGCCCTTGAAACAGGACATTTTGTTGCTTCTGAGGTCCCGTCATTTCATTATTAAATGGTCATGATTTATTAGATGGTAAATATCCCATTTTCAATGGTAGTGACAACTCATATTAGTGACCATATTCTTGCCCCTCTTTCCCACTGGGCACACTGGTTTAGCGCCCAGGGCCCCACGATCTATAGGGCCCCCAAATTCCTGCCAGATCACTGTTTCATTCACCACTGACAGATAGAAATAGCTAAAAGTTTTTGCGCTCGCTGCGTTTACGCTATTTAATTAATGCTGCCTTGTACATTTTAACTTATCTACCCACTCCTTTTGCGTTGTAATAAAATAGTCCTCTGTCATATATATTTTATCATCATAGTCCTTGATAATTATTCTATAATGCCCAGGGCCCCCAATAAGTTAAAGACGGCTCTGACATGTTACTTTGAAACCTTATATAGGTATGCCCTTGGTATTAAATAGTGTACATGGATCTGGTGGAAAGAAAATCATGGTTCTATGGCAATCTGTGTCTGTTCCAAAAGAATATCGTTGAGCATCTATTCATTGCCTAATACTTACAGAAGTAAAGATGTACCAACCCTTCATCTCCAGGATCATCAGTCTTATCAATAACGATATTTAACCCTCCACAGCTGAGCTGCTGTCATTTGTACCCCGCAAGGGTTTAATTACTAATTAACGATATCGCGGATGCCGGTGCCAGTACCGATGTCAACCTGTCACAGCCGACAACCGATGTAACCTTGCAGTAGTCGCGGGTGATTTTTGCACGTGGGCTGTTTAGTTGGGTCTAAAAGATCAGGGTATATTTGTTTTGGATATCATTCTCTAAATGATAGCAGCGCAGTGCAATCGATGTAACCCCAAAATCGTCGTTGTCTATAGAAGTCCATAAATCCACTTTATTCCTATTGTGGTTGAAAGTTTACAGATATGCGGCTTCAGAATTCACATTTGGGATAATTGGGATCACAATTCAAAACAACTTTTGTGTTGGTACCAAATTCATTCAGGGAGCTGCTGATAAACGTTTTCTTTATCAGATAAGTAGATATTCCTTAGTTACAAAATTTTAAACACTTTTGTTTAACTTCTCATCAGCTTTAATCTCTCACATAATTCATTTCAATTTCAATTTTAAAATTATCCAGTAAACCAAATCCACCCATCTAAGTGAACATCCGAACCGTAAAAACAGTTACACGAAAATCATGTTTTTTAATCAAACATAAACACTCATTAAGGGGTTAAAAGCACTACCTTAACGAGCCGTCGCTACCGGTATGGACAACTTTTGCCGCTGTCTCCCTCACTCGTAATTGAACTGATACGTTCGTCCTTGTCGCTCGTGGCAATTAATGCAGTACGGTAGCAATGGAAGAAATTAGTTAAAGATACTTGGCCCCGTTCCGTGGCTTGTGTCAACAGACACCGAGTAGCGGCCTGCTTTTTGTCCGTTTTAATTTCGTGACTTCTTTTTGTTTTTGTCTCTTTATCGAGAGGCTTGTTTCGTGCCAGTGTTTGAGGCTAGTGGACGATCCAGTAACCCTGCGAACGTTTTTGGTATTTATTTATTATCTTAGAATTATACGTAATGCTAAACACGCTAAGACCCTTTTGTGTACTGATTTAGTTAGGTTAGATCGATAAGTGCTAGAATTACTATTGGGTGTCAGATGTGAAGAATAAAAATATAAAAAAATACTCAAAAAAAGCCTTAGAAAAAAGCAGTGGATGTAGCTGGGAACAATTCATGGACCTATGGGAAAGACCTAAAATTTCCAGGTGCCCAGACAATCAAACAATTTAGTTATAGCCTGCAGTCTCCGATTCAAGTAACTGGGTTGTTCTCACCTAGTTCTTCCAGTGTCGACTTCAAGCAACTGGATCGTTCTGAACAACCATCGACTCATTAGCGCTTGCGTTATTGCACTAAGGGTTAAATTATTGCTCGCCGTACATTTTTTATACGGAACCCACGAAGACGTGTGAAGATGAAATATAGTATCCGCTTTGTCCGCGAAACAACAGCCCGGAACATAATGCGGTAGAATTAATGTTCATAAAGTGTTAATTTTGTCTTGTTACCAAAATATGGTAATTCGAAAAGTGTTTTGAGGGATTTTCGGTTCAATCAGCACGTACCTATAATGTTTATTTTCAGTAGTAACTAACAGCGATACTAATTAATTTTTAAAAACGAATTATAGAATTCACCGCAGGCTATGAAACTCCCGTAGCATTAGAAACCCTTTCGGTGTGAATATCTTTTTCTAATCTTGTCCTAAAAACTAATTAGCTATAAATAGTTGTTTACTCTACTGAAAATTATTCAATACAAACTCCACAATTCTCTTCTATTAAATAAAATAAAAAATGGGGCTAGTTTAAATAGATTAATACTGAAATTCTAAATATCAAATTATTTTAACCTTCTCCCAATTTTTTAAAAGTCACTTTTAGTATTAGAAATCGCTTTTGCTTGGAATTTTTTTTTCTTAAGAAATTAGAGGGATGGGTCAGTCATAGTGATAGGATAATTGTTAATGAACATAATATTATTATGTAATCATAACGAGCCTGTGGCAGACAGGTGGTGTCACAGAAATAGGGTTATGTTCAGACCCTTCAGGCACACAGTTTTTTAATAACGGAATGAAATCCATAAACATGGAGTTTTAAAACACAGTTTAACATAACCTAACAAGCCAATTTTCATTTTCATCGCATTATAATTGTTTACGATTGCTTGATTTCTATTCCATGGCCTCATAAAGCTATGTCTGATAATATTAGTTACAAAATTATATTTTAATTGGTAGTTATAATGATCGGAACAAAAATAGTTATACTAGAAATGAGAGGGTTGGACATCCGGCGTCCGTCCACTTTTTTTTTTATTTTTTTTTATAAGTCCATTTCATAATCCGCCACACGACTTAATATTACATACATTATTGAGGCCAATCGGTAAATGCTGTGCCCGCACTGGGATTTAAACTCACGTCTATATCCTTGGAAGGCGGACATTCTCCCACTAAGCTACCACCGTTTATTTAATGTTACAGAAAATAAATTCTCTTAATAAAGTGAATATTACCAATACCAAGTTTGATAAAACTGTTAGCTCACCGGCATTCAGTAATCCGGCAAAACGGACGCGTCGCATCCCTAGCGATAAAACTAGTTACAAATATATTCACAATTATCGGTTTATTTGTCGGAAAACATTGCAAAAAATCACTCAGCAAGCCATTAGAGTCATAATGTGAATTGTTAATTGTTGTAATAGCTCTTATTAGAGTTCAGGGGGTGAATAACTGAACGTTAATAATTATAGGAATGCTTTAAGTAAGTTAGTTTACAATGTAAACAACAGTTTCTTGCAACTGTTTTGTCTTCGCATGAGTTGTTGGTTATCCAAGATATCTAGCACCGGTCAGAGCGTCAGTAATAGTTAGATCGCATTGACGTCACGATTCAGTAAAATGGTGAATGCTTTATTGATTCTGAGCAGTTTTGGAGAGAACAAGATGAGCAAGACCTTCACCTGATGGTAAACGCCACGCCTGCCCATAACAGTTACAGTGGCACCCAGAACTTTGCATTGCATAATCCTGCGCGGCACTGCACTGCGCTCGTCACCCCGAGACATCGACTCTAAAGTCTCATATGCCCTGTAATTTCGCTAAAACAGTGCTCTTCAAACCGGAACACTGTGATGTTTTCACACTGTTTGTGTTTTGTACTTATACTTACGTTGTGTGTTAGTTTACGCATCACGTAATAACGACTGAAGCCGTGAAATGGTAACAAAACTCAAAACTCAATTTATTACATTTCGGATTTTTTATTGCACGTAGGCAAAACCAAATATTATTGCTAGTATGCAAAAATAATGGGCTTTTAAATGTCAAAAACTTAACTCGCATATATATAGAATAAAATAAAAAATAGGTCAAATTATTGTGGCCTACTAAGCTAATGATTAACTGATTATGGTTTGAGTTTGAAAAAGGACGTTTCCCTTTCAAACGGTGACTCATGCCTGAATCTCGCACAGGAAAAAGAAACTCCGTTTACTCTACCAGCGCTTCGAAAATACACAAACAAACAAACAGAGCTACTTTCAGATTAATACAGAGAATAGCTATTGCTATTCAACGTGGAAATGCAGACAGTGTTCTTGGCACCATGCCTCATGGACCCTCTTTTGTTAGATTTTTTTTTAGTTAGTTTTCCTTTTTTTATTTTGTTATTTAAGTTTTATATATATATATATATATATATATATAAATACTCTGAAAGAAGTTGGGAACCTAAAGCTAGTCAACGAATAACATAAATTTTATATCCCAGCCTATCTCCGGCAACACTATTATAGAATCACTTTCGTTATCGGGCGTTTCTCACTTGACCGGCGGCTGTAAGTGGCGGACAGTAATGCATTCAATCGTAATTGCGTGCAATGAAACTGATTGCAATGCCGCAGTTTGTACTCGAATGGACTATCTACATTGTAAACAGACTGACGAGGCGTAGTGGTTAAGCATTATAAGCAGTGTTTATAGAGTGTGGGTTCGATTTTCGACTACTCGAGAATTTAGTTCTAAAATTTCATCAGTTCATTACCGTCGTCATCATCAACCCACATCTATCCACAGCTGAGCACGGGTCTAGCTTCACTTACTTTTTTCTAAAATTTACCATCTAAGATATTAAATCATGCAATAAACTGTAATGCAACTCAAAAGTTCGCCTGTAAAGAATTTAGGAAAAACTGTGTTTGATATTATAATAAAACAAGAATATTGCTGATAATAATGATGACACTGCCAAACATAAAACGCTTAATAAAACACTAAACTATTAACTTGTAGTCCTTTGTCGAGTTGAAATTACAAAGTATAAATCATCTTTAAAAAAAACCTTAATCCTTACAGGATTACCACACCTTATGCTAAACAAACCCCCTAAGTCCGATTTTGAATCTTTTGTGTCCATAATTGGCTTACAAACGAACAAGGCCGTTTTATACTTTATACCGTTTAAGCAATCGTACCAAGTTTTTTTAATCTGTAGAGCAATGACAGAATCAGCGGGTGTCATATTTTTGACAGAGAACTTGACGTTTAAAATTGATCCTTCAATGGCTTAACAATAGCTACAATTGTTTGTTTTTATTGCATTTTGAGTATCCTTCAAATGCAATGGTAGGCTCGAACACAATAACACGTAAGTGGAAATAAGGTTTGTAACGAATACACAGACAGATGTAGAATATTTGATTATTGATTGGCAGAGGATATGATAGTACACATAATTATAAAGAAATAATTTATTGGCTGTTTTTAAATACCTACAAAATATAATATAAAAAATTCAGCAAAAATTGTAATAATTACACCCAAAATAAATTACAGGTAAACTTTAGTGGGTAAAGATTTAAATATAAATTCATCAGCTGCCTAATTATTAGAAATGTTGCTGCAGATTTCAATATTATGGGATCCAAAAATAACAGAGAAAAAATGGTAGAGAAAAATATAGAGAATTACAAGTAACAAAATTAACAGAATAAGTAGTCCTAAGTTAATTCAGCCAAAAAATAAGTCACGACAGTTAGTCAAACGTCGATAAAACCATTTGCCAATCATCAAAATAAACGATAACTTGTAATAAAGAGGTCCAATCGTCAAATTACACATTGCCAAATTCGCTGTTCACTTGACATTTTGTGTTGTGTCAGTTGGACAGCTGACAGCATTGTCCGGTGATTGGCTCATTGTCGACCACCCGTCCTGCGCTGTCAGTCACCCGACATGGGCTTTACTTGTAAACAATGGAGTTTTGAGTATTGTTGGATTATGGGTTGAAGAGGTGGTAAGTCTGGATTATTAATTTCGTGTGGTGTCTTCTCAAATTGAAGTTTTTCTGAAGACACCTACTTGTGAACTCAAAGAGTTTCATGTGAGTGTAATTTTGAAAGTAATGTACGAATTTTGCTTATTTCTAGTAAAATAAATCAATTTGCATGAAAGTAATGGTGATTATGTAAAAAAAATATTTTTATGAAAAGCACTTATACTCATTGTTTTTGTTAGCAGAACATTATAACAGTTCCTGTCAAACTTTTTAATATAAATGTTAACTAAAATCTTATAATTTGGATATGTATGTATTTATTTAGGTAAGTTATAATATATAGTTAGGGTATTTTTGAAATAGTTATTAAAAGTAAAAATATATATTTCTAAAAACACAAAACTGGACTTACCCCGCTTGCGATCTAAAGCTCCACCTACACTCGCTAAAATTAAGCAATAAAATGGATTCCACTCGGTTTGGTACACTCGAACACTTCACAAAAGAGTCAATAGTATTCGCATTATGACTCCAACTGTACAATAGAATCGCTCATCTTTTTTGCCCTCAAGAATTTTGGAACTCACTGAAATTGTATTTAAGGGTGTGTTTACATGATGATACTCAAAATAAAATATGAGGTGACACTGGAGGAAGATATCTTCCAGTATCAAAAACAGAAGTTTTCACGCTATGAAGATACACGATGTTATACGCTGATAATGTATCTTTCCATTGGAGAGAAGATTTATTAAAATCGGTTTAATGGTTTAGGCGTGAAAGCGTAATAAACAAACGGACTCACATTCGTATTTATAATATTAGTTAGGATGAGAATAGCATCGTGTAAGTACAGCCTTACCGTCACAGAATTAGTAACAGTGTATATAAGCGTAGATTCGCACAAAATTATCGTTGAGGAACATTGTAACGTAGCTTTGTATTATTGACAGACAAATTTTTACTCCTAAAATGATGGAGTCTTTAGAATTTTTTTCTTCAGATTTGATTCAAGTTGAGTTTAATGCTTTTATTAACCAAGCAGGTGTAAATTTTTAAATTTTGATGGATTGTGGGAAAAATATTTAAAACTCAGGTAATGCGTGGTTTTCGTAGTTCCTGATTCCCTAGAATGAGGGAATCCTAGTTAACGGTCGTGATCTATCGAATAAAATAGAAAACACTTCATTATATACCAAATAGAAACCCAATACAGTAAAACAACAAAATCCTTACTTATATTATAAATGCGAATGTAACTCTGTGTGTCTGTTGCTCTTTCACGCCTAAACTACTGAACCGATAAAAATGAAATTTGGTACAGAGATAGTCTAGAGCCTGAATAAGGACATAGAGTACTTTTTATCGCGAAATAAGCATTCTAAGGGTTTGAAATGGAGGATGAAAGTTTGTATGGAAGTTTCGTCATTTTTGAAGCTAGAAGCTTGAAATTTATTTTTTAGGCTTTTGATTACATATAAATAAATTTGGCATCCAAAGTTTGTTAAAATTTACCCTTGAGGGGGTAAAATAAATATAGGGGATGAAAGTATGTATGGAAATATGTAAGGTTTCGGCTAAACCACAAAACCGATTTAAAAAATTACTTCACTAATGGAAAGCTACATTGACAGCGAGTAACATGGGCTATATTTTATCCCCATATTCCAGCGGGAACAGGAACTACGCGGGTGAAACCGCGGGGCGCAGTTAGTTTAAATATAAGGTAGCAATTGGGTGGTCTTATTGTTTGAAGATTTTTCTTTCAGAAAACCGTTGGATGGACAGAAAAAGATAAAAAATTAGTTTTTTTCCACTAAGATGTCCTTATTAAGTAAATAGGTCGACTTGTGCGTCACGTTGCATAGTAAAAAAAAAGGTATGAAAGTGGTAAGTTAAGCTAGCAATTAAGTTATCTGTTATCAGCTAGAAGCGAGTGTGCAATTATAATTAGGTATCCTACCAGTAATAATAAAGATACATCTTTAATTAACTCACTTAATGAATATTGTTTACAGACGGTTAACTTTATACCTATAGTTAAGATTAGTTAGAGATGTCACGGATTTACATGTCCGTATCAGTTTTTTTTCGGATATCTGAAATGTAACATGTCCGTAACTGTAACATTTTTTTATACTAAACTATTACCTTCAATAGGCTATTGATTATTGTTAGGTCTTGGTCATCACTGACCACTTTCTACACAGATGCATTTAGCATGCTCGAGATTATTTCTGTAACCTAAGTATCTACGCAAATTGACCTCCAGTTTTTAACTTTTTTGACTCATAACTACTTAATACTATATTTAAAAAAACACCAATTGAAAAACGCATATCCGTTTCCGATTTCATCTAAAATTTGCAGCTATTCGAAAAACGTTTTGCCTGTAACTTTGTCCATATCCATTTTTATCCGTAATTGAAGGTCCAGATCCATGTCCATCCTAGTAAATGTGTAGTATGACTATCTATTTAAGTAAAGTTAGGTCCGCCTATGACCTGGAGATATCGTAATGTGCAATAAACTTTAATTTTAATTGCATTTATTGTTCACAATTAACGTTTATTGTCCATCAAAAAGATAAGTGATTGTTTTTCTGTTGTCGACGGGTTATAGTTTTATGGCTTGAAGTAGTTAATGTTTTCATCATTAGATGACGCTGACTTTCTCAAAACTAACTTCACTCGAAGACTACTGAATTTTTTTTAATTTTATGGCCAGCCAAAACACGCCTGGCATGCGAACCTGCGCTGCTGTATTGTCAATTTTATCACAACGGTTGTGTGCACACTGCTGATTGAGTTTAGGTACGATAAAGCGCCAGTAAACAGTTAACACACACGTTGTGTGAAGATTCGCAAAAGGGCCAAAAAATACGGTTCAGGGACTCTTTTTATGAAATAACGCGTCACGATCACATAATTACATAGATCCTGACCCACCAGACTCAATGCAAATAAATGCAAAATAAAACTAAAAAAAATATACTAATATTTTTTTTTACTTTGCATATTCTTGAATTATTGTTTTGCTTAGACTTCAGTGTTTATCCAATTTATTTTGATTTTCAACCTCCATCGCCATGTTTCGCCTTTTTACTTAATTGTATGAGCCCAATTTACAATGGAAATCTGTTATAATAATTATTAATCAAGCCAAATTGACATTGACATTACTGAAGGCACATTGACTGCATAAATAATAATTAAAACATACTATCAGACATATCGACATGACGTAATCACTATAAAAAAAAAAATCTTGGACCAAAAAATAAAACATAAGGTCTAAATTCGCGAAATCTGGACAAGCTTGTAGCTCGTAAACTTAACTAATAACAAGCTCATATTTTTTTAATTACGTATCATGAAATGTAAAATCATGATTAAGTAATGAAACGTATGTACAGATGTAGCTCATTAAAAATTTTATGAACTAATTTCGACCCACTGATTATTAAGCTGTTAGTTTTTTAAAGCGATAGCGGTGAACTTTGACCGCACTTATCGGTATCATTGCTGTTACCAAAAGGGCGTCAGTTCCTTTTAAAAGTGAGTGACTTAGGTCGTTTTTCCCTAATTATTTTCGTAAGTAAGTAAAAAGTACGAGTTTATAACTTTCTCTGGTTCTCAAATTGTTTTGTCGAGTGCATTGTGATAACCTCTGATTGGCATTGAGATAGAGTTAATTATCTTGACGACAGAAAACAATTTTAATAAACACTTATTGATTAAAATGATTTTAAATTTCACCAAATATGGAAATGTAAACATTACCATTCCATTTTCTGTTTTGTTTTTGCTCACGAGATATTTTAAGTAATTTTTTATCTAACTCGAATAAAAAATAACAAAACTCCAAACGCCAGAAACTCCCCAAACTTTGTGGTATTGCCATCTCACTAATATTATATATGCGAAAGTTTGTGTGTTTGTCTTCTCTCGACGCCAAAACGACTGAACGGATTTTGATAATATTAACTATACAGATACTTTATCTTTACTCCTGGATGTGCACATAAGATACTTTTTATCCCGTAAAAAATACTGGTTCATATGGGATAACATTTGATGCGAGTGAAACCCCGGGGCACGGTTAGTAATAGATCTAATATTTTGTTTGAAAACATTTTACGTTGTGCCTATTTAGCAAAACTGGATACATTTCAAACCATATTACAAATACTACAAATATACAAATATATGTATTTACAAATTACAAATTTACATTTATATTTATTGACGTCAATTAATTTTACCAGTTCGTGTTGAGTCCATAGGCTCCCGAAATAGCGTGTCTTTCAAGATCCAGTGGCTTCTCCCATAATATAACAATTATCACGAATACTAGGACTTGTACAAACTGACAGTTCGTAACGTTCCTAACTCTACGTCCGCCTCACATCCGTCGCGTATGCTTCGTAGAAATTCGATACGTTGTTTTCGTCGTAACTACCAGCGCGGATCAATTATATTGATAGTTAAATTATTTATTGCATTTACAATATCAGCGGTCGGATATCAATAACTACATTAATTAGCTTTTCATTAAATGTGTTTGTGAATGACGCTCTTTCTTACGTGATATGAAGATTTATATCAAATACCTAACTGATTTATTTTGATATAACTAAGGTAAAGTAAAAGTGAATGTGGTAGTAGCCCAGTGGGAGAACGTCTGCCTTCCAAGGAGAAGGTCGTGAGTTCATATCCCAGTGCGGGCACGTTCCAATGTGTTTCTGTGCCAACGTAATTATAACTCGTTTTTCGGTGAAGGAAAACATCGTGAGGAAACCCACATACCTTCGAATTATTTCGGAGGTGGGTATGTTATTCACTTATCTGGACCGGGCCCCCGGGGTGGATTAAGGCCGAATCCTCATCTCGAAAGTGACCCGTGCTCAGCAGTGGGACGATATGGGTTAATGATGATGATGATGATGAACGTAAACCACCCAATCGTTGGCACCCGTCCATTTATTGGCGCTTCTGTGTTTTGTGAAGCATAAAGAAGGAAACAGGATAAAAACATAATACCTAGATGCAAAGAGAAATAAGTTAATAGTAAGATATTTTTTCTAATAATAATAATATATTATTATTGATAATGCAAATGTTCACTGAGATTAGAGATTAATTTAATAAAATAGAGATGAAATTACACGTATTTTCTCTATTTGAAAATTTCCAAAAATAACTTTAGACCCTTAACCAAAATAGGATGCCTGTATCTAGGGTATAAGGAACTACAAGTATAATAGTCCTACACACACCTTGACTCAGATAAATCAATACACCGGTGATATTTACAAATATTTGCCCAGTACGGGAATCGACCCCGCTACCTTGCGCTTGGGAATCGACTCATAACCAATTTACGCCACGAAGGCCAACAGAACTTATTTAAAATTTAAAGTACATGTCATTTACTTTTTCAGTGGTTTACTGTGGCAATATAACAAGTTTTACAATAGTTAATCTGTAGTTAACAACTTGTTAAATACAGATTATACAGTCGACCTAGTTTTTTTACGATTTCGTAATCACAAGCAATCACCGCTGAAAACTCATCGTTAATCAATCAAACCCATAGCTAAATGCCTTAATCCTGAAACAATATGATAAGGGACTGTTTACACTGGAACGTTCGACGTCCATCGAGAAAGGCGAGAAAAACTGGTCACTTTCTCGCTCCAAAAGAAGGTACGAGAATGTGAACCTCCCGAGAAAAGTACGTCACGATTAAAACACTTCCGGTAATTTCCAGAGCTCAAACGGGAAATAACTCTTTTTTCCTTTTTTTTTTTGTTGCGAATAGAAAATCATTTATCCGCACTCTCACCCGATGATAAGCGATGACGCGGTCGACGGTAAAGCGTGCTTGCCAAGAAGATACCTATTCACTCTCGATTTGAAAACTTCTAGATTACCAGACTATAGCTCTCGGAAACAGAAGTTTCCAGCGAAATTACTGTGCATATGAGACTCAGATATGAGATATATGAGATATGTGATGTGCCGATGTCTCAGGGTGACGAGCGCAGTGCAGTGCCGCGCAGAATTATGCAATGCAAAGTACTTGGACGCGGTCAGCGGTCACCAACATGAAGGGTGACCGCCTGGTGTTTGATTTTATACATACTGAATGTAAAAATAAATCATATAATATGATCTACTGAAATTAACAGTGAAGTTCTGGTGTGAATACACATTTATTATTATAATTGGAACCTTTTAGTCTAATTGCGAAATTTCAATAAGCATTCAATTAAATTAATTAGTGGCACGCTGTTATTGAATATTGTGCCAATTTTGTGTTACTTTTCTTTTGAATTTAACATAATTGAATTGTAACTATGAAAATTGTTTCATTCAAAATATTATATTATAAGTATTTATTTTATTCTTATTCATTTATTTCTTATTTGATTTTTATTATATACTTAAATTAAATTTTAACAATACATAATTGTATATTAAGTATTATATTATACAATATTTATGAGGGATTTTTTTAATACGATAATTAGTATCTAGAATACGACCTACAAACTTTTTAATACGGCTGATTGTAAATATAATTACTTATCCATAAAAGAATTTTAGTGGTCATAAAATGCAGACAGAATGCTTGCACGGCGTATTAATTTAGCAATCACTTCCCAAACATGGTAACACCGACATAAATAATGGTATTACAACGCGTAATACGCTTAATTGGGTAATTACACGAAATCAGAGTAAGGCGTGAGGAGGTCGCCGACGCTTTCAATAAGGTCTCAATATTTATTAACAATCCGTAAAATTCAACGCGCGCAGTCAAACTGTTAGTGCAATGCAATCAGAAAATCCTTTTTCATGTAGACTGTACTTCTATTTCTTGGAGTTCCTTGGGAACAATTATAAGTTGTACAAAAAAGTCTAAATACCTTAACATTTGTAAACCCCGCTGGGAACATAATTTGGTGATTGTGGAAAGTAGCCATCCAAAGCTTCACAGACAATGATGACACATTAGATCTTACTGGATAATAATAATAAAACAGGTTTATTAAAATTTAACATACATTCAAGCAAGTTGTGATGACAGAAACGTAGTCTGGATCAAAGGATACCGTAAAAATGTTAAAACATTAACCTTCTGCAAAGAGGTTTCATATCAGAGTTCTATTACCAATAGACATAAGACAAGGTTTTTTCTTTTTAATAAATGCAAAGTTTTCATCACCTCCTTTTCTAGACAGTCTAAAAATTTTTTTTTTAACGCTCGAATTGTAGTTTTATACCGTGAAACTAAATTCAACTCTACTTTGGTAAAAAAAAAGTGCTCGCATCGCAGTACTATAACAAAAATGTATCACACTGTCTAATTTGACTATTTACGACTTCTGTTCGTAATGCTGTTATTAAACTGTCTAGAAATACAGATAACGTCAATGAAACCGTTGCCAAAGTGACCGGCAGCTCCTCAACAAAAAACGAAGGAAGTGTAAAACTAACAAGTCTCACTAGCAACCCTTTACCGTACAATTACTGACAACCAGTCGTTAATTACTCGATTAAGACAACCAATTCTTAATTACTTATATTTCCCATTTATGGTTCCATTTTTTCCCCTGACTTTAGGAGTGATAGTGGCCAAGCGGTAACTTATGCGCTTTGGAACCCAACAACAAAAAATTCGACCCTCGACAAGAGATATTTTAATCTCCTAAGTACGACTTTTTATTAGTTGTAAGCCTCCTCTGCAAGAGACCGCCTGGAGAAGTACCACATCTTTGCCAGATATTCATCCTCCAAGCAGTAGCGTGCAAGCATTACTGTGTTTTGGTTTGAACGGCACTGTTTCCAATGCAAAGTTGTGGGTGGCGCTGTAACTAAAATAGGCAGGCGTAGCGCTTACCATCATGTGAACGACATGCTTGTCTCGTTAATCAGTAAAATAAAAAAACCATTGCTCCTTGCTACAAAGGGTCCCAGTTGTTATCAGTCGATACTAGGTGTTAAGGCCTAACAAACTATTACACTAGACTTCAATAGAGACTTCACCACCTCATTCGACAAATTCTCCTACCCAGCCCGTACCACAGAACAGATAATTACGGTAATGAAGTTGCCGGACACAGAACAGATAATTACGGCAATGAAGTTGCCGGACTCTACTGCAGATCACCCAAAGCTGCCGTCGCCGCGGACCGGTTATAAAAACACTGATAAATAAACATAAATACCGTCGCTACCGCCTCCTCGAATTTCTCTTACAAATTGTGCCCAAATCGGGTTCACAGCTCAATACAGTTAACTACAGTAACGCAACCTGCTTACCTGCTCTTTTCCTAAAGTGTAACCACGCAGCCTGACTAACTGTGGTGCCAATGGACGCCACTTCTTCATTAAAGATCGATCGACTAATATTAAATGATAAGCAACCATTGAATGATTTAAACCAAAAATAAATAAAAATAATTGAAAAAAAAGAACTACAGTCATAATACTAATTAACTGAATTATTTGACTACTAGATACTGAATATTGACGAGTTTGGATAGAAAAGACATTTTTTTTTAGGAAATGACACTAAATCTGAAAAAAAAAAAACAATTCTTATGATCTATAATGATTATATATTATTTATTGAGTACTCCACCAAGGAGTAATCTCGTATCAAACATTAAAAAAAGCATGCAGTCGAATTGACAACCTCCCTTTTATTGAAACCATTAAAAAGTTACGTTACGACTAAGTTATAACTTAGTTGATAAATTTCAGACTACCTATTTGATGGTTTTCAGGAGCTTAATTATAAAGAATGCTTTTTAATTTGTTGATTAATTCCATGTTCTAAAATAGTCTTCTGTATTATCACTGTTTTTGGTAGGCACCTATAAATTAACGGTTTTTTAAATGTTAGACAATTATTGGATCCCAGGTTTGACTAAAACCTAGAAAACCAATTAACCAAATTCAATAAAACTAGTAGAATACAGTTAGTTATTTAACGCTACAGTAATTAAATAACCTTGCCTAACTAAAAAACCCTTTGTTTCATGCATAAATGTATCAAGTCAAGTTGCTTTATTCCTGTGCAGATGCCTTACTGCATACAAATCCTGTACTGCGCTAATAGCTCATAAAACTAATGCGAGATAGTCAAGTGAATTTATAATTACCATTAATGGCATTAAACTATTAACAGCTACCGGAAAATACTAAGAATAAAGACGTAAAACAAATATATGTGTAGATTGTTTGATAAACCTTTTTAATATTGGATAAAAGTATCTGGTAGCTTTGGTACCACTATCCTTAAGGGAAGCTTGGATTTAAGGGAAACATCATTTTTTATTTCATCTCATAATCATCATCATCCTCATCAACCCATATCGGCTCACTGCTGAGCACGGGTCTCCCCTCAATTTCGTGAGGATGATTAGGCCTTAATCCACCACAGGGGCCAGGCCGGATCGATGGATAACATACCTAACTCCAAAATAATTCTCGGGTAGGTATGTGGGTTTCTTCACGATGTTTTCCTTCACCGAAAAGCGAGTGATAATTACGTATATATATATATATATATATTTTACAAGAAACACATAGGTACGCGCCTGCACTAGGATTTGAACTCACGACCTTTTCCTTAGAAGAGGGGCGTTCCCTCAAGACGACCACATAAATAATGATTCCTGACTCCGAACTATAAAAGAATTCCCTGTATCTAGGGATTCAGGAACTACGAACACTGTACTCCCACAAACACCCATGCTGGCCATGCTCACAGCAAACAATTGTAGTTCACAGAAATATTTAACCCTGCGCGGGAATCGAAACGATTAATTAGGTTCATCCTGCAGCCACTATTTCGCTCTTTCAAATCATAGATCAGTAAAAAATCATAGCCTACCTTAACACGTTCACTGCTGAACAGTTTTACTTTTTTGGCACAATTGCGAATCTTCACACAACGTGTGTGTTTAAAGTTTACTGGCGTTGTGTCGTAACTAAACTCAATCAACAGTGCGGGCGCACACAACTGGTGTGATAAAATTGTCATACAGCAGTGCGGGTTCGCACGCCAGGCGTGTTTTCACTTAACAATATAAAAAGTGTGGGTTTTCAGCACTCAAAGTGTTAACATAGCACAGTAGGTTAAATTCTCACATCCCAACCGTCCTGCCCTTAACTCGTAACCCGAGAGTGGTTGCCGGTTATATTCTGATAATTGATATAATGGGAGTTACCACGAAGCCGGGTTAGTTTGGGTGGCATCTTAACTATCTTCTTAATTTTGTCGGGCTCAGTAAATGTCTCTGTTAGAGGATGGAACAGGATTTTGTAATCAAAGGCTTGAGACTTAGCGGGGTGGTGATTAGGAGACGATGGGGGCTTTCAACTGCCTTCAAAGTGATTAATAGTTAGTATGGGTGATATAGTGATAACGGTGGTAGCCTAGGGGGAGAACGTCCGCCTTCCAAGCAGAAGGTCGTGAGTTCAAATCCCAGTGCGGGCACGTACCAATGTGTTTCTTGTAAAAACATATGTACGTAATTATCACTCGCTTTTCGGTGAAGGAAAACATCGTGAGGAAACCCACATACCTACCCGAGAATTATTTCGGAGGTAGGTATGTGATCCACCAATCCGGATCTGGCCCCCGTGGTGGTTTATGGCCTAATCCTCCTCACGAAAGTGAGGGGAGACCCGTGCCCAGCAGTGGGACGTTATGGGTTGTTGATAATGATGATAATGACGATGTGTAATATAGATTTATAGACGATTTGTTCCCATTGATCTATCCAGTAATGGCAAAACTCAAAACACTAAACTCAAATCGCTTATTCCAAGTAGGCAAAATAATGCACTGTTACAAGTCAAACTCTTAAGTCTCTTATACATAGAGAAAATTAAAATAGACAGACAGACAGCGGAGCCTTAATAATAGGGTCCCGTTTTACCCTTTGGGTACGGAACCATAAAAATAATTCAAATAATGATAGATAGATAACTCTTTATTGACACCAAATTGTATAAAACACACAGATAGAAAAAAAACATAACTTGATGATCTACTATAAACTATTGATTAACTATGTTAATCATGCATTGAGTTGACCTCTTATGCAAGAGCCGGCCTGGGAAAGTACCACCCACACCTTTGCAAGATATTCATACGCAAAGCAGTGATGTGAACAAAATACTGTGGTCCGGTTTGAAAGGCGCTGTTTTCAGCTAAATTACTGGGCATATAAGAGTTTAGAAGCGGTTTCTCAGGGTGACGAGCGCAGTGCCGCGCAAGATTATTATATATATAGATTCAATCAGGGCTAAGTTCTATTATCTCACCACAAAATACCTAATTACGAACCGATCAGCCCTCCAAAGGTCAAACATCAAACGGCCGAAACTCCCAGCTCCCATAGTTCACTACCACAGAAGTCGTAAAAGTTTAGTACGTTTTTATGTTTGTTTGTCCGATATCGGGCATCGGGAGCCCGCGCGCTGATTGCTGCGGTATCGACGTGGACGGGTGCGAGTGCTAGCGAGAAACACAGTTATAATATAATATCAAATAATCGCCAAATATTTTTGTTGCTGACGTTACTTCTGTTTAAAAATGAGTAAAAAAGTAATTTGACGATACACAAAATGAGACAGAATGAGGACATTACCTACTATGAAAAGCCCATATTTTTTCTAATGCCACCCAAAACTTTGACTACAAAATTCTGACATGGCACTGCTTTACCATGGATTTTAGGTGTTAGGTAATTTAATGGCAACAACCAGAAACAGTAATGTTCACAGGCTATTGCTTGTCCGTTAAAGACCCACAAAGTTGTATAACGCTATCAACTCATGGAAACGCTCTTGAAACCCGCTAGCAGTACAGCCCTACCCTCCAAACTCCACCTCTACCTCCTTACAAAGAAAACCGCTCACTATCGTTATGTTAGGACGTGTCAAGCCTTTTAAACGTGAAACATAAAATTTAATGACCAAAAAGTTATTTTATTAGTTGAAATCGAAGAGCTATTAAATACGTACATACATATTTTTTATTTAAACGACCGATATAATGAGCCAGCTATTAAAATTATATCATTTTGATTTCTATTTTGGAAGAGGCGAGTGATTTTTTATTGAAATTACTTTTGCTTCTGTTCAGAACTCTCCGTTGTAAGTTAAAACGAAACAAGGCCAGTTTGGATTGAACACACAAAATGAAATTACACAAGGCAATCGACTGTTCGTGTTCAGAATAAGACCTAGATAACTAGTATTCTTTCAAAACTATACAAGAGTCCGCCTGGGGAAGTAAATTTTAATTATTAATGGTATACACACTGAATATATAAATAAATAATACATTCGTATCGTCATTTACAATGTGTCTAGCTGCGTGCATTTCACCGGCTTTTTTCACATTTTAAATTTAAGGATTAACACCCCTGTTCCTCCCTTTAAGGGTAGATTTTTGAAATAAAATGAACATAATTTCACCATATTGCTATAACTCTAAATATAGTATTTTTAGTGCCAAATTTTATTGAAATCCTCTCTGCCGTTTGTACGTGAATGAGTAACAAACAAAAACAAACGAACACACATTCACATAATTTATTATTAGAAGGGTGTGGTAGAAGCAGTGCCGCATTAGCCATGTAGCAAGAATAAAAATTGCTATGGGGCGAAAGAAAAGGGCCCCGCGTGAAAGGGGGGCATATTTAAACCCACTCATCTCTGCCTGAGCGTAATTTTTTGAGTGAAACTTATTAAGAAGTGATATTGAATTTACTTGGTGTCACAAAAACGTGAAACAACTTTTCCTACTAAGACAATTGTGTTTTTTTTCACTTTATACTTAAGAACCCATATTGGATCAAAGGCTCTTTGAAAGAATTGGCTACGGGCCACACGCTTGCTTAATCCGGCACTGTAGAAGGTGTTAGGGACTAGGATTATCTATTATAATCTCAGTTGCATCCCATTCCCGAGTTCCACATTCATACGTCGCAATTAAGACGTGCCACGCGATTGGTCAATCATTCATTCAGACGCATTCATTCAGTGCACTGAAATAGCGCGTTATCTGTCCGTCTGTCGATGCGGAGGAAGTCATAAAACACTCGTTACTGCGAATCTATCACTCATTCACTGTGTCCACTTGGGACTCTTGGCTTTCTTTGCGTATTTGTGCAGTGTATGCGAAAATTGCTGAAGCAACACTTCACAAAGACTTCTCAGATGTCGAAGTTGCAAATAGGCAAAAATATTGCACTTTTACAAGTCAATCATGCATAGAGAAAAATAAAAAATGATACTAAACTAACTATTAATTAATCATGGTTTGTGTTTCCCTTTCAAGTGGTGACTCATGGCTGAATCTCGCACAAGAAAAGGAAGCTCCATTAACTCTACCAGTGCTCCGAAAATACGCATAAACGTGCCCACATACAAGTAACTGACTCCACCCCGCGGTTTCACTTACGTTCGCTATTATACCACAGGAATCGTTATTTTTTATGCAATAAAAAGTATTCTATGTTCTATTGCAGGAACTGAATGATGTATTAACCAAATATCATCAAAATCAGTCTCGCCGTTGCGGCGTAAAGAGAGGACAAACACACAATGTTAGTGAAGTTAGCAGAACATTTCCCAGCAGATCATAAATGCATGAGAGTTCTCTTCGCATGCAGGTGAGTCCTATAGTTCCTGATACTTTTCAGCGATAGTTCTGGCTATTTTCCTGAAAAAATTCCGATTGAAAAAATGATCTGCCTAAAACAATGTCTATACAATGTCTATGTCACTAAAACAATATGTATATATATATACATACATATATATATATAATGTTATGTTACAACAATCATAGTTATACAGACATGGTGAAATAGAGTAAGTCAATATCAGTAAAGTTTGCAAAATAGCTGGTTCAATGAAAAAATATCTTCATTTTTTCTGTATATTCCCACATTTGGGACAAAACCCCTAAACCCTTGAGCGACCATCATACGTCTTTCCGGAAAACTATAATATGGGGCTCTTTAAGAGAAGGGTTAAAAGAGCTCTAGTGAGTAGGCAACGCATCGACAACGCCCCGAGAGTTGCAGGCGTCCATAGGCGGCGGTAACCGCTTACCATCAGGCGGGCCGACAGCTTGTTTGCCACTCTATCTTATAAAAAAAAAGCAGGTGAGAAGAGAAAAACCCATACTCTGTACACGCAACAGTGTGCAGTGTCTCTGCATTTATGTAATTTCCCGGTGATTTATTCCAACGTAACAATTATTCTAGAAATTTCACACATGCATGGAAGCGTTAATAGTTATAATGCGACTACATACTCAGACGCGCTATCTTAATGTCTGTATAACGGAACAATAATTGTTACATTATAATTATTGTTATAGAAACAATAAATTATTGCATCCGTCATTAATTACGAAGTGATTGAGAAATGCGTCTGTTGATAGAAACTTATGTCGCGTCTGTTTTTATTGCTTTTACTGTATGCCAAATTGCATTCCTTCGACTTTGCTTACTTTTACCATCATACACACGCCCTGCATCCTGCATCTCTATAATAACGTTTATATTTATTTAAGCTTATAATATGATGTTAGCCATGACGAGCCTCTAAATGCATCTGGTGTTATCATTTACTTAAATGAATAAATCATCATCGTCATCAACCCATATCGTCCCACTGCTGAGCACGGGTCTCTCCTCACTTTCGTAAGGAGGGTTAGGCCATATTCCACCACGGGGGCCCAGGCCAGATTGGTGGACAACATACCTACCTACGAAATAATTATCGGGTAGGTATGTGGGTTTCCTCACAATATGTATACCTTCACCGAAATGTTCACCTTTTTAATTTATATTTATAACTACTCTTTGATAAAAATTAATTATTTTTCTACTTTTTAGTTCGGCTTACTATTAAAGCGTGTTTTTTTTTTTGGTAGATTTTTTTTTTAGTAGGTTTTATTTTTATTTATATTTTATTATTGTTTTGTCATCAGTCCTTGAAAAGTGTTCAAAGTTTCAAATTAATCTGACATTTTGAAGGAGGTCAAAATAATGTTCAAAGTCTCCGTTACATAGGCACATGTGCCTATTAACATACAGTACCTGGATGACCGAGCTTTGCACGGTATTTTTATTATTTTTAAATGACATTTTCTAAATATGATTCCTAGCTAGATCGATTTATCGCCACCGAAACCCCCTATATACTAAATTTCATGAAAATCGTTGGAGCCGATTCCGAGATTCCAATTATATATATATTCTTGTATATATATATATATATATATACAAGAATTGCTCATTTAAAGATATAAGATAAAAGTAAAGCTAATAAAAGCGTGTTAAAAATATCGTGAATGAAGTTACTGGTAACATTGTACGTATTCAAATAATCGTTAGCATCTGAGAATAGATTTGCCTATTCCGCCAGTTCGGTGGCATGAGATTGGATTGTTCGCGCTACGACGCTCTGTTGAGATCTAATGAGCGTGGTAGGGATTCTGGACCAATAGGGATGTACCAAGCACTCTTTTGAAACAGTCGATAATTAAACAAAAATACAATAGAATTTATAACCTCCTCCTTTTTTGAAGTCGGTTAAAAACTTAATGTAATCTGGATAATAACCTAGCCTAGCTAGTGGTTATAGCTGGCTGGTCTAGACTAGTGGGAGAACGTCCGCCTTCCAAAGAGAGCGCCGCGCGCCGTGTCCATTGCGGGCACATAGAATAGAATAGAATAGATTTTTGAGGTAGGTATGTTATTCACTAATCCGGACCGTGTCACCGTGGTGGATAGCTCGTGGTGCACAGCAGTGATCAGATATGGGTTAAGAATAGAGAAGTATGACGCTTCGTTCTTAAAGATACCTCCCTCATTTTTTATCGATAACTGTATATTTTATACGATAGAAACAATCGATTATGCAGCATAATGTAATTTAATATCGTGATTACTGACACATCCCTACTCGTCTCATCTAAACCCAATCCTGTATTCTCCAACCGAGTCATGCAACATTGACGTGATTAATTCGTACAATTACGCCAAAGAGCCGCTACAGTTTACAAGTAATGAATAACTTATTTTTAATTACTCGGTAATTACCAGCGTTTCGCTGCCAGATTAATTTGTTTCAAATGAAGCGGTCAGTGTGTTTGGGAGTTGAAACGGAGTGATTGTAAGTGGAATGAGTCAGTGTTAGCATGTGTCTGTGACGTCATTCTTTTTTTATTTGACTGAGTCACCAGACGAGCAAGTCGTTCACCTGATGGTAAGCGCTACACCTGCCCATAACAGTCACAGCACCACCCAGAATACTGCATTGCATAATCCTGCGCGGCACTGCACTGCGCACTGTCATTGTCTTGTCTTCATCGATGGAGAGCTTCTTATGTTACGCGTTTCAGTTCTAGTTTTACATGACAGATAGCTGACGTGTTTACTGTCCATCCAAAGGTGGTCTGGAAGAAAACGCTTTCAGTGATAAGACCACTCATTGTATACTACCCTTGTTTACCTATTGTAATTTTTCTGTATTGTGTTTACAATAAAGTGTTTTCTTTTCTATTCTATTCTATAAGATAATAATGGAAAAGGTCGTAAAGGTCAGTTGGCAGACCACCTGCCAGATGGACAGATGACATCTTCCGCATCCTGGGTCAAACATGGTGAAGGAAATTACTGGGCATAAGAGACTTTAGGACCAATGGCTCAGGGTGACGAGCGCAGTGCAGTGCTATCCAAAGTTCTGGGTGGCGCTGTAACTGTTATGGGCAGGCCTAGCTCTTACCATATTACTCAGACAAATAAAAAAGAAAAAAGAAAAACGAAAGCTAAGGATCGTAAAATTTGGCGCATAAAGAAAAGGCCTATTTCCAGCAGTGGATCGGCAAAAGCTGGTGTTGACGGCAGATGAAGACATTTGTTAATGTTGGTGTAGTTTGTTGATTTAGCCATGTCAAGGTATTTTTTCCGCATAGGTACGAATCTTAATATCGAGTCCCACTCGTTATTGGTAGACTAAGTCAGGTTCCTTAAACGTCACAATTTAGTAAAGTGGTGGATTTTTATACTGAAACTTTCTGTAAATTTTAGTGAGCTTACGAATTTTGGGGTTTTGTGATTTTGTCATTTAGATAATCTGTTGCATTATATAAAACTTAAGTAATATAGCTATTATAACTATAATAATAAAATGTTTATTCAGGTGGGTACTAAATTACTATAAAATATAGGAATTTAGCGGGAGTTTCGGATTCCGGACATCATTCAATATAGTTTGTTATGTTAATTTCGATATTCATGTAGTAGGTTCATCATATTTTTTATTAATTAACAAAGTAATTATATACCTTGTTACCATTTTTTAATTTTTCGGTCATCGTGATTGTGCTTATTTTCATATAAATAAATATTTTGTAATAAACAATCTTAGTAGGCACCAACGTAATTTTTAACAAATAATAAAGTAATTTAGATAAATATGTTTGGTAACTAACTATATTATCTTGAACTAGGTCAAGCTTCGATGTAGGTAAATCGTTGCTCATAAAATTTAATGTTATTGATAAAAATGTTGACGAAAACAAAGAGCTACTGTTTTTATCAGATTACTTATACAGGGTGGTTAAAAAATGAAACATATTTAAATTTATACTATACCGTTGATGATAATTATGTAAAGATCACACAGTGCCGTTCAGGATGTGCAGCAAATAGCCCTGAGTATAATTTAATTGCAGAAATCCTTACAACTTAGTGTACACTTACCATCAGGCAGGTGCAGTGTATATTGCAATTTTGAGAGTCAGTCTCACTCTAGAGAAGCGAGTTCACCACATTTGACCACATGACAATTAACACCAGATGAGATTGTGGTCGAATGTCAGCATAGATAACGAAAGAAATAAATTGTTATTGTTTATTATTAGATATTATTTTATTTTTATTATTATTTATGATTTACCTCTCATTTTCCATTCGCCTCGCCCGATCACATTTTTCGTAACGCATTCACCAGCTTACTCCCCAAGTGAACGTGCGTAAAGAAGTTTTACTTCAAAAATCGCTTCGCTCCCACACGTACTAAACCGCTCTCTTGAAATGGTATCGCTCGCTTTGCTTACTCAATACCTAGTTGTAAAAATACTTTATCTGTTAAGCACAGTGTCAAAAAAAACCAGTTTTAACAAATAGATTTATGTCCGCTATAAAAGTGCTTATAAGATAATTTATTCAATTATGTCTTAGCGTCATTCATTGTTTATCAAATTAAAAGGCTACCAATGCGAGCCTCAATGACATTTTCATTTCCGCTTATTTAGCTAAAAATTTTAATTTATTTCTATTGTGTCATTTGCATTGTTTATTAGCTAAGAAGCCTTCCAAGAAACAGTGACATTTCTTTTTCGCTCAATTTAATATGCTTTTCTATTATGTTCATTCATTTTCGCTCGCTTCGCTCAATTAAATATACTTTTCTTTTAAATTCAGAATATATTAAACTAGTATAATGATGTAGCTAAAACAACTCCCCTGAACTGAAATAACGCTATCAATACGTATCTTCCCGACCCGACCCCGCCCGCTATCAGACAATTAACTTTAATGGATATATTTAAATTAGTTCTCTTCACTCAATTGACAACATATAATCAGTTAGGTAATACAAACCGCTGTAATAGATACCAATTGCGACCATAATTGGAAGGGTGAAGGTTGCAAATTGTCTGGAGATTATTTTGTTGATCTCAATTTAAGGTTAATGAAGTAACTGTAATTCCTAAAATCAGAATGAATTAATCAGATTTGACCTTTATGGCAATATTCAGTGTGTTCCTCTCATGTTTCAAAACTACCAGCTGTTGAATCTATCAATGGACCCTATTATAGTCACTATGTGTTCGTCTGAACAGTATTTAATTAGGTTTTATAATACTTATAGGCAACTAGCTGTGCCCTGCCACGCTTCACTGTAGCACATTCGCACATTCGCAATCAAAACAATCCTTGATGCGGATTATATATCATGCTAAAATTTCAGCTCGATCGGTGCAGAACTTTTTGAGTTTTTGAAGCGTACACAAACCAACATAACATTTTTATATATATAGATAGAGACGTAAGACGTAAATGGGTGATGAGCCGACAGCGAAGCGCGAGGGTTCGATTCCCGCGCAGTATTTGGACATTTACCTATTTGCTCTGTGTCTAGGTGTTTGTGGGACCATGGTCCTCGTAGTTTCTCATTCCCTAGATACAGGGAACCCTAGTTAGGGGTCAGGATCAGTGTATGTGATTATGACGAGTAATTTATTATTATTTTTTATTTTTAATACTGACGTCATATACTTAGTGGTGTGCCTGAAAACTAATAACAATAAGTTTGAATTAGTTTTAATTTGTGACACCTGAACTAGTCGTGAGAAATATAGACTTTAGCTAGTAAAAATTATGTTTACAGTTGGTAAAGCAATATACAATCGATTTTTAAAATAAATTCAAATCTTAATAGGTTAAGTTTTTTTTTTAATGTTATACGATTTATTATTTGTTCATAATTATGTCCGATCGATGTCTTAAGTATCTATTGGAAAAGAAGCGCTACAGGATTTAAGAAAAATAAAACAAAAAATACTTTTCACCATAAAAGAAATATATTTTCAATTCAACTACAGCAGTAGGTAAAGGCATACAAATCAATAATAGTCTTATATTATATACAATACAACATTTTACATTGAGAAAACTAGACAAACAAAACTTACATAAGAAATTATGAAACGAATAGGAAAGTGAAGTAAAACTAATTTGGTGAATAGGTAAACTCTTCAATAAATCTAATTATAATATAAATTTTACATTAATCTTAACAGTACATAATTATTTTAATATATTTACATAATAATTTACATGTCACTTTTCACACAACGATCGATAGGTAGATACGGTCCGCAAAAAAACGAAACACAATTAATTTAATTCATAAATTGATTATTAACTACAAACTTTTTCGATCAAATGAGTCCCAATATTTTTAAACGAAACTGTCAACAATTTCGAATATTCAAACGCTTTTTTTTTCTATTTTCAAAAATTACTGTTGACCAGTTTGAGCGTTAGGCGACGGTGAACTTCCCGACACAGGTGGTTGGACCATGCTCAAGTGGGATGGGTGGAGGCCCATGGGGGGTAGTGGGCGCCCCCCTCCCATAAGGTGGTGAGGGTGGAAGTACTGCTGCAGCGCCGGGTGCGGGTACAAATGGTGGGGGTGGCGGGAAAACTGCGCCATTTTGAGCTTTTCTATCTCCGCCTCTTGGACGCGTTTCGCTTTCGCGCGACGATTTTGGAACCAAATCTTCACCTGTTAACAAATCAGAGGAAACATTATAATAGACGGCTTTTAAAATAAATGTGTGGCGCGATAAGTATGATAATATGGATTGTAAAAATAATGTATTTAATTCTATTAACATTATAAATGCGAAAGTTTGTATCTATACGTGTGTCTTTCTTCCCTCTTTCAATGAACGGATTTTGTGTAAATGTGCCTATTCTAGCTGTTGCCCAATGTTTCACTCGCGATTCTTGATGTAAAAAGTATCTCATGCATTAATCCACGATGTTATTTTCACGCAAAATTTCATTTTCATTTTTTTTCCCTCTGGAAATCGCGAGTGAAACCACTGGGAATAGCTAGAATAGGCACATTTACACAAAAAAAGGTAAAGGTAAGGTAAAGTCTCTATTGCTGAACTCGAATTGGAATAATCTTTTTTTTATTATATGTCAAGATTAGTTGTCATCGATGATAAAAGAATTCAATTAAGTTTATTAACTACATCGGAAACGCTATAAGATGAAGGCAACGTAAATGGAAAAGTCAAGACACTCACGATATACCCAGTTAACTAGTTTGTTATAAAAAAATACAAGTCTAGTAAATAATAAATAGCTTTTAAATTGAAAATAAATACTAGGGATGTCCCGTGCAACTGTATACATCTTAAAGTCATATAAACCACTTTATACACTTAATTAGACGTTAGATCTGCCAATATTAGAGTGTTACATTATTTTGAACATTAGATACTAATCTTAACAAAAACTAACATAAACAATATTATAATATTTACAAACAAGATATTTACAAGCCACGGGTGCGGCACACACCGTGGTGTTTTCACATACAGCTAACACCACAGTTGTGTTTACCCGCACTCGCGGCAAGTTATGAAAAACACCACAGTTGTGTTTTCAGCAGTGAACGACCAAATAGAAATGAGCAGAATAATGAATATTTGTATATCGCCCATGTGGCAACGTCATTCTTTCGGAGAAAACCTCCTGTGTTCTAGCATCAGATCCGTGAGCTATCATGTCCTTATTTGAGGATAAAAAATATACTGGATTACATACATTGTGACTATGATTACAAACAGATCCTCACTTGAGTCTCAGATAGTTCCAAACTGGACCACTCTACCCTTTCAGCTACGTACTGGATCTCCACGAATTAGCGCTCCAGCAAGTTGGAATAGGCTTATAACAATCCGCGGAAGTCCACTCTCGCACCCGTAGCCCCGACAACAAAGGCGTCCCGGTGGAACTCCCTGGGGTTTAGTGGGTATATCCGTCAGACTGGCGGGGGAGTCCCACATAACCACCCGGCCCTCACCCGGGTCTGGTGGTATGCGTAATGCATTCCCCAGGTAAAAAAATAAAAAAAAGGCTTATAACAATGACTGAAGGTACTGGTGACCATATGAGATTAGAAACAGATCCTCACCTGGGTCTCAGATAGTCCTAAACTGGACGAGAACTCGGCCCTCTCGGCAATGCTCAAGTATTGTTTCTCCACGAACTTGCTCTCCAAGGCTCGCAGCTGTTGCGCGGTGAAGGGAGTGCGCGGCTTGCGGTTCGGCTTGTGCTTGCGTAGGTTGCACTTCAGCTTGGGAGGCTCGCCATTGGCATCTGTGGAAGAGGAGCAATGGTTAGTGAGGTGAGAAAATTGTCGAATTGTTGGATTTGTTGGAGGGTCTCAAGTCTGATAGCTGTCGAACCACGTTATTGCTGAAAATCGCTGTCGAACTTGCCGATTTTAAATGTTTTTAATAGGATATCTAGGGGAGAGGTTAAAGTTTAATATAGAAGAGGATGTGGTAAGAAAGGGTAAATTGTTCTACAAATTTGCAGTAGTGGAGGAGTGGTAAACGAGCCATAATAATTAATTCTTAGTTAAAAAGACCTAAGGTTAGATAAATTGTGCACTTGTGGTAAATTTTATCGCATATAATTTAAATTCTCTGATAGGTTCTAATCGAAAATACATAGTTGGCAAAATATCTCAACAGACATTGCAGACATTATGTTAGTGAAATCATCTTTAGCTATTTCGGTTTGCGTTAGGAACAAAAAGGGGTGTATAGTATGTTTGTCGGTTTATTCTCTTTGTATTTTCTTAGAACTATTAACAGGTAAATATCTGGAATGAATCAAATTCTACTAATTGTGATAACTGGCGTTCCTCCACCTACGAGTGGTAATTAATAAAATTTATTGCCATCCGATAACTTTGAGCCGATGCCGATTCAACTCGGAAGCATTACCACAATCAAGATTATCTATGTATTATCAAAACGTATAGATTTTTATTCAAATCTTGCCCTTATTACCTATACCTCTAAATCTCAGATTGGCCTGAGAGATAATTCTTCGTTGCATGCTCTATACCTAATCTCTATGTAAAGTAGATATTTGTCTATCTTTGAATTGGTGTTAACATTTGTCTAACAGTGAAATTCACAGACGAAAACTTTTTAAGAATAAGACCTGCTCAGAAACTTCCCAGTTAAGCAGTAGTTGATCATTTAAGTTATGCTGTAACAAACGATGGTGAGGATTTAACTCGCCAGTTATGCAAGTTAACTCGCCACTTAAGTAATTAATGTGTAAATATAATTAATTAAAGTGAATACCCTCAGAAATGTCTGCATGTAAGTACTTAGATAAAGAACCAGAATGTCATAAAAACAAGGAAAAACAGAATTTCTCCAGACATTGTACAATTTCACAAAATCTTACCTCAGCATTATTGATGTGACTGATCATTCTAAGTCCTTCAAAATGACATTGAAATGATTTTAATAAAACAATTAAGGATATTCAAAGAGGAAAGCTTTAAGATCTCATCAATCCAATGGGCGAAGAGGTTTATAATATGGCGGGTAAGGCATTATACGTTTTACTGTTACGTCTCAATAACACAAAAGCGCGCCGAGTAACGTTCGGAATGCCGGCTCCAACCCAGACGGTACCTGCGTCGATTCATAAATCGAATAATAAAATTCATATGAACAGAACCAAAGGGCCGGCAAAGGAAACGGACCGCGATCCGAATCCGATAAGAGCTCCAGCAATTTTTATCTTATTAGTGACGAAATTAAAACGCAAACCGTCATTTCATTAGCTCCCGGATGGACATATTAAAAAAACGCCTACACCAAAATAGAAAGATTCGAGATAACCACGGCAGCGGCTCAGTTATCATCATCCATAAAACATTAGTATTTCCTCTTAAGTTTCATTGAACTAATTATGCTTTACGATCTCATAATTTTATTATGAATGAAATAGTTTTTCCTAAGTATTGTTTTATCTCAAACTAATTTATACTTTACAGCCACAATTCGTCAATCAATCGTAATGATAATAATATTATATCTGTTAATGAATGGTCGTTTTTATTGCGATCACGAAGTTTAATTTACTCGAGTTGATTGAATCGCATTAACGGAGTCTAACCTAGATAATTATCTCGCAACTAATTGGTATTTAAGTACTAATGAACGTTGAATGTTGATTGATAGCTGAACACGTGCTCCGAGTGTTGAAATGTCGAGATTACTTTCACCGTTCCCAATTTTAAGTACCATTAATTATGTTTTGACAGACTTCAAGATTTACGAACGTTCGTACAGCGTGCATTTGTAAATGTGACTCTTAACTAACTATTTGTAAATGTTATTTTGAGTTGTAACAGTAACTTGTCATAATCAATTGTGAAAACAATCCTCCATTGGGCGCGTGCAATATTTTCGTACAGCCGTTTGAATTAGAAATATGGAAGCGTGGCGCTTAAAATGTCGACGTATTAATCCTAGTGTCGAGCGCGCGGTTGCCGCTTAATAGCTAATGGCCTACAAAAAAGGTTGAGAAAAAAGTAATGTATGTGACAGTTGAAAAAAAAAAGCCGAAATGTTTAATGTCGTGTTTAGCGGACGTCAAAGCGAGCGCCGACGATACCGACGGAAATAACGTAAGGAGCCGATACACACGAACGACCAAAGTGTCGTGTTTTTGCCGCCATAGAAAAAATGTTCACATGCCGCGGAAAGTAAACAACACTTAGACACCCTTTTAAATGCTTCGTTTAGATACAGCTGATATATCATGTTGAAATAAAATGGAAACAAATGTAATCGATAAAATGTAGAGCATGCGGCGTTATTCCAAACATTCAGCGCGACCGGTCTCGCGTGTGCATCGCGTCTTAAATTACTCGGTAGCTAAATTACCACTTTAAAAATACACTTATAAGGGACTGTCTTCTCCCATTCTCTTCTTAATTGTACAAAGAGATATCGGCTACAGATGTTCCGTTCTAAATTATGTCCGTGTTGTGAACGAAGAAAGAAATACGAGACGTTTTAAATGCGCTCTCGAACGTTTTCCATTGTCGAACGTCATAATTTTCCTTTTTTAAAACGCACGTCTAACGAATGAGTTATGAAAAGTGCTGCGCGTTTTTGTGACAATTTTAAATATGGAATTGGTGATGCGTCGTTTCTGCTGGCGGTACCTAATGTGCCCGTACGCAGCTAAAAAGACAGTTGATATATTAATGAGCATGTTTGCTTTTTGTGTGAGCAGTACCATTAATCGTCCGAAGCGCGGTATGTCATTCATTCCAATATTTTAAACGAGCACGGTATACTTGACGTTTTTGTAGTCTGTACAGAAGAGGCGGGCATTCTTAGCGTTTCGGAAGATATTTCACATTTTTCAGGCAGTATTTATATGAATTTCAGTATTGTGAGAGATTACTTGAAAATTACGACTGTATTAAAAATTAAAAACAGTAATTTAAACTTTTGATGTAACTGTTTAATGCTCTCAAAACGCTCAAACAAATCGTATCATTATATTATTTTCAAAAATACAAGACACATTCTCTTGAATATCGTCGAATGTTAAACACCGCGTTAATAACGTTTAATAACATAAATAAGCATCATTTCCAAAAGCCATTTGCCTATACACACCGCAGCTAATTTACAAGAAGAAATAACAGACTACCAACACAAAATTTAATAGACTATCATGAAATATAATAGGCTCATTTCGCGCCCATAAATCGTTTAACACAAAGAGTTGGTCTGTCATAGAATAGTTCTAGCTATTAACAGATCTTCCCGGATTCTTCCGCCCACAATATTTATCCTGGGATCAAACGAAATGCCTACAAGGACCATTCATCAGCGAGCTCGATCGTCCACTCATAAATATGGGCCATAGAGAACGCGGAAGCGATCAGCGATAATATTCCGCTGTTGGGTTGAAAGGGTGTGTTCTGTTCTTTATTTCTGTTTTTTGTTTAATGAATAGGCATGCGGTGTCGTAAAAAAATGCTATTTATAACAAAGCAGATTTTTCAGCTTTTTGTCTTACAGCGATGCTTTTAATACCCTATTTACAACTGAAGAAACAATTAAAATGTACTTTTTTTTTTTAAATATATTACATAAAATTCAGTTTTTTTTTAACATTAAGCTTATTCTACATTTCCCTAGACCTAATAAACTGAATCTGTCAGAAGAAGCATTAATTTTATCAAAACAGTACAATAAAAACTTTAAGTATCGTTGATTTTTTAATTATTTATAACCGTTAAAACACTCTCCAATTTACCAACCAATCCTTTATGATTTATTAAGAACGCATTCTATACAACATACAACACTCCGTTCAATGGACATTAGCGTTTTGGCAGTGCGCCACGATTTGACAGCAGAATTTGACTGCTTGTTAATACATTCGCTTAAGCTGGGATTAAAACGACTTTTTCTTTTTAAATATTAATCGCTTGTCTTCCCGCCAATTTACTGGCCAATCTTTAAATGAGCTATTAGAAGCTCGTTCTAACAGTTGAAAGTACTATACTCCGTTCAATGGACATTAGTCTCTTGGCAGCGGGCCAGCAATTGACAGAAGCGTTTGACTGCGTGTTAATACGACCGGGCTTAAACGGGGATTAAGTGACGGGCCGATAATTAATACCTTAAGTTTTTGTTTGGATATATTTATTGACAGAACTTAAATAACAAAATAAATAAAAGGAAACCTAACTAAAACTAAAAAAGTAAAAATCTAACAAAAGAGGGTGGGTGTCCATGACGGGATGGTGCCAAGAACACTAGAATTGAAATAAAAAAATAAAAAAATGAATATAAACTGTTTGGATTGAAATACTTTTTTTATCTGGGAAAAGGATAAATGTTGCAAGGTTCTGTTTAAGAACATTCTATGCCATTCCAGCAGTCGTAGTATATAACTCCGATGAAAATGGAAATCGGGTTCGTTTGACATTTTGCTCATACTGAAAACGTAAAATTAATCCAATCCCCTAGATACAGGGAATTCTATTTACGAAATCTATTTATTTTGATTTTTGTCTTTGAAATGTCATTATACCAGCTTACACACACACTGAAAATACAACTAGGTAATATGTATGTATGTATTTAAAAAATAGGTAAGTACAATATAATTATAAATAATATATTTTTTTAATGTGAATACAATATTATGGTGTAATAAAATATATGCTCATAGCAGCTCGGGCAATATATCAACATAAGTCCAAAATTTTTCAATCTACTTACTACTTTTATAATTAGTAAAATTATGAAATTACGACGCAACACGTGATTTTTTTATTAGTTTTTTATTTTTCTTAATTCCTGGAAAATTTTAATAAACACATATCCCTATAATTGATTTAAGAAACAAACTACGTATTATAATGCATTTGAGTTCTCAATATGTCGACAGTATTTATTTTAAAATTATTTCCCATCCTACGTAAGTTGCTGTCGGTACCCGCAAATCGAGTGGTCTTCGCAGTCTTGTTGCGCATACTCGGTAATTGATTGGGAATGCTTCTATAATTAGGAGCGTGACTCCCGTTGCTGACTCTACTTGCATATTGCATTATATTCTACTAAAGCTCTGTGGAGATGTGTTGAGATTGAATTAAGTCCTCCTAATATTATAAATGCGAAAGTTTGTGAGAATGGATGGATGGATCTTTGTTCCTCTTTCACGCAAATCTACTGAACGGATTCGAATGAAATTTGAAACACAGATAGTTTATAACCAGGATTGAGTAATAGGGTATTTTTTATCCAGATAGTTTGCTCCTGTGGGTTAAAACGGGAACTACGAGGGTGAAACCGCGGGCGCAGCTAATAAGTACATTATGCGAAACGAAGCTATTCTCAAGGGCAGCGATTTGGGTGAACCACATGTGTTTGCTCTGAGTCTGGGTGTTTGTAGGAGCATGCTCCTCATAGTTCCTGATTCCCTAGATACCTACAATGAATCCTAGTTAGTTGTTTTTCTATTTGTTTTTTTATCTAGAAGTAAACGACCAACCTACTTCCCCCAGCTTTTCCCGTCGACGCCAAGAAACGAGATAGAAACCAATTTATCGACCCTACACTATAATCTCGATTAATTATGATAATTACTAATTTATAGTCACATTAAAAATTATTACCCTATCAGATTTCACGTTCCATCTTCGACACGACATTCATATCAATTATAAAAAAAGCTAAGTTTTACAAATGAGTTATTAATAATTTCACAATATATTTTATTGGAACACGTATATTCCAATTATGTTCTTTTCGTATTATGATAATTAGATAACTATAATTGGAATTGAATAAATATTTTGCGAGTTATATTATAGTTAGTTCGGTGAATTATAATTTTTTGAGATGTTATCGGGGTGTTTTCGTGTTTTTATTTAGGTTTTTAAACTGTCATGGCCAAGCTCAACATTAACGTTAAATTACGATATTGGTGCCGAATCTGACGCTTGCTAATGAAGATACAAAAACAAGAACACATTAAATAAATAAAATAAATAAATAATCGACCAATGTCTCACCAATACAAATTAATATTGTTTGTTACATCGTAAATACATAATTTTATTTAAGAAATTGAAACAAATAACTATTCAAAGAAACTAAAACCTGAATCCTAATAATAGTTTGAGTGTTTTTTACCGCGAAGGTGAATAAAAAAACACTCAAAAATCAAATCATTCATTGTAAGCTACCTAGGCAATTAATAACGAAGCACTTTTACAAATCAAACACTACCTTTCATGAAAATACTCGTAGAAAAGAATAACAAACATGAGCAACTAAAGTAATGATTAAGTAACTGATTATGGTTTGAGTTATTGAAAAGTGTACTCGTATGTTAGTGAATTCTTGCGTTTATTTAACTTGTTAACAGTAGGTAGGTATCCTATTATGTAATTACTGATTCCGTTAAAAGTCCTTTTAACACATAATAATTATCAAGTTTAACATTAACCCCTTCATTCATAAATAATCAAATGTCATTTAGTGCTGGGCAGTATAAATTATACTGCGTAGTTGCGCAGTGTAATTTTTAGTTGCGCGGTACGTTCGATATGTTTTTCATAAATAAAGCCGTAAATAAATGTCAGTTATAGATATTTAATAATTATGATTGCATTAGCTACAGCGCACACTAGTGATAGTGACAGGTGCGGTGTATTAATTACTGGCAAGGATGGCTTAAAGTGGTGCGCAAGTTACTTGTTCCAGTTAGGGCTGCCACTGACTAAAAACTTTGGAAATTTTTGCAGAGTTTAGTCTTTACTAGTCGTTTGTTATGTCGTGGATTCTGGCAGGTAGCAATTAAAAATCTATTGTGTTTGGAAATGAGACGCGCGAAGAGACTGTGATCAAAGGTGGTAAAAATTATAAGTCTAGAATGGGACCGGCTCTCAAGCACTTCCGGAACACCCTATAGGGTTTGCCGACAGATTTTCTACTTGAAGGTGGTAGTGGTAGCTAGCCAGGCAGACACTATGGGCCCTACTATACGTTTTAATTTATTGGAAGCCTTCTGCCGTGTAGATATGCAGTCGTGTAATATAACTCGAATGAAAATGAAAATCGGAATAATTTGTCATTTTCCCAAACAAAAACTACTGCTGTTTTTAAGTACTTGTACACTACATACTATCACAAATAAAATTTTGCTAATAAACTTCTGTTTTCAGTAAAATACACGACTCAATAGCAATTTCGGGAACTGTTTAACACGTAGCTTAAACGTGCAAAGTTGATTATCTTGTTAAATCAAGTGAGGCAGCCCTAGCTGCACTTGACTCGAGTACTGCTCTCGTGTAGGCTTGTCTATAAATGCCTTAATTGTTTGTAGTGCCGCCGCCGCGCCCACGATCGTGGCGGGGCGTCTGTCTGCACGCGCCCTTAAAACTGCTAGTGTGGACACTGCAGGTAATTTTTTGTAAATTTCTTAATTTTTTAGAAGTAGTTTCTTGTCTCTATATAAGTAACTAGCTGCGCCCCGCGGTTTCACCCGCATAATTCAAGTTTTGCCAAATTCTTCATTGATGCTCAGCTCCTATTTGTTGTAGCGTGATGTTATATAGCCCATCACCTTCCTCGATAAATGAAATATTCAACACAAAAAGAATTGTTCAATTCGGACCAGTAGTTCCTGAGATCCTAGCGTTCAAACAAACAAACTCTTCAGCTTTATATATTAGTATAGATTTACTTTAACAAATAAATGTGCAAGTATAATTTTACAAATATCTATATACGCTAGATACGAGTAGTTACGACGACAGCAGGAATATTTCGCCCTCTTTGCTTCGTAATATCTTCAATAATAATTATTGCTCTTATACTAAAAAACAAGACACTGTGCAAAAAATGGCCACTTAAAAAAACTCCTCAACTTGACACTGGTCAATGCAAGAGCTTGCCAGTCACTTATAAAAACAAAACGACACTGCATAAAAAAAGTCTCCAACTTGACACTGGCTAAATGCAAAAGCTCTATTATGCCAGCCTTTTACAAAGAAAAAGAAATAAATATTCAATTAATAAAATACTCGTCTCTAATAAAGAGATTCGTCTGTCTACATCATTATTAATAATGGAAATGTTGAGTCCGTGCGTGTGTCCGCGGGGTGCCGGCGGGACTCCCACGCCGCCCTCCCAGGCATCGCTTGATGATACAATTAGGTTTACTTACTATGCTAGTTATACGAGCTAGTACTACTTAACTATAGCTATATCATTTTATAGATCGACCAACTTATCTATAATGAAAAAAAAATACTAATGAAAGCTCCACGGAAAAGGTCACTTCACTTGCGGTGTTTGTTAGATAGTACTGACTTCTATTGTAAAAAAAAAGAAACATCACTAATAAGCTGGTTCTTGCATTTTGAATAAGAACTTTTGTTTTACTTTTTTTTTCTTTTGTCTATAGCTATGGCCATGACACGGTTTATGTTTGTCCTAATTTTGAAGTAGATTAAGCTTGGTTATAAATATACGTAACATTTTAAGACGAAAGTTTTCTTTTTTTTTTTGCGTATGCGGTCTGAGCAAATCGAATTGTGTTAGCTTTAGAATAAAATTTAACACAAAAAAAAAATACAAAATAAACTCTTTTAACATTAAAGCAATTATAGCAAATCAGCCAAATTACAATAATTCTACAAAACGGAAATTGATTGCCAGCATTTAGCATCACCGAAAAAAAGAACTTATTTAAAAAACGAACGCAATATTTTTAATATATACTTCCAAGAAGGACCGACCTTATTTATGGGACTCCGAACAATAAGAGAATGAACGCTGGCCGATGACAAATTATCTAATTCGCTACGGATGATTATTTTAATTAACTTGGAATGTTATGATTAATTTAGAATTTTCGATTATTAAAGAATTTTTGAAATGTAGTCGAAGTCAATTGCTGTGAAAAGATTTTTGAAGTAAAACTTTTTTACGCACGCTTGATTGAGGAGTAAGCTGGTGAATGCGTGACGAGAGCGTTACGAAAAGTGTGATCGATGAAGTTGAGAGGGAGATATAAGTTAGTGAAGATAGAAAGAGATAGTTACGTGTTATATATTATGGTAGAGGCAAGAGAGAGAGAGGTACGAGCACGCATTTTCTTCCTCTCTTTCTCTCATACGAAGTTTTACTTCACTCGTGTGGTCTCAAGCACACCCGTTCTTTTTGGTGTTTCGGACCGAAGAATAAATTCTTCTAGATTTTAGGGTTTGTGGCTTAATGACAAACACGGACCTTTGTGAAAAAAAAATTACCTTAACTATGCATTCCTTACTCTTCAGCTATTGTGCTATAAGTTTCGTTTTCTTGGAGTTTTGGCGGGAGATCGAAAATTTTGTTGTTTTTTTTTCTCGTAAGCTTAGGTTATTTCAGTATAAAGTATCGACTTTGACTAATTTACTGACTTGGACTCGATATTTTTACTATAACATGTAGGTAGGTTTTTTTTGGTGTACAATGAAGATTTTTCTATTCTATTTTACGACCTGACTAAATGTAAAAGTTGTGTGAAGCCAAAATATTATTAAAAAAGTTCTTAGCTGTTCATCCAATTATCTAGCTACCTTGGAAGGTATCGGCAGTCACATTGCTAACGTATATCTGTAGGTAGGTGTAGTGTCAATATTTTAATATAATATCCTTAAATTAAATGACCCAGGTGGAATCATATAAAAATGTTTAGCTAATTTAAAAAGTTTCAAAATTAATTAAGACATTTATAAAAAATAATAAGTAATAAATAATCACCGAGCAGCTTCTGTTTTTATACTACTGCATAAAAAGAAAAAAATATTTCATCAAACTCTGTTATCAGTTTTATCTTTTTAAAATTATCAAATTCATAGCCGCCGCCGCTACTTCAAACATTCATAAAACAGTTATTCTACGGATAGCCATTGATTTTATTTAAATTTAAATTTTTATTGCTTTTAAAATATCTGAGAACTGGCGGCTAATGATGTATTTTAAATTTCAAATCCGGAATGTCATTAGCGTTCCATTTTTAAAAGCGCTACCGGTGGTTGTTCCATTTGCAAATTGACGTCTCAAATCGCACGGCTTGTTTTCGTTTGGTTTTCGTGAAGGAATGCCGCCGAAAAAGAGTGACCGTTGCCGAACTTTTTAATGGGTGTTTCTAATTGGTCAACGCGCAGGTCGAGGCCACTTCGGGAGCGTTTACAAATGCGACCAAAAAAAAGTTCACGCGAAACGAACGCTGCTTTGCAATGCACACCACAGAACAAAAAACAGTGCAGTACAAAAGGTTTCCCCGTTTCACTTTCCACATCTAGATACCGACTTTAGTAGAGAAATGAGATGTTCAACTTCGCAATACTCTTGGGTAACTGTACGATAACTAGGCGCACTTAAAGTGTTCGGCTCTGTTCATTGTCTGATGTCGTCCAGCCAGCAGCGTTAACTTTTAGCGTGTACTTCTGCGAAGCACTAAAAATATACACGTTTACAGAACCGTTTGCCATTTTAAGACAAACTACCGAGCGGCTTCAAGCTTTATTAAGTAAGCAATAAGGTCTGTAAAGTGTTGGTCGGTTTGCAAGCGCTATACTAATTTGCTCGTGCAGGAAACACGGATGGCGTGATGGGGACTCAGTACCGTATAATCTTCGCCTCTGATGTTATCTGCAAGATTTATTATTTACTGTCATCGTCCGAGAGATGGCAGCACGCGTCACTGGCTGCTACTGGACTTATCTCTTTGATTTTACACAATTTAGAACCTTGCTGCGATAATTTAAGCGCTCCCTATTTCATCTTTGCGGACCTCCCATCGCGCGATACAATTATGATTGATCGTTCTTCATAATACGTCTGTTAACCAAATACCGCCTTAAACGGATGCGTTTGAGAAAGAAAAAGAATAAAAATCGACCAATGGAAATAATTCAAAAATCGATTTGTTTATTCGCTCGCCGATCGAGCGAGTCGCACGCAAACGAATCGATTAACCGCTTCGTTACACCACTCGCCCGCCAGGCGGAGCTACGCGTCAATAAAATACTTGTAAAACTATCGCAAAATGAATTAAAACAGATGGCGAGCCAATTAGGGGAGGCAATCGTGCGAGTAGGTACAGGACGAAAAAAGACCTTTGAACTGCTAACAAAACGATATCGCACTTATATAAGGGGCCTTAAAGTTCACGTTTGCCGTTTTCTGTCGACAGTAATGGGGTTTCGGTTTACACGCGCTAACGAGAGCATTGGTAGCGATAAGCCTTTCCAGTTATACTGATAGACAAATATGGATATATTTATCATTAAGTTTGCACTGCAGTGTACGTTGTCATTATGCGGGGCTAATTAGGGAGGTGGGAGACAAATTCGCTACCGGATTTGCAATAGATTTGTTTTATGTTGTGTATCTAATAGTAAATAGGAGATTTGATTGCTTTGTTTTGTGATTGATTTGAATTATTAGTGTCTAGATTGTGAAGTTTTTTTGTGTGTCAGAGTGAATAAGTGTTTACTTTGACATGAATAAGTAAATATCTCAGGCAACAATGCGTCGTCGTGGTGGATTATGGCCTAATCCTTCTCATGAAAATGAGGGGCGACCCGGGCTCAGCAATGGGCGTTGGGTTGATGATGATGATGATGATGAAGATAAAATAAGTTATTTGCATTAAAGTAGCCTTTAAAGTGATGTCCTGAATAACATTTGAAGGTAATATAATAATGTTGAAAGTCGGTACAGTCAGAAACGAAAAGTCGTTGAACATTTTTAAAACCCCTAAATCGGAAACCAAGTTGAAAAAGTGAAACTGTAGCATTTAAAATATAAAAAAAAAAACATAACTCTTCGGCATTCAGGTAAAAAAGGAAATTGTGATAATTTCTATATTTTATGTGAAAGTTTTTATACAAAACTAAATATTAAGGAATAAAATATCTGTCTACCTATGCACCTAGTTATTAGCATAAACACAACAATAAACGGCAATAAATCTGTTATCGAACGCTTATCATCTAGCTAAAAATCAATTTAACAAAACTGATGGTTCATACATCGAAAGATTAATCCCACAATCTACTATTCCGATCAAATAACTACCGTTCCGATCAACCCATTACAAAAACGATCCAATTACGATTGTATTACTAGATGAATAAAACTTGTAATCATTGTAAATCGATACACATAAGTTTACGATCCTGAAAAAGGAATTACACTGCAATAGTGTGAAATTAAAACTGTAATAAATAGATTATAAAAGGTATAATGATGGTGATTTACTTCCAATGGTACAGTCGGAAACTAAATTAGGTGACCAAAGTAAACTAAGCTTTTAATTTTCTTTTCTTCGGATTACTTGATGACGCCGATCTGACCGATCTCCTTGTTACTCCTTTCCATTCATGGTTGTCTGGAAGAGATCGCGTTGAGCGATAAGACCGCGAATTTTGACACTGATTTTAAGCTTGTTGAATTCTAGTTTTTTTTTGTTACGCCCGAAATTCGAAAGATTAAAAATCAAAAATGAAAATCGGCCAACGCGAACAAAGGTATTAAAACCTAGGAACTCCTTACTCCAGAAAAAAAAGCACGTAAACTTAGCAAGCCATTCATAATTGACCGGTCCCGAATGGCTTATCAGTCTGCGATCTCGGAACCGCTGCATTCAACCACTGAAAATAAAACGAGAGAAAACCCGTAGGCTGTAGGCAGCTTATCCGATGGCGGCCATGTGGTCTGTTTTGGGCGGATAGTGGCCACTTTGAGGTATTTGGGGTATTTTATAAACTTCCATTTAAATCACTGTGGAAAGGGTCCTCGAGGTCAATTGTTCGGACTTGCATAAAAATCAGATATATGTACGTTAACAAGCAAAATAAATCCTAAATTGTATAAAAAATTGCTGTGCGTATAGAATTAAATATATTCTATGGCGCTGAAAATGTCTAATAGCGCAATTTTTTTTTTCCAAGCAAAATCTTTTGCAATAGAAAAATAAAAAAAAATAATCAAAAAAAATATTTAAAAATGGCCATACACAGAACAAAAAAAAATAATTTATTTGAAAAAAATTAAAAAAAAATTGACAACGATGCGCGTAAGAATTGACAATCGCATTTGACCGTCTCAAGGAACCGGTAGTATTGTTAGTATGGATGCGTGGTTAGATCAAATTTTGCGAAGTCAATCTTGTTCCAGTTCTCATTATCCAATTGAGTTGAAATTTTGCATGCCTGCCAAGTGCCGATGTCAATATAATACGTCTGCATCTGTTCCAAAACTGCGTCACTTATGACATCAAAGCAATTTTAAAATTTTTGGCATTTTTATTTATCGACAGTTTTTTGTTGGGTTAGGGAACTTTGGTCATAGTGTAATTGAGTCATTTAGAAAACAAGTGAATCTGGTCACATCTGAACTAATTTAATTTATATTTCAGTCTAAACTTCGATAAAGTTTTAGTTTCAGTTTAGTTATTACTGGGCATATGAGACTTTAGAGCCGATGTCTCAGGGTCAGCAGATTATGCAATGCAAAGTTCTGGGTGGCACTGTAACTGTTATGGGCAGGCTTAGCGCTTACCATCAATTGAACGAATTGTTCGTCTGTTCATTCGATCATATAAAAAAATAGTTCCATGGCATTCCTACCCCGATACAATAGGTAACCTCACATTACCACTTACATTACACTTTAATACGTTTCCTATTTGTTTATGGTTCGCGATAATGGTCCATTGAGTACGTCCATTGTACCCTGGGACCATGGTGCTGATTACCTACCTTGGCTATTGATTTTCTGCATAAAAGAGGTATTAGAAACTCATTATGCACTGAAATAGAAACATTAATACAGGTGTGGGTGAATTGCACAATGACCAAAATGCTCTATTATAAAAGGCTAGTAGTAATGGAATTGCTGTTTTATCTAGACAGGTAAAAAACAGGTAGATCTCAAAAGTAGCTAAACATGGCCATAATTTAAATAACTTGCCATAACTATGATCAAAAATGTTGCTTGTTTACAATTAAATTGAAAGTTAGGAGGCTTTCTTCAGCTTCTGAAGCCGACTGTACCCATTATGTATTCTGACTATGGTACAAAATTTTTCTTCTTGATTATTTTTAGTGGAATTCTATGCATTTCTTATATCCATAGGATTTTATTCCTCTTTAACTTTTAGTGGGTATGCAATTTAATAAACTGTATACCTACCTAAGTCATTATAATTTATGTTATTAAATCTATTAAATATGTCTTTTATTTCTAGTTATTCATAATTATACTACTTTTTATTGCGACTAAGAAAACGTATCTTCCGTTCTTTGTTTTAAAAATTTTTCAATTAGGTATGAAATTTTACTTATTTAGTGTGTCCTACGTTGCGACGCCTAATTTAGAATTAATTACGACTTTTCCTAATGAAGAAAATTTGGTACAATTATGTTAAAAAGTTTATTTAATGATGTACCTACAACGCATTCGTGTCGGTGGGTCATTATGGGCGTTGATTGCATGACCACGTGCACTTTTCATTATTTGAAATTTAATTATTGCTTCTTGCAAATTATTTAATCGGTAATTTATTTACATTGTGAGAATGTTCTGAGTTCTGTGTATACCATTTTTTTTAATTACTCTGCTTTAAAGAACCGTTGAAACTGATTAGAAACAATATGGAATGATGATGAAATGTTTCAAATCCAATCTTTTAGGCCCATACTACACGGGAAACCGAACCAAATGTACGACGGGAGAACCGCCCGTGTAGTATGGCCTTTATGGTGGTGATAATGATGATGTTATAGTTCTACGAGTACAAATTGACAATACATAAAAACTTTTCCAATGCCCGAGCTGAAAAATTGCACAAATCAGTTTTCTTTTTTTATTTGCTTTCCAGCCAGTATATTATTACCTTATTTTGACACTGGCTGAATACACAAACGGTACGAGGCTATTTTTTTTTTATTATTCATGGCAAAGAGCGGCTGTACCGTGTCATACCCACTAAGTCCCGACCCAAGCTACGAAGTATTTATCAAAGGTCAGTTTTTCCGCTTGAGTAACAATGACAAAGCTTTGGTATTTAAACTAAATGATGCTCATTTCCCATTATTTTTAATTAATTAATATTTATTTCCACTGCATACGTGTGCCATGTAGGTTAACATGATTTGCGTGCCAACAACCCACTGTAGCAAATAATAGGCGATATGCATGCCGTTTGCATTTTTTGCATCTAAGCGTGCCAGTCAAAGTTGGCAATCATTGCGATATATGACTCTACTGTTTTAATTCTTTTCTATGCGCTTAACTTAATCGAAGCAGTTATGTTAATTGCACCTTTGGATTACCTAGTAAGTGTTTAAGAAGTCTAAGGTTTATTGGTCTTTGTGATTTGCTGTTTGTGCTTTTAAATTGCAGGTTAAAAAGTAAGTTACATACTATAAAGAGAGAAGTTTGTGAGTGTTCGTTAAAGTTTAGGAGTGTGGGCAAATGATACAAACCAAAAAAACTTGCCATTTCATGTTTTCTCCAAAACTCCCAAGAAGATTCGCTGAAGCATTCACCACTTTACTGAATCGTGACTTTGACTAGATTGCCTACTGACTGGGATTCGACATTTAAACTTACTATAGCTAAAATAACCTAGATCATTTTTAACACTTGTCACTTGCCACATGCACTAATCGTGCAAAGCCAAAACAAAATATATATTCTTAATTTTTATAAGAGGAGAATATAAGAATGAAAGCGAAAAAAAAAAACAAGAAAAGAGAGAAAAGAAAAAGAGAAAAAGCAAAGAAGAGAGAAGAATATGAAAAAAGAAGTTTTTGGAAGAGAGTCAATGACAGTTTGGTTAGTCTTTTTCGCAACTTTATTTCTTATGGCGACAGTAAAATATCCTAAAATTTAAAAAAAAATGTACAAAGAGTAAACAGATTAAATGTTTGGACAATTTATTTAAGTCTACATTGTAGGCACCGTAGATGCTAAAATAAGCGCCTACCTTTGTTTATTCACATAATTAAATTCATCTGTGGTGATGTCAGTTTGTATACATCCGTGCGATGATGAAATGTATTATATAGGTATTTGACTACTTCAGTGTACCTACAGGTGTGCTAATGACTTCGAAGTCAATGGACAGGATATATTCATTCTGTATTTTCGTAGTATTTTGTGGAAATATTACGCATACTACAACAATGGGTTGTGGACCTATGGGAATGACCCACAATACCGCTATGAGCTTCGTCCTAAATAAAACACATTAGAATAAGTTCATTTTTTTTTACAGTTAAGTACTTAACTTTACCAACTACTTATTATGACTATGACACTACCAGAGCTCCGCGGTTTCACCTGCGTAGACTAATATCTCACAAGAACCGCTACTAAAAATAGTCTACTTTCTATTCCAGGAGTTAGTTTCTTATTTACTAAATTTCATCAAAATCAGTTGAGCCGTTTTGGCGTGAAGAGGGAACAAGCACACACACACACAAACTTGTGTATTAGGTATTAGTGTTATTATTTTTTTACAGATTCTGTTAACTTTTTTCAATGACAGAATATTTTATTGAATTTATTGTGTCATGCATAATTATATAATCGGTTTACCTAATCCCGCTCTTATTATAAAAAATAAATTGAAACACTGAACCCAAATTAAACTATACGTAGTACTATTCATGAAGTTCACGAATACCTTCCAAGAATAAAATTCTAATACGAATACACATAAATAAAATATATTAGATTCAGAGAGGTCATACTGGAATATCGAGTGATTAGGCCGAGTAATTGAATAAGCTTGTACCTCGTCTAGGCTAATCGTGCGCGTAATGTCGCTTCTGCACGCGAATTTATACACTCTATGGCGGGCGGGTTTTCAGGGCTGGCAGTTAGGGGTTTTGGACATTTTTAATTTGAAAATGATTTAATTATTTTATGAATAAGCAAATCGAGCATTTGACCGTAGTCTTTCGTGATGGTAAGTGACGACGCGGGCGACGGTAGAGCTTGCTTGTCTAGGCGAGATCTTGGTTTTAGCTATGTAAGGGATTTTGATACCTTTTTGTACTTATTTATAACTAGCTGTGCCCCGCGGTTTCGCCCGCGTAGTTCCATGTTCTCGCTGTCAATGTAGCTTTCCATTAGAGAAAATTAAGCCGAAACTTTACATATTCTTATACATACTTTCATCCCCTATATTTATTTTACCCCTCAAGGGTAAAGTTTTACAAACTTTGAATGTCAAATTTATTTATATCTAATCAAAAGCCTAAAAAATAAATTTCAAGCTTCTAGCTTCAAAAATGACGATACTTCCATACAAACTTTCATGCCCTATTTCAAACCCTTACAATGCATTTTTTGCGATAAAAAGTAGCCTATATCCTTCCCTAGGCTCTAGACTATTTCTGTACCAAATTTCATTTCAATCGGTTCAGTAGTTCAGGCGTGAAAGAGCAACAGACAGAGTTACTTTCGCATTTATAATATAAGTAAGGATTTTATGATTTTCAAAGTTGCTTACTTCTAGTCATTTTGAAATTGTATAGCCAGTTTTTTTTTTTTATTTTGACACTCATTTACATGAATTTCTTACATAATGTAAAGAAGCAATCTACTATTAAACTCCTTGCTTATAATAAAAAAATCGTATTCTACATAGTTTCACCAGAAAACGTTTGAATATATTTTTTCAGGAATTGTTAGAATTCGTCAATTTTCAGTGGCTCAAATCGTCCCGCATTTCTAAGAATGACGCAATATGACTACACACATTAGTATCCATGTTGGTTTCTCAGTATATTTGCATACTTGGTCCTTACTAACTTGCGTTCAGTCGTGAACTCCCGTCAAGGCTCACCCATTCCAAGAAACCTCATTTTAAACCAATAAATTAACCACTGTTGACACTTTAAGGATAATCGGCCAATTACGGGAGCCGTGTACACATATTAGTAGCGAATAATTACATATTACATTATAATTTAATTGACAATTAATTGACAATAAATCGATATTGAATGAAGATTGAATAATTGATTTATTTTATTGCGGAGTTACTTAACCACGAGACTAAAATAAATCGTTGCAATTGCAACCTTTTTTTTTTAATAATTCTACACAGGATAGTTATGTCCTGTGCGAGATGTATCATGTATCAACACCACAACCACCAGCCACCACCAGCCACTTGAAAGGGAAATTTCCTTTTTCAAACTCAAACCATGATCAGTTACTCATTAGTTTAGTTGATCATATTTGATTTATTTTTTCGATTAATTTGAGACTTGTTTTTGATTTGTGAAAGTGAATTATTTTTGTCTACTTGCATTAATGATTTGAGTTTTGATTCGTGGTGAGATGCTGGCCTAATAAGGTAACGTCATAAACAATTGGTTCAAAAAATAACATTATAAATCCTGAATTAAAGCAAAAAATCTTAAATAATCGTTTAAAAGGGTTGTTATGCAAAATAATTGCCATTTCATTTGCAAATTAATTAAAATATGCATTTAAGGTCGATTTGATTTTTTTCCTTTCGGCAATACAAAACTCTCATATCCAAATCTTGATTACATCATATTTTGCGAGATTCAAAAATGCATAATAATATTAATCATAATAGTAAAAAAATTATTTATTTATCGTAGCATCGTTAGCTTTCAAATGTGAAAGGTGAATGGCGAACAAATGGAAATCCACCATCTTAGTTCTGTGAGCCGCCATATTGTTTACAAAAGTAATTGATTACGTAAATTTACAAATCTATAAACCACCAATACGAAGATCACGTGACTACGTAAGTACATGTGTATCCGTTATAAGAATTCTACTAAGAATCCTTAAGCTGAACATAAGAGAACGTCGTCTTATTTCGAAAGCATTAAGGCAAAATCCACCATCTTGTTTAGTGATCCCGCCATATTGTCTATAAAGCAAGGGATATTGTTTTCGCGTTTCGACAGATCCGTTATTTATGTCTGCCTTATTGTGACAGGTCTGTTTGTTCCTCGATGGGATTCGATGCAACCGGTTTGGAAGGGTTGAGGATTCGAGTGGCTTAAAGGGCCTTAAAGTTTGCGTGTTTTGCATGTCTGGTTTAGTTTCCAGAACAAAGCGGAAAGCGGGAGTGTGCATAGCCTACAGGCCTTTCGCGCTTTCCGCTTTCCGCTTGTTTTCCCGCTTTCCGATTTTTGTTACTACAGTAACAAACGACTTTTTTTAGGAATGATTTGTGGTTACTTGCCTTATTTGTAATGGTTTTTTTATATGGAATCTATAAGATAGTTTCCCGTCAACAACTGAAGGTCTATTATATACTATTATATACTCTGCCTACCTACCTAACTATGTTACCAATAATTGACCCGTATTGGCTGCAATTTGGATTAAGTGAAACGGTACTGTAAAAAAGAGTACATTATAGAGGTACAATGGTACACTTAGGTTTCTATTAGGTACGTGCCTGTCTAAATTAACAATTAAATAATATACCTACCAACCAACCTAATATACCTACTTACCTACCAACTTGATGTTTATTTTTGGATATGGCGCTCCGAACGGACTGCTGTTTTCCTGTTTTTGAAATAGTCTGGAATTTTTGCAAGGGTTTTCCAAATTTCCCAATTAAGATATTTAATTACCGTAATCTTAATTAGGAAATTTGAAAAACCTATTTACTAGATTTTTATTTCTTTATTCATAGTTTAGCAGTTACATTGTGAAAAAGTCGAAACAAAAAATGTACTTACTATCTATGACATCAAAGTGTCTAGACTTTTTTGGTCATTCTAATTTGAAAATCTAAACAGTTTCAAGCCATTCTAATTAACAATATACCTACACAATATCTGTACAATCAATATTAGAAAGAGGCATTAAAATTTTATTTAACCGCATAAATTTTGTTATTGTAATTTTACAAATGCCTAACCTCTAAAATATTTGATCCGATTCTATAAATTCTATCATTAATTGGAAGCTATAGTATTATTCCTAATGGATAATATGCTATATGAAGTACTGATAAAAATAAGGTTGTAATGTTATTTGAAGTAATAATTATAAATATTTTAAACATTCGAATACAGATAGAAAAATAAAATGCCAACGATTTTCTTACCGGTTCTTCTCGACCAATAGATGAGAATCGTTAAGAAAATCGAAATGTATCCCGTCGTATGTATGTCCAAACACATCCAAATGTATTCTGAGTTCGGTGGAGGAGCTTTTATGCACTGCCTTATTGGAGGTCACGTAAATTTTTGACTATGACTTTACATTTTGGCTTTCGAAATATCGATGTAAAGTTGTGGGTTACCTTGCGATGTAATTATTAGTATTCTGTGCTAGCATTCCATTTATTTTAGACTAGCTGCGCTCCGTGGTTCCACCCGCGTAGTTCCCGTTCCCATGGGAATACGTAGATCAAATATAGCCTATATTACTCGCTGATAATCTAGCTTTCCATTGGTGGAAGAATTTTAAAAGTCGGTTTTGTGGTTTAGGCGTGAAAGCGTAACAAACAAACAAACTCACATTCGCATTTACAATATTAGTTAGGATTATGCTTGGGGGCCAGTCACCTTGTAGATTAACTTATCAGACAGAGGGCCGCACTTCCAATGAGAATTAAGTTCAAAATAAACAATACTAATTAATACCCACACCGTAACACAATTAACAAACCTATTTCAACGTATAGGTAAATTTAATTAATTTAATGAACTGAGCAACAGGAAATTGTGATAAAATAACAATAAATTGTGGAAAAATAACTATTTATCAATTAATTGGTTCCAATAATATCCTTGTTCTAACGGTTTCGTAAATAAGTACTTGGGAAATTCCGAATATTGTTTGTTTAAGCCGATTGTGATCATGGTTAAATATATTATTATGGTTGGTACGTCATTATAACAACTATAATTATGTGTTGCGCATTAATTGTAATCAGAATAAGCTGCAAGCGCGTGTATCCGAACACTTTATAAGTAGGTAATCTATTATAATAATATATGGGCAGAAGTAGCATAGGTAAATAGGCCATTATAATTATTTAAATTATTTTCTACAACTACTGTCTGAGTTTAAGATTTGAATTGATGTGATTTTGTTTTGAACCTACTTCAAAAAAGGAAGACTTTCTCAATACGGTTATTTTTTTTTTGGGTTACCATACCTCATAACTTTATTATTTATAAATTATGAATAAATTAATAACCTTACCTATTTATAAATAGATTAAGAAAATTATTTTTATTTGTAAATCAAAATTTGGTTTTTATTGGAGACTATAAAATTCACAAGGGATAATTTTTATTCGTTTATACGAGAATTACCTATCAAATTCACTTTTAGATAGATATTAAAGCATAGGTATTAATCAAATACAAACACCTGAAAACATAACAAAAAAAATTATAAGTAAACAGGCTTAAGCCAATCATCATCATCATCAACCCATAACGTCCCACTGCTGAGCACGGGCCTCCCCTCACTTTCCTGAGGAGGGTTAGGCCGTAATCCACTTCGGGGTGCCGGCCCGGAGCCTTAGACAATATAGTTATTAAATACTTTTTACAATTAATGTCTCCCGCGTTTATTTATATGTTCGCGCTAATCTCAGAAACTACTGTAAGAGTTTCCATTCAGTTTTGACCAACAGACAGACTGCTTCACGGGAAGGTATACCTACCTATCTATATTTTATAAATATTTTGTACAAATTAGCTACTTTTAAATTTGTCAATTGTGTTAGAGAAAAATTTTTGCTTATTTAGAGCATCCAAGGTGTGCACTGCGAAGATCTCAGTTATTTTTTTAATTTTTGGCATTATATTCACGTGTACTAAAAATTTGCGTAAGTAGATCTCAACATTGAAAATTTGGACATGTTCTCCGACTTTTCCTGCTGACTCTACCGGCATAAATTATGCTTTATCGTAATAAATAAGTTAATAGTAATATATATATATATATATATTAACCTAATATATATTACGATCAACATATTTCCAATCTTTTGCCATCGTTCTAAAATTACTTTTCTTCATCGATATTATTTTATGTAGGTACTACGTTAAGTACCAACTACATTCTGTTAAATACACAAAAATAAGAAAAAACAAATAATTGTGGACAAGGAGAGGTGTCGCCACTTACTTAAACCAAATAATTAATTTAAATGATTAATGATGGCGCGGCGGTAATGAAAGCAAAAACTAACAGAGCAACCATTGAGCAAAACAATGATCTACGGATTTCGGGATGACATCCCTCTGCCAAACTAAAACAAATGACAGAATTTATTGACACGAGAACAATAACTAATAATTTAGAGAAGATAATTGGATTGAATAATTATAATTATAGTGTTTTTATTAATCGAATGAAATATAATATCAGATAACAAATAGGTTTTATAAATGTAAGAAACGATTTACTGAAAATATTAGTGAACGAAAGTTTCTAAAATACATCACAGTAATTAAACAACATTCAAATTAAATTGGAGAAACGATTTTGAAGTAATATTTCTGAAAACTGCAATATAAAAGGAGTTCGAATAATATTTGCAGGTTTAAAGACGGAGTAACGAAGAAACTTCTTTCACCGGAGGATCCACAGACCAAATTGCTGACAACAGAAAATACAAACATGATCTTGACTAACCTGTTAAATGTCCTAAAGGAAATTGCGACTGGAACAGGGGTCCGAAGGAAGGCACCACAGGAGGAGGTCCCGGCCAGCCGAGGCCGTGGTACGCCGCCGCCGCCGCCGCCGCTATCGCGCTGAACGGAGTCGGCCTCACGAGCCTGCCCTTATCAGAAGGTCTCTCTTCGTCTTCACTCTGGCCACCATTCCGCAAATCTTCGACGTCGACTATAGAGTCTTCTTGATTAACAGATTCTTCGTACTCATCTTCAGATGATGTCACAGTAGCAGACGCGTTGAGATTCAGAGGGGGGGTGCTGGACGAAGGACGCGGAGATAGAGATTTTCCACCAGGAAGCTCTGGCTGCGCTGACGGTGACTGCCTTAAAGGAGACTCTGGTATCGTTCTGTGGTGTCTGATTATCTCAGCCGTCTCTTCGGCGTTAGTTGCTTTAGTATCGGCCAAAATTGAAGCAACGCTGAAGCTGATTCGATTCGTCTTCGGAGGCTCCGTCGCTTCCGCCGGACTGCTCGGGTATCTGGAGACGCTCTGTATCGCCATGTTCACTTCCTGGTCCTCGTAACTTTGTTTCTTTAACATTGAACGTTCAGTTCCATTAGCACATTCACTGGTCGCGATGGGATCGTGTACGCATGCGGGCGCGGTCGGAGGTTGACTGGCGGACGGGTTCCGGTGGGTTAGCCTCGCTCCGACTGAGGCGGGGCGTGGACGGTGCCGCCTCGGATCTCGAGCCGTCCCGCTCCGCCAATCGACCGATTTGATCCGGCCGGGGTGAGGGGGGTCCGCGATTTAGCACGCTCTTATCTCGTTAGTCTCCTTTGTGATACTCGATTTTTTTTGTAAGAATCAAAACATAATTACCTTTTGTAGGGGTTCGCGCGTTTTGATCGCGCTCTTTACGTCCGAGTATAAAAATATAATGAATGCTTGTTAAATCCTTTTGAGCGAATCTTGCCTTTGTGGGATTAGTGGGGGGGGGGGGGGGGCTCCGTTGTGATGAGGTTCGGCATCGGTGCGGGGATCCGTTTCAAATTAGCGCTCGTGATTTACTGTTGCTTAGTGACACTTATTTTGTGTTTTGATTTGTTTATGTTGAGTTATTGTAACGTTAGCTTATGATATTTTTAAATTTTTTTTTTCTGGGAACAATTTTGGCATCGTCTTTCGTCTCGGTATTCTGAATTCACTTAATGTCTCATAAATTGTACTTTTAATATTGTAGAGCTGGTTTACAAATTGGGTATTTAGGTTTACCTATTTGATTACAAATGTTATCGTTATTCATTTATTTAATATACAAAAACAATTTAGACGTTTAGTAAAATTTTATAATTTTATTGGTTAATTGGGGGCAATATGCAAATTGCTTTATCTGAATTTAGAGTGGATAATTTATCAATTTGTTTCTAATGCTGCCTTCCAAGTTCCAAGATAATTAATTATTGATTTCATTTTAATTAACACTTACAAGCAAAAGTAGTCTCTCCTAAGGGTCATCATAAAGCTAGCAACGATCGTACTAGTATAAAATATTAAACTTGGAGTTAATAGTTCCCAATAAACAACAGTACAAACTAATAGTCCACATAAATCTTCCTAAACACCATTCCTCTAACGGCATATCGGTTATTTCTATCCCTACGAATCTCCTCTTTTTACCAGCCCATTTAAACAAATTTAATAGACCCTTTTAAACATCTTTAACTACATTAGACACACTCGGCTTCCTATCACTTCACACCCGGTTTCTCTTAGAATAGACTAACAAGGGGGACGTATGACAATATTCGGCGCATCTACCGCCCTTACGTTGTAGTTTGAAAACTTGGGGTTATATCTGTTACCCCTGAACTCCCTATCTCTGTCACCCTCCATGTAGTTTCTAGTTCTGTCCTTATCCAACGATAGTTGGTACTAAATACGTGTTTAGTATTCGAAAGGGAGTCAGTTAATTACGTGGGGTGCGAAGAAAAATGGTGTATGTCGATTTATATCCGCTTTCCGTCTCTCAATGCTTTATTATGTAGTTGTTACGGTTTAGTTTTGTGCGTTTCGGCTTTACTGTGGTCGGGTCGTTGGTTTTCCTTATTAGATGAATGAGAAAGACGCGATATTAATACGAATCTATTATGGAGGCGACGGGTGTAGATATTGATTTTGGATAAACATCTGGGGTGTCTACCGTTGGGTCATCTCAAGCGGGTTGACTTTCTATTAGATGGAATTTATAAGGTAATGTCTTGGAATATAGTAATGTTGAAATGTATTTAACCAGTTTTTTATTAAACTTAGAATTTAGATTGTAAAAAACAAACAAAAGTTTATGTAGAGATTGGTAGAGTTTTATCTAACTACTTACATTATAATTTGTTTCTTGTTTTTTTAATTACGTTACCATTTTTCCGCTTCAATTTCTAAATCACACACATACGAAATAATTCTCGGCCATGTGCTTTCTCACAATACTTACCTTTATTGAAAATCAAGTGAAAGTTACGTAATCTGCATATTTTTAAAATAAACACATTGGCAAGTGCCCGCTCTGGGATTTGAACTCACGACCCTCTGGAAGGGGAAACGTTCACCCAGAGCTCCTAATCCTTACTTATATTATAAATGCGAAAGTAACTCTGTCTGTCTGTTGCTCTTTCACGCCTAAACTACTGAACCGATTGAAATGAAATTTGGTACAGAGATAGTCTAGAGCCTAAGAAAGAACATAGGGTACTTTTTAATCCGAAAAAAGCATTGTAAGGGTTTGAAATAGGGGATGAAACTTTGTATGGAAGTTTCGTCATTTTTGAAGCTAGAAGGTTGAAATTTATTTTTTAGGCTTTTGATTAGATATAAATATGTATTATATATAAATATATAAATATATAGTATATTTTATCCCCATATTCCCGTGGGAACAGGAACTACGCGGGTGAAACCGCGGGGCGCAGCTAGTAGTATAATATGGGAAACATCCGGGTAGATAATTCTAGTTAATTAGTACTGCTTTTTCTATTAATGCCATGGCAGCAAATTTTAACATTCTTTGTGTGGAATTTCCAAGCCAACGAAGTGATATGGCACATGGTCCAAATATGGAAAGGAGCTGCCAGAAAAATATTTGTGGAATTCTAATATATGATTTATCCGCATATTTTCGTTTTGTGATGTATTTCGGCACTAATCTACTGAGAAATGCGAATGTGTATGATTAATATTGTATAATAATTTACGGAAATAGGTGGGTAAACTCTTGGAGTAAAAGTCAGTTATTCTGGAAATTTCTTGAAAATGTTTGGTTCTTTCATTAGGGGTACCTAACTACCTACTTATGTTTGATAGAGGAAAATTTAAAAATGATTTGAAATATTTTATATCAGCTCCAAATAAGGTGAAACACTAATTTTTTTTTCCTAGAATGAATTATAAAGTGATGCCTTTTTAAAATTTTTAAATTTTGTCTCTATGTCCAGAAGTTCAAAACTACTTTTAACCTCTGAAGATATTAAGCTTATAAATGTTTTTTTATCCTTTATATGCTTATATTATTATTTGCTACTATTCAATGGTTATCATAAGTAATGTCGGGAAACAGACTCAGGCTAAGAGTTCTACTCCTTTGAGGTTCGCATAATTAATATAGAAGCAAATAGCTTCTTGTCTATCATGTTTAAAAGGCAAAAACAGATTTATTCGCTCACAACATACACACACCCACACATATCCACACACACACACACACACACACACACACACACAATAACAACTTCAATAATATTTCAGCATTTAACTAGTATTTTGCACATGAACTACAGCATAATGGTTACAGATTTAATTGCAAATCTCCAGTTATTCTCCGGCTAATGAATGGCACGTCTCGTAATTAGCAGCCATCTCATCTATGCACTGATGAGCTTACATTCAAAGCTGTGCTGACACAGTGCAGAAATGTAGGTAGTGAATCATCTTGCACTAACTCTACGATACTTTTTAAACGTCGTGTTTACGAACAATTTGTTCATTTCTTTTCTTTTATTTGACTGAGTGACGAGACGAGTAAGTCGCTCACCTGATGGTAAGCGCTACGCCTTCCCATAAAAATTACAGTGACAACTAGAACTTTGCATTGCATAATCTTGCGCGGCACTGCACTGTGCTCGTCACTCTGAGACATCGGCAGAGTCGGTCTATAAATTTGTCCTTCTGCCCAATCTCCGCTGTGACTCTACTAATGTAACCAGGAACATGTCAATTAACACAAAGTTTGCCGTTAGTTCTTTTTTCCCGCCAAAAAAATATGATTTATGGACCAACTCTTAATTTTTTTATGAGTCATGTAACGTGAGACCAGTTATGATGTTACAAATTGTCTATGCCATTTGGTAATAATTAACTAGGGATGGGACACCTACACATTTTAAAATGGCGCATGGCGCGTTGAATTTAGACAAATTATATGTTAAAAACAAGATTTATAAAATTTTTGATAGATAAACTCTTTATTGCAACACGACAGAACTAAGTAAACTTAAAAACTAAAACAAATCAATAATTTATAAATTCAAATTCAAATTATTTTTCTTTTCTATTTATTTAATTATATTCATATTCATTATTTATCTTCATCCTCATCATCATCAACAACCCATAACGTCCCACTGCTGGGCACGGGTCTCCCCTTACTTTCGTGAGGAGGATTAGGCCATAATCCACCACAGGGGCCCGTTCCGGATCGGTGGATCACATACCTACCTCCGAAATAATTCTCGGGTAGGTGTGTGGGTTTCCTCACGATGTTTCCCTTCACCGAAAAGCGAGTGATAATTACGTACAAATATTTTACAAGAAACACATTGGTACGTGCCCGCATTATTTATCTTGTTTTAACTTAATTTAAAAATTAAGTAATTTGCTTAACATTATAAATTAACGTAAGCACACATAGTAGTGTCTGTGGTAGTAGCGTAGTGTGTGTTGCGTAGTGTTTTGCACGCATTCAAAATTATATGTATTAAAAATTTGTACAGGCCGGTCGCCTGGTGTCATTAGAAACATTGAACTTTTTTTGCGAGTTCTCTGCAGTTTTTTTTAATAGACATACGTAACAGTGACGCCTGTCTCCTGTCGGGATAGGCAGACACTACACCTTTCCACATGCTACGATCCTAGCGGAAAGCAGTACACCAACTCTATGACGCCCTCTACTGGTTTCTGGCACTCCACATAACATTTATCGACATCGTGTGTCGTTTTTGGTCGTCCTAAATAATAAATGGTAAAAAAAAAATAAAATAATAATAACAATAATTTTTTTTATTTAATAAAAGGTAATATTTTAAAAATATAACTACCATTTTCTTTTCTATTAATTAAAACCTAGAACATAATTACACGATTTTCTCTACGATTACAGCTTTTAGTCAATTTCTCCTTTTACGTGAGCAAGCGATATTATTACAACACTAGCAATTAAGTGACATTCGTCACCAGTTTAGTTGGAGCTCCGACGAATGACTGGGTGCTTGTACAGAAAAACTTGAAGTATCTATCGTGGCTAAAACCTTTACTTTTCGTATGGTTTTAGGCCACATAATTGACCTACGATTCAATACAAATTTTACGCAACTCGGTTCAATAGTTATTGAATGGTTAATAATTGAAATGCGACATAAAACGATGGAGACAGAAATTTCGTCTTCTAAGTTCAAGCTCCAGGGACGGATCAAGAAAAATTGGTGGCATTAGTAATATTAGAATTTCAAATGATATATTTCGGTTAATTTGCTCTGTTCGGGAGCATTTTTGACTTGGTTTCTATTTTGACATTCGTGTTAATCGTGCGCAGGTGTGCGCATGCGTCCACGGAATGCGCCCTACGAATGCGCTATTGGTATGATAGAGCGTAACACCTAAATAACATACATTTGTCATTTTAATGTTTGCTTTAAATATAGAACGCTTTTTGTATGTTCTAAGCCGTTTTTTGTTTAGTGTAAAAAGTGTTAGTTGACATAGAATTAGAAAAGATAATTATAAACTTTTTATATACCCTACTACGCAATAGGTAAGTAATGCTTCTGTAGCGTAGTCTACATTTAGCGATATAATATATTGCAGTATGTAGAATCAATTCAGTTTCTGTACTGTGTATTTTTTTTTTTTTTGGTGTATTATAAAGAGTTTTCTATTCTGTTCTATTCTATTCTATTCTCCACATAAACCTATTTTTAAGTAACTAATATGACAAATGCGTATGTTTTTGTGTGTGTGTGTGTGTTTATTCCTTCATGAAGCGACTGACGGCTGAACGATTTTTTATGAAATTAGTATAATTTAAACCTCAAAACTCAACTTTAACTGAACCCAAATTTAGATAAATAGTACCTAGAGAGAAAGAGAGTTCAGGTTTTCAGTTTTATTTGATTCCTCTAACCGAACAGTCAACATAATTGTGAGATAAACAAAAACAAAGGTAAATTATACCAATCAAACTTAACTAATAACAACAAAACCTGCCCGCCTTTGTTTCCCGCCATTTTGGACGTTGACATTGACATAACGAAAGGTGTCGCGCTCCTGCGCAGGCGTGGTCCAGCAAAAAAGGTTTTAGTTTATAATGTAAACCAGTGATAGAACTTTGAAGAAGGATACTCTTTTGTACCAGTTTTATTGAACTGTCGGGCATGACCACGGAGAAATTAAGAAAAATATTAATATAAAATATGAAAAAATATAAATATGAATATATAATTATTTAGTGCGTAATCAAGCTAACTAATATATTATGTACTAAAGTAAAATTTGATAAACAAAAAACAATAGTTTTGATATAGCATAATTATGTGTAATGTGTGTGTGTGTGTATCAACCTTAAGTCATTATACATTACTAGTTGTATCCCATGATTTCTCTTGCGTTGAAAATTATACCACAGGAACCGTGTCACTCCAGCTCTTTATCCATCTCTATGCAAAAATCCCGTCAATCCCTTACTCGTATGGTGGCCAAAAATACAAATCAATAAAAACACTTTTGCAATTATAATTTTTATAGAATGAGACAAAATAAATGGGAAACGTGTCACTTATGGCAAAATTACACACCGTTGTTTAAATGCGCACTATGTGCAAGCAACAACTGTATGGAGAATAAAATATCGCAAAATGTCCGACTAAAAACAGATGGAAAAGTGATAACGAATGACTTACAACCTTAGGTACTGTTATACTGGTATAGCGCCTCATTTGTTCGATTTCCGAACGGTATTTTAATCGACGAGAGATAAAAGTTTTTGCGTTAAATTATTCCAGGAGCAACTCTTATCGTCCCAATTAACATTGCAACACAAAATGGCTTCTTCGATCCGCCATTTTGGAATAACGCAAAAAGAAGACTGAATTTTGGAACAAGAATTTAGTTGATGTTTGTGGAACATTGAAACTGAGAAGGTAAGGAGAGAGGACTTGAATGATTTCTGTTCAGGGTTACTTGAGTCATTAAATTAATTTCTAGTAGGTACTAAACGTGTATCAAAGCGGTGGTAGCCTAGTGGGAGAACGTCCGCCTTCCAAGCAGAAGGCCGTGAGTTCAAATCCCAGTGCAGGCACGTACCAATGTGTTTCTTGTAAAAAACATATGTACTTAATTATCACTCGCTTTTCGGCGAAGGAAAACATCGTGAGGAAACCCACATACCTACCAGAGAATTATTTCGGAGGTAGGTATGTGATCCACCAATCCGGATCTGGCCCCTGTGGTGGATTATGGCCTAATCCTCCTCACGAAAGTGAGGGGAGACCCGTGCCCAGCAGTGGGACGTTATGGGTTGTTGATGATGATGATGACTAAACGTATAGTAGGGGCGATTTGGATCTCTTTTTACGAAATGAGCGGTCCTCTGCGAAGCGTCCCCCAGACTGACCCGTGAGGCAATCTCAAGCTAAATCAATCTCGGCGCGTCTAGGTGGATAGAAGCAATGTGTCGCGCTGCTTGGTTTCATTAAGTGATTGAAATACGACCGTATTTCTTACTGGTGATCCGATTGGCCTCGGCCTACTATAAATTGAAAGCTACCTGCTTCTGAGGTCGACTGTACCTCGAATTAAAATTAAAATAAAAAGTCCAAACCAAAGTAAAATGTCTCCAACAGCCATACGAACACGTCCCATTTTGTAACTTATGAAAGTTATGATACAAAACTCTTCCTACGCTAGATATCATTAAATTCACCTTTTCTACGTTTCCTACGTAACTCCAGTAGGACGTCAAAGAAATATGGGCTTGTTAAAGAGCATTCTCGTTACCTTTGTCCATTTTAAAAAGAGGCACAGAAGATATAATATAGTATGTAACAGAATGGACACTCCATCCCGCGCGATCCGCTTCCCCGCACCTCTTCCGCAATCGGGAGGGCAATTGGGAGGCAGTCAGTATTACACGCCCAAATGTAATAGACAAAAGGGTCAGTATAAGCCTACATGCAAGCTGGTCGTCTTTTGTTTTAGTCGCGTAGTATGTGTGTGTGTTTGAGTACATACACACGCATTTGCGCGTGTACACACGTAATTTTATAGGTGTGAGTTGTCAAATCAGCTTTTGTATGGAATGTCCGGGGTGTAAAAGAGGGAAAATCTACTACATACTACGTGTAGCAACTCTATAATCCCTTTTTACAATAACAAGCTTCTCTTTCAAGATTAGTTTTCAAAGCAATGCTGTCAAGGTTTATTGTGACAAAGTACTAAAGTATTAAAGTGTAGTGGACTCTACATTCCTACTCAAGGATATATTTATACTTGTTATCAAAAGGCTGTTTGCTACTGTAGTTTTAAAAGTTTTAACGATGTTGTCGTTGAACCTTTTTGTTTTGCGAGCTGTAATATCATAATTAATTAATTTAGTTTAGGTTTTGGTGGGTTTTGTTTTAAAATCTTGCTAGTCAAGTTTGACCCAGTTTTTGTTGTTCAATGGAGTTGAAATTTTGCATGCGTGCAAGTTCCGGAGACAATACAATACTTATTAAGTATAGAGGTGATCTGATGCTAGAGACTGAAGGAAGACAACGGAACTCATTAGTGACTCACAGTAGATTGGTGGTGTTTGGACTCATTTTGTAATACAATAGTTATCTATCTATATATATATAAATGTTATGTTGGTTTGTGTACGCTTCAAAAACTGAAAAAGTTCTGCACCGATCGAGCTGAAATTTTAGCATGATATATAATCCGCATCAAGGATTGTTTTTATCTATTTTTTTCATCAGTGACATATCAGCGAATGTGCGAATGTGCCACAGCGAAGCGTCGCAGGGTACAGCTAGTTTTAAAACTATTTTAATTATTTTCATCATAATCTTCATCATCGTCAACCCATATTGTCCCACTGCTGAGCACGGATCTCCCCTCACTTTCGTGAGGTGGGTTAGGCTTTATTCTTAAATTATTTGTCTTTTATTTAGTGCACCTGTATAGTCTATCTCAGCATGGTTTTCGAAACCGATTCGGATGAATTCATACCCAACCCGACGCATTCGAAAAAAAAACTTCTAATAGAAAGTCGTTATTTGAATGCGTCGGATCAGGGATGAATTCGGAATCCATCCGACACTTATGAATGTCGGCTCCAACTTGGTACAATTATAGCCAATATGTGTCCGAGCAGAATAAAATTCTACACGAGCGGTCAATCAAAAGCTCGTCCCAAACCCACCACATGGCGCCAACTTCACGGTCAAATCTTTGAAATATGACAGAAAATCATCGCATTTCACGCCCATGGACCTCACCATTGATGAACTTTTTATATTTATACTCAAGTACCTTTTCGCAATAAAACTATGTAACTATCTATTTTGACAGCAAAGGAATTGCTAGTTTGTCTACAGTGACAGAGCGCTAAGTCGTACCTAGACGTGTATAGTTGAGGACATTCAAAGTGCATGCCTTTGTTAATGAAGAACAGATGCTTTGTGGAGAATTATACGGTTAGAAACTATTGACAATGGGTATAGTTTTTGAATTGTCTTGGTAATAATTTATCTGTAGTCGGTTGTCAATGGAAATTGAAGTTGGAGTCCATATATAAATAAAAGCAATTACCTAGAATATACTTTTATGATAAACTTTAGAGCCAATGTCTCAGGGCATTGCAGCGCTGCACAAGATCATTCAATGTAAAGTTCTGGGTGGCACTGTAACTTTTATGGGCAGGCATCCAAACCCAAAAGTGTTATGTTAACAATTTTATATTTTTTGAAAATATATCGTCGTCTGTTGCATTACGTGCAAGAATGTGGGTAATGTAGAAAATTACATTGCGAAATAAAGTGCGCAAGACGTGCATAGAGAGTGTGTCTGTTTGTTACCACTCAGCTCAATTATAGCTGAACAGATTTTGACCAAATTCCTGGAATAACCAGCAAGGAATATTTTGCCTACACACAGCACAGGTAAAATCGTGGAGCGTAGCTAGTTAGACAATAAACACATTGTGACTCATAACAAATTATTAATACGATACAAAAACTGCAATTTTAATAGCATAGATATTAATTTTCGATTTTTATTAGTTCTTATTTAATAACAACTAACGGTCGAATTCATAAACCACAAAATATTCATAGGTTCCCTATTCACTAACGCTTATTATATGAGTAGCTATAACTTAAACTTAAGTGTTATTGAAACAAAATTTATGTTCTCATACAATTGATTTCTTGACCACAATAGAATCAATGGTTGATATTTTGGTTTACCTTCAAGGTGGTCTCACTGTTTGTGATTGATAAATAGTCGGAGAAAAATTTCAACGCTTTTTGCGCAATAGAAAACGAATTAGCCGTCTTTGTGCTAAGCAGGTGTTAAGGGTGACTCGTAGTACTCTAACTTATTCTGTATTTCAAAGGTGGGCACGAGGCATTGTCCGTTTTTGTAGAACTTATATAATGATTGCCATTCGAAGACCACTCCATAGCAATTCAGAGGCGATCACATTGAAGTGGTCGCCGAGAAAATTGGCGACAGCTGGTAACGTGCCTTTGGTGAAAAAGAAAGTGAACGTTAGTTAGATTTTTGATGGTCAATTAACTAAATGCCTAATTGGAACATTATTGGCTGTAAGAAACTAAACAGCCATTATTGAGAATTGAAAAGGACATGTGTGGATAACTTAGATTATTATCAATCGTGATAAGACTGTAACAGGCTGAAAAAACTTCGGCACGCTAAACTTTTTTGCCCAGTAATTGTGCCCAGTGTTTGTTCTAGTATTAAGTTTTTTTTTTTATTTATGTGAAGTTTAAATAAAGAGTTTATCGTACTACAACCCAGCCTTAAGGGCCCAAACCTCTTACTCTCATCTTAGAGTGGCATCCCGTAAGTATAAACAAAGAGCGGCTAATTCTTGCGCGGCGGCGGCCCCACAAAGGCGGCCTGTTTGTCTGTCGGCGCCCGCGCACTCGGCCGCTTCTGTGCAATGGCGACACACCTAGCGACTGTTTGCTTTGTGTTTGGTATTTGTGACGTATTAGTACAAGTAGGTAGCCACTAATCGCCACTTACTCTGCCCTTATCTAAAAATACTACGCAAATAATCTTCTACACAAAGTTAATATTAAAATAATTATAATAGTGATGCATTTTTTAATTCACAAAGCTTCTTCTAGATCTATCTTCTAAGAAGGTCTCTGGTTCTGAAAGCACCTTGAATCTCTGACACCTAAAACAAAGCGTCGCAATTGTCTTCCAAAAATGGCAAAATGAAAAATGCGGGCACATAGTTTAACAATTTCAAAACAATTGGTTTTGAAGAATTGTGTTTGAATTTGAGTGAGTGACGAGACGAGGAAGTCGTTCAACTGATAGTAAGCGCCACGCCTGCCCACAATAGTCACAGTGCCACCCTTGCACTGCAAAATCCTACGCGGCACCGCACTGCGGTCGTCGCCCTGAGACATCGGTTCTAAAGTCTCATATGCCCATTAATTTCGCTGGAAACAGCTCCCTTCAAACCGGAACACAGTAATGATCTGCAAGGATACATTCTTCTTCACGCTTTTTTCTAGTAACATAGTACTATGCAAACATCTTGACGACTCAACATTGATGGCACATTCATTTTAGCAAGTGAATCCAGAGACTCCTTAACGCAGAAACCAAACCCTTACTAATAACCGACAAATCCACCAACGTAACCTGCTTCCCACCAGGCCAATACAGAACAAGCAAGGCTGAAATTGGCAACATCTTACCGGATAACCACAGCCTTGATACGGCACAACCACAGATTTAAAGCCAATAGATAATGCAAGCTGATTGTGAATTCATCTGCCCTCTTGAAGGAATCATATTCAAATTTACGACTCTCTCATATTTCCGGCTGTATCCATAGCAATTTGATTAAAATACATTCGTCAAAAGAGTATTGCGATGTAATCATAAGAGCTGTGACGTTTGGTTTCATAAGAATTTCCAAACTTGTGGTATCTGTTACCGCAAAATCTATGTATCTGTGTGTATCTACATATATGTAGACAATATAATATGAAACTAGGGATCCGTGGAGATAGATAGGACTACCAGTAAATTAGAACGTGTTACTGTATGGCGATACACAAATAGGCTACGTTAGCTGTGTCTAAACTGCATGAAACCTTAACATACTAAATACAAACCTAAACACACTATAACATAGTTGTATTTTGCTTGAGGGATGAATTTAGCTATGAAATAATTCAACGGGAAGATTTCGAAAAAATATGACTAATTTCTCCAGCAGAAAATTTTTGCCTAGGTATTTAAACTATGGTCATTGAGTCAATTCCATTCTAGACTAAGCATGTTTATCATCTTCGACTACGTCGTCACTTAACAGATTCACTGCCCTTGACGCGTCTGTGCGTTTGACCTAAAATAGTTTGCTCTCAGATAAATTTGCAGAGATTTAATAGTGGTCAAATGCTAGCTCATGACTGTTATAAATATCTATTATTCAGCCATGGTCTTGGTCGTCCCACTGCAGGGCCTCTCTACTTTCCCTCCATTCATCTCAGCTCTTAGACTTCTGTGGCCAGTCCTTCCAGAAGACGTCCAGCATGTGCCGCCATCTCCAACTGAGCCTGCCTCGACATGGTCTAAAATTGCGTTGGCTCCACCCGGTTGCAAGTTTTGCCCACCGCTCGTCCGACAAGCGGCAAACACGACCATAAAGACTTGACCACGTAATCATAAGGTATGAAAAAAAGATAGCGGTCTCCTATAGCTTTGGGGGGTCAATCGCTTGTTAACTTTCTAAATAAAAAACTTTTCCATTTGAGTTCCACCATTGTCGTTGACGGAACGTCCAAAAACCAGAGGCGCCTCTAAAAGGGTTTACTCTAATAATGGCCTCCACCGGACGTAGCTCGATAATTGCCTAATTGATTGCAAACTGTTCATTAACCGAGAACACATCATTACGCGACTGGGTAAGCTTTAGACTTGACGATATTCTATCCTATTGAGTCTGTGTGTTAGTATGTCTGTTTGGAGTTTGCACCACTCAGCGCTAAAGCGGCTTAATGGATTTTCTTCAAATTTGAATTTGAATTTATTTTTTTCCCATCATCCGCCAAGCAGTAGTGTGCAAACAGTAGTGTTCCGGTTTGAAGGGCAACGTTTTCAGCGGCATTACTGGGCATATAAGACCTTAGAGCCGATGTCTCAGGATGACGAGCGCAGTCAAGTGTAGTACCTACCGCGCAGGATTATGCAATGCAAAGTTCTTGCTGACTCTGTAACTGTTATGGGCAAACGTAGCGCTTACCACCAGGTGAACGACTTGCTCGTCTCGTCACTCAGTCAAATATAAAATAATACCATAATTATCTTTTTAGCCATGTTCTTGACTAATGAAAGTCGTGTCTATCATCTGGATTAACACATAACTCCAACACTTAACACTTTCACTGCTGAGCCGATTTGCTTGTCTAGCCACGGGTGCGGCTCTGCACACTCCATAGTGTTTTTCTATCCAACAAACACAACAGTTGTGTTTTCCCGCACTCGCGGCAAGTTAGGAAAAACACCACAGTTGTGTTCTCAGCACTGAAGGTGGTAAGGTATCTAATTGACTCAGACAATGTATTATACAATTTCTTCCTAACTCCACAGCAGCAGCGATCATCCGTGCGGTCAACCGTGGGCCGGGCGGCGTCGTCGGGTCACGGCGCGGTCTCCACAACTAATTGCCGTGTCTGTACCAATATTTGACATCAATTAAATACCACACGCGGTTTTTTTTAATTATTCGTCGCCGGCGCCGGCGGGCTTGACGTTACGCCTGTTTGGTAATCCTTAGGTAAGAGGCGGAGAGGTTCAATAGGGTTTGAGAACCTGTTCATGACTCCTTCACTTAAAAAGTTTATAATAATCCGTCTGATTCGAAATCAATGCGAAAATTCATCGGGTTTGACATCTATTTGTTGTTCAATGGTTGCATAGTTTGAGATTATATCAACTTCATCATCCTCATCACCACCCCATATCGTCCCACTGCTGAGCACGCGTCTCCCCTAACTTTTCGTTAGGAGGTTGTATCAACTTACAGTCCTACTTGACCTGCAATTCCGTCCAATTGTTTGGCCTTCAATGTTCGTTTTTGCTACTTGGTATTTCGAATTTAACTTGATGGCACCAGAAAACCAGAAAAAGTCAAAGGTTTCTCTTCAACGCGTGCGCATTAATCAAATAATTGACGTCTAAAACTGTGTGAAAATTGAATTAAAAGATTTCATTAAACACTGCCGAATGAAAAAAAAAACTAACGAATTAAAACGTGTTAAAATAACGTCCATGACATTTAAGTCCTACATATAAATTGTATCACACCCAGTCACGTAACAAATGCCTTAACCATTTAATTAAGCCTGATTAAACCAAAATGCAAAACACCCGACCCAGGGCCAAGGGTAGTGAGTTCGAATCCTGATTTACGATCAACGGTACGCTGTTTTGCCAATTACCTGTGTTTATAAGATACTAGTAAGTTTTCTTTATTTATTTGACTAAGTGACGAGACGAGCTTGTTGTTCACCTGATGGCAAGCGCTATGCCTGCCCATAACAATTACAGCGCTACTGAGAACGCTGCATTGCATAATCCTTCGCGGCACTGCACTACGCTGCGGCTCTAAAGTCTCATATGCCCAGTAATTTCGCTGTAAACAATGCCCTTCAAACCAGAACACAATAATGTTTGCAAACTACTGCTTGGCGGAAGAATACCTGGTAAAGGTGTGGGTACTTCCCCAAGCGGTCCGATTTGTAACTCTCTCTCTCTCTTTTGGGTGTAACTTTTTTCCTTTGTCAGAGCTTCTTAGAAGTAGGTAAATTGCTAATGCACGACGACCTGACAGAAACTTCATAGAAAGTCAGTAGAAATACTTAGTGACCGAGGCGCACAGGTAATGACATAATAAGGAGGCTGCAGACGTAATTACAAATTAGAGCCGCGCGGCGAGCCTCGCGCCCGCAGAGATTGCTTTGCCGATAGGATGCGGCGCCATTCTGCACTAAGCTGAATAATTTGTGGAGATTAAGGGCGAAAACACTCTTTAACTAAACATGATCCGTGTAGACCAACTTTTCTGTAATGCCTACTATCCTAGATATTATAAAGGTGAATGTGAGTTTATTTGTTGTTACGCTTGCACGCCTAAACCATTCAACCGATTTTGAAAATTCTTTCACCAATCGAAAGCTACATTATCAGCGAGTAACACAGGCTATATTTTAATTCAAAATTCTAAAGTCAATTCATTTATTTCAAGTAGGCAAAAATAATGCACTTTTACAAGTCAGAGAAAAAAAACAATTATGATCTACTAAACTAATAATTGACTGATTATGGTTTCAGTTCATCATCAACCCATATCGTCCCACTGCTGAGTACGGGTCTCCCCTCATTTTCCTGAGGAGGGTTGGGCCATAATTCACCACAGGTGCCCGGTCCGGATTGGTGGATAACATACCTCCAGGATGACTGGTAGAGAATGCTACTTAGCATTAAGTCCTCCTTGGGATTTGACCTCACGTCCTTCTCCTTGGAAGGCAGACGTTCTCCCACTAGGCTACCACAGCTGACCGGTTTGAGTTAAAAAAGGAAATTTCCCTTACAAGTGTTGATTCATGCCTGAATCTTGTAAAGGAAAAATTTAAGTTTAGAATACCCCGAGGTCTTAACCCTAGAACGCGCACGATCTGCAGAAATCCTTAATGGGTTTAAGTACCCCAAGGTGTCCCGCCGCTGTAATTTTACCTGTTAGTTTTGCACAGTGTATTAGGGCCTTTATCTGAGCTTGTGGAATTGTCTATTAGCGGCCTAACGAAGCCTTTATAATGATTAGTGTGTTTGGAGATTTTGAGTTTGATAATTTTGTAATTGATTACTAAAGAAAGAGCTAGTAACAAATGGGATGAAGTTACGTACGTAGTAATAAATTAAATAAATAGAAAAATAAGTAGCGAAGTACATGTGTAAGAACTCAAACATACTACTAAACAAAAGACGATCCGCTAGCTTGAAGGTTTATACCAACCCGTTTGTCTATTACATTTGGGCGTGTAATATTGAGTGTCCTTCCAATTGTCCTCCCGGTTGCGGGGAAGCGGACCGCGCGGGGTGGAGTGTCCGTTCTGTATGTACGTACTACATACTTTATGTATTCTGTGGCTAAGCATACATCCATGTAATAACAGAGAGAGTTATATTAAAGCTCGTAACTTGTAATAAAATCTATGAAATTATAAAGCGTTGAATATAGTGTGCGCGTTTTTAAAATAGTAGCAAGTAGTAGATGTTGCATTTACCCCGGTGGTTATAGAACATAAAATTTAATTCGCCCGTCCTGGGAGTCATCTAAGTTAACGCGTTTGATGACGTTAGGGGGAGGGCTGAAACTATAAGAAGATAACCACGAGCGATTCTGAAACCCGTGTTCGAGTCGAGTTGTAGCTAGTGCGCTTTGCAAGCCTGAAACACCGGGTACGTTCGTCGGCCTCGCACCAATGACTTTCGTAATATATTTGCGGATATCCATCGCTGTGTGAGAGCATTTTGACCCGTTAGTACCGGATCCTATCGATATATATTTTTTTTTTATTTGACGTACGAATAATATCCTGAGGCATTATAACACGTTCAGTGCTGAAAACACAACTGTCGTGTTTTTCATAACTTGTCGCGAGTGCAGCAAAACACAACAGTTCTGTTTGTTGTAAGGGAAAACACTATGGAGTGTGCAGGCAGAGCCGCACCCGTGGCTAGACAAGCAAATCTGCTCAGCAGTGAAAGTGTTAACAAGTGTCACTTACTGCTAGTGAATATTCTTTTTTTTAGAATATAATACTATAGAAAACTCTTCACACTACACCAAAAACAAAAATATTACAAAAAAAATTAACAGCAAGTAAACATGCGGTCTTTTCGCTTAAAGCAATTTCTTCCAAACAACCATTGGTTAACATGGTCACTGGCGTACTTTAGTGCCTTACAGGAGGTCCCGCTTTAACAGAATCGCTTTTCAATATCTAACCACGGCCACCATATTGATATGCTATAGAACTTGGAACTAAATGCATCAATTTACCTGTGGAATGGACATTGGACAGCCAGTGTGGAATGAATCCCCGACGCTCAATCGGAGGCGTCGTGACTGGCTGGTTGACGCACTCTAATGAAGTCGTCGGGAGTAGCTGGGCGAGAGAACAGTGGAGACGGCTTTGCTGTTAAAAGTTTACTAGTGACTCTTCCTAGCATTGCACTGGTATCAGTAAGGATTTAAAGACGACCATCAAAATTCTTTGACACGTTCACTGCTGAAAACTTAACCGTTGTATTTTCAGCGCAGCTTACGTGCCTGCTCTGTGGCGAAACAGACAGTGTGTGTTTAACGCAGCGCTACTACAGTGCGGCTCACACAGACGGCACGCCATTGCTGGAAAACACACACGGTCCATACCGTTGCCTAAATTTAAAAACCCGGTTCAGCAGTCAACGTGTTAAACCTAACCTTAATTGCGATGAGACACATACTATATTATATCCTACGATGATAGGACTTTATCCAAGTGGAGCCCCTGAGTTGTTTAAAAAACACTAGTGACTCTCCCCGGCTTCACATATATTGAATCGATAGATTGAAAGATAAATTAGTTCTTTATTTGGCCACTATAATAGTTGGACATGTGGTATCGTAAATCTTTTTGTAGATATAGGCTGTCTTACTCGGTGATAATGTTAAACAGATACAAAAATATAAATCTTTCCTATTTATAATATTATTATAGTGTAGGTAGAATATGTAGATAATGGTATATGAATTATCATGTCGTCTTCTCGCACCATTTTGACAAAACATCCATGTATTTTTACTTCGGTATTAGCAGTAGTGGGAGGCCTCTTCTGCAAGAGACCGCCTAGGGAACTACCGCCACATATTCATCCGCCAAGCAGTAGTGTGCAAGCATAACTGTGTTCCGATTTGAAGGGCACTGTTTTCTACGAAATTGCTGGGTATATGAGACTTGAGAGCCGATGTCTCAGGGTGACGAGCGGAGTGCAGTGCAGTAGTTATGCAATGCAAGGTTTTGGGTGGTGTTGTGACTGTTATAGGCAGGTGTAGCGCTTACCATCAGGTGGATGTCTTGCTCATCTCGTCACTCAGTCAAATAAAAATAAACAAAGAAAAGGAAAACTAAAGCTCTCTCTACACTAACTGACCTCTCGTAGTGTCTCTCTGGGTGGTGGTTATTATAACTCATTAGAGGTCCGAGACACTGGTCGCGAGTACACCGGGTATCGTGTTAAAGACACTCCTTTATTAGGACATTATGGAGGTAGGTGCAGTCAGTAATATGACTGTATGTGTTAACTGTGATACATTATACTAGTATCTACAGGGTGATCATGTTTTTTTTAATATTATCTAATAGGTTCGCGCTGACCACTGTCTCACCTGGTGTTGGTCCACGGTAACCTATTCACTTGTGACTTTAACACGTTCACTGCAGAACCGTTTTACCTCTTATGGCTCTTTTGCAAATCTTCACAAAACGTGTGGGTTGACTGTTTATATAAAATAATACAATCAAGTGTTAATTTTCAGATTATTCCGCAAATCCGGGTATTTTTTTTTCTTTGTGGATATGGATTTCCATAAGAAAGAAAAGAGGAAGGAAGAGGAATGCATTACGCAGACCACCCGGCCCGGGGTAGAACCGAATAGTTATGCTGGACTCCCTGCTAGCTGCTTGACGTTATACCCACTAAACCCCAGGGTGTTCCACCAAGAAGCTTTTTGTTGGGGTTATGGGAACGTAGAACGTCTTCCGCGGCCCCGAAAATACGTAAAACTTATGTCAACCTAACTTCTAAAATCGTCTGAAACTTGCGTATCTCAAACCTTTGTTTGTTTATGAAATGGAAAAAGTACAGTACGTACTCTATCTTCTGTGTACGTATCAAATCAGGTCGACGGCACCACAGCCATGGGTACCCATCCATCTTCATTTCCCATGGTCAGTTCCCACAACATTTAGCTACACAATTTGCTAATGTAATTTACCTGACGGTTGGGAAGTTGGAAGCCACGGTTTAGTGTGAGACAGTGACTGATCTTCAGAAGCCCCATTTATAAAGCTAAAGTAGCGTCCAGCTGGAGGTTATGGCGTTGTTGATTCTGTATTTTTATCTCAAACTTGTGTTTCTTCAATGCGTAATATTATTATTTAAGTTTTCGTTATAGTGCTCTAGTGTGGAGAAATGCTACGAATACAAAAAAAAACTTTTCAAAGCTGCGATAATCTCAGTAAGTGAGTACTCACAGCGTTCACTATTTTACTGAATCGTGTCGTTGACAGTCACAGACCGGGACTCGACATTCCAACTGGAGATTTTAATAAAATCCTAGAAAAAACAATATTTAACTGTCACTAAACGCACTAATCGTGCGAATCCAAAACAAACAGTAGGTACTAAGCTTGAAAACTCTTTCGACTTCAATGGCGCTAGTTTAGATACTGCCTACATTCTCTATGAACAAGTTTCAAGCTCGCCGACCAATAGAAACAATATATTGTCTTCCATATAGGATGTGTGCTTTGTTCAGGCGGCTCCAGTGAGGTAAACTTGGCAATATCCTCTCTATTTTCCTATGGGAAACCTAAGTTTTCTATATTGACTAAACTGAAGTAAGTTCAGTATAATAAACTTGAAACAGGTTATAGATTTGGTCTTTAGATTTACTTACGAGTAAGTACAGTATTTTCATTTAGTAGTTAAGTTGATAAGTGAAAAGAGGCTTATGCTCAGAAGAGGGCGGAATTAAGATAGATGATGATGATGACTTTATGCTATGTTTTTTTTTATTTGACTGAGTAACGAGACGAGCAAGTCGTACACCTGATGGTAAGCGCCACGCCTGCCCATTACAGACCCAGCACCACCCAGAACCCTGCTGTGCACAATCCTGAGTGGCACTGCACTGCGCTCGTCACCCTGAGACATCTGCTCTAAAGTCTCATATGCCCCGTATTTTTTCTGAAAACAATGCCCTTCTGGAACCGGAACCGGAACACAGTAACGTGTGCACACTACTGCTTGGCGGGTGAATAACTGGCAAACTGGCTACTTCCTCGGGCGGTCTCTTGCAGAAGAGGCCACCCACTACTAAACTATTGCGAGCAAGGTATCCTCTCAAAGACAAAAAGGGATCCAGAAGATACTCTTAGCGCCTCTCGATCCAAATTGCCGTTAGCGTCATACCCAAAGTACAAGCCGTTACAATTAAAATCATGTCAGCAGAACCATACACTAGAGAAAGCCCTTAAATAATACTTTAAAAACAATTGCAATGACCGCCAATAAAGCTGAAGTTAAAGCACGCATCCTGAAGTCTCCCAAACAATGCAATATTCCCACACAAAGGCCCTAAGTTGTGATAAACGCATCGTAAGAGGCACCTGTTTTTACTCATTGGCAGCTGACACACCATTTTGAACCCTACTTTTACAGACATAAGCTTAAAATTGATTTCTAAGTAATATCCCGTGTAAAATCTCTGGTTAAAGCGCATTAACAGTTGTTAGGGAAATTAGAGCTGGTAGCACCTACGTTCTTTGTTCAGAAATGGGATTTATCAACTTAGCCTGGGAAAGTATTTACATAGATAAATAAATAAATAAAATACAATATATGAATGAGGCTCCAGATTTATACAACAGTCACTACGTGTCTTTTTTTAAGACATCTTTGCCAGATATTTATCCGCCAAGCAGTAGTGTGCAAACATTACTGGACATATGAGACTTTAGAACCGATGCCTTGTAACGTTACACCCCTTTACCAATTTTGGCAAAAGAGTGTAAAGTACACGCTATCAAGGCTACCTCCCTATTCCTATGAGAAGGACCCAAAAGGAGGAAAAAAAAAGGAGACAGCTTAAAATATATATATATTAATATAAGAAATTAAAATTAAGGATTAAAGTCTTTGAAGATAGAAAGAGAAAAAGTGGTCACTCGCGATAATAAACTGGAAGTTAAGTCTTTAGAAATAAATGGTTAGAAATAGTCGGTCTAGAATGAAGCACTGTTTAAGACGGTAAAGACGTAATTGTTCTTCATGAAGATACTTATGAAGAGTGAGCCCAGGCTATGGCAGGCGCGCCGAGGCCAAGCGGACTGGTGTCCGGCTCCCTCCGGAGGTGGTCAACCGATGGAGGCAGCAGGCGAACGACGACCTCCTCCGGAGGTGGTCGGAGAGGTTGGAGAGTCCGACGGCCGGTCACGAGCTGGTGACCGCCGTCCAGCCCGAGCTCGCCCAGTGGTTGGGGCGCAGACACGGTACGCTGACGTACCACCTGGCGCAGATCCTGACAGGACATGGTTGTTTTGGCAGGTACCTGTGCCGGGTGGTGCGTCGGGAGCCAACACCTGCGTGCCACCACTGTGGCGACGGTGACGACACGGCGCAGCACACCCGCGCCGTGTGCCCTGCCTGGGCGGAACAGCGCGCCGCCCTGCGGGCGGTCATCGGCGGGGACCTCTCGCTGCCGGCCATCATTCGCAAGATGGCCGGCAGCCCAGAGGCTTGGGAGGCGGTGGTGGCATACGCCGAGCGCGTAGTGCACGAGAAGGAGACGGCGGAAAGGGCGCGAGAGGATGACATCCTCTCGCTCCCGATCCGCCGCCGCAGGCCAGGTCACAGGAGTCTGGCGTATGCCCACCACCTGCCACCATAACAGGGGCTAGGGGCGGAGGATCGGGGGATCCAACGCCCCACCACATAGTCCCGAGGCGAGATGCGCTCTGAGGTGTTCTCCAGAGCGCATCCAACCTAGGCGAGGCCGAGTGCCCCTAGAGGAGGGTCCGAGGCAGTCGCCCGGACGTCCGCAGGGGTGGTCGCGGAAGCGCAATCGCGAGCCCGCGTCCACCCCAACATGCGGAGAGGAGAACACCCCGGGGTTTTTAGTGGGTACACCCAGTCAGGCGCATCCCTAGGATGCGCGCTGGCGGGGGAGCCCCACATAACCAACCGGCCTCCCCCGAGGTCGAGGTATGAATAAGGTTCATTGCCCCGGGCAAAAAAAAAAAAAAAAAAAGGCTAGGGCAGGCGAGGACTGCGGCAGAAGGCTGGTGACCAAAGGCGGGGAGGCGCTCGTGGAGAGCGGCCTTCACCGGAGGGTTAAAGGGCTCCGATGTTTTAAACTTCAAGACTTCTTCAAGACTATATCAATTAAGTAAAGATTCAAAAGTGCTTGAGGACTTCTTCTTACAATTTTCACGGTTTTAGAGGCTCAGACCAAAGCCAAACAAGAACTGCCGAATGTCAGAGCGTTTTCCAGGCATCACTTCCAAAACTATCAATAAGTAATTCTGCAATTTGAAAATTTGAAAATTAAGAAAGATAAGGTTAAAAGCTGCCTGATACAATAAGATAAATTAAAACTAAAACTGTAAATAAAATTATTGAATTGTACGAGAATACATCAGAATTTAGAAATAAGCTTATAAATGACATTAGTAAAATTTAGACATCTTTCAAAAAGTAATGTTTACAAACAATATAAAAATAGAGACATAAGAATTTAGAATTAATAAACGAATAAAAGTAAAGAATAAGAAATAAATAGTGGCACGCAAGGACTGGAGTAAAAGAGATCAAGAGTTAAGAAACAGAAAGATATGAAAAAGTATACAGAAATAGAAAACCTTACAGCCTCTGGGTGACGAGCGCAGTGCAGCGCCGCGCACGATTTTGTAATGCAAACTTTTGGAAGGCATTGTAGCTGGTAAAGACATACTCGTCTCTTTGCATAGTCAAATAAAAAAAAAACACGCGGGGCAGACTTTGGGGACTGCCGATAGAAGTGAAAACTTAGTAAATTGTGAATGGTATCGTCGAGCACTGTGGGCAGCCTTTTCTAATGAGGTTTAATTAAGAAGAGTTTGATTTGTAATAAGAACTTTTTTTTTCGTTCACTCCAAAAATGCTCAACGCATTAAAGAAGTTTTGACTTAAAAAAACAAATCCTTATGTTGTTCTCAAGTGAAAATACTTTAATTCATAGCTAATTATAATGAATCATTCATAACTGCAAGTAAATTCAAAGACTTGTGTGTTCTTTCCATTAATAACACCATCTCAGCAAGCAGTTGCTAAATACGTATGTTGGTTTAATCATCAAAGTTTGCAGTCAATCTTGGCGATGTGCCACACCATTTGTAACTTTAAATAGAGGCTCGTAAAGTAGTTAATTCCATTCCTATGTGCCATAAGAATTAGTATTTACAATTACGATGTTTTGTCCTTGTTAATTGGACGTAATTATCGTACTTTTGTAAGAATAGCTTGTGAAGTCGTGTGAGTATTCTGGGAAATGTAAAAATGACGCAAGTTTCCTATGAATTATTTTTACCACAACGTGACCCCAGATAGTTAAACTTTATAACCTACTTACTTAACCATCGAAACGACACGAGCAACAACGAAACGCAACGGTTAATAACAAAAAAAATATTAAAGGTTTTTTTTATTGACTGAGTGACGAGACGAGGCAGTCGTTCACCTGATGGTAAGCGCTACGCCTGCCCATAACAGCTACAGCACCACACAGAACCCTACATTGCATAATCCTGCGCGACACTACACTGCGCTCGTCCCCCTGAAACATCGGCTCTAAAGTCTCATATTATTATGCCCAGTAATTTCGTTGGATACAATGCCCTTCAAACCGGAACACAGTGATGTGTGCACACTACTACTTGGCGGATGAATATGTGGCAAAAGTGTGGTACTTCCCCAGGCGGTCTCTTGCAAAAGAGGCCTCCCAATACTTACGTACTACTTTCGTATAGAAAATATTAAATGTCTATGTCATTCACTTAACATGGTGTACAAGATTATTTTATCGACTGTGAGCTTTATTACAACTGAAAGCCTAAATGAGCAAGTCTTTCACTATTATGGTAAACACCGTGCCTCAGACGTCTAGTTGTACAATCTTACATGGCACTGCCGAGTTTAATTACCATACAGGGCCCTCATTCGCTATGCCACATGAGATTCCTTGCCGAAAACGCGTGATGTCATAACGCGCTTTAAACAATGTAATAATGTGATCGTAGAATAGAATAGAAAAACTATTTATTGTACAACAGAAACAAAAATAAACACAGTACAGAAGAATTACAATAGGTAAACAAGGGTAGTACAATGGGCGGTCTTATCGCTGAAAGCGATTTCTTTCAGACAACCTTTAATGGACAGTAAAAAACATTTTTCGATAGAAGGGTGGGTGGCGTACTTACAGTATTTAATAGACACAATCGTAGTTATTAAAAAAATATTTATAATCATTGATGCCTAACAAAATCCACCCCAAATCTGCCAAGCTTGAACAAAAGCAGCGTAACTTCAAATCGCTTTAAGTAAGGTTTAAGTAAACAGCCCTTCGTTAAGTCCGCGCTAATTGTCCAAACATGACAGCTGAAACAAAGACCATGATGACATGATCGTGGCGTTCGTGGGTTTTGTGTTAGCCGGCTTTTAACGTGTCAAGCTTTTTTATTGTTTTTTTTTTTTTTTGGCTCCGGGCAGAGCTGCTTGCATTTAGCAACGCACTGACAGCGTCCTCACGGTTTTAGCTATAGACGTCAATTCAGTACTGAGCGTTAGGATAAGACTAAATAATGCCCAATATTCCGTGACTAAAAAAAAAGGCTCTGAAAAAAATTTAGTTAAATACCGATTCCAAAATAAACACCACTGAAAAGTCACAGGAAAGCAAAATACCTAAGCATTAACTTGGATAATATATTTTTTAGTTATTTTGATTTAAAAACCCAATTACTAAACTGTTACGGGGAGATATTATGGCCTACGAACTTACTTGGGAAATCCGTCGATGGCCTCTCGGGTGTGTAATCAGCGCTGTCTTCGGGTTAGATGGGGGATGATGGTGCACAGAGATATATCCATAGGACGCCGATGGGGCGGTTTCTTCTGATCCCGTATCACCTTCCTCCGGGATAGAGGTGTGATCAGGCAATCCACACTACACTTAATCCTGGAGCTCGTCTCCGAGGATGGGAATGGCGTCCACGAAATGGAGCTACCGGTGAAAGCTCAAAACACCGCGACGCGACAAGTGCTCGCACGCGCATTTGAAGGACGACTGACTTCCGGTTGGCCAACCCAAAGTCGTGGGCCATAATAATCTCGTACCAACACAAAATATTAAGCGGAATAGTCTTTGTGTAATTACGTTCGAAAACACTCAAAATAAAAAGAAAAGAAATCTGTTTCAGTACGAAACATGCCGCTCACCTTAAAAGACTGTAAGTTCTTTTAACACGAAAACTCAATGAACAGAAAGTTATTCAATCTATAAACTTAAACTTGATCTAAGGTTGTTGTAAACAACTAGTATAGGTAATTAAAACTTAGGAACTAATTTTACGAATTCGTAAACAATAATCATTCTAAAGGCAGTTTACAAATTTTTACGATCGCTCGTTTGAATAGACTCTTGCCCGTTTGCAAAGTCACAACTCGCACCTTATTATCGGAGCCCGGATGGAGTGTATGAACACGAGCAAGTTTCCATTGGAGTGGTGGAAGATTATCGTCGCATACCACAACAATGTCGCCTACACAGATAGGAGCACCGCGGTCCTTATACCATTTGCCCTGTTTCAAGGTTTGATAATTCAAAGCACATTGAACAGAGTCATTTTTTAAAAACTCGTTCGAATCTCTCAAATAGTTATGACAACCCTGGAAGTTCTTTCCGCAATCAGAGTAAATGTCGCTGCACAAACCTCTGCGCGATGTAAATCGGCGCAGGGCTGCTAAGAACGCCTCAGTAGATAGCTCCGATACGAGCTCCAAGTGTATAGCCTTCACACTCATACACACGAACACGGCGACATAACATTTGATGATTTTAGCATTACGAACCCTATTAGCTCGCATGTAAAACGGGCCCGCGTAATCAACAGCTGTTTTCATGAATGGGCGCTCGGGTCGCAGCCGGACCGCTGGGAGCGGCGCCATCGCAGTCTGTAGACGTACCGGACGCACACGGAAGCAGCGCACACAACGAAAGATTTGTTTACGTATTATATCTCGGCTAGATAAAATCGCATATTTTTGTAAAAGTAAGTATTGAACGGCTTGAGTGCCCGCATGAAGATGCGTAATATGGGCATCGTCAATTATTAAAATCGTAAGAGAGTGTTTTTTGGGTAAAATTAATTGATGTTTTGACTCGCACGACAAAAGGGATTTATGTAGACGTCCGGAGACTCGCAAAAAACTCGAATCATCGATAAACGGATTAAGACGTCTCAATTGGTTTGAGGGCGGTTTACCCTGTGAAATGTTTTCAAAATCTTTATGAAACACTTGGTGTTGCACTAAATAAATCAAACGATTAAGCGTGAGCTTATACTCGTGGACTGTAATGTGACTAGGATAGGAACTCTTTTCCTTGTTGACGCGCGATTTAAGAATATTGTAAAAGCGAAAAATATAAGAAGTAATTCTCAATAGTTTACTCAAGGTTGAAAACTGGTTTATGACCTCAACATCGTCGATCAGCGTAGCTGATGCAGACGCGACCGGTGGATTACGTTTCTCCTCACCAGTGCTAGGGATACTTTTAAATACTGGCCACGCAGTAGGATCCTCACGGAGCCATGCTGGGCCGTGAAACCACATGTCGTTCTGTAAGAATGTGGAGGGTAAAAGTCCCCTTGAGTCCCTTATTTTGGTTTGATGGTCATGTTCCATGGGAGCAAAGGGCACCTCTTCCCGCCGCTCACCATGAACCTCTGGCGCCTGAACCGCGGCGAGTATCGCCGGCGAGTTACTGTGCCATTTTCGTAGTTCAAACCCAAGTGATTTGCAAATACCTAACAATTGCTGTTGTAATACCAGAGCGTGTGATTCATCGCTCGCGCCCGCGACCACATCGTCGACGAACACTTGGTCGGTTAAAACCTTTGCCGCTAGGGGAAAATTAGATGCTTCGTCACAAGCCAATTGCTTAATGGTACGAAGAGCTAAGGAAGGGGAAGTGCTCACACCAAACGTTACCGTCCGCAGACGATAATCACGGAGGGGTTCATCGGGCGACGTACGCCACAGAATGCGTTGCAAGTCCCTATCAGATTCTTGTACTAGTATATTTCTATACATTTGTTTAAGATAGTCCTGCAAGCACGCGTGAGACTCAATTTTAAGACTCGGGTTCCGTTGTAAACGTTGCTCTAATTTATGGAACCGAGCGAGGACAATATCTCGTGATTCACCTAGGGGCGTAGCATCAGGTTTACGTGGTAAAGCTACTGTGTATCGTCCCGTGACGTCACGATAGTGTGAGCGTTCAAATATGGATTCACATAGACGTTCCTCGGGGGTGAGTGCCTTCACCTCAGGCACTGACTCCAGTTCCCAGAATCGTTTCAAGTCGCCGTCATCGGATAATGAGCTAAAACAAGCTTGAACTGAGGATGGAGTCAAAGAGTTGAACGCTATTTTTCCCAACAACAAATAACCGAAAACGCTGTTCATAGCGATCGGCGAACCGGGCGAACCCGTTATTACGTTTCCTAAAATTATGTGAGATAGTACATCTGCACCTAACAACATCTCCACCGGCTGTGGAGTGTGAAACAAAGGATCGGCTAAATTTAAATTTTGAATGTGTGCCCACCCCATACTAGGCAGTGGTACACTAGGCATTTTAGGAATAAGTTTCGGCAATACTAAAGCTTCAATCGGTATAGAAGGTTGAAGTTCATTTCTCGGGGTTATGCAACACGAAATCTTTCCCTTTGGTCGTACCGGTTTGGTGTCACCTATCCCGTAAACAGGTACATTCGCATAACAACGCTTTATACCTAGCCGCTGTGCGCACGATTCCGTCATGAACGAAGCCTGGCTTCCCGTATCGATAAGACACCGGACAGTCGAACGCTTTTCATTACCTACACATACATCGATGAGTGCGGTCGAAAGCAACACAGTATTTGTCGTGCCAAAAGGAGCATTGGACGACGCGCAATTAATTTGTGTCGCTTGACTCGCGGACATAGCGTGCTGAGTACAGGTGCTCGGAATGTTCTCTTCCCGTTCCTCCGTGAGCGGTAAAGAAACACTTCTCTCACTCGCACGGCTAGTATCACCTTCAGAAGTAAAGTGAATCAATGTATGATGACGTTTTTCACACGAACGACAAACAAAACTCGACTTGCATTGAGAAACGTTATGACCTTTGCCTAAACAATTGAAGCAAACATCTTTATTTTTGATAAATGCATACCTATTGCTTGGTGACAAATTCAAAAACTTATTACATTTTCTTAATGGATGCTGAGCATCGCAACATACACAATTCTGATTCTTGCGCGTATTGACAGAAGGTTGAGAATCGCTCGCACCCTGAGTCGAAGTGTGGCTGGCCACGCCGGCAGCCAACGCTCGACGGAACGTTGGAGCGACGTACTCTTTCCTCTGACTACCTACATTTTGAATATTTCTACTGCCAGATTCAACTATTTCGCTGGCGGTTAATTCTCGTTCTAAAAACTCGATTAACAAGTCGACGTTGGGTACATCGGATGGTTTATGCAATGATAACTCGAATCGCATACGAATGGAAGTAGGTATTTTACGTAGTAAAATATTCAACAACAAAAAACTCCACTGATTTGTAGGAAAATGCATTACTTGTAACGCTTTTATATTCTCATGGTAAATATTCAACAAATTACGCACACTTTGATTTGATTTCTCGGCACAGGATTGAATATCCAGAATACGATCAATATGTTGAGAAGCTATGACTCGTTTGTTCTCATATCTTGAAATTAAAATATCTAACGCGACGGTATAATTTTCGTCCGTGATAGGTATCGATTTTATTAAGTTATAGGGCTCGTTTTTCAAGGTAAGAAGGAGATACCTAAACTTCTCGTTATCTGTGTAGGCGTCATTATTATCAACCATGGAGCGAAATAGGTCATAAAATGGTGGCCAATCGGTCAATTCTCCCCCGAATGACGGCAACGGAAGATTCGGTAACCTACTACTACAACCCCCGTGAGTCGGTTGTATTGTATTGTTAAAGGAAACTCGACTCATGCGCCTACACTCCTCATCGTTTTTCTTCAGAACTTCGACATGGCTAACAATTGCGTAATAAATATCATTGAATTGAGTTCAAATACGTAACTGTTCCTCTCGGTCAAATGTCGACAATTTCATTTGTGACTTCTCAATTTTAGTTTGCAATTTAAGGAATTTTCTCTGAATAGAAAGAATATCTTTTGCTCGCGCTTTAAATTGCTGTTCATTGAGTTCGTAAAACTCTAAAGTACGTTTGACTTCGTCAAGTATAACTTCTCTTTCGAAAATATCTTGTTCCGCCATTTTTAATGGACACGTAATGTCGCACACAAAAAATCAAAAATCGGCAAAATCAAGATGAAAAACTGGGAAATATTGTCGGGACGCGTAACGCCGCTACGACAAACACTAAAATATACTCGGATGGTTTCCAAAAATGGGAAAATATGCACTAATAACGGGATTTGGACAACGTGACTACAGCAAAGAAAATCCGCAGATCCGGCTCGAAGGACCAAAAATGTTACGGGGAGATATTATGGCCTACGAACTTACTTGGGAAATCCGTCGATGGCCTCTCGGGTGTGTAATCAGCGCTGTCTTCGGGTTAGATGGGGGATGATGGTGCACAGAGATATATCCATAGGACGCCGATGGGGCGGTTTCTTCTGATCCCGTATCACCTTCCTCCGGGATAGAGGTGTGATCAGGCAATCCACACTACACTTAATCCTGGAGCTCGTCTCCGAGGATGGGAATGGCGTCCACGAAATGGAGCTACCGGTGAAAGCTCAAAACACCGCGACGCGACAAGTGCTCGCACGCGCATTTGAAGGACGACTGACTTCCGGTTGGCCAACCCAAAGTCGTGGGCCATAATAATCTCGTACCAACACAAAATATTAAGCGGAATAGTCTTTGTGTAATTACGTTCGAAAACACTCAAAATAAAAAGAAAAGAAATCTGTTTCAGTACGAAACACTAAACTGATTTTGAGGAAATTTCTATAGGACCAATATGAAAGTATTTCCTTTTGAAAAAAACAGTTGATAATCTGAAACGGGCCTCCGTGGTGAATATGGCCCTATCCGACTTACGAAACTGAGGGGAGACCCGTGCTCAGCAGTGGGATGTGAGTTGATGACGATGATGATAGAGTTTAACCCAATAATAATACCTAGTCTTATTAGGAATCGTTGGCTAAAGTTCCGATACACATCATTATAAAGGGGTTTGTCCACCACAGGCACAGCTCGGGCAGCGGTCGGCGGATGTGTTTAGCGCCTCGTTAGCGGACATGCGCCGCGTTCTGCCTACATCTTAATTAACCGAGGACTCGGCACAGCTGGGAGAAAGTGGTGATTTAATTTATTAATTTGATTACTGTCGGTGCAGATTTGCTTAGTCTCGTGATTCTTAATTCAAATCTTTATTAACATGAGCCCCAGAACTCTTAAAAGAGTACTTATATTTTAAGATAACTGAGCCTATCACCGGATTACTCGTTACTCATCGGGTTACGATTAGTCTGATGTTTACATTTCTTTAAAAAAGTGTAAATCACTTATCGTATTGCAATGAACATCTCATCTCAGTCTCGTTTATCCCCCCCCCCCCCCCCACGCTCATCCCCCGTCCCTCATTTAGCACTTACTGCTTGCCGTACCGTCGTTATTAGGTCGCATATTGATGCCCAATTAAGAGGCTTGTACGCGGGAATCTGGACGGGCAGAGATAAGCGCATTTGTTGTGTCCACTGCCTTATGGTAATACTGTCACAAATGGGACAGAGGTGGTCCCTTGATATATTACAACTATTTAAATAAATATTTTTGATTTCCAGCTGTTACTTACACTAAATGATAGGCAGTTTTAACTGGAAACTGAAAATGTGACGTTGTTTTTTTTTTTTTCTAAACTTGTGTTTCTTCGTTGGTTGATGTTCAAAACTTATGGAATGGAATAACTTATGGAATAAAAAGAAATAATGAAAGAAAAAAACATTTATTCTGACACAACTGCACACAACAGCGAACAACTTACAAACTTATTGAGAGACAAGACAAGAAAAAATTAAAACACACGATGAACATAATAGTGTACGCAGATAGCCGGCGCGCAGTGATGTCAGACAAGGCCTGAGCTCAGCATAATGCTGTGGTCAAACCACAACGCTGATTTTCAGCTCTTGCCTTTGGTGACACACGGACTTAAAAAGATTTCAAAAAAATTCGTATTTATATAAACATATTTAGGGCATTTTAAATAATAAAAGATAAGAAAAAATAACCCATAAATAAATTAATGAAAAAATAGATAATCCAACAATTAGGGAGGGGTAAGAGTGTAAGTAAAAAAGGAGTAAAGGTGAGTGCCCATCAATAAATTAAAAGTTTAGCTCAGTATAATAAAAGAATAAGTTAAAAAAATAAATAAATGACAAAAATAACTACTTGCAACTATACTATACAATGAGGGAGGGGAGAGGAGGTACATAAAAATATAAAAAATAAATAAATATATTGAAACCGAAACCATATTCGGTAACGTGTAAGAGTGGAGGCGAAATTACTGGGCACATAAGACTTTAGAGCCGATGTTTTAGAGTGACGAGCGCATTGCAGAGCCGCGCAGTTTTATGCAATGCAAAGTTGTGTGTGCCACTGTAACTGTTATGGGCAGGCGTAGCGCTTGCCATCAGGTGAAACACTTGCTCGTCTCGTCACTCAGTCAGATAAAAAATATGAAAGTGAAGTCGCAGGCAAAAGCTAGCTACAAATATTACAATATGTGTCGTAACTCATCTTCATTACTAGAACTCGACTGATTGTTGTCGGAATGAATGTGGAATGGGCTTGCGTTGAATTTGCTAAGGACGCCGCACACATGCCGCTGCGGTGGGCTGCGTGCGCTGTGCAGCCGTGCGTCTGCAGTGCCTAATAAAAATAATAATATCAATAAAAATGCATCACGGTCACATACATAGATTCCCTGTCTCCATATGGTTTGTAGATCTCGGTTTGCTCGGCCAATCATAATTTAAGAGAGAGCATTTTACTTTTTCTTTTAATACATACTGACAATGACACTATGTGTTGAATTTCGTTAAACTGTAGAGTTTGTAAATGCCTAAGCATCTCATCCCATCTCACTAATATTATAAATGCAAAAGTTTGTGAGTTTATCCTTTCTTCATGCCGAAACGGCTGAACTGATTTTGATATTGATGAGAGTATATTAGACACTTTAGGTCCAGAAATAAAACGTAAGATTGATTGATTGATTCCGTTAAAATAAGGATTTCTGTGGGATAATAGATAGTGCGGGTGAAACCGCAGGGCGCTGCCTGTTTATTATTATATAATTGTTATTGAAACCAAAAATTGAGAGAATAAACTTTACTTTACTTCAGCATGATGCTGCTATCGAAGTAAAAGATCTTAATTTTCAGTAATATAAAATAATCTCATTAAGATTCGTCATCAACGTTTTAGCGTAATTTCTAACTAATCTTCTATAATTATATTATTTTGTACTTTGTGTGACAACTGCATGCAGCAGACGCACTGCACACGATCCGTCACGTGTGCGAAAAGCCTTAAGCTATGCCATTTTTAGTAATTCAGTGTGTACGCTTGACTTATCGACGTTAAATTTATGAAGATTACCATCGACAACAATCACGCCTTCACAGACGGACTCTACTGAAATCAAAGGACTCTATACTGAAGATTTATTATTCCCTATTGGAAGGTAATCTCGGCTAATTCACCGGGGAAAAAGGAAGATTTTTATAGCTACTCGGACAATTGCCCTTTTGTCGCTCGACTCAATATATTTTAAATGACTCCGAGACGGCCGCTCGCGGAGAAGGTCCCATTGTGACTGACGGTGGAGTTCCTTTTACGAAATCGAGAGGATATTCATTTGAATTAAGAATAATTTCTTTTTAGCTGCCGTCTGTGGACGTGTGCTTCGCATTAGGGGCCTTTGTTGACGCTGTATTAATGAAGGTCGGATATCGTAGATCGTCCTTTTTTGAACGGACTACCGCATCGTTTATAGATTAAATACTTTACTACGTAGCCTCTTTAGGTATACACATTATGTATGCTATCACAAATTATTTCTCTACTAGCTGCGCCCCGCGGTTTCACCCGCGTAGTTCCCGTTCTGCCCCACGGGAACATTCTATCGGGATAAAAAGTACACCCTATTACTCAATCCTGTTTATAAACTATCTGCGTACCAAATTTCATTCGAATCCGTTCAGTAGTTTTTGCGTGATAGAGGAACAAACATCCATCCATACATACATTCTCACAAACTTTCACATTTATTATATTAGTAGGATTATTATTATCAGCGGCTTCTATCTTTATACTCATTGCTGGTTTTAGTTCAGAGCACTGGTAGAGTAATGGAGTTTCCGTTTCCTGTGCGAGATTCAGCCATGAATCACAAGATGATGGTGTCCTTAATGCGCATCCAAGAAATAATTAAAAGTAAATCAATTTAATCACTGGCCATTAATATTTATAAGAGGCTATGACAACGAAACAAAAAAAAAAACAATTCGCCATCCTTTGGCAAACTCGTAAAAGCTCGGCCGGTCGTTAGCTACCCTTTGTGAAGGAGTCGAGTTAATATCAACCAATAAATCTCTGAACGGGTTAAAAATTGGGATCTCTCATACACACCCTGGACACTCCATACAAATAAGTTAGTTTGACAACTCACACTTATAAATGACTTTTGTATGAACACACGCCATGATGTGTGTAAGGTACTCAATCCTTACTACACGACCAGAACAAAAGAAGAATAGAGAGGCTAGTATGAAGATTCATACAAACCGTTGGTTTGTTACATTTGGGCGTGTAGTATTGACTGTTATTCCGATGGTCCCAGCGATTGCGGGCGAAATGAGCAGACGCGGATTGCGCGGGATGGAGAATGTCCATTCTGTATTTAGTACTATATTTTTATTCTCTGGTTCTGGTCAGATATACCTAGGTTTGTTTTTATTTGACAGAATGACGAGACGAGCAAGTCGTTCACCTGATGGTAAGCGCTACGCCTGCCCGTAACAGTTACAGAACACCCAACTCTGAACCTAATTACCTAAGTAATTTGTCACATTGTGATGATTGTTCATTACATTTCATATCAAGGACATCGTTTTAATAAAGTTTTATATCAAATCATAATGTATGTTAACGATATCTAAGTTAGGTAAAAAAATTAGTAAAAAACAAGGCCTAGAAAATAATATTTAAATATTTGATGATTAACCTTTTATAAACTTATGTTCTGTAAGTAAAACTATTTTGCTTAGCAGTAGTATAAATCAAAACTAAATTGGTACCCTAACTCCTATCTTTACTAATATAATAACTGAAGGTCAAAATAACTTTTTTTTGCGAAATATATAAAAACTTACATCGAAACTTTTGGCTTATTTCATTTTTTTTTTCGTTTGTCGGCAAACACGATCGTTTATCAAATATGCATAATATTTTATTAAAATAACTCATCGAGTGTTAACTAATACCCGGCGACCACAATACGTTTTTTATAAAATTAAATTAAATTTATGTAAGTCGGCACTAAAGAGGTTTGAAATATTACTAAGTGCACAGTCGGGACCTTTTTGCCACCCGAAACCAGCGGTGGCAACAATGTGGGACTTTTTACTTTATGTATATTGCAACACTGATTTCTTACGCACACACGCATGTCCAGATACGGTTCGTTACTGGATTTACGGAACGCTACCTAATTTGAATTATGGCCGATGGAATTGTTGAACGCCATTTTACAAATATGGTATTTCTTTACAAGAAAATATATTGGATCGCCAAGTAGAAGCAGCAGCGACAGATCAAGAATTTTGACCGCCCAAGGCTTATTATGAGGACCCCCCCAAAATTGTCTCGGTTTGTCTCAAATTGTCTCGGTCTAGTTGAAATATGTAGGGTAGAGCAATGATGCTAGATTAATAGTGCATGCGAAGACACGATTTCACACCCCCCCCCCCCTCTCCTCCCCCCGATCCTCTCGCCCTAGGCTGCAGCCTAATTATCCTAAGGGTTAATCAGGCCCAGGGGGCCTACCATGACGTCTTATAGCGATTCAGTTGAGGACCTAAACTGAGCCGCGTCGCATAATCGTACAGTGACGTCTTATTTTTTAACCATTTTCAACCTAAACTGTATATGATTTAGGTTGAAAATGGATTATTAGCGATTCAATTTAGGTTGCTACCATTTTCAACCTTAACTGGATCCAGTTTAGGTTGAAAATGGCAGCAACATAAAAAATAAGACGTCACGGTACGATTATGCGACGCGGTTCAGTTTAGGTCTTCAATTGAATCGCTATAAGAGGTCATGGTAGGCCTCCTGAGTAGCAGTAGAAGTAGGTACACTCACATCACAAAATATAACTCTGAACAAAACTCAAATACAATTTTTTTTTTCAGTGCAATTTACAAAAACATAGTTTTAAGAGCTACAAATCAATATTGAGCTAAATTAATCAGCATACGAGATTGTCAATGTAAAAGTATTTGAGGATGGGTGTTTATTACTCAATTACGCAAGAGCGGCTGAACGGATATTGATGAAATTTGACGCGCAGATAGTTTATTACCTGAACTAACTCATAGAATACGTTTTAGTCCCTAAAAATTAACGGTTCCCGTGGAATAATAAGCAACTGTGGAATAATATCAAATGCGTCAAAATAATTCAATAATATCAAATAATGTGTTAACTCGCGCCGATTACGATACAATAACAACAGGAAATTGTATTACCTACATATTTTTTTCTCCTGACTTTCCTTTAACCCGACCCGACGCATTCGAAAAACGACTTTCCTATAGTATTGTGAATAATGTTTTACGAACACGTCGGATCGGATATGAATTCCTCGGGATGGGAATCGAAAACTTTCCGATACTTGTGAATAGGGCAGGTACTGGTATGATAACCAACGTTACAACCTGGGGGGGGGGGGGGGTCACCACGTACTTATTCTTATTCCATGCAGTACATTTTAGGGCCTTAAACTGAACGGCCTAGATTGACACCACACTCTCATAAATGACAAACGTGACGTGACGTCACTCAAAAATATACTGCAGAGCTTTAAGAGAGAAAGATAATAATATGGAGCTATATAAACTCCCATAAATGCAAAGAAATTGATCCGATCTCTTTGGATAAATGTCTCTGGTCGCCTTATGAACGCTGAGCGTTATTGGTGGTGACAGTTAGCAGGGCAGTTCAGTTTAAGGCTTTAAGCTGGATGGATTTAACTGTTCGTGGTGAGGCCCCTGGGAGTAATCAACTCACAAATGAGTAGGTTACTTCTAGACAAGCTTGCATCGTTGCCCATTGCCCATCAGGTGATATTGTGGTGAAATGTGTGCCTATTAGATAGATAGATAGATAACTCTTTATTGACAGTGTAACGTTACACCCCTTTACCAATTTTGGCAAAAGAGTGTAAAGTACACGTTATCAAGGGCTACCTCCCTATTCCTATGGGAAGGACCCAAAAGAAGGAAAAACAAAGGAGACAGCTTAAAATATATATATTAAAATAAGAAATTAGAATTAAGGATTAAAGTCTTTGAAGATAGAAAGAGAAAAATGTGATCACACGCGATAATTAACTGGAAGTTGTCTTTAGAAATAAATGGTTAGAAATAGTTGGTCTAAAATGAAGCACTGTTTAAGACGGTAAATACGTAATGTTCTTCATGAGGATACTTATGAAGAATGACCCCAGGCTAGGGCAGGCGAGGTCTGCGGCAGAAAGCTGGTGTCCAAAGTCGGGGAGGCGCTCGTGGAGAGCGGCCTTCACCGGAGGGTTATAGGGCTCCGATGTTTTAAGCTTCAAGACTTCTTCAGGACTAACAATTAAGTAAAGGTTTAAAGGTGCTTGAGGACTTCTTCTTGCAATTTTCAAGGTTTTAGAGGCTCAGACCAAAGCCAAACAAGAACTCGAACTCGACTCGACCGTCAGCCGTTTTTTCAGGCATCACTTCCAAAACTGTCAATAAGTAATTCTGCAATTTGAATATTTGAAAAATTAAGAAAGATAAGGTTAAAAGCTGCCTGATACAATAAGATAAATTAAAACTAAAACTGTATACAAAATTATTGAATTGTACGAGAATACAACAGAATTTAGAAATAAGATTATAAATGACATTAGTAAAATTAGACATCTTTCAGTAATGTTTACAAACAATATAAAAATAGAGACATAAGAATTTAGAATTAATAAACGAATAAAAGTAAAGAATAAGAAATAAATAGTGGCACGCAAGGACTCGAGTAAAAGAGATCAAGGGTTAAGAAACAGAAAGATATGAAAAAGTATACAGAAATAGAAAACCTTACAACAGCAAAATGTGTAAAACACAGACAGAAAAAAAACAGAACTTAATAATAGGTTAGGTGCCTTCCAAGGAGAAGGACGTGAGTTCAAATCCCAGTGCGAGCACGTACCAATAATGTGTTTATGTTTGAAGCTTATGTACGTAATTATCACTCGCTTTTCGGCGAAGGAAAACATCGTGAGAAGCCCACATACCTACCCGAGAATTAATTCATCAATTCAATCAATTCAGAGGTAGGTGTGTAATAAACCCATCCGGACCGGGCCCCCGTGGTGGATTATGGCCTAACCCTCCTCACGAAAGTGAGGGGAGACTCGTGCTCAGCAGTGGGACGAATATGAGTTATAATTAAAAAAATAATAACAAGAAAACCCGCCGGCAGAAATGTGACTAAAATCTAATTGTTTACAAATAACGGACGTATTTTCCCATGATTAATAAAGCTATTTTGCTGATTGCCTGAACTGACCACATTGCGGTCGCCGCACGATTCTTTACAATACACAGGGAACAAAAAATAATTACTATAGGCTTTAACATTAGTGTAGCTTTAATAATAACATTGCGTTAGTCACATGTCATCTATATATATAAAAATGATATGTTGGTTTGTGTACGCTTCAAAAATTCAAAAAGCACCGATCGAGCTGAAATTTTAGCATGATATATAATCCGCATCAAGGATTGTTTTAATCTATTTTTTTCATCAGTGACATATCAACGAATATGCGAATGTGCCACAGCGAAGCGTGGCAGGGTACAGCTGGTAGTATATAATTATGTACTTATTTGCCTTTATTAATTAAAATTAGCTTACATTTATGTACTTTATGTATACCGATTTGTCCGTGATGTCAGATTGGTCACTGATTCAAATATTGCTTCTTTTTAATTTTATCGTAGCATTGGCGAAGGGCTTGGCGCTTACCATCTGGCGAATGTTTTTTTTATAAAAGATATTTAAATAAATACACGAAACATAACTCTCTCTCTCTCTTTCTATCTTCACTAACTTATATATCTCTCTCTCAACTTCCGTTCCCCTCGCCCGATCACATTTTTCGTAACGCGTTCACCAGCTTACTCCCCAGGTCAAGAGTGCGTAAAGAAGTTTTACTTCAAAAACTATTAATCACGCATCATGAACACATACCCGTAACTCCATATTGATCCCTAGCTAGGATTATTATTAGGATTCCAAGTGAATCAAGAACTACAACAAACATGGTTCCACAAACTCAACTTAGACCAAATTGCTGCGGTTCACAAAAATATTTGCTCCATTCGGGAATCCAACCTCGAACTTCTAGATTCGAAGTTGATTCATCACCCGCGTGTCTTCAAGTGAAGAGTGAATAGGTATCTTCTAGGCAGGCGTGCTTCACCTTCGGCCACATCGTAGGTTCCTATCAGACTGGCCAGTCACAAAAGGCCATCAAAACTGAAACAAAACACGACAAAACTGAATACAAATTCAATGAGTTAATCCACCAAACCCGAGCTCGCAAAAACCGTTCCCGAGCATGTTTTTAAAACAAATGACCGCAAGCAGGATACGGCAACCTTCTGAACCTTATCACGGAACATTAGGCGTCGGCACTGTTAACTTCCTTCAGAGTTCAGAAGTGGGATTAGGCGTCGGGACGTCAACTGACCTGTGACGCGTGGCGCCAAGGAGTTTTTTTGCCGTCTGCGATTTTAGAAGCTTGAGGTTTTTTTTTACCATTTCTTTGATTGTGAGTTGGTAGCTCTCTTCTTAGAATATTATCAGTAGAAATTCGTAACCTGTAGAATAGAAGAAGAATAGAATTATCTGGAATTTTGATATTCTTTGCGTAAATGAACCAGTTTTTGTGGCATAAAGCAAAACCATTAATAGTACTTATTGGTAGTATCTATTTGTAAAATCAACTCTCTATTTGGCTTTTCTAGTGGTAGGCCTCTTCTGCAAGAGTCCGCCTGGGGATGTACCACACCTATGCCAAATATATATATCCGACAAGCAGTAGTGTGCAAACATGAATGTTGTCCAGTTTGGAGGGCATTGTTTCCAGCGAAATTACTGGGCATATAAGACTTTAGAGCAGATCTCTCAGGGTTAAGATCGCAGTGCAATGCCACGCAAAGTTATGTAATGCAAAGTTCTGGGTGGCACTGTAGCTGTTATGAGTAGGTGTAGCGCTTACCATCAGGTGAACGACGGTACAGTTACAGTTTTGGAATCTTTTTCGACTATTCCATCGACACATTGCGAAGTTGCGAACAACAAAGTGTCAAAATCGACGCCTAATTTGCTGTGGAACACATTATGGTAATTAGCGAAACGCTTTGGGTTTCTGCAGTTTTTGTGTAAACCGCTGTCAGCTTAGATTTATTATCTGGATAATTATTGAAAGAGGTCTTTTCATGGACGCTTCAAAAAATATTTCCGACTATCACGAGATTTTTCTATTAAAGTCCTTTATATGGGTTAGCAAAGGTAGGTTAGTATTTAACATGTTCACTTCTGAAAACACACCCGTCTGTTTTTTTTATAATAATATAATATTTTTACGGCAAGCGAAAACACGCCTGGCGTGCGAACCCGCTCCGCTGTATTGACAATTTTATCACAACAGTTGTGTGCGCCCGCACTGCTGACTGGTTTAGTTACGACACATCGCCTATAAACAGTTAACACACACGTTGTGTGAAGATTCGCAAAAGTCAAAAAAAGTAAAATGTTTCAGCAGTGAACGTGTTCATAGGTACATCGTAGCAGGGTATAGGTATGCCTTCGAATTTACCTACTACAAAAGAATGATCCAATTATTATAATGATTAATGTAATGACACATAAAAAGCATGTATTATTGTGTTTTTATTGACATACCATTCTTATTCAAAATTGATTGTGGTTACAAGATGCATACCTACAACTTACATCATCATCATCATCATCATCCACCCATAACGTCCCACTGCTAAGCACGGGTCTCCCCTCACTTTCGTGAGGAGGGCCATATTCCACCACTATTGGTGGATAACTTACCTATCTTTGAAATGATTCTCAGGTAGGTATGTGGATTCCCTTACGATGTTTCCCTTCACCGAAAAGCGAGTTATACAACAAACAAGCAACTGTGATACAACTTACATAAAAAATGTTTTAGTATGAATATTTAACACTAGCTGCACCCCGCGGTTTCACCCGCATAATTCAAGTTTTCCCGCAATAACTCTCTTAAAAGCAATATATTTTCCCCGTTTTTGCCACATTCTTCGTTGATGCTCTGCTCCTATTGGTCCTTCTTCGATAAATGGACTATTCAACACAAAAAGAATTGTTCAATTTGAACCAGCAGTTCCTGAGATCCTAGCGTTCAAACAAACAAACAAACTCTTCAGCTTTATATATTAGTATAGAAGTATAGATGTTGTATTGGGGTATGTAGAATGTATAAGTCACCAACTTAACCGCCTACAAACACCTACGAGTAAGTCGATTCTTCTCGCACGCCGTAAAATCTATAATAGTTAACTAATAAAACTTCCAATGAATAAGTAGTAAATATAACAGTTAAAGACATATAAATCCAACAGAATCCCATTAAAAATTACCCAATATATTAACTACTTGACCGTAACTTTACTACGTGTGGTCGTCAAATACATTTAAAATGAAAACTAGTAAAAAATCTACATGAGTTGTTATGGGTATTATTGTTGCTTACCATTATCTATTTTTATGAGTTATTTGTAATAAATTATGTAATAATAATGGTATGTAAATCTCTATAATTGTGGAATGCAATCTGTGTGTTTGTCTGTCCTGTGTTCAGTTTTTACTTTAAGTCTTTTAGTTTCGAATTAACGGTGCAAATTGGTTTTGCCTGTTTCGGGGTTGAATTTTTCCCTCGAGCTCTACAGTTATTTTTAAGTCCACGTTTAGCGAACTATCGAACGGTGAAACCTTGATCAAAATCGCTTCAGTCGTTTTATACACAAACAAACAAACAACAAACATTCTAAACACCCCATTTCCTAGTTCTGTTTACATAGTCGATCCCAGTTGGTTTTACAAAATATTTATATTATACAGACATGTGATCCACCAATCCGGACAGGGCCCCTGTGGTGGATTAAGACCTTATCCTCCTCACAGCAGTGGGCACCCATATGGGTTGATGATGATAACAGACACAGCTCAGTTACAGTATTATAATACTCGTGGAATTTATAAAAAAATATAAATCTTATAAAAATACACAAGCGCAGCCGCGTGCCAGAGTCAGTTAGGCAATAATATAACAATAATAAATAACAGAATAATTCGGTAGGAGCTCGAATAAATCCTTAATAAGGTGTCGTTAAAGTTTATTATTTAGTGACTGACTCCAGTTAGAGTTATTGTTAGTTTTTTTTTTTGTAGTAAACATCTGGTAGGGCCCTAGTATATGTGGAGATAGCAGATGCAACACGGTATTTAAGGTTTTTAAGGTGCCTCATTATCAGAAAATGTAATAGAGTAAAATAGAATAGAATATGCTTTATTGAAAACCAGTTAAAAACAACAAAAGGTACTCTTCCAGTCAACCTTTACGTACGTTTTTTTTTTTTATTGTAGAATAGGCAAGCATTTGACCGCAGTCTCACCTGTTGGTAAGTGTCGACACGGTCGAGGATAGAGCATGCTTGCCTAGAAGATACCTATTCACTCTCGACTTGAAGACTTTCAGATTATAGTTTTTGGGAAACACAGACGCTGGCAAGGTGTCCCTACCTATGTACCTAGATACTAGGTACTTTAGTGAAAAATTACTATAATCAAACTTACATCATAAGTACCAGCGGCCCGCGGTTGCACCCGCGTTTACTATGATCCTACAGGAACCGTACATTTTTACAGGATAAAAAGTATGCTCTATTCCAGAAACTCAAGTATCTGCACATTAAATTTCATTAAAATCCATTCAGCCATTTCGGCGTTAGGAGAGGACAAACACACAACCATTCGCATTTATAATATTATTATAGTAAGATGAAGTTTTCGCGCTTTTAAAAGCCAGCTATTTTATTATTTTTATTCCAATTAAAGAAACCTGCTAAAATTAGTATATTACCTACTAATTAAAGTTGTTTATGAAGTATGAAGTTTACGTTGGAAAATCCAAATAAAGTTAGGCAACAATACCACACTAAATAAACCAAATTATTATTGTACCTTATTATTTAAATATTTATGTACTTATTTGCCTTCTATTATTACAGATATAAATAATTGTGGTTAACTACTTCCACACTCATACACGATAACGAACACTTAATGAATAAAATTCCACCAATACTATACATTAACGGAGAAACACCAGTTTGAGAAAAAATAAACAAAATAACATCGTCACATTTTCGTTTCCCGCCAATTCTCTAACTAGATAAAAAAACCTTATTTTTTTATTTTATTTAACGAGAGGTGCAAGTCGTTCACCTGATGGTAAGCGCTACGCCTGCCCATAACAGTCACAGCACCACCCAGAACACATACACCAGGAAACAATACATACCAACCACCCAGAACACATAGTACCAACATTTATATATTTTTTTTAATTTAGACTTCTTATTAACCGTCACTCGTCGAGTACCTTACCTCTCTCGGTACTCGAAACGTTCACTCAACTTTGTCGCTTCTGAAATTCCAGAGTATACTGCGCGCAGTGACAATATTTTATAGTTTATAGAGCATCAACCATTGTGCTACCGTTGAACATTAGCCAGTTATTATTTGATAGCTTTGTTGCGCCAGTGGTGCACCAACTTTATTCGATTGGATGGGAGGATTTCACTTTGACATCCTCTGTACTCTGGACCTATAAAAATGCAAACTGTTATCCTACTTCCGTTCATTTACTAATTGAATTTGAGAGTTTGTGAGGATGGATAGATATCTGTTACAAATATAGTCGATAAGCTGTCAGGTTCACTGCTGAAAACACAAATGTTGTGTTTTTTATAACGCGAGTACGTGAAAACCCTGTTGTGTTAGTGCAGCTTACGTGCCAGCTCTGTGGCAAAACACAGACGTGTGTGTGTAACGCGGGGCTACTACATGCGGCTCACACAGACGGCACGCCATTGCTGGAAAACACACACGGTCCGTACCGGCCACCGCTGCCTAAATATAAAAACCGGTTCAGCAGTCAACGTGTTAACTACTTTAAAATTTTAAAGTTTTGCGAAGTTGAAACTAAAAAATTGAATAATAAGTTTAAAATATTACATTATAATATCTAACATTCTTTGTTACAAAGACCGATCCAGTCAAAACAATATTTTGTTGAATGTGTCTAACACCCCCTCATTTCGCGGGCTTTGAATCGTAAGCCGATATTATCCAAAAGCTATTTACGACACCTAGTTAAGCGCAACAAGGCGACCAATCACGATGCATTTATCCCACTTTCCGAGTCATAGGACATAACTCATAGGATTTCGACCCACTCGACTCGACCCCGACTCGATCGCGACTCGATCACGATTCAGTCGATTCATGCCAATGTAACGAACCGGTCATTTGGTACTGTTTGAACTAGAATCGTTGACTAACTGCTATGAAATTTGACTAACTGAATTAAGGCTGCTGCTTGAGGGGCCAATTGTTATTTCTATAGTTAAGCTCACTAATGGTAAAAATGTAAAATAATGTTAAAGTGTGTGTGTAGTTATGACATGTAATGTGTGTGAATGTGTGTGTGTGTGTGTTTATGTACCGACAATATTGTTTACTACTTTAAATTTTAGTAAGAAAGTAGCTAAAGTAAAAAAGAGAAGGAAGAAGAAGGGGAGACTCAGGGTTCTGGGCGGTGCTGTGACTGTTATGGGCAGGCGTAGCGCTTACCACCAGGTGAACGACTTGCTCGTCGCGTCACTAAGACTAATAGAAAATGTAGGAGTAGTATAATAATAGTTAAGGTATGGTGAAACTCTTTAATAGGCAGTTGCAGTTTTTTCTTATGAATGTACAGCAGAGTGACGATACGCCAATTTCAACTCAAAAATGAGATATAAACTATTGTAAACCATCTTCTAATGACACAGAAACTAGTGTGAAATTATCAATGGACACTCCACAACCCCCCAGAGACAACCCTTGCCTTCAATGAATATCACATCGTCACCATTCTATTAAACAACTTCTATTATAGTAAGAATAATTTACTCAAAATGAAGAATCATTCCACAGAATCATTCACTCGTCATTGAAAAGCATTTGGCGATTTCACACCAGATCATAGACACACCGACGCCAGCCAAACCCATTGTATTCAAACACTGCAAGTTCTGAACCTTATTCCATACCAAAAAAAGAACGAACATAGAATGAACGAATGAACGAAACTGGTTCAACTCTTTCATTCACGCTCGGAAACGCAATTAATCATTAATTGTATCATTCCTCAATATTATATACTCTTAGCTTCATTTTCCTCTCTTTAAGTCTCATTCGTATGATTAATGAGCTATATGATAAATGATTCGGGGCGATGAAATGGCTGCCGAGCATATGTTAGTGATCTTCACGAATGTTAGATCTTTAGAATTTTAAGGAGTCATTCATATTATGTTATTAATGGTGTGATTTTGGCGATAATAGATTTCGGGGACTATTAGTTTGATGTTTATCTCACAACTGTTTCGGATCATAGATGTTAAAGATTTGGTTTGCTGTCATAGGGTAGGTTCCATATTTTTTGTCGATTCAGTTAAATCCAATTATAGAAGCAGGTAAATAGAACATCGTTGCTGGTAACTGTGGTGGTGGTGGTATGTAGTGAAATAATGGGTAGTAAATAAATAGCAATATTCGGAGATAAGAAAAACTATCTGTCTATATGCTTTGGTAGAAATATAGAAAGTTTATGAAGTCCTATTCTAGGCCTTGCGTATGCCTTTAGCTCCTCTTTGGTAAAGCAAAGGCCACAGAAAAGTTAGACAAAAAAAAACTAACAGACGCAATATGAATCAACAACAGTGCTGTATAAAACGTAGATCAACTTTTTTTAAGGAAAAAATGGCACTTACTAGCAATAATATACTGCCAAGATAAACGCAACCTAACACCCCTCATAAATTCAGATTACATTTGCAATCAAATACGAATAAAGCTCCGTCCGGAAATTAAAAAAAAAACTGCATATTATGAGAAGCAATAACGGCTCACGACAAATGCTTTAATGAATTCAAATGGGCAACCCCCTGTTTATTGGATGTCGGTTAAACCGAGTTAAGCTGAGGTTATCCGAGCACAAGAACGGGGATGTGCTAGAGGGAAACATGAACTTTAGCATTAACAGATTTTTTTAATATTTTTTTTTTCTATCTTCGCCTTGCGGTTTTATTCGCATGATTCCAGTTTTCCCGAAATATGTATTTTGGGAATAGTGAACTGAAAATAGCGTAAAAAAATAAATAAAACAAAACTCAATTGCATATCCATCGTTTGAAACGTAAGTTCATAAAAAACCCCATAAAAGGATGTGTTACAACTGTGACTGTTTCATTTCATTTAAGTATTAAAAAATAGTAACTTGGAACACAATAATTAAATCGTATTAAATATCAAATAAAACTGAGTTTTATAAATCTAACAAAAGAGGATGGGTGTCCATGGAACATGCTGCCAAGAACACTGGCATTTCCACATTTTTATATTTTTGTAATATTTACTCACAACCCTCTTGCATAACGACATCTCCATCTCCCCTAGCCCAGCAGTGATATGGAAAAATGACATTTAACGCCGCCGCGGGAATCGAACCCGGACCCCTCAGTACAGTTATTAAAATATGTCAGCTTTACATTTACATACGGTAGCAAGCAGCCATGACTGATCGAATTCTACGGATTTAAATAGTGTTAAGTGTTTAGGGAACAAAGCGAGGGGGAATGTGGCATAGTTTTTCTTTTCTTTGACTGAGCAACGAGACGAGCATGTCGGTCAGCTGATGGTAAGCGCTACGCCTGTCCATAACAGTTACAGTGCGCAGAACTTTGCATTGCATAATCCTGCGCGGCTCTGCACCGCGCTCGTCACCCTGAGACATCGGCCCGAAAGTCTCATATGCCCAGTAATTTCGCTGGAAACAATAGCCTTCAAACCAAAACACAGTAATGTTAGCACACTACTGCTTGGCGGATGAACATCTGGCAAAGGTGTGGTACTTCCCCAGGCATTCTCTTGCAGAAGAGGCCTCCAACTACTGAAACTTCTACCACTATTGACTGTAGTCAATAATAAAATAACCCTTTTGATAAACCACATATCGCTTTCAAATTGAAAGTGTCAATTGTACCAAAGCGTACCCGGCAGTTTAATTCAATAAATTCACAGTAAGTATATTATCGTCGCATCATTCAGTGAGCATTTGTCCCCTATTTATTTATAAACAGTTGAATAGACAATCGTAGTGCGGGCTCTTTGAATGATTTCTGTAGGGGAGTTAAAGTGGCTCGTAATAGCTTTGTTGCTTAAACTTTTGGGTTGCAGTAACTTTGACAGGGTTACTTTAAAAAAAAAAGTTACGTGAGGTGCGCGTGATATGGGATATTCTCAACGGGCCCACTAACTGGCCCACCTGGGACGCTGGGAAAAATAATTCCTAGATTATTAGGTTAAGATTAGAATTCAATAGAGAATATTATTATTATTAATAATAATATCAATATTAATATTAATATTATGAATATTAATTATTTGGATGCAAGAATTCGTAGAGTTTCTTGGTGCTATCTTCTCTAACGGGCGTATTTCCGAAGCACTGGTAGAGTCAATGGAGTTTTCCTTTTCCTGTGCGAGACTCAGGCATGAGTCACCACTTGAAAGGGAAATATCCTTTTTCTAATTCAAACCATAATTAGATAATAATCATTAGTTTCGTAGATCATAATATTTTGACTTATTTTTTTGTATTTCTATACTTATGTATAAGATATTATTTTTTTTGACGCGTAAAAGTGCAATATTTTGCCTATTTACAATAAATGATTTGAGTTTGAGTTTGAGTCAATATAATATAATTCCATCTTGTCCCCCTCGGCGGAGGACTACTCACGGGTGGTTTTAGTGAGTTTGCGTTCTTTCACAACGATAATTGTGATATTTTCAAGAAAAAAAAACAAAACAAACAAAGCTCTACAAAAAAATAACAAAAACGCTATGCTGTTTTTAAATTTAAACTTTATGGTTTCATGCACTATGACCATTTTTCGCATATTTTATGGAATCGTAATTTACGGTACTTTTAATCCCACAATTTTTTTTTTTTTTTTATTTTTTTTTTTTAGAAAGGTAAAAATTATATGAAAACTAAACAAACTATAGTAAAGTGTTAATAATTGGAACACAATAAAGTTTTATCCATGGAAAGGGCATACAAAATGTTGCAAGAGGAAATCATGAGTTATTCTACTAATTAACAATAAAACTTATTTTGACGATCTGACGCCATTATCAAAACTCAATAAATAATAAATTTCCCGTTGTTGATAAGGAGTCAATTAAAATTTGTTGATATCGTCTATTTGAAATAATAATGGTTAATGTTTATGTCCATACTCTATGGTGTTATTTTCATGTTGGGTATATAACTACTAATTTGCGTCATTTGTGTACCAGGAATCGTATGTTGATAATATTTTTTTAATAATTACACAATTAATTGCTTAATTATTAAAAAAATAAGTTACACGATTTCGTTGTGTTTATTTAATTTGTGCACGAGTTTTAGGTAGTTAAAAATTCCAACATTTTTTTTTAATACGTACTATAGTTCTTGTTTCCGGAGACTATTTAAGCTGAAAGTTATATTGAGGAATGCTTTTAGACGAAAATCACAAGTTTTTTTTTTCAAGTGCATCAGTCGATAGTTAGATAAAATATTTACTGAAACACCACAGAACAAACAAAATTTAATAACAAACTTAACAATTAGGTTAGGCGGTCCTATCGCTCAAAGCGATCTCTTCCAGACAACCAAGCGTGGAGCAGAGTAACGACAAGTATCATAATTATCATCAGTGTGCATTTTCCTAAGCTTTTTATGGACCAGAATTTACAAAAATATAGAATTTTTCCACATACTTAATTACCTATTACTAAACCTAAAAACTTTATAATGGCACAATGTGCAAACCGCACCATGGCCAAAGAAGAATAAAAAAAAAACTTTAAAAACTAAAGCCGCGTAAAAAATTCAGCGTATAATTAAAGCGCGAACCGTATCACACAATCGCACGGATCTCTTTCGTTCAGAAACGCTTGCATAGATTCACGATTGTTAAATGTACCAGAAGTGAGCAAATTCGTTTTTAAACGGCTATCAGCCGGTCATTAAAAGTGGTGTGAATGGCACACGGGACGCGTTCGCTATGTAGAGGCTAGAGTGACTATGCTTTAGAGTATTTTTATTTGAATTTTGTTTATTTATTCAGTTATTACAAATCCCTACTTATATTATAAATGCGAAAGTAACTCTGTCTGTCTGTTGCTCTTTCACGCCCAAACTAATGAACCGATTGAAATTAAATTTGGTACAGAGATAGTCTAGGGCCAAGGAATGGACAAAGGGTACTTTTTATCGCGAAAAAAGCATTATAAGGGATTCAAATAGGGGATGAAAGTTTGTATGGAAGTTTCGTCATTTTTGAAGCTAGAAGGTTGAAATTAATTTTTAGGCTTTTGATTAGATATAAATAAATTTGGCATTCAAAGTTTGTAAAACTTTACCCTTGAGGGTGTGAAATAAATATAGGGGATGAAAGTATGTATAGGAATATGTAAGGTTTCGGCTTAACCACTGCACCGATTTAAAAAATTATTTAACTAATGGAAAGCTACATTGATAGCGAGTAACATAAGCTATATTTTATCCCCGTATTCCCGCGGGAACAGGAACTACGCGGGTGAGACCGCGGGGCGCAGCTAGTATAGCATAAATGCTCCAAATAGTTACATTTATCGTGAAATAAAATATTTAAGTACTATTTCTATACATTGTAATCTATTATTATCAATTAAAGATGGCAACAAAACACTGGTTGAAGCCGCCTAAAAATCACGTTTTAGAACGTTTCATGCAGTTTGCCAATACGTAATGGCTTATAAATCCACTATTTAAATAAATGAACTTTGACAGCTTATTTTACTTTTTTTTTAAATAATATGTAAGCATCTTTAGTGGGTTGTTTTTATGTCATGAAAGAAATAATACTATGCTGAAAGGCTGTTAAAATCAGGAAGTTAAGTTTTCAGCTCGTGTCTTTTTCTTTTCCTTTTCCTTCGCACTATTGTTGCATTTAGCTAGCAGTGCAATGTGAAATAGGTGTGTGTGTGTATTCAAAATGCCATTAAAGTAGTCAAGTCTACGTCACGATTCAGTAAAATGGTTGATGCTTTACTGTAACTTCCTGGGAGTATGGGGAGAATACGAAATGACACGATTTATCGGCATGTATCATTTCCGCACACTCGTGCCCGCTATTGATACACAATAATTAATATTACAGAAGAAGCATATAAGCACAATAATGTCTCAGTTAATTAAAACGCGTACGCACCCCAACTAGAAGCACTCTCTATAATAGACCGGCCAACAATAGGCAACGTTTGTCAAACAACACAATAGCGAGTGGAGCCGACGGCCGACGCCTGTTTGGACATCTGGGCCCAATAATCGACCGGTTACCCTGTTTTTTTTTTTTTAAATTTTGCTATATCATTTCTCGCTTTGAAAATGTGGTTGGCTAATTTATCAATTTCTTTGAGACGTTCCATTCATAGATTTGGATAGTGTATTAAATAAGTACGAGTAATTGATAGTGATATATATCTATATATTATATCCTACTAATATTATAAATGGGTGCGTCTTTGTTCTGTGTTCCGGTTTGAAGCGCACTGGGCATATCGACGCTAGAAAGCGTAAACGCTGTAACCCTTTGACCGACCCGAAAATACTTTTTTTACATATTTGGAAACAAACGCTGTAACCCAAATTTCAACGTCTCCTAGGAACTTTAGGATATAACCAAGGTAGCAGTATTGTAGCTTTGTATGAAAGACACCAAATATCCAAAATTTGCGTTTTTAGGTCGAGTAGATATAGAGTTATGATTTTTTTTCAACAATCAAAAAGTTTTTTGGCACTGGTGAACAATTTTGCGTTTCAAGGTTACAGCGTTTACGCTTTCTAGCGTCGATATGAGACTTTAGAACCGATGTCTCAGGGTGTCGAGCGCAGTGCAGTGTCGCGCAAGATTATGCAATGCAAAGTTCTGGGTGGCACTGTAACTGTTGTGGGCAGGCGTAGCGCTTACCATCAGGTGAACGACTTGCTCGTCTCGTCACTCAGTCAAATAAAAATAAAAACCACTGAACGATTTGGAATTTGATTTTTATGAAATTTGGTTCACAGATAGTTTATTATATGGATTTGAAATATCATTGGGCTAGTATCATTTGCCCACAATCGCACACGGAAACAAATGTCTTAATAGGTCCTACTTCACATGCCATGAAAAAACCCAATTAAGAAAAAAAAAATTCAAAAAAAAACGACCAATTTTCGGCTTCCCGCCAAAAATCGTCATTTGATTCGTTTTCTCTTTTCAATCTTATACAATCGAAAGGGATGGCAACAACTTTAGAGACGTCAAAAAGTTTTAGTTTAGTTTGTTTTAATAAAATTGGTACCATTGGCATAGATTAGAGGTAATCGATAACAATGTTATATTATAATTAAATGTATTTCCACTTCCGATAATGCATACACACTGATAACGTCATTATTAACTTATTAACAAAACTTTCCCTTCATATTAATTAAATAAATGAGTCTCCGAACGACGTACGAACGTGACATACAACAAAATCACGCTCCAATCTATACCTATTTAAATAAACGACCCTCCATTATAATTTAAACACAATGACTTGTCCAATTTCCAAACTTGTATTACATTAACTCAGATACCGGCATTAAATTTGAACAGGCCAGTAATCATACGAACACTTTAAACTGTTTAAACCACCCTACCTAATGATCTCCCACCAATTCAACTTGAACCCTCAAACCACCTCCTCCCACAGGTTTCGTTTAAAACTCCTCTGAAGTGAGATCTTCCTAAACTGGTCGGAGGGTAAACTCCCCGTTTTCAGTAGCCTATTAAGTGATGGGTAATTTAGGAATACATAAAGTACATAATAGGGTCCTTAACTTGGGCTTAATGAGGTGAAAACGGGAGCGTTTACCCTGCTACACTGCTGTTAATGTTGAATCGATTTGGTGCCGAATATGGAGGACGGATACGTCTCTGCAAAGTTACTGCCATGGGGTTTTGAAGAACGAAATTTGATTAGATTAAATTCGTTTTCCCTATTCTCTTAATTTATTTTATGTGGACCTAAATGATCTAATTACTACCTGCTTTGGTGTGGATGCATTTATTGTTTTTCTGTTTTTTTTTTTATGTTTCATATTTTATGCACAGTAATTTTGCCGGCAACAGCGCCCTTCAAACCGGAATACAGTATTGTTTTCACACTACTGCTTGGCGGATGAATATCTGGCTACTTCCCCATGAGGACTCGTGCAGGCGAGACCTAAACTATTTTAATTCCACTACAGAAAATAATAAATATAATAGACGTAGAAAGTACAGCCAAGAATAGTAAATATTAAATAAGTAGGCACCCAAAATCTCCAAAGAGGCCAAATAACCCATTTTAAAATCAAATACAGTTTTTGCTTTCCGATTCACAAAACTCGGTCGAAATAAAATCATCACAAACAACCCTTTACACATTTATAAAAAAAAACGAGAATGTTTCTAACGCCGAAAATCTCAGCAGCTGTCCCTAGATTTTATTACGATTTAATGCCATAAATAATTTGATTAGTCTCGTATTTATCAACATAAAACCATCTAATGGAAAAATGTCAACCATTCAAGTCTTCAAGACCCTTTGAAACGGTCCTCTTCAGCTATTGAATTGAACGTTTAGAAGCCACTAATGTTATCTTGATATCTTTAAAAATAAAAATATATTATACTACAAGTTTTTTTTCACATAAGTTCATTGAATTTTGCGCCTTTTTCTAAAGGTATGAAGGCTGGCAATAGACCAGCGTATTTTTTTATTTTGCCGCATTGGATTAAGATGTCACATAAAATATTACAAAGATTTACAACCGCCTTTGCCGTTTTCAACTCTATTAAAAGAAAAATAAAGGATTTGAGATTCGAATAGTGACATTTCGTTCATAATTTTATTGTAGTCTATGGGTATTTTTCGCGCCATTTATAAGAAGCGTTTTGATATCAAAGAAGAGAGGTCGTTTTGGACGAAGGTTAGTTTTTGCAACCGTTTCGAAATTCGAAGCACGCGTTGATAATTTACTGTACCAATGGCATCTTTATATTTTCATGTAGCTTTTCAAATGTCTTTTTGTCTACAAAACTTTCAAATATTTTACTAATCAAGAAAAAATATTTTTTACGTCTAGGCCTAAACTGTTATTTAAAAATTGTAGTGTACGTATGTGCATTTAAAACTAGGCACATGACTTACGCAAAATGCACAGAGCCTTAAAAAGCTCTATGAAAAGGGAAGTTTTTTTTTATTACGTGGCAAGCCAGCACCCAAATATACGACAACACTGTTTACCCCCCAAAAATTACCGAGACAGCTAATTATAAGGCTACTAACTCAAAAACACTCACAATCTCCAATACGGACCACACACGAAGCCTCCTTAAAAGCGCATACACTAAAAGGTGTTAATGCGAAAAGATCACACCAACCACCATTTAAAAAAAGAATACAAACACCCGAATGGTATAAACGTTCATAATCTGTTCAAAGCTGTAGTGGCGCCCCATTTATTTAAAAATCGAACTGGTTACTTCCCTATTCTATTTTCGAATATTGTTACGCGCACTTTGTTCGATAAGTCAACTACAAAAAATGGTGACCGTTATAGTACTTTACCGCAATATATTTTCCAAAAGCTCCTTTTAGTAACAAAAGAAAGTTACCATCTATAATAGTTTGACAAGGTACTGAAAAGCTTAAGCATTTTGGTAGTTGACTCTACAATATTAGTATAATATCCCCAAAAACACTTGAGCTTTCCGTGTTAAAAGCTTATTAAAGCTGCGGGGTCTTTCTAAAGTGGTTTTGTTAAGTGATGTGGTTAAGTGGCAACTTGATGTTTGGTTGTTTTAGGACGTTGTTTGTTTTCGGGGCTTAAACACGAGGCGCCTTAACAAGGTTTATTTTTATCTGCCAGAAAAAGAAAGGGTAGCCGATTATGAGACAAGAAAACAATGCGGTGGAAAAAAGTGTAGGATTATTTTGTGCGAACAGCTTTTTGGACGGTTAAGAGTTGTTTATTCATGGTCATTTAAAAGGGCTTTAACTTTAGTACATCGGCATAAAAAAATATACTTAAATAATTATCATTCGCTTTTCGATGAAGGAAAACATCCTCAGCTAGGTATGAGATCCACCAATCCGGACTAAGTCACCGTGGTGAATATGGCCTAATCCTCCTAATGTAACTGAGGTGAGACCCGTGCTCAGCGGTGGGTAAATATGGCTTGTGGTGATGATGATGAAGACAAAATCGCTGTGCGTATGTCTGTCTCTTTACTTAATACCTATTTACTACTCAATTTTTAAATCATTAATGTTTTGCATAAAAATTTGGTGAATAACGATGTACAGTCGACATGAAAAGTAAGTGATGACCAGACAAGATTCAAAACTTGTCTGGTCATCATTTGATTTTGATACTGACTGTACTACTGTTATATCTAGTAGTAGCTGCGCCCCGCGGTTTCACCCGCATAACTCAAGTTTTCCCGCCAAAACTCTCTTGAAAGCAATATATTTTCCCCGTTTTTGCCACATTCTTCAATGACGCTCCGCTCCCATTGGTCGTAGCGTGATGTTATATACCCTATAACCTTCCTCGATAAATGAACTAACACAAAAATAATTGTTCAATTCGGACCAGTAGTTCTTGAGATCCTAGCGCTCAAACAAACAAACTCTTCAGCTTTATATATTGGTATAGAGTATAGATACTACGCTTAACACCAAGTAGTCAAATGTCCCGCTTGTCCTGTCAGTTTATAAATAAAAATACCTACTCCCAAATGTGAAAGAACTGTATAATCATTATACAAAAGTTTATATTTAATGCGGAGGGCAATTCCAGAATATTAAAACCGGGAATGTGTTTACAATGACAGCCATGCTTTTATTGTCCCTCATTGCCCCTCTGTTAGAGGAGGTTGGGGAAATATGGACTGTAGAAATTTTTTTAGATTTTCTTTGTCCATATTGCCGGGTAGCCTAGTGGGAGAACGTCCGCCTTCCAAGGAGAAGGACGTGAGCTCAAGTCCCTGTGCGGGCACGTACCAACGTGTTTCACACCTTTGCCAGATATCCATCCGCCATGCAATAGTGTGCAAACATTACTGTGTTCCGGTTTGAAGGGCATTGTTTCCAGCGAAATTACTGGGCATATGAGACTTTGGAGCCCATGTCTCAGGGTCACGAGCACAGTGCAGTGCCGCGCAAGATTACGCAATGCTAAGTTCTGGATGGAAGTGTAATTGTTAACACTTTCAGTGCTGAGCCGATATTTTTGTCTAGCCACGGGTGCGGATTTGCACACTCCATAGTGTTTTCGCATACAGCTAACAGTACAGTTGTGTTTTCCCGCACTCGCGGCAAGTCATGAAAAACACGACAGTTGTGTTTTCAGCAGTGAACGTGTTAAGTGCAGGCGTAGCGCTTACCATCAGATGAACGACTTGCTCGTCTTGTCACTCAGTCAAATAAAAAAAAGGCAGCTGGACTAAGTGGTATTCATGTTTGATGTAGGGTAGGTAAGTATTTGATGTACTTAGGTATGATAATGAGTTTTTTTCTTTAATTTGGATTTATAAGAAATTACCATTCAGCCAACATAACCATCATCATCATCAACCCATAACGTTCCACTGCTGGGCACGGGTCTCTTCTCACTTTCGTGAGGAGGGTTAGGCCATAATCCACCACGGGGGCCCAGTCCGGATTGGTGGATAACATACCTACCTCCGAAATAATATGTATGTGGGTGTAGGTGTGTAATGTAGGTATGTGGGTTTCCTCACGATGTTTTCCTTCACCGAAAAGCGAGTGATAATTACGTACATATGTTTTACAGAAACACATTGGTACGTGCCTGCACTGGGATTTGAACTCACGACCTTCTGATTGGAAGGCGGACGTTCTCCCACTAGGCTACCACCGCTTATTATTCACATAGCCAACTTTACAAGAAAAAAAACGTTTCTGTCCGCTTTCCTCCAATTAAGGCCCGCACCCTGTGGTTCCAGAAAGGTCGCTGAAACTCATTTCAGACGTTCCCGCGTAATGTCCGCACCCCACTTACGAATACCTACTATTATCGCGCGAACTTTTTTATTAAAAAAAAATCTCTCATCTCCGCTGAATTGTCGGTGCCGACCAGTGTTGTGACTTTTAGGCTTTTTGGCGTATTCGATTATTTTTGCTAATAAAACTGAAAACTCAAATCGTTTATTGCAAAGATAGGCAAAAATATTGCACTTTCACAAGTCAAAAAACTTAAGTTTCATAAAAATAGACAAAAATAAATAACAAATCAGAATTATGATCTACTAGCTGTACCCTGCCACGCTTCGCTGTGGCACATTCGCACATTCGCTGATATGTCACTGATGAAAAAAATAGATGAAAACAATCCTTAATGCGGATTATATATCATGCTAAAATTTCAGCTCGATCGGTGCAGAACTTTTTGAGTTTTTGAAGCGTACACAAACCAACATAACATTTTTACATATTTAGATTGAACTAGGTAATGATTATCTAACACTATTATGGTTTGAGTTTGAAAAAGGACATAATAACGACGCCGACATGTTACAACCTCTTTACGTATCCATCCTTCGTTTATCCGATCCATCCTATCCAACTCCTACGAGATATTATAAATGCGAAAGTTTGTGAGAACGGATTCCTCTTTCACGCAAAAACTACTGAACGGATTCGAATGAAATTTGGAACACATTTAGTTTATAACCAGGATTGAGTGATAGGGTACTTTTTATCCCGATAGTATGTTACCGTGGGACAAAACGGGAACTACGCGGGTGAAGCCGCGGGGCGCAGCTACTTTCATTATAATGGTTAATCGTTTTGGTATATAAGATTAATAAATTTACAATGGTTTAAAATATAGGCATCTCAATTTCTTTGAACTTGATTTAGTTTGTAATGGTAGGCCTCTTCTGCAAGAGATCGCCTGGAAAGTACCTAACCTTTGCCAGATATTCATCCGCCAAGCAGTACTGTGCAAACGTTACAGTGTTTCGGTTTGAAGGGCACTGTTTCCAGCTAAATTGCTCGGCATAATGAGACTCTAGAGCCGATGTCTAGTGACGAGCGCAGTGCAGTGCCGCGCAAGATTGTGCAATGCCAACTTCTGGATGGCACTGTTACTGTTACGGGCAGGCGTAGCGCTTACCATCACGTGAACGACTTGCTCGTCTCGTCAATCAGTCAAAAAAAAAAGCTGCAAGAGCAAGCACAACACTAGCACTTGAGAATATGAAAGTCGTTATTTAAAAAGATTGCCCTTTTTCGTATTATTTCAGTATAAATTTCAGTTAAGCCTCTTTCCCCAGCCCTCTTGAGAAACGCCGTATCTCCATTTTCAACATTTATTGTCGGAAAGGTTTTGGCCGGTTTTTGCATGCAATTTATATCTTAATAGAGCGAGGTAGGATTTAATTAAACGACACTCGGATTGCGGGGAAGCCATTTTTCTGTTATTGCCTTCTTTTTTTTTTAAATTGCCGTATAAAGTTTTGTATCTATGTCGAAATGACGAGTGATGCCATTATTCTTTTTTTTTTTAAGTTAAACTTTTTTATGCTCGCTTGACTTGGGGAGTAAGCTGATGAATGTGTTACGAAAAATGTGGTTTAGAAATGAAGACAGATTTAACAACATAATAGCATTTAGAGAATGAGAAATTTAGCTGGAAACAGTGTCCTATTTATTTTTAATGCTGCCACATCAAAATTTTTCAATATTCAGTAAATATATTGACTACCTTTGCATCACCCGTTCAATAAAATTGAATAAAACAAAAGTGCCTATCTATACAATTCCAAATCCAAACACAAAACATTCGAAATTCAAAATAAATCAGGGGGAAACATAATCCGACCAGTTTTATTACCGCCCTAGGATGAACCCGTCATTACACTCTTTCAATTAAGGCGACGCGTAATCTCTCTGTGCGATTACGCTGCATTAATTGGCTAGGGGACGCTCCCCTTAAGCGATAAAACTCTAACACAAAGCAATAAGTGTCAGTTTTCTTTGACTTTTCAACTTCGTCAATATTTGTGAATTGACATCAATTATAGAAAACGAATCTATTGTAATCTCTAATACTTTGTGAGTAAGGTTGAAAATTGTTTGAGATGAGGGAGAAAATCATTTTTAGATGCACAAAAAGATGGTAGATAACAGTTTAATGCGATTAACTCTGTGTTAAGTGACATGGCGCTAATGATTTTGATTTCATTTTTTTTCTGTAATGGGACACATTGGTTTTAATGGCTCGTTTTTAATTAGATCTCGTTTTTTTAAGAGCAAATTGTATATCTGATTATATTTTTTTGTGAAAGAGTAGCGCAGTATACGCTACATTCTACATTACAGCAAATATCGACGAGTTGCAGAAAATATGCATAACTCACAGAAACTATAAAAGGTTTAATTTACATTTTATAAGAATTTAGTTTTGTTATAAAATGGACTAATACCAAAAATTAAAGTGTTGTCACATATAAAAAAAAACAAGCAAAAATAGCAAAATTTTAAATGAACACCATAGTGTTTATTTATTTATTTAATTACATCATATCTACACATTAACACTTAGCTACATGAGGGTTAAATAAGGTATAATTCTGATGTTACCATGTCAGTGTTACCATTATTACACGAAGAGCTTGCAATTAAGTAAAAATAGATTATACAGTTTACAAATAAGTCTAAAGTATCGAATAATGTCTATGCTACCAAACAACCCATAGATAACCTAACTCTATACAGTCTATTAACAACGTCCCCATTTGACGCCATCTCGAAATCAACACAAAACGCCTCGACACGAGCGAGAAACATCACCGCAACCTAACAACCGAGTCCGTAACGCTACAAGTATCTCCAGCAACCGACTGCGTAACGTTTCCGTAACCCTAACGTAGTGAGAGCCTCAGCAGTTACGAGAACTTCCGTCACGTCATCCTCACCTGTCATAAACAAATCAAACATGGCCGGCCCGCCCGAGATATTAATGAGACAATGAGACATTAGTTCGCTACAAAATGCCTCCGTATTCGCGAATAATTAAATCGTAAAGTCCCCTCTACGCCGCCTACGGCACAAGTCTATTTACTCCTTTTTCATTCAACACAATAGCTGCTGCAATCTGACGCGCTCAGTTTCATTACGTCACTTTATTATTTGACAATTCAGTCGATTATCGCCTTTGTGCTGTGCGAATAAGAGTCAAATTGGAAAGCGCTCGCGGTTTTCTATAAGGCGTATTCCGTGGAGAGTATTAATTTGAGCGAGACGGACCCCGCCTACTGAATATCGCGTTTCCACACATGTCGGATTGTATCGTCGTCTCGTTCGCTCCGCGTCGCTTGTTAAAATTCCTCGGTGGGTAGCTGCGTCTCTCTCGTTGCAGAGAGGAGAGGCGGGCCGCGGATCGCGGTTTGCGCCCCAATACTAGCGCGATTTTCACCGCGCTTCCACGCGAATCGTTCGCGGTGATCGCGGCGTTCCGAACGCATTCGCAAGTTTTCGAACGCGCTGGACTATCCCGCGGAACACACCTGGCCATTTCCAAATTCAAATTTTTATAAGTTGGCTCATTCTAATTCGATTCACATTCATTTTTTTTTTCCTTTTGTGTAGTGTGAATTGTGATTGAACTGTGACTGTCCAAGTGCTTTGCATAGACACAAACATTGTTTAGTGCATTCAAATTAAAATCTACGTTCCTCAGTTAATAAAATTACCCGGAGTTCGCGGATTGGTTGGCAATTCAAATATTTCTAAAATAAAACAGAGATTTGAAGACTTATATATATATATATTTAAAAAAAATGTTTTTACGACCGGAAGCACGTCAATTCAAATCAAGTTGAGAACAGTAGTACCAACCCGTACAAACTAGCAGTACTCAAATCGTTTAAAGCAACGAAATGGAAACAAGAAAGCGTACCGTCGGCACCCAATGTTTCTAGAATTGAAATGCCATCGAGCAGATGAGATGAAGACGTCGCTCGAATGCGAGCGTGCCGAGACCGCCGAGAGCGGCGGGAAAGGGCGGATATCCTTCAGCGTCGACTCGCTGCTGAGCGGGAAGAACGACACCCCGACCAAAGAGGTCATCAACGATGCCAACAGCAACGACGCGGAGAGCACCGACGCCGCACTGGAATCGGACGACAGCGACGTCGATATCGAAGACGTCGATTCCAATGCTGGTGACGAGAGAGACGAGAGAGAGAACGGCCATGATGGCGAGGAGATGGAGACCAGAAGCGGCGTTGTGGTGCCGCAGCCGATGCTGCCGAGGCTCTACCAGGGTCCAGCGCACCCCCCGTCGTGGCCGTTTGGTGCGTTTCCGTGGATGGCACCAAATCACATGTTTAGGACAGGCTCGCCTAATAGTAAGTGTCATTATCTTAGTCTTTTTTTTATTAGACTGAGTAACGAGACGAGCAAGCCGTTCACCGGATGGTAAGCGCTACGCCTGCCCATAACAGTTACAGTGCCACCCAGAACTTTGCATTGCATAATCCTGCGCGGCACTGCACTGCGCTCGACAGCACAGGCAGTCTACAGTCCACAACCACGCCGATACAAATATAATAAATAAATGAGAAACTTACAACGAATACATAAATAAATAATTCAAACAAACACTATGTGTAAATTAAAAAAAAAACAAGCAGTAGTATTCTCAGCACCTATTCTGATTTATGAAGAGAAGAGTGAGTAAGTAATCACAATTACTACATTCATTAAATTGAAGCCATACCGACCAACCTTTATCATATTATGTTAGTAACGCATTCAGTAATAAAAAAATACGAAATGTGACACAGAGTGACATGTGTGTGTACGGACACATAGTAGAAGAAAAACTTCAACTAAAAAATATTTAATAAAAAAAATTTTCCTAAAAAAAACATATATTTTAAATAATATACGAAACATATCTCTCTCTTTCTATCTCCACTAACTTACATCTCCCTCTCAACCTCTGATCGCCTCACCCGATCACATTTTTCGTAACGCATTCACCAGCTTACTCCCCAAGTCAAGCGTGCGTAAAGAAGTTTTACTTCAAAAATATGACACATGGTGATATGCCACAATATTATGACTTAGTAAATTTGTCTTGTTGAATGGATTTGAATGGAAAATACATGAATCAAATTGAGGAATCATTTTGTCTATGTTTATTATGCCATAATTAAATTATAGTTCACAAAATGAAGAATCCCATTTATGAAGCGCCTATAAGGATAAAGAAATCCAAGATATTTCACTAGCAACAATTAATATCTTTTCCGGGTTAGTAATTCCATTTTTTTTTTCATTTAAGATGCAGTCAGCCTATGTCAAAAATTTTATTAAAAAATAATATGATTTATAACTGTATAAAGTTTCATGTTTTTATATTTCGCAGTTTTTTGTGAAAATTGGCTATGGCACATGGACATGACAGTGATTTTGCGTTAAGTTTTTTTTGTTCTAACCCAAACAGATCACCAGATATCTTCGGTCATTAGAAACGGGCAACAAAAGACAATAATTATTATATATACAAGATATAACTTAATCTCTAACATTATTTAACACTACATTATTATAACATCAGCTAATTAATCATAATGGATGCAAAACCCCTATTGCGACATGTGTCATAAACATTTTATCCTAGGGCGTAGAGGAAATGTAGGTACCTATATTTCGACAACGAATTTAAGAAAGTAGTGTCGATTTATCTAGGCTATCGTGAAGTTAGCCGCAGAAAGCGTCAAAGTGTTCGTATTTTGAAAGCGAGTTAGGATTTGGACAGTTAGGGTTGGTCACCTGGCATTTCCCTCTATTTCCCCCCTACCGAGAAAAAGGCAAGGCACACTAAAGCATTTCTTCGTGACTGTGCATGCGCAAACTTTCCGAGGGCCTGTGTTCACGTTGGCCTAGATCCGTCGACACTACTATAAGTAACATATGGTCACGTTAACTTAAGATTAAGAATAGCTTAAGAAGATTTTGCAGCGTTTTAAAAGATTTATAACCATTTCAAATATTTTTTGAAAGATGTTGTGCAGTTAAGGGTTGATCTGTGACCTTTATGAAAATAAACTTTATAGGAACGTACGAGAGTATTCAATGGGAATAAAACCACTGTAATGGTACTTTGAACGTTTGCCTCCCAAAGAGAAGGTCGTGAGTTCAAATCCCAATGCGGGCAGGCACCAATGTGTTTATACTAGGGATGCTACGGAGGTGGTTCAATCGGAACCGAAGTCGGAGTCGGAGTTTTTAAATATGATTTGTCGGAACCGGAGTCGGAGTCGGTGGTGGTGGAAGAAGAGAGATGAATTAATTGCAGGCTTGATAAAATAAAATAGTACAAGAATTATTCGATCAGCCTGTTTAATTTTAATTAAACAATACTAAACTTACACATACCTACCCGAGAATTATTTCGGAGGTAGGTATGTTATCCACCAATCCGGACCGGGTCCCCGTAGTGGATTATGGCCTAACCCCCCCTCCCGAAAGTGAGAGGAGACCCGTGCTCTGCAGCGGGACGTTATGGGTTGATGATGAATACTAAAATTACATGAAGTGGGAAAAATATTCATGTTTTCAATAACAGTTAACAAATAAAATCAAATTAATTGTATGTCAAAGTAGCAAGACCTCCGATTAAAACCTCCGATTAAAAAGTGTCGGCCGAAGTTGGAACCGGAGGTGCAATTTTAATCGGAAGTTCCGACTTATCGGAGTCGGAGTCGAAGCTCCGCAACATGCCTAGTTTATACAAAAAAAAGCTATACACTATTCCGTAAAGAAAAAAATCACAAAGACAAAGTAGACTATTTTCATGCGTATAATATAATGCGAAGCATAAAAATAATTTCCCTGCGCGGGATCGAGCTCGCGACCTCGCGCATCGCACTCGGCTAGTCAGACACAGATCACGCCACGGAATACGCGGAAGTCGTCATTGTCAAAACGTACCATTATGTATACGTCTCATTAATTTCACTATTGTATTCAAATTATCCGTTTAAATTAGATTTTCTTTAATTAGTTTTCTTAGTTAGGTTAATTTACACGTGTACAGTTAGCTATTTCGAATATTGATTATTTGCTTGTGTACCTCTACCAAAGTAAATTCAACTTAAACTGTAATAGTTTTGACTAAACTATCATGTAATGTAAAGGTTTCATAGTTTTTTTTTCAATTCAATTTAATTTACTTAATATATATTTTTTTTTATCGAATAATAGATATAACACAACAGGTAAAACCGCCTATTCTACCTATTTTATGTACCTAGCTATATTTTTTCTTCGTTTTGTTCTTGTTAGTGTCAAGAAGAAAAAAATGAGTGTGCTTTAGATCACACGACACGACTGAAGTAAAACTTCTTTAGCTCTTTTTTATTTTAGTTTTGTTTTTATTTTATCGACATAAAATATAATTTAATATTATTTATTATTTATCATTTACCTCGCCTCGTCCGATCACACTTTTCGTAACGCGTTCACCAGCTTACTCCCCAAATCAAGCGTGCATAAAGAAGTTTTACTTTAAAAGAGTTGTCTCAGTTGAGTTGGCACGGGTCTCCCGTCACTTTCATGAGGAGGATTAGGCCATAATCCACCACGGGGGTCAGATCCGGATTGGTGGATCACATACCTACCTCCGAAATAATTCTCGGGTAGGTATGCGGGTTTCCTCACGATGTTTTCCTTCGCCGAAAAGCGAGTGATAATTACGTACATATGTTTTACAAGAAACACATTTCCTGCTCTGCACTGGGATTTGAACTCACGACCTTCTGCTTGGAAGGCGGACATTCTCCCACTAGGCTACCACCGTATTCATAATCATAAATCTTTTCCATTATTTTACGGAAAGCCTTAATAATATTATATTAATCAATACTATTACAAAATTGCAGCACGTTAAACTAAGTCACAGTAAAATAGTCGTAAGTACATACCAACCTACATTAAATATTTTAATCAACACAAAAATAAACATTGAGGGAAATACGTTCAGTTTTATAGAATAAGTAAGTATTTCCATACCAAAGTAAAAATACTTATATCGCTTACCTACTTATAATATTATTATGCACGCAATTAAACTTTAAACAATTCAAATAAACGCGTATCAAATTGAAAAATATTAAATTTAATAAAAAGCAATAAAGTGTTTTATCGCTGTAGGTTAAAATTCTATAAGTGTAGATTAAATCTATAATACCTAAGTATATGAAATTGTTAAGAAAACGGATTGTTTTACTAAAAATAACCGTTTCTTCCGTTGCTTTCCAGTTTTAATTTCCGTTTTAAATTTAAAATGATATACCAAAAGCAACGACGTGTTTTACTACTCTATGGACTCAGCGCGCATCCAGACTAAGCGCCATAAACAAAGTCCCGCGGCAAAACGTAGAACTAAAATTTAGAAGTAGGTTTTCTCAGTCAGAATCTGGAACAAACTGTAGAATGAATACTGTAGTATGAATGTGACACTAATTGTAAAATTTGTTTTGTTCTAGTTTTAAGTTTTCTTTGTTCTGTGGTGTTTCAATAAAGAGTTTATCTATCTATCTATCTATCTAATGATGAATAACTCAAAACGAAAATAAAAAATCGCTCTAGATCCTCTCCCTGTCTTTGAATTTCTCGATTCATACGTTTAAGTAAGATCAAGAGTTACCCAGACTAGCTACTTAGTAAGCTGGAAGCATTATGTCTCGCGACTGCAGCGCCGCCTGCGGGAAATCTTACGTGGCGCGGACTCTAAGTCTGCAAAAAAATAAAATGTTGACGAGGGCTGAGGTCCTAGAATGTTTTGACACAACACACTAGTGATTGCAAAAAACAAAAACGATTACAGTTATCGAAGATCGCGAGTTTAGTACCATTATACGACCAATCGATTATATAACTGGCAGAGGAGTTAGCGTGGGGGTGCGTGTTCCATCTTAGGTCGTTTAAGACCAAATGGGATGTTTACTAAAGGTAAGTAAAGGGAGTGTAAAACTGTTTATACTCAGAAGGGTCGCGCTGGCCGCTTTCTTCTATCTATTCAAAAGAAATACCACCACGAACGAAGTCACAGGCTAGTACATAATTATCTAAAACTTATTGGTCGAGTATTACTTGCACAATCGGATTACAATATCGATTTTGACGATCGATGGAGTCAGCTCCCCGTTTATTTATTACGCCAATTATGTTTCCGATTCAAGGCTCCATCTGATAAATGATCGAAGTCTATAAGTAGGTAATGGTAATGGTGGTATCGTAATGATACTTTGACACCAGAGTTTTTTTCTATCTTAATGTATTTAAAAGGCGCATATAAGCTTTTGCAACTCGCAGTTTGGCAAATGGGCCATCGATTTTTGAATCTCATTCGGAGATAATATGGCCGATTCTTGCTGATTTCTTATAGGAAATCGGCTACTTTGATGATATTAGTCACCCTATGAGATTCAAAAATCGATTCCTACATTTTAGGATAACACAAAATATTTTACTCCGTATGACGCTATTGATTCTGCTAATGTTTATATTATTTAAAAAAAACTGCATGTAAAGGTTGTATACCTGCTTAGGAAAAAAAACTAAAATTGATACTCTATGGAAAAATACATTGCCCATCTCTAGACATCGCGCCTCTATCAACCGGAAGAAATAAATTCTCGCTATTCATCTTCATTAACCTATGAGCTAGCTTACTACTACGTAAAGCATTATTGGAAACGAAATTGTAAAAATATAGAACTTAATCAAAGTTTGTAAATTCCGTCATCTTTAACTCCACTTTACCTTCTCTTAATAGGTAGGCTTGAAAACATAATTATCGTCCAAACTCCCACATATACACGTTCACTAATCGATAACAAAATCGATTCGGGCAAGCGAGCGAGCGTGTCCGCTCTACATTTGCGCCAATTATTTGATTGGAAGCGACCAATCAAACAGTAGATTGCTATCGATTCTAAACATTTATCGAGTCGAGCGCAGCCGTGGCCATTGTATTCGATACGGTCACGCTACATCACTAATGGCGATATTATAATGCTCGCGCTGGCTACCTGCAGGAATCAATAACTTCAGTCACTCTATTTTCAGGTGCCTAAAAAAACAATAGCCGTAGGTCTGGCTGGAAACAAAATCATGGACCCATGGGAAGAACCCCATTTATCGAGAACGTATAGCATTTAGCAGTGGGCAAAATTACTTGGTATATCTATTTGTATATCCTTCATGGTTTTATGTTGGTAGCAATGAATAGCCTAGTGGGGAGAACGTCCATCTCCCAAGCAGAGGGTTGCTAGTTCTAATCCCAGTACGACCACATACTAATTTCATCATCATCATCAACAACCCATAACGTCCCACTGCTGAACACGGGTCTCCTCTCAATTTCGTGAGGAGGATTAGCCCACAATCCACCACGGGGGCCAGATCGGGATTGGTGGATCACATACCTACCTCCGAAATAATTCTCGGGTAGGTATTAATACATACATACTAATTTGTTTCTTGTAAATAAATAAGTATAATCTTTGCTGAAATTTCAGTTAAAACTGGTGGAAATCGGTCATTGATACGTTTCGACTACGAGTGTAACAATCATTTCGTAGAAACTAATTTCGAAGTACGTAATCGACCTACTGCAATCTCGCAGCTTGGATTCTCGAAGCTGTCCCAATCGATACGAGCTAATAGCTTGTACTGTTCTGTGCTAATGGCCGTCGAGCTTGTTCCCCGTTGATGCCGTGGACTGGCCGATTCCCCAAATAACTGAACTAAGGCCGTGTCTATTGAACCTGTTGTGAGGTTTCCGTGATGAGAGATAGCGAGATGAGGAAGTAAGTAACATTGCTGATGAAGTTTTTTTTTATTTGGCACAGTGACGAGACGGGCATGTCGTTAACCTGATGATAAGCGCCACGCCTGCCCATAACAGTCACAGTGCCACCCAGATCCTTGCATTGCACAATCCTGCGCGGCGCTCGTCACTCTGAGACATCGGCTCTAAAGTCTCAAATACCTAGTAATTTGGCTAGAAAAATTGCTCTTCAAACCGGAACACAGTAATGATTGCACACTACTGCTTGGCGGATGAATATCTGGCAAAGGTGAGGTACCTCCGTAGGCTGTCTCTTCCAGAAGAGGCCTCCCACTACTAAAGTTTGAATGATAGTACTAGTAAAAATGGAATTAGGTGATATTGGAATTAGAAAGATGTGATATAGAATGAAAGTTGGACGTAGGTAGGTAATCCATATTTACGATTCAAAATCATACTTGATCCGTTGAGCAAAGTAAAGCCTATGCAATAGATTATTACTGTTACATTTTAAAGTATTTATACATAATGTAAATTGTAAATAAGTTTTCTTTTCAATGAAAAATGATCTTTATGATGAACGGATACGTGAGTCAAGACCAAGAAAAAGGTAGGGTAACTATAGCGGGGACCCTTCTACAGGCAGGTGCAGCAATTTCCATCAGTTGCTACTATCCTAAAGAGCTACAAAACTTAGTGTCCGCCTAATTAGCTACCACCCTCAAGCAGAAAGACTGTCGCCAAGACCCTTTCAAGGTGTTCCGGCAGTAGTCTTTGAGAGCCAGTCCCACTTTAGACTTAACGTGTACTACCTTTGATTACATAATCGCTTAAAAGCAGGTGTGATTGCGGTCAGTTGCAAATTGATGCTATTGCCTTCCCATGACTTGGACCATCCCAATAGAAAATCGCTAGCCACCGCAATTATGGATGCCAAGTCACACCCCAGACACGCCATACAAATAACTGTACACGCGCCAAATGCGAGGATAACTACTGAAAGATGCCACGCGACCAGAACAAATGACGACCTGATAGTATGTAGGTTTTACTAACCCGTTTGTCTATTGTCATTTGGGCCTGTAATATTGACTGACCTCCCGCTTTCCCTCCGGATTGCAGGTAGAAGTGCGGGCAAGTGGATCGCGAGGGGAGAGTGTCCATTCTGTACGCAATACTAGACGTCTTCTGTGACCAAGTGTTAACTAGAAACCGTTTCTAGCAATCTGACCGTTTACGTAGACAAATATGTTAGGTATTCGTTCGAGTGATCCAGTTTCAGACTTTATAGTGAGTGCTGTGGGAACTGTATCGATAGCGAGGTATTTAGTAGGTGAATTAGGCGGTTATGGTGATAAATGCTTGCTTATAGCAGCTCGGTTCCCATAAGGTTGGAAATGCTTTGCTAACATTGAATATGACTTATGTAGAACTATGCAACTGAGAAAATCTTGTGATAAAATGTACGAAGCTTGATCGAAGTATGAAGCCTGAGAACATAATTGAAATACCTGAATATGATTGACGAGGTGCGATTTAAGAAAATTCAGGTGAAGTTGATGAAGATTTTCATATTAATAAAACAATTAAGTATATGAAATGACCTCGAAACTGAAGACTTTCTTAACTATGCGAGGAAGCCTGGTTTCCAGAACTAAGACTAAGTTTAGCTGATGATGGTAAGGTACAAGCATGTATAGTCGGTAGGCAGTTGCCACTACAAAGAATTAATTCACGTATTCCATCATTTCGAAAAAAAACCACCCATCAACGATGCATCCGCATAAATCAACTTAACAAGCCAACAAGAGCCGCATAAGTCGGTATCAACGTCCATCTTACTTAATAGGTCAGCCACTGGTTGGCTAAGCGTTCAGACCTTACAATTTCACAATTTGTCGTCTCGCGCTTTTTGCGAGCCGCAGTAATTGGCGCTCACCTGCGAACCAGCCCTTCCAAATACGGCAACCTGCCTGGACTTACCGCTTTTTAGAACCAGCTGACAAATGTGTAATTATTTATTTAATATCCTCCGTCTCGCAGACGGTTTTGGGCACAATTCGCATGCCGCAGTTAATGCTTTTCGGTGGCCATTACCGCGGGTGTTGATGCCGTTCCTGGTTAATAAATACGATAATATCGTGCCCGGATAGGAAACTGGGTTTTTGTTGCAATTTATTATATTCGACTGTTATTTTTAATTGTGGGATTCCATGCCGTTTTGGGATTTAGAAAGCTTCTTGGGTGTTGGAGGACTAGCGATGTTGGCCGTCGTTTTCATACATCGGGTAAAGTTTCTATTTCAGTGAATGGCGGCTCATAAATTTAAAACATTGGATTCTCCCTAAGTAGCCTAAAATTTTCTAAATGTTAGTTCGGTCAGGATTAAAATTTCTTCTATCTATTTCAACCCACATCAACCCACAATTGGGTATAGACCTCCTCGTGTGCACGCCATTCTTTTTGGTCCTGCGCCAGACGTGTCCACTGTCTTCCTGCAACCTTAGTGAGGCCATCTGACCATCGGGCAGGAACGGAAAATTTCTTACGTCGAGAAAATAAAACAGGACAAAAATAGATTTGCCATTGCTCAGTCTCTCTACGTTTTGATTTGACTTTCACCTAAAACTGACACTATAAATTACTTTTAATAAGGACTATTCCAGTTCTTCCTACTAACTCTACTTACTAAGCATTTCTTTTGTAATGAAAATGGTAATTATTTTAGTAAGGAATTGTTTGTTTGGGAATGCTTTGGTAAATTTGATATAAGTATGTAAATGAATCCTGGAGCAATTTATCTACAAGTACTTAAGTTTTCTATAACTTTTCAGAAATACTGCGATTTTAATTATTAACCACCAGAATACATTTCATAAGTTATTATTCAAATTATTTAGATTGAGTTGTATGAAATTGTTATTAGCCCTCGATATTTTAATACAATTAAAAAGCAATAACACGCTAATTGAAGTAACTACTTCATTACTTTTCAAAACCTCATCAAAGGGCTGAAACAGAGCAATCAACTTAATTTTGCCCTAAAAGCTCAGTAAACCTCGAGGCGTATATTGGCATATAATTCCAAGAATATGTTTTATGTCTTCATTATCTTCGGAGTCGTAAAAACTCGGTGGCAGGCCAGTGATTAACAAACAATAATCTGGCTGTAAATTCATATTAATAATTTTCTGAATGGGCAATTTCGTAGTCGTTGCTTTACGGCTGCTATCTGGATATTTTATATCGGGTAGGGCTGCTCGTTTGACAATAATAGATTTGCGTTCAATTACTTCTGCCACTGACTTTTGTGCACTATCTCTGGAACTATCTCTATGTATATTTTCTTTTTTTAACTGGTGTACGATAAAGTATTTTCTATTCTATTCTATTCTATCTTTGAGCCTGTTTAAGCTTTCATCTTTCCAGTCTTTATCCTTGACCGAATGTTTCAAGTTCACACCAAGTTGTAAATTTACTAATATTACAATATAATTATTTCTATGAACACTAAGGTTATCATTAACTCTGAATTAACTTATTGAAGTATCGATTGCATCAAAAATAGCTTGTCCTAACACAAAACACTGATTACAGATTCATATTTGTACGAATAAACTTTAGGATTCAATTCCAACCTAATCAGAACATTTTCGATAAAACGGCTCCCAAATATATTTCAGGACAACGCGCGCCTAAGATGTTCTAGATCTTGTTTACTCATCAATTTACGTTATTTTTAATATTTAATAAGTACTTACACAATATAATAATGTATGAAAAACCATCTTTATATTATTTATCGTGTCATAATTGTCGATAATTTTAATTATTTCATACGGCATTTGACTTAATGGATAGTTTTTAATGATGATTAAATAAAACTTGCAGCCCTAACCATGTCATTCGCTATATAATTAGTGTCCAACGCTTCTGACTAGTCCGCAGTACATTCAATTCAAAATTATGCACACAGCAATTATTATCTTTTTACCATTACGTTATTTAATGCTGATTGAAGACAGGAATGAAACGGCTGTTCTATCTAGTTCTACTTCTCTGGTTAATTGGAGGTCGTGACGGAACAATAAACATAATAATATAATACATTTATTTTTAGCAAATGACAAGTTTTTATATAAACAACGCGTGTAATGCATAGTTTAATTAAGCGTGGTTATTTCATTAATTGCTGATTAATTAAATAGTAAATGAGAAAAATATATAACAATTATAAAATGAAAGGGTCAAAGTACGGAGCCTTGAGGCACCCCAAGTTTGTATGGATGTAGATTTTTTCCACGTACACATTTTGCTCGAATAGACGATCGATTCCAGGCTATAGAGAAACCCAACCCTTATATCCTTTAAAAAAAACGTTCTTTCATTACCGAGTAAAGAAAATGTAATATTCTTTATGAAGGTTTTATTAAACCCTATAATAAACTGCCATAGCGGACGCAATCAAATGCCTAAATGAAATCAACAAATCGTTTCTCATATCCGACGTCCAATGACAATTATATCTTTTACGTTCGCAGAACCAAGTTCCCATTAGAAAACCCGTACGTTCTTGTATCAGTAGGCTGGTTGCCTAGATACCAACATAATTACAAAACCTAATAGCAAACTGGTGGAGCATTAATAACATCTCCTTACCGGAAAATGGCAAGAGATAGCATTTTGTTGCTAATCACTTGATAATTTTCAATCAGTAATTGGACGAAGCCACGAAGAGTTGATGCGTGATGTGAATCTCATTTCATGATCTTCGTGTCTAGAATGATTAACAAGTGATTAGATCTTACTGTTACTAGTAAACGTTAACAAGCTATAAAATTCCATCTAATACAATGTAATTGGATAAATGAAAGGTGTACCTATTTACCAATAAAATGATTATCTCTTTACTTTACAGCAAAAAGGTTTTACTTATTTTTTCTGTAACTTTTTTAACGGGAATATGCCTAAATTAAAAACTTTATATCTGCTATAAACACCAGTTATTATATTTATTACAGGTAATGGATTATATTTTATATATACATAGTCCACATTATAATTTTATAATGTACTAGCTGTGCCCTGCCACGCTTCGCTGTGGCACATTCGCACATTCGCTAATATGTCACTGATGAAAAAAAATATATAAAAACAATCCTTGATGCGGATTATATATCATGCTAAAATTTCAGCTCGATCGGTGCAGAACTTTTTGAGTTTTTGAAGCGTACACAAACCAACATAACATTTATATATATATATAGATAATATAAGACATGAGATTAATTGCTATATTTTACTGGTTTCCTGAAAACAATAACACGCAGATTAAGTCGATAGCTACGTATCTGCGTATTCCATGATTAACCGTTTCATCGCTTGTATTCAAAAAAAAAAAAATTCCATTAAAAAAAATGTAGACCACTTAACAATGGCGAAGGTTTTCAAACAACAATTTCGTTCCGCCAATGAGATGAGCTATTTCTTTTAATTCGTCTTCATTCTGATATTCAATAAAGAGTTTATATCTCCGTGGAAGATAGGTATCTGAAAGGATGTTTAATTAAATGAGTGTACAAAAGAGGTTGCCAAACGCCTCAACTCCGAACAGAATTAGCATAGCGCTGTAAAACAAGCTCCTAAATTGATTAACTAGCTAGTCCAACATAATGACGGCACAAATTAACAGATCCAAATAAAAATAATGAACCAATAAACAGTTGCCAATAACAGATACCAATTAAACTACGACATTGACAACTAAATCGTATTAAGATGCCGAAACAGCCAGCTTAATTGGCGGCCATTGCAAACATTGCAATGCTCTATGGCCGGGATGTATAGAGTCTGTGGTCAAAATGGCGCGCGCGGGAAAATAAATATGTTTGGAGATGGATATTATATCTTCATTAGCGTTCGGCAGCGTGCATTGATATGTCCGCAGGTGGGGGCCATTGAAATTGTTGTGTTTTATCACCGGTCGTGAAAGGAGGCCGCAATACAATCAGTAAGGGAAGCGACTGCGTTCGACTTGCTCAGCGCCTATTCTAAGCACAGACTATAACTAGATACTTACGTATTATAAGTATGTCAGACTATGTTCTCATTTCGAATCTTCTAACAACAAAGAGGTTTGAGAAAATGGAATGCTTGTCTGCCCTATTCAGAAAAGGTTAATTGGGCATATTTAGATTTTGTAGAGAGCATCTAAGTCGATGCACTGAACTTTTTTAGTAATGGATTCGCTCTATTTTTGCATCCAAAATCAGTCGTCAGCAGTCATTAGCAAGCTTGCAGTCAACGTCACGATTCAGTAAACTAGTGGATGTTATACTGAAACTTCCTGGGTACGTTCGGAGCGAACATGAAATTACATCTCTTAGTCCTTTCCTTACTCTCGTGCACATTGATGAAAACTTAATGGCTGTTGCTTTGCTGAAATACTGACTGGAAGAATTCAGAATAGACTAAGAACCTCCATGCTTGTCTACCAAGCTAAGACCTCACGTACACCTGAATTAGCGCATCTAATTCCTCAAACAGGTGGCAGTGAACACTAAACAGCGACCACCTAAGCTTGCCACTTACCTCTATTTCAGGCCTGTGTAACAATTACTGTGAAATCCAGCAGTTAAGTTTACTTGGGCAGTAAACCCGCGCTCAGTTTCGGCGTAAATGTTTCGGTACTTGGTTGAAATTGAAACGGTGGTTAGGCATGCGTTTGTTTCCTAGTTTGTCTAAATTATGTTTAAGTCTAATTATTTCTGTGTAAACAGCTGTTTGGAACGTGTTTTTGAACTAGCTTAGGGGGCTTATGTGCCAAGCAGTAGTGTGGTGCAAAAATTACTGTGTTCCGGCTTGAAGGGCATTGCTTCCAGCGAAATTACGGGGCATATTGAGCCTTTAGAGCCAATGTCTCAGAGTGACGAGCGCAGTGCAGTGCCGCGCAGGATTATGCAATGCAGTGTTCTGGGTGGTGCTGTGACTGTTATAGGCAGGCGTAGCGCTTACCATCAGGTGAACGACTGGTTGTCTCGTCACACAAAAAAGGGCGCTCATTTTCAACAAGAACGTGTTAAAAGAAAAAAATAATGAAACATAGCATAGTTTTTATCACGTTTGACTCCGTTTGATTCGTAAAATTTACGGTTCCTGTGGGACAATAGTTAAAGTGGGTGAAACCGCTGGGTGCTGCCAGTAATAAATAAGTACTCAATAGACTTAGTACAATCCCATTACTATTTAATTTTTACCTCGTCACAAACATGCGCATTTTAATAAGTAAATTGAAGAGTCATCAAAACAATCCGATCCCAAAACGGATTACCATTGAAATAAGCAGGGTTAATTAAATGTTAACTTTAATTCCCTGTTTAATAACGGACGGAAGCAGGACAATGGTCCACTAAATCGATTATACACTCGGTTAAATCGATGTTTTAATATTCAAATCGATAGACTCGATAGGTCACCGTATTCGGATACCTAATGACAATGCGATGGCGTTAATCGAACACCGACTTTGGGAATTGTATGAAGAAGGAATTTTTAAACTGTTATTTGTCAAAATAGGTATTAATAAGTAATTATAAGTAAATAACATTTATTTAGTGACCAAAAATGTTAGGTCTTTACAGTGTTGCTTTAATAAATTATATAATTATTAATATTGGGCAGCAGGAGCTGAGCATGGATCTTTCCTCACTTTTGCGAAAAGATTAGGCCATAATCCACCACAGGGGCCCGGTCCAGATTAGTGGATTACATACCTCAGAAATAATTCTCGGCCATGTGGTTTTCCTCACGATATTTTCTTTCGCCGAAAAACGAGTGATATTGATCCAACTACACTTTAAATGTTAATAAATTTCAGTTTTACGACTTTTTTGACCTTTTTAATTTAATGGCCTAAATCATTACGATTAATAAAATCAATTCACATGTTAATATTTCAATTTCCTTTCTCTGATTGAATACTGTGATTTAATGTTGACCCTACGATCTTTCCGGTTCGGACCCTCAGTTCCAAACAGACTGCGGTATTTAAGGTTTTATCTATTTTTAATTATTATTATATACATACAGTGCAAAATAAATCGAAATGTATGTTTGTACACATAGTAGAAGTAAAACTTCAACGAACAAGTGGAAAAACGAATCGCAACAGACAAGTGTTTATAGTTGTCAAGGAATTCTTGCTGACTAGCTGCACCTTGCGGTTTCACCCGTGTTGAGTATTATTCCACAAGAACCGTTCATTTTTTTTCGAGAAAAAAGTTTTTCATGTGTTAATCTTAGGAATAAACTATTTGTGCGCCAAATTTCATCCAAATCCGTTCAGTCGCTTTTACATGGAAGAGTAACAAACATCCATCTATCATAATATATCCTTCATATTTATAATATTACTAGCTGCGCCCCGCGATTTCACCCGCGTAGTTCGTTTCCATGAGAATACTGGGATAAAATGTAGGCTTTGCTACTCGCTTATGTAGCTTTCCATTGGTGAAAGATTTTTTTAACTCGGTTTAGTAGTTTAGGCATGAAAGCGTAACAAACAAACAAATAAACCCACATTCGCACTTATAATATTGGTAAGGAAGTAGGATAGGATAGGATCTTCGATAACACCTGGGAAGATACCAATGATGCTAAAAGAAAGGTCGTTTCTAGCAGGATACAAACTTTGGTTTGTTTCACGATGGTCTAACGTCGCCTTGTCCCTTCCCAGCGGGCCCCCCGTCCGGCCCCCCCGTGGTCCGCTGCCAGCTCCGCAAGCACAAGCCGAACCGCAAGCCTCGGACCCCCTTCACGACGCAACAGCTCCTCGCGTTGGAGAAGAAGTTTCGAGACAAGCAGTACCTCAGCATAGCGGAGCGAGCGGAGTTCTCGTCGAGCTTGAGGCTTACTGAGACACAGGTAAATTGAGACAAAGGTAACTAGGATGGCGTAACGACCCAAAATGAATCTTAGCCTCCGATAATAAACCACTTCGTTGTCTCTTGCGCCATCTCCTGCCAGTCCTCCACCTGGAGCTCGCGCAAGTCTTTCCCTACTTCATCTATCCTGCGTTACCTGGTACGTTTCACAGCTCGATCCTCCCCAATCCTTTCAACGTGACCGAGCCAATGAAGCCTAGGTGCTTAGATCTCGCTGATGATATTGGGCTTGGCCACTAGTTCTTCTATTTCCATATTGTTCCTTCTTCTCCATGTTCCGTCAGCCATCTTTACTGAGCCCTTCCTTATTATTTGAGGCAGGTATGGTATCCACCAATCCGGACCGGGCTCTCGTGGTAGATTGTGGCCTAATCCCCCTCACCAAAGTGAGGGGAGACCCGTGCTCAGCATTGGGCCGATGTGGGTTGATGATAATTATGATAAGAGGCATAATAATTTTGTCCCAATGTGCAAGATAGTAAGATAGTGCAGTAGAACCTTAACAAAAACGTCTTCTTTATTTCAGGTGAAAATCTGGTTCCAAAACCGGCGCGCCAAAGCGAAGCGTCTCCAAGAAGCTGAAATCGAAAAGCTTCGGCTATCAGCGCGACCTCTTCTCCCGCACTCTTTCGCCCTCTTTGGAGGGGGAGGTGCCCCTCCCCTGTTCGCAGCCATGGCAGCGGCCACGAGGCCCCAGCTCAGCTTCCTCGGGGGCCCCCCGAGCCACCAACACGCGATCAACATGAACATATTGAACTCCCTGCAGCCGCATTGACGTTTAGATCACGCGGTACCTCGTGATACAGACCTTTCCTATCACGAGGTATCGCGTGACAGGGAACCCCCCTCGTAATAATGGAGCTGTGCAGGAGATAAATTCTGAAAGACTCATCGGTGAGAGATTTGATATCGGAAAAGTGAAGACTTAAAGTGTAAGCATTAAGAGATAACCATATAACACGATCGTAAGGTGTAAATAAAACGATTAATTATTGGTACATGCGAAATACATACGAAATTTTTATCATGGACCAGTTCAATTATAAATCATAGTGACAACATGACAAGAAACCAACTAAGACCAGCGGGGCTATGCAGCACGGTGCGGATCAGCTCGATTTCGTTTCATTTTGACGTTTAATTGCCACGGGACTCGTCATTCGTATTGAAATGACGATTCCCGTGGCAATATTATTGATTTAAGTGATTCAACCTACCTACTCCAAAAACAGAGTTGAAATTTTGATGGGCTCGAAAAATAATTTATATTTTGAAGTCGTCAATTAAGTGAGCCTATTTTTTTTTAATGCTTTTTTTTTATAAAATAGACAAAGTGACAAAAACATTGTGTGCTCGTGCCACTAATAAATCTTAATGCTAATAATAAATAATAGCGTTTTAACTGTAATATAACTATTTATCTTTCTAAATACAATCATTGCTCGAAAACGTATCGATATTGTGAAAGATTTGAGATTTCAAACCACTTTGTAAATATGAAAAAAATATTGCTTTTAGATTTGTTAACGAAAAAATACTACAAGTTGAAAATACACCAGTGAACAAATAAACGACTTATTTGCACATATTTAAGAACTGTATAAAAAATCAAACTGTTAAGTAAATAAATTTCGTATGGGATTTAATTATTATTTTAGTGGTTTAAAATATATTTCAAAGGATACTCTTAATTTTGTAATGTTTTTATAATTATTATACGTTAATTTCTCTGATTCCTAAACAACTAATTACTAGACACAATGTAAATATTATATAATAATTTATTATTTAAACTCATATTAAGTACTAATAATAAGCTAAACTTTAATTAGCTACCAAGTAGATTTTATAAATACAAATTCTTTAAATATCTTATATCAAATATTTATTTTTATTGAAATAAATCTGTCTCGTTAATTATTTATGATTCAAAACCTAATTCAGCTTGAAGATCCCATCAGTTAGTACCTACGGCATTTTCTGTTAGTAATAAAAAGCATTTATTGTTGAAACTCATAATAGTCAAATTAACTGTCCTGAAATAAATAATACATACCCAATCAAATCGCGTCTCAAACATTTTAGAACATCTACATATTAATAAATAACGTTGTTGCAATAAAACCTAATTTGTTATTGTTACTGGAATTGAAAAGTCTAAATCCATCTGACTGGGATTCAGAAACAGTTTTGAATTTGCACTCGGACTTCACATTGTCAAAGGTACTCGAACAATTAACGAAAGGTACTCGAAACATTTTACTTATTTTAAACAAAACCTTGAATCAAAAATAGTATTGAGTTGACACTGGTTATATGCACAAATCATTAGAAACCAATAATAGAAACATCATAAGCATTAACATGATAATATTAAAAATAAAATTAATGTTTCTGAATCTCAGATCACGCAAAATTAAAAAATGCGACCGAAATATTTACGTAAGTAAATGTAACAGTTGTATTTTGTTTGACAACACTAGTTAATCGTTATTAATTATTAATAATTATTAATAAAAACCATGTTGATCTTAAATGCCAATCTGTTATCCTACTGTTAAGTACACAATAATAGTATATCTCATCGCAATAAAAACATTTCATTGTACAAAATAGAAATACCATAATTTAGTTGTTTAACGGGAATGTTTTTAATTGATTATAATACTTATTAGAGGTCATTTCCGCCGTGTTGCGTAATTTATTAATAAAAACTGTTGAGTATTTTTTAAATAAATAATTGTGTCGTGCTAAATTTGAATGTCATTTGTTTTCCAAAACCAAGCAATTTTTTTTATTTGATTTTTAAATGTCACACATAAAACAGCATTTGAAATCTTTAGTTTACTTAACTGTTACTTCTTACCTATTCCTCTTCTTTATTTTTCTTTTTATTTCTCTTAGTATTGTAACTTTTTTTATCTCTAATTATATTTTTGAATCTATCGTGTTTTAAATCATAGTGGAAATGACCTGTTTACACTCGATATTCAAGCCTAAATAGTTAAGCAGCGTTGACGAAATATTTGTAAATTATTGGTTTAAATATAAATACATTATAAGTGCATTTTTTTGTTTGTTTTATTGTTAACTTCGCCACCGCCACTAGATATTTCAATGTGTTTGTTTGTTATCCCTGTGAAATTGTTTTACTTTGCTATTTCACTTAATTTTATAGCTATTAACGCGACTTCGTTCACAGTGGTAAATAATATTTTGAACAAAAAAAAACAAAAATCAATATCGTTTCTTCCGTTCGGAAGCTACGATGCCACCGACAGACACACACACACACACACATACTCACTAGGCACGTCAAACCTAAAACACCTCGTCGTTTTTGCGTCGGGGGTTAATAAAGATATCATATAATTCCGCCAAAAAACTTCCTACTCGTTGGATTTAGGTACCTAGATGTAATGTAGGTACATAATTATATCAATGCCAAGTCAATTACTAATAGACAGGTACAAAGCTGTCAAAACAATAATAACAGTTGCACTTTAATCAGATCAGGAGGCATACCATGACATCTTATAGCGATTCAATTGAAGACCTAAACTGAACCACGTCGCATAATCGTACCGTGACGTCTTATTTTCTATGTTGCTGGCGTTTTCAACCTAAACTGGATCCAGTTTAAGTTGAAAATGGCAGGAACCTAAATTGAGTCGCTAATAAGCCATTTTCAACCTTCACACACCACCTAACTAACCACAGAATAGATAGTATTACGTGCCGTGACGTCATATTTTTTGTGTTGCTGCCATTTTCAACCTAAACTGGATCCAGTTCAGTTTAGGTCTTCAATTGAATCGCTATAAGGTGTCATGGTATGCCTCCAGTAGTTTTCACGTAATTATAAAATACCATACATATACAATTTTATGTTATTTACCTTAACTAAAGCCTCCTAGAATTCTTATTTCTTTTTAGTAAGTATAATATTTTCAATGGACAAGTTTATAACACCTACTGATTTATTATAAGTACTTATAGAAGACAAATATAGGTAGATAAGTATCTAGCAAACAGCGAGAAATGCAAACGGCCAATAAAACTCCAGTAATTGTATCAATTTACATACAACAATGTAATGACAGAATGTCTATTGATATTTCGCTATTCTATAACAGCTGTAGATGTTAAATAGATAAGTGAATATTATATAGGGCTGCCATTTCTGGTATTTAACACGCTTTTATTAGCTTGGGTTGTATCTAACTATGTATGTATGTATGCAACGGAATCTTTGAACTTAATTTTCACCAGTTTCCAGAAGTCTGATTAATTTGAAACTTTGCATACGTATCAAGGGCCAATGACAATGCAATAATTTGATAACAGTTTCATTAAAATAAAATAAAAAATAAAAAAATATCCATCATATGGGGAAAATTCTAAAATATCGTTGTGAACAAGCTATCAAACGAAATCAATTACTTGAGCGATCAATTAATTGATAAATCGAACTAAAAAATGAAAAATAAATAATAGTTTAAAAAAAAAACTAAAAAAAACACGCTTTTATAGCTAACCGAACTAAAAATTAGAAAATAATTTTTAATTTCAGAGAGTTTATATTTTATATAAGAGCTTTTGCATAATATCCAGTATCTATATAAATAAAAATTGAATGGCTAATGCTAATCTATGCGACCAAATCGCCTAAATTTGTATTTCAATTGTCGTCGATGTCCGAGAAATTTTGTTATGAAGGGAAAAGTTGAAAAATCGTACCGGACAATTGGAAACTTTGGGAAAAACTAAAAATTATTGTTACTGTGATATTTAAACATAGTATCATCATCAACCCATAACGTCCCACTGCTGAGCACGGGTCTCCCCTCACTTTCGTGAGGAGGGTTAGGCCATAATCCACCACGGGGGCCGGTCCGGATTGGTGGATAACATACCTACCTCCGAAATAATTCTCGGGTAGGTATGTGGGTTTACTCACGATGTTTAAACATGTAAACTAGGTATATTATCATTATATGTGTACTATTAAGTTTGTCTGCCATAATTGTTTAATTTACCAGATAGGTGCCTATCCGGAGGTTTTTATATACAAGTAGGTATCTCTATTAAGTACTAAGGTTTTATGTGGTTCGACAGTGGACAACCCTTGGCATACATCACATACTGTTCTTCACCTTGTTATAAAAACCAGCCAAGTGCGAGTCAAGGTACAGCAGAACGGTTCCATATTATCCATAGACCTTCTTACCTCCTTAGATCCTTATTACCCATAGACTAAATAACCAGATTCGACCCCTTAGACTAGTCTTCAAAGTCAGTTAACAATATATTCAAAAAATATTGCCAGATATTTATCCGCCACGCAATATTGTGCAAACTTTACTGTGTCCCGGTTTGAAGTGCACTGTTTCCAGCGAAATTACTGGGCATATGAGACTTTAGAGCCGATGTCTCAGGGTGACGAGCGCAGTGCAGTGCCACGTAAAATTATGCAATGCAAAGTTCTGGGTGGCACTGTAACTGTTATGGGCAGGCCTAGCGCTTACCATCAGGTGGACAACTTGCTCGTCTCGTCACTCAATCAGTCACAAAAAAAAAGTAAATTTTCTTCAGCCCACCCGTCCTAGTGGCTTAGGCATTCCCACCTGACTGCTACGGTACCCTAAATGCTGTCCCATCCCTCAGTCAGTTTCCTGCAGTCCCTGCCCGCTAATTGGTACCGTCAGCAAATAAAAACTGGCCACTCCATAATCGATGTTAATACTTTTTAATGCACAGATTTGTATGCCGCGATGCGACAGCAGCTGCGAATAGGGCGGCACGGTCTTGGAGTCTTGGTCTTGATTTTATAATGTATGTAGGTACAAAAAAGGCTCGTTCGGTATACCCACAGAAATGTCGAAGGACTGCGTAGAGGACTTTACAGCAATGGGAAGACCTTACACTTAAAGTACACGGCTGAATGCTGCCAAAAATAGAGATGGAAAAGCATTGTTGATGAGGCCTAAACCCATTCAGCGCATTAAGGAAATTTGTTCTTAACTAGAAAAAAGTATGCATAAACGAAATCGTATGTAATAAAATGTCTAGCCCATCAGTGCAATGTCAAGCCTAGTTGAAATATCTTGTGCTTATTGTTTTTCCAACTTTTGTTCAAGACTTTTCATAGGTATACGAATAAGTTTTTTTCTTATCATAAGAATCTACAAGGTAAACGGCCTTAAAAATGGGAATCTACGAGGTGACATAGGATTTCAAGAATCTAAAGCATTGCCGGGAAAATTATTATTTGTTTATAAAAAAGACTGGTCCTCTTCTCACTTCCTTTTCCACACACTACTCTTCACGAGCCGCGAGGTCATTAATTACACGTTTATTTATTTATTTACCAAAATGGCCGTTTATTACTATACGCCACGGGTAATTTATTGTAATTGGTCATTTTATTTCGAATGATGGGCACTTTGCTAACTTATTATAGCAACGGCCGCTTTAACCTGAACTCTGTCGTCGTCAACTCCAGCACAAAAGTATGTTAAAAGGGGGTACTTTGACATGTCTTGTTAGACTGGTCGATTCTTGTTGTATGAATTGTTAAGTCAATAGTAGAAGGCAGTGTATGGAATTTCTTTTGCCTGTATATAGGTTATTACTTTGTAAGTTTTTGTTGGAGTAACGGTGAGATTTTTTGCTGTAATGTAGAGGCTCATTATAGTTGGAAATCGATGAAAGTCTGCGTTGTTAATTGGGCTCGGCCCACCGGCTGATTCGCATGCCTTTACCAACTTCATGGAAGGAATTCGTAATTCAGAAACATTAAAATATTATGATGGATATTTACCTTCGCGCCCTTCAAAGTCCCAGCGAGCTTTAATTTAACGATATAACTGGGCTGGACTTTGAAATGACATGGTTTTCGAAATATAATGTGGCACAATTTACTGAGGCCAATTGAGTTTAGGACTCTACCTACACGTGTATAATGGCCCCTATGATATTTTATATCTACTTATATATAAGTTGATACTGTTATTAAAAGTTAGATAAATACATACTTACATACAGTCGCGCATTTTTCCCATTGAGATACATCTTGCCACATGCTACGATCCAGACTCACCTCTTTCGCTTCTTCCATTTTCATGAGTCCCTAAAAGTTAAGCATGGGTTTGCTCTCTCTCCATCAGCTCCAGCTTTGCTCCATCAATGGAGAAAAAGGTAAAAATCAATAAAGTATCACACAAGATCATGCCTTTAACAGATAGAGAATTGGTAGCTTTACCTTCTACAAACCCAGGTTCTGTAGTATTTTCCTCCAGCCAGAGAAAACTTGGTATCTACCGAAATGACATAACGCTAAAAACATAAAAATTAATTATTCACTAAATTATACAACATTTGGGATGGCCGAGGTAATTAATACTTCATTTAAAATGCCATTACTACGTAGAGAACCCATGTTATTACAAGATCGCACGAGTTTTCAGCTCTGCTCAACCTTTTATGTTTGCGGGCTGCCTGCCAGTAACGATGTCCAGCAATAAATTAGGAACCTTGTAAAAATGTCTTCCTGTGATTGTTGTAATTTACGCTTCAAGATTAGTACTGCTTAAGTTTTGAAAAGGAAAAACCATAGATGGAAAGATCTCCTTTATTACCTACCTGTGTAATTAATACAGTTTTAAGATCATGAAAGTATAGTGATCGGTTTAGTTTAGATCCTTGAGGTAAACACTGGCAACAAAAATACTTATATGATATTATTTTCGGAGGTAATTTTTTTCACCTTTAACTTTATTTTTAATAGCTCTTTCGCCGAGTAAGTGCTTTGTAAAAAACTCTCGCTATTAAATAACTCGAAATAAATAGCAAGCTACACTTTGACCACCATTGTCTCAGCTAATTTCCCTGACCAATTAAAGTCATAACAAAGTTAATATTCAGTGGCGCGCGCTTTATTCACATAATTTGTTAAAATTAAACAGGTAGGTAACTCATTTCGCTGAAACCACGAGTAATTGCTCGGAAATACACGAATTGTACATATTTGTACTATCTGATCGGATAGCAGAGCAACCCTTTTGTCCTAATTTGGATTCCTAGCATTGCCCTTACGTTTTAGTGGAGCTCGGTCGGAGCCGACCACCAAAGCTTAATGAACTGATTGTAATCAATAACTGGTAATGGTGACTGTTGAATAATGAACATGCTTAATTTTGGATTGATAGTACCTACCTACTTATGGTACGTTGAACTTGATGATGATATGTCTTAACGTAGGAACGTAACTTAACGTGTTGTAGGAAAGAGCTCTCTCTTTCCTACAACACGTTAAGTTACGTTACGCGCGGAGAGTGAGAGAACCCAGAAAAATATTTTTTTTATTTGACTGTGTGACGAGACGAGCAAATCGTTCACCTGGTGGTAAGAGCTACGCCTGCTCATAACAACTACAGTGCCACCCAGAACTTTGCATTGCATAATCCTGCGCGTCACTGCACTGCGCTCGTCACCCTCAGACATCAGCTCTTAAGTCTCATATGCCCAGTAATTTCGCTGGAAACAGTGCACTTCAACCCGGAACAGTACTTCCTCAGGCGATTTCTTGCAGAAGAGGCCTCCCACTACTAAAATTGCACCCAATCTCACGAGATTGTCAATTATAAACGAGAAAATTAGATATGTAGCTAATGGTTCCACAGAGTTTGACAGTAAGCCATTCCTATGACAATAAATATAGATAAAATGAAAATCATAAATGAGCCGCCACGAAATAACCATGATTCCTTTCCAACGATGTAGTTCCAACTCATTAATTTGTATACTCGTAGTATTTTTAAGTAGTATTTGTAAACCTCTAGACCGCTATTTCTCCGCACGTAAAACCAGCCAACACAACACACTCAAACGAAGACTCCACCATGTTCTCTTGATGAGCAATTATAAAATACAAGTTGGCGAACATCTATTTTAAAACAAATAAGGACGTTATCCTGATTCCGCTCGCATGAGATTAAATCCTTAATCATCTGTGGTACGTTCGCGGCTTAATTAATTTCTTAAGATTAGCCCCTACCATTGTCCTGGCAGAGTTTAATTTGTGAGACAAATATCCCCTTACAAAAACTAAAAGAACAAGTTCTATTGGCACAAAATCAAGTAAACCATAATTTGATTTCTTTAAAATTGTTGCCATTTCTTTAGTTTTCACAAGGACAGCAAAAAATTTTACAGGATTAAGCTAAAATGTAGACTAGTTTGTAACAACAAAATCGGCACCAGTATTTATTTATAGAAATCTTAATAAAAAGGGATCATATACGTACTCAGACGGACTCTAGCACTCAAGGTCTCTTAGTCAGAGCTAAATTGAAGTGTATGGAAATCTTATTTTACACTACTCAACGCCACACTCTCATAGACAATGTATCCAGAAATCCATGCCACTGGATAATGTAAGGTAAGGCTTTGAGCTTTTATCTATCAAAACTGTAAGTATAAGGAAAAGTTCAAAGATTGAAGGTCAAACAAATTGAAAAAATAGAGGTAACGGAGAAAAGTCATGTCAATAAGCCAAATATCTAAACTTGATTTTATAGTTTAAAGTTCTGCATGCAATAATAATTTAATCCGTAAAAGTTTCGAGTGACTTTCGAGTTTACCATGGTAATCTCAAAGTTAATTTGAATTCAGTTGTGAGTGGGCGTGCGCCGTTAATGTGCGAGTGCCACCAATAACTAATACTCGCACGCCCATGGCGATGGCGCATTTGTCATAAGGAATCTGTGGCTACCACCTTCGGGAACTGTTGTTCGGAGAAAAGTAATTCTGGAATCAGTACTGCGCTCGTTCCGGCAGGCCTCTCAAGGACTGCTGCTGGAACAGCTGTAATGAGACTGACTGCTATCGTTCCAAGTTCAACGTCTTTTCTACCTCTGACCACATCGCCAGTTGACTCGATGAAATAGTGGTCAAACGCTAACCTACAAACTAAAAAAGTGACCTTTTGATGCTTGCCCAGTGCGGTAGAGCCGGCTCCTGTTCTCAGAGCTTGTCAGGCTGCCCAAAGGCCTGACAAAAGCTTCCTAACAGCTGGTCCTGGCGTCTTCCGGTAGACTGTTGAGGACATACAAGAAATAACAGTAGGTAAGTACTGCTGAAATTTCGTCCCCGTTCCACCACCAATAACGCTACTCGATGTTTTAGATCCTTGTAAGGAACTCTATCTAGAGAATGACCTCCAGTCACACAGACCCTTAATTCTATAATTGACTCTTTACACTTAACCTTATTGTATCAGACTTAAACAAGCATCCAAAAAAACAAAAGACAGTTATCACCAGAGGCATTTCTTCATCAATGACTCGTAAAGTAACGAACGCCGAACCGAAGCGGTGCATGCGTGGTTACGAGAATTGGCAGCGCTTGCCTTGGGCCTCGATGGACAGTTATGACAAAATATGAAAGATTATCTGTCGCAGCATGGCCGCCTCGTTGATGTTTTAATTAGACCTGAGGCAATAGTGCTTGCTGGATAGCCAATTGGAGCCTGGTGCGTAGGGTTGTCAAGAAGAGTTGGAACTTGGTGATTACTTTTACGATTTTATCGTACAATAATTAGGATTCTACAAATCGTCAGTGGCAGACCCCATTATTATTGATTTAAAGTGGTACCTAGTGAATATAATGGCACAGAACTTGTCTTTTAGCAGTTAAGAATCGCATATGGGGTTAATGGGCGTTCTTATGTGAGAATCCAACAGGTAACTACTTTCCTATATTAAAAAACATGAATTTATATCCATCACCATAGACACAGTAGCCGCAATTGCAGTTCTGAACTCATTTGGCAATGAATTTCATTTTGCCATATCCAAATCTGTTGCCAAACCCTCAGGCTATCCTCAAGGACCAGTAAAAAAAAAGCATGCCAACCCTATTCAGATCTCAGTTAGTTACTGCTAAAAGGCCATGTAAATTGTTTTACGCCTTTCCAGTGTCCGCTGATATCTTCATTTAGACGCTAAATTGAAACCAGCGCGGCAGTGCTAAGGCAGCGAGAGTACTGAAAATTATTGTTCTCATTTATTTTGGGAAAGAAACGGTCATCCAGTAAAAAAAAAGATTTGAACAGAAAAATAAACTTCTCAAAGTATTCCAGCTAGAAATCCTCGTAGAGTTTCTTGGTGCTATCTTCTCTGACGGGCTTATTTCCAAAGCACCGGTAGAGTTAATGGAGTTTCCTTTTCCTGTGCGAGATTCAGGCATGAGTCACCACTTGAAATGTCCTTTTTCAAACTCAAACCATAATTAGTTAATCGTTAGTTTAGTAGATCATATTTGAGTTGTTTTTTACTTTTCTCTTTGCAATAAATGATTTGAATTTTGAGTTTCGAAAAGACGCTGAAAATTGGCGAACCAAAACCTATCATTTATACATATCGACGCTAGAAAGCGTAAACGCTGTAACCCTTTGACCGACCCGAAAATACTTTTTTTACATATTTTGAAACAAACGCCGTAACCCACATTTCAACGTCCCCTAGGAACTTTAATATAACCAAGGTAGCAGTATTGTAGCTTTGTATGAAACACACCAAATATCCAAAATTTACGTTTTTAGCTCGAGTAGATATTGAGTTATGATTATTTTTCAACAAAAAAAAAGTTTTTTGGCTCTGGTGAAAAATTTTGCGTTTCAAGGTTACAGCGTTTACGCTTTCTAGCGTCATACATGAGTGTTGTCAGCGGCAAACAAAGATAGACTTCATAGTCAATGGTGGTAAAGGACACCCAATATTGCTGAACTTTCAATAAAATTTGTTAATTTTTGTGTAAAAAGATAAATTGGAAGGTCACTTCAGATGGTCCCTTTTATCGCTGATTGCACTCATAGGGACAGGTAGGGTTTCGTGTATCTAATTATCTACTTACATACCCTGACTGTACCTACTTATTTTACTATACAGGGTGTTACAGAATGGCCCAATAAGTAACTCAGAAGGCTTGTTTCGACCAAGCATGTGAATTGTGTGAAAACCCTAAATGTTTGTTTACCAACTATCGCACCACACCTTAAAGTGGGTAGGTATGAATATTATGTAACATCCTGTATAATTGCGAAGAATTTATTTTCATAGCTTTTAAGGTTACTTCGGAGACCAAGACTGTCTGTAAGAAAAATATGCATAAACTAAAACCACATAAAAGGATCAAGATTAATTCGGGTAGATACAGCAGATATTGGGTGGTATTAATTCCCTTTCAAAGTAAAGTAATTTAATACCTCAATCCCAGACGAGTGAGTTATCAAAACCAATGTTTTATCCGCGCAAACCAATTAACGCACCCGCTTACTTCACTCGATTAATCGAATTAATCGATTCCACTCGCAATTTTAATAATCGATACAGATCACTGGCCGTTGAGTTATGCGTATTTGTTTTTCGAGTTCGATAATCGAAGGGTTGCTAACTTTTTAAAGGTATATTGGGTAAAATTGGCGTAGGTGAGAAGTACCTAATGAAATACTTCAAGCATTTTTATTGATGTATTCATAATACAGTTAAATTATTACAAAAATCCTGTTAGTATTTTGTTTCTAAAATAAAATTGCACTATTCAATCAAATAAGGCTATATTTTAAAAAAATCCTTAACATGTATTTATTGATAAAACTTTTACAAGCTTTCAAAAATGATCAATTCCCGAGGAATCCTCACAAAAAGCCCCCGCAGATGACTGGCACCATATAGTTACTAGTCATTAAAGTCTCGCAGCTTTCCACGTACGCGCCCCGCTGAGTGTACGTCGCGATTCTACGTGTAGGTACCAGGAGTAAAGTTGGCAAAAAAACTCAATCAATCTCCTAAAAAACCAAATTTTTTTTCGGTAAAGGAAAACATCATCAAGAACTTACATTCTCCACATTTCTTTTTTAGAATTGAATCCAAACCAGCGGGGCTATGAAGCACGGTGCGGATCAGCTCGAGTTAATTTCATTTTGATGTTTAATTGCCACGGGACTCGTCATTCGTATTGAAATGATGAGTCCCGTGGCAATCAAACGTCAAAATATAACGAACTCGAGCTGATCCGCACCGTGCTGTATAGCCCTGCAGGTCCTCGTAATGGATTATGGCCTCATCCTTCTCGTGCAAGTTATGTGATCCGTGTTCAGCTGTGGGCGTAAAGTCAAACCTCCATTGCTCTTATTGAATCGTGAAATCTACTGTGACTGTACTAGGCTACTAATATACTAGATACTAAAATAATAAGACTGGACATTTTATAAAAAAAAAATACTGAGTAACTTAAAGTATGTAACGTTACACCCCTTTACCAATTTTGGCAAAAGAGTGTAAAGTACACGTTATCAAGGGCTACCTCCCTATCCCTATGAGAAGGACCCAAAAGGAGGAAAAACAAAGGAGACAGCTTAAAATATATATATTAAAATAAGAAATTAGAATTAAGGATTAAAGTCTTTGATGATAGAAAGAGTAAAAGTAGTCACACGCGATAATTAACAGGAAGTTGTCTTTAGAAATAAATGGTTAGAAATAGTCGGTCTAGAATGTAGCACTGTTAAGACGATAAATACGTAATGTTCTTCATGAGGATACTTATGAAGAATGACCCCAGGCTAGGGCAGGCGAGGTCTGCGGCAGAAAGCTGGTGTCCAAAGTCGGGGAGGCGCTCGTGGAGAGCGGCCTTCACCGGAGGGTTATAGGGCTCCGATGTTTTAAGCTTCAAGACTTCTTCAGGACTCACAATTAGGTAAAGATTTAAAAGTGCTTGAGGACTTCTTCATTCAATTTTCAAGGTTTAGAGGCTCAGACCAAAGCCAGACCAGAACTCGAACTCGACTCCAAATCAACTCGACTGTCAGCCGTTTTTTCAGGCATCACTTCCAAAACTGTCCATAAGTAATTCTGCAATTTGAATATTTGAAAAATTAAGAAAGATAAGGTTAAAAGCTGCCTGATACAATAAGATAAATTAAAACTAAAACTGTATACAAAATTATTGAATTGTACGAGAATACAACAGAATTTAGAAATAAGATTATAAATGACATTAGTAAAATTAGACATCTTTCAGTAATGTTTACAAACAATATAAAAATAGAGACATAAGAATTTAGAATTAATAAACGAATAAAAGTAAAGAATAAGAAATAAATAGTGGCACGCAAGGACTCGAGTAAAAGAGATCAAGGGTTAAGAAACAGAAAGATATGAAAAAGTATACAGAAATAGAAAACCTTACAAGTAATAAAACTAAAAATAATTAAACAAGATAGATAGATAGATAGATAGATAGATAAACTCTTTATTGAAACACCACAGAACAAAGAAAACTTAAAACTAGAACAAAACAAATTTTACAATTAGTGTCACAATGGGCGGTCTTATCGCTCAGAGCGATCTCTTCCAGACAACCATGCACGGAGAGGAGTAATTAGTACATCGGACGGTGGCTTTTCGGTGGTGGTGGCGGTGGATAGTTTAGAATTCTGTTAAATAAAACTGAATAACACTAAACACATAAACCAAATGATTAATTCTAATGCAGAACAGAACGACTTAGTCAGGGCCCCTTGGGAAAATGTTGATGGGCCCCGATTGTTCCTTACCTTACTTTGCGTCGCGCAGTCAGCTAAAAAGAAAAAACACAACATTTTAAATCAAAGAAAAGCAGACACGCACATACGCAGTATGATTTATTTTTTATTTCTTTACACTATTACACTAGCACCTACAGAGCTAAAATGTTTAAGAAAAAGTTAGTTTTTCAATAAAATACACTTTTCTGCTAACTCTACGACAAGAGATACAAGTGTCGCGAGCTAACTGTCCAGACTCCATTCGCTAATTAGCCGGTTCGATTCCTCGTAGGACCCCGCATCGCGCTTTTTACCCACTCCTTGTTACCCTATAATTTTTACCCAATAAAGATTCCTATCATGCTATAATTAAAGGGTTTTCCAACCAATCGCAAATGCCATTTTGAGCATGTTTTGTTGCCTATACGTTTCGTAGTAAGATTCTTGTTGTGATGATGTTTAATTAGTAGTAACCTAATTATTGTTTAATGGTAATTAATCATAGTAAGTTTATTGTTGTACGTGTGTAATTATAATTATTAAATAGTCATGTGATTAACTTCTAGATAGGTACATCACATAAAACTATACAAATGGAATGTAGGTAGGTACCTATTAGAATGGTTTGTAATTATTAATTAATATGAAGCAGTTACAAATATTTCATATCTAATTCAAATTTTAAATGTTCTATTTCAAATTTTGTTTTTGGTAAATAAATTAACGTCTATTTGTATTTTTATTTGGTGATCGTACCATTGTTAAAGAAGCAACGGCCAGAAACTCAGATTCTCAGATAACCGATGATCCCGAATTTCTTGTCGGTTCTTCTCAGTTCTTGATCAATCATAGTAATTGGTCACTAGATTACCAATTATAATAGATTGTTTTTATTTCACTGACGAGCAAGTCGTTCACCTGGTGGTAAGCGCTACGCCTGCCCATAACAGTCACAGTGCAAGGCACGTCTGCACTGCGCTCTTCACCCTGAGACATTAGTTCTAAAGTCTCATGCCCGGTAATTTCGCTGGAAACAGTGCCCTTCAAACCGAAACACAGTAATGTTTGCACACTACTGCTTGGCGGATGAATATCTGGCAAAGGAGTGGTACTTCCCCAGGCGGTCTCTTGCAGAAGTGTAGTATAATTGTAAAAAAATGTGTGAGGTTCCTTAATTCTTTATTAAACATTCAAATCTTCCATGATCAAAGACTCAAACAGGTAAACTAATTATTTTAACCGAACAAAATGTTCCAACATAATAAACAGAAAACAGAATCTATGCCACATCGATTACACTTCAAAAGCCTAACAATATCAGCTTTTAAAACACCTCCCTTAATTAAGGAGACAGACCTAATTTCACTGCACACCTTTACTTAAAGATTCTTCGGAAAAAAGTACAAATCAGAAATGAGTCGATACGCGACCGTCTACCACAGAACAAGTGATAGTCCACAGCCTTAATTGACTTCGAATTCTAAGAAGGTAATTTCACAAATTACTTTTAGCTACCGGACTTTGAGATGGACAGACAAGAGTAAGAACCCTGTCAAAGTAACTAACAAGGTTACCCTCTCTGAATCACCTTGGTCGAGTAAGAAAAGGTTAGTGTGACAGGGTCGTTTGACTACCGGTTGTGACAAAAATGTCGTCTGTGCCTTCGGCTTTCGATGTCGTGGGAGGGTGAAAATTTTATTTTAATTTGACTTTGGAGCTAGTGGCTGTGATGATATTTAATTAAACAAGTAACATTATAATTATATCCTTACTACAGCTTTTTACAGAAGAATCCATAACATAGGTTCTTATTTACAATACGTGCTTGCTTTTTACCCTGTAATTAATAAATATTATTAAAAAAATAAAGAAGAAGTAGGGCTACTTAACTAGGTACCTCATTCAAAAACTATATAAGTACCAATTATTTTTGTAATATTTTTGTTAATAGAACGATAAATATGATCTTTAAATTAAAATTTCAATTATTTCTCGTCACTGCGTAAAATGCCGTTTCTCACAAAGATCTGCGACAATAACACCGCTTCATAAGAAGTAGGTATCGCTCGGGACTGCGCATCCAAATTAAAATTCGTGAATTTTGTCCTGCCTTCAAGATGGCGGCTTTGCGTCGTATAAATATCTTTTTAATCGTTAAAATATCTTTTTAATTAAACATAATTTGTATTTACGAGTTTAATTGAAAAAGCCGAAGTGGAATACGTTAAATACTTAGCATTAAGTCCTCGTTGTACCTATATTTTGTGTGTGTGCTGAAGTATAAATTTATAAATAAACAGGTATCTAGAAGAATAGACCAAAAATATTATATTACTAGCTGTGCCCTGCCGCGCTTCGCTGTGGCACATTCGCTGATATGTCACTGATGAGAAAAATAGATAAAAACAATCCTTGATGCGGATTATATATCATGCTAAAATTTCAGCTCGATCGGTGCAGAACTTTTTGAGTTTTTGAAGCGTACACAAACCAACATAACATTTATATATATATATAGATAGTCAGCTCTAACAAAGGCTGAACATGGCCCTAACTTCCGATTTAGCCTAGAACACCTAGTAAATACAGTCGCCATCAAAAACAGCAAAACAAGTGAACAACTTTAAAGAAGAAACAGAACAACTTCCTTCTTATTGTAGGAAAAAAATTATACTGTTTTGCGAGCACAAAATTAAATTGATTGCAATTTAGAACATCTTCTGTTATCCTCAAGATCATGATCTATTTCTTTGTGGTCTTCATAGGCATAATCGGGAACACGATCTATTACAATACCGTTTTAGTATAGTCGGAATGGCGGTCTATTTAATTATACCGTTTTCAGTTTTCATATAATTATAATAGGTAAGGTACCTACGTATAATTGGTGTAGGGATGACATGAGATTTGAACTGCCCTGTGGGTGCCCTAATTAAAATATAAAAACAACTGTTATCGGCAATAATGACAGATACAATAGATAATTATACATGTTCAGAGAATTACCTGAACACCTTAAGAAGTCTATAGAAAGTGAGTCTACAACTTTTTACGATTTAATTCCTCAAATAACATTAAACCTATTTAATTGTTCTCATTGTAAACTCTCTACGCAATTACCACAATAAACAACTACCTACTTGTTTGCCTAATTTAGTAATTAGAAAACAACCTAATTACCTACCGTGGGAGGTCAATCACGCATTGTGGTAGTTCATTGATACTCATTTGTTTGATTGACTCTTGTTTTAATTGTGAGAATCAAAGACGATGACAATGATAAAAACCGGCCAAGTGCGAGTTGGACTCGCGTACTGGGGGTTCCGTACAAACTTGTAGGTCTTAAAAAACCGGCCAAGTGCCATTCGGACTCGCGCACGAAGGGTTCTTTAATATTATTATCTATAAGAATAGCAAAATTATTTTTATTTAATTATTCATTTTTAAAGTGAATAAGTATACCATACCTATTACAAAATATTCTGTGAATATTTCAAGCGTCTACCTGTTCCCGTTATCAATATCGAGCAAAAACGAGTAAAATAAATCACGTATGTTATATGGGAGCCCCATTAAATATTTATTTTATTCTGGTTTTTAATATTAGTTGTTATAACGACAACTATCACGGTTCATGAGATACAGCCTGGCGACAGACGGACAGACAGACAGACAACGGAGCCTTAGTAATAGGGTCCCGTTTTACCCTTTGGATACGGAACCCTAAAAACAAGCACGGCGGCGTGACACCAAATACACAAGTGAATCACAGCAATAGCAGCTGCATAGTGTGTTAATATTAAAATCAATTGTCCCACCATCAGTTAAAAATAATATGAAAAGGACCTCCATACTGCGGAAATTAAATATTACGGCATAAAGCACGTTACGCATCATGTTTTTTATTTTAGTAATTGAAATATCGATCGGCATAACCTGACGTGGATGTGTGCGTGAAGCCTGTACAAATGAGTAAATTAGCATATTTTAGGTGCTTCACTTCGGGTCATCCGCCTTTTCCACCCAACTTCGCACGTTTTACGCACTCGCTCGCACGAAACGCAAACCTTCGCAAAGGTTGAAAACAGCTTGAGGTAGAATGAAATGAAGAAAGAGGTTTATCAAGAACCCCGTGGGTGTGTTCCATGAAGGTCTCGCAAATATCCCACTGAGCCATTGTCATACATTCACTCTTACGTTCATTCTTAAAATTGGAATTATAGTAGCGCGCCTAGAAATTTTGATCCTTTTGATTTGACACAGCGCAAAGTGTATGAGTATTGCACAATTATATATATAAAAAAAAATGTTTTGTTCTAGTTTTAAGTTTTCTTTGTTCTGTGGTGTTTCAATAAAGAGTTTATCTATCTATCTATCTATATATTTTTGATATTAATTTTTAGCGCATATAGGTTTTATGTTTACAACAGTTTAATTAAACTACTTGGAAAACTCTCGTGGACCGACTTGTTTTTTTTTTAAGCGTTTATCATTTCTCCCTGGGGACAAATCGAAATAGAACCAGTGGCTAAGCAAACAAATGTTCTATTTAATTTGTGATGGTTTTTCTTCGGGACGGGTATTGAATTTTAACTAAAAATAGTTTTTTTATGTCAAATGCCGTTTTATAAGTAACACGGTTATGTTATAGAATTATACCAAAACATAACTTCATATACCTACCTGTAAAGTTTACATTTATTTATGTACTCTTATCTTATAGTAGTGGTAGGCCTCTTCTGCAAGAGACCGCTTTTCCAGATATTCATCTGCCCAGCAATATTGCGAAAAAAATACAGTGTTCCGGTTTTAAGGGCAGTGTTTCCAGCGAAATTACTCGGTATATGAGACTTTAGAAAAAATGTCTCAGGGTCACGAGCGCAGTGCACTGCCGCGCAAGATCGTGCAATTAAAAGTTCTGAATGGCACTGTAACTATTATGAGCGCTTACCATCAGGTGGATGACTTGCTCGTCTTGTTACTCAGCCATATAAAATAAATATTAAAAATGAATTTTCTCACATACCATAACAGTTTTGATGGATCAAGAACTATGACCAAGACTATTAAAATTGGACCAATAACAGTGACTAGATACTATTTGAAAAACTTTTGCACTTATGAATGAATTACTTAAACATCATTCAAAAACCCATGTTATGACGACGACTGCCCACAGAGCTATTTAAAATGTAACTCTCGAAATTTATCACTTGTAATGACGAATTATATTCACACAATAATGTAAAAAAAATATTTCAACTTAATCCGCGACTCAATAAATTTTACGATTACCCAGAAAAAATAACAATAAAGACAAACTCGACCAATAGCTAGCACAAATTTAAAAAATGAACATTGTCGTTTTCACGTTCGCATTTCTTGACGTAACTCTACATTGTCTTGCGAGTGGAGCGAGTGACGAGGCATTTCGATTAAAATCGATTTTATTGGATGCTATTGAAGGCCCTTTGTTTGCAAATACCTCGAGCCTGTCTGCTTTATCTACGGCTTTTTATTGGTCGATCAATAAACGTAACTAGGGAAAAACGCTATCATTAACAAACAAGAAGTTGGAAATACTCGTCTTACTGCCTAGATTGATGTATTCAGACAGGATATCGTTTACTTTTTTAAACCTATTAAAAGTCACGTGTATACATATAATGTTCTTCCCATGATCGTTTGCATAGAATTAAATGATGTTTTCATCCGAGATCGCTCGAAATATCGCAAGAGAGTTTTTTTTACCCGCAGATCGTATGCAAAGGAGGACATTTGCATCTCTCGAAACCACATTCGGCCTAATTTGGATGCGCCCGTCGTCCCAACTGTAATCGTTAAAATGCACGCACGGTAGCAAAAACTGTACAAAACACAAAACAATAAATAAATAAGGGAACAATAAATATAATTAAAAACGACAAAAAGCGTCCGTCCGCATGACGCGGGTAGAAACGGTTGCACGCTTACGACGACTCTATATTATCAATACGAATTTGGAATACGAATTTACAATGAAAACTGTACCTTATAAGTGTATTTTTAGGAACTAAAACTGGCTGTTTAATCTCCACTACCGGTTCAACATTTTGTCACCGAAACGTCACTTTTCCGAGCGCTGCTCATTAGAGATTTTTATTTTGAATAGTAGCAACAAGGACGAGAATCGTACGTATTCAGCCATTTTTTTTACCAAATCGAAAATGGAATTTAAACGAGTTGATATGTCTTTTTTCTTTTTAAATTATCTTCGAGTCGATTTCGGTCATTAGTAGAAACAATAGAGATGAAAATCGTTCGTTGTTGCGAATCGGGGCTGACAGATTCTCCGAGTGTGTCCGCATCCCGGGTCTATGACAGGTCGAAAGGCATAGGTCCTAATAAGGCTGCGATGGGCAAGTAATGGGTATTCCGAGTTGTCACTGTGTTCCAAAATTTATTGCGCCAATTAGTAGAATCCACGTGAAAGGGTTTATCTCGGGTTTCGATCTCACTATTTGGGAGGTAACGGTCGATAATGGCCGAATTTCGGAGAACGCTTCAAAGTTTTTTTTTCAACTATGGTAGACATTTTCGGAAGCGAGAATGTAACAAGTTAATTGGATGAAAATATGCTGGTGCCGACACTAGTGGGTGCTTATAAAGTACATTGAGTAGCACAGATTAATTAGAGAGCTATAGCTACCGGGGTTCGATCTTATAACCGGAATAAGAGATACGAGATTGTTGCTGGTGTAATTGCCTACTGGGTTTTTATTTAACTTAGTTAAGTTGATGAATCTATTTCTAACTTGGAAAGTAAAGAAGCGGTTACCGTAATGATGGTGCTGTAGGGAAATAAAGTTAATTAAAATGTACTTTATTTTATTACTGATGAAACTTTAGACTTTAATGTTTGCGCATTTAAGTAAATGGGCATCAATATTACCTTAGAGAACTTAATAGAAGATAACTTGATTTAAATTACATTTACTTTTTTGCCGTAGTTCCAAATATTTTTAACGTTTTTCTTATGAAATGACGGAATAGTATTCCTTATTATTAATTTCGATCAGATGCCTGACAAATTAACCAACAAATCCAATTTATGCTAACATACATTGTAGTAAATATATCCAAAAGTAAATAGACTTACCACTCTCAATGTCTATTTAAATCCCCATCTCGAACAGCTGTATGTTCTCTCCGTTAACCTCGCAGACATCCTAATCGGATTTCCGAAAAGTCTCGCAAAACAAAACAGTCGCATCGAGCAACGACCAAGATTGGTCAGTCGTGATTAGCTAAAATAAACCCTACTGAGGAATCCAGACAATCTGACATTTGTTTGAGTCGTTGAACTACTGTTGTTACATTATTATTGTGGTTAGAAATAATAATGTACAATAATAACTAAAGTGTTAAATGAAAACGCCAAAGTCGGTCCTAAAATATTTTTTTTAATTTTCTAGGTTTTCATCTAATAAATTCGTAACAAAATCTCACAATCTGAATGAACAACAAGGAAATAGAACTAACCGAAGAGACAAAATATAAAATATGCGGAGTCCATTTTAAGGTAAAAGAATTTAAATTCATCATCACTTTCTGTAATCTCACGGGATAATAAAATGAAGACGTATGTTAATAGATTAACTTTCAACAATCATTGCCACACGCAGTATTTTTTGCAACAAAAAAAAATAATGAATGAACTGTTGTGAATGAATGAAAAGAGTTTTTTTTACAACCTGTATTCGAAAATTTAGTGGGACGATAAAAATTTGTATTGTAAAATATGTTATTATTTATGATCTTGAAATTCTTTTCGTGAATGGGGGTGTAGAAATTTTGAGGGTGGACAAAAAAGTGACCATTCACTTTTAAGTGCCTTTGTCAGTGAATTGAGTACAAGTTTAAAGTTATGAACCCACTGAGTAGATGTAAATCGAACTGTGCACCACACGTAAATATTTTGTATATTTTGTTTTGAACCACAATTTCTCATACTATAGAAATACCTACCTAATTAAATAGTTGAAATTTTAATAAATAGTTACACATTTTACATAATGATCCAATTCATATTATAGTAACATTATTAACTTACATAAATTATTATATTGTTTAATTTTAAAAGTCAAAATATTACTATTTATTAGTTCTTTCTTATTTTTGCTGCCTTATGACAATCACAACTAATCACAATTGTTTTTTTTTCTGGAGCTGTCTTTTCTCAAGCGCTCGCTTTTTTCACACGTTCAAAAAGTTTGACCACATTAATATTATACTCTGCATCTTTTTAACAAAATCAAATGATTCGAAATTAATTTCACAAAGGGGACCGTCTTCCCACGCAAAAAGGTCACAGAATGGTTGCAAGTCAACTTTTATCATCTTACCAACACCTGACCGAATAAAATCTACCATTTGTCGATATTTTTACGGGTTATTAATTTTAAAATGCTTTTTATAATCGTCACGGTGTCTCTTTTAATATGTTCGTTGAAGACTGTACTTTCTCACGTTTTTTGAATGTCGAAGAATGTTTTACGTGGTAGGTACTTAACTACTAGGTAGGTAGATACCAACCTTCTTAAGTTCATACCATGTAAAAACTTAACGTAGGTAAGCGCCTACCAAGCCATTACCCTTGAGGTAAGCAGTAGTGACAGCAGCCGTATAACTCTTAAGAAAATGAATTGGATTCATTTGAGATTTTTCTAGAAGTTTCGCTCTTGCCTACAGTGATTGTGATCAAGCAGTAGTCCTTCCCTAATTAGCCATTTTTCATTTAAAAATAAAACTAATTATCGAGAATTCAATTTAAACGCCTAGCCAATAACTCTCCTGCAAATAAAAAAGAACTTCCACAATATTACAGAAAACCATTAGAATCCAATCCGACCACCATAAATCACTTTCTAAAATACTGGCGTCATATTCACATGAAATTTTCGCACCTATAATCTCTGAAACGACCGCCCCTCATGAATAAAACTAGCTGGTGTATAAATTCAAATTTCCTCTGTGCCACACGCTCATTTCCATATCTCGACTCTCGCCCGGTCTCCCCTATGCTAAAACCTTTATTAAAACTCCACAGCAAAAACCGTCACTAAAGTTATTCGCTATCTTCGTTCGGAAATAGCATTATCGGCCGCGTACCCGACACGACGCGCACACGTCTGAGCCAATAGGGCATTCTTATCAGAAAATGACTCATTTCAAATGACAGAGTGTTCTAAAGCGTTTTCTAATATAGAACGCCGCAATTGATCTGGAAAACGAACACAAAAATTCAACTCTATTTCAAAGTCGCTTGAACACATTTCGAAATGGCGGGTAGTTACACGGTTGCGTCCGTAAAATGGCGGCACTCGCGCGGAGAGGAAATTGGAATAAGAAAATTTGGGGTGTAAAATGAAAGATAGACGAGTGCTAATTTCCGGCTATTACTACGTCTCTTTCTTTCCCGTACATTTATTGCGGCGAATGCGCTCTGGGGTGGCATATCACTGTCTTTTTCTAGCGTGAAGCGGTTTACTATTTAATAGGGTGTTATAAAACGTACGATATGGGAATGGAAAGTCGTGTCGGTTTGGTTTGTTTGGGTACTATTGGTTCGAGTTAACATTGTCTGACAACATAGTATTTATTCCTGCCTGTTATAGTAAAATTTTGCTAGTTAATCAGGTAGTAGGCACATACTTACCTACCTACTGAAAAGTATCAAGATATTTATCAAATAATGTCACTAATAAATATAAAATTTTCGGTCGGTACTCGGTTATAGGTCAACCTGTGCTCTATTTTTAAATTTCAAAACTCTCATCCCCGACATTGCAATGTAGACTATAATAATAATTGAGTGGCAATATCGCGATAGGTCCGCGCCGGGCGCGCGCTCAATAGCAAATGACGTCTGCGACCGAGTTCCGTCACCGCAACCGGAATTTATTGACTACCCGCACAATTCGCTTACGGCGTCTATTCAGACAGCCTCGGCTGCGAAATTATTATAGCCACTAGCAGTCTGGCTGTGAATGCTAACTTAAATCTTTTGTTGCAACTAAAGTACAAGTAGATTTAGAAATAACTAGCTGCGCCACGTGGTTTTTTCCGTGTTTAACATGATTGTAATCTGTGAATTATGTTGACTATGATTAGGTAAAAGACGCGTGGGTTTTCCCGGAACTGAAGTATCGATTATACCTACTCGATAAGGTTTTAAGTGGGTGCGTTCAGTAAGAAAAGTCTCATACATATATATTTATATATTATCTGCAGTGAAACGAGTTCCTACCTACTTATATTACTTAGACTAAATTTTACATAAGGTGCAACGATAAATTTAGTCAGTTTTACTTTTCATGTAGGTTCTCTGCCTAAAGCACTTCGAGGAACTAAGTTTTTATGCATAGATACAAACTGATCGTAGTTCTACTATATGTATAGTGCCAACAACAGCCGAAGTTGTTTGGCTCAAATTATGGTTTCTATACTTAATCGAGCGAGAAGTACCTAGCAATTTCTATAACGCAGTATTGAATACGGTCCAGGAGGCCTACCATGACGTCTTATAGCGATTCAATTGAAGACCTAAACTGAACCGCGTCGCATAATCGTACCGTGACCTCTTATTTTTTGTCTTATTAGCGACTTAATTTAGGTTGCTGCCACTTTCAGGTTGCGGTTCAGTTTAGAGCTTCAATTTAATCGCTATAAGATGTCATGGTATGCCTCCAGTTGCAGTTTATCAGTCAGTTGTTTATAACCATAATAATAATGTTCTTGAAAATCGTAAATTCGAGCACAATAACTAGGTAAGTAGGTATGTAACAAAATATAAATTTGCAGTAGTCAAAATTATTCGATTTTACAATCTGTCTGGCTTTTGGCTAGTAACGTAAGCATTAGAGCGATCACACACGGCGGTTTTGAACTGCTAAATTTGACTGCATTAATTTGATAAATTTAGGAAAGTATAAGATGATATCATGAAATTTAACAGAGTTATCAAATGCAGAATGATTATCAAATTAATGCAGTCAAATTTAGCAGTTCAAAACCGCCGTGTGTGATCGCTCTAATGCTTACGTTCCTAGCCATCCTATGATAATGAAAGCAAATAAACTCTTCTGACTATTACGTTCTCACGAGGAAGAGTAAGATAGAAAGAGAGAAAATAAGATTAAAAATTTAATATTGCGTGCTAGACGTGTGCATAAACAAAAATAAGATAAAGGTAAATGCGATAAATATGAACCCATTACCATACTACGAGATAAATCCACATTCAGATGAGAGAGAAATCAAAGAGCATTGTGAAACTGGCAGGTCTATCTAACAAGTTTTTCTCTCCAACTTTTTTTTATATCACCACAGTAATTCCGCAAAACGGTCCTCGATGTAAAATGCCATCATGTGTAAAGGCTCTAACTGCAGATGACGTATTGTGAGGTGAGACCATTGATATAACGAAAACGAGACAGAGACTCTATTGTTCTAAATTTAAATCCGCGAATAGCAGATGAATGTTCAAGTTTCGAAGCGAATGAGTGAACGAGAATGAACTGGTGCGTAATATTGTGTGCGGATGAGGTGCGAGACAAAGACTATTGTTCCAAAATTAAATTTTACTGTGCGGTAGCTTATAAAAGAATCCATTGGCGTGAAATAGAACAAATGATGGCTGAGATTAATAAAGGGTATCTACCTACTTTTCTTTTTGAAAAATTGGCAGTAATCTCGAGGACCAATCTGAATTTTCCAGTAGTCCCTTAAAATCTTACAAAATCGCCAAATTGAATAATGTCAATGATACTAGACTAACAACTGGGATTTTATTATTATTTACTGTGCTAACAATCACACATAATCGAAAGCCATTATTCTGTAATCGCCCCTCGACATTTGATACGGGCTATCAGCTGCTATTAACGCGCTCGGGCAAATGAAATCACGACACCCCTGTTTGGGCGCCACTTGTGACGTCGTTTGAAGAACACGAGTTTGTTTGTTACCTTTCCTTACTTACTACCAAAAGACGTTTGTTATGGAACATCATATAGATTTAACTGAGTTAGCTCTATTAGTGAATGATTTAAATAGTGTATGTATCTCAATAGTCTCTGCGTAAGTCTCTGTGTACCTAGTTACCTAATCGAAGCATCTATGCCACAGAAAAAAAAATTGACAAGTGGCATTTACTTACATTGTTTTATTAAAGACAAGCGGTTACTGGACCATTTAAAAAGAAAGATATGAGTTATTTAGACGTTTTATCTGAATTATATCTTGTGTACTGATATACCTTGATAGAAGAGTAGATATGTAACTAAGTATACTGTAGGTATATATCTGCTGCGCTCACTTATATCGAAATCTGGGCAGACGAAATTTAGGCCCCTGCTTGGGCGCCACTTTTTGTGTGGGTGTTTGATGAACCAGAGTATGTTCTATCTATACTGATGTCTCTGTTACGGATAGTGCTGCACCTAGCGTAAATAGGCACTACTTTATTCGACAAACAAACAGTGTAAAAATCTGTGTTTTGTTCTGATATAACCGAATTGATACAATGAACACCATACATAAACATACTTGCCCTTAATAGACAGCTGCAACGCACATCTAGAGTGCGGTTGCTCGTTTTTAGTGTTTTTCTGTCTAACGCTGAGCGCCCGAAAAGGGATAGAGCTACGAAAAAGCACATTTCGTGCGAGCAAGTGGAGTCCAACCCCACTCTCTAAAATTTTAAATTTTTATTTTAAATTTTAAATAAGGTCTAAATTCCACTCATATAAAGTAACTGCCCATTTCCTTTATGTATAATAAATACATTTGATACGACAAAAATACCTATCAAATTAAAGTTCCAACGCGGCAAATAGCCAGACACAATTAATTCAAATCGATTTCCACTTACGCAAACGTTCGCCGCGAACGATCTGAATTTCAAATTCGCTTCCAGAAACCCAGCCAGCATGGTGTATAGGTTCTTTTTTGATTCCAATATGCCATTTAAACGGGATGCGCCAAAAGAAATAGTAGCTGCAACGGAGTTAGGTTGGCCAGCCTGATGCTATCTTGGCAGTTGGCACACCTGACCGACGCTAATTGGACAATAAATCAATTCTTCCCCGCTTCTTATTGGCGAATCGTGGCATTCCAATATTGAAAATTTGGCCGCGCGATATTGACAACATGATAAAAAACAATAGGCGGTTATCTTTTTCTTTTGTGTTCATCTCTGGGCCCCGGTTCTTATTAAGGCTGAATCGTTTTACGTTTTGTTTGTGTCGAGCTCAATGTCTTATCGTTTAGACAATTTGTTTTGGAGAGCTCGTTATTGAATTATTAATATTGATATTTCGTGGTCCATATTCGACGTGACAGCGACAAATAAAACACAAAGGAAATGGTAATGCTCTAGCAATATTTGATCTGTGGCTTTAATAAAATGACATGACCGCTATAAAAGGAATAAATAACGTTAATGGAGCCGTGTGCGCGGGCGTCATCCATTATTAGAGTTATTAACAAAACGGAACGCGCGCGGGGCTAATCTCGGAGCGCTCGGCGTAATTAAATTCTCAGAACAAGCGAGCTATTAAAGCGAAACGGTAGCGCGACGCTCATTACGAAACAGAACGTGCATAATTATTTCGTTCCCGCCTTTTTTTCTTATTCTGAGTTCGATTTTCGAAAGCCCGCGCTAATGTACCGTCTCTGCCCTCTGGCACGAAGTCTTGTAAACAATGTTCTCGTAAAATCTTGTTCGATTACGTCGCGCGTTCACTTACTTTTATTAAACTGATTAGTTTTCTTTTAATTATAATAGTTTCGTGAACCCGGCTCAAAGGACCAAAAAAGAGCAGCAAAGACACACACTCGTACTTATGCGGAATAAAATACGTTTAAATACGTCCGCTTTATGTTGGGGGTTTTGTACACGTATCTGCATGAGCAATGTTACCAACATGTGGACAAAAACGCTTTAGTTTTTTCTATCCAGCCAGACCACCAAGGTATTCAAATGAGGCATATCATTAGCCGTATACAAACAATGTCGTAAAATGACAGGCAGAGGTTGTGACATCCTTCGTATGATATTATTCATGTTATCTGGGGACTGATCTACCGTTCTTCGTACTGTTAACATGTATTTTGACAGATGACATAAGTTTGGCGCCCTATCTCTTGTTCGACATCTCGTACGATGAAATAACAATTCGGATGTAATAATAAGCTCCCGTCTTACGTTGTCTGATATAGACGCAAGTGTAATTTAATGTAATGGTTTTAGTTGTTTGTGGATAGTGTAACTCTACTATAGCGACTCAGTTAAGTAAGACCCGCTCCTAGCTATAGTATTTAAGTTCTTGGACATAGACCTTCCTCTCCAAGACAGACAGGGTGAGCCATAAAATTACTGGGTATTTCCCACCTCAGAACCGATGTCTCAGGGTGACGAGCGCAGTGCAGTGCCGCGCAAGATTATACGATGCAATGTTCTAGGTGGCACTGTGACTTTTATGGGCAAGTGTGGCGCTTATCATCAGGTGAACGAATTGCTCGTCTCGTTGCTCATATAAAAAATACACTACCCTAGCCCAACGTGGGATGGTGAATCTTACATTTAAACATAGAATATCGGCTATTGCACATTTTTTTCTTTCTCTATTTCCAGCCTTAGTCTATCAAGCTTTATTAGGTTTACGCACTATCCCAAAAAGAGATTAAGCTAATAAAAAAAAATCTATGTGGACGTCGTCGTTCCCGCCAGCCACGAAATTATTGTTATAAAATAGTATTTATTAAGCTGTACGTATTTCTTTATGATTGCGCCATCTATTGAGGAATCATTGAAGTTTTTATAGCCAAAGTTTTGCTTTGGTAGCTGCACAAGATGAATATAGCGTTACTTCTACTTTTTTTATTTGACTGAGTGACGAGACGAGCAAGTCGTTTACCTGATGGTAAGCGCTACGCCTGCCTATAACACTCACAGTACCACCCAGAACCCTGCATTGCATAATCCTGCGGGGCACTGCACTGTGCTTGTCACTCTGAGACATCGGCTCTAGTCTCATAATAATTATGTCCAGTAATTACACTGGAAGCAATGCCCTTCGAACCGGAACACAGTAACGTTTGCACACTACTGCTTGGCGGATGAATATCTGGCAAAGGTGTGGTAATTCCCCAGGCGGTCTCTTGCAGAAGAGGCCTCTCACTACAAAACCTTCGTCCACAATCGTCCATTGTAGTCTCATAGTAATTATGAAAGATCACAGCCTAACCAATTCTTTACCTACAGTGTAGTAACATGGTCCATCGGCAGTCTACGTTGCTGATGCTATCACCACATCCTAGCACGAGTCAAACCTGCCTGTCGGATTCCAATCGCAGTGTATCATCTTCTATAATCATGATGTATGACACCAATGTTATCCACCAATCCGGACCGGGCCAATGTAGTGGATTAAGGCGTAACCTTCCTCACGAAAGTGAGGGGAGACCCGTGCTCAGCAGTGGGCCGATATAGGTTGATGATGATGATAACACCAAGGCTGGATCCAGCCTTCAAGTCAGGGCGTCACACAGTTGAGATAGCTTGTGTGTTTGCCTCTCTTCACGTTGAAACGGCTGAACGGATTTTGATGAAACTTAGTAAAGGTACCTATTATAGATATTTCAGGTCCTGGAATAGAACATATGATTATTTTTATTTATCAATAATTTACGGTTCCTGTGGGATAACAGTTAACGAGGGAGAAACCGCGGGGAGCAGCTTGTGAAACATAATTCCAAATCTTATAATAACAGTAGGTAATATTATTAGAGTGTCGTTCACGTATGTGATTTTTACCGTCATACAAAATATTGATTTTATTAAAACTGAGCTTAGAAAAAATATTAGTGTAGTTACCTACCCAGTCGTAAGTATACCCCGCCCTGAATCCGGCCTTGTACTCGTCTGACACCAGCGCTACCGGCCAACTAGGTATGCCGGGAATGCGGCTTTGACAAATATTACGAGGACGCATATGACAAGGGAACACGACTTGTCTGCAGGTGCTTTCTAAACAATTAATTATTTTGAATTGTATTGGTTAGAAGTGTGGAATGATCCGATTACTGATTAGACCTTACCTGTCTATCTTAAAATAGCATCAGTTATAGTTAGGTAGGTACTTTTTTTTATTCTTGTTTAGTCATATTTAGTGACCATCTTTTTTAAATAGAAATGCCCTTTTTCTTCGCTTGGGGTATTGTAGTCCGCCCCACAAAAGAACTCCGGCAGGCGTGGCGCTGCAGTCGTGAGATAATAATATAATGTTTCCAGCTCACTCTTGATTGATAGTCCGGTTAACTCTTGATCTTAATTGAACGTATAAACCGAGAAATTCAAAGATAAGGATATGATCTATGGAGTTTGTTTCAGACTTTGACCGAAAACTTATTTCTTAATTTTAGTTCCTAGTTTTGCCGCGGGACTTCTTTTTTGACTCTAATGCTGGGTACAGACCAAGCGAACATAAGGGAGCGAATGCCTCAGAACGAATGCAAAAACTAGTGTGGACGTCCTGGCGAGAGCGAGCGAACCCAAACGGTGGCTTTCGCTAGCCCTGGCTTGCCTTCGGCCGTGCTCCTGCTGGGTACAGACCAAGCGAGCACGCGCGAGTGAATGCCACCGAGCGAATACAAAATACTGGTGTGGACGTCCTGGCGAAAGCGAGCGAAACCAAACGGTGGCTTCCGCTAGCCCTCGCTTGCCTGCGGCCGTGCTCCGACCGGTTGTCGGTACATCAAAGAAAAATGGAACGTACGAACGAGCGCGGTGTGTACGGACAGGCGAATGCTCATTCTGTCGCGACGGTTGCACTGAACGGACGTGTCGTGTTCACAATAATTTTGATTTTTATACTACGATCGCGATGGAATGGCCTAACTCAAAACTGCTGATGCTCATAAATGATAGATGCTGATGTATAAAAGCAGAAACCTAGGTTACAGGGCCTAGTCAGTGGGATATAATATAATAATTACGAGAGCAACTTGAAAATACGCTTTTTTGTTTGTTGAGATATCTTAATGATTTTGGTGTCAAATCAAAGGACTAGGTCTAAAACCATTTTATCCATTTGAATCATGTATATCGGTACACGCGTTTAGGAGATACTTAAGGATTAATTTGGAGGAAATATAAATCACCAGATTTTTTTATGTTATTGTTTTACGAACTTTTTAATAATAATTAGTACCTATCTAGCATGTATGGCTCTACTATCCATAGCATCTAGGTAACCTAAATATTAAAAGTTTGTTTTCATTTGTTAATTACAAATGACTAGTAGCAGCTAGTGATGTGAAAAAACAACCAGTCGTTATTCAAATAAAGCATTACTATCAATTTTTCAAAACGATATCTTTCACTTTTTCACTCACTTGTTAATGTACGAAACGGAACCATAGTTGTTATCAAACATTTGTGTGTTATATTTGCTGACGATGCAACTATTTACATGAGTAAATTAAACCTAAGTCCGAATGAGTTTGAAATAGAAATTAACAAATCTATCGAAGCAGTTGTGAGCTGGTTAGAAAATTTAAATCTAAATGTAAATGTTGATAAAACGAAATTAATAGAATTTAGAAATTATAGACAAAAATCATTACCGTTAAATGTTCTTGTTAAAAAAACAAAAGTCGATATTGTTACAGAAACCAATTTTATTGGAGTTACTATAGACACAAATTAAATTGGAAATCTCACATTTCTAAATTTAACACAAAACTTTCTCAATACATATATGCTGTTTCAATACTAAAAAACGTATCATCAAAAAAAATTGCTATAAACACGTATTATGATTACGTTTATCCTCTTTTAAGCTATGGGATTATATTTTGGGGTAATTCTGTAGAAGTAGAAACTACTTTTCTACTTCAAAAAAGATGTCTAAGATGTATATTTAATTTAAATAGTACTGAAACACTTCGTAATGTTTTCATAGAGAATAACTTCCTTACACTTACTTGTATTTATATCTATCAAATTAGTATATTTGTCGAAAGCAATTACGAGTACTTTTATAAAACAAAATCCAACCGATCCGAAATTCTAAGGACCAAATACAAGCATAATATTTAAATACTTCAGGCCAATAACACGTTGTATCATAAGAGCTCTTACTTCACAGCTATTAAAGTTCATAACAATCTACCTCTTGACGTTAAGATGCAAAGTGGACCAGATTTCAACAAAAAGTTAAAATTTTGGTTGCTGACGCAAAGTTTTTATAATTTAAAAGAATACTTTTCTATATAATAACTACTTTTTAAATTCCTAACAATTTATTTAAAATATGGTTAATTGTTTTGTTTTCCAATTTTATCTAGTGTATAAGTAAGTTAATTATTGTGCGCCCGAAATGGTCAAATTGTTGAAACTTCTTATTGTAATAACAACAGCATAATGTACACAATTTATACAATAAAAATATTCTGATTCTGATTCTGATATCACAACGCTATAATAAATCTCAGTTTACTATAAACTCTATGGAATGGCCTAACTCAAAACTGTAGACTCATAGAGCTGTTTAAGCAGAAATCTAGGCTGTGGCAGTGAGATATAATAATTATTATAATAGGTACCTATATAATTACGAGAGCAACCTGAAAATACGATTTTTTGTTTGTGGCGATATCTTAATGATTTTGATGTCAAATAAAAGGAATAGGTCTAAAACCATTTTATCCATTTGAATTATGTAAATCGGTCCACGCGTTTAGGAGATACATATGGATTAGTTTAAGGAAAATGTAAACCACCAGAATTTTTGATGTTTTTGTTTGACGAACTTTTTGATTAGTTATTCTATTCGCATTTAGCATGTATGGCTCTACTATCCCTAGTATCTAGGTAGCCTAAATATAAAATTTCACTAGTTCAGTTGAATTTGACAACTGGAATAAACAGCGGTCTTGATTTGTTCTAGCAATCGCAGAAATGCAATATAAATATCATGATAGGTGTACACGAAGAAAAGTTTAATAACGTATAGTTACCGACTATAATAATCGTTTCAAATCGTTTGGTTATTAAGCCGTATGGTAACGACACATCACTAGTTCGCCGTGGTTCGCCCAACTCTGCATGCGTTCGTTTGGTGTGGACACAACAGCGAAAGTGAGCGAGTACGGTACCGATCGGTGGCCACCAATTGATGGCCATTCGTTGGCTTATGTTCGGTTGGTCTGTACCCACTGCAACGGTGTGACTAGTAGCAGCTAGTGATGTGAATCAAAAATCAGTCGTTATTCAAGTCATTACTATCTATTTTTCAAAACGATATATTTCACTTTTTCACTTGTTATGTACGAAACGAAACCATAGTTGGTATCACAACGCTATAATAAATCTCAGTTAACTATAAACTCTATGGAATGGCCTAACTCAAAACTGCTGATGGTCATAGAGCTGTATAAGCAGAAACTTAGGCTGTGGCAGTGGGATATTATAATAATTATTATAATAGTTACCTATATAATTACGAGAGCAACCTGAAAATACGATTTTTTGTTTGTGGTGATATCTTAATGATTTTGGTGTCAAATGAAAGGAATAGGTCTAAAATTATTTTATCCATTTGAATCATGTAAATCGGTCCACGCGTTTAGGAGGTACATAAGGATTAGTTTAGGGAAAATGTAAACCACCAGAATTTTTGATGTTTTTGATTGACGAACTTTTTGATTAGTTATTCTATTCGCATCTAGCATGCATGGCTCTACTATCCATAGTATCTAGGTAGCCTAAATATAAAAGGTTTGTTTTCATTTGTTAATTACAAATGACTGACTTTAATATTCATTGTGTATGTAATCAAATCAATAATTCATACGCATCAAACATAAGATAGATTACGTGGTCAAGTGCCCCTACTTGACCACGTAATCTATCTTATGTTGTCGCCCTGGTATCCCCCAAAATAATACTCCGTTTACTTGAGAAAATAATTTGTATTTTCTAATACGAAGGTTTATGAACGCACTTTACAATTATCTTGAACGCTACTTAAAACGACCTTAGGTAGGCGGGACGGCTCATTTGACGGAGCCATCTAGCGGGTGGCATGTGAACTACGATGACTAACATTGATCTCAAACAGGCATAGACGATGGATATTATACCTAGTAGCAGCTAGTGATGTGAAACAACAAGTCGTTATTCAACTAAAGCATTACTACCTAATCTATTTTTCAAAACGATAATTTTTCACTTTTGTTCACTCACTTGATATGTACCTACGATAAGAAACCATAGTTGTTGTCAGAACGCTATAATAAATCGCCGCTAACTATAAAGTATCTACTTGAAGTTGTCAACGTAGCTGGAGAAAGTGAATAAGCCAGATAGAGCGTTTTGATGCGTGCGAGTAGGAGGGCTATACTCCATAGGCTACAATAATATGTTCAGTTGAATTTGACAACTCAAATAAACAGTTGTCTTCATTTGTTCAAGCAAATTAATGCAATATATGTTAAATGTCACGACTAATTGAAAAACACGAAAGAAAGTTTTAATCCCATGTATTCGAAAAGAGACATTTTGCTTCTGGATTCGAGCAAAGTGGGTCATTCCCGGGCACTTCATTTTTAGAGTTTTTTCAATAAAGAGTGGTAATAATATAAATGAATGAATCAATAAAAAGGAAATTTATTGCCAAAAAAAATAAAAATTAATTATAAATAAATATTTTATTTGCTTTTCTTTTATTTTGTTTTCTAAAATATTATTCACTTTTTTTTTATTATATATTTATATATATTTTTTTTTTTCGTATGATGGTATTAAAATTTTGTTTTCTTTTTGTTACTTTTTATTAAATTAAATTAAAGTACTCAAATTTCTAAAATGCAAGAATAATTAACCTGTCAAGAAGAGAAGAGAGATAGATGCGGCACAAGCGTACAATGAGCGTAACGGGACAATGTGTCAACTTTTTCGGCTGCATACCGGCGTTCATCGATTTATTAGACGTTGTCACGTCAAAAGATTTTTTCTCGTATGATGAATATTTTCTCATAGCTTGGGATGAAAAGTATCGTGTACCACACGGTAGCAAAATTATTTAAGCTCGAGCGAAGTACTTTGACTTCTACTACTTCTACTATAGAATCCTTCGCTTCGCTCTGGATTCAAAAATCGCTCTCGCCGTAATTACATTATTTTGTTCCCTTGTGGTACAATCCACTATTATCGTATAGTTGTTACCTACTACAATAATCGCACGGTTTTGATAGTTTGGTTATTAATCCGTATGGTAACGACACATCACTAGTTCGGCGTGATTCGCCGAAGTCTGCATGCGTTCGTTTGGTGTGGACACAACAGCGAAAACGAGCGTGTACTGTACCGTTCGGTGGCCACCAATTGGTGACCATTCGCTCGCTTATGTTCGGTTGGTCTGTACCCACCATAATTCTGTTTCGCACTGTTCTTTTTTTTACTGCCGGCAACACTGACCTAACTGAAATGTCAAATAAGCCAAAATGTCAAAATAAATTGTATTGTTTTGTTTGTTGATCGCAGGTAATTAAATTCATAATTCACGCGAAAAATCAAATAATACATTACGTGAAACTAGACAATACTTAGAAAATGACAACCTTGCCCGATGACGAAGGTAAGCACCTATATATACCAACAATTTATCAGAATAGCGTAACCTCACCACAACCTCTTTAATATTATAGTTTTTGAAACTACTGCATGCAGCAAGACTCGGTAAGTTGTCTGAGAGCTTCCTTTTATTATTTGACCCGTAGAGTCCCATTGCAAGGCAAAGCTTTCCCTAGATTCTTTTCCACTATCTTCTGCTAGCTTCTTCCAATGTTTTCAAGAAAAGTCAAGATAACTGGGAGTTAGCATCGAGAAAATTGTATTCTGCCAGCTTAGAAAGTACACGAACCATTTTCTACTCCAGCCAAAATCATAAGTATATAACAGCCACAATCACATTAGTTCTAAAGTGGAGATCGGGTTCAGACAAACGTAGTGTAGGACGTCCGCCGGCTAGAAGTGGTGACGACTTGCGGAAAACGGCTGGCAAAGACTGGATGAGGAGAGCCGAAGACCTGTCTCTGTGGCGTTCACTCGGAGAGACCTATATCAAGCAGTAAACAAATATAGGCTACTGTTCTAACCTGCATCTAAATATCATTCAAAATCTTGTTTCCAACAGTACCTTCGGATAGTAGTCTTCTAGTGGTAATTGTAGACACAAATCCGAATCAGAGATACATCACAGAAGACCCAAAACAGCTGACAAGTTGTCTAGATGCCGTCATAGCGTTTGGAAACTCACATTTAATGCAGAAGTCAAGAAATGAACTTGCTGTCATTGGATGTCACTTTCACAAAAGGTACGGATTGATTTGTACTATTATCTCATCCCACTATCTCACTAATATTATAAATACGAATGTTTGTGTGTTTGTGCATTTGTCCTCTCTTCATGCTCAATCGGCTGAACGGATTTTTGAAATTTACTACACAGATTTTGAATAATACACTTTTGGGCTGCTTCTTATTGCATATAAATAGTATTGAATGATGGTTTTAATGATTGGCTCTGACTGTATTTCTAGGTTTCTCATAATCTCTGAGTACTTGAATGAGAAAAGTGAAACTGTTCATTATTCTAGAGAGGCCATACCCCTAATGTTATGAATGTGAATTTATTTCTGTATGTTTGTTACCATCAAATTACGGCTTCAAATTAGCCGAAAGGATTTAGATGAAATTTGGTATACATAATTAGCTTCAAAGAAGCAGGTGAAGCCACGTCACACAGCTTTACTACATAATAACAACACATGTAACTCACACAATTATTTGAACATATTCGTAAGTTGTTTTTTTTTATGTTATTTAATGTTATTTCCACTGGAATTGTAGCATGTGGAATAATTTAGTCTCTATCTATGCCAATGGGAGAAAGGGGTAACCATTTATATGTATGTAATTATTTTAACATAGTATTTTCATTATTTTCAGTGAATATCTATACCCGTCTCCTGGAAAACCACTGGATGTGAGGCAGATAGATGGTCAATATGAATTATTTACATTAGTCGAGAAAACTATCAAAACAAGGTAAGCTGATTTCAAAGTCTTTAATCATGTGGCCCCCGAGTGCACATGTGAAAGTTAGCTGATTCCACCACTGAAGTCGGAAAATACAAGGGCACTATTTCTCACTTATCTATAGTTATGTCAATGTCATCTTGGAAATAGGAGGCGAGAGATGAACATATGGTTAAAACTCATTGTAAAGACCTTTAAAGAGTTGTATCGCTGCAAAAAAAGAAGACATCTATGCTAGGCATCTACCCTACTATGTGGTAGGAATTATTAACTAGTTCACTCCTAAAACACAACTGTTGTGTTTGTTGGGAAACACGGACACATGGGAACACACTATGGCGCGTGCAGAGCCGCACCCGTGCCTAGACAAGCAAATCGGCTCAGCAGTCAAAGTGTTTGTCTCATAAACAATGTACAAGCTCTTTTTATTTAATTACATAGAGTTTTGATTGCAACTTGCTGAATTTTGCTAGGAGAGAAATCATTTCACCATCTATATCCAATATAACTACAATTTTATGTGTGATGTAGACATAAGCATCCATGCTGCTTTTCTATAAATAAAGATGCATTGCATTGCAGATTAGTTAACCTAGTGAAAAGTCAGCCGGTTGACGAGAAGCCTGGGGAATCATTGTTAGCAGGGGCGTTAGCCATGGCCCTGTGTTTCATAGCCAAAGTAAGTAACATCCATTCCATAGTCCACTAGCCGTGTCTTGCAGTTCCACCCGCTTTTAACTATATCCCGAAGGAACAGTTAATCTTTAGGGGATAAAAACTCTTTTCGCAGACTTAAACTAACCATCTACTATATTTCATCAAAATCCGTTCAGCCATTGCGGTGTGAAGATAGGACAAACTAATACACTAGCATTTATAATATCAGTGGGATTCAACATTAAATACTTAAACCTCTCATCAACCCATATCGTCCCACTGCTGAGCACGGGTCTCCCCTCACTTTCGTGAAGAGGGTTAGGCCATATCCACCACGGGGGCCCGGCCCGGATTGGCGGATAACATACCTGCCTCCGAAATAGTTCTCGGCTAGGCATGTGGGTTTCCTCACGATGTTTTCCTTCACCGAAAAGCGAGTGATAATTACGTATTATATGTATGTTTTACAGAAACACACGTGCCCGCACTGGGATTTGAACTCACGACCTTCTTTGAAGGCGGACGTTTTCCCACTAAGCTACCACCGCTGCCAAACCTCTAGTATAATGAAATTCTAGTATTTATCATTAAAAGTTATATTTTGTGATTTTAGTTCCGCCGGCAAGCAACTTTGGGATTGAGTATTAGCATGCGGATTCTGATAGTGACTGGGAGCTCGGACACTGCAGCGCAGTACATCAACTACATGAATGTATTCTTCACTGCACAGGTATGCTTCCTACATCATTATAATAATAATAAAGTACCTGGATGACCGAGCTTTGCTCGGTAGTATTATTATTCGCCAATAGATGTCAGGAAGAGTCATATTTTTCAGTTTAAATTTGGACTACTCAAACGCCTCTAATGCTTTGTTATTTTTCTTCCAAGTTTATGTTTAATTTGATATAACACGAATAAAATGTAATTTTCTAAAAATGATTCCTAGCTAGATCGATTTATCGCCCCCGAAACCCCCCTATATACTAAATTTCATGAAAATCGTTGGAGCCGATTCCGAGATTCCAATTATACATATATAAACAAGAATTGCTCATTTAAAGATATAAGATATTCTATTACTTATAAATATATTTTTCTTTGCTCTCATGTTTTTGCCACACTGCCACCATTTTAACTACGCATCCAGGATGACTGGTAGAAAATGCTACTTGGCATTAAGTACTCCTTGTACATTTAAATTGTGCGCTAAAAAATAAATAAATAATGCGTCACAATCACATACATAGATCCAGACGTACCTAGGCAATCAGGACTATGAGGACCATATTCCCACAAACTCAAATTCGGAGCAAATGCCCGATTAAAAAATTGTATCAAAACTTTATTAGCATGGCTAAGGCTTAGCATGATTGTGCACTTCGATCACATCACTAAACATAACATGATAAAGTGGTGAAAGGCTAGCTGCTGATATGTTTACTTATAAAAATATTTTTTTTACAGAAACAGCAAGTGCTTATAGATGTGTGCTCCCTAGATAAGCACTTGAGTCTCTTACAACAAGGCTGCGATATCACCGGAGGCCTATATCTACAGGTGCCCTCTTTGGAACGGCTTCTGCAATATTTACTGGTACAGTTTTTCATTTTATAGACAGCCTAGGTTAACTATATCCTCCAGCACACGCACACACACACACATCTACAAATCTCATGATTTTGTTCATCACTGGGGGCCTACCATGACGTCTTATAGCGATTCAGTTGAGGACCTAAACTGAGCCGCGTCGCATAATCGTACAGTGACGTCTTATTTTTTATGTTGCTGCCATTTTCAACCTAAACTGGATATGATTTAGGTTGAAAATGGATTATTAGCGACTCAATTTAGGTTGCTACCATTTTCAACCTTAACTGGATCCAGTTTAGGTTGAAAATGGCAGCAACATAAAAAATAAGACGTCGCGGTACGATTATGCGACGCGGTTCAGTTTAGGTCTTCAATTGAATCGCTATAAGAGGTCATGGTAGGCCTCCTGTTCTCCCTTTCTGCACTCAACGCTCTCTTGGGTTCCAGTCCTAAGACAGATCTGTTCGTGGATGGATGCTCGGAAATATTGTCATATTGTCTGTTTGTTTGAAGTTTTGTGAGAGCGATGTATGAATGTGTTTAGAGCTGTTAAATTTAAAATTGTTTTTGTTTTGATGCTTATATTCTTGTTTCTATATTAAGTTGAATGTTATAATTGTTTTGATACGATTATTATTGTTATTAGTTAATATAATTGGTTATGCCGTTTTAATTAATTAAATAAATAAATAAATAAAATAAATAAATTCAGTGGGTTAAAACTCTTTTCCATTTAAGTCTTGCCTTATAACATTAGTTCAACACCATCTTGACACACGTTGACACACATATGTGTTTCTTTATAACGTTACGGCTAGCGAAAACACGCCTGGCGTGCGAACCCGCACTGCTGTGTTGTCAATTTTATCACAACAGTTGTGTGCACCCGTACAGCTGATTGAGTTTGGTTGCAACCCAATGGCAGTGCTAGTAAACACACACGTTGCGTGAAGATACGCAAAAGTGCCAAAAAATTAACCAGTTCATCAGTTAATGTAATTAATGCTTATTAACAGTTCATTTCGAGGCTATCCAGCTCCTCGACAACACGGATATAGTGAGAAGACTAAAAAGGATGAAACCTTTCGAGTTAGTGTAGTGATGTGACAGTGAAGTGTAGTTTGGTTAAATCTACTAGTAAAGAACACATTAACATAGTGCCTTCGCCTTAATAGAGACAGTAAGAAATGTGTAAGTGGACACAATCTCAGCAATAACTCTACTTAACAATTTATGTTAACCGCAAATTACTCATTAGTCTTTCAGGCTAGATCGTAATTTTAATGATGTACTTATTGATAAGAAGCATTGTTAATAAAAATTAAATAACATTTCAGTGGGTATTCCTCCCCGATGCAAGCGAGCGAACAAAGCTAGTGCTCCCGGGGCGCGGCCGCGTGGACTACCGCGCCGCCTGCTTCTGCCATCGCGAGCTGCTCACTATAGGATACGTGTGCTCAGTGTGCTTGAGCGGTAAGTCTTACCCACTGCCTATGTGTGCCGTGCTGGCATTGCCCGGGCAGAGCCAATATTCCCCGGGCAGTTCTGACTTCACTCTGAGCACATAGCCGGGGCTTGGTAATGTCATTAGCAACCATTTGTCATTTTGCAGTACCGCGCAGGATTATACAATACACTGTTCTGGGTGGTGCTGTGACTGTTATGGGCAGGCGCAGGGCTTTCCATCAGGTGAACGACTTGCTGGTCTCGTCATTCAATCAAATTTAAAAAAAAAGCTGCTGACTCTTTTGGAACATTTTTTTTTTTTTAAAACGGCATCTTCTGCTTGGGGAAGACACTTTTGCCAGATATTCATCCGCCAAGCATAGAGTGCAAACAATACTGTATTTCTTTTTGAAGGGCACTGTTTCCAGAGAAATTACTGGGCATTTGTGACCTTAGAACCGATGTCTCGGTTACGAGCGCAGTGCAGTGCCGCGCAAGATTATACAATGCAATGTTCTGGGTGGCACTGTCACTGTTATGGGCAGGCATCAGATGAACAACTTTCTCGACTCGTTCCTCAGTCAAATTACTGAAAAATATTTGAAAATTCAGATGCTGTTTAGTATAACTTGCTTTTCATTTTCTCTTTCAGTGTTCTGCAAGTTCAGCCCAATATGCACAACATGCCAGTAAGTATTGCGTTTTTTAACGATTTTATATTATGTATTGGCGTTTGACCAATAGTTTGTCGGGTGCTTTTTATTTTACTGAGGGCCAACATTTCATTTCTCTGACTCAGATGAAGGTCCGTTCCAATGATAGTATGATTTTGTATTTTTCAACAGTCTCAGATATTCTACGAAATAAAACCTTAACCTAAGGCATTAAATCCGCTGTATGAAAAATTTAAACAAACTATTCATGTCATATAATAATATGAGGGTAATAAATAACTTATTCGTTCAACAGTTAATTGATCGTTTATCTGTGCAATGAAAAATCTAAGTAAACTAAGTATTTTGTTAGTTGTATTCGAACCTGGTGTGATCGGATTGCAAAGCGGCGGATTAATTACCTCTCCTCTACCGCCGCTCTGACGGCCCAATAACACCGCACATACTAAAATTTTTTTTTAAATATTTTTCAGTACGGTGTTCAAGATTGGAGGTCCGTTGCCGATCAAACCAAAGAAGAAGAAGATAAAGCTTTAGTCTAGACCAGAGGTCCCAGACTTTTTTTTCTCATATACCACTTTTAAAATTTAGCTAGTTCCGGTGGATCCCCTTCAGCTACATTTCTACCATGTTCCTATTTATTTCCTAGCTTTTTTTTTTTTTTGTTACGCCAACGTAGACCCCCGTCGAGTCTCCCGTGGACCCCTGGGGACCTGGACCACATTGGGAACTAAGGGTCTAGATTCTAGATTAACGTGCATACTTGTTACTGCTCTTGTAAATATAGATTTTACAAGTTTAACAACCGGGTAATAATTTTATTTCTATAAATGGAGGTGGTGAAGCCTTTTCTGTAAGAGACCGCCTGGGGAAGTACCACACCTAAGCCAGATATTCATGTGACAAGCAGTGTATGCAATCATTACTGTGTTCCGGTTTGAAGGGCACTGTTTCCAGCGAAATTACTGGGTACATGAGACTTTAGAGCCGATGTCTCAGGGTGACGAGCGCAGTGCAGTACCGCGCAGGATTATGGAATGCAAAGTTCTTGGTGGCACTGTAACTGTTGGTCAGTCGTAGCGCTTGCCATCAGGTGAAGGAGTTCCTCGTCTCATCACTCGAATAAAAAAAAATTAAAGCTTTTCTAGAAAAATCTATCTACAAAAACTTATCAAATCAGTAGGGATAATATGTTAATCTAGGTTCGATTCAACAAGTCTAGACTAAAATAGGTTATCAGCCTAACAACCGGTTGTTTTTATTATAATTAATTTTTTAGACTCACTGCCTTCTATCTTATCTGTCCAGTAAAGCTATAGATATTTTTTTGGGTTTTTATAATCAGCTTCTGTAGCGTAGTACGTGATGAGCCGCCATCGAATCGTGAAGTTGCAGGTTCGATTCCCGCGCGGAGCAAATATTTGTGTGAGCCACAGGTAGTTGTGGCTGGGTGTTTATTGACCATGATACCCTCGATGCAGTTAACACTTTCAATGCTGAGAACACAACTGTCGTGTTTCTCATAACTTGCCGCGAGTGCGGGAAAACACAACTGTTGTGTTTGTTGTCTGGGAAAACACTATGGAGTGTGCAGAGCCGCATCCGTGGCTAGACAAGCAAATCGGCTCAGCAGTCAAAGTGTTAAATTCTACGTGTTCGCTAAACGAAGTATAGCCACTACCCATTCTGTGGTATAGAATAGAAAATAGAATAGAAAAACTCTTTATTGTACACCAGAAACAAAAATAAACACAGTACAGAAGAATACGTAACGCTAGCTACGTAATTAGCGTTATCTTTGCTAATAATAAACTGTAACAATAATGTTATCTATACCAATCATAGAAGCGTCTATCTCATACGATGCCTAATCATAATGGACCGTCTTAGAATTTTTGTCTGTCTGTCTGTAAGTTTGTCTCGAATAAGCTCCGAAACGGCTGAACGGATTTCGATGTCATTTGGTATGTATATGAATTAGGTCCAGAAATGGAATATAGGATACTTTTATAAAAGGTGTAGTCTCTACCTATCCCAACGGGAAAAGCGTACTGCATGTATGTATAGCTTTATCCCGAAAAAATCAACGGTTCCCGTAGGATAATCGTCAACGCGGGTAAACCTCCGAAGCGCAGCTAGTTTAGAAAAACATTAGTCAAAACCAAACCACAAAGGCCTTATCAATTTATTTATTTCCCAAAATATGAAACGAAACAGCTAACTGAGCCGCCAAGGGCTCCAGATAAAATCGATAACTACTCGCACAGATTAACCATCCTATAGATCGGACTCGATAAATCGATTCACGATAGCGTTACGTGGAAATGGGGTAAAGAGCGGCTCTTTGAGACTGCTGATTGTAGAGGTAAAGATAATAAGTCTGCGATAATTGTTTACTACTGCAGTTCATGACCAGATCTGGTGTTACCATGATGCAGGGTAGAGGCAGGTAGACGAGGCGTATAAAAAACGAATTCTAAAATAAGCGCCACTCGACCATGAAAGTGACCTTACGTGTACCGTGGTAAGGCCCATTATAAAGATTCAATATTAAATTGATTTAACAACCTTATTTTCAATACCGATGCTATTGCATCGCATAGCATGTATTATGCTACTAAACTAATCACCTAACTTCTAGTTGTTCAAGTAGGTATAGTTATTGTTTTTAATTATAGTTAAAACATAAATAAAACAAACATTTATATTTAAGCAATCAGTCTTTATTTCGTACAAAATAGCCAACAACTTTTCTGAGCGTTCGAACCTTATACTATCACGTAAATTACGACGAGAAGTCTAACCTAACAATTATTCAAAAATTAAAATTAACAATGGTAAATTGCATTCTAGAGTTAGCATGTTTACCAACTAACAACCACATCGATACGTAACACTAGTCGATCTAAAGCTGGGTTCCCATCAAGACCTGTGACTGTGTGTGTAGTGACTGTAAGAAATACGCCTGACAAAACACTAGCGTTGAGGGGTTTTGACACGCGTATTTGTTACGAGCACGGAGTCACGACCTAATGTTACCCAGCGATCCACTCAGGGGTCTCCTGAGGAAGTCGCGGTACAATGTCACAGCCCTCCTCCATATTTAGCGTAGCAAGTACCGTGACATCACAGACTCACGGTCACAGAGGTGGACCCTGCTTTAACACTTTGACTGCTGAGCCGATTTGCTTGTCTAGCCACGGGTGCGGCTCGGCACGCGCAACACAACGGTTGTGTTTTGCCGTACTCGTGGCAAGTTATGAAAAACACGACAGTTGTGTTTTCAGCTGTGAACGAAGTCTCTGCGTGATTAAAAATAAAGATTGATTTAAATTATGGTTAGTATTTGGAGATTAAATTGACGATAGATGTTCTAGTTGAAGGTGATCGCTAGCCAGACGGACACAATTGCCCAATCAAGGTTTTAACGATGTTTTCCTTCATCGGTAGCTCACACTAATATTTCAGTCACCTGGTTTCAAAAGCCACGCCCTGTGACGTGCGATCTAAAGACGAAACCAACGGAGCAACCATCGCCTCAAAACAACAAACTAGCTACAGCCAATTTAGGTATACTTACTTATAAGTAGATAGAAATCAATCTCACTTTAAAATCACAAATGATCGCAATCTCTAACAAAACATTGAAAAAATTCAATGTAGTAAGTTTGTACGATATCACAATGAGAAATCGACAATTGCTTTAGGTACAATAATAACTAAAATGACATATTTTAAGGATTTTTTTTTAAATAATTTTTTAGTTTAAGTTTTATTTCTACTGTGTGTTCCAGCCCACATTTCGATATTTTTTTACCGTCAAGGTAAACTGAGTTTAATACCTACTGAACCTCGAATTAATATAACGAAACTAAGCAATTTTGGTGCAAGCCGCCCTAAATCACTAAATATTAAATTGATATTTCCACTCATTAACCTACTTACTCAAACTGTTACTTATACTTAGGCCAATTTATGCAGTCATTGGACAAGTGGCGAGTTAACTTGCAAAACTGACAAGTTCAGTCCTTACAATCGTTTGGATAACTTACTACGTAACGGGAAAATGTCTGTTCAAACCCTGGTAGAGGGGTTAACTCGCTAAGTAACTAATAAATGTGTAAATCAAACATTATCAATTGGATAAACCCGGGACAAATCCGGAGAAAACCGGACGGATGGCAACCCTACCTAACATAAAGATGTGAGCTATTTAATTTTAGCCGATTTGATGGTCACCTTAAAGAAAGTAAACATAATATTTACTGATCCGTCCGTTAGCTACGATTTGTCTATAACTTCGAAAGCGCTGTCAATTTCTTCATCGGGAGATATGCTCCCGTTTCGTTGCACGACGCTGGTGGTCGCTTCTATGCTTTTTCTTCTGGCGTTCTGCTGAAGTTCTGTTGGGGTCTTGGGGGCGTTGACATGGTACTCCTTGGACTTTGGCTTCTCTACTGTTTGGAGGTCCTGTAACGTTATAAATAGTTATTTTTACATAAATCGACTTGCTACTAAACTATTTTAATACGAAATCTCCAATTTTGGTTTAATTTACGAACAGTGTGGGTACCATTGCATTGGTGTCGACTCTGAATGCACTAAACTAAACCAAAATCTGATAGTGTTAAAAGAAAACTGTCTTTTTCAGACGTTGCGAAAAATTATGGGATAGCAATAATGTCCAAGCCCTAATATAATCTAATCTTAGTTTAGTTTGATGCAATTATAATCGACACCAAATTATTGACTGTGCTTTTAGCTGTGTTATTTCTCACCACTCTTAGTATCCAAATTATGTGATCGAAACGTTGCCGTGACTAAAAAATTACGGTTTTTAGCGTGGATTTATTACAGTGCATTGGGAGAGTAGGAGTTTCTCTAAAGGCCATGATCCGTAATGAGGTGATCCGGCAGAGAACCAAAGTAACCGACACAGGTCAAAGGTTTAGCAAGCTAAAGTGGCAGTGGGCCGGTCACATCTCTAGAAGAACTGACAACCCATGGGGTAGACAAGTTCTAGAGTGGATACCGCGTTTTGACAAACTTGGTGTAGGACGCCCGCCGCGCCGGCTAGGCGGAGTGACGACTTGTGAAAACGGCTGGCAAATACTGGATGACGAGAGCTGAAGATTGGGCTCAGTGGCGTTCACCAGGAGAGGCTAACGTCGTGCACTAAACCAATGTGGGATGATGATGAGGAGAATAGAAACTATATCTACTTAAATGCCATAAAATCACTCACATTTTCTGTTCCATACAATTCCATAGACAAAGAATGCCGTTTCTTGTAAGCTTGTTTCAGCCTTCCAGATCTCGACATGGACAGGTTCCTTCTACCTTCAATCGGACTTTCACCATCTCCCTCTACCTCCCCATCGTGTCGCGAGCTCTTTCTCGTTTCTGACGCAGGATATTGGAATATAGATTTTATGAACTTTGCCATGGTTTTGGGACTAAGATGCGCCTTTGTAATACTCGTATTGATGTACGTGGGTCTTCGTTGTGTTAGCGTTTATCTGGTCATAGTATGATGGTGTCCTGTAAGAAGTAATGGGTTTTATGAACAACCTACTGTTATAAAATCAAAATTCCCATAAACCGAAATTTCCTCCTGTTATAACAGAACCGCTCAAGAAACAAGAAGAAATCCTATAATCAAAGATAGATAAAACTAGTTTTAGTTGGTTATTTAGTTATTTTTGGTTTTGTAGGTAGTTCACTATGTTTTGTTAATCTGAACAAAGTTTATTCGTCGTAGACCAATAACCAACTTACTAAATAGCGTAGAGGTAAGTACCATTATTTAATCGTGATAATGTTAGGTTTAGTTTAACTAAAATTATAGCTGACACTTACAATCCCTTTAGGTACCCAGGTATATCCTGGAAAACAGTACCAAAGAAAGTACTATTGTAAACAGTACCTAGTAGATATGACAGGCGTGCTACTGCCCTGCAGCTTATAGGTGAATGTCTGCCAAAGGCGTGAGATTTAAAGAAACTTCTACGTGTAGATTAGAGGGCTGTATAAAACTGATACCCATTTCCAGTTGATCGCAACGGAATAACACGCGCAACTTTCTTTGTAATAATAAAATATAATCGTACAATCGATCTAAATGATTCGATAGTTAATCTAGACTTTTATAGTCCTTATCTGGGGACCTAATTAAGTCACTGGTTTTATTTTTACTTGAAATCTTTGTTTCGGCGACACATAAAAGGGTTTTATGCTATTTACGTACCTAAATATTAATCTGAGGAGAGACAAAGATCGTAGGTATATAAACAGAAATCTGAGCAGGCAGTTGCTTTATAGTTATCTTAGTTTCTTTTTTATAATTAGCTGAACAACAAGGTAGAAAGTAAGTAATGTTTCAAGGAGATAATCGTAATGAACGTGAAATTATCTACCTCTACTTAATGTAGTCATGTTCCTACAGGGTTGTGTAGTTCATAGTTTGAGACATTGCGCTTACCATTAAACTAACTTTCGTATCTCGTCTTACATTCTGTTGTCTAGTCTGTAGTTCAAACCGTGCTTACACCTTAGTTACTAATTGTCGTAAAAGTAGCATTGAAACATTTAAGCCGCCGACACATTTGTCTGACGTGTCGTGTCGTGATGCATCAGAAAGGGTTTCGGTTTCATACATTTAATATGGTAGCGTTCACATTTCTCTGATGCAGTGTTGTGACGGCTTGTGTGAATGTATGAAACCGGGATAGGATGTATTGACATAGGTCTATTACACAGAGAACAGACAAAATAAAAATACCTATACCTAATTATTGTATGTTCGAAATGGACAGGCTGTTGGAACTTTTTTAAATTTTAAGACCACAATATTGTTTTGTACCTACACAGTTTTTAACAATAAACGTATTCTATTCTATTCTATTCTAATCATCATCATCAACCCATTTCGGCCCGCTGCTGAGCACGGGTCTCCCCTCGCTTTCGTGAGGAGGGTCAGGCCATACACTACGGGGCCCGGTCCGGATTGGTAGATCACACAGCTACTCTCGGGTTGATATACGTGGGTTTCCTCACGATGTTTTCCTTCACCGAAAAGCAAGTGATAGTTACGTACCTACATTATGATTTACAAAAAACACATTGGTACATCCCCGCACTGGGATCTGAGCTCTCGACCCTCTCCTTGCAAGGAGGACGTTCTCCCAATTAAAAAAAGTTTGTATACCTAGGTAAGCACCAAATAACACTGAACACATTCACTGCTGAAAACACTACTGTCGTGTTTTTCATAACTTGCCGAGAGTGCGGGAAACTTTTGTTGTAAAGACAAGAATGTTTCGAAAATAGGTTACATGTATGCTGACTATTTAGTGGTGTTTTTTAGCAAAATTCAGCATTGAGCCTAGCAAGGCACAAGCCTCGTTGAACTAGAAGTGTAGGCATATGTCGAACACACTCTAATTCTGGTTAAAAACTGCCGAGCGACCACCATTGACTGCCAAGCATAAAAACTCCCAAAACACATTAATTATTTTTTTAACCGAAACCTTAGTTTAGGTACTTACGACTTTTTAACCAGTAGGCAACTTAAGCGTTTGGTACAACCAGATATTTATCACTCAGTTAGTCTTTTTCCTTCACGACCTTAACCCACGTCCGCGCTCGGTAGTAACGCACAGCCACAAGATATTGCCAAAGATTAAACTAATCTGGACAGAAAGTACAAACTAACCACCGCACTCACCTATCAAGAAACAGTTTTCCAGATAAGCTTTGTTTGAAATGCACACTTTTTAGCAAAAAGATAACATGAACGAAATTACACATAGACTAACTAGCACTGCATTGTGTTTGACAAGCAGACTACTATTTACCATAATTTCATCTAAGCGATAAGATAGTGATAGCACTTATCATCCGATACCAATTTTGTGATAAGTATTCGAATTATCATTAAGGGCTTAATGGGTTGAGTTAATTTATTTTTGCAATGTTGCAAGTTTTGTGGCCATTTTTGAAATGCATTTTTTTGTGTTATCTTAATCTTAATTGAGAGATAATTAATCTTGTCTTAATTACAGTATCTTCTAGATTTTAGTTTTAATCTGCAGCAGCTGCAAGATATTGAGTAACAGCTGCCACTCCTGCATAAAATGTCTAGCTTTTTGCCTTTTTTTGCTGGAAACTACTTGCATGTTCTTATTTAAATTTTAGGTATTTCTTTAGCAAATTTTAGGTATACTTAGCAAGTACCTAGGTAGGTAGGTGGGTGTTTGTGGGACCAATCCTAGGTCTTCGTAGTTCCGGATTCCCTAGATACAGGGAATCCTGGTAAGGGGTCAGGATATATTTAAGTGATCATGACGCGTTAATGAAAAACAGTCCTACAGTCAGTTATAATATTATAACACTGTAATATTATGTTAACCTAAATTATAATAAAAAACTATTTACCCAACTTTAGCTGTTAAAATTAATAAAAAAACAACGAGAATCATAAAAATAGCCTGATTAAAAACCTACACTAATATAATAAACCGCTACCAGTTTGCAACATTCCCAAAATGCTGGAGGCATTGCCACGTATGGCAATGCTCAATCTTTGCGCAGAATATATTTTGGTGAATTGTTGCTTCGACCAGATAATATCTAGAAAGAAATTACCAATAACATAACTCATTTTAGACCATTTTATGAAAAAAATAGATCAAAATCGTTATAATTTATATAAGTAGGTAACCAGTTTAACAGTGACTTATCACATAATATATGCATATACCTAGGTTTTATTTGTGGCATAATCATAAAAAATGCATTATTATCTACGTAGGTGCCTATCAAATAACGATAAGGCTAATAAAGTAATAAAATAAAACACGCAACGAGACTCAATAAAATATATTTTATTAAAGTATTTTGTTAATGTTAAATATTGTAAACAAGTGTAAAGTATGAATATGAATAATAATATGCATGAGCCCTTTTGTATCAGGCTAGGGTTTTCAAGATAAGCTAATTACAATTTTTAACTATTTACTTTAGAAACTAATATTTAGAAATACGAAGATTAGGTAAAAATCTAAGTCCTAGATAACATTTAACTAACTTTTCGCCATCTAATAAAGTTGAAATTATTCTCTGCATAGTACATACTTGCCGAAACTATGAACTCGGACATATAAATACATACACACAGTAAAATATTATAACAATAATAATCTATTCCTATATCATTTTTTTTTTTCAGAATATTTTATGCACCCGCAATGATTATGAAACCACAATTTCATGGACAGTTAAATTACTCCAGAGCAGAATTATACTTGGGGAATCTAGACAATAGAAATCCCTGTAATACTGTGAACAATAATATAATATTATTATAAATAAGTAAGTAATATTTATAGTGTTACTTAAGGGATTTATAAAAACAGAATGGCAGACCGTTCTAGAGATGGCCAACGACACCTCGGCCCCGTAGCAATGAGCAATGACTTGATCTCGAAGTTATGTCCTTAATTACATCGGTATGTGCTTCGGAAGGCAAATGAAACCGTTAATCCCGGTTGATATCGACTGACAGCATACGTTAGAGGCCCTCCCGGGGCAAGATGGTGGCTGCTTACGTGACGCCATCTTGCCCCACATCAATTCAAGGGGGTTTAACACGTCCAGTGCTGAGAACACAACTGTCGTGTTTTTCACAACTTGCCGCGAGTGCGGGAAAACACAACTGTTGTGTTTGTTGTAAGGGACTAACTATGGAGTGTGCAGAGCCGCACCCGTGGCTAGACAAGCAAAACGGCTCAGCAGTCAGTGTTAAGTAGATTGGAGTCCCAGTTACCCCCGCGACGGAGGGGATAGTATAAGTATAATTGAGAATAGAGAAGGGCACTACCTTTTTTTCCTGACCCAGGGGAACCAAGTTATGTGGGACTCCCAGCCAGCTGCCTGGCGGCATACCAACAAAGACCCTGGGGTGTTCCTCTCGGCGCCTTGTGTGCGGGAGCTACGGGAAGTGTATGTAATTATTGACGGCGCTGGGCCAAAAGCGCCGGCCCTACCTCATTAACTAACAAACAAACAACGCTAACAAACAAAGTGCTGAAAAGTGTTAACAACTAACAGAGCTCCCAGTTTAACCGCGTCGTTATCGCGGCGTAGAAGTAAAATCTATATAAGCACCAGTGGGTCCAGTATAATTTTTATGTAGTAGTAACATTTTCAAATTTTCATCTCTCTATTATTCCTTAAAGGCGATGTCCAGATTTAAGAAAATAAAAAGAGAAAGAAAAAGAAGAAAGAAAAGAAGATTTAAGAAAAATTTAGTTTTTTTTTGGCCTGAGATGTAGAGCAATGGTATTTTGCGTTTTAGAAAGACGATGTAATATATCGTATTGAATCTGCCATTGAGCATTTTAACCCAGAACTTGGGATTAAAGAGAGTTCTAGTACTACTTAACATTAGAATTAGAACCTTAGAAAATGTAGGTGAAATCCCCCCGAAAAAGACCATTTATGTTGAAATTTAATATCAGGCCATATTAAGTGTTATCCTGACGGTTGGTACTGAAGTCGGTTGTCCGTAGCTATCGCTATGAAAACCGTGCGGTGCGGTCAGTAACTTGCAAAATGCACGCATCATATTATGGCGATAGCTAAGGACGACCGACGTCAGTTGGGTTAGAATAAGACTAAATACCACTAACTACAATCTACTTATATTAGTACTCTAGTCTATGTAGCGTGATGTGTGCTCTGACACATCTATAATTATATATACAAATGTTATGTGTACACTTCAAAAAGTTCTGCACCGATCGAGCTGAAATTTTAGCATGATATATAATCCGCATCAAGGATTGTTTTTATCTATTTTTTCATCAGTGACATATCAGCGAATGTGCGAATGTACCACAGCGAAGCGTGGCAGGGTACAGCTAGTTTCCTATGGAAGTTGAAACTAGTGGCAAGATAGACGCGAACATTCTTGGTCAGACAGACCATAATGACCCGTTGGTGGACGCCTGGACTTTTATCCTAATGTTATCATGCGCGGGTGAAGCCGCGGCCGTCTAGGAAGAAATATTTCATGGCGCCTTTACAAAGGTTAATAGCAATTGCACATTTCATATTAATCGATATTTCCCCAAGCTATTAGGCTGTATTTTTATCGACTGGAAATTACAATTGTTTAATTCCTTTATTAATGAATTAGATACAAAAATTATGAAAATTAGGACTTAAATTGGAGTTTCGTTAATCTGTTATAATTATAGCTATTCTATAATACATATGTATACAAAGTTAGGAATTTTCGTAGCGACGGTTTAAAAAAAAATGTAGTGTCATCATTCCTCAATACGTGTCCAAATGTTAAAATTAATCGTACGGCTTGAGGCTGGTGAAATTTACATCCAAAGATTCCGTTACATAGATTCATACCAAGCTAAAAAAAGCGTGTCAAATTGGCGACACTATGGTACAGAACTTGGATACACACACACACACACACCCTCCCCTCCTCTATCAGAGGCTTGTCAAGGTCTGTTATGCAACGGTAACATAAATCATTAAAGCTATTTTTGTACTAATGAATGTGCTAACTGAATAACATGTAGTTACAAATCTGCAATTTTAACAATAACAACCGAAAATGTAACTTATTGCCGTCAAGCAACTTATTCTATAGCTAAGCTTTACTGAAGACATGGTATAACGTTATATTATTCTAATAATTACATAAAATATACTGTTATAAAAATATACTAATGTTGGTGTGGATTCCGTATGCATCAAACTAGACTCAAATATTTTACAGGTCTAAAATTATTAATTTAGTTTTAATTTGATTTGAACAGAATCGACAGCAATATTATTAACTATTAATTGTATTATGAGTACTATAATTTGTGTCTTTTCATGTAAATACATATCGACGCTAGAAAGCGTAAACGCTGTAACCTTGAAACGCAAAATTGTTTACCAAACTTTTTTTTTGTTGAAAAATAATCATAACTCAATATCTACTCGACCTAAAAACGCAAATTTTGGATATTTGGTGTGTTACATACAAAGCTACAATACTGCTACCTTGGTTATATCCTAAAGTTCCTAGGGGACGTTGAAATGTGGGTTTGTTTCCAAATATGTAAAAAAGTATTTTCGGGTCGGTCAAAGGGTTACAGCGTTTACGCTTTCTAGCGTCGATATATATATTTCGTTGGTGTTATTTGTAATTTATACTGCAAGTATAGACTTAAACATTTTTCTTTAATTTATTAACTGTGTGACGAGACGAGCAAGTCGTTCACCTGTTGGTAAGCTCTATACCTGCCCTTAACAGTTACAGTGCCACCCATAACTTTGCATTGCATAATCTTGCGCGGCACTGCACTGCGCTCGCTGACAAATGAGGATTCTGAATTACGTTTAGGCTCGTTCTCAAAGAAATCGTTGTTTTTCTGCTGCCCTGAACATAATTTTAGTATTAAGGTGTTTCGTTTCTGTTATGGCGGAAAATTTAAATTTCAATCATCGGTGTAGCTCTAAAAGCGAATAAACTGTTTGAAATTTAAATTTCCAGCCAAAACAGATACGAACCACCTTAAATAAAAAGTTCTTAACCCTACGCGAACTGATTTCATATTTACTAGACTTAAACGGGTCTAATTCACGTAAAAGATCAAATGCGGGTAGTTGGAAAAACACAACAAACTGTCACTCTCGACGGTGATGTGATACCCGCATTCTCCAGTCTCTTCGTCACCACGAACAATGTAACTTGATCCTAACGCCGAGGACAGTTAAATTATATTTTGTAGTATGCCATTTAAATACCCCGCCTGTTAACACGTTGGCTGCTGAACCGGTTTTCACATTTAGGCACCATTACGAACCGTGTGTTTTCCAGCAATGGCGTGCCGTCTGTGTGAGCCGCACTGTAGCAGCGCCGCGTTAAACACACAAGTCTGTTTCGGAAGAGACAGCCGGGCAAACATAAATTTTAATATTAAACTGTGCGCGAATTATACCTGTTTATTATGTCCAGTAAATATATTAAAACAAAACCATAATTATCACATTTCTTTTTAATTTAGAACACAATTTAAACACTGAGTAAAAAATATATGAAAATAACATGACACAGGCTACACGATTTTACAATTATTATAAGTATAAAAAATATTTACATTGATATACACACAGTATGTTTAAGATTTATGTCTAATATTATGTATGGAACCTGGTTAATACGTTACTGATTTATAAAGAACTTTAGGAAATATCGAACTTGCACTATAAAAAAAAATATATAGGAAATAGTTGAAATATTCATTTTAGCCATCAATTCGTCCGTTACGACATTTCTAATAGTCACTGCTTTAACCATATTATGTCATCGGAATAATTGTATAATTCGGCATTTTCCAAACGGCGTCGTCCGTCCTTTCGTAAACGCTGGCTGTTTATTCATAAGTCGAAGGAAAAATTTAAGAAAAAACGTAACAATGAAGGCCAAAGCTAAGCAAAGCGGAGTGAAAGAGACATTACATTAAATCCTACATTTTTTATTTTAGCAAACCAGCGACCGTTTGTCAAATGACGACGCCGTTTGTAAAATGCCGAATAGCATGCAAGTGCCGAAGACACGTACATTTTGACGAGTTTAGCAAGGGATGAAACCATTGGCCCTTAGTCGTCACAAATGCGTTAACACGTTCACTGCTGAAAAACTAGTGTTTTTAACTTACCGCGAGTACGGTAAAACACAACTGCGGTGTTAGCTGTATGGGAAAACACTACGGTGTGTGCAGAGCCGCACCAGTGGCTAGACAAGAAAATAGGCTCAGCAGAGAAAGTGTTAAATCCGTAGCATATTAACCGCCTCAAACAACCCTAGACCATATAACTACACGACCTGCTCGGTATCGTCTCTCGTACTAGTCATAGCATCGCTTATAGACGTCGCCACATCTTTATATAACCTTAAATTCGACTCCGTGTAGTCTAAAATCTTCCTACTGGAATGCCTAATGTAGAGCATTTGTTTATGATATATTTTCAAAGCACCCTTTATAGTAATGTATGTCAGCCCACCCAGGATGGTTCTGTGAAGATTGTTTTGTATAGATCTGAAGAAGATCTTGCCCATGATAGTGGAAATGGTGGGGAGGAGCAGAGCGGAGCAGAATATTCGAGTGGGGGACATGTGGTTCGCTGAGGGGGTCTGGCTTTGGGGCGAGGGGGGCGTTTGGACCCCCGCGACGATGGCGCCTCGATCGCTGTCCACGCTGTAATGAGAAAGGGTATTGGTACAAAGTTCAAAGTTTTCATTTACTTTAATTGTATTTATGTAATATTTTTAGTATTTTGCATAACAATTTAAAAAAATTAAATTGATAATTAAAAAAAGTTTTGAGTACCTACTCACTTCCCAAATGGCAGTTTTTTATTATACCTAATGTAATTTCCCAAAGGTCAATTTATACCACCGCTGTAGAAGACGCAGATCTCTCTCGAATGAAAAACAGGTTATTCAGGAAGTAAAATATATAATAATATAATCAGAAAAGAACTTAGTTTGCCGAAAATAAAACAATGGCTAAAACTACGTGAAAGAAAGCATTATTCAGGAAGTTAAATATATAATAATATAATCAGAAAAGAACTTAGTTTGCCGAAAATAAAACAATGGCTAAAACTACGTGAAAAAAAAAGCTATTTGATTTTTCTTCTTTTTTCTTATTTCAAAAATAAAGTCTTTCAAACTAAAAAGGTTTTCCTAACCAAAAAATGTTTGTTATACTAAAGAGGTTCGTGTCGCTTACAACCACTAAGTAGGTAATAATTTCCAAAGAGGCAGTATAATAATACCCAATCAGATTTTCTAAACGGCACCATGATACATACATCTAATAGGCAGCTATATCAACTAAGTACTCACTTCCCAAAAGGCAGTATATACGCTAGCGCAGGTATCTTGGCGCAGTATTTCCTCAGGAACAGGAGCACGTAGTCCTCCCAGTTGTACATCTTGGCGCTGATGAGCGTCACGGGAATGGTGGGCAGCAGGACGAGCAGCACCAGAGGGTCGGCCGACTCCATCATCTCGAGACCCTCCCGGTGGCCGACCACCTGGAAACATCGTGATGAAGAATTTAGGAATCTTTATAGAAACAAAATTAGGCGTTGCTTTTTCTATTTATTTTGCCTACTTGCCTAAGGTTTGATTTTTCGAAACAAAATAGAAGTGTCTGTCTGTCTGTCCGTCTGTCACCAGGCTGTATCTCATGAACCGTGATAGTTAGACAGTTGAAATTTTTGGCAGATGATGTATTTCTGTTGCCGATCAGTCAATAGTGAATCACACCTCTTACGGTAGTCAATGGACAGCTTAACCATAATTACTATCGGTATGTGACGTAAGTACATAACATACAAGGAACTAAAAACCACTAAATTTCTAGAACTTGGTTGGGGTTTCTCTCTTAATAATATTTATAAAGTGACAATGACTAAGTGCGTGGAAAATCCAACGGAATTTTCGAATAGTCTGATATATGGCTGTAATACACGGATCCTATTACAATTTTCTAACAAGAATAATATATTATAAGTGTAAATACTATCGTTACTCAAAATATCCTCATTTTAACAATACTTATATATACAATAATGAGGAATTTTATATGACTGAGTAACGAGCAAGTCGTTCGCCTGATGGTAAGCGTTACGCCTATCCATAACAGTCACAGTGCCAACCAGAACTACCCCTGCTGCCCTGAGCGCGTATCGCAGCCGGCTCAACACCAGCTGTCGATTCGACCACCGAAAATATATTCAATCATAAATGAAATTGAATGCACATGGGACCTCGGACATCAGAGAACCAACAAAGGACATAAAAACCCAATATATTTATTTGGCTGATTGGTTACTATTTGTTATTCTGCAGTTACAAAACCTGCCAAACGGTAGGTATTGTTTAGGTATTACATAACAGTTTTATAATTCAGTTTTCAACAGTTATTGTTTGCAGCGATTTTACACGCTTCCTGGCAAGAATCGATTCGGATTGACACGAAGCGTGACCGACTCGCGTCCGTTGGTTACACGGTTGCCGTCAAACATTTCAACAAAATATTATCTAGTAGATTATGTAGACTTTGAATATGTGACAGACAAGCAAGCGACGATTATTTAACTGTACATCTATTTCTTTTTTATTTGACTGAGGGGCGAGACGAGCAAGTCGTTCAGCTGATGGTAAGCGCTACGCCTGCACATAACAGTCACAGCACCACCCAGAACAATGCATTGCATAATCCTGCGTGGCACTGCATTGCGCTCGTCACCCTGTGACATCGGCTCTAAAATCTCATGTATGCCCAGTAATTTCGCTTATACTAATTCGCGTATACTAATATTATAAAGAGGCGTAGATTGTTTGTTTATTTGTCTGTTTTTTGGGTTTGTTTGTTTGTACTGATCCGATTCAGAATTAAATTATCCCTGAGCGCTATACGCCCTTTTATCCCGGGAAATGCAGAGTGCTGGTGGGAAAACGGGAATTACGAGGGTGATACCGGCGAGGCTAGTAAATATTAAACAACCAAATAAATATGACGTCATTTGTTTTCAACAAACCCGGTTCTGCACGGCAATGGAAATATAATGCAGCTTCATTAACCGTAATGATATGAAACTGCAATTCTACTTGACATGATGTACGGTAGAGTTATTAATAATTTTATTTGTAGGTACATGTAAGGATATTTTAAAGGATAACTAAGTAACTTAATTACTGAATAATTATGCGAGTATCTAATTAATTACCGACGCCTTTATTACGTACAAAAAAAACTGTGTAGCGGTCTGAAGGGTACTGTTTCCAGGGAGATTATTGGACATATGCGGCTTCAGCACGTTAACTGCTGATAACACAGACGTTTGTGTTTTCATAACGTTACGCGAGTGCGGGAAAACACACCTGTTGTGTTAGCGCAGCTTACGTGTCGGCTGTACGGCGAAACACAGACGTGTGTGTCTAACACAGGCGGCATATTCCATTAAAAAATAAGGTTATAAATTGTAACACTTTCGTCGCGTTAATAATTAATATTTTTTTGGTTTAATAAACGATACGTATTGTTGATATTGATAAACAGCGAGCCAATCCTTAGATTACAACTGCATACAATATGATAAAAAAATATATCTGTCGCGTTTCCCGCACTAAGCTTGTTTGTATTAATTACGAAAGAAAACGATAAACTGATTTTAGCAAGGCGCAATGAAGCTACATGGTGGGGCACATGTTTCCTGCCACAGTTTGCAGCGAACCTCTCTAGGACCACATAACCATAAATAGATGACAAAATCTGATACTGGAGGACAGCGAAATCTTAGTAATAGGCTCCCGCTTTACCCTTTGGGTACGGAACCCTAAAAACCGTTCTTTTTGCAATTCGGCTCAGTACAAAACACATCCACACTCAGCCCTTTTTTGTACTCAGTTTTAATCTCGCATGGTTGGTTAATATTCTAATTAAGTGCTGATTTCTTATCGCTAGTTAGAGGAAGACATGGTGAGAAAAACCGACACGTCCAAGTCACTTATTGTTATCTAACGTAAGATGTAATTAAAAATATCCTAAGCAAGAAGCAATTAATGTTATTAGGTCGGTAGGTCGTTTCGTTTGATACCTTGAAACTGCTGCATTGTAAGAATTATAATTTTATACGACAATACAGGCATTGTTGGCTCGTTGCCAAGTAGCATATTGCATGGATTAATATTGCCTTGACCGGAAATATGGACAACCTCGGCCCTTATGCTTTTTTCACGTTGGTGCATAATGTCCCTATCCAAAAATGTCCCCTGTCTAGATTTCCCTATGTTACCCTAAGGTTACCCGCCACTTTGTGTACACGTGGCTTTAATATGGATAGTAATTATAATATGTAGGATAATATTGTTCTACATTGATTTTGTAATTTATGTTACACTATGATAAGATATTGATGCGAAAATCTACACACCTGCGCTTTAATCAAATTTTGACATAATTGTGTATCGCCTTTATTATGTGTATCACTTGACCATTTGCAAAGTAACTGGACTCATTTGGTATTAAAATTATTTGAAATTTTATGTTTTTTTTTTGTAGATTTTCATTAGCCGCTCAACTTTAACACGTACCTTTTGCGAATCTTCACACAACGTGTGTGTTTACTGTTTACTGGTGTTGTGTCGTAACTAAACTCAATCAGCAGTGTGGGGCGGGCGCACACAACTGCTGTGATAAAATTGTCAAAGGGCTCAAATGCTAGGCGTGTTTTCGCTTGCCGTGAATTTATAAAAACACAGACGTGTCTGTTTTCAGCATTGAACGTCGTAAGTTACGTAGTGTAATTTAAAGTTAAATATCAACACTTATTAAAAACATCTTATGTCATTTTAATAGATTAAGCAAATATACTTCCTAAGCAGCATGGGAGACGTCGGAATTACGCAAACAAACTAAAACGCAGTTACGGTTGTCATGATTATCACACAAGCTTCGTTTGATTACTTATTATCCTCAAATAAAACAATACATATTTAAATGAGCCAAATCAAATACGGTTTGAAGTGAGCCCAAAATTCCCTAATCATAATTCGTTGGTAATACATTTTTTATTTACTTATGTTGTGTTTAGTTATGTCGTGTTTTAAGAATATCTATATATAAATGTTATGTCGGTTTGTGTACGCTTCAAAAACTCAAAAAGTTCTGCACCGATCGAGCTGAAATTTCAGCATGATATTATAATCCGCATCAAGGATTGTTTTTATCATTTTTTTTCATCAGTGACATATCAGCGAATGTGCGAATGTGTCACAGCGAAGCGTGGCAGGGTACAGCTAGTTATTTATATTTTCCACCAACTAGGATATCGATACTAATCCGGACCGGGCCCCCGTGGTGGATTAAGGCCTAACCCTACTCACGAAAGTATGGGGAGACCCGTGCTCAGCAATGGGACAATATGGGTTGATGACGATGATGATGATAGGATATTGAAGTGTTTTTCAGCTAACAATATGTATTCCATATTGCTGAGTTAAATCACCTTTATTTATTTATTTCTATTTATTGTAATTCTTCTGTACTGTGTTTATTTTTGTTTCTGGTGTACAATAAAGAGTTTTTCTATTCTATCTATAGGAATATTTGCTAATTTCATATTACGTTCAGAATTAGTTTAACGTCAATATTAACGATATCGAATATATTATCTATTATAATATTTTATATTATTATTATTATTATTGTAAAATTTGTTTTGTTCTAGTTTTAAGTTTTCTTTGTTCTGTGGTGTTTCAATAAAGAGTTTATCTATCTATCTATCTATCTATTTTAAATGCTTTAAATATTATTATATATTATACTACATTTTAAAATATTTTTTTTAAAGTCCGTGTGTCACCAAAGCTGAAAATCAGAATAGCAAAATAGAATAGAATAGAAAAACTCTTTATTGTACACCAGAAACAAAAATAAACACAGTACAGAAAAATTACAATAGGTAAACAAGGGTAGTACAATGGGCGGTCTTATCGCTGAAAGCGATTTCTTCCAGACAACCTTTGGATGGACAGTAAAAAACATTTTTCGATAGTAGGGTGGGTGGCGTACGTCAGCGCTGTGGTTTGACCACAGCATTTTGACATCACTGCGCGCCGGCTGTCTGCGTACACTATTATCTGCGTTGAGTGTCATTTTTCTTGTCTTGTCAAACTCAAACTCAAATCATTTATTGTAAATAGGCAAAATATTGCACTTTTACACGTCAAAAAAAAAAAAATCTTATACATAAGTATAGAAATACAAAAAAAATAAGTCAAATTTTATGATCTACGAAACTAACTGTCTTTCGCTGTGTACGTGTTCGTTGTGTCAGAATAAATATTTGCTTTCTTTCTTTTCTGCTTTATATTATTTAATACTAGCTGTGCCCAGCATGCGTTGCAAAAATCGATATCAAACTTCACAGAATCATGAAGATTGCTTGAAAATTTCATCAAAATCGATCTAGCCGTTTTGATGTCCATGGGACCTTCAACGTAGGCTATACACACATTCGTCCATATAACACACATCACACAAGTACAAAAGAATAAATAAACAAAATGTGAACAACATCTAACTACAGACTGATCAAAACAAAACAAGATCAAAAAATATGTATAAAAAAATATATATATCAATGTACTTATGAAAGTTTTAACACAAAGTCTCCGACTGCCATCAACACGCCGCCCGTGAATAACACAATGTTAAGCGAAGGTGAGATTAGTCACACAAATGATAAAAATAATATCGACCAGTTTAATACGATCTTGTTCTATGAGTTATTTTGCGATACGATAGAGACGACCGTCAGATGCTGTCAATGGAATTCACTGTTGACACGAACTATAACAATAATGCGTCACGCTTACATACAAAAATCCTGACACTGGCGGTCGAGTCAGTGAACTTTCATAAGTGCCCTCTTGGGGCCTATGTGAATAAAGATTTTTGACTTTGACTTTGACTGTACTAGAATTCCCTGCATCTAGAGAATTTGGAACTGTCTGGATCATGCTCCACAAACACCCATCACATATCACTTACCTACCTCTCGGAAACAGTCTGAATATAGTTTGGGATACTTTTAAACAAACCGTTTAAAAAAAGAAAACATTAAAAAGGTTCTTTTTTTTAATATTACCAAGTAACGGGACGAGCAAGTCTTTCACCCCATGATAAACGCCACGCCTGTCCATAACAGCTACAGTGCCACCCAAAACTATCCATTATGGCACTGCACTGCGCTCGTCACCCTGAGACATCGTGTCTAAAGTCTGATATTTCCAGTAATTTCGCTGGAAACAGTGCCCGTCAATCCGGAACACAGTATTGTTTTCACACTATTGCTTGGCGGATGAATATCTAGCAAAGCGGTCTCTTGCAGAAGACGCTTACTACTACAATCCAAAGCTATGTTAAGCTTTTTTCTAAGGAGCCAAATAAATAGTTTGGGCACTAGCCTCTCCAAATGGTGGTCAAATCAATCAGAGAACTTAAAAACCTGCGTGGAAAACCCGATCACACCTTTGTAAAGCTTCTGAATCATAAGTACTATCTATTCTGTGCCATAAGTCACAATTCCCACCTCTGTTCTCGAGAATTGGTCTTTTTCTACAAACATCGTTTCTATACAAACAAAACTCCATCATCGATGTTAGTCAGCCAGTAGGTTACAATAACTGGTGTGAGACTTGTTGAACACGAGTACACACACTAACGGGATTTATAAAAGGAGTTTTCGTCCCGTTATGGACACAAAACGTGCTAATTACCGAATAACTATTATATACACGTGACCGAAAAAAGTGTTTATTTTAGAACGGATACTCTATGACGCGCGGATGAATGTTCAATAGACGATCTTTGTGTTTTACGCGTTCACTGCTGAAAACACAACTGTCCGGTTTTTCATAACTTGCCACGAGTACGGCAAAACGCAACTGTTGTGTTTGTTTTATGGGAAAACACTATGGCGCGTGTAGAATCGCACCCGTGGCTAGACAAGCTAAACGTTAAGCAGTCAAAGTGTTAAGAGCACAAACTGGAGATAGATATATGATTTCATTGGATCACACGCTGTACGTCATATAGGCTGTTCGTCTATTGAAGAGGTCATTTCGTGATTCATATTGATTACAGGGCCTGTATTCGCTATGACCACCTAGTCTTAGCTACCGGTGCACTCGACGACGGGTGGACTGCACTCGCTTCGAATGTTACATCTTTGAGTTATGCTTACCAGCATTTAGTTTTAATTTTAAAACCTATGTTTCTCGTGAATTTTGTAATTGTTGTGAGAAATAAATTCTTTAAAAAAAGGAAATTCTTATAAAAGTATTGGTATTGTAGAAGTATTCCACCCAAGCATATCTCACCCGGCTTTAAGTGACGATGTGGTTAAAGCTGGCAAACATTCTATGCTAGGATGCGAGTGGCTTACAAGGCCCGCTGTTAGAACACTCCGATTGTTTCCCCTTTCAATCCCTGTAAAACTAACCTGCATAACTGTAACAGCTCCATAGGTGATAGCGATCCAGTATATAGAACCCAGTAGAACTCCTCCAGCGACGAAAGGGCAGATCTTATGCGTCATCTCATCCACAGTGTCCAGGAGTGCAACAAACGCTCCCATTGACGGAAACACCACTATGTACTCCGCTTTGCACTGGGGGCAGAGCACCTTGCGGGAGATGTTGCCGCGCTGCTTCTCGTCTACCCAGCGCTGGAGACAGCTCTGATGGACCTGAATGAAAGAAATATAAAGTAAAAAGCATCCCACGCTTTTTTACAATAAAATTAATTATTTTACTACTATTTAGTTCGGCTTGTTAATAAAGCGTGTTCTTTAGTTGTTTTTTTTTACTATAATTTATTTACAGTGATGTTCTTGTGCAAGGGTTCTGATGGTTGGAAGCTAGTACTTTACTAGATAGTGGCGCATTTATGGCTAGCAAGGCGTGGACTACCTTAGTTTCGACATAAAGGATGGCACCCACTATTTTTTTTTTATTGCAAAATAGGTAGGCATTTGACCGCAGTCTCACCTGGTGGTAAGTATCGACACGGTCGAGGATAGAGCATGCTTGCATAGAATATACCTATTCACTCTCGACTTGAAGACTTTCAGATTTTAGTTTTCGGGAAACACAGACGCTGGCAAGGTGTTCCATTCCTTCGCTGTTCGGATTATATATATGACATTCTGCATCTTCACTTTACATACACATTGTAACTGTACAAAATTACGTTAATTGGTGTGGCACACACGACCAACATCCGTCTTTCACCCCTATCATTCAAACTATTGAGTTCCACTGATGGCACACACAGGCCTTTTCTCAGAGAGCACAGACCATAATCCACCACGCTGACCCAGTGTGGGTTGGTCACGTCTTTGAATTTGTAATGTCCTAGATCTTGTCCGTTTTCTTGCGACGTAATTCCATCACGATAGCGTACTATGGCAACAAAATCCACGAATGAAATCGAGTTAGTGCATGGATGACGTTTTGAACCTGATGTCGTCGAATAGTGAAGCGCACCCAATATTACCGGCCGCTCCACTAACTACGCCATTGTATTAATATAAATTTATAATTAACTCAAATGGTGATATCGCCAGTCGATTGACCTACCTAATTGGTTATCAGTTAATTATTTTGTTGCGTGTCTTTTGGTGCAAATACTACTCATATGACATGAAGGATTTATCTATTATTATCTGCATATTGTAGTTTGGCACCTACAATCTACTGCGGTGGTGTGACAGCTGACATTTTATCCTTAATCGGCGGTTATAAATTTTTCGAGGCATTGGATTTTGGGGAAGTCTACAAATAATTTACATTTCAAAACTACTCTCTAGATCATCCTCATCATCAACCCATATCGTCCCACTGCTGAGCACGGGTCTCCCCTCACTTTCGTGAGGAGGATTAGGCCATAATCCAACACGGGGGCCCGGTCCGGGTTTCCTTACGATGTTTTCCCCTAGATACTCTCTAGATAAAAATATATTAACACTTTCAGTGCTGAGAACACAACTGTCGTGTTTTTCATAACTTGCCGCGAATGCAAGAAAACACAACTGACGTGTTTGTTGTCTGGGAAACACTATGGAATAGGCTCAGCAGTGAAAGTGTTAATATTTTTATTAATTAAGGTACAACTGTTACTAAACCACATAATAAATAATAAAATAAAACCAGAAAATGAGGGAACAAGAAAAGAAAAAATAAAAAATATAATAAATTAATTATGTAGGTACTTGTATCTAGCCGCAAACTTGTTTTATTTCTTTTCGGACCGGTTTTGCGATAGGAAAACAATTCTTTTACGGGCGGGTATTTTTTTCCATATATAAATGAATGCATTATTGATTTTGCTTACATTACAGTTTAAAGGTCACTATGAAGTCGAAATATAGAAAAACACATCTATAGATCCTGTCCCCTGTATCCGGAAATAGACACTATGAGCTCCCATATATCCAGACTCGGAGCAAACACCTGTACTTCACACCGATATAACTACCTATGCCCTGCTCAAGAATCGAATCCGCAACCTCACGCTTTACAGTCGGCTCATCGCGAACTTATGCCATGGGGGCTGTCAAAATTGACTTATTATAACACTTTTGATATTGAAAAGTAGTATCTATTTCGAAGTCAATGTTATTTCTGAATCTTTGTCTTCAGGACATGTCTCAGAATATTTTGCAAGACCTTGGAAATGCCCTTCTCAGGGCATCGCCCTGTTCTTAGTCACATTTATATCGTTATTGTTGCGAAATTGACAGCTTGAGATAATGATATGTATCTCATCTCGCTAATATCATTTTAATGCGAAAGTATGTGCGTTTGTGTTTGTCCTCTCTTCACGCCGAAATGGCTGAACGGATTTTGATGAAATTAACTATATATAGATACTTCTAAGTCCTGGACTAGAACATTTTATCCCGTAAAAATTAAGGGTTTCTGTGGGATAATATACTTTGTCAAGGAGTGTATATGAAATTTTGTAAGTAAATACTTCAGGTTCTGGAATATAATATAGGGGGGATAATAATTAACGCGCGTGAAACCGTAGGGCGCTGCTAGTGATCAATAAATAATAATAGCGGATCAGATCGGTATTGATTTTTTTTTTGATTTTTTTTTTATGATTTGTTCTTTTATATGAATATCAGTTTTTTTTTGGAACGCCTAAACGACCTTCCCAAGTTTTCCTTGTATCCGCACTAGAATGAAAATAGTACATACTGGGACAGAGGTAGACCTAAATCCCCTTATTAATAATCCCAAATCCTACCAAAAAGGTTGATCTGTACATGATCCAAAAACCCCTCTCATTCAAAAATTTACTCCCAGACAGTGTCTAAGAATATATTTGTTAATATAACACAACTTTGTAACCACGTTGTTTGTAAAAACTGTTTGCGCACATTTGTACTCTGTTCACAGTGACATTGGAACCTCTTAAGTGCATTTCCTTTAAGTGCATAAGGCCATTGGTCTTTTGCATAAATAAGGAAGGTGTGTGTTCGTGGTACGTGGCTACATTATCAGCAGTAGCTGCTCTTGTGACTTTCAATGGACCCTAGTTTTAGAGTTCCCTAACCTCAAAATCGGAACTATTTTGAATTTATCAAGTCCATTAATTTTATGAATGTGAAAGTTTGTGAGGACGGATGGATGGAGTTTGTTACTCTTTCATGCGAAAACTACTGCATGGATGTGGATTAAATTTGGTACACAGATAGTTTCTTACCTGGATTACCACATAGGATACTTATTATCCTCTCAAAATGAACGGTTCCCATGAGATAACACTCAACGCGGGTGATACCGCAGGACGCAGCTAGTATTTTATATTTATAGTAACATAGGTAGTTGATGTTGAGGTTGATGTACAGTTGTGTAGTGAAGTGAAATATTTAGGGGTGCTACTTAATATGTATGCACCATTCACATATTATCACGCTGGTGTCATCGGATAGATCATTAAAAATTAAACGGATGTTCCTGAGTGATTTTTTAATTTAGCTGATTATAGAACCAGAATTACGTAACCACTTAAGTTAACAAGTAGTTGAAATATCCGCTATATACAGAACCCTACCATGTATGTGGTACAATACGCACTTGGCCATTCAAAAGGAAACTCATCAATGTTAACTGAATCTATTACAGGAACGTCCATCCAAGAAGAACCGAAAAGAAACTTATAAATTGTTCAAAATATTATATTTCGTAGCAAATTCAAACTCTTACCTAGTGTAATTTATAATGTATCTTTGTAATGTATATTTAGGTCAATGATCCTTAAACTAAGACTACTATGAGTCGACAAAAGGTGCTTGAAGTTTGACTTATTTCATCACATTTCATGTAAGTTACAAATATAGTCGACATGGTGATTCAACATGTTCACTGCTGAAAACACAAATGTTCTGTATTTCATAACTTGCCGTAAGTGCGGGGAAACACAACTGTTGTGTTTGTTGTATGGGAAATCACTATGGAGTGTGCAGAGCCGCACCCGTAGCTAGACAAGAAAATCGACTCAGCAGTCAAAGTGTTAAAGTTTTCATGACATAGAATATCTACTAAGTTTCATCAAAATCCATTCAGCCAATTTAGTGATTCACCCACTTTCACATTCTTTTAGTAGTAAGTAGGTAAAGCAAGTCAGTGTTACTACTTTCACTTTTAAATATTTTTTTAATTTTTTTCTCCTCTATTACTTCAATTATAAAGACCTGCCCGGGATTAGCGTAAGGTGTTCAATGTTTCTTCTAAATACTTCTTTGGTAGCTGTGTGGTTCATGTTCTTTTAGTTATATCTGAGTTACAAAAACTTTCAGCTATATTAAAAAAAAATATCAAATGTCACTTAGTACTACCCTGTAAAATATTGTACATACAGTCACACCTTTCTCCCGTTGGGATAGGCAGAGACTACATCTTTCCACATACTACAATTCCAGCGGAAAGCAGTACCATAACTCCCGGACACTGTCTACTAGTTTCTGGAGCTCCAGACCAATAGGCCGTGTAGGGTCCATGCATGGTAGTTATTAAGTCCTGAAGTTAATTAAAACACATTGTGAAATGTAAATCGTGTATTCAGCTAGGTAGCCATTACAGAAAAGTGAGGATGCCATATGGTTTTATTACTACCCACATAATCAACCTTATTTATTAATAAAGTAGAAATGTACCTTCACACTAGCTAAATCTATCTTGATAAAATAACCTACCAACATTGACATATTACAGTAGTCTAACGTCATTTCCATCTGGTCTCATTCACACCAAGAACATCAATCCATCTTTCACTCATCCTCTCACACACCTCCTCAATCTCATCTTTGACGCCTCCTCCAACACTCTTTATAGCAAAGTGGCACAAAAAGTGGTAAAATATTGTACTGGCAGCGCAATTTTATGAAAAGCCACAAGGTTTTCTGAATAAGGGGGTTACGGTGTGTGTGGTTTATTTATTTATTTAATACTTTATTGCACAGATTAACTAACTAGTACAAATGGCGGACTTAACGCTAAGAGCATTTTCTACCAGTCAACCACCCATAGTGATGGAGAGAGGGGTGTAGGCGTGCATCAAAATATATCATGAACAAAAAAATAAAATAATGGAAAATAATAAAGCTTAATACAAAAACAACATGAATGTAATGTAATCTTGTATCTTTAAATGAGCAATTGTTGTATATATGTGTATATATAATTGGAATCTCGGAATCGGCTCCAACGATTTTCATGAAATTTAGTATATAGGGGGTTTCAGGGGCGATAAATCGATCTAGCTAGGAATCATTTTTAGAAATAGTCATAAAGTCAGGTACTATAATATAACATAAAATAAAAACCCCCTGAGAGTAGATTGCTAGGCACTGTCACTTATTCTTTCTCAATATTCAATAGCATAAATATGATCTGTCGTAATTAAGTACTGTAGACCACTTAGTGCTCTAACAGGTTCACTGCTGAAAATAGAACTGTGGTGTTAGGTGTTTGGGAAAACACTTTGGTGTGTGCGTAGCCACACCCATGGCTAGACAAGAAAATCCGCTCAGCAGTCAAAGTGTTAATACCTATTATTTTAGATAGGCCTTACTAGATAGTTCCATTTAGTTTAGTAGATGGAGTTTTTACTGTCAATGTTTCTTGTATAATTTAATTACCAGCATTTGTTGCAATAATTAGGCAAATAGCCTTGTCAATTTCCAGGAAGGTTGTGAGTAGAAGCCCTTTTTTCATACATAACAATGTTACAATGGTACGATTCTTGTTTATATGGGGAGTAAATACATTTATACACACAAGTTTAAACCTTCATTTTAATTTACTCACCCATTTTGTAGTCCCAATACATTTGCAGGGCTGCACCCAGGCCGCCAGTCTATCGTCAGCTTCCGTAGCGAAGCAAACCCAGCAAGACTTGGCGTTCTCGTCATCCACAGTCTGCAAAGCCTGGGAGCTCCCACATAGAGACTCCGTCTTAGCATCAAACTCCTCCATTATCGACATTTTTGCGTCTTATCAAAATGAAAACATCCGATATTATATCCACACGTGTGTCCAGCAGAATCGAATAACAATAATAATTGATTAAGATTTACAACGTTAACGATCACAATAGTATAATTTTCCCACAAACAACCAAAATATTATTTGTGGAATCAACACATAGCACAGCTGTTTCGCAAGCAGGGATTTGCAGATTTACTTTTTTATTTGATTGACGTCCGTGCGTACGTCAGTCAGTGCATGAATGAAATAAATAGGCGAATGAAGACGAATGAGATAAATGAACGGAATGAATGATTTTTTTTTTAATTATGTTTCGACTTGGCCTGACTTATGCATTTTGGCAGCATTAAGTATTTTTCAAGATACGTTTCATATTATTCTCTCCAAAACTCCAAGGAAGTTTCAGCAAAGTACAGCTAAAGCATAAACCACTTTACTGTATCGTGACTTTGATTATGACTTTACTAGACTGCTCTGACTAACGTCGAGGCGAGGACGCGAGATGATTGCGTGCGAGTCACGGTGGTAGCCCGTAAGCAGTTGGGTATTGGGCAACAGATAAGCAAAAAAAAAATAACCGAAGTGCTTGTCATTACTGACAAGTATGACATGTGAACGTTGTTTTCAATTTCTTCAAATGTCAAGTCAATGTCATTTTTCGTTTCATTTATTCCCTCATGTTGATTGATAGGGAAGGGAGGGAGGGAGGGGAAGGGGAAGCAAAAGCAAATTGGAAAGGACAGAAGTGCACTGTGCAAGGCAGGTGCTTTAATTTTTTTATTTTAATGAGTAATGCATCAATATCAGTTAAAATAGTATCGTATTTAACTGTTCATCAACTTCTTGTCAGCATCACCACCAGTGGCTTTTTTTTCATCGGTAAGTAAAACCATAATAAACTGGAGGTTTCGTTTCACGTGTCTCTAACTTTTGAGAATATCCTGCGATATGAGTTCCTCTTAATGCCAGGAATCTGTTATTTACTCCATACATTCTACAGTTTGATTGGACCCCAATATTTAATCCAATAATATAGGTTTGCATCATATTTATAAACTTTTTCAAGACTTTTACATAACTGTAATTTAATTCCGTATACCTACTTATTCTGCTTTGCCATAGAGTTTTATAGGTTTTTATATAGGAAAGTTATATAGAAATACTGAATGATGTGCAGTAATGTGAAATGTGCATGGACACCGGAGTTATATGTTATGCAACAGATTATGCACACAGTTCTTAGCCCTGCAAAACTGTTTAGGTACATAACATGCAGTCAATTAAAATATAGTTCAAGTGAAAGTGTCTCTATAGTATTTATTGTAATAATTTTGATATAGAATTTTAAATGAAATGGTTTCATAAATTCGTTTGACTGATAATACGTTGGGAACTTCAGAATATTTTCTTAGTTTAAAAAATAACCGCTTCTCTAAAGAAGACAACTAGTAAATTTAATAAAGTAGATTACTTAAAACTTATGAAATAACATTTTAAACTCTATTTCTGATTATTTTAAGTCTAATTATTAAAAGCTGCATTTTATCAGTAAAACTTTATTAGTTTTTTACTAAAAACAACATTATGACCAAGGCACAGATTTTTTAATCTCATTGGTGGCAAATTTCATCAAAATGGCCATGAGTTTATTATGAGGCTCATGGTTTACCATGAGAATTCGGTGCAAATCACCTATTTTGTCACACAATGTGATTAAGTGTGCGATGTGACACAATGTGCGAGTCAGAGTAAAGTGCCGAGTTTATAATAGCGAATAAGCCTTCCGAGTTATCACTTTGGTATGCCAAAGAAATTGCAAGTCTTTCTATTCAAACCATGATTAGGGACATGGTGTGACCGCACTTTGTAGATGATTAGAAACTCACGTTCTGTCGGCCGCATTTCTTATACCATTACTATGTTATCTAATAATGGCAACTAAAGAAAAATTAAAAAAAAAATACAAAAATAGTAAGTTTAAATCTCCTAACAAATCTAGATATCTTTTTTGTTTATTTGTTTTGATCTCGACTTCATGTTGATTTAAATTGAAATGTATCCTATTATTAGCCTGTGTGGTTGCATAAAGGGCTATGGGAAACTTCGATCAACAAAACAACAAGGGAAATGATGACTTCAAGGTGAAGTTGGGCGAAAATGATCCCTTTTGTTTTTATGTAATTTTATAAGTAACTAGACCAACAACTTGTTGCTTCTTCAACACTGTTCGACTCTATATGCATCTATTTATTTAATTCTTTATTGTATTGATAAAATAACTAGTAAATAATAATATGAAGAACTGAATCCTAAGAGCATTTTCTACCAGTCAACCACCCATAGTAGAAGAAAGTGGTATGTAAAGTTATATCAAAAATATTCCTTATGTAACGAAATAAAAAACATAGAAATATTTTATGACAATAATAGTTATAAAAAACTAAGAATGTAATAATAACTTTGGATATCTTGTTAAATTAATATGTATTTAAGTGTAGGCGTCCACCACACCTCTATCATATTCATGTGAACTTTCATACAAGTCCATGAATAACTTAAAAGTCTTAAATCTACATTAGAATATTGTCTCCCATGCACTGGATGATCAATGACCCCAAGTTTTATTTACTATTGCGTTTCTAGATTGGTATATAATATACGCATATACAGGGTGCCCAGTAAAAAAAATTAGGGGCTTATTAGTAAAAATAAAATATAGTATGTAATTTGCCATATTTTGGTCATATTACGAAAATGGTAGTATCCATATTTATATTCAGGGCCTAAGGATTTTTTTTTTTAGGAATATTTTGTCTCTCATTTGTGCATTTTTTATTCATTCATTCATTTTAAAATTTTATTTGAGTTCCTTTCGATTTTTTTTTAGGACAAACCTTACATGTAGTACCTTTTGCGTAATACCTGCTTTGTTCAGATTTCAAGGTGCATACCTACCTACAGTTATTTTTACCTGACTGCGCCCAAGGTGGGTTATGTTTTTCGAGTGCATGCGTTTGTTTTTATTGGGTTCACAAAACTGGATATACACAGGCAAACGCTTAACAAAGTGTATGTTTAATTATTATTATATGTGTATGTCCTTCTTCCTCGTCCATCATGTAATGTATGTGTGTGTATTTCTTTGGCAAGATCTATAGGGCCAATGGCTTGATAGATTTTAACTTGAGAGTAAGAGTGTAAAGTACAAAAAATCAAATGGCGGGGTTTTGGTGGCAAATTATAGGTCTTCAAAAATTATTTTTTTGCAATTATTTAATAACGTATTGATTTTAATATTTACCTTCTTTGGTGACAATTAACTTGAAATTTCAGTATTGTATCCCAGATTCTCAGCACCACTACCGTATTACTACTACTACTACTACGTACTAGTATTTACCGAACACTCTGTATAATATTGCGGCTGATACTTGATAGTTTGTCTCGTTCTTCCATGCTTGATAGCCTTGAATCGTGAGAGGGGAGTCAGTAGCGTGGTACCTATAATTTATAGTAATCTGTGGTAGCGACAACGTGACCGCGCGGTCCTCGAATACAAACCTCATTGGTACGCAATATCTACGTAGGTACAGCTGAGAATTTGCAACGGAAGCTTATCCAGCCAGTACCGCCGCGATGCGCGCCATGACAACGCGTCTTCCCGCACAAAATTGAATTCGGAAGCAGCCAGTGTTGTGAACTTTCTCTCCAGTACAGACCAAGAAGGTTACATCATAACAAGTTTGCGACGAGTCAACGATCACGCGGTAAATAATAACGGCATTTCACATGTTTTGTAGTTTCGCAACATCTTCGTCTAGAGTTTATCTCATTGTAGATTAGAATTCGTGTTTTTATTGCTCTTACAGGTGGGTTGTACTATCAAGTCTTATCTGGACAAATATTGTCTATTATACTGACTAGTAAATAGTTCGATAAACTCATCATTGTATAACAAACGAAAATCTCAACCTACAATAGGCGGTATCATCGCTACCGCTGTCAAGTAATATCTTCCGGATAGGTTATTTGGGTACATAGTACATACGCAAATAAGTTTAGTTCAGTATTTCCATTACTTATTTCAATCTCGCCGTTATAAAAGAAGTGGCTCGAAGGACCATCATCGTGGCCTTCTAACATATTTGCTATCTATTGACGACAGTATTAATTTGCACGTGCTACGAATAAACAAATAAATAAAGGTCAAAATGAGTCAGCAAAAAGGTTTTGCTTTATGCTCGATCATGACCCTTTAGCAAAAACTTAAAACGCAGTTATACTACATCCTGTTACATCAGCCTTGCTTAAATAGACAGGCACACATATGGATGACTTAAAAGCTAAGCATACACACACAGATTTGCTCGCAAGGTGAGGAGACTCTGATCCGGATCCGTGCCCGAGGTCGGGCATCAGCGTTAGTGCGCGACTGTCGTGATATCTGACGGGCACATCCGTCGCTACGCACACACGCACAGTTGGGTGCTCGGATCTACCCATCCCGTGTCCGATCCGACCGATTTTACAACGGGCAGCGGGCAGACATATGGCAGGCAAATCCGTGTCTGTTTTCACCATACACCAGCAGTTTTGCCTGCCAGGCACGTCTGTCGGGCAAATCTGTGCGTGTATGCTTAGCTTACGTACCTGTCAAAAGTGGTCTATCTATATCTTAGGGTTTGATTTGGACTCGAGGGTTCGACTTAGGAGGTAATATCCTGATCCGAACTACTGATCCGATTCGAATCTTTATGTAAAAATAGAAAGCTACATGTACCTGCCCTTAGTGCTATAGGCTGTTTTGTCTTGGAAAATGCTGAGTACCTCCGGGAAAATTGGAATTACGCGGGTGCAACTTAGGGGGTCAGCTAGTCGATTATAAAAAATGGGGGGGGGGGTGTACAAGTGATACCTAATAGGGGGTCTAAGAAAGGATATTCCATTTTAGCTGATCGTCTATAAATGTCTTATATGTAACCCCACATAGATGACGTGGGAATTACCTAATAGGCCGAGTCAAAGCAATATATTCATGGCGTTTGAGCTACATGGTTTTCGTCACGTATACATACCAGTAAAAATTCCTATTGAAAATGATTATATTTTTAACGGATACCTTTAAAAACAATTTATCCTTAATCTTTAGGTCCTAACCTATCAATAAAGTTTAAATTCATGTCACTAAAATTATTTTTTTCTCTTTCTCCCCCACTGATGGAAAAAAAGGGAGCAACTCGTTCCTCTATAAATAATATTTGCAAATGACGGGTAAATACCAACCTAAGGTATTAATTAAAACAACATTAACTCGCACAAACAAGTGTTTATAAATACAAAATAATTACATTAATTTATGCATCTGCATTGGCATTCCAATATCACTTGTGTAATTATGCCCTTAAAGACGCCAAGGTTTAGTCGCTCAGAGACTGGTTAAAAACGGGCATAAAGCTAAATCGACATAATCATTATTATCATTAACCCATATGCGCCCAATATCTATCAGTTACTCGTTAGTTTCGTTGATCATGTTCGATTTATTTTTCATTCTTTATGTTTGAGACTTAGGTGTTGACTTGTAAAAGGGCTTTGTTTTTGCCTATTTGCAATAAATGATATGAATCTTACTGCTGAGCACGGGTCTCGGGTTTACGTTCGTGAGGATAAAATCGTCAAAAAATAATTTTACTCTACTAAATCATGTCCAAATTGCGAATAATAATGCATTATAGATTCTACATTATAATAATTGCAGTGACAAAACAAAATAAATTAACACTTTTTTATGGAAAAATATCACAATGTTACCTCTGAATTTTATAGTTTTTCGATTCAATTGATTAATATTATTGAGACATCATCATCATCAACCCATAACGTCCCACTGCTGGGCACGGGTCTCTCCTCACTTTCGTGAGGAGGGTTAGGCCATAATCCGCCACGGGGGCCCAGTCCGGATTGGTGGATAACATACCTACCTCCGAAATTATTCTCGGGTATGGTATGTGGGTTTCCTCACGATGTTTTCCTTCACCGAAAAGCGAGTGATAATTACGTACATATGTTTTTACAGAAACACATTGGTACGTGCCCCGCACTGGGATTTGAACTCACGACCTTCTGATTGGAAGGCGGACGTTCTCCCACTAGGCTACCACCGCTTTATTTATTATTGAGACAACAAATGGCTATTATAACATAATATCACTCACTCCCGAGAACTTTGTGTGAGTAGTAAAATTAATCTGACTGCATTATAAGAGCCAAATCTATTTTACTTTAATGAATAACAAAACCTTCATTAATTTGTCATAATTTTTGTTGAATGACTTATACATTATTTTTCTTATTCTTTTTTATTTTATTTGGGGTGCACTTAGCCTACTTTTTATATTGGCTGACATTAATTTGTCTACTACCTCACTGGTAAAATGGGACTGGCAGAACGGCGGCCGGATCATTCCGAAAGGGGAAAGTGGGGATATTCCGGCTACTGCAAAATTTGGTGATCTTAAATCATTGTTTGGTCACTAATCTCCAGCGATATCGTAACAGAAATTTGGTAAGAATTTCTTTATTTCTGACGTACATGTGCGTAGCGGGTTTGTAAGAACGTTTATCTCAATGGGGTTAATCTTATCTTCGATCGCGTGTATCGACAACAATTTTAGTGCTTGAGAAATTGCAGTCACACCCAAAAATAGTTATAGTTAATAAACCTGTTGTGCAAAGTTCAATAGAATAATGACTTGCCACGAATACACACATAAATCCTGAAACAAGGATTTCCTATATCTAGGGAATCAGGAACTACGAGGACCATGGTCCTGCTAACACCTAGACTCAGCAAATACGTAACCTCACTCTTCGTAGGCTCATCTCCCACATACGCCACGGTGATCGTAATATCGTATCGTAACGTACTGTGGATGCTTGCATCAAGTTATTTGTTATACAGTAATTAGTTATATGAAGGCGTACTGGAGTATTTATTATGGATACAGTTAATATTAAAAGCAATTATCGCTACACTTAAGGATAATTTCTTGTAATTCACGTAAATAACTAAGGAAAATACAATGCGAGTTCAAAAGTGTATTACCAATGTTATCGCATGGGGAACTACAGTTTAATAATACACAATTTACCTGTTTTAATTATTTTTAATAAGGATATTAATAAATATTAATATTTATATTTATATATATATAAAAATGTTATGTTGGTTTGTGTACGCTTCAAAAACTGAAAAAGTTCTGCACCGATCGAGCTGAAATTTTAGCATATACATTTATATATTTTGATATATAATCCGCATCAAGGATTGTTTTTATCTATTTTTTTCATCAGTGACATATCAGTGAATGTGCGAATGTGCCACAGCGAAGCGTGGCAGGGCACAGCTAGTTATTAATAAAAAATACATCCATTTTGTTATATTAATAAAACCGGTGGCCTTACCTTTTTACGCATCTGTTTCGGATACCCTTTCACATGGCATTAGTAGCGGCATGTTTTATCACTATTCTATGGGCTACAAATGTACCAAAGAGTTAGAAACAATGATGATGGTGTCTTCCTTGAGGAATTTGTTTACGGTAAACCTTGTTAGCTCCAGATTTTACTCACATAGAACAAAGTGCTGGCAACACCAAACTTATTTATTATTTAATTATTTCAATATACAGTGCCTTAACAGGTGTTTCCAAAGCGACACCGTATTTACATGTAACTAAGAACCAACACATATAAGGGTAACATCCGTAAATGTCACTAAAGAACATGTAAAAATGTCCAGCTCGCTGTGCTCAGCGCGAAGAGCCCTAGTAATAGATGCTTGGTGGAGCACATTAGTTCTTCCGACTGACACTGCGAACAATTTGTGACAACTTGTGTGTGTTTTCTTGACAACTTTGTTTTAAAAGTCCTATTTTGCCCCTCAAGGCGCTTAGTTTCGAGAAAGTGATGGTGAAGCCCTTTTACTTTAGTAATGTTCCGGCAGTAGTCCTTGAGAGGCAGTTCCATTCCAATCTTAGCCTGTTTATCGATAAAACAGTCGCCTAACCCTATCCTATGGCTAAAAAATAATTATCTAATGTATAATAATTGCCATTGACTCCCCGCAGTCATTGAGGCAATCAATGGCAAATGGTTTAATCAGTAGTGTTACTGAAACTGTGACGGCGGGAGGTCAATTCAATAGGTCATACGCGACAAATTGGCGATTTGTGGCATTTAGTAAAAACAACTGATTTTGTTTCTTAACATTTTTTAAAGTCAAGTTTTGGACACTTTCATGAATTGTTTATTTTTAAGCTAATTTTGAAAGGAAGGTTGGGGTTAGGCTTATAATGTTTAGTAATCAAAAGGAACAATTCCCATTTGGTTGTCATTTCGAAAAAAAAATACCTTTAATATCTTCACTTGATTTACTCGCCTTTTCGAACGTACCCTACGTTCGAAAAGGCGCGGTTTAAAAGGTCAACCCAATGACCAACCAAACCCCCAGATATCTTGCTTTTAATTAAGGAAGTGGGGCATCTGCAGACCCCGTGTTTACTTATAACTTTTTTTAATCTGTAACTCTACAAGTCATCAAGTCAAGTGAGTAATCATATATAACGAAAATAAATCAAAGTAAATGTTAAGACCGCAATAAATAAAAATATGGGTATTGTAAAATTTTAATGCGTATGAAGTCGTAAAGAGATAATTGATTTCTGGTTGTCATCACTACTAAAGCATAATTATCATAATAAACGTTGATTCTATTGATAAGAAAAGTGTTTTTTAAATATTATAGTTATTACTAAAAAGTTTAGTATAAAGCTGTTAAACTTTCGCGAATTAAATTCATTTTACGAAACAAAACTAAAACGGGTCTTTACGCACCATTTTGACAAACCTCTACATTCCAATCAAGTTATAATCATAGCCAGAATGGCTTACATAACTTTTGTAGTAAGTATACAATTTACCGATAACTGTTGGGTCCTATGTTTTGTGGTGTGGGTGCTTAACGACCAGTACTACCTACCTTTTCTTTTTTTTTCCCGGGGAAATGCATTAGGCATACCACCCGACCCGGGGGGGGGGGTTATGTGGGACTCCCCCGCCAGCTGGTCTGGCGGGGTTTACCCACTAAAACCCCGGGGTGTTCTCCTCTCCGCATTATGGAGGTGGTTACGGGTTCGCACGGCGCTTCCGCGACCACCTCTGCGGGCGCCCGGGCTCTCCACGTGAGGCTTGGGCCTCTTTCTCCGCTGGATGCGTCCCGGAACACACGGGCCGTATCTCAGCTCGGGACTTCTAACTTGGGCGTTGGACCCCCGATCCGCAGCCCAAAAGTCCCCGTTATTGGTCCCTCGCTGTGCCCTCTGCTGATCAGAGGGACACGCGAAGGACCTCTTCTCGCCAGGTTATTTGCTACGGCCACCAATTCCTCTAGGAGAATTGCTGACCGAACCCCAGCGTGCACCGGCCCAGCTGCTGCCCTTCCCTCCGGATGCAACGCATCAAGAGGGACGAACAACAGCCGGGCACTCGTGGAGGTTACCTGGCCCGCACCCCCCAGTACTACCTACCATACTAACTGTACCTAACAATAATTTATGAAAGCATGAGAGATTCGTGGGTCTAGATTTATGGGTGCTGTGTTGGGAATAAACTAATATAAAATGAATCCAGAGAACCCTAGTTACGGGTCAAGATCTATGTACGTGTTAAACTACAATAGCAACCTCGTTTCCTTAACACAATACTTTTTAAAACCAAGTTGTAACTTAATGTATTGTTCAACCGAAAAGTCAAGTTTATCCCTCTCACCATTTATACCGATTAACACAATAGGAACTTAAAACCAATTGAAGCGTCTATTGTTCTATCTAACAGCTATGAATGAAGTATGAACCCAGGTGTTTGTTTCGCTATTAACTACCAATGAAATTGAGGTTATCACTGTAGTTATTGTTATTAGAGCCTGTATAGATATCTTTATTCTTCTTTGTCTAGTGTTAACTTCTCTATGAACTTCTTTGTGAAGAGTATATCGCTCGATTGCGACAAGAACGTGTTATCTCCTTTTTTTTATTTGACTAGTGACGAGACGTGTAAGTCGTTCGCCTGATGGTAACAGAACCCAGAACCCTGCATTGCATAATCCTGCGCGGCACTGCACTGCGCCCGTCACCCTGAGACATCGGCTTTAAAGTTTCATATGCCCAGTAATTTCGCTGGAAAAAAAAGCCCTTCAAACCGGAACACAGTATTGTTTGCAAACTACTGCTTGGCGGATGAATATTTGGCAAAAGTGTGGTACTTCTCCAGGCGGTCTCTTGCAGAAGAGGCCTCCCACTACAAAAATGGGCGGTAATGTACCTAATATTCAATAATATTTACGGGTATATTAATGCTGGCATCATTTTACTGTTTGCTTTTTGTAGCGATTTGTTAGATTAAGTTTAATTCAAATTTAGACTTTTTTGTCGAAGTAGTTATATTATGTATACTTAAATTCTATTTCTTTTTCTCCTTCATACAAGGAAATTTTTTAAGCAATTTTTTCCTCGTTTAGTCGATGCCGCTGGCGACAAGAGGGCTGGCTCATTTCTCGCACCGAGAATAGCTATTGCTATTCAACGTGGAAATGCAGGCAGTGTTCTTGGCACCATGCGTCATGGACACCCTCTTTTGTTAGATTTTCATTTGTTCATTGATAGATTAGAACGGACAACTTCATACATAAGTTTTTTATTTTTTTCTATAAATGCTTAATGCCTTTATTCATAGTTTAAAAATCCACATTTATCAGCACTATATTTCAGGATGACCTAATTGAATGAATGGATAAATAAATGTTATTTATGCCATTAAGACACAAACTGTTATATTAATAAAGGTCGAGTAAACAAATTTCTAAGGTGAATAAATAAAGCTATTCGGCGGACATGAAACGTTCATTCCAGGTATATTCGTTCACGAATAGTCAATTATTTTTGATCGTCCATTCCGTTTGTTGGTATAATTTGGCTGGAAGCCTTGAAGCGGTGTTGAATCTTTACTACAGTTATCATTTGGATAAACTTGAAGAATTTTGTTCAAATTAAATGAGTAAATAACGCTTCAGGACTGATGATGCGATGACGCTTTTTATTCCTATACATATGAGCTTAGTTCTGAAATGTTCATATCATAATTATCGAAAAAAAAATTGTAATCGTTATGTAATCTTTGTAAATTCGTATTACACAGGATCTCTTATTTATGATGACCTTAACATACCTACTTCTCCCTATAATTCTCGAATGAAATCAAATATAAACAGGGGTTCAAGAGGGCATTTATTTAGGTTAGCTGACTACAGTTGGATTCAGTCACATCACCATCGTCTAAATAAAATAAAACTGGGATTTTCCGTTGGCAGATTGAGGACTCCAATTTGATTCAATAAAATTTAGTACATATTAGCTCCTCGAAAGCAACAGGTGACCTTGTAGAGTTATCTGAGAATGGTCCCGTTCACCGTTCGTGCTCATGTAGTTTTGTTGCGCAAACATCAAGTTAACCTGCGACTGTATTGGTTTCATCAATCTAACTGCTAACACCAGTCTTCGTGAGTTTCATGTTTGTCCTTAAGTTAGAATGAAAATCATAATTAGATCGTCACATTACTACGTTATTCTGTTACTACCCTTAACGAATTGTTCTTCTTATTTTTTTTAAACTTAACTTCTCTGGTTAAAAATAAGAAGAATGTCATCTAAGTATGGAGACTTCCAATCCGGTCTGGGCCCCCGTGGTGTATTATGGCCCAACCCTCGTCACGAAAGTGAGGAGAGACCCGTGCCCAACGGTGGGACGGGAGTGAACAAAATCAGATAAAAAAATTATAACTTTTTTGTATTGAAACACAGATTGAGCTTCTAAATGAAAGAGCTGGGCAATATTTTAAGTAGCTAAAGTGAAAAACTGTCGTCCCATAGGCAGTTTCTGAGTGTGACTCTCGTAAATTAATTATACAATCCAAGTAGCAACGTCACGCTCATGGCCAATTCGACCTTTTGAATTCGAATCGCATGGACGATTTTTGCTTTACAGCGGGATATTATGGAATAACTCATTTTACTTGGAAATACCGGTCTAAATAAAACTGTTTTTGTTGTTCACTTCATACATAATGTAGGAGGCACTAGGATATTTTTCCTGTTATATTTGGAAGGAGCTTGATATCGGTGACTAATATCTTAAATTATTGACCTTACAAATATGCTTACCTCATCCTATGTTGCTGATTCTGATATTCTAATATAATATCCACACGCAAATCTTTATTTTGGCCGCGTGCCTCTTAAAACTCAGGTCGATTCGGATTAAGATAAGTGCTTGCGCTGATTGGATATATTGTAGGTATCTCATGATATAACGGTAATTAATTTTATAATGCTAATACGGCGTTATCAGCATTTTATCTCTACGTGACCAAAGCCACGAGATTTGGTCTTTTGGAATCCGTAAGAATAGATTGGCAATACTGTGTTGCTATCTTCGAATATTTATTACCGTTTCATTATTGGCCTTAACGAGATAGTAATAAGAATTATAAATCCAAAAGGCAGAATCGTTTGATACGTCAGAACATTACGTGCTATTACGTATCGTGCTTGGGTTATTTCGTCAGTCGTTGCTGAACCTTGATCGAAAGTGCTCGTTCTAAAATGTGTTGTGTAATTTAAAGTTTAATGGTTAATTAAGTTACTGGTTTTTGAGTAGCTACATTTAGACTTTTTTGGTAAGCACTAGCAGCAGTAGTTAATTGTGAATAATATAACATTTATAACGTGAATACTTTTAATATCGAAGATCGATACAGTTCCCATTTAATGATATCACAAGTCACAATACTGTCCTCTCGTGTACATTGAAGTGAAATAAATGAATTGTATGGAATAATTTTATCAAGAACGTCAAGAAACTAGTATTATTATAAAAATCTAATTTAAGCCTTTAGACTATTCTTTTTTGATAAGCGGTTCCCGTAATAGAAGGTGAAACAGAAACCACGTGTTTTAGTAAATACTTAAATCGTCTATGTAATAGGTGCGTAATGTTTTATTTATTATAAACTGTTTGACATTGGGCAATAGAAATCATCTATTGAAAAAAACACTCCGGCTTCCTTTGCGAATAATAAGTGATTTCTAGCATATTACGGAAGTAGTAAATTTAATCCAGAGCTAGAGCTAGCAATGAAATAGGAGTACAAAAAATAAAATAGGTGATAAAATAGATTTTCAGCTGTTGAGTAAGTAGTTGTAAGTGGCTGTCATCAGGTGTGGCACTTACCATCAGGTGGATGACCTGTTCGTCCTTATAAAAAGATAAGAAATGTTAGGTAATATGCTGTTTCCAATCGACACAAGTGGGTCTTACTGGCATGGATAAGCAAAGTAATTAATTGTTTTTTGGTACTTGAAAGAACGATTAAGGCTGGAGAATTTCCGCTGAAACGATAATTATATTGGCATTTAGTTTTTTTCTTTTTAAACAGTATATATTTTATTATTTTAAGTCCGAAATGATGGTATATTGTTATGTTTAATACAATACAATATAGTTAATACAAATTACTTAGTGTTGCTACAATTATTCGGTACTTTTTTAGACTTTTATAAGCAGTCCACTTTAAGCCCTATCTCCCCTTTTCCAGGTACACAACGCTAAAGGAAATCGGCCAAAATGTGTCCCATTTGGCCCCTACACCTGATCTTCATATACCTGCTGGCGCTATGCCCTCTCTGGGTGATATGCCAGTCGCTGACTGCCACCTTCGATCCTGAGATGGTCACCGTCAACATGGACTATACGCAATATGTCAATGTCACCGTTCAAGGTAAGGAGATACGTTGATCAGACTACGGTGATTGGTCTCACGGGAGTGGTGTGAGACCCATGCGGGTATGGGTTGATGATCATGATGACCAGTCTCCTCGTGATCACAGTTAATACAACTTGATCAAAACGGCTGAATTTGAATACAATTCACTGTGGCACTGTAAGTATATTGAAATAAATATATAAATTCAGTGTTTCCTCCTACGACTCTACCGTCCCCATGTGCCACGGGGCTTATCACTAAACTAGCTGCGCCCTGCGGTTTCACTCGCATAATTCAAGTTTTCCCGCAATAACTCTCTTAAAAGCAATATATTTTCCCAGTTTTAGCCACATTCTTCATTGAAGCTCCGCTCCCATTGGTCGTAGCGTGATGTTATATAGCCTATAACCTTCCTCGATAAATGGACTATTCAACACAACAAGAATTGTTCAATTCGAACCAGTAGTTCCTGAGATCCTAGCGTTCAAACAAACAAACTCTTCAGCTTTATATATCAGTATAGATTAGATTTTTTACGCGACTGCGCCCGAAGGAGGGTTATTTCCTTCGTTAATTATTTCATTGATATACCCCATTGCATTTAACAAGCTATTTTAACATGCATTGTATATTGGTTTGGAAAAATCTTACGACTCAATCCTGACTATTTCCGACCCAGTTCCCGGTGTTGAATTGAGTTGAAATTTTACATACCGGTCCAGTTCCGATGATAATACTATGGTGACAGCGAGATCTTATGATAGAGACGGAAGGTAGACGACGGAACTCCTAACGACTAACAGTAGATTGATAGTGCTTAGATTCATTCTGATCAGCTTGCAGTACCCGAATACGTTTTTTATAAAAACTTATCTGGCAATTATAATGTTTTTACAAAAAATATTTTTGGGCCTACCGTCTATTTAGTCAGCAATAGGTGGATATGTGGGTTAATAATGGCAATTACTATTAACACATTGACTGTCGAAGACTGTTTTTTAAATTTTTCGGCAAGCGAAAACACGCCTTGCGTGCGAACCCGCACTGCTGTATTGACAATTTTATCACAACAGTTGTGTGCGCTCGCACAACTGGTTGAGTTTAGTTACGATGCAACGCCAGTAAACAGTTAACACACACGTTGTGGGAAGATTCGCAAAAGTGCCAAAAAAATAAAACGGCTCAGCAGGGAACGTGTTAAACACTGGTTTCTATTAAAGGGTCCCGGGTTGCGTAAACGAATGTAAAATTCAGACCCTTCGAATTTTAGGTACCTATGTAGCAACTCAACCTTAGCTATCGCGAATTCCTTCTCTGAAGCATAGTACCTACTAGCCTGAAGGTAACCATTTCCTGTTATTAGAAATAACAGGTAAACTGTTAAATAACTTAAGCTACTCGTATTTTTATACTAGAAATAGCTTTGCTTAACCTAAACTATATCTAGTTTAGGTTGAAAATGGCAGCAACATAAAAAATAATACGTCACGGTACGATTATGCGACGCAGGTCAGTTTAGGTCTTCAATTGAATCGCTATAAGAGGTCATGGTATGCCTCCAGGTTGTACCTTTCAGGAAAAAAGACTCCGGCAAAGAGTTCCACAAGAGTCAAAACTTAAACCGGCAACTGCATTTGAAATAAGCGATGGTCTGGTGGGTGATTAGGTAACAGATTGCAACAAATTTCAATCAAATCTGATTGAAATTGGCCATCGTTACTACGTTTTGTTTTGACATAGTAACTGTTTGGCGCCGATTATCAATGGTTTTAATTGTTTGTTGCAATCAAGTCACGTAATTGGCTGATTAATCTTCTCCCTTATTCTGCAATTGCAGTTCAAATGTTTCCATAAGTCACCAGCAGCGCGGTGACCGAAAAAAATAATTATGAACGGCGTGCGTCGTACTGAAATTTCAAAATTCGGTTCAGAATTTACGTAGTTAACACAACTATCGTGTTTTTCATAACTTGCTATGATTACGGCAAAACACAACTGTTGTGTTTGTTGTATGAGAAAACACTATGGCGCGTGCAGAGCTAGACAAGCAAAACGGCTCAGCAGAAAAAGTGTTGACGAGTAAAGTAACATGTAAACAGATTGACACGCTTTTCATTTAAGTTATAAGTATATGTTATTTTACAGAGTCATGCATAACTAAATAATTTACGTTTACAAACATTGCCTAGTTTTAGATAAACTAATCAAGTCATGATTAATTATGATAGTATGTTACCTATACACATACATACAAGACGTTATGTGTGTGTGACTATTACGCCACCTCTGCTATGAAGTTGTCCAGATAGCCTACTTACACCTTCGAAGGTTACTGCTGTGGATTGAAAGTTGTTTTAAGCTAACAGTAATGAATATCTTACTTCGAGAATATTTAAATATATTGACACTAGCTGCGCCCCGCGGTTTCACCCGCGTAGTCCCCGTTTTGTCCCACCGAAACATACTATCGCGATAAAAAGTACCCTATCACTCAATCCTGGTTATAAACTATCTGTGTTCCAAATTTCGTTTGAATCCGTTCACTAGTTTTTGCGTGAAAGAGGAACAAACATCTATCCATCCATCCATTCTCACAAACTTTCGCATTTATAATATTAGTAGGATAGGCATGATATTGTATTTTCCGTGGAACTTAACCGGCATACTAAATTTCAACTCACTTGAACAAAGGGTAGTGGGTCAAAATTGACTTTTAAGATTTGACCTAAATATAAGACCATCCATACTCAAACAAAACTCATTTATTGTAAATAAGCAAAATATTGCACTTTTACACGTCAATAATAATATCTTATACATAAGTATAGAAATACAAAAAAATAAGTCATTCTATTATGATTTACGAAACTAATGATTATTATCTAATTATGATTCGAGTTTCAAAAAGGATATTTCCCATACTAACTAAACCAGTGCCATAAACGTTAGGTTTTATATTGCACTAGCTGTACCCTGCCACGCTTCGCTGTGGCACATTCGCTGATATGTCACTGATGAAAAAAATAGATAAAAACAATCCTTGATGCGGATTATATATCATGCTAAAATTTCAGCTCGATCGATGCAGAACTTTTTGAGTTTTTGAAGCGTACACAAACCAACATAAGATTTTTATATATATAGATTGCAGTATATTACAATTTGAAAGTGTTACGATCAAGCTAATATTTTCATTGCGAAGAATTCATGACAGTCAGAGCATTAATTTACCTACCTTTCTTATCCAGTTTATCGAATTAAATTGCTTATGAGAATGACTTTTCAACCTTGCCTATACCTAACTAATTATATTTTTATCAATTTTATCGAGCCATATAATTTATCAAATAAATAAAGCATAATGTTGCACACTTTACTACTGCGTGTAGGAAACTGCATTCACAATGAATTCGCCAGTGCGTTCATTGTTGTTTTAATGAAATCTACAATGAACACGCGAATTCACTATATTTGACACGTGTAGAATGCGCGTGAGAAATCTCAAGTAGTTTGACCATACATTTTCAATTTAGGTACCCAATGTATTTAGCGGAAAATGGTGCTTAAATTATAATTCATAAGTCTGCCTTTGCTATAACAATTTCTCAACCAACAGGTCCGGGCATGCTGGTAGGCGATGAATTGACGCTGACTGTGAACTATCCGCATTTAGCAGAGGCTGAATGGGACAGCCCTCAAAACAACTTGACCCAGGAAGACGTCACCGCAAGCCAGTGGACGGGCAGGATGCGCGTCACGGGGAAGTTCTTGGGTAAGATGTGTGTGAATTAGGACAATGAACCGGTACACGCGATCACCCTGCAACTTTACAGTGAAGCAATGAACAAAATCAAACGGCAATGAACCGCGTGAAGTAATGACGTTGACAATGAACCGTGAGCTCTAACTAGAAACTGGTTGGAAACAGAACTTGGCGGAATTAAAACATATATTTCCTGGTTCTATCCACAAATTGTTTATTTGTTACTAGCTGCACCCCGCGGTTTCACCCGGGTAATTTCAGTTGTCCCGCCATAACTCTGTTTAAAAACCAGATTTCCTAGGTAATAAATCACCATGTAACTTATGAATAACTAAAGATGACGAAAAAAACCTAATGTCAAATCGTGAGATCAAACAAAAATGTAATGGAAAATATTATTTTGTTTTATCCAAATTTTCCATTTTCCAGACAGATTTCCAATTTTTTCCAATTTCTCTTCATAAGAACCTTCCTAGGACCACAACGAATAATTGAACAAAAAAATATCCGATTTGGTCCAATCGTGCAGTGCAGTGCAAAGCAGTGCTCTGGGCGGTGCTGTGACTGTTATGGGCAGGCGTAGCGCTTACCATCAGAACGACTTGCTCATCTCATCCCTCAATCAAATAAAAAAAACGTTCTCAAGTTATGCCGTGACCAAGGGAAATAGGGATTCATTTTTATATACATATATAGATAAATTTGTTCCTAAATAAAATATTATAAATTATTATTAACACTTTACTGTATTTCTGTGCAGGTCGACCAGCAGTGACTGTAGGGAAGAGGCGTGGGCTAGAAAATATCACCATACTCAATGGAGACATGCCAGTTATCGTCATCCGTCCTGAAAGAGTCATAGACACTATATTCGTGGCCAGTGTTGCCACATTTGTAAGTATTTTTAACCGACTTCAAAAAAGGAGGAGGCACTCAATATGACTATATATTTTTTTCTTACCTCTGTACAGTATCTGGGAAAACCTCTGTACTAGATGAGGACCTAGAAATCTATACTACTTTTTTAGGGTTACGTACCCAAAGGGTAAAACGGGAACCTATTACTATGGCTCCGCTGTCTGTCTGTCCGTCTGTCACCAGGCTGTATCTCATGAACCTTAATAGTTAGACAGTCGAAATACAAAACAACAAATTTTAATACTAAAAATCAGAATAAAATTTTGCTCGATATTGATAATGGCAACAGGTAGACACTTGAAATATTCAGAGAATATTTAGTTATATATTCACTTTAAAAATAAAAAATTAAATCAAAGATAAAGAGATAAAGAATAAATTTAATAGTTAAAGGGAGCTCCCATACGACAAAGTACGGAACCCTTCGTGCGTGAGGCCGACTCGCACTTGGCCAGCTCTTTATCTGAGCTGTTTCGAGACAAATTTTCAGACGGACAAAAATTTAAAATATAGTCATCTATGATTAAACTAACAGCGCCCCGCGTTTTCACCCGCGTTAAGAATTATCCCACAGGAACTGATATTTTTTTTACGGGTTAACACTTTGACTTTTGCTTTTTGTTTTTGTTGCGTTTTGCTTGTCTGGCCACGGGTGCGGCTCTGCACGCTCCATAGTGTTTTCCCATACAACAAACACAACAGTTGTATTTTGGCACACTCGCGGCAAGTTGTGAAAAAGACAGTGGTGTTCTCAGCACTGAAAGTGTTAAAAAGTATCCATTGATCTACTCCAGAACCTAAAGTATCTGTATACTGAATTTCATCGAAATCCGTTCAGCGGTTTCGGCATGAAGAGCTGACAAACACACAATCTTTCGCATATATCATATTAGTGAGATACGTACAGTCACGCCTTTTTTCCATTGAGATAGGCAGAGACTACATATTTCCACATGTTACTATTCCAGCGGAAAGCAGTACACCGACTCCCTGACACCCTCTACTGGTTTACTATTAGGCATCGTATAATTAACTGTTTTCACATACATTTTGGAATTTATTTTCGCATAGTCATTCACTGCTGAAAACACAACTGTTGTGTTTTTATTGTAACTTGCCGCGAGTACTGGAAAACACAACTGTGTGTTAGCAGTACGGGAAAACAAATATGTGTGCAGATCCGCAACCGTGGCGAGACAAGAACATCGGCTCGGCAGTCAAAGTGTTAAATTTTATGAATGCTATTAGATTTAAATACTTTTATAATAATCATTGGGTGACATTCGTCGAAGAATAAACTTGTTTTTATCGAACGAAAAATCTGAAAGTTAATGAAAAAAGGGATCGCAATAAGTTTTATCGACGTCTCTGTTGACCCGCTGTCGCCGCTGATAATGAAATCATGTTTATTTCCATACAATGTTTATGTTCGAAACGTACCATTCGTGGCTGGCCAATTATAATTACAAGAATGCATTTCATCAATTCATACTCATTATCATCATCATCATCATCATCAAAAATGTTTTTTAAGGTGGTTTGTGGTTGTTGTTACGGGGAGATATTATGGCCTACGAACTTACTTGGGAAATCCGTCGATGGCCTCTCGGGTGTGTAATCAGCGCTGTCTTCGGGTTAGATGGGGGATGATGGTGCACAGAGATATATCCATAGGACGCCGATGGGGCGGTTTCTTCTGATCCCGTATCACCTTCCTCCGGGATAGAGGTGTGATCAGGCAATCCACACTACACTTAATCCTGGAGCTCGTCTCCGAGGATGGGAATGGCGTCCACGAAATGGAGCTACCGGTGAAAGCTCAAAACACCGCGACGCGACAAGTGCTCGCACGCGCATTTGAAGGACGACTGACTTCCGGTTGGCCAACCCAAAGTCGTGGGCCATAATAATCTCGTACCAACACAAAATATTAAGCGGAATAGTCTTTGTGTAGTTACGTTCGAAAACACTCAAAATAAAAAGAAAAGAAATCTGTTTCAGTACGAAACAGTTGTAATATGTCAATAAAAACTTAAATCATTAGTTTTGACGTTTTATTGACATGTTTGAGCGATACGGTGCATTAGTGCTAAATATTTCGACATAAAAACGAAAAGAATGATTTACGGTTGACGCGAAATACAGTCTCGTTTATATTAGTGACCAGGAGGCCTACCATGACCTCTTATTGCGATTCAATTGAAGACCTAAACTGAACCGCGTCGCATAATCGTACCGTGACGTCTTATTTTTTATGTTGCTACAATTTTCAACCTAAACTGGATCCAGTTAAGGTTGAAAATGGCAGTAACCTAAATTGAGTCGCTAATAAGCCATTTTCAACCTAAATTATATCCTCTTTAGGTTGAAAATGGCAGCAACGTTAAAAATAAGACGTCACGGTACGATTATGCGACGCGGCTCAGTTTAGGTACTCAACTGAATCGCTATAAGACGTCATGGTAGGCCCCCAGGTGTAGCTCTAAAAACGAAAAAACTGTTTGAAATTTAAATTTGTCGCTATAACAGAAACGAACCACATTAATGCTGACAATATTTAGCTCTTAAAGAGTTCTGTGGGCACCCTTAAGTAAGACCTCGCTTCGTTCGTTGTTTACCTTCTTTTTTTTTATTCCAGGTGTCGCTAATCTTCATTAACTTCGGCTGCGCCATGCATTGGCCGACTGTACAAGGAGTTCTGAAGAGGCCTATAGGGCCGCTCATTGGAATGGCCGGGCAGTTCTTATTTATGCCGCTTGTAAGTCACGTTTATTCCAACCCTGGTATTATAAGATAGATAAGATTATAAGATTAAAAGATAAGTATTATAAGATTAAAAGTTATAAGATAGAGAGACAATAACTCTTCCTCTTTTTTGTTTGGTACCAGTCCTATTGGCACAAACGAATCTACAAATTAATTTGTCAGCTCTAGAGTTATTGCCATCCCTTTTGTTTTCATAATATTGAAAAAGGACAATAAATCATTTGTCAAGACAAATAACTGAAAAGAAAATAATTCACTCAGTCTCGTCTTTTGTAAATGTAGGCTAGTTAGTAACGTTAGAATTGGCAAAATTAATCCAGGTTAATATCACAGGATTTATTAGGCTGTGATAATATTGGTTTAAATACTGTGTATATCAGAAATTTAGATTCGTAAATATTGAATTTGTTAACAACTTTGCTACAGCGCCACCTATCCGATCCTAGCTTAACTACTTCATAATCCTTACTTTCTTATTCCTTTTCCGAACTTTCTTCTGCGTTTTTTTTTCTGTCTCAACTTGAGCGGGAGTTCTCACCTTTGAATTACAACTGATCATCTCTTCTCCATCTCCAGCTAGCATTCGGGATGGGATTCCTGATCTTCCCTGATGCGCCCGAGATGCGCCTGGGCATGTTCTTCACGGGCGTGTCCCCCGGCGGCGGCGCCTCCAACATCTGGACCTTTATCCTCGGAGGAAACCTCAACTTGTCTCTCGCCATGAGCACCATATCCACTCTCGCTTCATTTGGTAAGCTGTCTTTTTTTTATATCTAGTTAAAAGCTAATTTGTTAGTATATCTTATAAAAAAATATGTAAAAAACTTAACTGTAGAACAAAGAAGCACTGGTAGAGTTAACACTTTGACTGCTGAGCCGACTTTCCTGTCTACCCACCGGTAGGTATCGATCTGCACACACCGTTGTGTTTTCCCGTACTCGCGTTATGAAAAACACCACAGTTGTGTTTTCAGCGGTGAATGTGTTAATGGAGTTTCCCAAATCGCTGCGTTCCAGGTTTCATCCCAGCGTGGCTCTTCTCGCTCGGCCAAGTGGTGTTCCGTAACGCGGACATCCGTGTCCCGTACCGCAACATCGCCACCTTCGTTATCGGGCTCATCATCCCGCTCGGCATCGGGCTGGGCATGCAGCGGTGGACGCCGCGCCTCGCCGCCTTCATGGTCCGCATCCTGAAGGGGTTCTCTACCACCCTCCTGTTGTTCATCATCATCTTCGCCATCATCACCAATCTGTATATCTTCGAGCTGTTCACTTGGCAGGTGGGTCTCGATTTTTGTAATTATGTAATTAAAAATTGTGGTTCGCGTTTGATTGACCACTATCTCACTTGCATGGTTAGCGACGATGCGGTCTACGATGGTGCTCGCTTACCTAGAAGTAACATGATATCGCAAGATCATGGTAACCTTGACCTGATGCTGCAGCACCACCTAGAATCTGTAGGATACCCAACTCCTCGTCAACTTACAGCAGAGATATCGTGTTTGGGCTCATTGGAATGGTCTCAATGAATAGATTATACATAGACGGTAATCAAGATCTGTATTGCGTATATACCCTCCTCAGGAAAGTGAGGAGAGACCCGTTCCCAGCAGTGGGACGTTATGGGTTGATGATGATGATTGCGTATATATAAATATTTTAAATATTAATTTAATTTTGTAGATCGTAGTTGCCGGCATGGTTATCCCGTGGATCGGTTACGCGGTCGGGTACGCCGTGGCGCGCCTGCTCAAGCAGCCGCACCCGGACGCGCTCGCCATCTCCATCGAGACCGGCTTGCAAAACACCGGCATTGCCATCTTCATGCTGAGGTTCTCTCTACCGCAACCCGAGGCAGATCTAACTACAGGTATGTACTATACTATTTTACAATCGTTGGTGCGTCTGTTAAGGCTCCTGGAAGCGGTCTATTGAATTATTTAAAGCTACGTGAGGCCTTGAGGGGGGGGGGGGGGGTAAGATACAGTAGGACCCTAGTAGTATTTCTATAAAAGCTTAAATTACTTATAACAATAAACTTAACACGTTCACTACTGAAAACACAACTTCTGTGTTTTTTATAACATGCCGCGAGTGCGGGTAAAGACAACTGTTCGTGTTAGCGGTACGGGAAAACGGAACAGTGCGTGCAGATCCGTAACCGTGGCTAGAGAAGAAAATCGGCTCAGCAGTCAAAGTGTTAAACTTGTATATTGTGATGGTTGTTTTTATTTCCAGTAATCCCCGTGGCGGTCGCCATTATGACGCCCATCCCCATGACCTGCATCTACATCTACCAGAAGATCAAGTCTTGGTGAGTCTCATATCTTCATTTGGGTATTCAAACATATTGGAGCCAGTTCTGTTCGCACAAACTACACTTAAGGTGACGCAGTGATAAAAAATTAATTTCAACCATACAAAAACGTGCGCGAGGTCGTTCGTATGCGAAAACAGCATAATTTTTCTTATTTAAAATGAAAATTGTTGAAAACCTTGTAAAATCCAATGACGAAATTGAAGTGTGTGCATAGATTCTATCTATGCTGAAACTTTGGAACGTTAAATCGGTTCACTTTCTCAGTAAAATGAAAATCCCTGTTTAAAAAAGAATTTTGTTTTTTTTTTCTGCTGTCAAATGGTATATGAATATATAAATATCACTTCCAAATGTCACCTAAATACTAAGAAAAATTAAGATCCCTACGGCCAATATTGTCACTACCTTGCCTCCAACTAAAGACTGCTTAAACTAATGCCGTCCCTTTCATTTTCATAAGCTTTGAAAGGGACAGTAAATTGTTGGACAGGACTAAACTAAAATTTAGAATAATCTGTCTAAACAACTAAACAAAGACTAGTTTGGCTATATAGATAGTTAGATAAATAAACGCTTTACTGAAACACCACGGAACAGGGAAACCTTAAAAGCTACGAAAAAACAAAATTTAACAGTTAACGTCACAATGAGCGGTCTTATCGCTCAGAGCGATCTCTACCAGACAACCATGCATGGAGAGAAATAATAAGATACATAGTGCCTAAATTGTTTAGATTATTTGGCCGTGTTGGTTGCTTGTTGAAATTAGAGTAAAACTTAGTTTGACAGCTCTAAAGTTATCGCCGTCCCTTTCGTTTTAGTAACGTTGAAAAGTGACAACGAATCATATTATTATGACAGGACTAAAAGTTAAGTTCAAACTAGTTTGTATCAACAGGATTGGCACCAATTTTTTTTGTCTGAAATGGAATGGTATTTTTCTGTTATTTGGGAATTATTACGATTTTTGTGGCATCTTGGTTACGTTTGAGTTTTTGAGTGAATCATTTGTAATGTTTGGTAAAATGTGATTTAACTAACTATAAATTTGGCACGAATGTCTCAGAGCGATAAGCGCAATATACGCAACTTAATATCGTAATGACAATTATCGTGACATTAAATATCGTGACGATAAATATTACCGCGACGATAAATATCCTGATGACAATTATCATGATGACAATTATCGAGACTCACCTACCAAGCGGAATTAGAGGCAAGAGTGGCGCTTACAATCCAGGCTGAAGAACTGCTGGTCACGATATCTAAGTAATATTCAAAGCAATCCTAATAAACTATTGCATTGTAATCTGTTTAACAATATAACGTACAGTTTTCTATTGAACACAGTTCCATGAATCAGCATGTCTATAGTAAGGCCGTATTAAGTGTTATCCTGACGGTCAGTACTGACGCCGCCGGTCGTCCGTAACTATCGCTATGAAAACAGTTCCGTCGCGGTCAGTGCGTTCCCAATTGCACGCGTGGGTTTCATACGGAAGCTATGGACGACCGGCGACAGTACTGACCGTAAGGATAACACCAAATATAGGCTTAATGTCGTGAAATAAAATGTCAGTTAACATATAAAAACAATAAATAAATAAAATTACATTTTATTAAACATTTATCATACCGTTATAGCATGAAGAGTGATACATTCTCACTATGAAAGTAAACCCATCTCAATGAGATTCTTTAACCGGAGAACCAATAAATTAAACTCGACAATGCCAGCTGTTGCCCGCGACTTCGACTGCATATCGCGATAAAAAGTATGCTATATCCTTCCCCGGGGTTTAAACCATCTCCATGCCAAATTTCATCAAGATCGGTCCGGCCGTTTAGCCGTGAAAAGGGAACAAACAGACAGACAGACAGACTGAGTTACTATAGCTTTTATTAGAAGGAAGTGATCACTTGCGAGGCTAAAGCCGGTCACCTACTGCGGCGCACGGCTCCGCTTTTTTTTAGTAATTTTACTTGGATGTTTTTTTTCTTCATTTATGTTAGATTCAAAATGTTTTACATCATACAAAATTGTTATTGTTACTTATCAAAATGTAATAATTTTTATTTTTTCATATGCCCATTCCGTCACCATTCCATACGTTACGTCTAGTTCGGGAGGTATGTTACATTGTGTTATTTTATCACGTAAAGGGGAAATTTGGTGCCGGTTTTCTCTTTCCTTATCCATTATTATTCATTGGTTATGTCGCTTTTGCTTCCACTCGCTTTAAGATTAAACTTTAATTATAAGTTGTTTAGATTTAAATTAAGTTGCAAGCAAAAATGCGGAGCGTTAGTCCTTATTGTATATAGTTGATTTGAAATTGGTCCACATATAAGACTTATTTGTATACAGAGCTTATAATATGGCACCCAATAAAGGTGAAGCCCACTACGGCGCATGGCTACGCACATTACTTTTTATAAACATAACAGGTTTTTTTGCCATATTTAATGTGAAAGCGTAGCCGTGCGTTGCAATGGGGGGCCAGCTTTTTAAATAAGACTAATAATTTTAAATATCCATACTTATTCAACATTCGTCTAAATCTATTTGTACCTTTGGACTATAATGGTTTTGGGGCGATGTTTCTTAAATTTGCTTATTGGTGATGGTTACTTAGATAACTTATATATAAGGTAAAACTACAATTATGTATTATTTGTTTAATCGGCCTTCTGACAACCATATTTACAATTATTATTATTATTTATTATTTAAACAACATCTTACAATTATTATTCTTCTATTACTTTTTTTTTCTAATTATTAACTTCATAGTGAATTCACTTTTATTGTATTAAAACAATCTGTATATATTTTGCTCTTACTTACCAGAATTTTCTGTTAAAATAAAACAATGTAAGTAAAATATAAATAATTTTTGACCTCTATACAAAAATACAAAAAAAAACCGTATATAACATAGAACCAATTCACTTCTATCACAGTTTTATAATTCAATATATTTTTCTAAACCCCACTTATTAAACCAATACCTGCAAAAACTAGTTACCCCTTTTCTAAAATACGATTAAAATGCTTTATGTATTATAGGCTAGAGACTAGCTACAATGTCACTTGGGTTTTGGCTGCGGATATGTTGAAACAATTAACGCATTCGCAAAACCTCCAATCTCCGTAATATTCACTAGTGGCGGAAACTTACTGACAGAAATAGCTAATATCGTTTTTCGAACGCGTCGGATCGAAAACGAATTCGTCGGAATAGGATTCGAAAACTATCCGACACTTTTGAATAGAGGTGCAGATTTGTACAATTCCATGTATCGCGCATTTGCGACAATAACGTGCTATCTCGCAAGTTTCGGCACTCGGTCAAATAATTAAAAAAAAACTCCTCAACCGTTCAGAATCAGAATATTTTTATTGTATAAATTGTGTACATTATGCTGTCGTTAAGGAGATAACACGTTCATGGCGCAAATGAGCGTTATATCCAAATAAATCAATTGACACATGCGACCGCTAAAAAAATGTTGCTTACACTTACAGTAAAAGCTCTTTATTCGCGGTTCCCTTATTGGAGATTACGCTATTCGCTGGTAAAATAAATTGCTAACAATTGCAGGAATCTCGTCTCCTGTATTCACATTCCGTATTCGCTGTATTATATAAAGTACCTGGATGACCGAGCTTTGCTCGGTATTTTTTTTTTTTTTTTAGAAAAAAAACGAATAAAATGACATTTTCTAAAAATGATTAGCTACATCGATTTATCGCCCCCGAAACCCCCTATGTACTAAATTTCATGAAAATCGTTGGAGCCGATTCCGTGATTCCAATTATTATATATATATACAAGAATTGCTCATTTAAAGATAGTACCTAGATGTCCGAGCTTTGCTCGGTATATTTTTTTTTATGACATTTTCTAAAAATGATTCCTAGCTAGATCGATTTATCGCCCCCGAAACCCCCTATATACTAAATTTCATGAAAATCGTTGGAGCCGATTCCGAGATTCCAATTATTATATATATATATATATATATATATATATATATACAAGAATTGCTCATTTAAAGATATAAGATACACTTAACTTTTCCGTCATATTTGACGTTTATATCTCACCGACTATTATTCCCGTTCCAGCTTCACCAAGCGAGACCAGCACGAAAAAGTCATTGAAGAAGTGTCCGACCCCGTACCAGCCGCGGGACTCGAGTCCGCAGTCGTCGCAACCGCTGATGGCGACGGCAAACAGTAACGCGGTCTAACACCACCACCGTTTTACATCACACTGGATTACGTGATGGGCGGTCCTGATACTAAACTAGGTTGGGTAAAGTTATGCGGTGTTTCTATTAAGTGGTGCCAATACTGTTTATTTTCCCTGTCCTGCTGTTATGATTTGTTGTCTCTTTTCAATATAATGAAAACAAAAGGGATGGCAATAACTTAACACCTGTCGAATTAAGTTTTAATTTAGTTTGTGTCGATTTGTCTCGTAAATTCGATAAGGAAGATATTACACGTTTAATCTAGCATCAATTTTAAAGTGGAACGATTCCCGTACTGTGGGAAATTTAAATTTCAAACAGTTTTTGCGTTTTTTGAAGCTAGCCAATAATAAGCTTGATAATGGAATACGCGATTATCTTAGATTATTTTTTTCATCTTATTTTGTGAAGAGATTCAACACTAAAGCACCGAATTGCTCAAATACGTCAATTAACAGGTGTGATGATTGCTCGCACTGTATATTGACTTGCAGTGCGAGCTTGGAAAGTAATACATATCAGAAATACTAACTTTACCTAACTTAATTTAGAACGGTCGATTTCTTTAATTATTATAATTGTTAATTGTCTAATTAAGCACTTTTTACCAGTGAAGAATAACTAATTGATATTTTTATATTATACATTCAGCAACAAACGTGTAATGTTATATACAGAAAAGATATGGAGTGAGATTTGTATTATCTATTATACAATATAATTATATGAAACAAAACATTTCTAACGATATTTCTATAAACTTTTTGAATGTTTAAAATTTTTTAAAGGTACTTTTATAGAACCACTCTTTTATAGTTATTTATTGTGAACAAATTCTATAAATTATTATTTTTTCATTGCAAAGCCTTCATATGTTTTGGCGAATGCGATATTTTTAATGACATTCCTTTGTCATAGATCGGATCGATTTTCACCTATAAAATATTGGTCACTGGATTATTTTCTTGCAATTTTCACTTAATTTGAAAGGTTACGGGACAACGTGCACTTTTACTGTTGGACAATTGAAAATGGACACGAAACTGTGTCCTTTACTTTAATTTTTTGCTGCGCTTTTTTCTATACCCATTACAGTGTGTGGTAGATAGCATTTGAGACTTAGAGTTGAATAACCTATGTCTATTTAGGGTAGATTCGCTTTCAGTAACGCTGGCCTTTTTAACGGATGCGTTGTGATAAAATAAAAAATTAATCAATTCAAAGATAATTATCGATTTTGTTTAGTAATCGATACTGTAGAGACCCGAAGAAAAATAATATGCTATGTAGAGGAATATCTACAAACACACAGACATCCATATAATTTACTCCTTAATCTCATTGAATTTCCGCAAAGCAACGAGAACCGACTAAAATATCGATAACGCTTGACTCGATACGCTTTAATCGTTTCTTTAAAAGTATTCCAATTCAACAGGTCACAAGTCACAACGCAGTTAAAAGGCACATTCGCTTGTAATCGTATTACGTTAGAGATCTCAGTCCAGTGTTGAGTTAGTAAGGGTCTGTAGTTTTCGCATGACTGGTTTTATAGGTGAAACAGATGTGAAACAAGGCTGCTAAGCGTTTGTAAGAACAGTATTTTGTTATGTTTGAGAGATCAATAATTATGTTAAGAATGAAATACAAACGGTTTATTATAATTTATGCATTTTATTTTTGTAATGTCCTTTTAAGGGTCTATTCAGGCGACCTGCATTCACACTGCAAGCTAGCTGCGAAATTGTAGCTGGGTTTTGTTGCAGTAGATATAACTGCATTGAAACTGGCGACTGACTTCGCGGTGCAATTTAGTGCAGTGGACTGCACTTAACTGCAAGAAACAGCATGCGAACTGTATCATTGCTGATAGTTTGCAATGTAAATGAAGTTCGTCTGAATATACCCTATCATAGTTGTCAAAAAAGTAGTTACGAAGTTCTTGCATGCAAAATGACGTTACATTTGAAGCAGCTTGCAAGTGACTTCTTTGCCTTATGACTTCTACAGTCTAAATGAAAAATGTGAATTCCAAAAGCAAGAATAAACACGGTAAATATGACACACACTGCCGATAGAGCGCCGACATTCATATTGCATATCTTTAAACTAATACATTTGAACGGAATTTCTTTCACTGTTTCTTCAGATGCGATGTATGACTGGTTTCAATAGATTTGCCACAGAAATTTCACTACTATAGCATAAGGATTAAGGTTCTGTTGATTAGTCTTGTATTGGTATGATCCTTGGAGCGGCTAGTTTCTTCACTCTGTCTGAGATAACGTATTTCAGCGCACCGGGCGCTACCTAGAGGGAATTAGGTAAAAATATTATCTAGCAAAATATTTGATTACCTTAGTGAAGTCAGCAGCTAAGAAATCTATGGAGAAGTAGGTATAATCGTGTCATTTAGAAGAACCGATCATCGTTCGACTTTTTCGAACGTATGTATCGCTGCGAAATTCCCGTCAAAATTAGGCTAGATTCACATTTGTCTGACGTGTCGTGTCGTGATGCATCAGAAAGGTATCGCTTTCATATATTTAATATGATAGCGTTCACATTTCTCCGATGCAGTGTGTTGTGACGGCTTGTGTTAAATGTATGAAACCGATACCGAACTGATGCATCACGACACGACGCGTCAGACAAATGTGAATCTAGCGTTACAGTGACACCTGATCTGACTCATATCTAGTTGAACTAAATTTAATAAAGATTTATTTTCTACCTTTATTGGATTCCTGTACCAAGCCTCTTGTGATAATCTCCTCCACATCTTGAATTCGGGTAGATAGGAAATCTCGTGGATTCTCGGCAAAAGCTCTTCGAGTGGCTTGCCCTTTCCCCTCTACATATAAAAGAATTAGTGTTCAAATAAAGGTGGGGGGTATAAGAAAAATAATCTCGAAAATCGGGTACGTATAGTGTAGTTACTTAGTAGTGCGCGGCGAATGGAGCAATTTGTCTTTTAATACGCTTTTGTTAGCTTTTCCTGTATCTTTGTAATGGAAACTTTAAACGTAAATTTCACTATAATCCAGATGTCCCATTAACTTGAAAATTGGCATAGTATTGAGGAACAAGGCGAATGAAATAAAACACCTGAACTATACTTACTAGAAAAATAAGAAAATAAATTAATAGACACCCTTTGATATTGGTCTTAAAGCGTGTTTTTTTGGTTCATTTACGTTTGTATGTTCTACGTGTAATTTTTTACTAGCCGAGTGCCCAGAAGGTGGTTAATATGGCACTCTAATTTTGGGTTACAGTTTTGTTTCTTTGCAGCCTTTTATAGCCTAAACGGCTTGATTGATTTTGATAAATGAGGATTCCTAATACTCCCGGGAGTAAAATAGAATCTGCCGTTTTAAATTTCCGAGTAAACAAAATATTGCCAAAACTTATATGTATAGTACCTCACTGGTAGCAAAATCAAAAGGATCTGTGAGAATAGTCACCTTTATAAGCGGCGGTACTCTGTCTTTCTTAGGCTTAGCAATCTGGCTGATGTAGTCCATATGCTTCTTCCACTCTGACTCGGACCAGCCTTTCTTCTTCTTCATTTCTCTGGCCTCTGGTCTCTTCAGGCCTATCACGCAGTTTGCTAGCTTGGCGTACGTGGTCGTGTTGGCAGCCTCTATCATGCGGTCGATACGCTCTAAGCGTTCGGGGCTGAAGAAGTCCTTGTACTGTTTCTTTAGTAGGAGGAACCGGCTGAAAGTTGCGAAGATGTACGGTAGAGGGTCAGACCTTATTTATACCATAACAAGAGTACTGTAGACCGGGAAGTTTTTTTTGTATGTTACTAAGTCACGAGATGTGCAAGTGTTACGCCTGTCTACAAAAACTACAGTGCCACCAAGAACTACCCATTACAAAATCTTGTGCGGCACGGCACGCCGCTCGTCACCCTGAGAGATCGGTTCTAAAGTCTCATATCGCTGGAAACAGTGCCCTTCAAACCGGAACACAGTAATGTTTGCACACTATTGCTTGATTGATAAATATCTGGCAAAGGTAGCCCCAGGCCGACTTGGCAGAAGAGACCTACCACTATATAGATTTATCACAGAATAACTAATGATAGTCTCTACCTGAACTTCCCAAAAACTACGAAAATGGGTCTTCGTAATCCCTACCAAAAATGTTAATGTCGATTTGTGTGGGTTACCCAATTATGACAAGCCATATCGTACCCAGTTATTCTCAGAAGAGGCCTCGCCTTTTGTGCTGTCCAGTATCACTGTGTTTTAGAGCTACCATAACTGTAGGTAAATCAGATGCGGAAATATAATTATGTAATCTCTTATGATGGCCTCCGTGGCGTAAACGCGTGATATAAGCAGATTGCAAAGTGTAAGGTTCCGGTAGCGATTCCCGCACAGGTTTATTTTGCAAATGTTTGTATAAACCACAGTTAACCACACTTATATATTCTGAAACTGGGCATTTGTGGAACTATTGTCGTCTTTGTTCTTGGTTCCAGAGAATCCTAGTTAAAGATCATGTATTTTACAAAGATAGGTAGACAGTAAAAAATACTTACCGCAAATAAGGCCAGGCGGCATCGTTGAGGCGGTCCGTAATGTGAGCTCTCAAAGCGGACACGCGGACCCCTCTCGGAGTGAGAGCGGGCATGCCTTCACCACTATCTATAATGTAAGGTCTGGGAACACTCATGACATTCAGTCTCCTCGAGATCCTGTACGGAAATGTGTTCGTGGGATAGTCGTACTTTGGCCTACCCATGTTGACTACCAGGCACTAGCTATTTAGTTAGGGGGGTAAGGTTGGTTGTACATGTTATGGTTTTATTAAATTTTTATTAGATTCATTTTTTGAGGGCTTATGGGGTGGTAAGGTCATTCTTGCTGTTGCCTTGGTTTTGACTAAGTCGCAGACCTGACAGACCATGTAGGAGATGACGGAGTCATTCATACTCTTTGACGGAGGTTACAGCGTTCTTCTGATAGCAATAGAGACTGTTTTATCAAGAGGTTGAACTAGCTATGGTTTATCAGTTTAGAGGTTAGATCTTTATGGGTGTAGCTACTGCGAGTATTATGGTATCAGAGTAATTCTATATATCGTCTGTACATCACGAAGAAGTGAGCTAGTAAGAAGTGAAAGTAAGTATGCATCCATTGGTACTTAACACGTTCAGTGCTGAGAACACAACTGTTGTGTTTGTTGTATGGGAAAACACTATGGAGAGTGCAGAGCCGCCTAGCCGCACCCGTGGCTAGACAAGCAAATCGGCTCAGCAGTGAAAGTGTTAAAATGAATTGACATAACTAGAACTATTTACATGTGACCTGTTTGCTCACACAATCGAACCTGCCCGATTGCAACGCCATTGAAAAATTAATGTTTTCCAATCTCAAACATCCGTCACTCAAGCAAACCATACTGCTACACAATCAAAAAGTTTCCTAAAAATGGACACCAAATAAAAATCCATAGAAACAACACAACAACACAAAAATAACCAAACCATGTAACCAAAGCTGAAACCAAACCTACCACCCAACCATCCCACATATCCATAGCTGGTTCTCAAAATGGGTAAGCCAAAGTACGACTCTCCTACGAACACGTTCCCTTACAAGATATCAAGGAGGCTGAATGTCATGAGTGTTCCTAAACAGTACGTCATTGAGACGGATGAGGGTATGCCGGCTCTCACCCCGAGAGGCGTCCGCGTATCCGCTTTGAGAGCTCAGCTATCGGATCGGATCCACGACGCCGCCTGGCCTTATTTGCGGTAAGTACGAACACGCCTTATTTATGTAATTCATCATAATCATCAGCAACCCATAACCACCCACTGCTGAACATAGCTCACCCTCACTTGCGTGAAGATTAGGTAAGCTTTAGTCTACCACGAGGGCCTATTCCGGAAGAGCACGTAGGTACCTTCGAAATAATCATAACAATTTATTTCAAAACTAACATGGGCTGCGCCCCGTAGCTTCACCCGTAATGAGCATTATACCAGTCTGTAAATTTCAACGGAATAAAAAGTACCCTATGGTAATCTAGATAATAAACTATCTGTGCCAAATTTCGTCAAAATCCGCTCAGTAGTTTTTGCGTGTAAGAGTAACTAACGTCCATACATTCACACAATTTTTCACATTTTTAATATTAATAGGATAGAATATAATAAAACATACATCCAGATATATCTACCTTCGTAATTCCCAGCCGGCTTCTGCTAATGAAGAGGCAGTACAAAAACCGCTTCAGCCCCGAAAGATTAGAGCGCATCGACCGCATGATAGAAGCCGCCAACATGACCACGTACTCGAAGCTATCTAACTTTACGGTAGATCTGAAGAAAAATGATCACAGTATGAAAAAGAAGAAGGGCTGGTCCGAGTCGGAGTGGAAGAAGCACATGGACTACCTCAACCAGATTGCAGGACCTAAGAAGGACTATACAGCACCGCCTTTGAACGTGAGGATTTATACTCAACTAGCTGCGCCCCGCGGTTTCACCCGCGTAGTTCCCGTTCCCGTGGGAATAAGGGGATAACGTATAGCCTAAGTTACTTGCTGATAATGTGCCTTTCTATTGATGAAAGAATTTTTAAAGTCGGTTCAGTGGTTTAGGCGTGAAAGCGTAACAAACAAACAAGTAGGTTGTTTTGAATTCTATTGGGTTTACAATATTATGGTAATTCAATTTATAGAGAGGAAAGCGCAGGCCTCTTGACGAGCTAATGCCAAGACTGAAAGACTTGAGCGCTGTGCCCGATTTCAAGGTCTGGCGGAGATTGTCGCAGGAAGTATGGTACAGAAATCCAATAAAGGTAGGAAAGTTGTCCATTTTCTTTGTTTAGTTGTAATGATAATATAGCTGTTAGGTTACTTCTTTAGGTTAGGTTAAACGGTTTGAAGGGCACTGTTTCCAGCGAAATTACTGGGGTTATGAGAATTTAGAACCAATGTCTCAGGGAGTTAGTTTCCTAGATTATTTCTTTTGAACAATATTTATTGCTATAATTAACTTTTGTTTCGTAGAATGTATGTGATTAGTAAAGAGTACCTATTATTTTTTTCCAAGTGTCCGGGTATGTATATACAGACTTCATAAGCAGGGGTTTTGATTTCCAAAAAGATCATTCCTTTAATAGTGAGCGCGATAACACGATACCATAATCCTTGTCTATTTTCTGGTAGGTGGCGCCCGGGGCTCTTAAATACGTCATCTCAGACAGAGTGAAGAAACTAGCAGCTCCGAAGGTACGGCTCGAGTAAGGCCAAACCAACAGGCTTCGACTAGCCAACAATCAACCTTAATCGAGTACAATAGAAAAATTTGATAAAAGTCTTAATAAACACCCCGTTTGCCTGAAGAAATAGTGGCGGAAATTCCACAGCAAATGTATTAGTTTGAACATATTGTGAAATAGTCTGACGAGTGAAGAAATCCAGACACTATAGTAAGCAGTGGAGACCGTTATAGGACCTTTTCATAACAAATTAAACCACAAAGAAACGATTGCATCGTTTTATTTCTATGTACAGCCGTTGTTAATACAGGGTCTATCTACATAAATACTTAAAGAATACTATTGACGCTGCATTGATTAGACAGATCACATTTTTGGTTCGTAAATCATAATAAAATAATAAAAGTAATATAAATAAATTATTCTTAAAAAATAATAGATGTGGTAAGTTGGCTAAGAATGCAGACTAGGCGTTTTGTCGGCACTTTTAACTAGGGCGCGTTTAATTTTCACCTTTGCAAATTCACCTTTTTCTTTTAGAAAAGTAATTAGAATTCACATTTTCCCCGTAGAAAACCCTTGGACTATAAGCTAGCCCTGAGCTTTTTTAGTAATCTCTCTTTAAGGTGGAGTTTCGTGCATCGCGGTTCACGCGTTTCCCAGCGTCATACATTTGTATTGTCGCACGCATCTGTCACGCGCGTATGTCCCGTGGGACGCGATGCACGAAAATCCACCTTTACAGTCGAATAATAATTCATAATCGAGCGAAAACCCATTAAAGTAACTGTGTATTAACAATGGTTGAACTTAACATGGCAAAGTTACTATCACATCGTCACAGATTACTTATTGGGATCGATTACCTCTCGACTATGAGTGTCCTATTCAAGACGCGTAGTCTGCAAAGAATTATCGAAATTGGTTTAGTGATCGAGGCTGTAGATGACAGCGTTGGTGAAGTCTTTGGTGGTGGACTGCCCGCCGAGGTCCTTTGTCCTCACTTTGCCGTCCTTCAGCACCCTGGAATGAAAATCATGGTAATATAACGGAAAACCGACGAGAACGCGCTAACAACTTAATCTTCAGTAGTGTTAGGCCTCGTCTGCAAGAGTCCGCCTGGGGAAGTACCACCAGACCAGATATTCATCCGCCAAGCAGTAGTGTGCAAACGTTGCTGTGTTCTAATTTGGAAGGCCGCTATTTTCAGCGAAGTTACTGGCCGGATGCGACTTTAGAATCGTTGTCTCGAGGTGACGAGCGCAGTGCAAGGCCGCGCAAGATCTTGTAATGGAAGCTTCTGTTGCTGTTATGGGCAGGCGTGGCGCTTTCCATCAGGCGAAGGAATGTACAACGGGCACAGTGGATACTGACTTGTTGATGGCGTTCTTGAGCAGCTTGGAGTAGGAGTGCAGGTTGACGTGCGCCAGCAGGTTGGCCGAGCACAGCAGCATGGCCGTCGGGTTGGCGATGTTCTTGCCGACCGCGCCGGAGAAGATGTGGCGCGCGCCCTGCGGGACCCTCTCGTCAGCGCAGTACCAACTAGTCGCCCTCCTCCACCCATACCGGAGCACGGATCTCTCCTCACTTTCGTGTCATTCACTCAACCGCCTAATGTCCCCTTAACACTTCGACTGCTGAGCCGATTTTCGTGTCTAACCACGGTTACGTTTATCGTGTTTATTGTATGAGAAAACACCATGGAGTGTGCAGATCCGTAACCGTGTTTAGACAAGAAAATCAGATCAGCACTTGAAGTGTTAACTAGTTTGAGTATTTTGAACTGGTATAAAAGAAAAAGATTTCTCTTCTATTCTACGCGGACCTTGGTCCTTTCATACAAATATAGACATCCCTCTACACACATAAATACGCACACACATACAGACACACACATCAACCACACACCCTCACCTATTCACTCAACTGCAGGCAAACTCACACGCGTATTTACATACTTTGTCTTAGTCTCAAATGTATTAACAAGACAAAAAATTATGTACACAAAATCCTCACGGAGGGCGGTGGTGCATGTGATGATACAATTTTTAAGTACTTCAGGCACCAACAATCTATCAAAAACCTAACAGTCTTTACTTTAAGTAAAGACTGTTAGGTTTTTGTAAATATATACTATTGTAAATTAAGCCTCATTTAACGTATGTTAACTTTAAGACATGGCGATAAACATTTTTAGATTTTTCATTTTATCTAGTTATAATCACTGTAGTCACCTGTTCGAACACGGCGCACTGCGCGCTATAGCTAGCGCCGGCGACGACGCCCGCGCCGCCGACGAGGCCGCTGGCCAGGTTGTCCACAATGTTGCCGTACAAGTTGGGAGTGACCATCACATCGAACTGCTTAGGGTTCGCCACCATCTGCATGGTGCAGTTGTCGACGATCATTTTCTCGAATTCGATGCGCGGGTACAGCTTGGCCATCTGGAAAATATTTGTAGATGAACTAAGAAAAGAAGCAAAGATGAAAGGAGAGGAGAGGAGAGGTAGGTTTTGTAAAAGGTCACCATCCCTTCACAAACAGTGTCACTCAGTGATCAACATCGAATGCCCATTGTTTAATTTTAAACCTTGTAGTTACTGAGTTTTAGACCTAAATTTAAAATCACGAGATCTCTGTTCAGAGCGTACTAGTGGTTTATTTTTAGTTATAAACATCAGAATATATAATGAATGAATAGATGAGACTGGCACAGGACCGGAACAAATGGCGTGAAACAGAGGAGGCCTATATCCAGCAGTAGGTGAATACGGGCTGAATAGATAAACATCAGGCTACTCTGATTCATGATTGACGTGTAAAGTCAGACTTAAGCGTCCGTAGTTACTGTTATTTCTGACACTTCAAGTTTTTGCTAGCAAAAGTGGGCGTGACCTAACTGTTAGGTCCTGGTATGATTGGCTCCGCGTGGGCAGATAACAATACACCATACCTCTTCGCAACTGCGCAAGAACAGTCCATCGCCTAGTTTCATGATGTTGGCCTTGTGGACGGCGGTGACCTTCTTGCGGCCCATCTTGACGGCGTAGTCAAACGCGAACTTGGCAATACGCTCCGATTTGGCCGCGGTGATGATCTTGAGGCACTCCACCACACCTGGGGACAAACATATAGTTTTCATATATACAACGTTAGCTTTTACCCGCGGCTTCATCCGCGTGGACCTTTGAAAACTACAGAATAATTAAGCCTCTTAAAGGTTCACTCGGGTGAACGTTATTTTGTCTTTCATTCCACGTTCACTCCGGACAGAGTAAATTATCGTTCATTCGTACTTTTTCTCGATTATGTCAACAGACGAAGTTATAAGCCTTGGAATTGGAATTTAGAATTCGCTGGATTTCATTTATTTTATTTTTAGGCATAATGGTCGAACTCTGATGAACGTTCATTCGGAACGAGTAAATGATGTAAATGTAAATGATGAATGTCAAACAAAATCTATGGATCGATTTACTAATGTATGTATCTGTTACTTTAGATTCTTTTTGTGTTGAGATATTTCATTTTCAGTGGAAGAGGCTGAATGCTGAATTAAGCTTTAGTGAATCTAAGAATTTAGTATTGCGGAGATTTTTTTGCGACAATTAAAGAACGAATCTCATTGATAACCCACAAGAAACAAAATCATATCTAGCACCCCGTAGCAGCTATATAAATTTATGTACCCATTTGAGAAAATTTCGGTATATTCGTTCCCTTATCTCTAAGCATCTTCGGTGGTAGGAACGGACGCTTTCGTCGCGAAGAACCGAAACTTGGCAGACCGGGAGGCAAGCTCGGCGGGAGGGACTCTCTCGCTGAGCCTGAGACACTCGGTGTGTATGAGACTGTCTCTGTAAGCAGAGAATTGTTCATTCAGCTCTGCCAATAGCTGCCAATAATAACCTTTTTTATCCCTAACAAAGTTTAATCGTTTTTTGGAATATCGCTGAGTTTAGTCAAACATTGACGAATACACATAAATAAATATGAACATCACGCTTATAGTTGCCGAATAGAGACCAACGAGGCGCCATAAGATCTTATAGACTGATATCGGTTGTAAAGCAATTCGCATTTATGATTCTAGCTGCGCCCTGCGGTTGCACCTGCGTTAAGTACTATCCTGCAAGAACTATTTATTTTTACGAAATAAAAAGTATTATACGTATTAATCCAGGTAATAAACTATCTGTGTGCCAACATTCATTCAAATCCATTCAGTAGTTCTAGCTTGAAAGAGTGACAAACGTCCATCCATTCATCCTTACAAACTTTCACATTTATAAATTAGTAGGAAATAGGATATAGGATTAGTGAGATCCTTTACCAGGCACAGACTCGTGCTCCAACGCGGAGTATTCTCCCTCTGTCTGCTCGCGGATGATGATGCAGTCGACGTCGTGGTGGCGGCACTTCACGTTCGGCAGAGACTTGACGTGGACCACGTTGGCGTACAGGTCGAGCGCGTTGCGCAGCTTCATGTTCAGCGTTTGCAGCTCGCCGGTGTGAGAGAAGTCGGGGGTGGCGAGGATACCCTGGAATTATGTCTTATATCAACGTGGTCAAGAACAGTCACAAATACAGTTATAAATATTTTTTATTAGAAATTGTTTGTTTGTCGATACGGTAGTGCGTGTGTGCTGCGTGTGTGCTGTGTGTGTGTTGTGTGGTAGTGTGCGTAGTGTATGCTGTGTGGTTATTAAGCCTCCCAAGGGCCTCTGACGTGGCTTAACACTTTCACCGCTGAGCCGATTTGCTTGTCTAGCCACGAGTGCGGCTCTGCACGCGCCGTAGTGTTTACTGTGTCAAACTGTTAATTAGGGCGTTACATCACACGACCGATCGTCAATCGATGGTAGAATCAGATCAGTCGACGTCGATCGATTGGTGGAGTAGTAAACTAAATAATTTGAAATAGAGATTGAATGTTGGTGTTGTTCTGATCTCACCTTGATACAGATCTTGTTCCTGGCGATGGAGCTGACGACGTCCTCCAGCGGCGCGCTGAGCGTCGGGTTCACCTCCGAGAAGAAGAACGACTCGAAGTCTACTGGAATACTGGCCGCCTGGGGTCGGATCACAAACGTTTGATCAACAAGGAAGACTAAAAAGTATTTCAGTGCAAGTTAAATAGTGTTTTTTTTTTTAATAATTCACTTCAGAGTAGTAGTTGTAGTTGGATTCTGGCTGCATAGGATTGATCACAAATTTTCGATATTAAATAAAAAATCGAAATACGCCCTTCCACGTTTTATTGCCAGTAATTAAAAATCCTCAGTTTTATTCAATACTGACTGATGAACACCAACAACACTATCTACAGTCTCTATCGTAAAACCACAGTTTAAATAATAGTTAGTTAGACTGTAATAAGACTAAAAAATGTCCAAATTTTCATATTTCACTGAGTGACGAGACTAGCAAGTCGTTCATCTGGTGGTAAGCGCTACGCCTGCTCATAACAGAACTTTGCATTGCATAACCCTGCGCTGCACTGCACTGCGCTCGTCACCCTAAAACATAGGCTCTAAAGCATTTGGAGAGACATTCTTATTATACCATAGAGGAGTGCTAAGAGATTGCAACTGTTACAAACAAGCACTTACCATCAGGCGAACGGCCTGCTCGTTTTCTTACTGCGTTGTAAACAAAAAGGGGTTTTTGGTGGGACGTACCTTGAAGACCTCTTGAACGGAGTAGACCATCTCGGGTCCAACGCCATCCCCAGGGATGAGGGTGCACTTAATGCGACCTTCCTTACTGGCATTGGGTTGCTGTAACATTATTGATGGTATATTATATATTTGATTTATAATCAGTATCCAAACATGCATCCTTATTAAAAGAATTCTAAGTACGATATAAATCATCATAGGATTCTTAAGTTGATACTAATTCATTAATTTTTATTATAATATCGGCTTTACGGGAAAAATAATCAGTGAAAAAATTAAGGAACTTTGACTTGCAATAGTTCTTAAACTACTGACTCAAATTTAATAAAATTTGGGAAATAGCTTCGCTATATTACGCCCTCTTGGTTGGCTTTATCCACAGCGAACCTACAGGGAGTTGAAAATGGCTTCGTGACATAGATGGTACGGCTGTGCCATTATTTGCTCGACTTGGCGGGGGCACTGCCGTGCCTCCGATAGTATAATTGAGTAGTAACATTGAACTCTTAAGGCCAGGGAACAATAATAACATAGTAATGATAAAGTGAACTCCGGTCAAGGGAGCCCCAAGTCGTAATTGTGCAATAAATAATATTTATGAATAACTCTTATCAATATAACATTGCTCTTACATAAAGGTTACTAGGGCCATCCAGAGTCTAGTATAGAAGTTACTACGGAATACTACATTATTATATCCTTCTAATATTATAAATGTGAAAGTTTACATGTTTATATGTTTGGATATTGCTCACTCAATAACACAAAAACAGCCGAACGGATTTGAATGAAATTTGACAAACTAATAGTTTATAACCTGCATTCACACTTAGAATACTTTTAATTCTGTCAAAATTACCAGTTCCTGTGAAATAATACCAAACGCGGATGAAACCGCGTGGTGTAGCTTGTACTACGTATATGGTAGAATTTGAATAAACAAATTCACAGTGCGCTACCGCTGTTTGGCCCTGCTCATATGAACCATGATTATAAGTATAAGTTATTAATAGAACAGATATATGTAAAAGTTTCGCAACGAATTCACATTCGTCATTCACCCGAATCCACGAGCGAAGTTTGATTTCCATTGACCGTCGTGAGTAAATAATATTAATCTATGTAGATATAAGCTGACCACACCTACAGCAGTCTAGTTGGTTTTGCATGTACAAAAAGATGCTTCAGGAACCAATCTATACCTGGAACTTTAGTTGCTCAGGCGACCGCTAAGTCACTCGAGCGACAATCGCTTAGGTAACACAGTGTGCCGCTTCAGATATTTAGCATCTAGATGCACGCGTTAGTAGGCTAAGCCATGTGTGGTCAGCCTTAACTCATTATTTCCAAGTAGAACACAATTAAGTCACAACCACATAATTGTATAGATCCTGACGCTTAGGATTTCCTGTATCTAGGGAATCAGGAACAAGAAGGACCATAATATAGTCCTACGAAGTACCTATACCTACTTATAAACGTCTTCGTAACATAAATTAATGAGAAGCAACAAAATCTTACCTCTGCTGTAGACAACCTTTAATAAATATAACATTTCCAGGGGTTTTTGTTATAAATTAGATTAGATAATACAATTGGACAACACAAAGGCATTGCACATATACTCATGCCACATTTAACACATGGATATAAATCAATTTGGTTGCCCTAACATGTGCATAATAAACATTTAAGTATCAAAACTGAAAACCTTAATTGGTTTTTAAACGAGTCTGTTTTAGTATAATTATAAACTTATTTCACTGTTATTTATATTTCTTCTTTTCATTAATACCATGTTAACAAAAAATTTAATGCTACATTTTGGCAGTACATCAGATAGCCAAAATATGATGATGTAAAGTGACTCTATTCACTTATATTAGAATTAGACAAATATGCAAAAACACAAACACTGTTCATGACAATGTGTGGACGGTGTGTTGGAGCTATTCAGACTCGTACACCATATAGAAGAGTTTATTGTCAAATAACTAAAGTTGTTTAGTTTTCGATACTTTAACCCATCATGAAATGAATGTAAATTACATTTAACTTCATTTGTTGGTTATATAGCCAGAACACCCTCTGTTAAATTCTTTGTATAAATAGCCCAAATGTGGTACATAAAATGCTAAATGTATAATTATATTATTACAGTAGGCATCAAACCGTCATGCTACAGTTATTAACGTGGGGACAATCACAGGTGGGTACAGTCATTTACAAAAATTGCTAAACATCTCCAAACTTTTTTATAATATTAAAAAAATATAGTATTGCCATCATAAGCACACATAGATCCTGACCCCCTATTAGGGTTCCCTGTACCTAGGGAATGAGAATGAGGGTCATGTTCCCCGAATAACCTATGGTTCACACAAATATCCGCCCCTAGGCGGGATTTGAACCAGCATACTAATATGGAACAATTTATAATAATATTTTACGAGTGTTAAGCCAAATTGAAAGTGAGGACAATATCTAGCTACTTCTGTCACTGACTGTACAATAAATGTAATAATTTATACATACATATTTAACATTCATATGTCCTAACTTCTAAGTAAAGACATGCAAACATAAAACAACCTTACATTGCGGAGGATGGGAAGACCCTGTATACAACTCAAAATAATGCCAAGATATTAATACATTTAAAAAATATACAGTTGAAAAGAGTATATTGAAATACTGAATAGTAATTTTGATGCCAAATATATAATAAAACTTTATAAACAAACTAAATTAATGAAACATACAATATTGCAAAAGCCAATAAGAATAATATAGAAATAACCAATAGAAAATACAATTTGGTTTGAAAACTTATTCTAAATTTTGAAAGTGATAGTACAATTTTGGTGTCAAAACATTGAAATAAAATATAAACAAATTTTGTGCCAAATTTTATCTGTTAACATTTACAGACAGTAATTTAGAGTCCAATAACAAGACACTTTACATTATAATGAGACGAGCAATGAAACAACATTTTGTAGCAAAAATGGCATAGTATAAGCGCCCTAAGAATTTAGTTCTTAGTCTCAAATGCCCAGTAACTTCATTGGAGACAATGCCCTTCAAACCGAAACACAGTCATTTTTGCACACTCAATAGCTATGCAGATGAATATCTGGCAAAGGGCTGGTATTTCTTAAAGACTCTTGTAGAAGAGGCATACCACTAGGAAATTAGAGTCGTAGTAAGTCTTTTTTTTTCCTTGTGTTACTGCTTATTGTAGTTTGTAAGTTTAAATATTATAACACGATATTGTCATTTATTTTGTGTATAATTTATGGACCATATATTTCTTTTTAGTGTGTGACTTTGTTTCCTTTTAGGATGTAATCTCCGGAATTACTGGTCCGATTTTGAATATTCTTTCACTAATTGGAAGCTATACCATCCCCAAAACTATAGGCTATGTTTTGTTCTAATGAAATGCAGTCTTTGCGAGAAAACCTGAATTATGTGGGTGCTAGTTTGTCTATATATATAAAAATAAGCACAATTTGCTTAGATTTCATTGTTGTTTCATTGCTTGCTTTATGTGTGTGGGTAATAGCAATTAGTAAACAGTTAGTTCTCACCAAAGAGCCCATTGGCGCGAAACGTACATTTTTCTTGGTGTTTACCGTACTGGTGTGCAATCCTTTAGAAACTTGGGAACCCTGAAATTAAAAAAAGCAACGAATGAAAAAAAAATATTTTTTTATTTGGTTTTTACGGAAGATGGACGAGTGTCTGTTTGTAGCCTTTTTTTATTGATTGATTAGTTAGTGAACGAACGAAAGTCGTCACAATATCGATCACGTGAGGTTATTTATTTCTACAATATCAAATGACCTCCCTTATGCACCACATGCACTGAATCGCCAATTGAACATATTAAAGATCATCAGATGAGGAAAATAGCTCGTTTTAATTCAAGAAACATAGCTATACACCTATAGAGAAGATAGGTTACGAAACACTTCAACACAACAAACCCTTCAATTTCAAAGTTTAAAGTTATTTTACCTGAACCAAGGCACGGAATACGTTTCGGTTAATTAGGGACATCTTATAAATCAGTAAAAACCTTCAATAAAAGGTTATTTTAGATGGAAAAGTATTTTTGGAACGTCTTGGCTCGCCAAAGACGTAACTTTGATATGTTCCGTTGTATGGAGTTTGACAGCTTTAGCGTGACACTGACATTTTGCTTCTGTATAATGGAACGTAAAGTCAATATTGCAAGAACGAAAACGAAGTGAGAAATGTGATATCTTTGCGTAAAGTAAGTATTTGAACTTTATTTCACAGAGCGCCATAATAGCATCTGTTCATTTAAAAAAATTGGTAATCTTTAATAAATAAGTTTGTGCTTATTTATTTTTTTGTTTTAATTTTTAATATATTTTTACTACAGCAACACTACTACGCTAGCGCCACATGCAGAACCAAAGAGGGCGCATTGATTTTACGTCACCGTGATTGGTGTCTGTCACGGCGCAACATTTGAACGCGATGTGCCGATAAAATCAGCGTTTTTCTGAAAATATCGAATAAAAATGTTAGCCCACAATTTCTCATAACGGGTTCTATCATATAAAGATTTCAGTTTAAAATCGAGCTGCAAAATAAAATAGTGTTCATAAATTATTCTAATAGAAGGTGAGTGCGTAAAATTTCATTTTGTATTCAGGATTACGTGAATATGTTTCGTGCAAAATAAATTTCCCTTCAATATTAGGCAATTTAAATATATTTCAAAGAGTTAATGCTTATCTGATTGCACTTAGTATTTCGTGAATGACTGTAAAAATAGTGAATTTTCTCTCATTTAGTTATTGTAAAAAGTATCGATTTCGCTAGTTCACATTGCAGTATCTTATTAGTGTAATAGTTTGTGAAAGACTTATGCACGATACAAAATACTGATAAGGAGTCAAGGGTCAACACTTAGGACAGTATGATAAAAATATTGAAACTTCTCTTACGTAATGTAAGTATGGAACTTGCCACAATAATTTTTAATATTGGAAATGATAATTACGTTTAAAATAAGAAATTTTAGTTAAATGTGGGGAGGATGCAGTATAAATATACATATAGCATCATTTCTTTGGTAATAATATGTTTTATCTTAACCTATCTGGTTACAAATGGGTAGTTACCTAAGAGATAGTAAAAAAACTTCCCTGTGAGATAGGTACTTAGTTACCAAGACCTACCTAAGTTTCAAAATCTCACGGCGTTGCATATTGTCCATTGTTATAAATAAATAATTTATCTTTTAGAATCAAATAAATGTACCTACCTAAATAGTGCGATGTAAGTTTCTGGTATATAAATAGGTATCTAGATAGAAATATTTAGTTTAATTTTGGTATAAAATGAGAGTTATTTGCATTCACAATCACATTAAGACGTGGAGTGTATATCACTTAGCTATTCATTTAACTAGCACCACCGCGCGGTTTCACGCGGTTAAATTCATATCCCGGAGAAACCGTTAATTTAAGCGGGATAAAATGTATCCTATGTTCTATTCCAGGACATAAGTATCTATATATTTATAACAAATCAAAATCTGTTCAGCCGTTTTGGCCGTGAGGATATTGTGTGAACAAACATACTAACTTTCGCATTTATCATACTATAAGCGAGATTTACGAAATAATTGAAGTAACAATTTACGTACATACTAAACTAATTTAAACACCTACGCTTTGTATTTTCTTCAAGACGTAGGTACATTATTTATTAATGTCCCTCTTTCAGTTCTGACTTATTTTTGTAAAGTAGGAGTAGTATACTAAGTTATTGCATAACATCGTGAGGAAACGTATGTGATCCACCAATTAATCCGGATCAGGCCCCCGCGGTGGATCATGGCCTAATCCTGCTCACGTAAGTGGAGAGGAGACATTGAAAACTCAAGTACATAATAATAAGTAATAGGTTAGCTGTACAAGTATTTTATTTTTTACATGTATATAAGATTTTCATTCAATGTTAAATTATTAATTTATTTATCTAATAGTTTAACATCACAGAATTAATCTTTTGGGCTACATTACCGTAGACAATATAACAAGAACAATTAATAATATTAAAAGAAAACATAAATAGAAAATATAACATACATACATTTATATGCCTTTCTCCCGATGGGATAAGCAGAGACTACATCTTTCCACAATAAAAATATAGATGAAAGTAAAAAACAACCTACTTAATTAATTTGGTCACTGTAGTGGTTAAAACCTTAGGTACAGTTTACTAGGTACTTTCTACAATCCTACCTATGCACATTCGTTGTCAAATTTAACTATATGTACACGTCTAATTGAATAAATTTCGCTGTATCACTCTTACCTACTAGTTTATTTACAACGTCATTAGCAAGTACGTAAATAAACGCTTTTATCGTAAGTAGTAATTATAACGAACACGTTTGGATGTAACTACATTTGTCATAGATAACTTACTTACTTTTAACAAAACGTTGTCTTCGTAAATATCGAAGGCTAAAGCTTGGTTGGTCTTTTAGATTACAACAATATTTTAAAGCACTTTTATCCAATAAATCAGAAGTGGTTTTCGCAAACAGGCAGTTTTAGCAGAACCTAATACATAAATGGATAGATAGATAACCCTTCATTGACACCAAAAAGTATAAAACTCGGAAAAAAGCATAACTTATGCACTTTGTATAAAAACGCGCGAGCGCCCCCGTATCGCAGTTTTTGCCCTTACTCGGCTGTTTACTCTACTCAACTGGATCCTCTTGTCTCTATTACTGTACCTATATTTGCCAAATTTTCAGCATTCATCACTCGGGCGGTTCTTTTGAGATACCCAGTCACTGACTGCGTGGATGTGGAAAGTCACCTATTAGGTGCAGGATCCACCTGTTCTCAGCTCGTCATCCACTGCTTCTCTCTATCCGAATCCAGCTAATCTCAGTGATCCACTGCTTCACTCTATCCGACTCCAGCTAATCTCAGTAATCCACTGCTTTTGTCCCCAGTCTAACGCACCACACACAATGGCGCCCCCGATCGACATCGACAAGCCCCGATGGGACCAAAGCACGTACGCGGGACGCGCCAAACACTTCCTCTTGTTGACGAATCCGCTCAACTCACTGGCTTCCGATGCTCAGCTCGACGAAGCCAAGAGTATCGTCACACAGTTTAGGTAAGAGTTGAGACTTCTAGCATCAGTGCTATTGCCGTTTCCTCCATAGCCTCTGTATTTTCCCGAGATGAAACATGGCCTATAGCATTCAGGGATAATGCAGCTTCCTATTGGTGAAAGAATGGTCAGAATTAGTAGTTACGGAGATTACCTCTTAAAAACTCATAAACAAACTTTGCCTTTTTATAACATTAGTGTAGGAGTGTACCTACATTGGGTGTATATATTTTCAAAATAAAGAACGACAGTTGAAATGATTGAATTGCAAAAATCATAATATTATGAAGGCGTGAATCATGATGTTGCTCTGCTCCCGCCAATTGTAAAGTCCGCTCTACACTTCTGCGTGATCTTATTTGAATGCGGAGGATCCGTATATATTTTTTGAAAATTTTGCGGTTTCTGATTGATGGAACAATTTGTGCCGTAAATTCACGGAGTTTGATATAAGTTTGACTTTATAAATATTATTTACAGGAAAAACAAATCGATGCCGCCAGGATACGATGAAGACAAACTGTGGGCTGCCAAGTATTTATACGATAGCGCATTCCATCCCGATACGGGAGAAAAAATGCTTGTGTTCGGTCGTATGGCGGCGCAGGCGCCGATGAACACTTTAATCACTGGATGTGAGTATTAAAAGTACCTACCTACCTATTTATGTTAAAATTTACTTAGGTACATACTTAGCTTTTCCCATGTTTACTTGAAATTATATTTTAGCGTTAATTATAGCCAATAATTTTTTTCATATACTTATCCTAAAACTTTATTTTAACCTAAGCTAAATTTTGTATTCAAGTTTTTTTCACAGACACTTAACTATAGCCAAACCTTCGAACAATAGAATTGCGTTTGTACTCCATAAACCCGGTCAGTAACTTTGTAAATTTTACTGCGAAAATGACGAAAGTGGCCGCGAAGCTATTCACACTATGACTTTTGTAGTCGTTCGCATTTGAGTGAAGCGTGGGCTGACTTTTTCGTTGTTGACGATGGGACGAACTATATTAACGATCTTCTGGATAAATAGTTATTATAATTTACTATAACATAGCTTGCAAGACTTCCAGTTTCGAACTTAATATGCAATGGAAACGGGTTCAAAAACTTGCAAGACTTCACTTTTATAAACATATATTACATCCGTCCATACTAACACGAGGCGGTTTCTAAATAACAATACAACACTCAAGAAGTCCGCGCGTTCCCTAAAAAGACGGCTAGTGTAAATAAGATCTCCTTTTAGGCATGATCGCGTTTTACAAAACAAACGCCGCAACGGTGTTCTGGCAGTGGATCAATCAGACCTTCAACGCTGTTGTCAACTACACAAACAGGTCTGGCAAGGCAGAAATCTCTCCAAAGTGAGTATCAGTCATCTGATGATAGCATCATTATCGGCGAATACCAGTTTTATTTTAACCGAACGGGTGTCTTGCACCCTAAAAACAAGACCCCGTCTGAAACTCTAATTAACGACTCCTACATGGCCCTGACTTGAACCCTATCTAACAACAGGGTCCCTGTTTTGTACCCTAAACAAGGACCCGTCTTAAACGGTACCCTAACTAAAAACTCTTTCAAAGTACCATATCTAACAACTCCAACAAGGTCCCTGGCTTGCATCTTAACCAACAACGCCTACAAGGCCTCTGTCTTGCACCCTTACTAACAACTAAGTAATAAGGGCCCCTGTCTTACACTCTAACTGACAACTAAATATTACAGGGCCCCTGACTTGCAACCCAACAACTCCTAAATAACAAACGAGTAGATAAGTGACATTACCTAAGCAAACACGCACAGATGTGCCTGGCAGGCAAAACTGCTGGTGTATGGTGAAAACAGACACATCCGGCAGGCAAATCCGTGCCTGTTTTTACCACACACCGGCAGTTTTGCCACGTCTGTCGGGCAGATCCGCCGGGCAAATCTGTGCGTGTATGCTTAGCTTTTGTCTCTGGCTAACATAGGTTTGTTTCCCAGGCAACTGCTGTACTCGTACGTCGCTGCGTGTGGCGGTGCTCTCGGCACTGCCATCTACCTTAACAAGAAGGTCAAGGTGAGTTAAACCACTATCATATCACACAGGCGCGATATGATCAGTCGATAATATGGTTTAATGCTTAATTTCACGGAAAATGTATCAACGTAAAGAAATTAGGTGCGACATACTTACTGACCATTTTTTATCTTCTAGACATTATAATAATTAATAATTAGTAAACAAATCTCAGCTTTAAAGCGTCAACAAAAGCCATCATTCCGTAGGCACGTTAATTCATTGAGAACTAGCGTTCGATCACAAGACACTTGACAGCGCAAATAACTCGCAGTAAAACTCCGCAAACACCAAAAATACCATCATAATATTTAACCCTTCACCGCTATTAACGTATCATCAATCATTGCGAAATCTGATAACTTTGATTTCGAGCGAGGAGTTGGAGCGGAGGAGGAGCGGAGTTGGTGAGGCTGTCCGTCCAGTACCTTATTTATTATCTTATTATATACTTACTGCTAAAGATGTGTAATGATTTTCAGTATTGTCACTCGCTAAATCATTAAGTAGTCTAAAGGGTTCAGCGGAAAAAATATAATTAAAAAAAAACCGGTTAATTGTCTCATCAAAAACTATGAAGTGAAAAATTACAATTCACAAAACTCTTTTGTTCTGTGTCTGTAAACACGAATCACTAGACCACATGGCAAAGCAAAGTCGTTATATGGCAAAGTTAAAGGGAATCTAAATTATGTCTTAATTTATTTTATTTGACTCAATGACGAGATGAGCAAGTCGTTCACCTGATGATAAGCGCTACGCCTGCCCATAACAGTCACAGCACCACCTAGAACAATGCATTGCATACTCCTGCGTGGCACTGCACTGCGCTCGTCACCCTGAGACATCGGCTCTAAAGTCTCATATGCCCAGTAATTTCTATTTCCATTTGTTTCTAGAAAAGAGTGTACCAAAGTATTATATTAAAAATAATATTAGTTATAATGTAATATATTATAATTAATTTGTAGTTATACCAGTACACATAATTATAAGTAGGTAATCTAAAATACTAATACCTAATGCTGGTTTTTATTGTTTTAATGGAGCCAGCATTTTGGCCGCGATCACATTCGCCTCCAAAAAAAAAAAAACATTTTGCCAATTCCTGATGAAATTTAGTTTTGTTTATTGCTAGAAATCTCAATTTAAAGGCTAAATGATATTGTCAACTCAAAAAACTCAAAACTCAAATTATTTATTGCAAGCAGGCAATAATAATGCACTTTGACAAGTCAACACTTCAGTCTCATATACCTACATAGAGAATAATAAAAATAAGTCAAATATGATCAACGTAACTATACCTACCTATTTGCCTACATAATATTATATTATGGCACCAAAATAAAATTATTACGCCGTAAAAATCACGTCAGTTTTATCAGATAATAATGAACAGCGGAAATTATCTCAAGATTCTTTCATATTTACTACAATAACAATATTATCTCTTATCGTATTTTGGGTTGTTGTCAACGCGCTTGAACTTGTGACGTCACTTGTTTGTAAGCCGGGAGGTGTGTCGATTTGTTTGCGATGCAATTTGATATTCTATGTTAGACGTGACATGATTATGAACAAGTAGGTTAGTAAATGGTGATGTATTTTTTTTTATCTGACGTAGAAAAAGAGTTTTTCATTTTATCGGGCAGAGATTCTATGTATCTAACGTAGATGTACTGATTACTAACTCTTTTGGATTTTTTAAATTTCTATAAAAATAGTTTACTTGTAAAATAGAATTTGAAAGTACATTATGGCGCCCAACGCGGGATTTTCTAACAACCGCCATGATTTAATAAAATCTCCAAAAAGATTACTAACTGGAACTCTAATTAACATTTTCATACATGAATTATTATCTTATGTTTTAAGAAGCACAGTTTTTATTTAATACATTCTTAGTTATTGATTAAGGTGTTTTTGGCGCCCAACGTGGGCTCTGTGTTGGATTAAAGTATACCTACACACTAACTTAAGTTAGGACAGAAAGTAAACTTTAGCAAAAAAGTATTTGCGACTTTTCAATGTTTGTAAAACTGCAGCGATAAAAATATCGATAAACACGTTTTTTTATTTTAAACTTTATAATCAGGGTATAATAAATACAATCCATTAATTGTACGGCATCACCCGTACATGACATCTTACACTATCATGTCATAATTATGTATTACCTAAGTACCTATAATTAACTATCAGCAGATAAACACCTCTTCTACTCACGATCCCTTCCATTAGCAGTTAGGGGTGCAATCAGCTCCTGCTTTAGCTATGTAAACACTAAACCATCAAAGCCTAAACTAGGCAACACATTATTTCTCTAGCTAGACCATAGTCAATATTTTGTCCCTTATACACATACGTCAAGATGACATAAACGGTTTACAGATCATGCTTTACTGATTTAGCACTTGTCAATAGACCATGAAAGGCTGGTTAGCACTTTTAACATCGAAAACAAACATACGTTTTATGTGAAGAATGTGCGCGACAGAACTAAATGTTTGGTGTGAAAATAAAACATACTGTCTGCTTCTTTTTAAATGTTCATCTACATTTATTACAGAATCTAATTCGATAGAAATCTGAAAAACCATAAACGGTTATCTAGTAAAATGATTCTCGATTAAATAATGTATTGTTTAAAGATAGCGACGCTAGAAAGCGTAAACGCTGTAACCTTGAAACGCAAAATTGTTCACCAAACTTTTTTTTTTGTTGAAAAAAAATCATAACTTCATATCTACTCGACCTAAAAACGTAAATTTTGGATATTTGGTGTGTTTCATACAAAGCTACAATACTGCTACCTTGGTTATATCCTAAAGTTCCTAGGGGACGTTGAAATGTGGGTTTGTTTCCAAATATGTAAAAAAAGTATTTTCGGGTCGGTCAAAAGGGTTACAGCGTTTACGTTTTCTAGCGTCGATAGATAGATAAACCACGATACCATAGCAAGTAGCTATCAAAAAGATATGCATAATCGTATTTCTTTGTTATTTAAATGGCAACATTATTTACATAGATCCTGACCCCAACTAGGATTCCCCGAATCTAGGGAACTGGAAACTACAAGGACCATGCAATTACCCATACTTCACACAATTATGTGCCTTGTTCGGAAACCTGTAACTTAACGCTTTGTAGTCAGTTCATCATGCCGTAGTTTACATTATCAATACGTTTTTCCACATCTGTGTTGTTATAGAACATGAAGAACCCCCTGTTCGCGCGGTTGGTGCCATTCGCAGCGGTCTGCGGCGCTAACTTCATCAACATTCCCATGATGAGGAGCAAGTAAGTTTACGTAACCATCCTCCACGGTCCACAACCTGGGCACTCCATACAACCAAGTTATATTCGACAGCTGTGAGAAAGTTGTATCATTTACTTCTTCTTGACTGACTGATTGGCTCTTGACACAGTTCTGCGCGAGACTATGATCTTTAATTGTCTTCAATGAGTGCAACAGTTAAAGAGTGGCTGTAAAAAACCCCTTCTGTTTGTTATTAAGGTCAAATATCTAGGCGTCGACAGCTCAGCCGTTCCCAGGAGTAGTAACTCCCGGGGCCTTAATCAAGAAAGTCAGAGCACTGAGACCTATTCCTAACGCCGGACAGCGGTAGAAGAAGACTGATTGATTGATTCTCGTTGCAGTGAGATAATGAGCGGTACACCTGTATTCGCACCAGCGTCGGGTGAGCTGATCGGAGAATCGAGGAGGGCGGCGATGACAGGCATCGCGCTCGTTTGCGTCTCTCGCGTCTGTATGGCGATTCCTGGCATGAGTGAGTATCGAATTTGTATTTTTTCGTTTGCCGCATCATATTTTCTTTCAAGATCTACAAATATTATAGGTATGCCATACTTACTCAGGTTTTGGGGGAGACTAGCAGGTCGTTTGCCTGACTGTAAGTGCCACGCCTATCCATTAAAAGGTAGTACCAGTTTTGAACTGCGAAATCTTGCGTTGCACTCCACGCACTGCACTTACAACGGTTGTTGTTTGCACTCATCACTTTGTGACATCGTCATTTTATAGTCCCACGTTGGGCGCCAAATTTAAATAATTGTGAAACAAAGAGCTATTGCGGCGCAACAGTGCAGACAGCCCATCTCGTGGTTCCGGGTGCTTTGTATTAATATAACTAGTTGACTCACCAAACGTTTCATCTTCTAGCCTTAACCCCAATTATCACGAACTATGCGGTTCAGCGGGGCCTGTTCTGCCGCTATCCGATGGCGGTGGTCCCCTTCCAACTAGTCCTCGTGGGATTCTGCGTGACATTTGCAACTCCACTGTGCTGCGCGATCTTCAACCAGAAAGCTACCATCTCTGTCGACAGCCTCGAGACTCCATTACAGGTAATTGTCTAATATTGCCGAATTAAAATTTGGCTTTACCAGCTATTCAAATCTCCTTTGACGGATAGGTACGTCAAGAGGGGCATCATCTGTGATAGTTTGAGAAAGAATCTAGGTAGGTAATTCCTGTACTAATAAACTTATTAATAAAATACACGAGCTGAACAATAATCGTTGTGGTATATTTTTACAAAAGACGAGACAAGAGACAATCAATGGAAGCATCATAGTTCCATATTCAAAGTGTAGATGGCGATCAATCAGTGTTGCAATTAATCAATTTCAACAATCTGTACCGCCGAATAAATACTGCCAGTTGCCTTATTGGGAAAGCAAACCGGTTCCATCTAAAATCGATAAACTGGTATAATCGAAAATAATCACTCATATAACGACCAAGAAAAAGTTTGTGTAAATGGATGTCTGTTTTTACTAATCTTCACTATCTTCTCTTTTCAGGAAAAAATGGTATATAAGTATCCAAAAGAGAAAGAGGTCTACTTCAACAAGGGGCTCTAAGGACGTATGAACAAAATAAGGTCTATATAGGGCAACATTATTAGACGCCATTTCTTTCGAGCAATTGAAATGTAGAGGAATGAAGCTTTCCTGTCATAGAATAGTAAAATGCATTTTATTGAGGCAAACAATGTCAACACTGCCTGAAAGATTTACATTCCATAAAAGGCTTATCAAACTCGGTTTTTTTATGTCTACAGGAATTTAATGTACTTATACATATTTCTTTTTTAACATTATTCCGAGGCTTCCAGACGTTATACAATTATGTATTTGATATAATTTTACATTCGTAAAGCTGTGACTTTATTTTAATAATTTTCATTTATCATTTGTTACCTATATCTTTTTATTATTTTTAGTAATGTTTTATGTATAGTTTTAGTTTTTTGGAATCATGTTTATAAAGTACAGTCTCACTCAGGAAGGAAGTAAAGTCTGAGCATCTGTTAAAGTTACAAAGTGACTATTGTGAGATTTCGCAATTATTTTTCAAGATTTTTATTTTATTTTTCAAGTTTTCAAATACCACGACACCACTTAATTGTGTTTACAATGAACAATAATTATTATAAATCAACTATATTAAACATTTGTTACCATTTTAAATAAACCAATAAGTTATTTATCTAATCTTAAAAATTAACTTTATCGTAATTTATTGCTGATTAGCATCTTGCAATTGTATACACCCGATCCAATAATATGGCACATCGAAAACTAACTGAAAACCCTTATTTGGACGGCAATTCATTGAATTACATTAACTTATTCAGTTGTTTCTAACATTACAGTGATGTATTGACGCGTTACAATCATTATAGCAAATATTTGTACCATTTTCTGATGACAAAACTGTTAACTTTTTTTGTGGTGTGCAATATTTCTTGTCATCTTCTGTAATTTTATCGGGTGTTAATTAATGTAATGGGTGTCTATTCGATATGTTTCCAATGTAATCGGGTCGTTTCCTATGAAATAGGACGTGTGTCTGATTCAATCGAGTGTCGCGCGCACAGTTTGTTTTATGACAGCGATGTTAAGATCTGACCGTTGCTCGTTGTAATTTTTACTGTTAAATATATTTGTAATATATGTACGAATAAAGCAATATTATATAAACGTATGTAGTAAACCCCACCCCACGAAGGTGGGGGGAGAACCCTGCTCAGCAGTGGGACGATATGGGTTGTTGATGATTATGTAATAATGCAATAAACATTCCAAAGATGTTCTTTCGCTTTATAGGTTGCATTTATAAAAGATTATTAATTGTCAAATTAGATTTAGTATCTTCATATTTGAGCTTCATATAAGTCAAAATCGTAAATGAACGACGTCTACGCAAAATTACCGAAACAATGTATTGTAAAAATGCTATATATTTACGAAATACTAGGGTTTTTGTTTCAAGTAGGTTACAGAGTGAAGCTCTTTAGATGGACTAATCCGAAACTATTAGAAATAGTAAGAGATGACTATCAAAGCCAAGGACAGAACTCAACCTTGTATGATGTAGTAGGTGCGCCTCGCGGTTGCACCCACGTTAACTATTACCCCACAGAAACCGTTCTTTCTTACGAGAAAAATATTATCCTTTATTATAGTCCAGGACGTAAAGTATCTGTATACAAAATGTCATCAAAATCCGTTCAGCCGTTTTGGCGTGAAGAGTGAACATACACACACGCTATACACACAATTTTTAGTGTGACAGTAATGGCGCCTGCAAATCGCGGCGCGGCGCACGAACCACGTAGATCTTTTGTCGTAGCGCATCTGATATTCTACTTGAAGCCTTATACCGCAGTAGGTTGCCGGCAATATATTCAACAAATCATATCAGGTTACGAGTTATTGCGAAGCGTCAATTTCTTGGTGTAAGTTGAGACAATAATATTCTGTGAAATGTGAGTGTTGAACTATAATTGTTGATTTATAATTGCTGTAATGTACAATGTACAAAATTAATATATTATTATGTAATAATGTTAATTGCTTTTTATTTATTTCAGTTTAGAATATTTAGTTTTTTTAATAAATTATGTGGCATATAAAATGCGCTGGTAAGTGGTCACCGCCGCCTATGGACTTCCGCTATGCCGGTGCTTTGCTTACCCTAATTCTCTCCTCTATTATTTTTTTCTTTTTATATTGTGTATTGGTTGCTTTTCAATCAAGAAAACTACGGCACGACATTTTCCTTCGTTACTTTGAATGGCTGCGTGAGGGGACCAAGATACATGAAGTAAAACCCCCAACTAAAGCGTTAATGTTGGTCGATTATTTCGGAGGCGTTATTGCGGTTTAATTTTTTAATGTTTGACTGCTGAGCCGTTTTGCTTGTCTAGCCACGGGTGCGGCTCTGCACGCGCCACAGTGTTATCCATACATGTTTTTAGCAGTCAACGTGATAATTGTCCAGCACACTACACAAATACATACCTACTGCCCGTTACACATTAAATTAAAGACATATTCGTGTCCTGAGTTTATTCAAAGTATTCCAATTACAACGTAGGTGCATATACATTGATTGATTATATAAATTAACTAAGGTAATTAATTATACTAATTATGCATGGTCAATGGACCCTTCCCTTATACTATTCAGCTTCATATTCATTAGGGGACAAATGCCCCGACCCACGACACTTGTCGCTAGAGATGTCAGGCAACGATTCCCTAATGTGTATGAAACTTTTCACTTCATACACTTACCTATCATACATAAATCTTCTCACTGAATTTGTGTTTCTATAACTACCTACATTAATTAATATTAAATTTTCAAAGCAGTTAAGGTGCAACGTTTCGCTTATGGCGAAAAATGTATATTTCAAACATGCATTATGTGTTAAATATCTCTGTGAAATAAAGTGCAAAATAGTCGTAAGACTATCGAAAATCCCATTATAATTTAAATTAGTTAGCCAGTCTAGCGCCAAAAACTTGCTTGCTTAAATTTAAATTTTCTGTCATAAGCGAACCGTACCGCCTTAACTATCAAATAGACTACTCAGTCAAAAGCACTCAATAACATAGTTGGACTGAGGAACCTAACTATTCATCAAAGTAAGCAACTGCCCCAGCGCTACACACTTGGACGGCCGGCTCATCACGTAAAACGTTTATAGTGGCATTACGACGTCGCATGATGACCGTCGCAGAATTCACTTCGGCCATAGATACTAGCGCCCCTATCGACAGAACCACAATAGATAGAAGCAAATGAGCCCAAGAAATTTCAGTAAAGCACCCACTTTAGTGAATCGTGATTAAAACTCGACAAAGATTACTTACTGACTGGGAACTTATTGAAATTATATAAAACTTGAAATCTATTAATATTTGACACTGGCTAAATGCACTAATCGTGCAAAGCCAAAACAAAACAAAAAACGCTAGATTTTCGTCTGTCGCTAGCCTTTGAGATTCTTAATAAGGCAGCTGGTGACCGTAACACTTTCACTGCTGAACTGATTGGCTTGTCTAGCGACGGGCGCGGCTCTGCACTCTCCATAGTGTTTTCCCATACAACAAACACAACAGTTGTGTTTTCCCGCACTTGCGGCAATTTATGAAAAACACGGCAGTTGTATTTTCAGCGCTGAAGGTGTTAATGCTCTGGGGTGATTGGTCTTCATAATTATAATCTGTAGGCAACCCATACATATAGTTTTCATTGTTCGTCTGCATAGCTGATGTAAGATATGTAGGACTCCCCTTGTGGGTCAAGCATCATCTTGTGTTGCGGAGCGGGGGGCACGCCGATGCCGACTGACGGCCCTAACATGTCCAATCCTGGAAATTAACAACAGAGGTAAGGTTAATAAAATAGGGGGGTGGGTAGACGTAGTTTTATATAGAAAGAGAAACATTTATGTGGCACTTTAACACAACATGCAGAATACACTTATAATTAAGGAGAAAACGATATGTAGTAGTTATATTTTATACATACATACAGTCAAGCGTTTCCCCTATTGTAATAGACAGAGACTACATATTTCCACATGCTACAATCCCAGCGGAAATCAGTACACCAAGTCCTTGACACCCTGTACTGGTTTCTGGAACTCCAGACCCATAGGCTGTGTAGGGTCTATGCGTAGGGTGTATTTTGTAGTATTTAATAAAGCGAAAAAAAGGTTTAAAATATCAGTGCGGGCCAATGAATTCCTGTGTTCAGTGTACCAATGTGTTTCTTGTAAGAACATAATGTACGTAATTATCCCACCCGAGGAAACCCACATGCGTGAGAATTATTTCGAAAATGGGTGATCCCCATACCGGACTGGACATCCGTGGTGGATAAGGCCTATTACTGCTGCGACCCATGCTCAGCAGTGGGCGGATTTAGGTTGAAGTGATGATGTATTTTAAACATCTGGGTACCAGAAGACTTATCTAACTGTGTAGAATTACCTGCAGTATTAGGCTCCATCTCCTTGCGGCGTTTCCTATTCTTCTTGTCCCATGGCTTGTATGGTATCTTCATATGCACAGTCTGTATGTGCAACTTGACCGCCGTGCTCTGCGTGAAGCGGCGGCTGCAGTGGTGGCACTGGTAACGCTTCTCTCCAGTGTGCACCTGCACACATGTCCATCTTATTATAACTACAAGCCGTCAACGTCACGAGTCAAGTGACAGTCTACGTCAGGATTCAGTGAAGTAGTGGAGTTACTGAAACTTCCTGAGAGTTTTGGATAGAACGCGAAATGACACGTTTTGGAAGTAAAACTTCTTTACGCACGCTTGACTTGGGGAGCAAGCTGGTGAATGCGTAACGAAAAATGTGACCAGGCGAGGCGAATGAAAGTTGAGAGGTAAATTAGGTTAAGGTTAAAAGGTAGGGGGTAGAGGGTAGGGGGTTGAGAGTAGGGGATAGGTGGCAAGTGACAGGTGAGAGATGACAGATGACAGGTGACAGATGAAAAATAAAAAAAAAGCTAAAGAAGGTAAGCACTTCAGTCGCCTGGTCTAAAGCACTCTCGTTTTTTTGGCTATGTACGTTCATGAAAACTTGTTAATGGTTGGTATTATACAAACCACTGAGAAAAATACGATATCAACAACGTTACGTTTTTTTGCCCACCAAAATGAACTCATTTTTAGTAATTCTGGTTTCAGGAATAATTAATGTTAACGCCATCTATAGGTGGAGTACTCACAACGAGATGACGGTCTCGGTTGCTGGGCATGCTGAACCTCCGGTCGCAGTGCGGGCATCCGTAGGGCTTCTCCAGCGTGTGGACTCTCATGTGGACGAGAAGGTTTGCGTATTGCTGTAAATATTGTTGGATATAAATGTAACGCAACTTGTGACACAATACTATAGACTGACAAATAATAAGCACATCATCACACATTGAACAAACACACACACATCACACATTGAAAATTATAAAAATGGTTGAAATATAAAAATGATTGATTTACTGAGAGAGAGAGAATACTATGCTCTGTTTCCCTTCTCACATCCCAACTTTTGATACGAGAATGAGATCGAATCGGATCGATTAGGAACTTTCTTCGATAAAGGATCCGGTTCTTTTTCGAACAGTCCTGCATCGGGTTCATGCGTAGTTACTCGTGAAGTTACCTTAGTGGTGTGTCCGCACACGTCGCACATGTACCGCTTGAGGTAGTCGGTCCCGGGGTGCTCCGCCTCGTAGTGCTTCCGCGCCACCACGTCGCTCGACAGGTACTTGCCGCACTGGAATACAACACGCCGGTAGTGTGAGCTCAGCTTGTAAAAACAAGAGCTGTGCTTCCCGTGGCATAATGGGTCAAGTAATTTAATAGCGCATTGATATGGCAGAACAGAAGCTTCTCACTAATATTATAAATGCGAAAGTTTGTGCGTTTGTTCTCTCACGCCGAAACGGCCGAACAGGTTTTGATCAAATTTAGTATAGGTACCGATACTATAGGTCCTGGAAAAGAACATAGAATTGGTACTTTTTATCTCGTTTTGATGATTGATGGGTCCTGTGAGAAAATAGTTAACGGATGAAACCGTGGGGCGATGCTAGTATTTAGTTTTTTTTTTTATAAGTAGTTACTGGGCGATGCTGCGTTGCCACTTACCACTTCGCAGTTGGTGGCGGTAGTGGTGCCCGTGTTGAGCACCTCGGAGCCACCGGCGCGGGGGCGTCCGCGGGCGCCGCCGTGGGGGCCGGCGGGGCGGGAGGCCGAAGCGTCGGGGGCTTCATCGTGGAGAGCGGAGGAGCCAGGGCCTTTCGCCTCCATCCGCTCGGTGCGCCGGCTCGTGCGCTCCTGCTTTGCGCTGGAATTACAGTCAGACAGGACAGCACTGCTTTTAATTATCATATGTACTTAACACTGGCTGAATGCACAAATCCAGCGAAGCCTAAACTTAAAAAAACCAAGGAGTGTCCATGCCATCTTCCATTATTCCGCCATGCGCCATTTCAAGTCAACAGCTCTCTACATATTATACAGAATGGTAATAGGACTTTATGTGACAGACATTAAAGACGAAATTCGAGTAATTATTCAATACTCACACAGAGAGATTGGTCTCCACATGCGTCCGCGAGCTCCCGAGGTGAGTTATGTAGGCTTGTTCGTTCAGGAACTGTATGTTGCACTCGCCGCAGTAGAAGGCAGTATGTGTAGGATTCGAAATCATCGCCTCGCTCATGTCTTTCTCCTGAGAGGTAGATAATGAAATACATAAATAAATATAGCCTCAGAAACTAAAATTACACGACACACGCCTTCCGACGTAACTTCGCCCTTCACTGAATTTCTTACCGTAACCCGCTTTTTGAAAGGCAAGTATTGTCCCCAATGGGCTTTCACTGCTTCGCATTAGACTATCACCGCTTTCAACCAAGCTATTACCGTATCTCACTAGGCTATCACCGCTACCCATTAGGCTATTCCGCTTCCCACTAAGCTAGTTCCGCTTCCCATTAGGCAATAACCGATTCCCACTAGGGTATCACCGCTTCCCATTAGGCTATAACCGCTTCCCACTAGGGTATCACTGCTTCCCACTAGGATATCACCGTTCTCCACTAAACTATTACCACTGCCTACTAGGCTACCCTTACCTCTTTCGTGTGCGACATCTTTATGTGACAGTTGAGACCACTGGAGCTGACAAAACTGTGTCCACACAAGTTGCAGATGTCAGTCGACGGATGCTTGAACCTTATATGTGTCAGTTGAGTCGAGATTTTTCTAAAATCAACAGAGAAAATTAAAGCTGTAATGCTGTATCCATACATTTAGTATAATAGAGACCGTATGTCGGACATTTTGTCAAATGCATTGAGTGAGTGATCAGGTAAGATAATAACTATAATATGTATCAGAATATCAAAGTATATTAAAAAGAAATTTAGAACTCACGTAAACTTTTTATCACAGTGCGGGCAGTCATACGTTACATTCTTGTGCCACCGGTAATGGTACAGCGCTTGGCCCTTGCAAGTGGAGACAAAGTCGCAGAATCGACATGAGAATTTGAAGAGGTGGTACATCATCATATGCTTGTAGAGAGTGCGCTTCAACCGGAAGTAGTGCTTGCACATATCACACTGGTGGTTTCCAGATATCATCTGAGAAATAACAAAGAAAATAAATTACAGAAACAGGACTCTGACATGTCCAAGAATCTAAAAACACAATATTGTGTGTGATGGATGATCGTCAAAAAATAAAAAATAAATGAATCGAGAAGAATGGGATGTTTGCCGTATCCTTTGCCAAGACTGTGGCAGGGTTTGATATGATATTGTTAACAGCAGACTGTGTATTAGGCTACCAAAGTGGTTTCAGTGTTTGGGTTTTGGACTTCCTAAGATATCAATTGATACGAGTGGTTCTATTAATTTTTGCTTCTCTGATTAATTACGTTTCAATGCTGGTGTATCTCAGGGTTTGGTTTTTTCTCCAATGCTGTTCCTCAATTGATATTGTAATGAAAAGATATTTCCTCGGATGAAAATTACAATCTATATCATTGTCATCTTTACCAATAATGTGGAAATAGAGAAAAAAGAGAACTCTTACAGGATCATGCTTAGTCATGTGCTTGTTGTACGTAGAAGTGAGTCTGTAACCTCTATAACATTGCTCGCATTTAAACTTGGCCTCTAAGTAGTTGCGGGACTCTTTCCGCTCCTGTATCAAACGGTATTGCTCCTCTTGGGCAATTGGAGTATAGACGGGGAAGTCTTTGGGGACTTTTTTGTCCTTTTTAGTTTTTTGAATCTTCGGCTTCGATGAGGAAGACGCCTGGAACAAACGGATTATTGTTGACTAATCTGTAACGACCCTACACCCCTAGATGTTGTTAAAAGAAAGCCCTTCGAATTTTATGAGTCTAAGTGCGGTTGAGAGCAAGTTAATTGGTAGTCAATTATTGCAAAATAATCTTAAATATATAGATGACTAGCTGTACCCTGCCACGCTTCGCTGTGGCACATTCGCACATTCGCTGATATGTCACTGATGAAAAAAATAGATAAAAACAATCCTTGAAGCAGATTATATGTCATGCTAAAATTTCAGCTTGCTTGGTGCAGAACTTTGTGAGTTTTTGAAGCGTACACAAACCAACATAACATTTTTATATATATAGACTAGAGTACCTTACAACGACTGCCAGCTTTTCTAAGCCAGGAAGGCTTGTTGCCGTCCCATTTGTTAGGCCTTGGCTTCTGTCCCTCTTGTAAATGTTTCCAGACATAATGCGATTTCGCCTTTGGCCTGTCAATAAAATGCCATACATGAAAAGAATATAGGAAAAAAATTTATTAAATTATACTTTAGTTAAAACAAAAAGTTAAAGCACCGGGAATTTAAACCTAATAATTCTGTTAACCTTACCAAATTCTGTAGTAAAAGTAATCGTAAAATAAATGATTAAATGCAAAAAATGGATTCATCACCCATTAGATCTAAAATGACATCTCGATAATACCACAAATTGGTAATTAAAAAGTTAAGTTGGTATTGGTATTTATACTGAGACTAGTAACAAAGGAACCAGGAACAGTTAGTCCTCTATTATGAGTTGTTGTCACATTTCAACTATATGAAAGCAAAAGGGACTGCAATAAATTTTGAGCTGTCAAATTAAGTTTTAGTTCAGTTTGTGGCAACCGAATTGGTACCATTTGTGGAGATGGGTATAGCATGCATCTCCATAGCAGTTTCTTTTCATATAAATAAAAAATCTGTAACTTAATCAATTTCTTACCTGGAGAAGCTTACTTCTGGGCATTTTTTACACAAATATTTGTACATATGCTGATCTGTCATGTGGCATTGGAGTAGGAATTCTGTTTTGAAATTGTAGTCACAAATCTCACAATGAAAGGGTCCACTAATATGCTGCAAAACGAAAAAAAAAAATCCAACATCACCGTTTCAGAAATCACTGGACATTTCCAATTTAAGAACCTTTAAAACATCCTAAATCATTATTAAGTTGACGGTAAAGATCATAGAAGTGCTATGTTTGATAGTTTTAATTCTACAATATTAAAGTTCTTACCATGTCATGTCTACGAGAATGAGTTTTGGCACAAATCTCAGAGCTAAACCGCTTTCCACAGCTACACAGGAACTCCCCAGTAGAACAATATTTTTGCACAGCCACTACTGCTTTCGCTTCCTTCACAGATATAGGCACTATTGTCCCATACTCCTCATTAAAACTAGAGCCGTCTACTTTGTTATTCAATTTACAAGTCATTAATCCAAACTGTTCATTTTCACAATCACTTTCATCTATATCACGATTGATATGTCCGTTGTGTTCAAATGAATCATCATTACCTTCGTCATTGAACTGATTGTGTGTTGTTTCCTCCTTCGCTCTAAAAGTTATTAAGGCTGACGGTGTTTCATCATTTGCCTTTACAGTTTGGTATAATGTTGGTGCCGTATCAGCACTTAGTAAAGCTTTGCGTAGTATGCTTGGTAATGTCTGGGGCACATCGTCGTCCTGTGATGGTTCATCATCACAACCATAATCATGTGTGGCTTGCTCTATTTCAACTTTTACATCTTGCATTATGTCATCACTGTTAGTTAAGTCTTTCATTTCGTCTTCAAACGTCTCTTCCTTTGTGAGGGTGCTGTAGTGAGCCACTGGTATACAGTCAAGTTGAGAGACATTTGTGCGGGAGTAGCGGACCAGTTTGAATTGGACTTGTTCATAATGATATCGGTCCAAGTCGATGTAGGATAAAGAAGGGGTTAGTTTCAGCAGGTGAAGGTTTAATGCTTTTAGGTCTGACTTTCTGATCTGTAAAAAATGGTAAACATTACTGTTACAGAAATAGTTTGTTACGTCTAGATTTTCTATATCTGTTGTATTATTATAACTGGTATTTAGAAATAAATATGAATCTATATAAATATGTAATAATAGATAGATGGATTGATAGAGAGATAGATAAACTCTTTCTTGAAACACCACAGAACAATGAAAGCTTGTAAATTAGGACAAAAACAAAATTTTACAATTCGGCTATTATAAATTTGAAAGTTTGTATGTTTAAAATAGTTTGGATATTTGTAACTCAATCAAGCAAAAACAGCTCAATGGATTCGGATGAAATTTGACAAATAACACACAGAACACTTTTATACCGTAAAAAATAACGGTTCTTTGATAACCAAATGAAACCACTGGATGCAGCTGGTATTGATATATGACGTAAACCACATAGAAAGGCACCAGACGTGGAAGAGACGTTTTCAACACATATTGCTACTTTGTCGTGGAAATAGTGTGTCAGCTATGTATTATAATTTAACTGTCAACTTTTAATTAATTGATATATTAGGTAATCCTGTCTTGTCCATATTTCTATACCTAAATTATTATTACTGTATTGTTTATATTGTTTGTAAAACACTGTGGGATTACATGAATAAATAAATAAAATAAAATGTGTTAATGGTGTGAAGGGTTTGAGAGTAACTTCTCGGCTGAGTAGGCACTGTTCCGGCCAGACCACAATTGAAAATATACTGTCTCTATAAATGCCGCATGCGATAGACTAATGTGTTTTACCTCTTTATTCTTCCTCAGTATTTGCTCCAACACATAGTGTGCACGGTGGCACTTTTCACGAAACTTATTATATTTCTTCACATATTCTGAGCACTCCACACATAGGAATCCTGGCATGCCATTACCTTGTACCGTCTGAAGCAAAATATAAAGTTATTGTTAGGTTAGAAAGACGTCTGCTATTTGCTTAAAATTAGTTCAAGAAATTGCATAGAAGGAGTCATGGCTATAGTGAAGCTGCCAGCATTAGTCCTAGCCATTATTTCTGAATTCTAAATGTGTTTCTAACATACATACATACTCACAAACACTATAATATAACTGACACAACTTATACAAATTACTGGGCATATGAGACTTTAGAGCCAATGTCTCAGGGTGACGGGCACAGTGCAGTGCCACACATAATTATGCAATGCAAAGTTCTCGGTAGCACTGTAACTGTTATGGACAGGAGTAGTGCTTACCATCAGGTGAATGACTTGCTCGCCTCCTCACTCAGTAAAATACAAAAACAAAAAACACTCATAATAAATGCACATAATCTTGTACAAATCTACACTAGGGCAGGTAATCCAACAAAAGACTCCTGGGTCTCATGATACATGTTCCAGGTTTAGTGTAGCTATACATAGCGTGTATAGTTGAGTTTTGAGTTTAATTTCTGAGATGTATTTTATATTACATAATAATAAATTTATTTAATAATAATTAATTATAGGCATATTATAAATTAATTTACCAATAATAGCTACGGTATTTTTTCAGGTTGTCATCAAGTGCCCAGTAATAAGACACTTGAGCCTTGGAGCTACCAAACATAAATTCAATTTCTGAACGTCCAAAGTCAGCTAAGGCCTCCAATCAACACCTAGGCTTAATTAATCTCATAACATCGAAGTAAAATTAATCTAAGTAAAGCGATTAGCAAATAAAGTCACGTAAACAAATACCTGAAGTCCGGAAACCAAGTTGAAATCCTTTCGAAGCGTGCCAGAGTTCAAACTATATAGTTTTACACCAGTGCTGAAGCACACTATGCACGCCTTAAGATCCCACATGTTAAAAGCTTCTATTTACTTCATATCCTTTATTTTTGGTAAGTTTTTTCAGAAGCACTCGAGCATCGTTCGCCAGCAAAGTAGATGAGATGAATGAACAATAATTATTAATTTGATTAAAGTGACGTTTGATTGATTTGGTTGCAGGACGAACAAAATAAAACGAACGAAGTTTTGGCGGGAAACTGAAAATGTGAAGTTGTTGTTTTTGTATGTTTGTCTTATTTGTGTTTATTCGTTTGTTGATGTGTAATATTAGTGAAATATTACTTGTTGTATAAATTTACTGTTTTAAATATTCGTTGACGTGTACGAGTGAGGGCAAATGATACAAATCCAAACATGCCATTTCAAGTACTTTCCAGTCTCCAAAACTAGGTACCTAGAGAAGTTTCAGTAGTCCACCATATTACTGAATAGTGACTGACTATCATTTTCAGCTTTGAAATTTGAGTAGGCTAGACTGATTATGACTCGATATTTTAATTAAAACTTGAATATAATTAAACTAAACATTGGCTAAATGCACTAATCTAGCAAAGCCAAAATATAGGAGAATAAAATGAATGAATATGGATGACGTTTTGTTTGACAATGATTACAATGAACGAGTTCTTTCGGCGGGAAACTGTAAATCATTACGAAAATACGAAATATCGACTCATTTCGCGCTTCTACATGGCTACGTGAAATTACTGGGCATATGAGACTTTAGAGCCGATGTCTAAGGGAGAAGAGCGCAGTGCAGTGCCGTGCAGGATTATGCAATGCAGGGTTCTGGGTGGTGCTGTGACTTATGGGCAGCCGTAGCGCATAGCATTAGGTAAACGACTTGCTCGTTTCGTCAGTCAAATAAGAAATAAAAAAGTGATAAATCTCGCGCCCAATACATTCTGCAATGAGTATAATAAGTCTATAGGATATTATAATGAATTTCATGTCGATACCTAGAATGGAGGGTAGATCTATAATTCCCAGGAAGTTCAGTAAAGCATCTACAGACTACTAGATAGATAACTCACTGAAGAATGAAGCCAAAACATAAAAAAACAACATGATGATTCTGTGGTATAATTTAATTTTGGAGGTAAAAATAAAATAGTATATAAATAATAATTTAATCAAAGAAAGCCGGAATCTATCCTCACAGGCTATTAAATACTATGTATCTGAATCTCTCCAATTTAGCAGGATTTGCAGGTATATTTACTAAGAATATAATAATAATTTCGCGTCACGTTCACACATACAGATCCCGCCGGCCTAACCCCAACTAGGATTCCCTGTATCTAGTTAATCAGAAACTACGAGGACCATGTACCATGTCCTACAAATATCCAGACAGAGCAAATAGGTGTGGTTTTATCTAGGGCGAGAAAAATAAACTACGTGTTTATCGGCAATATTAAGCTTCCAATGCAATTTATTCATAATTAGGTGGTTCTTACAAATTATCATGGGAGCTTATAGCCTCAAGGGTTAGTACATTATAAATATAAGGGTGAAAATATTACACAATAATAACATAGAATATAAGTATTCATAATGTTTCTACGAAGACTATGTATGTAATGATAATTTATAAGATAATTATAATCATCAACAACCCATATCGTCCCACTGCTGAGCATGTGTCTCCTCACTTTCGTGAGGGGGATTAAGCCATAATCCACCACGGGTGGCCAGGGGGGGGGGGGGGTATTGGTGGATCACATACCTACCTTTGAAATAATTCTCGGGTAGGTATGAGATAATATAGCATGTAAAATCATACATTCTTAGGAGGATAACTGACTAATAGTACATACTAAAACGTTTATGTTACAATACTTATAGAATATACCTATACAATATACCTATTTATAATTTATATTTGACATAGTAGAAAATAGAAAAATATTATAGTTAAAAGTTCTACGTCCTAAGATTTACTTGACTTTAACACACAACTTCAATGTTTTGGTTTTAATAAAATATAAGTAATAAAGTGAACACTTATATTATGTTTTACCAGACTGCTCTAGGAGGATTCTTTGTTACAAAATAACAGCAAACTAATCTGATGCGCTACTTTTTTGTTTACAATTATCATTTCCAATCTCAGTATACTCCATTTTTAATCTTTCCAGTAATCATCCCACTTATCCCAGGGTTTGATCTGCTGGTCAATACTACACTACATACGATCTCTAGCTACGACTCATCATGGGTTAGCAGCTGTTGGCTCTTAAGTACTCCCATATTCACGAGAAATAAAACATAATTGTAAGCTTACTACAAATTGCCATCTTTTAAATCAATAGGTAGTATACTTTAAAATTTAGCGTTTAAATCCACATGTCTCATTCTCTCGTCCTCTGTTTAAATAATAATATGATACCGAGTGGTTACAGCGGATTAATACGGAAATCTCCAATGGCCGTCCCTATTGTGGAGGATGTCCAGAAGTCCGTCCGTCTCGGAATAATCCATTACAGCTAGCATAAAACAATCCAAATTTGTCCTTTATTAATGAGAAAATATAGTTCCATGGTCACATGCTGTATCATTACTGTTTTCCTCGTCAACATTCATACTTTCATCTGTACCATTTCCACTAACAGAGGTTTCAATTTTGCGTCTTTTTGTATCGTCGTTTTTGTCCTTGGCTCCTTCAAATTTCCTAGTTTGTTTTTCCTGAAAAAGTAAATAAACTTTTTTCGGGGGTGGAATGGTGACATTAGGTGATTGCGGCAAATAATTCTGCGGTGGTACTGTTTTAGGTACATAGGTTTTACTTGTGCTCATTAAACCTGGTCCCTCATTAGAGAGCAGCATCGGCCACAAGAACACTGATGTGAACCTTTCCTTCAAAGTGCATAAAGCATCTTGTAAAAAGGCATTTTTACGAGCCATGAAACTCAGGTTGATTTCATCTTCTGGTTTTACTATAGGAAGATTTCCAACAAGCTTCATTAGAACTCTGCACCCTGTTAGTGTAGCATAATTTGGCGGTAGGACATATGATGTAGTCCCCAATTTTATATTACCCCACACATCCGGAATTGTATTCATTCTTATAGTTTTTATGGTTTGTTTCTTCGAGTAAGACTTCACTTTAAGCAAAGATTTTTCAGGGGTCCTTTCTGTTAATCCTTGAAATTTCTGCCCATATTTGCTATTGTCAAATTTATCTTTACTAATTCTTGCATTTAAGAAAACCAGCATCTTACTCAGATTAGTTGTGTCATGTGACATTCCATCATTTAGAGGAGAAAGACTGTTTATTTCATTTATCTCTAATCTGTCTAGTTTTTTATTTGTTTCCTCTTTTATTATTTCGTTCATAAGTATAGCCATTATTCCATCTTCTATGTCTGCTTCACTTGAAAATTTTGTAATTCCCTTAGCCTTTTTGGCTTGTACTTCTGACTCCATCCTCCTGTTCAGATTTTCAAGTGCTTCACTCAAGTTAGTGTGGGCATGGCCGTGGAGCAGCCTGCGAGCTCCTCGACGTGGAGCCATAGCAATGTCAGTCGCTGGATGATTTTTCATCCATTTCATTAGAGTTGTGTATCTGGACCGTATGTGCATCCGGTCCTTTCCTGGGAAATGTGTTGTGGCATTGGAGAAACTGGCACCTGAGTCAAGGTTGGCCATGATTTGTATGAGCTTTCTATCATCTTCCACAGTCCATGTTTGAGAAAGTCTGAATTTTGTTAGTAAATTGAAGCGAGTTCGAAGCTGAACTGGTGATCGACCAGGCAGAAATTCTGATATTTTTTTAAAATCAAACCCATATTTGTCATGACAGTTAAGCAAAACAATGTCTTCTTCTTCCAGAAATCTGCCCTTACGGCGCTCCATCATTCTTGTATATTTGTTATAGACCTGTATCTTTGTTCTGTTATCCATGGCTGTAGCGACCTTACCCCAAGGAATATAAGTGCCTTCTCTGAAGTAATCAATGACCCTTTGCAGATATTCTATTTCCTCTGAAGTCCATTTACGGTTCGAAGAAAAATCAACCATGTTTGTACGGTGGTATACAAAACATTGGTAGCCAGTTCTACCAGTATTTAATTCTTTGGCAATAGCATCCCAGTTTTGGCATCCATATGATGTAGCAATCCTCTGCAGTTCTTGGTGCTCAGGTGTTCCCCAGGTGCTTTTGTTAATGGAGGGATGGAAAAACAATTTCCAAAGGGCCTGATATTCCTGTGCTGTATGTCTCCTATTTAACGAATTAGCCAAAGCTTCCCAGTCATATTCCGTATCCAACGGCAAAGCAATCTCCATGAGTGACGTTTTCTGCAGTTGTGTGATTTCTCTCTCCAATTTAGCTATCTCTACAACATTGTCTTTTTCACTTTCACTCCGAAGTTGTGCTATTTGAGAAGTCAGTTCTTTCCTTTTCATATCTCTGGAAAGCTCTTGCAATGCATTGACTAATTCGGTCTTATCTTTTACTGTCCAACCAGGAACGGAAGACACTTCGGAGAAGTCGTACATTTGTAATTGCTTCATGGTGATAGTGTCTTCATTCTCAGGAGGTGGGGCATTATTTTTGTCTTTGAAATATGGTCTTCCACATTTCAGGTAGCTGAACGCTGATTCATTTCCTGGACTTGTGTCTCTCATTATGTCTATAGCAAGCTCTTTAAGTCTATTTTTTATTTCAGCATTTGCTCGGTACAGAGTTTCTAGGAAATGTGTTAACTGACTTTCATATGGTACATTTTCCGCTAAAGCGTCTTTAAGAAGTTTTTCGTTTTCGGATGGCTCCGGGAAGTCAAGCTCGTCAGGACTAAGTCCCACAGGGTCTGGTGTATTTAGGAATGCCTGGACAGCTCGGTTACTTTCTTCATATCCGTCACTATAACTGTCACTGCTGTCATATTCATTGGAAGGTTCCATTTTTGTAGGTAGACGGTCCACAACTTAGTCAGGAATCTGTCAATAAATAAGTCAGTTGTGTTAATTCTGTTGTTACAAACTAGGCTAAATATTAGTTAAGTTTAGTCTAATGATTTATTGTCACTTTCAACCTTATGAAAATGAGAGGGATGGCATTAACTTTACGAAAAGTATAGTAAGACAACACAACAAGTGACAGTTGTAAGTAAAAATCAAGAATATCTTACAAATATGTGTGATATCAATTTGGTCATTGATCAAAATTATTAGTACTACTCTACTAACAATACCTACTCTTTCAACACTGACTGCTGAGCCGATTTTTTTTGACTAGCTGCGGTTATGGATCTGCACACACCATTGTGTTTACCCGTACTCACAGCAAGTTATAAAAACACAACAGTTGTGTTTTCAGAAGTCAATGTGTTAACTCTATGTTGTGTAGTGTATTGGTGAAAATGAGAAGATACTAGAGGAAAACTAAATACATAATCTAAAATATTACAGTTGAAAAATGTTTAGTTTTTTTTTGTAGCATGAAGAGTAACCACTTTTTTATTGTGATTCTAATAAAAGTACATCAATTATAACATCAATTATAATAAGAAGGACACGATTCAAAAAGGTTTTAAATTTCGTAGTAGTGTCGCGTTCGAGAAGATTATTCTGTGTTGGGTCGTATTATACAATAAAATTTATTCTTATTCTTATAGTGGCAGTATCTGTAACAACAAAGTGTTGTATTTGGGTATGCCATTCTTGGCCTCACTCAAATAAGCTCAGAAACTACGCGAACTAATGATGGTGCAAGATTTTTTTTCTATTAATTTATACGTACCGATGACAAAAATGCCGGTAAAGCCACAGCAACACTCGAAATGTTGTGTATCTCAAGCTAGGACTAGGAGGCCATTGAGATCGATAGAGCGCCGAGCTAATGTAGTGGTTATTTATTTATATTGATAATGCTCTTCGCTTTGGAGTTTGGAGCAGGCAGTCAGTGTCAGTGGCAGTGGACAGCGTTTTAGTGTTTCCAAGTGACTATCTCACTTCTCCCTAATTCTTAGTCAGAACGCGCACAATACGAATTAGAATAAAAAATCTATAATGTAATGAGACTGTAATTTGTTTTATTACATTTATTGCTTAATTTGATCCTGAAATCGCTTCTGACAGCTATCCTAACTATATTGTTCATGATATAAACCTACATAATTATTATGTAGAAAAAAAAAACAATCGCTGACGCGAAATGTTAAGTTTATGTTATACCATGAGGTTTGTAATATATAAGCGTAGTTAGAAAGAAGTAGGTAACAAACCTGAAATGAGGTATTTTTTCCATTTCATTTTTCCTGACACAATTTCATCCCGTTTACTTTGAGAAATCACTCCTGCATCCTAAATCCTCAAAGTAGGGATGGCGATCTGAGATCGATTAATCGAAGAATCGATTTTTCGAGCAGAAAATATCGATTTTTTAAATCGATATGAAGTACTGTGTCGATTCACTGAATCGATATATCACCCTTGAAAATCGACATTCGATTTTTCCTGTTTTGGTATAAACCATACAATTATTTGCATTTAGTTGAATGTGCCTGAATTATAAGAGTGCTGCCGGTTAAAGAGTTAACTACTCATAAACTCGCGAGATGGCTGTATGTTTAGTATCCTTTACTCTTACTAAATGGCTAAGTGAAAGTAAAACAGTAATTAAAGAACGAAAAATATAGTTAATTTAATAAAATTTATATTTTTCACTACTAATGCATCAAAGTTATGAGCGTTTTTAGAACTAATATTAAGACTCTGATAATATGACGTAATGTTTTCGAACGTTTCTGACGAAAGTTGCCAGTGGTTTTTGTTATAAGGAATTGATAACTATGCATTGTTTACCCACGGATTATTAGTAAAGGGAGTGTGTAACGCCTATTCATAGCTTACTCACTGTATAGTAATACAGTTGTTACACAGATGTTTAACTTTTTTTTATTAGTAAGGCCGTTAGTATATAAATACTTTTTTTTTTTATAGTTGATCTTATAGTTTGATACGCTAATAAATATAATTGCTATTTTTGAATTCCCTGATTTTATTGATAAGATATCGTTAATTGCATTATTAATCTTGTTTTTAGTAAAATTTATACAAATTTACATTGTAAACGCAAACTTGAAAAAAAGATCGATTTTTTAAGAATCGATTTTGTAGGCCTCGATTTTTTCGTGAATCGATTCATTAGACTACGATTCGAATCGATTTAAAAATCGATCTTTTTCGTAAAGAATCGCCATCCCTACCTCAAAGGCAATGGAAACTGTTAAATAAAAGACGTGCTTCTGCTAAGCGTATAATGCGAGACTGATTCCTACCCACATTTACAATAATCAATACGATATATAACACCTTCACCCTTAATTAAAACTAAATACTTAATTACCTACCTCTTAATTAGCACTTTGTTTTACTTAGGTCCTACTTACATAAGGCTTATATAATACTCAACAGATAGTGACAGTTGTTATAATCATATTCTTAATCTATCAAATTACAATAATATTCTTAATCTATCTCTAGCATGAATCGTTTCGGGGGTCTACGGTTTCTTTTAGGATGACTATGTTCTACTACAGGTGATACATGAGATACATTACTATTCTTGGGCACACTGGGATTGGCAACGGGCGCTGGTGGCGGCGACAACAAGGGATTTCCCTCATTTACTTTGTGTGGCGTAATTAACTCTGGCACACTAGCTATGCTCGCCGGCATCATCTCCCTGCCAACCGTTCCGCTAGGCCTGTCCTCGCTAACTTCCGGGCATACTAGTGAACTCCGGGAGCGACGATTATTATTATTATTATTAGGTGGGTGCTCGGCTACGGAAGGTAACTCATATCTGTATTTTAATTGATCGACATGCCTGTGTACCTCGGTTCCAAATTCCGACCTAACAGTATAATCTGTGTGACCTAGCTTCCTTTCAACTCGGCCTGGTAGCCACTTGTTCGGCCCCCGATAGTCCCTGTACCACACCGCGTCTGTGGGCTGCACCTGCCGGCGCGCGCCCCCCGCCGTGTCCTCGCTGCGAGCCTGTTTCGCCTGGACGCGGGTTTCGCGGTCCGGTTTCAGAACGTCTAATCTCATGCGCAGTTTCCTACCTTGTAAAATTTTTGCGGGACTTTCTCCGGTCGTATAGTGTTCGGTATTTCTGTAGGCTAACAGAAATCTACATAATGCCGTATCGGGGTTTATTTTTTGCATCAAGGCCTTTTTGATAACGCGTTTACATATCTTAACAGAATTTTCAGCGGCCCCATTCGACGCGGGGTGGTAAGGTGCTGAGAAAATCTGCTCGATGCCATTGTTTTTCAAAAAAGCCTTGAACTCTTCGCTGGAAAACATGGCCGCATTATCGCTGACTACCTGCCTTGGCAGCCCAAATCTCGACCAAATGTTTCTTAATACTGATATGAGCGCTTGCGACGTAGTGCTTCTCATATTAATGGCTTCGATCCATTTTGAACAGGAATCGACAATGACTAAATAGGTTAAACCTGAAATCGGACCTAAGAAATCTAGATGCAATCTTGACCAGGGTCGGTTAAGGTAGGGCCACGAGTGTGGAACGTGCCGGTGTGGCGCTTCGGCCACTGTGGCGCACACCGTGCACGCGCGGCACACGGCCTCCACGGCCTCGTCCACCCCTGGCCACCAAACGTAACTTCGTGCTAAGGCTTTGGTTTTTACGATCCCCATGTGGGCATCGTGCAGCTCGTTAAGGACTCGACTCCTGCAAGCGGATGGAATTACTAGCCTATGTCCGCTTAAAATACATCCTAATTCTACGTATAATTCGCTTCTGCGATTCCAGTATGGTTTAAGTTCTTTAATTTCTACTTCTGTCGGCCATCCGTCCTGAATGAAACTCAGAACACGACTCAGTAAGGGATCGGCGGCCGTCTCCTTCTTCAAGCTATTATAATCTAAAAGGAGGGCTTCCGCTGCGAAGTGTAAGTATGTCTGTTCGGGTAAGTCTTCCTCATTTGGCGTCGTTTCTTTGTGTGTTTTTATTAACCGTGAGAGTACATCGGCTTGATTTTGATCTGTCTTCACATACTCGATATTAAAATCGTACGCTGACAATTTAATCGCCCATCTTTGTAATCGGCTCGCCGCCGTGCATGGAATACCAGTATTAGGCCCGAAAATGCTTACAAGTGGTTTATGATCCGTGCGAAGTGTGAAATTGCGGCCATAAAGATATTGGTGAAATTTATCGACTGCAAAAACAATTGCTAATGCTTCTTTATGTATCTGACTGTAATGCCTTTCTGCTGCGGTGAGCGCCCGCGACGCGTAAGCGACTACTCGCTCGCGGCCGTCGCGCGAACGCTGCGCCAGGATGGCGCCGACCCCGTGCGCGCTGGCGTCGCACGTTACTACCGTCTCCAGATCCATGTCATAATGCGCAAGCACCTGTGTACTGCATAACATTTTCTTGATCTGTACAAAGGCGTTGTTATGATTCGTACCCCAAATAAAAGTTTTCCCCTTTTTGAGTAGTTGGTACAGTGGGCTCAAATACGTACTCAGGTTTTTAATAAATTTCCCATAGAAGTTAACCATGCCTAGGAACGATTTCAGTTCTGTGACATTATTGGGGTGTGGCATTGAAATTATAGGTTCTATTTTATTCTTATCGACTTGTACTCCGTCTTTGTTTATTATAAATCCTAAGTATTTAACTTCGCTTGACAAAAAATCACATTTGCTGCGCTTAATTTTTAATCCGTTTTTTTCTAGTATGTCTAATACCTTATCTATCGTTTCTAAATGACTTTTCAATTCGTTATTGGTAATCAAAATGTCGTCATAAAATATGAGCGTGTTGGGTACGTTTTTAAAGAGATTTGTCATGAATTTTTGAAATATACCTGGACTCGACGAAAGTCCATATACTAGACGTTTGTACTTAAACAAACCACGGTGAGTGTTTATGACTGTATAGTCCCTAGAACCCTCATCGATTTCAAGTTGATTATAAGCCTGAGACAAATCTAACTTTGTAAACCAAACCTGACCCGATAGCTCACTAAATAAATCGTCTACTTTTGGAACCGGGTATCTGTCGACTAACAAAACACGATTGAGTGTTACCTTGTAGTCGGCACAAATCCTAATGCCCCCGTCTGCCTTCCTCGCTATGACTAGCGGCGTGGCCCAGTCGGAACGGTCCACCGGCTCGATGACGCCGGCGCGCAGCATGCCGTCCAGCTCGGCGTCCACCCGGTCGCGCAGCGCGTACGGCAGCGGCCGCGCTCGGCAGAACACGGGCTGCGCCCCGGGCCGCACGCCCAGACTCACCGTCCCGCCGTTGTACCGACCCAATGTACCGTCGAACAATGACTTATGTCTGGAAATTATTGAGTTTACAACTTCATTTTTGTTACATTTCTCAGTTTTAATACAATTAACGGTTAGTCTTGGGATTTTCATACTTAATTCCGCTAACCATTGTCGTCCTAGCAAGTTGGTCGTTCCATTATCAAAAATGTACAAATCTAACATTTTACATAGCCCATTATATTTAACTTTCGTTTCTATGTACCCTACCGGTTTAACAATGGAGCCATCGTAAAAACTCAAATTCATACGACAAGGTTTTATAACGAGGTCCTTAAAATATTTGTTGTATGTGTGTCTATTAATACAAGACAAAGGGGCTCCAGTGTCCACCTCCATATCTAACAGAATGTTATGAACTGTCATTTTCATACGCACCGGCTTATACTTTGCTAATGACATTTGATACATAGGCTCATCAAAGTCCTCCTCACTATTTTCTTCATCGTAACCATCCGTGTCCTCGCTGGCCTGCAATCCACTGTTGGGCGGCGCCGCCGTCGCCGACTGCTGCTCTCCACCGGTGCACATGTTTGCACCTGTGTCGGCTGCTTCCTGCACCCAGTACGCTCCAGTCGCATGGCCGCGCGAGCGTCCCCCGCGCCCGCGCCCACCGCGGTTGAACCGGCGGCTCCCGCTGCTCCTCACGCTGCCTCCGCGATAATTACCGTATGTCTCCGCAGATCCCGCGGTTTGTCTCGTCTCAGAAGCACTCGATAACCTATTTCGACACATTCTCCGCAGATGGCCTGTTTGTTGGCAATAGCTACATTGATATTCCCTGTATTTACAGTCCCATTTCTTATGTTTCATATCTCCACAAACTGAGCATCCACTTAGTTGTAGCTTATGTACAGTTTCCGTTAACTCCGATGTCATTTCACTATTGCATCGTTCTACGGCCCCGGCGTCTCGTTCCGCCGCTTCGAGTGTGGCGGCTAACGTGACCGCTTTTGAGTAATTTAAATTTTCCTCGGCAAACAACCGTTGTCTAGTTAGTTCACTTTTAAGGCCACACACAAACTGATCTCTTAAATTATCTTCTAAGACGGTTTCGAAGTTGCAATATCTTGACAGTTTTTTTAATTCTGCGACGTACTCTGCAATGGATTCCCCGGTCAACTGCCGCCGTTGTCTGAACCTGTACCGTTCCGCCATCTCAGAGGGCTTTGGTTGCAAATGATTTCTAAGTAGATTTACAGCTTGTTGATATTTTAGTGCCGCTGGTTTTAGCGGGCTAGCTAAACTTGATAAAAGCTCGTAGGTTTCTTCGCCCATCAATGAAATGAGTGTAGGTAGCTTCACTTCGTCACTGATTTTGTTCGCCACGAAATACATTTCCATCCGTTCGGTATACGCCAACCAGTTCCCGGATTTCAAGTTAAACTCCCGAATTTGACCGATAGACATATTTAAATGATAGGAAAACTGTATTTTAATAGTCCAAATTATCCTCGTCGCCACTGTTAAATAAAAGACGTGCTTCTGCTAAGCGTATAATGCGAGACTGATTCCTACCCACATTTACAATAATCAATACGATATATAACAGAAACCCCCAAATTTGAGGTACATATCTCTGATCAGGTAACACTGTGATAAAGATTTGTCAATGTCAGTGACAACTTGACAATTCGGTTAGTGTTGCGAGTATTGGAATTTTACGGCATAAAAATCCGTTTCACAGATCACATATGGTAAACAGCTGTACTATTGTTGCCCCCCCCAAAGAAGTCCGCGCACCTATTTAAGTCGACTCGACTTTTAAATTTACAAGGCAGATATTTTGTAAAAGAAATAAATGTACTGCCAGCCAAGTGCCAAGTAAAGTAAGTAAGTATAGTGAAAAAGTATGGCTGAGCCTGGAGTTATACGGAAGCTTAGTGAAGAAGTTGTAAATCGCATTGCCGCTGGTGAAATTGTACAACGACCCGCCAACGCTTTGAAAGAACTACTTGAAAACAGGTGATTTTTGGTCAAAGAAAAAATAGGAGCTGATAATAATACTTCATCTGCTGCTTTTCATCATCAGAGTATTAAATCAATACAATTAATTTATTCAGTCAATTAAGTCAAATAATAAGTGTTATAGTTAACTTCTTATTCTGTAAAAAGTTTAGCGCTTCTAGCTAGTCTTGTATTTTTTTTTTATATTCGATTAGTGAGAAGACGACCAAGTCATTCACCTGATGGTAAGAGCTACACCTGCCCATAAGAAATACAGTGCCACCCAGAACTTTGCATTGCATAATCATGCATGGCATTGCACTGCGCTTGCCACCCTGAGACCGATGTCTCAGGCATTAATAATTTCGCTGGAAACAGTGCTCTTCAAACCGGAACATAGTAATGATGTGACAAGTCGTTCACCTGATAGTAAGCGCCATGCCAGCCCAGAACAGCTACAGTGTCTCACAGAATGTTCCGTTGTAAAACCTTGTGGGGAAAAATATGAGAATACTACTAAAAAAAGTTTCTATTTCAGCTTAGATGCCAAGTCTTCTAATATAATTATTACAGTCAAAGCTGGAGGACTGAAATATTTGCAGGTACTTAACAGTAAACTGATTTCTGTATGTATTCTCATCAACCAAGTCAATAACATATATATCATGGACAAGTATTATTATATTGTTGTGGGTTCGATACCTGCACTGGGCAAAGATGTGTGAGCCACAGGTGTTTGCTCTGACTGGGTGTTTGTGGTCCTCATGGTTCCTAATGACTTAAACATGGTGAATCTTTGGGGTCAGAAGCCATGTATGTGATCATAGACTTATCAACCCATATGCGGATATAATATATAAGTATATGCAAGTAAATCCATGCTCAGCAGTGGGCGGCCACTGCTGAGCATTGATTTACTTGCATGAGGAGGATTAGGGCATAATCCACCACAGGGTTCCAGTCTAGAGTCGTGGATCACTTCTATCTTAGAATAGAATAGAATAGAATAGAAAACTGTTTATTGTACACCAGAAACAAAATTAAACACAGTACAGAAAAATTACAATAGGTAAACAAGGGTAGTACAATGGGCTTATCGCTGAAAGCGATTTCTTCCAGACAACCTTTGGATGGACAGTAAAAAACATTTTTCGATAGTGGGGTGGGTGGCGTATCTTAGTGTTCCTTCATCGAAAAGTGGGTGAAAATTATGAACACTACGTTATACAAGGAAGTGCTCCCACTGCGATTTGACCTCACAACCCTTTGTTTTGAAGGCACACATTCTTCCACTCAATTGTTACTACTACTTATTTCTAAATGTGTACAAAACAATTTTTATTTTTAACACAGATCCAAGACAATGGCACTGGCATACGGCATAATGACCTGGAGATAGTTTGCGAAAGGTTCACAACCTCCAAACTGTCTCGGTATGAAGACTTGCAAGCTATTAACACCTATGGCTTCCGAGGGGAAGCTCTGGCCAGCATCAGCCACATTGCACATCTGACCATAATGACCAAGACTGCGGCAGACAAATGTGCTTACAAGTATGTAGAGTTGCTGCAAAAATTTAAAATTATTACCATTAAAAACTTTTACAGGTGTATCACTTCCTTTCTGTAAGCAAAGTATGGTATTGGTGCATACATATAACCTTGTATTTAAAATTCTAGAAGTAAGAATAATCTCTTTTTTTCAGAGCCTCATATGAAAATGGCAAACTAAAAGGCCCTATAAAAGCGTGTGCCGGGAATAACGGCACACAAATAACTGTTGAAGACTTATTCTACAATGTGCTGGCCCGCAAGAGAGCCCTACGCAGCCCTAACGAGGAGTACACACATATACTGGAAGTGGTGGGCGGGTATGCTACACACAACAGCCATGTCGGGTTCACATTGAAGAAGTTTGGAGAGAATACTGATTTGAAGACTCCAATGAAGTCAAGTGTCATTGAAAATGTTAGGATTGTAAGTTTTTTTTTTTATTATAAATAGGTTCGCGTTTGACCACTATCACACCTGATGGTAAGTGACAATGTGGTCTACGATGGTATATGCTTACCTAGAATAAAAGAATTAGTATTTGTGAAGAATTAGCCTAAAATTGCATGAAACAATAAAAAATCTGATTTATTTTTTTTCTTTCATAGATTCATGGAAACTTAATAGCCCGAGAGCTGATGGAAATAAAACTGCAGGACCCTGCTTTGAAGCTCTCCATCCAAGGATACATTACAAATGTCAACTATTCAAACAAGAAGGGGACCATGCTGCTTTTCATCAATCATAGGCTGGTGGACTCTTTAGGTACAGTATGAACCACAGAATATAATAAAGTACCAGGTACAGAAAGGACACTGCCCCGCGCCATCCGCGTCCTCGCACCTGTACTAGCAAACGCCAGGACAGTTAATACTAGACACCAAAATGAAATAGAAATAGACTAAGTAGGTTTGTATGAACCTTTGTACTACTGGATTGTCTTATGTTTTGGTTGTATAATATCTTTGGTACAACTTACACACAAATGTCACACATATTTGGCGCGTGTACAAACGTCATTTATATGCTGTGAGTTATCATTTCAGGTTTTTATATGGAGTGTCCGGATGTGTTAAAACTTAAATTAGTTTATTTATTAGTTTTTTGTTGACAGTCCTTGAGTATGGTCCGCACAAACCTGAGACTCGAAATGATTATATTTCACGAAAAAAGTCGAAGCTAATATTCTGAGTGGCACTGCAAGGCCCTTACAATTAAACTAATGACCTGATAGTTTCTCACTATGTTAGATAAACAAGTTTGAATAAAGATGTTAAGAATAATCGTAACTCCTGATTCCCTAGATACAGGGAGTCTTAGTTAGGGGTCAGGATCTATGTATGTGATCGTGACGCATTATTATTATTAATAATTACTATTTTTTATACTAATAATAAAATTGTTTGCACCATTTTCAGCAATTAGAAAAGCGGTTGATTCTATCTACTCAACATACTTGCCGAAGAATGCACATGCTTTCGTATATCTGAGCATTGAGTTAGGTAAGCGTGTTGTTTCTTCGATAATCCTACGGACTGCGCCATAAAAAAAAATAATTAATCACTAGCTGCGTCTCGCGATTTCACTCGCGTAATTCAATTGTTTCATATCTTCTGAACTCTGTTAGATATCGAAACAGAACACACGAAAATCGATGTTTAAATTCCTGTTTTAATCCTTGAAATTTTCATTGAAATTCGTTGAGCTGTGGTTGAACCTATTCGGAGACAGACTTTCAGAGATATAGACTTAATAATTTCTACAAACGACCATTTATGATTAGGCTTTGTATAAATAGCAGTATTTGCTATGGTATTCATCATCATCAACCCATAACGTCCCACTGCTGGGCACGGGTCTCTCCTCACTTTCGTAAGGAGGGTAAGGCCATAATGGCTATGGTATTAATGTATTTAAAAATCTAACTGACCTTAATTTTATTACTGGGATAGATAGTACTTGAGGATATTTATATTGAAATACAAAATATGTTCCAGATCCCAAAAACGTAGATGTTAACGTTCACCCAACGAAACATGAAGTTCAATTCTTGTACGAGGAGCAAATTATTGAGAAAATCAAATCTTGTATTGAAACTAAACTGCTCAGCTGCAACTCTACGCGCGTTATGTACACACAGGTAAATGAAATTGCATAACGCGTCACGATCACATATAGATCCTGACTCTAACTATGGTTCCTTGTATCTAGGCAATCGGAATCGAGGGTCATGGTCCTACAGCCACTCAGACTCAGTAAATAGGGGATGGTAATGATGGTGTTCTCACAAATCTTTGCCCTGTGCTGTAATCTACCCCGCAACCTCAAGCTTCGCAGTCGGGCCATCACCCACTACGCCACGGAGGCTGTTATAGAAGCATTCGAGACTTCAAGTTATGTTGTTAAAAGCTAGTGTTTTCGATATTATTGAGCAACGAGACTAGCAGGTCGATAACCTGATGGTAGGCGCCACACACGCCCATAACAGTTGCAGCGGCATTGCACAGCGCTCGTCACCCTGAGACATTCATTCTAAAGTCTCATATGTTTAGTTATATCGCTGGAAAACAGCGCCCTTCAAACTGGAACACAGTAATTTGACTAATTCTCACTAATCCTACTAATATTATAAATGTGAAAGTTTGTGAGGATGGAAGGATGGATGTTTGTTACTCTTTCACGCAAAAACTACTGAATGGATTTAGATGAAATTTGGCACACAGATAGTTACCTAGATTAACATATAGAATACATTTTATCCCTTAACAATTAATAGTTCTGGCGGGATAATACTTAATACTTACTCATGTGAAACCGCGGGGCGCTGCTAGTGTTTAATATGGGAGAGGTTTTTCTATGTTAATGGGTAACGAGACGAGTCATACATTTTGTAATGTTTTTCGGTCCTAATTATGTATGTATGTATTTTAAGGCATCCTAAACGGCTTGATGGATATTGATAAATGAGGTATCATTGGATTTATAACTTGCAAACACAAATTACAGGCCAGGTTGCCCGGTGCAACGAACGTAGAAGAAATAGTGAAGAAAACTATGGACGCTGCTAAAATATATGCCAACAACATGGTGAGAGTGAGTTCGGATGCGCAAAAAATAGACAAGTTCTTCCCATCAGTATCTAGACGCGTAGAAACTGACACCGACCAGAGAAACTACACCGAAGAACCGTGCGTAACCCCTAAGAAAAAACGCCTAGAACGCGAGACCATAGACAAAAATGTCACGGAAGAAGAACCAGAAAATCAAGAGCCAACCAAAGCACAAAACGATAACAAAGAAAACGGACCAGAAATCGACGATGATGTTGAAATGGAAGAAATAAACAGTTCTCTAATACAAGAACCTAAAGAAACTAATAAATACGAAGACAGATGGAAAATACACACCGCAGACCAGGCTAACATAAGCTACGTAGATCCTAAGGAATCTTTCAAGACTAGAAAGTTCCATTACGAAAGAATAGAGACTAAACTGACAAGTATTAAACAGTTAAGGCTAGATGTGGAAAACAGATGTAATACGAATCTAAGGGAGATATTAGCAAACTTGATTTTTATAGCGTGCATAGATGGTTCCAGAACCCTGATTCAGCATTCTACTAAGCTATATCTGTGTGATACAATTAGGTTAACGTAAGTATTCAGATATTGCCGCGGAAGTCCACTTTCGCACCCGTAGCCCCTACAACAAAGGCCCGGTGGAACACCCTGGGGTTTAGTGGGTATACCCGTCAGTCTAGCTGGCGGGGGAGTCCCACATAACCACCCGGCCCTCACCCGGGTCTGGTGGTATGCGTAATGAATTGACCAGATAAAAAAAAGTATTCAGGAGCAGAACTGAGACGTGAAATTGCGCCACATCGTTGTATGCGGCGCCTTCATCTTTATGGGCGTAATATAATATTTAAAATTAAAGTAAAAAAATAAAGTTACTAATTTTGACTTCAGTATTGAGGTAACAGATCGATGGAAAATCGTTTGGAGCTTGATGAATCATGAATGATATTTTAGACTGGTATAGTAAAATTCTTATTTGACTGAGTAACGAGACGAGCGAGTTATTCACCTGATGGTAAGTCCTACCCCAGCCCATAAAAGTTACAGTGCCACGCAGAACTTCCCATTTTATAATCTTGCACGGCACTGCACAGTGCTCGTCACCCTGAGACATTGGGTTAATCGGCTGATAGTAAAATATTCGAAATACAATTTCAGGGAAGAACTATTCTACGAAACCATGCTGTATGACTTCCAAAACTTCGGCTTGATAAAGATGTCCAACCCGCTACCCTTAGAAGAGTTGCTGGTACTCGGATTGAGTACACAAGAGGCCGAATGGGATCCTAAATTAGGTATACTTATTTTTGCATTTATGTACGTACATACAGCCACGCCTTTACCCCTTGGGGTAGGCAGAGACTACATCTTTGCACATGCTACGATCCTGATACAACTCTTTGTATTTTTCCACTTTTATGAGTCCCTTCTACCACCAAGCGGTGGTAGCCTAGTGGGAGAACGTCCGCCTTCCAATCAGAAGTTCAAATCCCAGTGCAGGCACTTACCAATGTGTTTCTGTAAAACATATGTACGTAATTATCACTCACTTTTCAGTGAAGGAAAACCTAACCGAGAATTATTTCGGAGGTAGGTATGAGTTATGTTATCCACCAATCCGCACCGGGCCCCCGTGGTGGATATGGCGTAACCCCACTCACGAAAGTGAGGGGAGACCCGTGCTCAGCAGTGGGACGTTATGGGTTGATGATGATGATGATGATGAGTCCCTTCTTATATGCTTGCTAGTTATAGGTACTTTTGTTTAGGCCTTTCTTTAGAACGGATACTCGATTTCTTCTAAAAAGCACCCATTGCTTTTTACCATAAAATTCATTATTTTTCTACTTTTTAGTTTGTCTTGATATTAACACGTTCAGTGCTGAAAACATAAGTGTTGTGTTTTTCATAACTTGCCGCGAGTGCGGGAAAAACACAAATGTTGTTTGTTGTATGGGAAAACACTATGGAGTGTGCAGGCAGACCCGCACCCGTGGCTAGACAAGAAAATCCGCTCAGCAGTGAGAGTGTTAAAGCGTGTTTTTTAACTATTATTGTAGGAGTTAACCCTCGTAAGTTTGCAGGAGACATGCGGGAGTTGGCGCAGCAAATGTCCGAGCTACTGCTCAGCAAACGAGCCATGTTGCTGGAATACTTCTCGCTTGAAATAAACGCCGAAGGGGAACTGGCTGCGCTACCGTTGCTTTTAGGTACGTATTTATATGTATTTATATACCTACTGTTAAGAATATAATAATATCATGAGCAAATACTTTCAACCCACTTTTATTTTACGCGGTTTACCGCGTAAAATAGCGTAAAATAAGAAGCTTTAGCTTCTTTCATTTTTTGGCGGCAAACCGAACTGTCAAGTCCCCGCCGCATCTGGCGTCACCACAGAGTATCGCCGCTAGAGATGCCTCTTGGCATGGCGAATCGATAATCGCCGGTAACACTACTTAAACAAGGACCATATTTGTGACCTGTTGAAAAGGATTAATCTATCATTGTCATCGTCTTCATCATCATTAGCTTATATTCCTCCAGTGCTAGACTGAGGTCTCTTCTAGTGAACGACACTGAGCCTTCCTTACCTTCGGCTCTCCTCCATTCAATCTAGCAGTGTTGCCGGTAACTGGGGATCTTTTTGAAGTAAATCTTCTATAGCACGCTTGAATTAGGGAGTAAGCGGATGAATGCGTTACGAAAAATGTAATCGGGCGAGGCGTTGGAATTTGAGAGGGAGGTATATGTTAGTGAAGATAGAAAGAGAGAGAAAGAGTTACGTTTCGTATATTTTTTTAAATATATTTGTTTTTTTTTTTTAATTTGATCCCTCGCCGTTTTGCATTTGGTACATATTAGCATGTTTTAGCAAGAGTATACTAACAATAGATAACTTATTTCAGATGGCCACACGCCGTTCATGGGCGCCCTGCCTACCTACCTAGTCCGTTTAGTCACCGAGGTGGACTGGGATTCGGAAAGGGACTGCTTCGACTCGTTCAGCCGCCAAACCGCAGTCTTCTACTCCCAGCCAAACCCAGACACCTCCCCGGAAGCGGAGAGAAGCGAATATTGGAAACAAGAACACGTTATCTTCCCAGCGATTAGGAAGAATTTCCTCCCTCCAACGAGTTTTGTTAACAATGGAGCGATTCTGCAAATAGCGGCGCTGAATGATTTGTACAAAGTGTTTGAGCGTTGTTAATATTAAGTTTTTAATAAACGTCAGTTTTTACAAGCTTGTATTTTACTTGTAATGTTTTTTTTTGCAATGATGCATCTTATCGTGCAAAGCATGCTCGGGCAATTCATTTTTATATAATATGCATTAAAAGAAAGGAAATGCTAGGTTTTACAACAAATAAAATGACGACATTTGTTATCAGAGTTCAAAAACGTTTTATTAGCAAAAATACAATATTATTATAATTAAAAAAGGCACAGTTCGTGAGTTTTAGGAGGTAATATAATAGTAAATAATGTAACTATAGATTCGCTTTTGAAAAATTCTATTAGTACAATGTAGAATTGTGGATATAGTGTTGTCAATTCTGTTGTTACACTAATTAAACATGTTGACTGCTGAAACGGTTTTTACATTAAAGCACCGTTACAGACCGTGTGTGTTTTCCAGCACCGGCGCGCCGTCTCTGTGAGCCGCACTGTAGAAGCGCCGCGTTAACACACAAGTCTGTTTCGGAAGAGACAGCCGGGACGTAAGCTGCGCTAACACAACAGGTGTGTTTACACACACCCGCTAAAGTTATAAAAAACACAACGTCACAAACGTTGACACACAATGTCATCATATCACTTCAATAATCTTATTAGAGCTGTCAAATCAAGCTTTAAATGAATTTGTAGCCAACAGAATTGGTACTTTATTCCGGAGAGCAATAGGGGTTGTTTTGTCCTGGCGAAATTATGAGCTTCTGGGAGTACACAGGAAATACGGGGGTAGTTTACAATGAACAGCTTAAACCTAATTTAAAAACTTAATCTACGTGTCTACTACATAATTCGGATGTACTACTAGTAGAGGGTCATCTTCAACTTCTTGTTCGGTGGATTTCTGCGATGCCCGGAGGCCGGTGGTGGAAAGTGGTATTATGACTTGGTCCTGGAAAAGAAAAATAGAAAATTGTATTAGATATAGGAAAATCATACTGGTGGTAAGATTCGCTTAACACGTTCACTGCTGGAAACACAACTGTCGTGTTTTTCACAACTTGCCACGAGTACGGCAAAACACAACTGTTGTGTTTGTTGTATGGGAAAACACTATGGCGCGTGCAGAGCCGCACCCGTGGCTAGACAAGCAAAACGGCTCAGCAGTCAAAGTTAAAATTTGAATTCCCCGCTTTAACACTTTGACTGCTGAGCCGTTTTGCTTTACTGTGTCTTCCCGCACTCGCGGCAAGTTATGAAAAACACCACAGTTGTGTTTTCAGCATTGAACGTGTTAAGCAGTATTTTTTGTTTTTGCCCCTAGACCGACTAACTATTATAAATGATAATGGAATTTGCAACAATAGTAGACACAGTAGTAGTTTTCCAGATATACATCGGCCAATCAGTAAGTGTGCAAACATTACTGTGTTCCGGTTTAAAGGGCACTGTTCCTAGCTAAATTACTGGGCGTAATTCACTAACAATTATAATAAGTAATACTAACACTGACAATGATGTCCACTATGCGCGACGCCCTTACCGGGTAAGATGTACCTACCTACTAAACCTGACGCTTATGACCTGTCCTCTCATGTACATTGAAGCGAAATAAATGATTTGATTTGATTTGATTTATGAGACTTTAGAGCCGATGTCTCAGGGTGACGAAGCAGTGCAGTGCCGGGCACGATTATGCAATGCAAAGTGGGTGGCACTGTATCTATTACGGGCCGGCGTAGCGCTTACCATCAGGTGAACAACTTGCTCTTCTCGTCACTCAGTCAAATAAAAATAAATAAATTAAATCATTCTTTACGATATTCTATAGAGATATTTAACTTTAATACACTAGACTTCTCAAATAAGCCAATTAACACCTACCACCTAACCCCTACCTTTTAACCTTATTAACCTAATTTACCTCTCAACTTCCATTCGCCTCGCCCGGTCACATTTTTCGTAACGCATTCACCAGCTTACTCCCGAAATGAAGCGTCCGTAAAAAAAATTTACTTCAATAATAAAATGTCGATTATGACAATACTTACATGGTACATGAGCCGGTCGATTACCTTCTCAACCAGTGACTTTCGTTCCAGCAGTTCGTCTTCGTCCTCTATTGCCCCCTGGGTTACCAGTTGGTCTAGGTACCAGCTCACCACTGCACTCTTCCGCATGCCGGAGCTTTCAGAGCCTGGGATGATAGATAGATAAACAGTTTAGGCATTTGTAGAATTTGTTATTTTGAGAATTAAAGTCGGCGGTGGCAGCCTAGTGGTAAAACATTCGCCTTCCAAGAAGAGGGACGTGAGCTTAACACTTTCACTGCTGAGCCGATTTGCTTGTCTAGGCTCAGGTGCGGCTCTGCACACTCCATAGTGTTTTCCCATACAACAAACACAACAGTTGTGTTTTCCCGCACTCGCGGCTAGATATGAAAAACACGACAGTTGTGTTCTCAGCACTGAAGGTGTTGAATCTCAGTGCGGGCACGTACCAGTGTGTTTCTTGTACATAAAACATATGCGTAATTATTACTCGGTTCTTGGTGAAGGAAATTGTCGCGAGGAAGACATATCTACCCAAGAATTATTTCGGAGATAGGCATGGTATCTAGCAATCCGGAACGGGCCCCCGTGGGGTATAACGGCCTAACCCTCTTCGGGAAAGTGAGGGGAGATCCGTGCTCAGCAGTGAGCCGATATGGGGTGTAATGATGAGAATTAATGCCCGTGCAACGAGGGACACTTATCTATAAGCGATGACAAGTTTTGGAACAACAATTTTACTTTAAATGGGGCGGCCTGACCGATGTCTTATAAACACAATACTTTCCTTTGCGTCGCTCAGTCAGGTAAAAAAGGGACGAAGCACGTGTCGTGTATGCTTTTAGAACCACGCGAGTGTCGGGCGGACTGATTAAAGAAACGACTCCATATAAGTGCGACGTGTGAAGGGTTAAAATACGTTACCTAGAGTTTCAGCCTCTTGTTCCTCCTTCCTCATAAATACGACGATCATGTCGCTTAAAGTCTTGTATTCTTCGAACGACACCGTCAACTTCTTCTTTGGTGCCGAGTCGCCGTTCACCGGGGTTTCTAAAAAGAATCGAACGATTAACACGTTGACTTCTGAACCGGGTTTTACATTTAGGCAGCGGTACGGAAAGTGTGTTTTCCAGCTATGGCGTGCCGTCTGTGTGAGCCGCGCTGTAGTAGCGCCGCGTTACACACACACGTCTGTATTTCGCCACAGAGCCGGCACGTAAGCTGCGTTAACACAACAGGTGTGTTTTCCCGTACTCGCGGCAATTTAAAAAAACATAAGCGGTTTTCAGCAGTGAACTTGTTAAAAAAAATGTAATAGAATCTGTACCAATAACAAATTTGAAGTTTGCCACAAGTAGTGCGATGTGTGTAGTTTCTTTCTCATCCGCATTTAAAGAAACAATACAGTTCCGGTTTGAAGGGCACTGTTTCCAGCTACTGGGCATATGAGACTGTAGAACCGATGTCTCAGGGTGACGAGCGCAAAGCAGTGCCGCGCAAGATTATGCAATGCAAAGTTCTGAGTGGCACTGTAACTGTTATGGGCAGGCGTAGCGCTTTCCACCGGGTAAACGACATGGTTACCGGATTACTCAGTCAAATAAAAGAAAATAGAATTAAAGTTTTACCTCCACTGCCATTGGGTATTTCCTGATCGACATCCATGCTGGGCTCAATTTGAGGTTCATCTTCGTCCAAGTGGATGTCAGGCTGCTCTACCCGGATGATTGATTTATTGAGTAACCTGTGAGTGCAGTGGAATTATTCGTTAATTCATGTTATGAATAGGGAACTTTTGAACAGGGAAATATCTTTGGACTTTATATTACGAGTGGTCATTATAATCACTATATCTCCTCACTGCTGAGCACAGGTCTCCCCTCATTTTCGTGAGAAGGATTAGGCCATATCCACTATGGGGCCCCGGTTCTAATTAGTGGATCACAGCTCCAAACACTCATAGTCTTAACACTTTGACTGCTGAGCTGACTTTCTTGTCTAGCCAGGGTTACGGATCTGCACACACGTGTTTAGGTGTTTTCCCATACAGGTAATGCCACAGTAGTGTATTCCCCAACTCGCGGTAAGTTATGAAAAACATCACAGTTGTGTTTTCAGCAGTGAACATGTTAACCCAAAAAATAAAGACATTAATTGTTTCAACCGTGGAGTTTTCATATGCTTGAGGACGGCAGCCAGGGTGAACGTCCATTCGTCCTGCTGGTGGCACGAAAGGGAATTGAAGCCCTCCCGTGTCTCAGCGGGAGCTACCTGTAGGCCTCGTGCACGTGTTGCGGCGTGACGTGGCCGCTGCAGTGCATCTTGGCCATGGCCTCGGCGAGGCGCACCATGGACTCCAGCTGCCGCACCGTGATGCGCCACGCGCCGCCGCCGCCCGCGCCGCCGTCGCGCGACCGCAGCACGCCGTAGTACTCCACCAGCAGCTTCCCGGCTTCCTGGAAGGAACGTGCGACCTGTTACACCTTCCTGGCCTTTACTGGCAAACTGTGTTACATAATACTCGTATAATAAAGTTCTTAACACATTGACAGCTGAACCGGTTTTTACATTTGAGCACTGTTACGAACCGTGTGTGTTTTCCAGCACTGGCGTGCTGTCTGTGTGAGCGGCACTGTAGCAGCGCCGCCTTAAACACGCAAGCCTCTTTCGCCGCACAGCCGACACGTAAACTGCGCTAACACAACAGGTGTGTTTTCCCGCACTCGCGTAACGGTATAAAAAACACAAACGTCTGTGTTTTCAGCAGTGAACGTCTTAAATAACAGCTTATAAAAAAATAGCTTACAGTGATCACTAACCTCAGTAATAATGGGCTTGAAGCTTCTAGAAAACGCGATATACCGCAACAGTTCGTCCCTCGAGTAGACACAGTCGTACGTCTCCTCCTTATTGCAATGCAGGTCGACTATCTTCCTCGCGATCGCATAGTCGACCATCTCGCTGCTCTCGTCGATCAGTATGAAGAACAGGTCGAATCGGGACATGATTGGGGCGGATAGAGCCACGTTCTGTTGGAGCGATTTAGCGCGGTCGTATCGCCCGCCTATTGGGTTCGCAGCCGCTAGGATAGAGGTGCGCGCGTTTAATGTCGCTCTGACTCCAGCCTGGAAGATAAAACATTAATTAAATACCTGTCGTCAACATACGAATTCAATTAGCCTAGTGTCAAGTGTCAGGACCTTTTCACTGTTGCAGCTTATTATGAACTGAGATGTCAAATAAACGAAGAATAGAATAGAATAGAAAAACTCTTTATTGTACACCAGAAACAAAATTAAACACAGGACAGAAAAATCAAGCACATCAAAGAAGCATCATATACACACAGAGATTAGCGGTCCCCTACATTTATGGAATGAGAAACTACAAATGAAGCATTTCAAGCACGCTGTATTAACACTTCGATATAAGTTAAGTGAGTTTCATTGACTTTAGTAAGCAAGATAATGAGATCTAGGAGATCTAGGAGAGGAGAAGTTGTAACATTTCAGGTTTTTGTGATATCAAGTAAATTCAATATACCACATCAAAAAATTACGCTCAGGTAGCGATGAGTTGGTTTAAATATGCGGGGCCCCCTTTCGCACGGTGCCCGTAGCAATTGCTACTCTTGCTACGTGGTATATCCGGCACTGGTACTGACCTTAGCGAGTAAGACGGTGAATTAGTCTGATATCCCCGAGCGAGATGGTGAGTTGCACTGACCTTATTAAGCACGACGGTGAGTTACACTGACCTTGGCAGTATGACCATGAGCAACACGGTGAATTGCACTGCCGATTAGCAAGCGAGATATTGAATTGCTGACTTTGGCAAGCAAAATGGTGTATTGCACTGACCTTAGCAAGCGAGACGGTGAATTGCACTGACCTTGGCAATCGAGATGGTCTGCTGCTCCATAGCTTCGTGTATCGCGACCTGATCGGAGGGATCCATCTTGTCGAACTCGTCAATACAGCAAACGCCGTTGTCGGCGAGCATCAGCGCACCCGCTTCTATCACGAAGTCAAACGACTCTTCATCCTGTTTAGACATTCCAGTATTTTAATGTATCCTCAACTATTAAGCTTGTTGAGAACATAGCAATCATTTTTTTGTCACAGAAGTTGACGGAGGCCCACCTGATGGTAAACAGACACCACCTCCTATATAATAGACACCTGTAACACTCAGACGTTGTCGATGCATTGTATACTTTACTGGGTTTTAATAAAACCTCAATACATTTGACATTGGCTAAGTGGTCAACAAACAGAGCGGTCAGCCACAACAGAATTCCGTAAAGATTTCCTGAGAGCAGTTCTGTGAGTTGCTAAATGTTTTAAAAAATTGAGAGGTGTTACAGCTATTAACACTGGCTGCTGAGCCGATTTTCTTGTCTAGCCACGGGTGCGGCTCTGCACACACCATAGTGTTTTCCCATACCGCTAACACCACAGATGTGTTTTCCCGCACTCGCGGCATGTTATGAAAAACACCACAGTTGTGTGTTCAGCAGTGAACGTGTTAAGTCACAGTTTTAGCAAGTAGTTGGTATTGAATTTGGACCAATTTGGGATTCACATAGATGGGATGCCGCTCAGGATGTGGTGGCTTAACATATGATAGTAACTTTTATTTAGTCTGTAACTTTAGTGTGTAAGTCCCCGTTGAATTAAAATTAGACTCACCCTGACAACAGCGGCAGTGAGACCAGCAGCTGAAGATGCTTTCCCACTTGTGTAGATGGCTCGCGGAGTCATCTCGCTGACTTGCTTCAGTAGCTGTGACTTGGCCGTACTGGGGTCACCAACTATGCAAACGTTTATATCGCCTCGGAGAGTTGTCCCTGAAAATTTCATCATCATCATCACAACCTATATCTGTCCACTGCTGAGCACGGGTCTCTCATAAAGAAGATTAGGCTATAGGCCCAGTATGGACAAGTGAATCACTTCTTTTGAAAACAATTCTCGAGCTTGTGGGATTCGTCACAAAGATTTATGTGAACCACAAATATTTTTTCATAATCTGGGTATTTGTAGGACCGTGGTCCTCGTAGTTTCTGATTCCCTATATACAGGGAATCCTAGTTAGGGGTTCAGATCTATGTATATGATCTTGACGCTTTATTAATTTATATAAAAAAAAATTTTGTAATGTTTAGTAATGTTTTGATATAACCACAAACCTTCAACAGTGGTCTTGGCGACTCCTCCAAACAGCATGAGTAGAATGCCTCGCTTCACTTCATTGTTGCCGTGTATGCTCGGAAACAAACTTCCAATCAAGTTGTTGTACAAGTTGCGATCGCGAGACATTTCATATACCTGCAAGGGAACAAAACATCATCATCGTCACAATCCATATCCCTTTAGCTTCCCTGTCCTTTCCCTGACTTGCCAGTAAGTACTGCTGATCCGTTTTACTTTTTTTGCTTCTTTTGCGAATCTTCACACAACATGTTCGTTTCCTGGCGTTGTGTCGTAACTAAACGCACAGACGTGTATGTTTTCAGCAGTTAACGTGTTGAAGGCACCAATTAACTTGGTGACTTGGTTGTCAAAGACAGAGTACCTTGTCCCATTCCTTGTCCGTCATCTGCTTCCTCATATCTTCAGTAGTCAGATCATCGGTGGCCAGATCTGTGGTGCCAAAACGGCGCGAAATCGCCTGCACGCTGCATGCCAGGAACGCAGTCCTGGGAATGTACAAAAAACGTTAAAGACTCCTTGCTCAAGCGGCATCACATCTTTTTGTAGTGGGAGGCCTATTCTGCAAGAGACCGCCTGGGGAAGTACCACTTACTTATAATGAAGTTCCCTCACTCCTAACGCTTTCAACCCCTTGATGCCTTCCATCTGTCCTTCATTTGCTAGCTTCGTTCTGGTCGTAAGTTCCGCTTTAGCGCCCGGCAGCGAGAGAGCACCAACGTCAGGTACCACAATGAGAGTGCCGGTGAAGTCATAGCGATCGCCAGCCTGCAGGAATTAGGACTAACCTTTAGATAGATAGATAGATAGATAAACTCTTTATTGAAACACCACAGAACAAAGAAAACTTAAAACTAGAACAAAACAAATAAACAAACACTGATAGACACAACTGACTTTAGACTGATAAACAGAAAAGGTCTGCTCCTAGATTGCTGATATTTAATTTAATTAATGATTAGGTTCACGACTGAACACCATCTTACTTGATGTTATGTGACAATTTTTTTATTATTTATTTGACTGAGTAACGAGACCAGTAAGTCATTCACCTGATGGTAACCTGGCCTGCCCATAATAGGAACAGTGCCACCCAGCATTACATTGACTCCACACTGCACACTGCATTGGTTTTATAGTCTCATATGCACAGTTATTTCACTGGTACATTTTACTTGTAGATAAGCATGCCCCACCGTAGACTGCATTGTAGGGGTAGGCCTCTTCTGCATGAAACCTCCATGGGAAGTAACACACCTCTGTCATTACTGTCCCCGCTTGAAGGGCACCGTTTCTAGCGAAATACTGGACATATGAAGCAGGCGTACTACACTTCCCATCAGGTGAACAACTTGCTCGACTCATTGCTCAGTCAAATTAAGTAAAAATTAACAAAAATCATCATGTTTTACCTGAACCGACTCCACATTTTCAGCTCTCAAGATGACCTCCAGTGACCTTGGTATGCAGCCTCTCGGAAGCTCTGCCTGTGTTTCCTGTATCCGTATCTTCTGGAAGTCCACAAACACAGACTTATCTGCGTCCAGCATGAAGCGTCGGCGGTTGGCACATACTGGGTTACGGCAAATTGTGGGTATGGTGTACTGGAATTGTGAATTAAATGATGATCACTTCATGCCTATGAGAAAACAATGAACAAAATATATATATATATTTTTTTGTTGTATTGTGTCCAATGCAAAAAAGCTATGAAAAAAGAACAGAAGTGAAAGTAACTCTGTCTGTCTTTCTGTGTTTGCATGGTTTTCACAGCTAAATGATAAAATTAGGTACATAATAAAGTCACTTAAAAAATATAAAACTGTTAGTTCATCAGAATAGTCCGAAACCAGATTAATTTTCCAACATTGCAATTTGAGAGTTTTAACCATTTTAAATAATTATGCTTGAAAAAAAAAAAATACCTTAAACTGTTGTTCTACATTTTTGATCACCGTCTGACAATCCAGGCATACAAACGTGCCCATCACCAGCTCAGGGTGTACCGGATGTGTCCGCACAATCTGTCCCGAGATTCTGATAAGCGTGCCAATCTTAGCCGTTGTCAACTCTCGTACTTTATGCCTCGTTGGCACATCGACAAATGAAATGTAGTATTCTGCACCCTGCAGATCTTTCTTTACATCGCTGTCAGCATAACTTAGCACATAATTGGATATGGCTTTGTTCAGATATGGGTATATTCGATAATACTCTTCAATGATGGTGGTGGCAAGGTTTTGGTTGTATTTTTCAACATCGTCGAAGCTCACTTCTACGATGCTTAGCTCAGGCTTGAGCAGGGCTTTGGCCTGCTTCATATATTTGATTTCATTGTCTTCTTTGAACCTGCAAGTAGTTTTAGCATTACTTTTGTTAAGCCATAAGGCTATAGTAGAAAATATGTGACTAAATCATATCATACTTACCGATAGGTAACACTGGTCAAATGGCTAGCCTTTAAAGGATTAGTAAAGAAATAAATCAACAGTTGGTTAGTTAGCGATGTACCTACCGACTAGCACTGCGAAGCGTGTGGTAGAGGTTTCGTTTCCCGCACAGGACATTATATTTGTGTAAACCACAGGTATGGTCCTAGTGTTTGTGAGACCAGAATAGTCCTGTGTTCTTGATTCCCTTGGAGACGGGATATCCTAGTTAGGGGTCAGGATCTATGTATGTGATCGTGACGCGTTATTTTCCTATAACATTATATAGCGTAACAGCAGTACTTACTCTTCTAGAAAGTCTTGTAAGAGCTTCTGGCATCGTACCCCAACTTCGTCTTTCACTTGGCTCTGTGTAGCGTAGGTATCAGCTACATCCATGTTCAGCTACACAACGCAAAAATTAACGCAGTTAGGATAAGGAGGCCTGCCCTTTTGAATAATTTTTGGTTCAGAATACACGCGCAAAATATTTCACGCTGTCAAACAAAGCATTCTTTTTTTTTCAGTTTGGTTTTGATCATGAATGATTTGAGTTGGCGCCTACCGGACCGGCTTGATTGTGCGCACGCGTATCACAGTATCGCAGGCACGCACCGCACGCGCACAGCCAGTCAGTACCGACCACAGACTATCTAGGTAGAGAGAATGAACTAGGGATATAGCACAGACTATCGATTAAAGCCACAGAATGTTCTGAAATTGAGACACGTGGAGTTTTGGCAGGAAACTGAAAATATGACCATGTGAGGTGTGGTATTTTTTTCTTATTGGTGCAATATGAACCATTTTTATACAACTTAAAGATTATTAATACTTAAGTTGACAATGACCGAATGCATTAACCATGCGAAGCCAAAATGAAAGATAGAAAAAAAAGTATATAAGAACTTAACAAGCTGTCATTGTCAACGTCGAATGTAAAAATGTCTGACAGGTATCAGCTGTATGAGTTTGGAATTTTTCTTGGCTCGAAATATTTTTGGAAAGTTGCAGGATACTGCTTTTTAATTTCGAAAAGATGAATGAAAACAAAGTTGGGCTTTTATGTAACATAGCCTCTACCTTATCCGCAAACAATGAAACTCATAAATTGCTTAGAAGTTATTATCTGTAAGTTCTACAAAATGTTTAGTTACTTTTCTAACATTGGTCGCTAAACTGTACACAAAACTTCTAACTCAATTATTTTCAACAGGATGCGATGCACTCAAGTGACTAAAGGTTACGGGCTTCCAGCGAAGTATTTTTCTAAGTTAGCCAGGTGTCCACACTGTTGCCTGGAGTGGACCAGAGATACTGAAGTCAAAGTAAGAAACAAGTCAATTTCATTTATCCCTACTGTCTACCTTAAAATAACCTACCGCCTACGGAACCGTTGAATTATACTGCTCAAATGTGTATTTATTGGTTTACAGACAAGACCCATAAAACTTAGTAAAAGACAGCGACAGAGAAAAAGGTCTCGAAAGAAAACTAAATCAAAGAAGGGTAATTTTGAGAAGAACAGAACTAATGAAATGGTGAGTAAAGCTTACAAATAGCTGGCAATAAGAAAGTCAGCTCAGTAGTTTGTGTTAATTGTTGCCCGACCTGGTACATACCTACTCAACCTACAAGTTTATATAATTAGAATTTGTTTTTTACCCACAGGAGCAAGTCTGTACATTTTGTAAACAAAGTACTACAATAAAATTGAGAAAACCCGATAAAGAGTATATAAAATTTAAACATTTGAAAGAAGAAAATAACATAAAAGATGATAATCAAAAGAAGCAAATTGGTAAAAAAGCACAAAAGAAAGCTGATACTGCTAAAACAAAATTGACCCAAACCAAAACAGAAATGAACAGGAACACAGTGGTAAATGTTTATTCTAATGCATTCGATGTATTTTCTTTGAAGAACAAAAAGAACACTCTTTCCAATGCCATCAGGGAGCCTTCTAAAGTGATAAAAAACAGTAAAAAGAGAAAGGACAAGTTCGCAGGCCTATGCCAAAAGGCTGTACTGGCATCCGCTAAATTAAAAGAGAAAACAGAAGCACAGAAACCGCTAACACCACAAAACAAATTGAGTTTATTCTTGAAACCATCCTCGGGGTGAATAAAATATCGTTCATTACTTAGTTGTTTATTTTATGATTATAGATACACATACAGTTGGCTCTCGTTAATTCAAAACTATAATTCAAAGTTATCACGAGTTCCCTAGAAAATCTCTTTAAGACGTTATGATGTTTTACCCTAATTTTATCATGAAATAACATAGTTTACATGGAATTGTGCTTCTATTTAATTTATAAACTCTGAATTTGATGTGCAGTTCATTAGATCTTGAGTAATGATGATACCACAGTTCAGTTTCTTAGATCACCTCTCCTATTTCTCTCCCCCTTTCCGTTCCACAAACTTAACGTCTCTGAACAATAATCAAGTGAGTATCCATTACATTAGTGTTTGTATGCCCAGTAATAACATGCATTGTACCAGACTTGAAACTCTTGTAGAAGTTGTAGGAATCATTATTTTCTAAAAACTTAAGCATGTCAATGTTATCTTTCTCACAATCGGATATTAAGTCCAAGTACCCAATAGCACCAGCTGCGTTGGTTGGCCCGTCAATACCATCAGTGCCAGCACTCAGCATGTAAACATTGTAGTCCTCAAATTCAGCTCTACACTGATGTATATAATTTGAAAACTCCAAAGCAAGTTGTTGATTCCGGCCTCCTTTGCCTGTACCTTTAACTTTGACTGTTGGTTCTCCCCCAAGAATTAGGCAGAAACCATTCTCTGTCAATTTTGAAATTTCATCAAGATCATTATTTACAAGGTCAGTTTTTATTCCCTGTATATTGAGATTGCCCACTTGATGTTTCAAAATGTCTTTATGTATTTTGTCGCTCAAATAGTCACAGAAGACTTTAGCCAGTTTCACATATTCCTTTGCTACATCCTTTACATCTCCAACTACTGTTCTGGAAAGAACAATTGGCACATAACTGAGATTTTGCGCTTCACTATGTGCTGCAACAACACTTGTCTTATTAGATCCCAACAAATAAGTTGGTGCATTACCTCCTAAATGAAGCTCTGGCAATTTGTTAAACTCCAACACTTTCTTTATAGAATCTGGAATATCTTCATACAAGTTGTACTTTTTAATAATGCTTATAGCTTTTCCCACATCATCTTCATCTTCAACAGTAGGCCCACTTGCTATTAAATCCAACGGATCATCAACAACATCAGACAGTATTAAAGTGACAGTCTGTGCAGGACTCGCAGCCAATGCTAATTTTCCTCCTTTTATTGCAGAAAGTTTTTTTCTAACAATGTTTAGTTCTTTTATATCTGCTCCAGAATTAGCCAATTTCTTTATAAGTCCAAGTTTTTCATCCAATGTGATTGGTTCTCTGGGCAAGGGTAACAGAGCTGAACCTCCTCCAGATATTAAAACTAAAAGGAAGTCATTCTCAGTTAGGCTTAATGCAAGGTCCTTAATATTTTTAGCCGTTGCTTCTGCAGCTGCGTCAGGTAAGTTATCTTGAGCTCCCTCACTATAAATTAAATTTGAATTGGCTGTTTGTGTATTCAAGCTTTTCGCTGGGATACTTATTATGCCTTGTTTTATTTTAGAGCCGAGCATTACATCTAATTCTCTTGCCATATACTGTACTGCTTTTCCAGCGCCAACAACGTACACATTTTTATTAGATAGATTAAATTTGTCGCCAGTGACACAAAAATTTTCACATTTAGGATCGTATGAAATACATTTTTTAATAATGTTGTTTGGAAGTACTGCTGTATAACTGGCTCTAAAGATTTTTAGCAAATCTGTTACTACTGACCTTGCCATGATTTTGGATTAACTTGTGGTAAGCCGGGTGCGGATTTACACACAATAATTAAAAATCTATTGTCTCAGTAAATGATTAACCACGCAAACTGTACAAAGACATTCCAAACAATTTTAGATGTATTTTATAATGTTGTTTTATTGATAACGATGCTGATGTAATAATTTGAGATATGAGCAACAATATGATTGATAAACTGGTTTTATAACACAATCTTATGGAGACCGCTGTCACGAAGACATATTGCTGGCTATTAAACATGATACCTACAAGTAAGTGTTTTAAACATGAATAAAATATTAAGCAGTGACTAGTTTGATGTAAAAATAAGTTTAATTTAAATTTGTATCTAGACCGCTTTTTTTTTAGTTTATTAAGTAGAATGGAACGTAATTCTCCTGTGCAAGTTGAAACAAGTCGCCGCAAAATTTAAAAATATTTTCTCAGGTTGTGGCTTCTGTTTTTAATAAAATTAATCTCGTCGTGTCAATGGAAACACCAATATGTTTATCGCAATATTTTGTCAACAAACAAAATGTGAGATCGTACAAAAGTATTGTCAAGAGTAATTTGATAAAATCTGAAGAGGTCTTCTTGAAGCATTTGTTCGAAGGCGAAGAATATTTAGTGAGATTTCTAACCGCAGAGTTCGTTTCTCTTCTTTCTACAGTCAAAACAAATACGAAGGTAAGATCAAAAGATGACTTTCAACAGTATTTCACAAGAGAGTCCTGTGAGGATAAAAATCAAAAGTTACAAGCTGTAAACAAAGAATTCATATTCGAAATCTGTTGGAAAGCTTTGAATGAGATGATACCTAGAAGTCTAATTGGCAGTAATCATAATGCTAAAATATTTCGGAGCCTAATCCAAACTATTGTCTTCAGCATGAGACATCAACACATTTTGCTAATAGAATTTATTGTGAAATGGGACCTCACTGTATCCCCATGGAAATCTGTTCCAAAGTTTGAATCAAAAAAGTTTTTATATCATGTTTTACTATGGATCGTAAAGCATATCCTCTCAGCAATGATATCCTTGAACTTTTATGTCACAACATGCAAAGTGGACGCTGATGAAAACAAGTTACATTACTTTTGGAAATCTCAATGGCAAAGTTTCTACGACAAGAAGGTTTCTAATATGATGTTTACGAAAGTTCTAAAGAAATGTAAACTGTTAAGTTTGGGAAAAATGATAAAAAGAAAACACAGTCAAAGCGAAAGGCTCAAACTGAAATCTTTGAGAAAAGACATACCGAAACTGCATCTCATTCTGAAAACAAACAATGATTGCAGACCTATTGTTCGATACAGACCTGATTCACAGAATATTGCAGAAAAGTATAAAGTGAAGGAGAGATTAATGTTTCTAAAGACTTTAATTGGCAAACCTCTTATAAAAATTGAAACTCAATTTAAAGAATTGCACCAAAACTGGATGAACTCAAACAAGCCCAAACTATATTTTGTAAAAACTGATTTGAGCAATGCTTTCGGATCAGTCAATAAAGATAAACTATTGAGGATATTATCTGAGAAGCATATGAATTTCCAAAAGACTGACAAAAATATGAGTTTCAAGAAGAGAATGGCCCTCCAGTACCGAGAAATGATAACAGAGCTCCGGAAGCCACTGCTGGTCCGAGCGGGGTCTACCGTCTTCGAATGGAAAGAAGGTCTTGTTCAGGGATACAAATACTCGCCAGCCTTATCTGAACTCTATTATGCTTATTTGGATGACTTGTTTTTCTCTGACAAATTAAAAAAATCAGAAACACAAATAAAACTATTTACCAGAGTTGTCGATGACTACTTGTACATAACAGATTCATTAGGCGATGCTCATTCATTTCTCGAATCATTGTCTAACTACAGAAATGTGAATTATGGGAAAACTGTCGTTAACTTCAAACATCCAATAATAAACTTCAGCAATGAAATAACTTTCTTAGGGTACAGTTATGACACTGAGAAGTTACAAGTGAGCAGGGCAAAAAATGTATTTGTCGGACAAATGTGCTACAAAATTGCCTTTTCAGGTGCTATTACGAATATACAAAAATTTCTTGAGAATCGCATTGGTCAGTCAGGCATTCAAATAAACAGTCACATATTTAATTTCCTAAACAATCCCGAAAAACTTATTTGGAGGCACATTTTTACAACCTTTTGTTTGTCGGCTAACAAATTCTGCACAATACTGGCTGTTTTATGCCACGAAAAGGAAATGCTGGATTATTTGATGTTATATAAAATGAGGGTAGCCGTGAAATTGAGCAATGCAATATTGGATACATTATTGAGGAATAAACCGGCTGATTATCAATTTATTTATTGCATTAATCATTTGAGATATTTATCATGGAAAGCAATGCATTTATGTGCAAAACAAACTCCTAAATGCAGTGGACTTGTTCCAGTTATCAAGGATGAATTGGCGAAAACAAACTGCTTATTTGGCAAATGGAGGGAACATTCAAGTGGTATAAACTCTAACGGGGAACCTTTTAGAGTGGCTGTGAAGGAAATCTGTCACAGATCCGATATACGGTCTGTTGTAAAAACATTTGATAACTTACCAGAAGGTTTTGAGTGTTATAATCATCGAAAAGTTGTAAATAAAAAAGGATAATCAATTCCATATAGTATTTTATTACTTGTACAAAATTATTAAAGCTTACATTTAAAATATATTTAATATAAAAAAAGGTTAGATTAATGTCGTAAAATAAAACAAAATATTACATACTGTGACGTAGGACGGCTTATTAAATACAATATCAACAAAACTTATCTGTTTATATGATATTATAGATAGCTAATAGCTACATACACATTGGACGGATGAATATATCAAAAACTTATGACATTATAGGCACACATATTGGACGGATAAATATCCTATCTATACTTATAAAACTCTTAAAACAATAATACATTTATAAATTTTTGTAAACATTCTTAATTATTCACCTATTTAGTAAAATGTTTAGATCACAATTAGTGATCTAAGATAAAATTATATAATCACAACATTACATGTCATTTACATTAGCAGATTAAAAAATGTAAGTAAATACTTTAATCTATCTATCTATATATATAAAAATGTTATGTTGGTTTGTGTACGCTTCAAAATCTCAAAAAGTTCTGCACCAATCGAGCTGAAATTTTAGCATGATATATAATCCGCATCAAGGATTGGTTTTTATCTATTTTTTTCATCAGTGACATATCAGCGAATGTGAATGTGCCACAGCGAAGCGTGGCAGGGCACAGCTAGTTAGTATAATAAATATCATTTTGATGAGATTCACGAGTACAAACTAGTATCAGAAATATCAGATATTTTCTTAAAAATAAAATTAAATAATAGATTGTTTCCCTACAAAACGGTAGGCTAGTTGTATTATCTATCTTTTGTTACCATCATATTATTATTTCAAAATCATAGCACTCGGTGGTTTAGTGCACCTATTGACAGCTACAGTTGCTAACAGATTTCGCGTTTAATTGAAATGAAACACAACATGACATTAAAATCGGCTGCTATTTGAATCTCATTTGTTATAATTGCAATCAGCGCCTTAAAACTAATTGCAATAAATATATGCCCTGCAGAATGATATGACTAAACTACAGCTATAACAAACATAGCCAGCCCTATCAAACAGCCCACAACCCCGTTTCTATACGCACTGGACAAGAAGTTAGGGTCGGAAGCCACATAGTACGCGGCTTGCGGCGCGTCGCACGCTACGATCCGAGCGGCTCGTATGAGCGCCGGACCCGCTATGATCTCGGCGGAGCGCTCCGAGTGTGGGAGTGGCTTTAGCCGGACCGCTACGTCGCTGAATATCAGATCAGAGTATGGAGCCGGGGAGTAAAACATGCTGAAACTGTAAAAAAAACGTATTTTAGGTCTAAAATAGGGAGTAAGGTGTCCTCGATCCACTAAAATCCACCAATGGATCTTTTGGCACATTATAAAAAAGTATGTAAGGTTAACACTTTCGGTACAGAAAATACAACTTGTGTTTGTTGTAAGGGAAAACACTATAGAGTGTGCAGAGCCGCACCCGTGGCTAGACAAGAAAATCGGCTCAGCAGTGAAAGTAAACAGATTGCGAGTTTGATCCCCAGTGTCGGCATGTGTCAATGTGTTTCTTGTAGAAACATATGTATGGCGTAATCACGTACGATGTATCTCGTTGGCATGTGTATGTGTGTATTCGGTGAAAGAAAATCAGGAAACTAATTTTTTCGGAGGCATGAGAATTATGTCATCCATCAATCTGGACCGGGCCTCCATGGTAGATGGTCTAATCTAACCTTTCTCACGAAAGTGAGGTGAGACCCGTGCTCAGCAGTGAGCAGGTATGTGATGATGGTATTCAGAAGTCACCTGAAGTCATCTGTAGTGACGGCTCCGTAGAACTGCTGCGCGTATACGATCAGATTAGAGTAGGTGTCCAACTCGGTGTGGTTGGCGCGCCCCATCAGCACCGCGCCCGGGACCTTGCCCAGGTTGCAGTGCGCGTACTCGTGGGTCTTGGCCCTAGTGCCTGGAATAATTACTATAGTAAATAACGCGTCACGATCACATACATAGTTCCTGCCCCTAACTACGAATCAAGAACTATGAGGATCATGGTCCTAGTTACATCCAAACTCGGAGCAGCCTGTGGTTCACACTTATCTTTGTCCTGTGCGGGAATCAAATCCGCAATCTCAGGCTTCGCAGTCAGCTCATCACCCACTATGTACTAAGCCACGGAGGCTGTGAAAAATGTAGAAGGTAGGTTTGTAAATGTCGTTCTGTTTGTCTGTATTTGTCCATGGCCGACGCTATCTTCATGTGCAAGGTAAAATTTAGTTTTGCAACAGCAACTATTCTAACCATTGCCGACTGGCAAACAGATCTGCAGAAAATAAGCAAGAAACAAATGCTAGACTAAGTTTTAATCTTTACAAATATGTATCTAACTTAATCTGAATAAAAAAGGCTTTATTATTATTAACTATAACCTACCAATTCATAGGTTACTATAATTGCCTGGTCTGAACCGTTACTAGTTTTTTCGCGGATATAAACCCCCTGCGTTTACGAGAAGACAAGCGGCACTACTGCGCAGTAGCCCTGCGCAGTGGTGCGACGTACCGTCGGGGCACAGCAGCTGCAGGTCGTCCGGCAGCAGGTCGCGCGCCCACCACTCGCGGCGGCGGCCGGCGGACACCTCGGCGGGCGCGGAGTGGCGCACGAAGGCCGCGTCGCCGCCGCCCTCCACCATGCAGCGCACGGCGCCCACGTGCCCGTAGTACGGCTCGCTGGCGTCGCGCCGGCAGCGCCTGCGGGGGCCCACGGGCACTATACTCCGAGACACGAGCTTTCCCAAGCGGCGTTTTACAGAGGTAGCGCATAACTAAGTAGGTTCCTGCGGTGGTGGAGCGGTGCGGAAGGGATTACTCATATGACGTAACAACACTGGCACTTTACACTCATCATGTTAACGCCACAGATTGCTTGGTAGTTACCTTGTAGCCACCTCCAAATCGATCCCGTTTGTTATATTCTTAAAGACCTATATATGTTAGTATTAGAAATCGCAGAAAACGCAACATTTTCCTACAAAATGTACGAGAAAAGTTTTTATTTTAAATAATGGTGTTATAATGGTCCTTCGAGCCCGAATTTAATGTTTACGTAAACGATGACTAAATATAAAGGAACATAGTGCACCAACCTGTAGGAAGCTCCGTGACACAAATGGCAGAGGTTGTCGTGGGGCACGGTCCCCGAGTCTACGTACTCGGAGCTCAGCGCGCCGGGGGCGCACGACTTGGTGAAGTACTCGGCCGCCGCGTGGGCCCCGTCGCAACCGTACGAGCTGGGAACAAATACGGTGTTCAATATTTCCTTGAGGGAAGAAACGCCGTCACAATATCTCCTTCCTTGGCGGAGAGGTGTGTGCATTTATCATCTTGCCCTCGCATTGTTGGATACCGAATCTTCAGCTATACACGGACAAGACCAACTGCTACAAGCAGTGACGCGTTTTTTTTTTGCTATGATGCGATGCTACATACCGGATCCACCCGTTAGAGATGAGGTAGGCGAGCGGGAACACCCAGCCGGCCGCCATGCCTATGCCGGTGTGGCACGTGTTCTTCCCGCGGAGGTAGGTCAGGTCTGTGTCCGGATCTTGTTCTTTGGCCACCGCCACTGCGTAGTACCAGCTGTCGCCGCTAGAGTACACCTGAGAATCACAATTATTGTTAATTGCGCGCGCCAGCCGCGGCGGGAGGGAGGAGGGACGGTACCTCTTGCATGAAGGGCACGAGGCGGTGGCGGTAGGCGGCGTGCAGCATGTCGGCGGCGTCGTGCAGCGCGAAGTCGCACGCGCCGTCCGCCACCGCCCGCGCGCAGTGCCGCGCGCTGTGCCCGCGCCAGCCGCGGCGGGAGGGAGGAGGGACGGTACCTCTTGCATGAAGGGCACGAGGCGGTGGCGGTAGGCGGCGTGCAGCATGTCGGCGGCGTCGTGCAGCGCGAAGTCGCACGCGCCGTCCGCCACCGCCCGCGCGCAGTGCCGCGCGCTGTGCCCGCGCCAGCCGCGGCGGGAGGGAGGAGGGACGGTACCTCTTGCATGAAGGGCACGAGGCGGTGGCGGTAGGCGGCGTGCAGCATGTCGGCGGCGTCGTGCAGCGCGAAGTCGCACGCGCCGTCCGCCACCGCCCGCGCGCAGTGCCGCGCGCTGTGCCCGCGCCAGCCGCGGCGGGAGGGAGGAGGGACGGTACCTCTTGCATGAAGGGCACGAGGCGGTGGCGGTAGGCGGCGTGCAGCATGTCGGCGGCGTCGTGCAGCGCGAAGTCGCACGCGCCGTCCGCCACCGCCCGCGCGCAGTGCCGCGCGCTGTGCCCGCGCCAGCACGCCAGCTGCGGCTGCAGGAAGGCTGCCTTCAGCGCGATCTGGCAATGGAAATAGTCAAAATTATATCTCATTAAGCAACATTAATCAACGAGATGATCTCGACAACGTTGGTCCGCAACCTGTCTAGTAGTAGAAAATCTCCAACATCGAACCTGGAACAAACTATCTGTTAGATAGACAAAGGATAATACATGGCACATTTCTTTTAGTGGTAGCCTTGTTTTGCAAGATTCCGCCTGGATAAGTACACATTTTTGCCAGAACTCCATCCGTCAAGCAATAGTATGCAAACATTACTGCGTTCCGATTCGAAGGGCACTTGTTTTCAGCGAAATTGCTGGGCATATGAGACTTTAGAACCAATATCTCAGGGAGACGAGCGCAGTCCTACGCAATGCATGGGCAGCAGTTACCATCAAGTGAATGTCTTGCTCGTCACGCAGCAATGTAAAAATCAAACTCACCCTCATTTTAGTGCACTTGTCCATCTCAGCATCGCTAGTGACACAGAGCACTGCCCGCTTCACCGGACAGTTTCTAATGCCAAGAACAGCTTTTTCCGCTTGGTCACCAACATACTGGTTGTTGAGAATGTGCTTCGCTACTTGTTCATCTTCTTTTAGCATACGGAAGTTTACTGTTGCATCCTGTGTAATGAACATTTTTTAATTAGATTGTGAGTCTTTTCATTAAACATCACAGATTTAAGCTCAAAGCTTTCCTTGTAGATTTGAAATCTATGAAGCAAGCTCAGTTTTATTCGAAAGAAATTGTTAATTTTGTAGACTTTGTAGGGTTGATTTACTATGTCACTTATAATTATAACATATGGGAAAGTTTGTGCGTTTGTGTGTTGATTCTCTCTTCACGCCGAAACGGCTGAACGGATTTTGATGAAATTTAGTATACAGATGTAACATAGAATACTTTTTATCCCGTTAAAGCAAACCATTCCCGTGGGATAGTAAATAACGCGGGGCGCTGCTAGCTAAACTACATATTAAAAAAACCACGAGATCACGGGGTCTCAGTTGTGGCGATGAACTTTTACAATAGGTAAGCATAGACAACAATTTTACTACTGCGAGTTTCCGAAACGTTTGTTCACTTTAACAACAAAGTAAAGTGAGCCTATTAAAAATTTTGCTTGTGCAACAAGAAATTTTCTACTTCTAACAATTGGGCCTAAGTTTATTGCTGTTGTTACAAATTATAATAAATTGCCAAATATTTGTTTGTCAATGTTGTTTTCAATACATACTTGTAGCAACAGATCCGTAGTACCATTTGACTGGAACAGTTGAAATGGAAGCTCTATTGGTTTGCCTGATGGGTCCGCTCGAAGCTTGAAGGGCGGTAGGGTGCTCATTCTGGAACACAAACGAAGGGCTAATAATCTACACTTCTATATAAATATTAATTAAAGGTAGTTTGTCGTTTTTTTACATTTTTAGAGACTTTATATCAGCGTCATCTAGCAAGCATTAGTGAAACTAACACACCTGTTTCAATGATACTCTTTGGTTGGTTCTAGTTGTACAGGTCAAAGCTATATTTATTCACAGGGTCGAAGGAATACCGCAGTACTGTTCTATGGTGGAAGAGTGGAGTTTCCACGTGAAACTTTATTACAGCGACATCTAGTGAGCATTAGCAAACCTAACATACCTGTTTCCATCGTACTCTTCAGTCGGTTCATACTGTCGGTTCCTGTTGTAAGGGTCGAAGGGATACCGCGACTGTTCCGTGGATGAGTAGAAGTTGCCGTACGCGTCGCGGGCTTGGTAATCAGATGTGCGGTTCGAGTTTCTGTTCAGGGGGTTCGGTTCTCCGTACAGTTGTATCAACTTTTGGAGGTACTTTTGGTATCTGCAAAGATTGTATTGAATCAGAAAATATATTCGAAAGAGCATTTTGATTAATATTTCTGGCAAGTAAATTTAGACCCAGTTTTCGTTGTTCAATCAAGTTGAAATTATGGATAACTGTGAAGTTCTGATGACAATACTTAATATTGGTGACGGAGCTGATCTGATGATAGACATAGAAGGTAGATAATGGAACTCCTCAGTGAGTAACAGTAGACTGGTGGTGTTTGGGCTGCTTTAATGAGCTTTCAGTACGGAATATTTATTTCGACGATGTATTACCAACCAAATAACTACTTAAACTTATTCTATAATTATTTCAATAAATATAGTCCGAGAACAGGGGTACAATGAGAAACAGCGCTGCAAATGCTGGAAGCTGCGTACGAAGCATAAACTAAATTCACCCCTTATGCAACAAATATGGCTGTTGCATTATTCGTTGTAAATATCTCATTACAATTGTTTTATAAAAAAAAAAAACTTAAAAAATCTTTCAGGAAGTTCCTTACTTGAGCCTCTGTTCCACGGAAGCCGCACTGCTTGTCAAGATGGCGTCGGCAGGGGCGCGGCCCCAGTTGCACCGCTCCCACTCCGTCACCGCCGCCCGAGACCCATCGCGGCAGATTAGCTCGAACTGATCGTCTTTCATACCACCTAGGAGTAAAAACATTTATATCATAATCATAGGCCTGTTTTTTATTTCGTCAGTTTTTCCGTTGCTTGATTACGTAAAACTATGCAGTAGCGAGAGCTTCTCAAACATTACAATATTATGGTGACAGCGAGCTGATCTGATGATATTTATTTAATTATTTTATTATTATTTGCCTGAGTGAGTCAAATAAAAATAATAATAACAAGTTATCGCGATAGAGGCGGAAGGTAGAAAACGGAACTCCTTGGTAACTAACAGTAGATTGATGATGTTTGGACTTGTTTTTATCAGCTTGCAGTACCGAATACGTATAAAATTTTGTCTGGAAAAATATATTTTTGCCAATATCTTATTAACTGTCTACTTTTGTATTCTTTTTCTTTCTCATTTTTTCTCTTTTCATACTCTCCTTCAATACACATGTTAAAATACGTTTTGTCACCTAGAATCTTATGCGACAGCAGAGCGTGTTGTATGGTGGTGTCGCGCACGAAAGCGATCTCCCCAGCGCCGTCGGCGGCGAGGCACTTGAGCGCGCCCTCGTAGCCCGCGTGCGGGTCCGCAAGCGTGCAGCGGACGCCCGCGCCGCCGGTGCACAGCTTGCACAGCCTTGAACACAGGCAAACTTTATAAGGACTCCAGATACTAGGACCTACTCAAAGCTTTTCGCTCACCTGCATATGCAGTTTCTCACTTTATTTTCCAAGATTAGATCTAGTGACACGTAATTATCACTCGCTTTTCGGTGAAGGAAAACATCGTAAGGAAACCCACATACCTACCCGAGAATTATTTCAGAGGTAGGTATGTGATCCACCACTCCGGATCTGGCCCCCGTGGTGGATTATGGCCTAATCCTCCTCACGAAAGTGAGGGGTGACCCGTGCCCAGCAGTGGGACGTTATGGGTTGTTGATGATGATGATGATGACACAGGAAATTCCTAGGGCAAGATGTGTGGTATTCCTAGTGTGGTATTTAGGTTGTAAGAATGTACTTTACTTCTAATATAATTATAGTCTAGTTGTTATCCTATATCAAGTGCAAATTTTAAAATAAATAAATAATTATTCTTATTACCAAACCAAAAATGAGGAGGTGCATGTAGTTAAATATAAAAAGGGGCCTCAACTCAAGTTAATTTAAATATCCTATCCTACTTCTTAGGCTTCAAATCTTCAGTACAAACAATATTGACACCACTTACTTATCAGAATTGTCTCCAATAGGGTTATACATGTCCTTGAGCGAGTTGGGTGCACACGAGTCACCAAAGAATTCAATGGCCGACTTTACATGGTTGTTGCAGTCCGTGATTTTGAGCCCACCTTCTTGCATCAGCTGTAATACGAAAGGAGTATGAGGTCGCATCGCTGAGATTGAACAATGTGGTACTTTGCAATGTCAATCTCATCTTTAGATTTACGAGCCATTTATTTTTAGAATTTTGCTGGGATAATAACACTGTGATAGAAATATAATGCTGTGTCCTTGCATCCTGCTTTTTGGTGATTCTTGTTTGTAGTACTTTGTGATTTTGTTAACAGTGGTAAATTTTAATATCTATTAGAAGATGGTTTTCCATCAAAGCTCTTAGAGCATTTTTTTATACATCTTCAATGTACTACCTTTTTGTCCTTTACTGTTTTATAATAAGGATAATAACATAGATAGCCTATTTCACTCCATCTACTTGACTGGAATCGCTTTTTTTCAGGTTCTATCTCTTTCTGCCGCACACAGGCATCATCCTCACCACATGGATGGGCATCACCCAGCCCGCCAGAGCACCAACGCCCGGGAAGCAGGCGCGGGCGCCGCGCAATCCGTGGAGCCCTACACCTGGCTGCAAGTCTGGCAGGCCGCCTTTCTTTACCACTGCCACTGCATACTGGTACGGCTCGCCTCGCCCATAGAGCTGTAGTAAGGTGTTACAGATTAGAGCATTCGGGATATTAATTTAATGTAATAAAAAATATGTTTTAAACTAAAAACTACGATTATTTTAATTCAGGCAGACTAACATTGTCTCATATCAAATATCTCACAAATAGGCCCAAGAGAGCACTTGTGAAAGTAAACTTAGTTTACTTTCACAAGTGTCAATCTGCAACCAGATTAGATATACATCATTTAATTTAGAAAACACTATATTTCAATATAAATAGACATACCTCTTGCATTATTGGTACCAAGGAATGGTATCTGCCAGCGACATACACTTCTCCAGCATCGAGAGCTAGAATGGTGGCCTCACCCCTGTCCACCCAGTTCATGCACTCTTCATTGTCAAACGCCTGAAACATGAGGAAGTAAAAATGTTGATTTAGGATAACTTTTTATATAAAATCTACAATACATTATTTCTTTATTGACATAGTTATATCACTTAACAATCACCAACATCAACTCATATCGTCCCACTGCTGAGCACAGGAACATGATTGAGCATGGTCTTTTATAGATAGACTTTAGCTTAACTAAAAAAACACCTTACCCTTTTACACTTAAGTTCTAAATACAGATCTTCATATCCGCGTCCCTCCATACTCTCATTGGAGAAGAGTCCTTTATCCAGAATTGTCGCATTAGCAAGTCTTTCACATTTCTCCTGCTCAGCTATTGAGGTGGTGCACCAGGTGACCAAGTTGTCTGTGTTGAGGGTCTCTATAGCTGCACTGGACAGGCCTGAAAGTACACATATAAACTTACTATCTGCGTCCGGCCATTTTACTCATGGGAACAGTTATTTTTATGGGATAAAGAGTACCCAAGTAATAAATTATCTGTGTGCCAGATTACGTCCAAATTCGTTCAGAAGTTTTTGTGTGAAAGAGTAACAAATAATTATCTATCCATCCTCACAAGCTTTCGGGTGTATAGTTATTATTAAGTAATATTTATTGGCCTAAAGTATTTTTAAGAGCTTTATTTTGATTCTATAGTCTCCCAACTAGTGTAAATTCTGTTTCAGGAATCAGTGGCTTCTTCCATGTCAATGGGCAATATCAAAAAAGATCTGTAAAACGGTCAAAGGTAAGCAGTTAATTTTAATATTTAAAAAATCTAAATGGGATGTTAGTTTGTCTAGACAGAGCTTCCTTATTAGTACTATGGTGCTAAAAAACAGGACTCTAATATGAAATTTGAGAAAAACATTCAAGACGTTGCCCAACTGGAATTTAACGTGAAAATGACGAGTACAGAATCGAAATTATATTTTTGCGGGAACAATCTAGATGTGAACTATACATGCATGCGGTGAATATTTTCCAAAGTTCCAAAAACTTTTAAAAACTCACCTATGTAGATGCAAATAATTAGTGAACTTAGAATAGCTGCCATTTTAATGTAAATACTTTACACAATTTTGTGATAAAGTTTCTGTTTTATCCACTACAAAGCATCGTTTTTGATTCACCGATAAAAAACGACACACCCAAACGAGCGTTCAAACTGACAACAAACAAAACGAACAAAACGAGCGAAGCGAAACCGATAAGCGATGCCAGCCAGCAGATTGTCTGATTTGTCAGTGACACACGTCAGACAGAGCTTGACTGAGTTGACTGACATTGACATAAGCGACGTGTGATATTTTGATCTAAAGCATGGGTGAGGGCTTGCTAGTTATTCGATTCAGACATTATTTATCGCTTTCGATAAATGCAGCACTGTGACTTCGTTTTAGGACTGTACTTTCCAAAGGTAGATGAAGGAGACAGTCTACTCAACACTACTACAGTATAAGCGCCTGCAATTCCTACAAACAAGTCCGAAACAGGACTGACTAATCAGTGTCATACTTACTTCCGAAAGTGTATTAAAATTTGAACTGAAAATAATAGAGAGCGATGAAAACTAGCGATTGATTATTCTATCGAGACCATGCCTTCGTCGGCATTTTGGAATCCCTAACTACATACGAATGTTTCTAAAATTATGCATTTTATAATTTATTTGACATTGACAGTTGTCACGCCGGTTCGCTTTCGCTAATCGCTTTTCTATCTCTTTCATATTCTTCGTCGTTGTTGATCAAAATTGTCGGAAGTTTCTCAATCTGTTTTGAATCAAAATTTTAAGGATTTTCAAAAAACTAAGTAATAACTATAATCATTAACGACAGTAATTTTATCGTACATAAATCATTCAAGCCTTGTTAATTAATTAAACTTATGATTGCTTTGTTTACAGGTTTTGAGGTTATTATTTAAATCTGTTGATTATAACAATTAAAACACGTGTTAAAACTACACCTTTCGCCATGGTTGTGTTTACTTGTGGCTACTGCGGGGACTCGGTGCAGAAGCCTAAAGTTGAGAAGCATTATATTGTGACAAAATGTAGAAACAGGAGCCCTAACTTGTCATGTATGGACTGTTTCAAAGATTTCTTGTAAGTGCACCTAAATCTACTTTATTTTCTTATTCTTCCTAGCTTCCTACGCTGATACTTCCAGAGGATTTATATGTTAAAAGTATTATGCACGATTGTTTTATTAAAAACAAATACCGAAGTTACTCTTTGAACTTCTTGGATGTCTTCCATCAGGTGAGATAGAGGTCATAATAGGAAACAAACAGATAACAAAACAGTATAAGTATATCTGTAAAAAAAAATAGTGACACAAAAGATGTCCCTATTCCTATATTCTTTACTGTACACATAGAGCATAATATAAAGTGATTGCCATTTGAAAACTCAAAACTCAAAACTCAAAACTAAAACTGATAAAATCAATAAAAAATTTTTAATAATTCAATAAAAATTATTATAAGTAAGTGTACATAGGCACTGAACTGGCCAGACAACATTTAAAAATCTATTGTCTCTGTAAATGTTGCTGTATTTAAATATATTTACCTAAGTTTTTGATTGAGATTGATTGAACATTAACAATGTGTTTTGGTACAAAAATTTCTAATAATTCATTTTAATTTCCAGAGGCCTCGCTTACAAGGAACACACAAAATGCGTTACGGAAGAGCAACGTTACGCAGCCAAAGGGTTCGTAGCCAAAGAAAAAAAAGGTGAGAAGAAACAAAGCAATTGGGTCGATTTAGTACAGTCCGTGTTAGATGAACAGAGAAATGCTCCCAAAAACGTCCTCAGGATTATTGAAACCATTAGTAAACATAACAACACTCCACGTAAGAAGCCGAAATTCTACAACTTTGTAAAAAATGTTTGCGGAGCGAAAACCGGAGCGAAAGACATTGAGCAGGCTTGGGATTTGATTTCACCCAAACTTGCTGCTCTGTCTAGTGCTAATCAGAGTAATCCAAACAATGACTCTGATAAAACAAATAGTGAAACACAAGACAACGCTGACAGTAAAGAAGACAGCCAAGAGGAAACCAGTCCAGATAGTCACATTGCAGAAAACAGCGAAGCAGAAAATGATGCCCCAGCAGAAGAAAATAAATTATCAAAGAAACAGCGTAAAGAGGAGAAAAAGCGTCTAAAATATGAAGCAGAACTGCACAGTGCCGAGGCTCCTCTTGAGGAGGAAGAAGAAGAAGCAGTAGACAGCAAGAAAGGTAAAAAAAAGAAGAACAGAACCGAATCTCTAAACGGTGAAACGGAAGCAGTAGATGGTAAAAAGAATAAGAGAAAAAGACAGGATACTGTTAATAGTGTTTCAAGTAATCAAGAAGTCACAGAAAATGTAGAATTGGTTCCAAATGGCGCGGTGAAAACACAGAAAAAGAAACCCAAAGTTGATGAAGAGGCAGAAGAGAGTATGTGCCTTCACGACCAAAATGTAGCTAAAATCAGCGAGCTAGCCATGAGTGACCAGTTCGACTGGCATGCAGTTATTTTATCCGTTTTACAAAAGAAAGGCAATGAGCTGCCGTTTAAGCGTTTGCAAAAAAAAGTTCTTGGTGAATATTCTGAAACTACTGGCAGAGAAATAGATGATAGAATCGCAGACAAGTTCATAAAAAAACTGAAAAGTGCCCCGAAAGTACGAGTGGACAAAAACCGAGTAACTCTTTTGGACTAAATAGAGTTATCTATTCAGTCCAAAAGTTAACTGGTTTTAGTTTGTTTTAAAATCCTTATTATCATAATGTTAACATGTTCTCATTATTATTTTAAGCATCTCGTAACCCTGTATCTTAAATATCTCTAAAGGAAAAAAAATTAATACAACCAGGTTTATTCTGATCTCACCTGATGTTAAGCAATGATACGGTCTGCAATGGTGCAGCCTTACCTAGAAGTAACCTATTCACCTGTTAGTTGAAGACTCCTCGGTAATAATTATCGGAAAACAGACTCGGGCAAGGAGTTCCACTCGCTACCATGCCTGCCTATGGGGGCACCGGCTCTGACTAAACTGAGCTTGTGGAACTTCTACCAATATATATAAAATTATTCCTCTATCTGTTAGTACAGGATATATTACGGTCCGGTCACTGAAATTTTTCCTTTAGACGAAATTAAAATATCTTTTTCATGTATAAAATTGTTATTAGATACATTTATAGTTTTATCTGGGTTTACTTAACACATTTTTATCGATGACTGACTATTCAGCTTGTGAAAAATTTTGGACTCAGTGTTCAAGAATGAAAGGTACGACAAAACATGAAATTAATGAATATTTGGACTGACAATATTAAAATATTGCCAAGAAAAAGTTTCACAAAGTCCAGGGATAAGTAATGAACATATCAACTCTAGAAAGCGTAAACGCTGTAACCCTTTGACCGACCCGAAAATACTTTTTTTACATATTTGGAAACAAACGCTGTGACCCACATTTCAACGTCCTCTAGGAACTTTAGGATATAACCAAGGTAGCAGTATTGTAGCTTTGTATGAAACACACCAAATATCCAAAATTTACGTTTTTAGGACGAGTAGATATTGAGTTATGATTTTTTTTCAACAAAAGAAAATTTTGTTGGCTCTGGTGAACAATTTTGCGTTTCAAGGTTACAGCGTTTACGCTTCCTAGCGTCGATATTGATGATAAATAATTAGTATCAGATCAAAAATTTTAGCTTACATTCGCCAAGAATACTTATTTGAATAGTATAATCACGGCATACATTTATTTTCCCAAATCTTTCTATGCATGAGGTTTTCATATAGAGCCATTTAGTCAAAACATTTAACCAATTTAACAGATTTAGATGTAATCTTTGCCTACCCCGGAAAAAGGCGTGGCTATATGCATGTACATTTATTAAACCAATTTCTGTTTGAAATCCACCGATGAAGATTTGGTGTGATTTCGCGTATCACTGTCACTTAAGCTGGGTCCACATCTATGACCGTGAGTGTGACACATAACACGGACGCATATTTGTTAAGGTCACGGAGTTACGACCTAATATCACGCAGCGACCACATCAGGGGCCTCTCAGGCAGGTAAAATCTCACAGCCCTCTTCCATATTCAGCGTAGCGAGTACCGTGACACAGTCATGAAGTCGTGGGCACGGTTACATATGTGGACCTCGCTTAACTATGTAAATGATCGATAATAGAGGCATCATTATATTGTCTAATAGTGACGAGTGTGACTCACATTACAAGTAAAAACGAATGTGCTTTAATTTTAAATATATAATGTGTTACTGCCAATAATACTATTTAATTAATCTTTAAGCTATACGAGATAATATTTACAATGAACCAGGGTCTTTTCCTGAAACGATAAGTATAAAACGTCCTTAGTCTATTTCATTACCTATTTTTATACATAAATAAATTTATCCTAAGTGGTCTTATCGCTTAAAGCGATTTCTACTAGATAACTTTTGGATGGACAAGATAGAGAGCAGAAATAGGGTTAGGCCTGTTGATTTTATAGTACCTAATAATTAAACTTTAATTACTCGTTAGAAAGACATGAAAAAGTCGCATTCTCCAGTTTTCTCGTCACCACTGTCAATGTAATTTGATTGAAACGTCGAAATTTTACAAAATTATATTTTGATTTAAATTTTTAGTGAAATTACTGGGCATATGAGACTAGAGCCGATATCGCAGGGTGACTAGCGTAGTGCAGTGATGTGCAGGATTATACAATGCAAAATTCTGGGTGGCACTAACTGTTATGGGCAGGCGTAGCGCTTACCATCAGGTGAACGACTAGCTCGTCTCATCAGTCAGTCAAATAAAAAAAAACAAATCAAACCCGTTCCTTACTAGCAATTATGAAGACGTTCAAACTCAAAACAAGGCTTGGTAATGCTTTTTAATTCAGTCACGTAAATTTGATAAACAGTTCTTGTGGCGTTTGGTTTACACAGCGAGTTAATAAATCAAAAGGGTTAACGGTATTCTATTTTTTAGTAGAATGCTTTAGTTCAACTAGAAAGGCGAGTACATAAAATCGTACTAAAGCGAGCAGCGTTTACACGTTTCTACTAGGGCACTCTTCTAAAATACTCTACTAAACACTAGAATAATGTAAACCGGTCTTTACATTTGATTAAATCTTAGGATATGTAGGTACATCTTTTGTTTAATTATTGAATTTTGTAAGTTAGTTGATAGCCAATAAAAGCATGTATATGACATTAATTTGGTTTTATTTGGCAACTAATTGGCCGAGCGAGCGAAGCGTTTTTGCTTCAATTTAGGCAAAATTTTGCTTTCCTCTGTCAGTTTGTTGGTGTTCCTCTACAGGTCGTATTTTGAAACTGATCTGGATGAATTCGGTATACAGGTTTGACGACTTAATAGTTATTTTTGATGCGGGTATTTTTGATTGGAGGGGCACTTCCTCCAAAGAGGGACTGGATAATATCTCTGCTGAATGAAATTCGATTTCCATGCAAAAAAAAAATATGTTTATATTTTTTAATTTTTTAATTTAATTAATTTGTTAATTACATTCTTGGATTTATATTTACTAGACAACCACCAATCCAGACCGGGTGGATTAGGTCAAGGAAAGGAAAGGTGGTTAAGGATATCTGTGCTCAGCAGTTGGCCGATGGGTTGATGATGATGAACTATCGAATTTTCTTTCCTGCGCCTGTGGAAGGAAGTTTTACACGCAACTGCCAATTGTTTATGAATGAATGCCTATTTCATTGTTCAAACTAGTACCTAGTCCTAGTTTGTCGAAAAAAAATAATAATAAGTGGTTATATCTACCAAAATATTTTGATGCGTGTCGTTGAGCAATATTATTCTTCATTACATTAAAATTAAAAACCAATTGCTTTACTGAATTTGATAAAATGGTACTCAATTATGTAAGGAATGCATACTGATGTATAATAGATTTATAAGTATATAGAATAGAGAAGAATGCGTAGCGAAGAAGCTCCTATTTTATCAGTGGAATGCAATTGGTTGTTTTTATTTCTATTTCTAAACAGCAACAACAGAAGTAGATTATCCAAGCGGCCGAGTCGGAGCCTATAATTTAGCTCAATGAAGCAAATTGCAAATGAATAGGGAAGCGAGGCGCTGCTGCTTGCGAAAAATAAGAAAAAAAACATCAAAAGCCTTGTTATTCACGTTATCTAGGGTGTAGTTACGGGAGAAATGGGTCTGGTAGGACTTTGTTACCTTTTGATCTTTTTCCACCTAAATGAATGCATGTAATTAAACTTTTTTCCAATCAAACCATATTATTTAGTTATCAAAAGTCAGTGCGCGAGTATTGACTTTGTTTTATTTACTTTGAAATATAAGCCGAATATAGGCACTAGCTGTAATCTGAAGGCCCTATCAAAGTTTAAGACCGACTCACCGGAGGTGAACGACTTGCCGGTCTCTTCACACAGCAAAATAATAAAAATAAAAATGTATGACCCAAAACTTGGTCCTGGTCTGGACATTTCTGCGCCCCCCCCCCCCCAGGGTCTGCGCCCTATTTATGAAACTAAATGTCTGTATTAAGCTTTTAGCATGCAATCTAATTTCCCAAATGTCTTCGGCGAAGACGTTTTCTCTGTCTGCGAGCGAGGCTTATTTTTTATGTTACTGCTCCTAATTACATCATGTCGCATCATATTAACTAACACTTTGACTGCTGAGCCGTTTTGATTGTCTAGCCACGGGTGCGGCTCTGCAGGCGCCATAGTGTTTTCCCATACAACAAAGACAACAGTTGTGTTTTGCCGTACTCGTGGCAAGTTATGAAAAACACGACAGTTCTGTTTTCCGCAGTGAACGTGTTAAACCTATTCCTCAAGAATCGGAAGATTCTCCAAAGCGTTATGAAAGGAGTTTTGGGCATCCTGCAGGGCGTCATACATAACTAAACATCTAATAAAGCTCCGAGCTCGCCCGGCTTTGAGCCTGCTAAGGATTTAGCTTGGATTTAGCCCTTATTTACTTAGTAGTTTATTTAGTTTCGTGCCTAGAGGCGTTGATATTTTTTTTGGAAGAGTGACGCTAGCTTAATACGTGTGACGAGTTGACGAGGTCGTTTAGTTGATGGTAGATAATTTTATCGAACCTTCCACCTGTAAATTTGCTATGAGCTATGCCTAATAGATATAAGATATGAACTCTTACTTATTTACCTTACCTCTATTGGGAAATAAACTAGCAAAAACGAAATACTTAACATTTTCACTGCTGAGCCGATTTGCTTCTCTAGCCACGGGTGCGGCTTTGCGCACTTTATAGTATTTTCACATACAACAAAAACAACAGTTGTGTTTTCCCGCACTCGTGGCAAGTTATGAAAAACACGACAGTTATGTTTTCAGCAGTTATTAAATGTTCAGTCTAACATAGTCCAAATATTCTAATAAGTATTTATTGAGACGGCGCCATTCACGGTTCGCCACCGCGCCCGCGCTCGTCCACTCTCTGTTCATTTTGTCCTGCCCATATAATAATAAATTATAATCATACTCATAAGGGCTAACAGCGTCATAGATTAAATAATAGTAACAACGAAAATATTACGAGAAATGCGTGAGAAGGCCTGCTAACATATCGTTAACGTGTCGTAACTTTTTCAGTGTCGGCTGAGAGGCGAACATGGCATATTGTGCGTTATAAGTTCTGGTAAATTGATGGCCATGGTTGTTTTTATGGCTTTTGTCAGCTTGTGGTCCGTGTTGGCGGAAATATTAACAAGAAACAGGAAAATGTGTATTATTTGACGAGCTTGATGACCCGAGTGCGAAGCGTGAGGTTGCAGGTTCGATTCCCGCGTAAGTACGTAAGTGCTTAACTACAGATACCTATTAGCTATAAAGCTTGGTGTTTGTGGACCGTGTTCCTTGTTGTTCCAGATTCTATAAATACAAGCCTTTGTAGAGACATCGATCATGACGGGTTAAAAAATATATTCTTTATTTGGTATATACCTAGGTACTTAATGTAGGTAATACTCAATAATTTCTTTACGTACCAATCTATCCTGACAATATTTTTGATAAGTTGTACAAATTCAACTATCTAATCAATTAGTGACGGCAAAGGCAGACTGAGAATGTCGTAAAATGAAAAAATAATTTAGAGACAAAAATCCATAGAGGTGCTCATTTTATTTCCCAGCACAAGGTACGAAGCAAAATTTGTGGAATTCTCGCGCTTCTAGCCTTCATAAAATGCCTGTATTTATTACTCCACTGAGCTTGAATTTTCATACAGAATATTTTAGATGCTACAGCGTGCCTAGTCAGGTTTCAGACATTTATATTACCAGGGGAAATAAGACTTACTTACAGACTTACTTATTAGTCCGAGAGGAATCACACAGCTGATCCTGCTACTTCCCCTATTTCATTTGTGATTTTACATGATCATTTCGGATTTTCCGCCGGTGTTATACTTCCATATTATAATCTCGGTTTCTTACTTCTACTCTGTTTCAAAATTGCTCTACAAAATTCCAAAGAAGTTTCGAAGCGAAGTTCGTTCGAAGGTGAACGACATGCTAGTCTCGTCACACAGTCAAATAAAAAAAAAAGTTGTATCTAGCTAGGTACTCACCTACAGTATATTGCTTATTATATATTAACTAGCTGCGCCCCGCGGTTTCACCCGCGTAGTTCCTGTTCCCGCGGGAATATGGGGATAAAAATAGCCTATGTTACTCGCTGTCAATGTAGCTTTCATACAAACTTTCATCCCCTATTTCAAACCATTACAATTCTTTTATCGCATTAAAAAGTACCCTATGTCCTTTCTCAGGCTCTAGACTATCTCTGTACCAAATTTCATTTCAATCGGTTCAGTAGTTTAGGCGTGAAAGAGCAACAGACAGACAGAGTTACTTTCGCATTTATAATATAGATAAGGATTTTCTTTGATGTAGGTGCTTAGTACCTAGATTGTTTCACACAGGCGATATTCGTCGAATAAATCCTAATACAGAAAAGGTGTTGTTAATAACGTTTATATAAATCTAATTTGTCTGGTGCTTTCGATAACTTTATTAGGCCTTGTTCGGTATTTATTGTAGGTATTCGGTCTCCAGTTGAGAGATGTTAAGTGGTTGGGCATTGTTCTGGAATTTGGGAGAAATAGAGTTGTTACCCTTTGTATTTTAAGTGCGTCTAATAATTTACAAATGTTCGTATATTTTTTATTTAACTTCGGAGAAAAAAAATTGTTGATAAGATGAGTAAGAACTGTCCCTCGGGACCAGAGTATCAAGGATTATATTGGATGGACATAACATGATTAATAAGAATTGAAAAAATATATCAGAATCCACATATCTGTTAATTTACATAAGAAGTACATACTATGGTTGTGTATCATATTAATTACTAGCTGCGCCCCGCGGTTTCACCCGCGTAGACTATTATCCCACAGAAACCATATTTTTTTAGGGGATAATAAGTCGATAACATATAATCTATAGAAGCTATTTACACTAAATATGAAAGGCAGGAACTAAATAGGAATCTTCTAGGCAGGCTTGCTTCACCTTCAACCACATCGTTTCTACCCATCAGGTAAGATTCAAGTGCTCGCCTAGTACTAATTAAAAATAAATTATGTGAATAATTTTGGTCGAAAAACCCAAATCACAGTCAAAATTCTAATAAAATTCCCATTATGACACCTGCCGGAACTCTTTTGTCGTACATTCCAAACATGGCGGTATTTATACCGTAAATAACGAAATAACCGCTTTCAATATAAATAGGTGATCCTTTCTCTAAAATAAACCTCGGTTTCTACCCTCTAGCGGTTCTTACATAAACACTGACCATTCATTCTCTATTGATTAATTAAGAGATACGAACCCCGCTTCGTTAATGTTACCGCTCTAAATTGGCTGCGAACCAATTTTTTACTCTGTCAACTCAAGAAAATCTCCGGCTTTAAACTGTTCTAGCGGGTAAACCCAGGTTTATCTTGGATGGAAACGGAAATGCCGACACGTGTTTGAGTTTTAAAACGGAGTTATATTTTACAATTGCCTTTTTGAAAGTGTCGCTGCAAACCTTTAAGCGTGGTATTAGTAAGTACTATCTATTCTGTGATGGTATACCACGCTTTAACCCTAAAACTTTTGAATTGTCTTCAAGGTACCTATTTAGAAATGAGCACGTATTGGGCTACTGACACGTAGATACATTACCGATTTCGATAAAAACCCGATTATGGTTACCTATGAAAAATGTAGGTATGTGGCTGAAAACTCGATTTATCGCAAAAATATTTAAAATTGCCATTTATCCTGGCAACCCAGCAGATTTGCTACCGCTTCCGTAATCCGTTCTCGTCGGCAAATCGTCTTTCTCCAAAACCCGCATATTTCTGGACGAAACTTTCAGAAAACATTTGTTGCTCCGATTTATAACTTGTAAAACCGATGTGACTTGAGACTTTTGGACTTACGAGGCCTTACAATGTTTCTTTGAAAGTTACTTTGGTGATTTGGTGGTTCGGTAGTCATTGAAGATCTGTGAAACCATTCCTCTTTATCCTACAACAAAAAAAGGCCGCTGACGAAGTTAAAGCTTAAAATATAGTGTTTTAAAATTTATTTTAAATATTGAATACACTTTATAGCCAATGCCAGGCCCTAGCTCCATAGATTAATAGCTCTACACAGTATTTTTATAACTGGAAGGTCTACACGAGCAACTTTATAGCACAAGAACCAAAAAATATACTTAGTTAACTTTGGCAACCGAATCCGCAAAAACCGTAAATAAACTTTCAGCCATTATATTTTATCTAAAATACACAGATAATACGAATAATTTTGCACCGCAATATAGATGTTTTCATAAGATAGTATTTTTAACTGTTCTAAGTACTCTATTTATTTTTTAATCGTTTCTACGAAGGAGGAGATTCTATATTATTCTGTAAGTTTATACTCGTACATTGTTCATGTTCTAAATTCAGGAGTGCATTCATTGCCAGTCTCAATTCTACATATTTCATAAATCAAATCAAATAATTTTTCATTTATAGGAATATTTATTATTATTATTTTTATTTTATTATTTTTTTTTATTTGGTACATTATCGTGTGTAAGGAAAGATAAATAAGTTTTAGAAAAAAAAAAATATTCCAATCAATGTCAATCAATGAGCACAAACACCATGAATCTACTGTAAGCCACTGAGGAATTCCGTTGTCTACCTTCTGTCGCCATCACCAGATCAGCTCGTTGTCCCCATAATATTGTATTACCATCAGCACTCGACAGGCATGCGAAATTTCATCTCAATCAGTTGAGGATAACTCCCTTAACACGTTCAGTGCTGAAAACACAACTGTCGTGTTTTTCATAACTTGCCGCGAGTGCGGGAAAACACAACTGTTGTGTTTGTTGTATGGAAAAACACTATGGAGTGTGCAGAGTCGCACTCGACAAGACAAGAAATTCCGCTCAGCAGTAAAAGTGTTAAAATTGAGTAGCAAGATTCCACCCGAACAAACATAGTTACATACATACATTGGAAGTTAAATTAAAGCTTGTAATAAAGAGAAAAGTTGGTCATATCATTTAAAAGTCGTTATACTAAAGTGTGGTTACCTTTCTTGTATCGCGTCTGTTTCAAAGCTTTAGTATCTAATCACCATCGCTCCTGAGCACCGCAACCGCAGCTCTACCTTTGTAATAAAACTTCGACCGCTTTAAGTTATTACAGCTAGTAAGCTTTTAAATTACACTAATGGGAACTGCAGTAAAGAAATCGGCAAATATATTATTATTGATTTAGCAATAAAGTGAGTTTCTGTGTTCCGCCACATTTATTCAATCTTTGTGTGATTTATTTCTTCAGTTGTCAGCATTTATATGTCAAGGTTTACGATAAAGACTTTCCTACATAGGTGCCGATATTGGTTCGAGTAACCTTTGTCACGACACTACGGTACCGGATAAACCTACGCGTACACGGAAATGAGTTGGGAGCGAGATTTCTTTTTCGTTCGACAGTTTTTAGTAGGACCCATTTGGGTGGGTTTTAGTCGTCGTAACTTAGATACTTACCTAGATACATAGTCATTACATCTTTTTACAGTTTTACATGTTTTTAGGACACGATCGTAATTTTGAATGTAACGGTTATAGGTTACCTAAATCACGGAAATTTTAACCGGTTTTGTTCTTACAACATTTTATTTTTATTTTACTGAGTTACGCGACGAGCATGTCGTTCACCTGATGGTGAGCTTTTCTACCTATTTTAATTCTTGACAACAGTCGCTCAAAAAGTCATACATTTCACTTTTCTGTGTGTTTTATTTTAGAAGGTTTTTACGTTCGTGAACCTCGATCGTAAGTTCACCAGCAACTTTTGTTGCTAACTATACCATGGACGAAAAACTAAGCAAGCCATAATGGTAGCTGTTAAAATCTACTTTCAACCCACACATTTTTTACCTACCATTGATTAAGATCATCCCAACTTCAGCCCGACGAGACGGCGGCGACGAAGTTTCTATCCCCAGCTTTGTATCCAGTCTCCTAAACAAATTTTTACTACCACACTTAATCACCAATTTGAACTCAAGGCTTCTAGATTTAAGAAACAATTTTGTTCACCAGCAATACGACTTATAAGCCGCTGTGTGCCTTCAACCACAGCCATTACTAGAAAGCGGTGTCAGTCCTGACATTTACCTAGCTATTCGAAACTCTAGTTGAGTGAATGTTGTGTTATTAGTAGGTATACTGAGCATTGGGTTCATGAAAGGTCTTTGGGAACAAGTCGATCCATATCTTATTAAACATCTTCAAAAAAAAGGAGGAGGTTATCAATTCGTCTATATTTTTGACGTGACAACGTCTAATTAATCGATGAACGCCGACTGCATGCACGAAAAAGATGACGCATTGTCCCGTTACGCTCATTGTACGCTTGCGCTGCATCTATCTCTCTTCCACTCGATTGGCCTATGCGTCCGAGGAGAAGGAAGACAGCGGCAGCACACAACTTACATCTACTGGTGTACTGTTTCGTCGACTGTTTATAAAGTGAAGTGAAAAGTTAATTTGGTTTCCATTGCTTATTACAACAACAATTTCGGCAATAAAGGTTGATTATTCTTGCATTTAAAAAATTAGATTACTAGTATAATTTCAAGTATTTATTCTTTTATTATTAAAAAATGATCCAATTTTATTCATAAAACTATGCAATCATTTCATCAATGTTTTGTTATGACGTTGTCACGTTAAACTATCGTCCCTAAACCAAGTTTACGGACAACCAATTTTTTTTTATGTTTGTTACCTCAGAACTTTCGGCTGTGTGAACCGGTTTTGATGTTTTTTTTTTCAATTGAAAGCTGGTGCTTTCCATGTGGTCCCATTTTAATTTTGGTCCTGTACACTGTACCTGTGGCACTGTAACTGTTATGGGCAGGCGTAGCGCTTACCATCAGGAGAACGACTTGCTCGTCTCCCTACTCAGTCAAATAAACAGTAGTACCTATAGTCAGTTGTGTATGTGTGTATAAACAAATATATTATTATGTATAAAGATATAAATGTTCCTCGTTACCAAGTCAAGAGACAAGGTTTTCCATACACATAGAGGCGCTGTTTACATTACCATAACTAGGTCAAAATTAACACGGAACATTAATCACCTTACCGTGGTAGCTTTACGGAGTACATGTAATATTGTGAAAGGGAAAAAGGATAATGCTGTTTTGAATAATAATTACCCAGATTTGGTAAAAATATACCAGAAAAGTCCAAGAGGATTCCTTGCCCAGAAACTACTAAAAAAACCACTTTTACTTTATAATATAGCATTGTAAAGCGGGCCAGGTAAAGCTTAAGTAAAGGTAAGGTAGGTTTAATTATAATAGAATGTTAAATGGCAAAACAGCGTGGAAACAAAACATTAAAAAACCATCCACAAAGTTGTTCCAATAAGTAATGCCAACAATAGCCACATAAATTTAACTAAACCTCTATAGATTCTTACACCCTGCATATTAATCACATCACTGCCATATACAAAAGACACAGCATACAAAAGAGTAACTAACACGCTACAAGCTTATCTCGTTTGCGCACTCGCACCGTGTAAACCAAGCCTTAGTTAAATTCAGTTTACGCGAGGGGCGCGAACTTGAAACATTGAAGGATACGGTTGCATGTAAACAGCACGTTACAGTTATGTAGAGGGTGAAAATGTGACGTTTTAACAGCAGTTTAAAACAAGGTATTAGTAAATGGGTTTTGTGTAATAGGCCTTTTACCTTATTTTATGGGTAAAGTGACACGGGGTATTTTTTGTTTTTGTTTTGGGCCTAAAAGTGAAGTGCTGCTCAACCTTTCACGACCTCCGTGGCGTAAATTGAAGGGTCGATTCCCGAACAGGCCTCTGGTCTAGTCTACGAGGACCATGGTCCTCGTAGTTCCTGATTCCCTGGATACAAGGAATCCTAGTCAGGGGTCAGGATTTATGTATGTGATCGTGATGGGTTATTATTATTACTAGTGGTCGCCCAAAGGTCGAATTTCGATTATAATTCAATAAAAAAATTCTAACCACGTCCATGTCCATGTGTGTGTTCTAAAACCATGAACCATAGTAAGGATGTATATAATTTATAGTTAGTTGCAACATCCATATAGTTCAGCGGTGGGTACTTGGCTAGAACGGAGACCGCGTTTAGGCAAACATCGTGTAGGATGCCCGCAGGCAAGGTGGAGTGACGACATGCGGAAGACGGCTGGCAAAGACTGGATTAGGAGAGGCGAAGATCAGGCTCAGTGGCGTTCACTAGGAGAGGCCTACGTCTAGCAGTAGACGAGTGTGGGCTGATGATGATGATGGATACTTGGGTGGTGGTTCAGTAGTGGCAGGGGTGGTTGGTACATTTTCTATCATCATCATCAACCCGTAACGTCCCACTGCTGGGCACGGGTCTCTCCTCACTTTCGTAAGGAGGGTTAGGCCATATTCCACTACGGGGGCCAAGTCCGGATTGGTGGATAACATACCTACCTCCGAAATAATTCTCGGGTAGGTATGTGGGTTTCCTCACATTTTCTATGTCGTGGTCAAAATGATGAATACTAAAAGCTAATTCAGTGAGTTGCTGAAAAAATATACAAAGAAAATAAAACGAGATGCGGTTTAGCTATTGATGAAACCGCTATTTCGGGGTTAAGCGAAGTCTCGGCTACTTTCATAAACTAAATGAGTTTTCATTGCGCTCGAAATTAAACCACATTATTAAAACAAGTCTCACTTGGATCCAATAATAAAATAATACGTTTTGGTTATATCTTTTCTCTCTAGATTTTATAGAAGGTAAAGTTTATCTTTGGTAACGAAAGGTCCGAAGTCCCAGAGCAATTTCACATGAATATTGTAAGAATGCAACCTTTAGATTCTGCTATATTTGGACGGCTCTTTTTCTTTGTGGTAGCCAGTGCGCGTAGTATTTTCCAATATTCACAAGTGACGGAAAGTTTTCGAATCCGATTCCAATTTTCTCATTTCCGATCTGATGCATTCGAAAAATGTTATTCACTTATCTACCGGAAAGTAGTTTTTCGTTGATTTACGTTTTTTTTAAACTGTGCATACTGTAGGTTATAGTTTAGTCTACAAATTTTGGGCTGGGTGCGAACTATTGTAACTTCAACCCAATTTTTTGGTCTAATTTGACCGGACTATTAGGTAGAAGTAAAATACATAGATAAGTTCTGTTGGCTGTTTCTATTTTTTACGTTAGTTCAATTTAGGTACGGAGTGGTACATTAGGGTTTTGTGTAGTGTGTAGACCAAAACACGCACAGCAAACGGGTTAAAGCACTCTACTAAAGACTGGCATATTGTAAACCGGCCATTAAGGTACCATATCTGTCCGAAGAGTCCAAACAGTGCCCTATTGCAGCCACTAGCTTGTTTACAGTGCAATTTTGTACGTAGGTGAAATAGTACATTTTCTTTTATGTTCAATATGGTCAACTCATTCCATAGGGCGATTTAAAGTCTTTGGCAATTCCCTTGGACTGTGGTACAATAGTAATTATCAAAGTTACTACCTACGACAAGAAAACCTACATTCACACAGAAAAATCTTATTTTCTATAGGTATTACGTAAAGATATATATTCAGTATAATCTAAGTTTACAATTTCAGGATGGAGAAAGAGCTATCTACTCCCGTACCTCAGAATACTAATGACTAGAGTAGGTATAAGTACCTAGATTTAAAATTAAATGTAAGAGATAAGATTATTTCTTCTAAGAAGCCGACTGAGTACTGAGAGAAAAGAAAAAAATCTTAATTTTCCAGAAAATAATTCATAATCTTGTAATATACGCCCGCATAATTCGTCTGCGTGTTTTTGTAAGCTTTAGCCAAAGATTGAATTACTTGAAAATTTCGGTATAATCCGCTATTACGTGGAGTAGAATTTTTGCTCCTAATCTCTCCCTGAGAAGGCCCGAAAATCAGCAGTGACTATTTAATAATGAAAACGTTATTTTCTTTAGTAAAATTTTCACCCATATATCAACACTATCATATATATACTCCAAATATAGCTTGGATTTATATTAAGCAAGTTCTATAACCGTTTACATAAGCAATAACCTTCGACTGTGACTATCGCAAATCCATCGCTTTATCCAACTGTATGAAAATTATATTCTTACTTGCCAAAATCTTTTTTGCAGTTGACTGAGTAACAAGACAAGCAAGTCGTTCACCCGATGGTAAGCGCTACGCCTGCCGATAGCAGTTACAGAGCCACCCGAACTTTGCATTGCATAATCTTGCGCGGCACTGCACTGTACTCGTCACTCTGATACATCGGTTCTAAAGTCTCATATGCCCAGTAATAACTAGAAACAGTTCCCTTCAAACCGGAACACAGTATTGTTTTCACACTATTGCTTGACGGATGAACATCTGTCAAAGGATGACTGTCTTCCCCAGGCGGTCTCTTGCAGAAAAGGCCTACCACTATAAAAAACATTTCAGACGACAATCCACGCTTTTTTTTCAATTTTTTCATTGTCCTCGTAGTTCCTGATTCCCTAGATACCGGGAATCCTAGTTCAGGAATAGTTCACGGAATTCTAGGTCAAGATCTATGTATGTAAACCTGGTGTGTACGTTTTTATACCTATTAAATAACGGTTAAATACCGGTATTATGCAGCATTTCCAGTCCTTTCGTAGCAGGATTACCTTGCTGGAATTCGTTTGATGTTACTTACTCGTAAATATTTTAATTCGGAGGGCTTTACCTTGTTATTAAACCTCGTCTAATTTTATTCTCTTTGTATTTTTTGTGCTACTTACTTTTTATGGATATTTGAATAATGGTTTAACCACACTGTTATTAGAATTACATCACTTATTTGGAAAAGTTATGTTGTGGTGTTTATCCAACTCCTACTAATATTATTTATGTTTGTGAGAATAGATGGATGGATGCTTATTAATTTTTCAAACAAACACTACTAAACTGATTTAGATCAAATTTGGCATACAAATAGCTTATGACCTGACGGCCTCCGTAGCGTAGTGGGTGATGAACCGACTGCGAAGCGTGAGGTTGCGGGTTCGATACCCGCACGAGGCAAATATTTGTGTGAACCATAAGTATTTTCTCTGGGTGTTTGTAGGACCATGGTCCTCGTAGTTTCAGATTTCCTATATACAGGGAACCGGATTGGTGGATAACATACCTACCTCCGAAATAATTCTCGGGTAGCTATGTGGGTTTCCTTAAAAAAAATCCTTCACAGAAAAGCGAGTGATAATTAAATTAAGTACATATGCTTTACAGCAACATATTGGTACGGGCCCGCACTGGGATTAGAACTCACGTCCTCCACCTTGGAAGGCGGACCGTCGGCGGACGTTCTCTCATTAGGTTGCAACCGCTATAATTTATGCCATATACGGTAAGGTATAAGGTACAATATAAAATAATTTATTCTAATTACGTTATAACCCCATATTTACAAGTGCCAATAAGATGTCTCAAAATATCGATTTTACAAAATAGCCCCACGTTTATGTTAAGGTATGGATGGATACACATATAAAAGCTACTAAAACTACCTGTCAGTTTAGAATAGGAAACGTTACTACGTTTACTACGACTACGCGTTTTCTCTTTGTATCATTTAGCCACAAATATAAAATCAACAGCCTTACATTTTCCCCTTCCCGTACAAGTACGTTGAGCTATTTAATTTTTTATTATCCATTTATTCACAGTTTTCTTTTAAAAAGGCAGACTTTGATAGGCTCTCGCCGACCTTCAAAGCTTCACCTGACTGATTCATTTTGTGCAAGCTTTTCAACATTCAAAGTGAAATAGTATTAGCATTGACTTTACACTATGTAAATCCTATATTACCATAACGGCTTAATACCTTCGTCATTTTCGTCTGTGGTTAGTGTTTGTAAAATATTTCAAGCCTGAAGGATCTGGACTCGTTTGAACAGAGCCAGTATTAGCCAGTGGATGACACTGCATAATTAAGAGTTACTAGCTTGTTGTAGCCTGCTGGACTCAGCTGCGGCTTTACGTAGCAACTAATCTAAATATAAAAAAAAATATCCCTATTTCCCTTGGACACGGCGTCACGAGTGAATGGCTGGACCGATTTCGCTAATTATATCTTTTTATATATTTGTTGAGTTCCGAGGAAGGTTCTTACGAGGAGAAACGATGGAAAAGTTGCCCAGAAAAACTGCTTTTCATAACATTTTTGTATGAACTCACGATTTGACATTTGATTATTTCGCAATTTACGGCTATTCCTAAGTAACATGGTGGTTTTTAACCTGGAAAATGCAGAGTTATTGCAGAAAAACTAGAATTACGCTTCTGGAACCGCGGCGGCACCTCATCATCATCATCAACCCATAACGTCCCACTGCTGGGCACGGGTCTCTCCTCACTTTCGTGAGGAGGGTTAGGTCATAATCCACCACGGGGGCCCAGTCCGGATTGGTGGATCACATACCTACCTCCGAAATAATTCTCGGGTAGGTATGTGGATTTCATCACGATGTTTTCCTTCACTGAAAAGCGAGTGATCATTACGTACACATGTTTTACAGAAACACATTGGTACGTGCCTGCACTGGGATTTGAACTCACGACCTTCTGATTGGAAGGCGGACGTTCTCCCACTAGGCGGGTGCACCTAGTGTGATAATAAAAATAAATGAGTTAATTGTGATCTAATTTTATGCTATCACATTTCTAAATTCCAGATGTATTATATCCTCAATCATCACCATCATCAACCCATAACGGGCCAATGCCGAGCACGGGTCTCCAGTCTTTTCCTGAAGAGGGTTAGACCACAATCCATCACTGGCACCCGCTTCGGATTGGCAAAGCTCAAGCTGCGCTGTATTGTAAAATGTGGCTTGTGTATAAATGTTTTCCTTTCCTTCTTTGTAAGTTGCATGCCAGCTCGCCACGTGTAAACAAAGCATTAGATTAGCCTACATAAAGTTTAAGCTGGTTCTCGCGAAGATTTTATGCTACGAACTTGAATTTAATTTAATGTAGAATATAAGTCTGCTTTAGTTTACTCCATTACCTCCAAGATAGTTTTATTTACAGTTCAGTAACTTATAAGCTATTTCATTTAATATATGAGACCCATTTGGACTTCTATAGCAAAATACGCTTTTAACCTTGAAGACATATATCGTAAGAATAATGATCAAGTAGGTTTATCGGCTAGATATATCTATGCAATGTTTATTGACTGCTTGTTGGCGGTGCTCGTTTGGGTCATCTCTTAGTCACCACCATGAGAATTCTCATGGTAGTATTAAAATTGTTCTTAAATTTATACCAATGAATAGATAAAAGCTATGTCATTTACAGTTTATTTCCTTTCCATAGCTAGGACCAAAGAATATAAAGCTTCAAGTACATGGCTGGAACACATGTCTTCTCTAAGAGAGAGACAGTGGTTGGGCCATATTTTACCACTCTGGCCCAGTGCAGAGTAGTAAGTCACAAGTCCCTAAATTTTTATTCTCTTAGACTGTTTCTTTAGAATGTTTTCCTTCACCGTTATTGAGCGATTGCGTTGAAATCTATATGCATAATTTCGGAAAGATTTTTGTTGCAGGGCCTCTGACCTGCAACAAAAATCTTTGGCATCGCATGCCGTTGTATTGTCAAGCTCCATAACCACCAGTAACTATATCACTCACTAGCTGCGCCCCGCGGTTTTACCCACGTGGTTCCCGTCCCCGTGAGAATACGGAGATAAAATATAGCCTTTCTCAATAAATGAACTATTCAACACAAAAAAGATTGTTTAATTCGAATAAGTAGGTCCTGAGATTGTCGTGTTCAACCAACAAACTCTTCAGCTTTATATATTAGTATAGATATAGATTTGCGATAAGAGAGATTGAGAAGATATGACGTTCTTGTTGCAAATGAGCGATGTAATTTCTTTTTCGTCCAGCAGCAGCTCACAACTCTCAATGTGGACAGCTTAGGGTGGCTTAGTACCAACGCAAACGGACTAAATACTATGCATATATTTGGCCAGGCCAAACATATCCCTCTGTCGCACAAAGGGTACAATCGCGGATCATTTTACACCGGAGGCCACAAAAAGCAGTGACTAACCACACACCGCTGAGATAAGGGTCTGCAAACACATTTACTGTGGACAGGGTGGCCGTCAATTGCTTTAGAAAGACGGGTCTAGAAGCGTGGAAGATTGGTCCTTGTGTAAGCTTCACAATCGATTTCAAGCCGATTTTTTTTCCGTAGGTACATATTTCTCATCTCTGATATTTCTCTTCTTGTTTTCATTTAATTTTCATTGCTACTTCGGCTTATTTCGTTTACCAAGGTCCTCTCGGAGTAGAATAGAAAAGAATAGAAAAACTCTTTATTGTACACCAGAAACAAAATTAAACACAGGACAGAAAAATTACAATAGGTAAACAAGGGTAGTACAATGGGCGGTCTTATCGCTGAAAGCGATTTCTAGATATTTTTTTTTTTTTTTTTTTTTTTGATTTTTTTTTTGGAGTAGTGTGGGATTTCGGCCTTTTCTGTACCTATTTTTACACGCTTTTTATTAGCTTCACCTGTATGTATGTTTGTAACCGACTTCTTTGGGTGCGATTTTGACCCACTTCAAACGGCCAGATTTCGTTCAACTTTGTTGATTTATTGAGGACCGATGACAATACACTAATTAGATAAAATTTTAAAAAAAAAAATGAAATAAAAAACCAATTGATTAAAAAAACAAGTTATTATAAATAAACCAAACTAAAAAGTAGAAAATAAATAATAGTTTAAAAAAACTAAAAAACATGCTCTTTATAGAAAACCGGACTAAAAATAGAAAATAAATTTTAATAAATTTAAATTAAGAATAGTATTAAAAATTTCATTAAATATAAATTAATAATAGTGTAAATAAAAAAATGAATTTTATTTGAAAAAAAAGCGTGGGGTGCTTTTTAAGATATTATCAAAATCACTCTACAATAAAATATTTATAACTATTGACACCATGCACCCCACGCTTTTTTTAAATAAAATATTTTTTTTTTATTTACACTATTATTTCCATATCATCAAAAATACAAGTTAGATCGAAGCCAAACTTTGTGGGAGATTATGTTACCCTAGAGCGATTTATTAATTTTTGGCTTACAGCTTTTTATATTTCCTTTGCAGCTTATTATTAGTTGTGTTAGTACTCGTATGTTAGTTTATTTAGTTTAATTTTGCATTTTTTTTAAGTTTCGTTAACACTATGATACAATAGTGACAAATAAACTGATGATTGGAACGGAAGGTAGGTAGGAGAACTCCTCAAAGGCTAATAATGAATGGTGTTTGGGGTCATTTTGCCCCAGCTTGCAGTATTGAATACGTATTTCACAAAAGCTTGTTCGCAAAAATATAGGTTTCTACAAAAAAAAAAAAAAATTCTTAATAACCAAAACTCGGGGATAACGGAGAAACATGGTAACCCTACTCTAGTAACCACTCAGCCGGGTAAATGGAACAATTTACCAGTATCAAGTTACTAATTCAGTCGCCGATTGACACAGTGTTTGAAGTGATCCCTATTGTTTTTGGGTTATTTCAATCCGGTACAACAATAGCCTCATATCTTCAGTAGCTGGTGAATATCGAGAAGGCAAAGGGACCATGTCATAAGTACATATAATTATATCTCATTGGATCAGTATCAATCTTGAGACTTCCATTAAAAAATTAGGTATTTTCGGGCTGGAAAATAAAAAGACTTATTTTTTAAAACTATTGTATTACTCGCCCTTTACTCCGCAAAACAATAATTCCATCCAATATCCAAGCACACGTCCCGCTACTGCCAAAAAGGGCGAAGCGTGTTGCCAGTACCTACGCGCCTGCTTAATACATCACTGGTATTCGGGGTAAAATGATCTAGTAAGCTTTCACAATGGGGTAGAATATAATAGAATAGATAACTTTTTATTATACACCAGAAACAAAAATAAACACAGTACAGAAGAATTACAATAGGTAAACAAGGGTAGTACAATGGACGGTCTTATCGCTGAAAGCGATTTCTTCCAGACAACCTAATGTTGTAGGGGTAATGTTGGGTTGCAATACAAATGTTCCGGGACGCACCCAGCGGAGAAAGAGGCCCAAGTCTCACTCGGCGAGCCCGAAAGGGCGCCCGCAGAGGTGGTCGCGGAAGCGCCGTACGTCCCCGTAACCACCTCCATAATGCGGAGAGGAGAACACCCTGGGATTTTAGTGGGTAAACCCCGTCAGACCGACTGGCGGGGGAGTCCCACATAACCACCCCCGGCCGGGTGGTATGCCTAATGCATTTCCCCGGGTAAAAAAAAAGAAAAAAAAATACATCGCCGCGAAATTATTGACGTCTAGCTGCCTAATCCTGTTACCTACGTTTTAACCTAAATAAACAACACACTTAACACAATAACACAATAGAAACTGAATTTGCTGCCATGCCGTGGTAGCTTGCTGGTGCATTTTTAACTAAAAGAAAAGAAAGAAAGAAAAAACATTTATTCTGACACAACTGCACACAACAGCGACCAACGTACTTATCGAAAGACAAGACAAGAAAAAGAAAAAATAAAGCTCAGCATAACCTAGCATGACAAAATGACATATCCGTATTATTGACTTCATTTGACAGTGACAGATCAGTTACACGCAGTGCGAACCATAAAAGACTATCGTGTAAAACAACCATAACCTTTTTAAATAAAACCTATAAAGCCCGAGTCTTCATTTTCACTAAGGGTTCCAAAATCCCCCAACATCCCCCCTCTTATCGACAATTCCTCTACAAACGAGCCACTTAATAGAATAATAATATAATTAGGGGTGTGAACGCAGCTGTGGTTTTACTGAGTGCCTCTCGACCCCAATAGGCCAGGTAAATTCAGTTTCAGTAATGGTTTTAACTAGTTTGTTTTGCGGTTTGTTTTTATTGGTTTCATTTGATACGCAATGGGCCGATAAGTGGGAAAGTAGCTAATATTATTTTAGGTCTTATTAAAGTATACCTTTGTATTTTGAGGTTGTTTTTCGGGTCATTTTTCTCCAATTTTATTTGTCTCAGACCCTTCAAGATGTTTACTTCATATTCATACTTTATTAATGATAACATCCCACTAATATTGTAAATGCGAATGTTTGTTAGAATGTATCGATATTTGTTCTTCTTACACGCAAAAATTGCTGAACGGATTCGAATGAAATTTGGAACACAGATAGTTTATAACCAGGATCGAGTGATTACTCGATCCTGGTTATAAACTATTGGGCACCCTACTACTACTGGTGCCCTATTGGGCACTATTTATCCCGATAGTATGTTCCCGTGGGACAAAACGGGAACTACGCGGGTGATACCGCGGGGTGCAGCTATCCGTTATATAATGTGCTCTACATTTACAGACATTTCTGCAACCACTCTGTGTATGAATACGGAAATATAGAAACTGCCTATATACCACAGGTATTTCCTCTGAGTCTGGGTGTTTGTAGGACCATGGTCTTCGTAGTTCCTGATTCCCTTAATACAGGGAATCTAAGTTAGGGTTCAGGATCTATGTATATAATCGTGGACGTTATTTATTATTGCATTTGTCTTAGAAAAAAATAAGAAACACATGTACTGATATTGAATAGATAATATATAGGTTCCCAACAGCCGCCCCTGACTCCGATCTCGATACATCCATGCATAAGAAGAATTCAATCAGGTTCCAAAAATAGAAACATGAATCTGACTTGTCAAGTAATTTGAGTATGCAATTGTACTCAAATGACTTAACGGTAACCAAAAGGGAAAATACTTAATATTCGATCCTGGAAGTTTTTGGAAAGTTCATATAATTGAAAACTAAGGCCTATTTCTAGTTATAGTCAACAAATAATGGTTATTATATTGGTCTAGTTTTAGTTCTCAATCTCCTCTCAAATTTCAAGAAATATCGCGTGGCCCCGTATTTTATTTTTTCTATTTTGCCAATAGCTTGGCTATTTTTTACCAGTTCCAAAGCTAACAATCAAAGCAAAAAAACGGTCAAACGCCCGCTGTGACTACAAAGTAACACGCTCATGGGGAATTGAATAAATGCGCTCACGTATAAAGGAAGCCAAAAAACTATTAACCATTCCCCTGAAATAGCCTTCGAATCCGGAAGGTAAGAGCAGAATGGGGCTTATACTTGATTTTATCTGATCTCTAAATAGACGTTTCTTCGCCAAAGCAGTGCCGGGTCTTAGCAGTCTAGTCAGCAGTGTAGAAGGTTTATCATTAGCACTAATATGCCTATCCACTACTATCATATAAAAAGAAAGAAGTGAAAAGAAACATTTTTTTATTTAATTGACAAACGTGATGAGCAGGTCGTTCACCTGATGGCAAACGCTACGCCTACCCATAACAGTAACAGTGCCATCCAGAACTTTGCATGGCATAAGCTTGCGCGGCGCTGCACAGCGCTGGTCACCCTGAGACATGGGCTCTAAAGTCTCATATGCCCTGTAATTTCACTGGAAACAGTGCCCTTCAAACCGAAACACAGTAATGTTTGCACTCTACTGCCTGGTGGTTGAATAATTGGCAAAGGTGTGTGGTACTTCCCCAGGCTGTCTATTGCAGAAGAGGCCTACGACTACTTCAGTAGTAAGTAGATCTTGTTTAAAAATGAAATTCAGTATTGCCTAAAGGAAATCAAATTTCAGTGCATTCCTAGTAGTTCCCTTACTGTTATCAAGTGTGGTATCGGTGTGAACATAAAGCTTTTCACGGGGCCACGGTGAATATACTCTACTCGTAACTACCTCTAGCTGCCACTTACAAACGACTAGTGGCTGGGAAATAAACTTTATTTTTTAAGCCCTGTTCGGTCGGTGTGACGATCTTTTGAGTGCAAGGGAAACTAGACTCTGTGAAGGTAACAAAGGAAGTGTTTTTAAAACACATGCTCTTAGTACAGGGGGCCTACCATGACCTCGTATAGCGATTCAATTGAAGACCTAAACTGAACCGCGTATCCAGTTTAGTTTGAAAATGGCAGCAACATAAAAAATTAGACGTCACGCTACGATTATGCGACGCGGTTTAGTTTACGTCTTCAATTAAATCGCTATAAGAGGTCATGGTAGGCCCCCTGTACTAATATTTTTACAACGGTGACCGCTTTTATCTACGATGTTTTCTGTTCGTTTTTGTAGGTTCTTTAGTCTAACAAGATAGTTAAGTCAATGTGTCCATTCTTTGTCCGTACGCAGTTATTTCATTTTGCAGAGTTCAGATTTGGCATGTTAATATACATTTGTAACAGATATTATGTAGAATAGAATAGAAATAGAATTGAAAATACTTTATTGTACACCAGTTCAGATATACACAAGGTACATAAAGAAATGAACTTATTGAAAAAAAATTACTTACTAAAAACTATAAATACTATATACCTACCAAAATTTTATTTAAACTTGACTCTTTAAAGCCGTATTTCTCTGAGCTTGTTTTAGTCTACACACTAGACAAAACCTTTACATAAAACGTTGCCATTTTTGTATTTTTTTTTAATTTGTCTGATGTTTTCATATCAAACAAGATATATTGTAATTTTTTTTTGTGTAGTGTGTAGACCAAATCACGCACAGGAGACACGGCTTTATATAAGCGAATTTCTTTACTCATTTATAAGTCGCAGCCCAGATGACAACAAGTTGATTAAAACGACGAGGTAACCCAAAAAGTTATTTTGATATTAATGTAGGCAAAAATAGCCTCAAAACATGTGCCTACTTACTTAGTTTATCCCAAACTCGCAAACACAGGGCAAGTTGAGAAACCTCACAAAATTAAGTTCCTCCGCGAAATCCGGCCTCATGTGTTTGCTAAGACATGATACAAATAATTAGGTACACACATGTGTCACGACAAACAGTAATTGTTGAAGATTGTTGAGTTACGAACAACTATGTAGGTACTTAATGTGGATAACAGAAGTGGTTTTTATACTGGCGAACATGTTCGGCGTTATAACATCGCTTGAAAATTGAAATGAGTAGAGACAGGAACAAACTTCGGACGCCATCAAAATCTTATGCATCGATGTAGTGGCGTAAGTAGGCAATCCATAAAACTAATGAAAAGTCTACTAGCAAACAAACTCACAAAGAAACTAAGAAACAAAGACACAAAAGAACAAAGAAACAAAGACATAAAGAAACAAGCGATTCATCCACAAATCAGTAGCGTGCAAATATTACAGTTTGAAGGGCTTTGTTTCCAGCGAAATTACTGGGCATATGAGACTTTAGAGCCGATGTCTCAGGGTGACAAGCGCAGTGCAGTGCCGCAACAGATTCTGGGTGGCACTGTTGCTGGTATGAGCAGGCAGGCCTACCATCAAGTAAACGACTTGCTCGTATCGTCACTCATTCAAATAAAATAAAAAAAAAGAAACAAAGAAATAAAGAAACAAACAAATCCCCGAGCACGTAAACTTGCTCAGCCAACAATACATTTCAAAGTGCAAGCTCGCCAAAATAGCTCTCGCCTGTAACCTGCGCACATTACTCTTATCATAACTCTAAAACCGTGTCGCGTCGGGCTTTGTTGTTCTGTTGTTTGTAGGCTATCCCTGTTGCTATCTCAGTTTACGAGGACATAAGTGGTAATTCTTGGGAACTTTAGACTGTAGAAAGTACGGACGTAGGCAATTGTTTTTAGCATTTAATTTCTGTGGAAGAGCTGTCTATCTTTTCATATATCTGTGTTTGCGTCTATGTTTATATTATATAGCTTTCACAGTTCCTTACCCTCGAAGTCTGTAGCACTGATGAGTGCCTATATTTTTGTGTTTGGTAAAGACACGCCTCCTCAATTACTTCTACAGAGAGAGTGATATTTGTCACGTACTTAGTAATTTAATACGCCAGATGTAGTATGTCAAAGCTATTTTTTGTATATCTACTTCCTTGAACATGATATTTCTATTTCTGACTGACAACAAAGAATGTTTTCCCTAATTTGAATAGCGTATCTGGGTGCGTCACGGAAGTACGAATACCTGGTAAGAAAAACAAGAATGTGATATCTTTCACACTCGTGTTCTGAACTGAATAAGGAATTCCGTGAGGAAGCAAAACTTTACACCTAACTAGGATACATACATATTGTAATATATTTATTATTTGTTTTTATTTATATTTATTTCTATCTAATTAGCGGTCAAAAGTAGTGGTAGCCTAGTGGGAGAACGTCTGTCTTACAAGAAGAAGGTCGTAAGTTCAAATCCCAGTGCGGACACGTACAAATGTTTTCTGTGAAGCGTAGGTACGTAATTATTATTCGCTTTTCGGTGAAACCCACATATCTACCCGAGAATTATTTCAGAGGTAGGTATGTTATCCACCAATTTGGACTGGGCCCCCGTGGTAGATTATGGCATAGCCCTCCTCACGAAAGTCAGGGGAGACCCGTGCTCAGCAGTGGGACGATATGGGTCGATGATGAATAAGCGGTCAGGATCTATGTGTGTGATCGTTATGCGTTATGAATGTTATTTTTATTATTATATATTAGACGTAGGCGTCAAAATATAATTTCATATGTTAGATGTGTCCAGTCTCTCCAGAGTTTAAATGTATATAATAAACGTTTCCATTAAAATAGATAATTAGCTAAATTAGTCAACCTACTCTACTCTAAACATTAGAATTAAAACCACATTTGAAAATGCTTTTAGAACTATAATCGAAACCTCCAAACACGAGGTTCATCTCGCCTCAGTGTCAGTTCATTCACTGAAATAAAATTATCGAACTTATAATTGAATTAGGACCAAACAGGCGTAAGCATCCCTTCAAACTTTCGCAAAGTTGAACGTTTTTGAGACAAATCAACGTCGAAGAGACGCTTTCAGAATTGAACAAAGACGTCATTTCGACGACGCGATTTTAACGGTTCGCAGTTAGGCTACTGTCGCATTGAGTTATATGTCTTTTTATTTATTTATTTATTATTTATTTATTTATTCTTTAGCACACAAATGGAGTACAAGGAGTACTTAATGCTAAGTAGCATTTTCTACCAGAAAATTATTATTAGTTATATAATTTTTATTAAAACAATAATCGTAAAAAGTACAAAATATAGTTGTTGTTAATAAGTAGGCACTAGATATTAGATACCGATGTAAGTGTTGTTAGGAAACTGGATATAAGAAAATGTTGATTTTGTATTTTTCTTCAAACTTTGGTTTCTTCTTTTGTTAATGTAGTGGAACGTTCACGTGGCTATGTGTAGGCAAATAATTTGCCTATTATATTAACATTAAAAACGTCTAATTACGTGTTCTTACAAAAACTAACCAAAGTTTCAGTTAAGCTGATTAATAAGTTCAGTTACGTTTATTGTGACTTGACTAAACTATGTTACTAACCTTAGTCACAGAATAATATGCCTTAGTAGGCCTCCTCTACAATTTGATAGATATTCATCCGCCAAGCAGTAGTGTGCAAACATTACTGTATTCCGGTTTGGAGGGCACTGTTTCCAGCTAAATTACGGGAAATAGAACCGATTAATCAGGGTGACAAGCGCAGGGCACTGTAATGGAAAGTCCTGGTTGACACTATAACTATTATGGGCAGGCGTAGCACTCACCATCAGACGAACGACTCGCTCGTCTTGTTACTTAGTAACATAAAAAATTACGGACGTTATATATTTAATTGTATTATAATAAAATATTCTAACACTAAATATCTTTTAAATATACTTTTCTCTGCTCTCTCGTTTTGCCACACCACCACCATTTCAGTTACACCTCCAGGATGACTGGTAGATAATGCTACTTAGCATTAAGTACTCCTGGTACTCCATTAGTGTGCTAAAGAATATATAAATAAATAAATAAATAAAATTTGAATTGTTACAGTGGCTTAGCAAGTGACCTGTTAGGATAAATTCGGACACGGATTAGTAAACAAAACCTGGTGGACCAGACAATGCACCAGTTAGACATTATACCTGCATGCTTTAATCTCATTTCATCAACTCATCATCATCATCCCAAAACGGCCCACTGCTGGGCACGGGTCTCCCCTCACTTTCGTGAGGAGGTAAAGGTTTCATCAACTACTACGGCCTAAACGAAGTTTTGGTAAAAACTGGTACAAGGAAGTGTTTTACGGGAAAACTTTTGTTGTCAAAGTTAAATCGTACCAACCACGGGGCCCATAAAGTTTTACGTGTTTCAGTATCGCATGCCTGATACTTTTTTGGAAGTAATGTATTCTTTCATTATTTTTTTACGGTATCTAGAGTCCACGTTATGATCGAAACTCTGAGAAGCTCAAATGACAATAAGTTTGTTGGTATATTCTACTAATCTTACTCCTATCCTAACTTTAATACTATAAATACGAATGTGAGTTTGTTTGTTTGTTTGTTACGCTTTCCCGCCTAAACCCCTGAATTGTCACGCGTTTTTCCCCTTGGGGTAGGCAGGGACTACATCTTTCCACATGCTGCGATCCTGACACATCTCTTTCGCTTCTTCCACTTTAACGAGTCCCTTCATACATGCTCGCTGGTTATAGGTACTTTTCACTTGGCCTTTCTTAACGTATTTTAAAATTGTTTATCGAAAGTCATTCGATAACGCTTCTATAACTATAGTGCCGCTATCGCAACCAAGTGTTGTTATTAGGGTGACAAATTTTGTTTTAGTCCAGCTTGAAGCTTGTAGAATAGAATAGAATAGAATAGAATAGAATAGAATAGAAAAGAATACAAAAGAAAATACTCTATTGCACACCAGTTCAGAAATACACAAGGTTCATAAAGAATAGAACTTATTGAAATAATTACAGTACAATGGGTGGTACTTCCTGTCAACCTTGGATTCTTGTTCTTATTCTTCTTTTCTTCTTCCATTGCTGGTCTCCAACAAGCAACGTCAAATATAAGTAGCTAGTATTAATGCATAGTACTTTTCTAAAATGTAATTATTGAAAGCATATAAAACTATGATAACTTTTGATGTATTGACTACAATCGCACAGTATCATCATCATCATCATCATCAACAACCTATATCTTCCCACTGCTGAGCTCAGATCTCCCCTCACTTCCGTGAGGAGAATCAGTTCTTAAACCACAACGGGGGCCTAGTCCAGATTATAAGACATACCAACCACTGAAATAATTCTCGGGTATGTATGTGGGTTTCCTCACGATGTTTTCCTTCACCGAAAAGCGAGTGATAATTACGTACATATGTTTTACAGAAACACATTGGTACGTTTACTAAGTTTAACTATTATTATAGTGATATATTATTTATTATATGGTTTGCTGATTGTGCCTCAGTCACGAAGTATTCAGCAGGAAGACATTTGCCTCTGTAAGGATTATCTAGATAAGGAAGCTTTACGTAATCTTAGCTCAAGGGGCTATTCACATTATAACGGGACGTGCACACTGCACGGGCGGAATGAGTATAATCGCACTAGTATTATAAACCAGCAGCGCGTTTCGTTCACGTTAATTATTATCCCACAGGATCCATATTTTTTTACGGGATAAAAAGTATCCCATGTTCTATTCCAGCACCTAAAATACACACAGAATATCATCAAAATCCGTTCAGCCGTTACGGTGTAAATAGAGCACAAACAACAAACAAACTTTCGCATCCCAGTAATATTAGCTTGTGTGTTTGTCCTCTCTTCACGCCGCAACGGGTGAACGAATTTTGATGATATTTGTAGTATATTGTAGGCCCTGGAATGGACCATAGAATACTTTTATCATGTAGTAAAATAACAGTTCTTGTGGCTTAAAAGTCAACGTGGGCGAGGGCATAGATGATATCAAACAAACCATGTTTTTTTTTTTTTGACTGAGTCTCGAGACGAGCATATCGTTCGCCTGTTGGTAAGCGCTACGTATGCCCGTAACAGTCACAGTACCACCCAGAACCCTGCATTGCATAATCCATCGCTGCACTGCACTGCGCTCGTCACCCTGAGACATCGGCTCTTAAGTCTCATATTTCCAGTAATTTCGCTGGAAACAGTGCCCTTCAAACCGGAACACAGTAATAAGAAAACCGGCCATCGAAAATAATACAAGTACACTAGAGAAATGTAAGTTATCGGCCGTCCGCGCCCGTTTTCAATATCCTTTCATAATCCATATTCCCTACTTGTAAATAAATAGGGTACATTTCTTATTTGACTCCTTGCGCCCGCCCGTGAACGTCTCGTCTCGTTGTAATGTGAATAGTCCTTAATGCTGGCTTCATTATTGTATTCATAGCGATTTAAATGCGGAGCGCACAAGCTTGAGTAACTAATATTATAAATAGCGGTGAGACTAGTATTTACAAGAGATTGCGAGAAAATAATTACTTTCAGTTGGTTCTCTATTTCACCCACGGTAAGTATTATCCCACAGTTACGGCTACCTATTTTATATCTGTATAATATATCATCATCAACCCATAACGTCCCACTGCTGGGCACGGGTCTCTCCTCATTTTCGTGAGGAGGGTAAGGCCATAATCCACCACGGCGCCAGTCCGGATTGGTGGATAACATACCTACCTCCGAAATAATTCTCGGGTAGGTATAGGGTTTCCTCACGTTGTTACCAGAATATAAATTATTATCTGTGTGTAAAATTTCATCTCGACTCCTTAATCCGTTAAGAAGTAAACTAGTAATTAACTTATCCCGCAGGAGCCCTTAATTTTTATGGGATAAAAAGTATCCTATGTTCTATTCCAGGACCTAAAATATCTATATACAAAATTTCATCAAAATCTGTACAGCCGTTACGGCTTGAAGATAGGACAAACTCGCAAACACGCAAACGCACAAACTTTCGCCTTTATAATGTTAGTCAGATTATGATATTAGATAGATAGATAGATAGATAAACTCTTTATTGAAACACCACAGAACAAAGAAAACTTAAAAACTAGAATAAAACAAATTTTACAATTAGTGAGTGTGTGTTTTTTTAGATATTAGTACAAAATTTGGAGATTTTTGGGAAATTTAGGAAGTAGCCAGTTTCGCTAATCCACCACCAGAGACTGGTCTTTGTTTCAGAGTCTTAGAGTGACTGCAGTGAAAATATAATTTAAAAACATTGGGTTATGGATAAAACTAACATTTTATTAACCAGGCGTAGCATTTACCTTTCAGCTAACGACCTGCTCATCTCGTCACTTAGACGCGAAAGATAATTGCGCCCGCATACCTCCCTACCTACCACTTGATTCGTCTATTACATTATCTTCGTTTAAATGCAATCGCTTTGAGAAAATAAATTGAAATCCATTGATTCAATAACGAGAAGATTTCCTGTTCTCAGAACACAATCGTTCGGGTAATGCTGTGCGATTTAGGTTTATAGTATTAGAGGAATAAAGTGTCTTACGCTGTATTTCTAAAGGTATTCTTTCGAATAAGGATGGGTATGGATAGATCAAAGCTCAGTGGCAAGCGGGGGCCGCGATGTGCGTGGGATGCTATGAACAGGTCGCTATGAACTGATCCTATGTTTTTTTTTTCTCACCGTACCGCTGTCATGCCTCTGCTAATGTTTACGACAGTAATTCTTTATTGAACAGCATAATAACAACAGATATCATTTTGGTGTGATGCGATAGTAGGTAAACAAACATTTAAGGATGTCGCAATTTTCTAAGGTAAAAATAAATTATACTTTTGTTTAGGAATATTGTATGGTAGTTATATTAATTAACAGACGAAAAAATACAAGTTTGAAAAGAAAACAAGAAATCAATAATGTCCATCCAATCAAAACCTCCGAACGCCACTTCACTATATCCTTTGACAGACTTGTCATAAATGCATTCATTAAGTCCCAAAGTCCTTCGAACCGGCTTATAAGTCATATTTCATGTAGGGTCTTTTTGTGAGGAGTTTATCTGTTAATTACAGCTGTTCCCGAGGACGCATAAACTTCTTAATGAGGGAGTTTCCAGGGGCTTACAAGTTCGGAACTTGCCCTGAAAGCTCCTCTTTATCTATAGCTATAGGTGGACCACAAAATAATAACGCTACAGAAAGTCGTCTTCGTAGTATGTAAGCGCGCTAAACGATCACGGGCTACTGTCGTCTCAGATGGACTCAAAAGAGTTAGGCCGTGAGTGTTGCGTGCAAGTAGTCCACTTACTTTCGGTCCAGGTGACAAAATTATGATTTGTGCGCAGTACTCGCACCCAAACGCCTATGAGACCACCCGAGATTTCCTTTAAGCAGGCGATGATGGCCCACGTGACCGTATAGCGTGCTTACTATGAAGCGGACCTTCTGTGTGTTATTATTCTGTGGGTGGACGAATATCTAAGAAAGCGCTTAAAAGAAAATTAGATTTTGTTTGCCTCAACATTTCCCTGTTTTGTTGAACCACAAAATATAAATACAAATATCATTGAGCTCTATATGCGGAACCGTATAATTTGTGTGTTTTGGAGTCCACAAATTCTTCTTTAGCGGCGATGTTTGAACCATTGTTTTCTGAGATAGCCTGTTCTCCTGTCATTTAGCCCATCGCGTGTCTATCGTGTGTGGAGTCATTTGTTTTCGTTTGTTTAAACTAAACGCGCGACACTCAAGTAGTGAAGCAAGCTGAATGCAATCAAAATGTAACTCACATTTTACATCGCCGTCTTGAACGTGCGCCGGTTAAATATTTAAAACTAGAAGCGGCTTCGCGAATATTGTTCTTACTTGACCTGTTTTCTAACGGATACTATATTCCAAGATGAAAAATGTTACAGTATAGTAAAGGAGATATTACTAAAGTGGAAGAATTCATCGTACACACTACGGACAACACTATAGTCGAGCATACGATATGGCTTAATTTTTATTTTATATCTTTACCAACTTTATAGAAGTTCGTCCTGGCTTAAGAGTCAATTAAATTTATTCGAATCTAATTTAAAATGGCATCCCAGATTCCCGACATTCGCAGCCCCGTCCGTCACCGCGTCAAATAACTCCGTTGATGGTAAAACTTTGTGACCCGATGGGGTCCGAAGGATTAAATAAAGCTCGGGGGCAAAGAATTAGAATTTTATTTCGTGTTGCGTACGAATGAGGGTTAGAAAGTTTTTTTTTTTTTTTATTTACTTACTGATAATGCTAAAGTGGGATTGGGCAGGGCATATCTGCCGCATGTCGGAAGAGCTATGGGCGAAAGCTACCACCGATGGCATCCCTCAAAGCGTTAAGCGGCTACGAGGCAGGCCTAGATGGAGGTGGAAGGATGAGCTTTTGTAGTGGGAGGCCTTTTCTGCAAGATACTGCCTGGGGAAGTATCACACCTTTGTCAGATATTATTCCGCTAAGCAATAGTGTGCAAACATTACTGAGTTCCGGTTTGAAGGGCCCTGTTTCCAGTGAAATTACTGGGCATATGAGTCTTTAGATCCGATGTCTCAGGGTGACGAACGCAGTGCAGTGCCGCGCACGATTATGCAGTGTAAAATTCTGGGTGGCACTGTAACTGTTATGGGCAGGTGTAGCGCTTACTTTCAGGTGAACGACTTGCTTGTCTCGTCAACCAGTCAAATAAAATAAAAAGAAGCTTTCCGCCTTTTGGAGTTGGAAAGATGAAAGGGAGGTCTTTGCCCAGCAGTGGGACAATATGGACTGAAATAATAAAAAAAATCACTGATCAGCTCGCTCGTCTCTACCTTAATGGGTTGTTATCCATTTAAAAAAATTAATAAAAAAATTCAGTAGTTTTTGCGTGAAAGTGTAACAAACATCTATCAATCCATCCTCACAAACTTTCACATTTAGAATGTTAGAAGGATTATGTGCCTACATACCTGAGGCTTTAGGTACCTTCAATAACAAAGTGATTGATGGCCAATATGCCTCAATTCTAACTATAATATTATACAAAGCGAACCTAGTTTTCAAGCGGCGATCGAGCGCGAGATGGTATCTAGAGGGTAAGATCGGATAAGCTCGCATGTAGCGGCAACGTTCCACTATGACCGAGGGCCATAATTCCCTGCAATGCAGACGACCCTGCACTACGATTTTAGCCATGGTGCAAGTGATAAGAAAATTTCGTACTGCGTTCCATATTTTTTGGTCTCTCTAAAATATTTATTTATTGAAAAAAGAATGACCCCCACAGATTCTGAATTCTTCAGGCCCACTTTTTGGCAAATTTCACGATTCTAGGTCAACGGGAAGTACCCTACAGGTTTTGAGTTCCTTGTGAAATCGTACAAAATGCGAAAATGTGCCACATAAAGGGTTTTATCTTTTGATCGCGTTGACTTAAAAGTTTGATTTTTTCGCAGCTTTAAAAAACTGTAAACCTGTGTATCTATACTAATATATAAAGCTGAAGAGTTTGTTTGTTTGAACGCTTTGATCTCAGGAACTACTGGTTGGAATTGAACAATTCTTTTTTATTGAATAGTCCATTTATCGAGGAAGGTTATAGGCTATAAAACATCACGCTACGATCAATAGGAGCGGAGCATCAATGAAGAATGTGGCAAAAACGGGGAAAATATATTGCTTTTAAGAGATTTATTGCGGGAAAATTTGAATTATGCGGGTGAAACCGCGGGGCGCAGCTAGTGTAATATAAATTCCAACTTGATAACCTTAGGCATTTTTGAGAAAAAGGGTCTTGACAGACAGACGGACAAAAAAATTATCTTTTTGGGGCCCGGAACCCTAAAAATGAGTAGATGTAGGGGCGATCGCTTTTATCATGTTCCATGCCAATAGGACGCCCGGACGTCGAGCCGCTGAGGAGCTTTGATTACCGCTTTCCGTGCCCGCCGATCGACTGTTGTATTGTAATTTGCCGTTATCATAAAACGAACGCGGTTATTTACTACACGGCAACTTATTTCGATTACCAACATTGGGGAAACCGTTTCTCCCGTGCGTCTTTGCATGTTTGTGGACAGTGTAAGGGTTAGAAAACCGGTTACGTTGATGTTGGTTTCTGAACTAGAGGTCATTCGAAGCTAGTGCAGATATTGAGTCATAAATACCGTTTGGCTGTGATTATTGTAACGTCTAGTACACAATAGCACATAGCTTTAGTGCGTGTAATCTTAAGATATCTTACCAACATGGTCGTTTTCAAAACACAAATAATTTATTGCAAGTAAGCAAAAATAAAGCACTTTTACACATCAAACACTTAAGTCTGAAATACATCGAGAAAGATAAAAAATAAAACAAATAAGATCAATTAAGCCCATGATAATGAAAAATAAAATTTCCCTTCCAAGGGGTAATTCATGCCTGAATCTCGCACAGGAAAAGGAAACTCCATTAACTCTACCAGTGCTTCAATATGATACTACTGTTTCAAATTTCAAAATATTCTAAGAAGAACAATAATTATGGTTTTCCATTAGTCATCCTGTTTCCAATTATCCATTACACGTAAAAGCTAAAAGAATTTCGTTCCTTACTCCGCATAATTTTTCCCCAGAGTTATGGTTTACAAGTGAATGCGAAAGGCCCCTCAATCGGGAAACCTTCATCGTTTTTTCAATTAAATAAATTGAAATACATTCGTTGGCTTTCTGTATTCAAATTTACTAACATGGAAAAATAAAACGTCGTAAATTCGTGGAATGGAAGTAGGCTTTTTAGGAGGTCTTTCAGCTTTTTTGGCGATGTGGTTTGGGTGATGTGGTTATATAATATTATATATTACTGTTATTATGCTAAAAACCTTTTGATTGGGTCTAATGGGGTCGTTACCGTTTTATATTTAGGTAAGGATTTTTTTAAGAACTTGAAATTTAATATTCTTGGCGCGATGGTATCTAAGTGCTACAAATTGAATGTTTTCAAGTATCTATCGAGTCTAGTTTCGTAACTACAAGTCCTTCGTGTCTCTGTAACAAGCAAAGTGCAATACACAATGACTTGGATCACAATGTGATCCAAATCATTGTGTATTGCACATAATGGTTGGACCAATATGCAAGGAGTCCCTAAATAGACCTCAGATGCAGTTGGTAATGGTGCTGAAAAGCTAAAGGTTGAAAGAACGTAGTGACAGGATAACGAGTAAAAACGGTCGCGCTATATAGCTGGCCGCAGTGGAATTATAAGGGTATTATTAATATACTTATACGATCAATATCGCACCGATGCCTCGATCAACGCCAATCGCGATGGTGTAGCTCAGAACGGACGATTTTTGTTCGGTCATTCTTGAGATGATGTCAGATGATGTCATTGAAAATAGCTCAATACGATCGATCCTCGTTCAATCAATCCTCAATCGACGGCAGAGCGGTTTGGCGTAGTAGCACGGAATGATCGATGTTGAACGGATTGTAATCGATTTTGTTCCATAACAACGGTCTATGTTGACCAAATGAATTAAGAAAGAAAGAAAACAATATTTGTGACCACACACAAAATCCCTCTGGGATGAACGAACGTCACTGAAGCTGGTTGCTTACCCGTGAAAGACAAACGAACGGATAGTGTCTACATTGGATACCGTGTTCTAAATTAATCGAATCAGTTATTCTGACAATCGAGATGGGTTCTATATCACTACAAGAACCCAATCCCAAATATCTCAGCTCTAATCCTTCTGTTCACAATGTAACTCTAGCCGTATCACGGGAAATGTTTACCATTTACCAAGCAAATAAGGCATTAACATTTCGACGGTATCGGCGAAACGTTCCGACGGCGGACGTTATGGAAATGGAGACGTTACCATTTGTTACTTTCATTTGGAACTGTGACGGAAGTTCGATACCGTTTTCACGAGTTCGGAAAGACCGGGTAAGGAATAAACGAAAAGATAAAAGTTTTAGGGTCTAGTTGCTGGATTAAAAAACAACAGTATACTCTGTCGTCTGTCTCGAAGAATTTGGATTTTGTCTCGTTATTCAACTTAATTTTTGACATCATAACTCGATCGTTACCGTAGACTTTAAATTGAAGCTGAACACGGCAGATATATCCTAATTTTATTATACTGAGCGACGAGACGAGCAAGTCTTTAATCTGATGGTAAGCGCTACGCCTGCCCATAATAGTTACAGTGCCACCCAGAACATTGCATTGCATATCCTTGCGGCCGATCCAAATCGTGTAATCGGCTCACTTAAACAACCGGACAACACCTACATCATAACTGACACTGAAACAAACAGTCTCCTCATACAAACCCATTTCCCAGAATGCCACATCACTGAAAGCACAACATAGGCAGATAGTGATGAGGTAACCCCGACAGAGGACGACTGGCAGGTCGCAAAAGCCATAGTCACGTCAGACAGGATTAAATGGGCAATAAACACATTCCAGCCGTTCAAAGCAGCAGGCCTTGATGGAATTTTTCCTGGACTTCTTCAATGGAGTATAGGACATATAAGTGGGACCCTGTACCTCATTTTTACAGCCTGCCTAGCTTACAGATACGTACCATTAGCATGGAGAGAAGTCAGGGTTCTTTTTATTCCGAAACCAGGTAAGAGTGATTACACGGAACCCAAATCTTACAGGCCGATCAGCTTAACATCTTTCTTACTCAAAACACTAGAAAGACTATGTGACCGTTACATAAGAGACGACATACTAACTGTGACGCCATTGAACCCACAGCAGCACGCTTACAGCGCGGGCAAATCTACAGAATCAGCCCTGCACAAAGTAGTAAGCACAATTGAACAAGACATAAACAACAAAACGTTATGTTTGGGTGCCTTCATAGATATTGAAGGTGCTTTTGACAAGACAAACTTCTGCAGCATCAAAACGGCACTCAGAAGGCATAAGGTAAACACGACGCTGAGTGAGTGGGTCATTAACATGCTAAGACTCAGGGCGGTGAGAGTTGATTGTGAGGGAAATACTAGAGGGATAGTATCCAGAGGTTGCCCACAAGGAGGTGTCCTCTCACCGCTGCTCTGGAACATGGTAGTAAATGACCTTATCACAAAGCTAAACAAACAACGTTTTCTCACGGTAGGTTATGCAGACGATCTAGCCATCCTCATATCAGGTCTTTTTGCAAGTGTCTCATGTGATATGATGAACAATGCAATGAGGGTGGTAGAAAGCTGGTGCACAACATACGGATTATCCGTGAATCCAACTAAAACACAACTAGTAATGTTCACTAACAAAAGGAACCTAGGAAGATACACACTACCTCATCTCTTCAACACACAGTTGGAACTAACGGATGAGGTAAAGTACCTAGGCATCACACTAGACAGCAAACTTAACTGGGCAAATCACCTCCAACACAAAATAAACAAATCTGTCATCTCTTTCTGGCAATGCAGGAAAATGATAGGTAAAACATGGGGTTTAACCCCTAAAATAACACTATGGCTATATAACACTGTAATTAGGCCCTCCTTGACATATGGGGCCCTAGTCTGGTGGCCAAGGACCAAACAGAACACAACGATAAATAAACTGAAAAAATTCCAGAGACTGGGATGTGTAGCCGCAACAAGTTGCATGAGGACGGCCCCTACAGCAGCCTTAGAGGCATTACTTGGCCTACCGCCACTGCAGCTGCACATCCAACAAGAGGCTGCGGCGTCTGCATACAGACTCCGCGCTCTTAGTCTCTGGGAACAAAACAAAAAAGCAACCCACACTACTGTCATGGAGGAATGTGCAGAGGATAACCCTTACTTTCTCTCCATCCATGACAGAGTACCCAAACAACACATCTTTGTAAAAAGTTATAAAGTACAACTACACGAGGAGCCAAATGATAATTTCAATACACAAGAACTTAGAATATACACAGATGGCTCCAAAACGAAAACAGGTACAGGCACAGGGGCATTCTCCGATGAGCTTAACATCCACATATCAGTAGCTTTAGGATCGTACAGCTCCATTTTTCAAGCAGAATGTGCAGGAATCATCCAAGCGGCCACTGCTATACTAAACAGGAAGGTAACTGGATATAATATCAGGATACTATCAGACAGCATGGCAGTTCTACGAGCACTGCAAAAGGTTGAACATTCCTCGGGGCTAACAATTCAATGTCACCATCTACTGGAGAAGGTCAGTAAGTACAACATGCTAACTCTTCAGTGGATCAAAGGACATAGCGGATCCAGAGGTAACGATGCAGCTGATGAACTGGCAAGGAGAGGCTCGGCCAGGCGCCCTGTAGGACCAGAGCCAATGATCCCTCTACCTTTCAGTCTCGCTCGGACCTGGATTCGCGAGAGAACGCACAAACTACATCAAGAACACTGGGCAAGTACTGTTGATTGTAGGCAGTCAAGGGAGGCTTTCCCGGTACTAAATCGGAGAACCTCCCGCAAACTCCTCAATCTCAAACGGGACAAGCTCCGACGTTTTGTCGGAATAGTCACCGGTCATTGCCCACTAAACAAACACTTATTTACCATAGGTGTCACAGACAGCCCCCTATGCAGAGGCTGCATGGAGGTAGATGAAACAGTCACGCACGTGCTCCTAGAGTGCGAAAGCGTGGCACCCCAGAGGGCGAAGTTCCTGGGAGCACCGGGAACCCTGCGGGAGGCCTGCAGCGTGATCCACAAGCTGCTGGACTTCCTGGAGGACATCGGGTGGCTGGAGTAGCGGCAGCCGCCTGCTCACGCAAAAAGGGCCGACTGACGGCCTAGTTGCGGAAAAGAGCCCGCACACCAAGTACCAAGTACCAAGTATTGCATATTCCTGTGCACATGTGACACCGGCTCTAAAGTCTCATAAGCCCAGTAAATTCGCTGGATACAGTGCCCCTCAAACCGGAACACAGTAATATTTGCACACTACTGCTTGGCGGATGAATATATGTCAAAGGTATCGTACTTCCCCAGGCGGTTTCTTGCAGAAAAGGCCTCCCACTACAGTGTAATTATAGTGTAGATGGTTTTGAAATACGTTTGTTATTGAAAACTGAGAAAAGCTGATTGTTTTCGAGCACAAAAGCAATTTTAAAAGTATACCATGAGCATTCGAATAAATAAAAATCGCAAGACTAGCTTTCGACGATTCAATAGATATACCACTCGTATACGTTGCTCTATAGAGCCATTGTCTGTGAAAATAACAAAGAATGTTATGTTCAGTATTGGAATTCAGATTAAACTGTCAATGAACACAAAAAAGGTAGAGAACGAAGCGATTTGCCTATAAAGGATTTGGTTGCGGATTTAGAAGTCGTTCTGACTAGAGCTTTATCCTTACGACGACTGGTTGGCTCGAGCTTCTATGTGTTATCGTATCTACGAAAGTCAATTTTCGGCTTACTTAGTTGGGTCTAGGATAAACCAGTTGGTCTGACCGTAATTTGGATGGTCGTTGATGTTATGACACTGATATTTCAGAGATACTTTTTCACCTACGGATTTCCCGTTTTCCCACAGAAACTGCATATTTCTGGGAAAAACAGCGTACATATCCCACGCTGGATTAGTGTAGCTAGTGTAGCTATCAGCGAATAAATTTCAGCATCGGATCAGTAGTTTCAGAGATTAGCCATAACGAAACAAATTTAACTTATTGATTACTAGCTGCGCCCCACGGTTTCACCTGCGTAGTTCCCGTTCCCACGGAAATACGGAGATAAAATATAGCCTATGTTACTCGCTGATAATGTAGCTTTCCATTAGTAAAATATTTTTTTAAATCGGTGCAGTGGTTAAGCCGAAACCTTACATATTTCCATACAAACTTTCGCATTTATAATATAAAATTAAAATATAAGTAGGGAAATAGGATGTCCTTAGATATGAACATGCATGTTTATTTAATTTCATCTAGTTTCGTCCCATAAGATTTCCGGCGTATCAAAACTATCCAGCTGTTCTCTTTTAAGCGTTTTAAGCTAGCTAGGGAATCAGTTTTCAGATTCAATTTAGGCGTGCATCCCCCGGGGTTAATGCTCGGGTCAATTTCCAGGGATACGTGGAGCGGATTTTATTGAATTACTGTTTTGATACATACCTTTTTTTAAGCAGCTGGTCGGTGAAATCACTGCTGAAAACACAACTGTTGTGTTTTATAGCTTGCCGCGAGTACGAGAACACACAATTGTTGTGTTAGCGGTATTGGAAAACACAACGGTGTGTCCAGATAACCGTGGCTAGACAAGAAAAGCGTCTCAGCAGTCTAAGTATTAACACACTTCTAGACAAGTAGATGGATTTTTACTAGCGCTTCAGTTGATTTAATGAACAGTATCTGGATGACCGAGCTTTGCTCGGTAGTATTATTATTCGCCAATAGATGTCAGGAAGAGTCATATTTCTCAGTTTAAATTTGGACTACTCAAACGCCTCCAACGCTTTGTTATTTTTCTTCCAAGTTTATGTTTAATTTGATATAACATGAATAAAATGACATTTTCTAAAAATGATTCCTAGCTAGATCGATTTATCGCCCCCGAAACCCCCTATATACTAAATTTCATGAAAATCGTTGGAGCCGATTCCGAGATTCCAATTATATATACATATATATATATACAAGAATTGCTCATTTAAAGATATAAGATATAAGTGAACCCAGTTTAGGTAACTTTCTGTCCCGAAAAATGCAGTTGGAAAAATATAGGTGCCCAAATATTTAGCAATTTTAAGTCAAAGTGCTAGCGCGCCATTTTCCCAAATAAACAACGCCCGCCAACCCTAATTATAACCGCGATTAAATTATTGGAATATCCCCAAATGACTAATTGCACTCATTAATTAGGAATAATTATGAAATAAACACGAAGCAGCTTAGATCCGTATTGCCCAATTGTTTTGGCGATATTAATTCTAATTGCTCCATAATTATACTCTGCATTGCTAATTGTTGCTATGAAAATCTTTTTTCTATTTCGTTTATACGTTTAGAACATAAAAGCTTTACTTAACTTCACATTTGACAAAGATTTTTTCAAACTCACGTGAGCCAAGCCAAGTCTTATTAAATTATTTTTTTCACAATGATTTTAATAGCCCCAAAATATGTTTTTTTAAATGTCTTTGTACAACCCTTACAATTTACTAAGACGCCTCATAATGGCGTCCGGATTCCCCGGACGCTTCTTAAAAACCCCGCCCAGACGTTCCCGGACGCCCCTAAAACTGGGAAAAATCCTGGAAAGCCCGGACCGATGCCAGCCCTACGTAAAACCAATGTTAAAGACCCTGTAAAACTCACTTAAACCAAAGTTTCGTTGGAAAAATGAGAAAAAAAAGTGTCGATTGGAACTCCTTTATCTTCCCATCGGTAAACAGTTTCTATGGAACTCATTAAAAGTTTTAACTGATCCACTCCGGCGTGAGTGCGTGGAAAACGAGCGGTTATAAAGGAATTACCGACAAAGTGATTGTTGTCGGGTTTTGGATATTTATGTTTTGTTTGGAATTGGTTTGAATTATTTTAGTATTAGGAGCCTTTTCATATGAATTGCTTAATATTCGTGTTAGTTGAAATGGAAGCTCATAAACGAAAATAAGCACAAAATTGCACAGCAAATTATTTTTATATTTTACGCAATTTTACTTTAACCAAAAACATATTGTTTATTTAAAAATATTTTATAATAATCAGAATTAATGGCTAGTATCGGTTCAGCTCAGTTCAAGGATAAAATTAGAAAAAGGACACGTATGTCCAAACTTTTACAATTCCAATTGGTATCCGCAAAAAAGTGTAAATTGAAAAGTACAGACTTGTTCAGCAATTTTTGTAGCTGAGTGTACTATATGCTTAGTGTAAGCTTACGGCCTCTGACATTAGTTGATCCATACTACACACTGGAACTACACATCACAGAAAAGCTCTATTTACAGCAAGCGTTATTTCCGATGTCTGCCGGAAATATATGACAGTAAGGTAATCCACAGAATAAATAATAGTGTTACGTACAGAAGGATCACTCGGTAATATACCGTTCCTTCTGGATACGACAGTATTACCGTATGCAGACAGGTATTATTTACTGGTATAAATGTATTCGAATTACTGACATCTGCTTACATATTTAGGGTTGGTTTCAGAGTTCCTTTAAAGGGTATTTGCAAGAACTTTGTGGGGTGAAATTGCGCTAGGTTTCATAAACGGGTTTAATTCGCGAACAATTTTGTATTTTTTTTTTCTGTTTTTTATTGTTAAGGCTTTTTTCTTTCTTAACAACTATTAAACGACCAACCAACTATTAAAAGACGTAGGTAGGTAAATATTAGAGTATGTCATTGGTATTTGCTCCGAGTTTGGGTGTTTGTGGGAGCATGGTCTTCGTAGTTCCTGATTTCTTAGAGTCCAGGAAATCCTAGTTACCAGTCCGGCTCTATGTCGCAGTTAAAGAAATGCCGAACCAATTTGCTCAGTTTAAAATCACAAATCCATTTCTCGTATACATACTTATTATAACAAATCTAGCAATTAAGCGCCAGGCCGTAAAGCGCGGTACCCAGTGGTGAAGGTCGACCCTTGTCCACAGTCCTGTCACTTGACATCTGTTACGTTGTTTTGGTATTAGTGAATTTTCTAAAGCTTGCGCTGTCTAGAAATGTGAACAGCTGAAGCTAAACTGACCGCTAGGATTAATGGTGTCGCAAATGATAACCAACATAAGGACCATACTACACGAGCGGTTCATCCGCCGCGGGAATTCGATCCTGAACTGTATTACATTACAATTTAATATAAAAGTTGTATGCAGCATACATTGCGCGGTTTCCCGTCGCGGTTTCCAGGCGGGAGGAAATCGACCGCCGCATGCAGCGTCAAACCGCTCCATCAAATTACTCGGCGGCGGTTTCCCATTATTGCGTCATTATTTTTTTCCTGGTTTAGCTTCGCACTATTAGTGAATTTAGCCCATGTCACGTATAAATACTGTTCAAGTTTTATATACTTTCAAAATCGTCAAACTATAGAGTCCCGAGTTCATTTAAAAGCTGCAAGAGCAGTGATCTTTGGCGGATTCATGTTGATTAATGAACAAAAGACTGTGTTGAACCGCATTCCGTGTAGTTTGATGGTCTGGGGCAGCTTTCTCGAGCGGTTTCTCGCAGCGGGTGAACTACCCGTGTAGTAACGCCATAATGAATTTAATATTAGGCTCATTCAACTTAGTATACCTAACTAGTTAATCCAGGGTTCAAACGTGTGGACTATTAGTAATGGGTTTCTTTCATATTTTTTATACTACTATAGAGAAATGAGACGAGCAGGTCGTTCACCTGATAGTAAGCGGTACGCCTGCCGATAACAGTTGCAGTGCCGCCCAGTACTTTGCATTGCATTATCTTGCGCGGCATTGCATTGTGCTGGTCTCCCGTTAAAGACAGGCTTAGTTTTCCAATATTGACCTGAGTACGGCACTTGAAAATTTTACTCACACTTGACTAAAAAAAATAACGAACTTGACATTCTACGTAACGTACTAGAAACGTAAAAGGTAATTCAATTTTTCCACTCAATTTCATTTTGTATGACCCCCCCCCATTAAAAACATTATCAGCTTCAAGAGTTTAACTAACACTGAAATTTTAATGAACGAGCCCGTAAAGCCTCAAACATTAAAATATGAGGTAAAAAAGCAAAAAATACATTATTCTTAGAGTCATGACCATGAATTACTTTTTATTTCTTTGATGTCACGTAAAGATAAAATACGACCTAGATGATTAGAAACATTAAACTCAAAGATTATATTGGTTTTCAATTAAAAATACGTGAGTATAAAGCATCGAGACATACTGAAGTGTAAGGACTTGCTCCATTAAAAGCCTGAAAATTTTACGTGGCATTAGAATTAATATTACAATTGATAAGAATTTTACATCAAACTTTTTTTTGTATTTGACTGAGTGACGAGAAGAGCAAGTCATTCACCTGATGGTAAGCGCTACACCTACCCATAACAGGTACAGTGCCACCCAGAACTTTGCATTGCATAATCCTGCGCGGCACTATACTGCGCTCATCCAATGAGACATCGGCTCTAAAGTCTCATATGCCCAGTAATTATAAAATTATTATAATCTTGTCATATAAAACCATAAAAATAGGATCTTTCCTCGTTCCGAGCCAACCCTATTCCTGCTCTCTACCTTGTCCATCTAAAAGTTGTCTGGCCGAGATCGCTTTAAGTGGTAAGACCGCCCATTGTACCTATTATTAAGTTATGTTTTTTTTATCTCTGTGTTTTATACATTTTAGTGTGAATAATGAGTTATCTATCTATCTGTCTATTTGAATACCTCATGTTTATGAGCGATGGAGTCTTGGCAATTCGGCGTTGCAGCACAACGGTATCTATTTCGAAACCGCGGTAACCAATGATTTAATATCATAGGATATGTGCGGATTTCCATTGCTCCGTGCCGCGGGCGTCATCCATTCCAACTAACCCACTTCGGTAAACCACGTCGAAGGCCCTTCAAACTAACACCGGAATCCAGCACTAAAGCTGGAAAATTTAATATTATATCCTACTTTCATTCTAACTAATATCACAAATGCGAATTTTAGTTTATTCCGTGAAACCCCAAAAATAGTTGACTAAAATTTAAATGTTGCTAATATTATTTTTTTGTTAAACTATTTTGTTCTAGTGTTTAAGTTTTCTTTGTTCTGTGGTGTTTCAATAATTAGTTTATCTATCTATATATATATATATTACATTTCTAAAACCCAACCTAAAAGTGCGGTCCGATTTGAGGTTCCAAAGTGACTTAAAATAACGGGGAATATAACTATGTGGGACATAATACGGAGATCCGAAGAAGAACCAAGGTCAGGTTTTAAGTGGCGTCACGACACGATTGTCATTTATTAGTGTGTGGTGCCAATCTAGGCCGTTTAGTTTAAGGCCCTAAAATAAACTGCATGGAATAAGAATAAGTACGTGGTTACTCCCCAGGTGGAGTCAGTCCCTGATTGAATAATGGCCATGTGTCGGTAAGCGCAGCCGCGGAAGACAGATCTAACGGTGGGTCGACGACATTAAAAGATATTTAGGAAATACCTGGATCAGATCGGCTCAAAGCCGGGATGAATGGCGTAAGAGGGATGAGGCATTAGCCTTGCAATTGGTTGAATGAGCTGTTTATGATGATGGGGTGCGGGCCAGGTAACCTCCACGAGTGCCCGGCTGTTGTTCTTCCCTCTTGATGCGTTGCATCCGGAGGGAAGGGCAGCAGCTGGGACGGTGCACCCTGGGGTTCGGTCAACAATTCTCCTAGGGGAATTGGTGGCCGTAGCAAATAACCTGGCGAGAGGAGGTCCTTCGCGTGTCCCTCTGATCAGCAGAGGGCACAGCGAGGGACCAATAACGGGGACTTTTGGGCCGCGGATCGGGGGGTCCAACGCCCAAGCTAGAAGTCCCGAGCTGAGGTGTGGCCCGTGTGTTCCGGGACGCACCCAGCGGAGAAAGAGGCCCAAGCCTCAAGTGGCGAGCCCGGGAGGGCGCCCGCAGAGGTGGTCGCGGAAGCGCCGTGCGATCCCGTGACCACCTCCATAATGCGGAGAGGAGAACACCCCGGGGTTTTAGTGGGTAAACCCCGCCAGACCGGCTGGCGGGGGAGTCCCACATAACCACCCCCCCCCGGGCCGGGTGGTACGCCTAATGCATTTGCCCGGGAAAAAAAAAAAAAAAAAAAGTTGTTTATGATGATGTGCTGAGGTGCGGCCCGTGTGTTCCGGGACGCACCCAGCGGAGAAAGAGGCCCAAGTCTCACGTGGCGAGCCCGGGAGGCCGCCCGCAGAGGTGGTCGCGGAAGCGCCGTGCGAACCCGTGACCACCTAAAAAAGCTGTTTATGATGATGATGATGATGATTGAACTGCCTTTGCTGCGTCGGCGACTCGTGGCTGACGGTGACGTCATACGTAACTGGTATACGAACGTCATTTACATGTGTGAGTTATCAAATTGCTTTTGTATGCAGTGTCCGTGTGTGGTGTAACTATGTTTCATGTTGAATTCTACCCTAATCAACTAACAAGGAACAACTTTGATACGGTTAATTCGGCGTAAAGACACAGATAACTTAATAGTTCTGCTTTCACGTACACTATTAGGTTGTCTGTGGTACAGTGTACAAGTTGAAGTACAGACCCGGCCTAATTACGTTGTGTTCTGTTTAATTAGTTGTTGAATTATGATACGTAGGTTTGGATACCTAATTGGGGAACAAAGTTCTTCTGCCACAGTCTGATTAGGATTCTGGTAGGGAATTCTCTCCCTGTGCGAAAACAGTTGAATGATGTCTAGATTTAATTATTATTTGTAATTTTATTACATATAACAATATAAAAACAAAAACACTACACGGGTGGGCCAATTCGGGTTTCTTTTTAAAATATTATTTGAAGTCCGAGGAAGCTTTTTATGAAGAAAAACATTAAAAAAGTTGCCCAGTAAAATTGGGATAAAACTGAAAAAGATTATTCGCTGTTTTTTCGCTATCTCCAGTTATTCAAAGTAACGTGGTTGTTTTTGACCTAGGAAAGGCCGAGTTATTGCGGAATTACGTGATGAAACCGGGGGGCCCAGCGAATTGCAATTAAAATTTAATATCATAAAAATACTCGTTTCCAGAAACCCCCATTTTGACAGACCCTCGTGGTGGACTATGGCCTATCCTCACAAAAGTGAGATACTGCTCAGTATTGGGCGTATATGTTATGATGATGATGATGATAAAAAACACATCTCAGTGTTTCTGCAACCGTCCCATTAACTTAGCATGTTTACTACCTTTGATCACATCGTCACTTCTAAAGCTGCAAAAGCGGTATTTGCTCAAAACATTCAAAGTAGGTAAATCACGCCTCATTCAGCTAATGAGTTCGAAAATTTGAATAATTCTGATAAATATCCTCTGAATTATATTACGTAATTCTAAGAATGAATGTTCTCTAAGATGTGTAATTATCACATTCATTTGCGTTATCCATTTAATAGAAATGCCTAATTAAGATTTAATGTAATCTGTCTCAATTAATTTAAGAACTCGTAAAATTGTTTTTCAGATCCATTTGTTTAATTATGATGTTTTTTTTTTATTTGAACGAGTGACAAACAAGCGCAGCGCTTGCCCTCATGACCTCCTAGAGTCGAAACGCGTCCACGATACGTTAAGTTCGTGTAATCCGCCAATGTCAAATTTCATAAACGTGACTGGGGCGTTACATGCTAATATCTAACTTTCAAAATAACGTGCGGAAAGCTAGAGCGTAATACCTTGTTTTAATTCTACGTCTGGGTGCGTTTACGAAACGCGTTTAAGTTTGTATTGCGTTATGACGTCAAATGTGTTTAATATCTCTACAAAATTGCGTAAACAGTGATGTATGATTGTCGTTATTTACATTGTAATTTACATCAGTTACCCGGTTAGGTCGGAAAACGAAAAAAAAACTGTTCGAAAGTTAAATTTCCCGCCATTTGCCAAAGGTTCCACCTTAATTGAATTAACATGTCCATATCTTGACAACTACTGAGATTGTGAGAGGTGAGATAGTGGTCAAAAGCGAAGATTATCCGCGTTCGCTTTCAGCGATAAGACCGCCCATTGTACTACCCTTGTTTACCTATTGTAATCTTCTGTACTGTGTTTATTTTTATTTCTGGTGTACAATAAAGAGTTTTCTATTCTATTCTATTCTATTATCCATATGTGAATATCTTGCAGTTCCAATAATATTACATATTACATACATACGGTATAGGATTGTAAAACTCCTTTTTGTTTTAATTCGGTATTATTACATATAAATGAGTATACCTGGTTAACATTATTATTATCCAATTGGATATAAATAACATTGTAATGTTATATTATTTCCAAGTAAATTAAATTTTACATTGTAATTTTATTGAGTTCTACGTTGTTGCTTCGTCGTAGATGGGCGTAGTATATCCGTAGCATTATAGCTACGACGTAGTAGTTTCGTAGTACAGTTTTTTTTTAAATGTAAAATACAGCTTCTATTTTTAATAACTATTTAACTTAACAACAACAAACAAACATATAACATCAAATATTTAAAAAAAAACAATAAAAAGACAAACACAGTTGATTTTGTTATATGTAATAAATGTATTTAATTCTATTTTGGCCATGTTTTTGTCTGTTCTAAAAATATTGGTACATTAATAATAATTTGGTTAATTAAAAATTCTGGTTACAATGTTTCCCGCATTTATAGGACCAATATTATACCTATGAAACACATCTCAGTAAGTGAGTTCCCGTTTCCTGTACCAGTATTAACACGTTGACTGCTGAAAAAGCAGACGTTTGTGTTTTTATAACGTTACGCGAGTGCAGGAAAACACACCGGTTGTGTTAACGCAGTTTACGTGCTGGCTGTGTGTGCGGCGAAACAGACGTGTGTGTGTAACGCGGCGCTACTACAGTGCAGCTCACACAGACGGCACGCCATGGCTGGAAAACACACGACCGTGCATAAATGTAAAGACCGGTTCAGCAGTCATTGTGTTAACTGTGTTAAAATTAACTCAATAAGTATAAAAATTGAAGAACAACCTTTATCATCAAGCTTACTAGATGTTTCTGCCAAAACTAAGTTTCGAAGACCGTTACAACTAACCGTGACAAACCACTATTTTCCGACCAATAAATATTCCTTCTTTATCTCTTTTTACCGTGATTAACCGTTTACAGAACGCCAGCCACCCAAGCAATCACAATATTGTAATATCACCCCTCGAGGGGAGGGAGGGGTTAAATGAAAATAGCCCGATGAATATTTATGGCACAATAATCGACTGCCCCGTTTAGAAGGATGTTCTGTAACGTATTCTTTGGCCCCTTTAAAATATCGTTTTGATGAATTGTGTCTAAATATTATACAGTACCTGGATGACCGAGCTTTGCTCGGTAGATAGTTTATAAGCGTTTTTTTCCAAGATCGTTTAGGCATTTTTAAGTGAACACGTTAAGAAAACACAAATAATATAAATAAACAATTAATTTTCTTAGTCAGGAAGAGTCATATTTTTCAGTTTAAATTTGGACTACTCAAACGCCTCCAACGCTTTGTTATTTTTCTTCCAAATTTATGTTTAATTTGATATAACACGAATAAAATATAATTTCCTAAAAATGATTCCTAGCTAGATCGATTTATCGCCCCCGAAACCGCCCCCGATTCCGAGATTCCAATTATATATATATATACAAGAATTGCTCATTTAAAGATATAAGATTAGCTGTTTATAATCAACGAAAACTGTTATCCCACAGGAACTTTGATGTCATAAAAACGTACTTATGTGTTATTCTAGAACAGAAAGTATGTAAAGTTATCAAAGTCCGTTGTCACACTATTGGAGGTGCGGTGCGCTGCATGACGTTATGCGGCGCGCCGCGCAACGGTATTCGATGGCTTTTTCATACAATGTGTAAAATGTGTACAATGTGTGTGTGTGTGTATGTGTGTGTGTGTGTGTGTAATTGTGTGTTTCAATGTGTGTGTGTGTAATTTCATGCTATAACTAGATAAGTACTGGGTGCTGCGCGATCACATGACAGGTTGTTTCGGGCTGTCTGACCAGTTTGTCGTGTTATCGTGAAGCCTCTAGTTTTGTTTTTTTTTTTTGTGATTTTTTTATTGTAAAAGCATTTAATGGCAATAAACAATTTATTATTATTATTATTATTCACTATATTTATTTAACTTCTTAAATTTAAATTTCTTTTACAATCATTTACAAAACTAATAAAAATACAGTCTAACTAGTAAAAATATTATAAAAGAAACTTAAACCTAGGATACCACCGGTAGCGGAGCAAGGCCCAAGCTACCGATGGTTAGGGCTGCAGAGAGAGGAACCTCCTGACAATACGCGCCGTGTCGAGGAGTACTGCCTTCTGCATCCGACCCTTAATCCAGCCGTCTAGCGAAAGCCTCTTAAGGTGTTGGTCGAGGCTCTTCGCTACAAGGCCATTCGCCGAAACAACTATCGGGACAATGATCGTTGAGTCATCGTCCCACATGGCGGTCAATTTGCACCGATGGATAGCCCGCACTTGATCCGACAGTCGTTGGGCGGATACGGCAACGGTTGGCTCGAGAGTCTGGAACAGAGACAGCATTCGATTACGGTACGCTGTCTGGTTAGTTCCCCCCTCTGTAGCTCCGTAATACGCGCGCATGCAACTCGTGTTAATTGTTGTGGTCCATTTCATGCGTTGCGCCTTGCTGCTGGTAGCGGGGGCTGGGCGCGGAGCTAATTGCCCCACAGGCCCCAAGCGTGCCGGCAACGGTGGTCGCCCACGCCGCACAGGTCTTGGCGGCGACGGAGGCGACGGCGGTCCGCTCACATCGCTCGTGTCCGGAGGAGTGCCGTACTCACTCTCTGACGACGTGGATTTTGGAGACGATGGAGCGGATTGTGATGATAAATGCGCATTTGTCGCCGCTTTACTTCTCGTAAACATCCCATCATTTTCATTTCACAAATTATAATGAATAATTTAAAATAAATCTGGAAAATTCACGTGTCATCGTGACAGCGGTCAATTTTTTTTTTATTATTATTATTAAAGTGACACCGCCGCGCTGCTGGATTGATCCACTTTTCACCTTACATTTCATTTATTATGTTGTACCTTATGTGGCATAAAAAATGAATAGCTAACGAAATTTTAAAAAACTGTATCCCGTTGCGTTGTTAAGTGTTATCTTCTCTGACGGACGTATTTCCGAAGCACTAGTAGAGTTAATGGAGTTCTCTTTTCCTGCGCTAGATTCAAACAGTCACCACTTGATAGGGTAATCAGTTGCACGATTATTCCTTGTGCGTTTTGTTTCAAGCGTCCTCGACAAATAAGTCAACCGTTCACTGCGAAATCCGCGAGTGAACTGGCGACAAAGACAACACCTGGAGGCCTACCATGACATCTTATAGCGATTCAATTGATAGACCTAAACTGAACCGCGTCGCATAATCGTACCGTGACGTCTAATTTTTTATGTTGCTGCCATTTTGTTGAAAATGGCTTATTAGCGACTCAATTTAGGTTGCTGCCATTTTCAACCTAAGCTGGATCCATTTTAGGTTGAAAATGGCAGCAACATAAAAAATTAGACGTCACGGTACGATTATGCGACGCGGTTCAGTTTAGGTCTTCAATTGAATCGCTATAAGATGTCATGGTATGCCCCCTGCAATCCCCCAAGGTACTCGTACCCGTAGAGGTACAGTGAGGTACTACAAGTACCCTACTCTCTTTGAAAGTCGACGAATTAAAGATAAACAGAAGAATGTTTATTTAGGCCCTCTATGGAATAAAATGTCGGTCAAGATTTTCTGTGTGTATAAACGAAGTTAGTTTCAAAGTCATTTGCTTAGTAAAGGTAGAAGATTTGATTTAAGATTGACTGTGATAGATATTATAGTAAGAAGATTATTTTTGAGATGAGACTTTAGAAGCGATGTCTCAGGGTGACGAGCGCAGTGCAGTGCCGCGCGGGATTATGCAATGCAGGGTTCTGGGGGGGTGCTGTGACTGTTATGGGCAGGCGTAGGGCTTACCATCAGGCGCACGACATGCTCGTTTCGTCACTCAGACAATTAAAAAAGAAACTTCTTAAGAAAATGAGGAAAAATCCTTGCTTAAAAGTAACCTACCAAGACCATGGTCCTAAAAGCGTCCAGACTCGGAGAAAATATCCGTGGTCAATAGAAGGCAAAACTAATGACAATTTCCATGAATTTGTTTTGATTTAGATTACGTCATTTATTCTAGCTCTCTGGAATAAATGGCTACTTCACATAGGTTCACAGCCCATTGTTCTCGAATTTTTTTTTATACATTAGCTCCCGAAAAATCCACGACCATTTAAATTCGATTCTATACCAATAATAAAATTAAAGTGTCTGTCTGTTACAGAAAATAAATGCAAAAATTTCAAGTGAAAACAGCTATTTTTAGTATTTTTGTCTGTCTGTGTAAAAAAGTCTCCGAAGCGAAGCGTAAACAATTTTAATGATTTTTGGTATATGGATACTTTAGGTCTTGGAATGGAATATAGAATACTTTCAGAACCGTAAAATTAACGGTTTCTTTGGGAAAATAATCAACGCATTGAGAACCGCGGGGACTACCTATCTATCTATCTATCTATTCAGCCCGTATCCACCCACTGCTGGGTGGCAGGCCTCTTCTGTTTCACGCCATTTGTTCCGGTCCTGTGCCAGTCTCATCCAGTCTGTCCCACGTGCTTGGCGATGTCGTCCGACCATCAGGCTGGTGGTCTGCCTCGCAGTCGTTGCGCTCCTCCACCTCTCGCCACCACTCCGTGATTTATTTTGTCCACCTTTGGTCTTCCCGCCTTGCCAAGTGTCCAGCCCATCTCCATTTAAGCTTTGCTATCCGCGGGGCCTAGCTGGTTGGTTCATACCGCTACCGCGTTGGTATATTTATACCTATTAATCCCTCGCATCAGCATTTTCACAGATAACCCTTTGAAGAAGGGTACAGCGATCACAATGCGGAGTAATTACCCGAAATTCTGATTTATTGCTTTTACCCACTGGTAACGATTTACCGACACGACTATTCAACGAAACGTAAAACTTACCGTACTACTGCACTGTTACTGTTATAAGCAGACGGCCGCTTACCATCAGGTGAACGACTTGATCGCCTTATTACTCAAAAATCTAAAAAAACAAAAATTATGCGCGTTCTTGAGTGGAATAGTTGGGGAGTTTTTTTTTAATTGGAAAGGGTTGCTTGAAATAGCAATGAATGGACGTGACGGGTTTATTTAGAAGTTACCTACCTGGTCAATTTTACTTTGAAAAGTTAAAGTATGTACTGTGTTCTACTATGTTTAGTGTTATATATAATTCTTAAAATATTTTCTTTGCTGGTTGTGATTGGTTGCAGCCGTTTCAAATGAAATAAATAAATGAATAAAATACAGGGATTGTTAATTAGTTAACTTAGTAAATCAGAAAGCGTTTGTAAAATAACTACGCTGTTTATAAAATGCCAAGTTTTACAATTTGGGGATTCTCGTACCTACACAATTCCAATATATACACTTTTCTGAACATAGTTCTAAAACTGTTCTAAAACTATAAGTTTGGTCTGACCAGCCCAACTTAAAGTTAGATTTTAGTGGTAATCGTAAGGAAGCTCTATTAAAATAATGACTTCTAAATCGTTTACCGGTCGGATCGCACCCTGTGCGTAAAGCCTCCTATTAAAGATAACAATAGGATTTGGTTAATTACTCCTATGTTGTCGGTGTTATATAATAATTGGCAATCGCCTTAGGTATTATTGGGTAGGGCTTATGTAGGCGGTAATAAATTGTGATAATGGGAAAGGGTTTTCACGCGGCCGGGATCCTTTGAAACAGGAAGGCGGATAGGCACATTTTTTAGCTAATAACTGGACATGTGGATCAAGAGAACCGATGTTTGACGATCGCAGGGCAGTGCCGCGCAGGATTATGCAACGCAGAGCTCTGGGAGGTGCTGTGACTGTTATGGGCAGGCGTAGCGCTTACCACCGGGTGAACAATTTGCTCGTCTCGTCACTAAGTCAAATAAAAAAAAAAAAGATGTTACCCTGAATGGAAAACACTGTCTAGTGATTTTTGATACTGACTCTACAAGAAGTTCAATAGTAACCACGAGTGAGAAACTTCCGCCGTGGTATTTACGAAATGGTGCTCCAGTGTTGTTCTAGAAAATCTAGAGCTAACATTTACCGTTCATTGAAGTGTCTGAGCGCTCGAGAGACTGCTATATTCGCCTCGGAATTTCCAGTTTGAAGTGTTATCGTTTTACTCGAAAATAGCTATTTCCAAACATGCTCGGAAATATTTGCTTTTATGTTCTAAACGAATAAAATACGCCTACAAAAAATAAATAAACATAAATTGTCATAGTTAAATAGTCATTTAGAATCGTATACAGGGTGTCCCACTGCTATGACACACGGAGGGAAAGTACCTTAAATATTGTAGAGGGAACATTTTACTGAAGGAAGACATTATTTGAATTTAAAAAATAATGTAAAATATTTCAATAATGAGATGGTTGAACCGGGAATCGAACCCGTTAAACGAGAAAAATAATCAGCCTGCAGCTTTATCATACCGATCGAAAGGCTTCATCATAAGGATTATTTTTTGCTAATTAACGTGGTGTCAAAAATAAAAGGAAAGGCCATGAATTTCAGTAAAATGTTCCATCTACAATATTCAAGGTACTTTCCCTCCATGTGGCATATCCGTGGGACACCCTGTGTAATCGCTTGTAATGTGAAACAGTCACTTGCAATATCGAATAGTCGCTTGCAATCGTAAATCATCATCATCATCAACCCACTGCCAAGTACGGATCTTCCCTCACTTTCGAGAGGAGTCGCTTGTAATGTTAAATGAAATGTGTAGTGGGCAGAAACGCTCAACTTTTAAACTATAATTATGCAGCCTATACTAGAGCAGTAGCCGAAAAGTTAACAGTTACTTCGTGAAAGGCCTTTTCAGTATGACCAAGAGCTACCGCCGGCCTTCCCTAATTACAACTGTACGGTCAAAGTTCCAATGTTTTCGTTTAATTCGGTTAATAAAGCAACTGTTCGCCCGTTGCTCGTTATTCGCTCTGTTTTAGTTTTAAGCTCATTTTGGCATAAGGTTAATTTTCTTTGGAATAATTTGGGTGCACTTGACCATGCGGAGACTGGTTGTTTAGGCGCCAACGCCTATATAAACCTCTTTATATTATTATGAAACCTCTTTTGAAGATTTAGTTTCTAAGTTTAATAACAGATGGCAGGTTGACTTGAGCGACAAAATCCTGAATCGCGCAAGCGTTTCGTTCCGCGAAAACAGTAACCTTATTTAAGATTTTAGAATATAAAACTCATACTTTGCACCTCGATCTGTGTTTGATTTGGGGGGCTTTTTTGGGACCTCGTACACTGGTATTGACTTTTTTCTTTGTGTTAATTTAGCTTTGACCACCTGAATATTGAAGCGGTGGGTAGCCTAGTGGGAGAACGTCCGCCTTCCAAGGAGAAGGACGTGAGTTCAAATCCCAGTGCGGGCACGTACCAATGTGTCTGTAAAACATATGTACGTTATTATCACTCGCTTTCCCGTGAAGGAAAACCTCGTAAGGAAACTCACATACTTACATGAAAATTATTTCAGAGGCAGGTTTGTATCCACTAATCCGGACCGGGCCCCCGTGGTGGATTATGGCCTAACAGCATACTCAGCAGTGGAGCGATATGGGTTGATGATGATGATGACCTGAATATCCCATGGATATCACATGTGGAGAGTGAAGAACCCAATTGAATACACGTTTACAGTCAAATAGATGATTATCGTCCTAGTCATAAGAAAATTGTAACAATCTTTTTGGTACATGGGGTCCAAGTACGAGGAAATTTTTTAAGCGATTATTTCCTCGTTTAGTCGACGCCGCTGGTGACAAGAGGGCTGGCTCATTTCTTGCACAGAGAATAGCTATTGCTATTCAACGTGGAAATGCAGCCAGTGTTCTTGGCACCATGCCTCATGGACACCCTCTTTTGTTAGATTTTTATGTTTCAGTTTTAGTTAGTTTTCCTTTTATCTAAAGAAATAATGCAATGAGTGTTATCAATATTCAACTGTTTATGTATAACCGGCTTTATTTCACTTTGTTACCACTTCAAATTTATTTTCCCACTTTAGTCCTTGTTTGGAATAAAGAACGGATTCCTTTGAAATATTTTCCCTGAAATCCATTAGCCATCCAATGAGTTTTTCGTCCTTGAGAAGCTGATGACCTGGACGAATCAGGAAATGAATAAGTAATGGAATAGTTAGCCGGCTCCCGTATAAATGGATGTCTTCTTTGTTTTTTGACCTTTTGAGGACTGGTGGAGACTTATGTAGACTTGAAGTATGATTAGAAACATCTTCTATGATAGTTGAGAGTAGTGATAATTATTGGGAAGTATTTTAGGGAATGAATAAATTTCAAGGAAGCGGTGGTAGCCTAGTGGGAAAACGTCCGCCTTCCAATCAGAAGGTCGTGAAGTTCAAATCCCAGTGCAGGCACGTACCAATGTGTTTCTGTAAAACATATGTACGTAATTATCACTCGCTTTTCGGTGAAGGAAAAATCGTGAGAAAACCCACATACCTACCTAATAATTATTTCGGAGGTAGGTATGTTATCCACCAATCCGGACTGGGCCCCCGTGGTGGATTATGGCCTAACCCTAACCTAAAGTGAGGAGAGACCCGTGCCCAGCAGTGGGACGTTATGGGTTGATGATGATGATGATTTCAGGGAATTCGTCGTAAAAAGAGGTCGAGTTCTATCGTGACGATATTCAATATACCACAATATATTAACCAATAAGAGACACTACTGAGATATAATTTGAATCATTTTGAAATGGCATTTTGAACTACAATACAAAGTAAGTTATAATGTAGTAGTGTGGAAATAATACCATGTTCCAGTTTGAGAGGCATTGCTTCCAGCGAAATTACTGGGCCATGAGACTTTAGAACCAATGTCTCAGGGTGACGAGCGCAATGCAGCGCCGCGCAAGATTAAGCAACGCAAGGTTCTGGGCGGCACTGTGACTGTTACGGGCAGACTTAGCGCTTACCATCAGATGAACGACTTGCTAGTATCGTTACCCAGTAAAATAAAAAAAATATACGTGTACTTGATTTCTCTATGAATTAAAATAAAAACTCAATTTATTTCGAACGATAAATTTACCTTTCAAGTCACATAATCTCTGGGAAGATATCTGTCGTATGGCAGAGCTTATCCGATAGCGAAGATAAACGTAGGCTTCTCTTGATGGGGACTATTTATAAAGCTTTTCGAAAGCAGATCGGTGTCTACTGCTAATACAGGGAGCGTGAAATTGTCTATACACTGGGGATGTGAAATAAATTTTTAGTTTCTAAAAGATTTCTTTCAAATAAATATTACAGTTGTTATTTAAACAACTGAGTGATGAGTTAGTTACTTTTTAATAACTTTTCCTTAAGGTAAATGCACACATACATTATTTTAAGTGGTAGTAGCCTAGTGGGAGAACGTCCGCCTTCTTATCAGAAGGTCTTGAGTTCAAATCCCAGTGCGGGCACGCGCCAATGTGTTTATCTCAAAAGCGTATGTACGTAATTATCACTCGCTTTTCGGTGATGTAAAATCGTGAGGAAACCCACATACCTACCCGAGAATTATTTCGGAGGTAGGTATGTATCCACCAATCCGGACCAGGCCCCCGTGGTGGATTATGGCCTAACCCTCCTCACGAAAGTAAGGGGAGACCCGTGCTCAGCAGTGGGGCGTTATATGGGTTGATGATGATGATGATGGTAAATGCGTATGGTAAATTATTTTTCTTTTGTGGTAATATTTGAATTATTTTACCCTGAGATGGAGTGTTTTATTTGAATTGAAACATCGTATAGACAGGATTAGCCAGCAATATAGACAGTAATATATGATAGGATTATATTTATAAAAAAAAAATCTATTCTAAATTATATTTCCAGGCTTAATAAAGGATGTGTGTACATACTTGTTCAAGCAGACAGTGAGAGCCCAATTTTTAAAATACTGAAGTTTTTTTTTGATTGATTGACAAGACGAGCAATTTGGTATTAATTTTTGTTTTTTGGTGCCAGACATTTTTAGAATCATAGTTTTTCATGTATAAAATGTCTCTTCAGATGGTTCCCATCTTACACCTCGACGCCGAAATTCACACGACCGAGTCCAGATGTCAGAAGAAGTTTGTACATAAGTACATTATTTTATTGAGGGTGCTGAATAAAATCGTGATTTGTGTTTATTATGGGCTGGAGTAGGATTTATTTCTGAACTAAACCATCGAAAGGGAGTTTAAATGGCTCTAGGATAATAATAAAATACGGTAGTAGAAATAAATACAGGTTATCGCTATCAGAACATTCTATTCTCTTGTCAGTTCATTGTCTTTGTGCTCAGTTCAAAAAATGAACGATGAAAGTCACGTTTGGTAAAGATTATGAGTTTTACTAACCTTAAATACAAATTCTATTCAAAACAAAATCTTGTTAAGCTAATGCACCAATAATTATAATGTATTTTACAACGTTACTTGAAAGCATTAGCTTCTCTTCGGCCTCTCTTTCAATATTGAATTATTAATGTTTGGAGCTAACTGCTCAAAATTTGTCTAAGTGCGTCGGATATGGATTTAAAAAAAAAATTATGTATTTTTAAAATTAATGTTTGAATAATATTAAAGCGCTTGGATAAATTATTTAGAACCAGTCTCAGGTGACGAGCACAGTGCAGCGCAAGTATAGCAACGTTCTGGGTGGCACTGCAACTGCTATGGACAGGTGGGGCGCTTACCATCAGGTAAACAGGATGTTTGGCCCGTATTCTCGAAATAAAAATGGCAAAAAAAGCATTTTTTTTTATCGGACGAAGTTCTGCCTTCTTCCAATTAAGTATGTCTAATATAGTTATGTATACATTTTGCATCGTGGATTATTTTTAGGTAGACACTTCACACAGAGCTGAAGGTTACATAAACAGAACAAAACTCCAAGCAAATATTAGGCAAAATAATAGAGCTTAACACACCTTCATCTGAATATTAAGCACGTTTACATCTCAGTGTTCGTTACCGTACCGGAACAAAAGTAGATACACATTTCCAAACTTTCAATTACAACTCTATGCAAAATTTACGTACCTATTGGTAGAGGTAAATTAGAAGCGTGGATATGTTTACCTGCAGTGAATTTTATCGCTGACTGTACCTACTTAGCAAAATGTTCAATTGGGGGGAGATAGCAATATTATTTCAGCTATATTTTTTAAATTGTCGAATGATGTACAAGGGAAACACATAAAGGAGTGATTACACGAGCCCCGTTGAATTAGGGTTGGCATAATATGAAACCTAGGGTAGCTAGCGTGGTGCGTTTTGGGTGCACATCGGTGTGGGCTAACATAGTCTTATGGTGTTAGAGAAAGCATTTAGGAAAATAAATTTAGTTTGTAAATTATGTTTGATGCCTCTTCTTCTTTGTATTGATTTTTCAATCGGTGTTGTGCTTTGAAATGAGCTGGATTAGCTAGATAGACTGCGATACTGCAGTCTAGTTGTATGTACTCTTGGACTGAGTCTGTATGAATGCGATTTCGATCATGTTGTTATTTTAGGTCTTACCAGGAATAGGTTCTATAGAATCGGACGCGATTATATAAACTAATATATGCGCTGCACAGTTTCGCCTTCGAAATTCCCGTTTTCACAGAACTCTGTATTATCCGGAATTAAATGTGCCCTATGTAATTTAGTCAAATGATTGTAAAAATCATCCTAACAGTCATACAACACAAATTTGATTAGCATGATTGTCAACGCCCACTTCAGTAATTTTGATTAAAATTGATTGCAACAAAGATACGTAATAATCTAACAGTTGAGTGTGGTTGTGCCTCGTAAATATCTACGTATGGCAACCCTCAAACAGTCGTTTCGTATGTTATAATAAATCTTGTTTATACTGCTGATTTGAATTCGCACGGCCCTCGCTGAATTAAATTCCCAGCGAATTTTTAAAGGTTTAATAAAATTGCAAGCCTTTTTCTATCGAAAAACCTTCGATTTGGTCGAATGTTAATCGAAAAGTGATGACACAAACAGAGAGATTATATTTTGTTAAGGGAGGGTTCCTTCATTAGTAAACGAATGAGTAAAATGATCAAAAAGGCTTGATGAAAAATTTTATTGCCTGATTTCATTTTAATTTTTGTTTATTCACTTTTGGGCAGGGGAGGGGTATCGTCTGCCATGAGGTGAACGACCTACTCATTTAGCCATCGCCGTCATCTGCTCGTACCCTTAACCTACTTCGAGAATTAGCCTTTCTATTGGTGAAACCCGAATGACACTCGCCACAATAGTTTCTGATATTAGCGTGAACATAATGCACAGACACACATGGCGAGGGACTTTTGTTTGTAAAATATAGTGATAGAGTTAATTCATCGCTGGTGAAATAAGGCTGTTGATGAAGACGTACCGTGTATTATCAATGTATAATGCACATTGACTATCCTGGATAGTAGAATATATGGATAGTCTATCCGTATACATTACACAGCAAATTGGTGCCGTGACCAGGATAACCATCACGGCTGGTTCATCCCGTCACCGCCTACAGCCTGACAACTCCATGACCCCTTTATCCTGTAATCTGCGTAATCCAGACATCTTAAATCTCCGTACAAAGCGCAGTAATTAATGATAAGTGATCCTGAGGTACAAGACAATAGCTTTCTAGCGCCAGTTGACGCCACAAAGAAAGTAGGGGCCTTTTGTACTCGGCGGTAGGGTTGAGAGAAGTTTAAATTCAAATAAATTTAGGATTGTACGATTTCTTATATTTTTTTAGAAAAGTTGCTATTTACAGTGCTGGGCGTAGTACTTGTACAGGATTGAATAAAATATCGACTTCGAAAATACATGTTTTTCCAAAATTGAATTGGATTTCTTTTAAATATGGGAGCCTATGGATTTTAGAAGCTGTAAAATGCTATTACGTCAATATCTTTTTTTTAATATTTATTTTGCGTATACTGAGTAACTTGCACAAGCTTTAATTTTATCAAAATGTATAAAGCCTTTTCGGCGTGGAGAGAGGACAGACACACTAACACACAAACACACTAACTTTCACATCTCAACTCACTTAGATTATATCAAAGTGAAAGTTTGTCTGTGTGTTTGTCCTCTCTTCACGCCAAAACGGCTCAACGTTTCTAGTGGTACTATAGTGTTCAAACGCAACCAACATCTCAAAAAACACCTTAAGATCTATACAGAAAGTCTAGATTTATTTCCCGAGTTCCACATAAGCCGAAGTGTCACCGAAACATGACAAATGCGCAGCTTCTGAAAAGCAGCCACTTGAATTGCCAAACATTCTGCAGGGGGCGATCCATCAATCATGAGATATTACAGAGTTACGTCTTATAGGAGGAGAGGCTAGGTCGTCTTGAATAAGGTAAAAAAGCAAGCAAGGCAAGTAAGGCAAGGCAAGCAAGGCAAGACAAGTCAGCAAGGGAAGGCTAAGGGGACTGTAGATGTTAAGGGCAAGTTTACCATCAGGTGAACGACTTCTTCGTCTCGTTACTAAGTCATACAAAGACAAGACCTTAACAAAACTGCCCACCAGCTCTTCTCCATGTTTATCCTTCGTCAGCAGGTAAGCTGTTTTACCGACTCGAAAAAATGACAAGTACCAACCGCGGTGCCAGCAAATGCTCCAATATGCGAATTACGAAGTTTGTGCCCGTCGCGAGATGATGGATCCGCTTACATTTATGAGTTAGGTTTCTTTTAGGAAAGTAAAAAATGTACTTTGGTAAACAGTTTTCTTGATCGATTTATCAAAATTGAGTGGTTTATGTGCAAACTGCTGCCTGTGAATCATGGGGTGTGACGAGGTTCCTATTTCTCAGGCGATTGAAGATCAAGACTTTAGGAAGGGAATTTTTGACTATAAATATTTATTGAAGCGCCTCGTGGCGCCTACCATAGTATATGCTTACTTTTAGTTACATCAGTGTATTAAAAATACACATTGCTGTTGCATTTTAAAGTCTTAAGTTAGTCTAAGTACAACTCTTTGGTAATAAAATATTTATGTATTTTTTTTAGGATTGCGATTTGTCACGATAACTATCTACTGAACCCCCTCTGATATCTACTTAGTTGTAGTAACATCAATACATTAGATATTAAAAATACATTTTACTGTAACATGTAATATTTTTGCAATTCTTTGGTAATCAAATAATTATTTATGGTTCTTCTCGAATAGATGGATGTATTCCGAATCCAGTAGAAAAGCCAGTAAAATCACACTTGGAGTCCATGTGAATAAATGTTTTGACTTTGACTTTAGTTTTAACGACTTTGACTTTAGCTCAATGGTACGAGCATAAAAAAAATCGTGGAAAAAATGGAAAATTCGTAATGGTGGCTCTCATTCTTAATGTTAGATTTCACTTAGTACACTTTATTAGACCACTCGACTTTGCCGAGCGCTAATTTTCCCTGAAAAGGCTGTTGAAAGATTTACAAGAGCCGACGATTGAAGAATACCAATTAAAGAATACAGTTTTTTTTTACTAATGACGTGACGAGCATTTCGTTCACCTTATGGTAAGCGCTACGCCTGCTAGTAACAGTAACAGTGCCATCCAGAACTTTGTATTGCATAACCCTGCACGGCACTGTACTGCGCTCCCTGAGACATCGGCTCTAAAGTCTCATACGAACAGTAATTTCGCTGGAAACAGTGCACTTCAATCCGGAACACAATAATGTTTGCACAGTCGTTTGCAAGTTTGTTTAGCTTTTAAGGCTTGATCTAATACTTTTACGTAGCTCACAGTAGAGATTAGGGTTTCATTTTTTATACTACATAGTAATAAAACACAACAGATCGTTCTCCGACTAATTACACAGTACCGGTGAGAAATCTAATCGGCAATACATTAGACTCGTCACGCTGCGCTGGGACATTAGTTTTTAATTCCCATATCCCTAGTAGATTTCGCTGGAAAGTATACCTTTCTCAATGTATAATAAAAAAAAATATAAAAAATATATATATATATATAAAAAAAATATAAATTTAAAAATATAAACGGATAAATATCTGACAAAGTTAAGGTGCTTCCTCACTAAAAATCAATTACGACGACGCTGTGTGAATGAGGCCTTGTCTTTTTAACAGTTTCTGTCGTTGCCGAGAGATTTAACACTTTGATTGCTAAGTCGATTTTCTTGTCTGCCACGGGTCCGGCTCTGCACACACTGTAGTGTTTTCCCATACAGCTAACACCACAGTTGTGTTTACCCGCACTCGTGGCAAGTTAAGAAAAACACCACAGTTGTGTTTTCAGCAGGGAAAGTGTTAAGTAATTTTGATCTATTATCAAAATATTTACATTTTAACTGAGAACTCAGGGCCGAACTAAGTTCAAATTTCCAACTTGTAAAACTACTCGTCAAACAACCAACCAAACCAAGTCAAGTGGAGTAGTCGCTACTTATTTAGGTTTCCTGCTATCTTGAACAGTATTATTCGACAAGACTTCTCTGAGGCCTCCTATAGACGTTATGCTTCACAAAAACCTTTACACGTAATGGAACAAAGTTGAAAATCGCTCAGCGAGGTGGAAAATAAGGTTGGCGTAATGGTCTGCTAAAATTATTGTTATCATTTTCTGTAGAAACTTAGGTGTACTTAACAAGTTTAACATCTAGGCTCTTAGTTAATGTTTTGTGTCACATTTACCATAATAGCATTAAAAGATTGAAATTTTAGCGAGGGCTGTGTTTTGTGCTTACCTACTATAGTGGTTATAAATTGATATGTTTTTAATAAAACATTCCCTATGTGTTCGATATTTCTTTTGACTTAAAAGCGATTTCGATTAAATTCGATAAATTGACACTTTTACTAACCACAATAGAAACTATCATTTCGTTTATGATTAAAATAAAATGCTTTCCATTGAATTTTTTTACTTATATCTATAATATGAGATATATACTGGGTATTTCATAGGCGAGCTGTACAATAGCTGTTCAACAGCTTTGCAATAGATTTTGAAACATATCCTAATAATAACATAGGCATAATAAAACTACATTGTATAATAACTATCTGCAGCGCATAGTTTTGAAACCAGAGGGTAAAATGTCTACATTGAAATTTAAGTAATTTTCTGGTTGAACCTTTTTTTCCTAACGAGATTTTATAAAATATGTATTCGGTACTACAATATGATCAAATTTTTGTAATGTATAAAGTAACAAGATGGTAAGCGCCGCACCTGCCCATAACAGATACAGTGACATCCTGAGACATTGGTTCTAAAGTCTCAAATGCCCAGTCAAATGAGCTTAAACACCATTAAACTATTGTTATTCACTGAGAAGTTCCGAGGTCTATCTTCCTTCTTTATCTTGAGAAGAAGAAGAAGATCTTGAGATCTGCTCGCTCGTTACAATAGTATTGTATATTGATGGCATGGAAAGTTTCAACTCAATTGAACTACGGAAACTTGCTCTAAATGCATGATTTCACCTAAACAAACATTCATCCTACTTCTTTCTTTTTAAATTTTATTTGATGAGTGCCGAGACGAGCAAGTCATTCACCGGATGGTAAGCGCTACGCCTGCCCATAACAGCTACAGTGCCACCTAGAACTTTGCATTGCATAATCCTGCACGGCACTGCGCTCGTCACCCTGACACATCGGTTCTAAAGCCCCATATGCCCAGTTATCTAGATTAACATATTAATAACGAGAGAGATTAATATATTAATAAAGGCTGGTAATTAAATATATCATTGAATTAATCTATTGTACTTATTACTAAGTATTACAACAGCGGCTTCTTATAATCAATTAAAAATTAAGGTGGCTGGCATAGAAGCAAGCGAGATGCGATTTTTGCAAAACAGCAGCGACGTTGGAAAAAAAAGATTATTCAATAATTATTGCACTGGTAGCTTATAAAATACATTAGTCATTCAGCGAACTAACTTGTGCTGTATTAGTAGGTGAAACATTTTCCATAGGAAGATAGTAGATAGTAATAGTAAAATTTGACAGAACTAAAGACCTAAAATTTGACAGAAGATACTAAAGCTGACACTTACTAATCTTATGAAAACGACAGAGCTTCAAATATTCATACCGTTTATGTTTTTATCTTAGTTGAGATTATCTCTAATGCTTCTCAAATTGCAACGCTTCTCAAATTTCCACGCTTCTCAAATCGCCACGCTTCTCTCACCACTGAGCTCATAGTTTCAGGAGACAAATGAACACGTCTCGTCCCGGCTCATTGCGCTTCTATCCGCGTTGTCCGATATCAATCACGTGCCGCCTTAATCCTAACGCTTGGGTTCATCTCGTCCCGTTGAAAACCCACTTTTGTATTGGCTAAGTGAGTAATTTAGTCAATTGTGTGACTCAGAGGAAAAGGAATTGATAGGTTGGAGACGGGGAGAGTATTCGTTTGCCTCCCTTTGTACTTTCAAGTAGCTACTTACATTAGGTACAGTATTGTGGAACTTCTGGATAGATTTTTTTCTGTTTAATCTTTGTTTGAATTTTTATTCGTTGATGTGGATGGAGGTAAATTGAACCTTAAGCAATGACAATAATGGATTAAGATTGATAGGTATGGATCCAATTAAATTTAGTATTTAAAAAGAGGCCGTAAGCAGTCCATTTGTTTGTCATAACGTAAAATGTATCCAAAGAAGTAAAATTACTTGTATAACTTGCAACGAATCCAGAAGTTCTTGTTTTTAAAAAGACACTTTTATTTGAAACTAAAAGATAATAATCAGTTTTTTTTATGAAAGCTTAAACGGTCCTTCTCAGGGCCACACAAAGGCACTTCTCAGCGCCACATCCAACGGCACCTACCAGTGCCTCACCTAATGGCTCCTCTCGGAGCCAGAATGCTCGTGGATGCTGAGCCATCGATACGAAGAAGAAGAAGAAGAATGAAAGCTAACGGAGTTTTGTATAACTAATTATAAACGAAAAAGTAATCTGACCATCAGATTAATTGATACTTTCGCTTTTACCCAACTTTGTCACGCGCTTCAGGAAGCTACTATCCTCTATCTTTAAGTACGTATAGTAAAGCAGTACGTATGCGGACGTAAGGCCTGTTGTCCACACAAGCGAGCTGACGCGTAACGTTTTACGGAATAAATCACGTAACGCATGGTCCATCCATCTTGCTGGACACTCATTGATAGCAACGTAATATGGTGAATAAAAAAGATTGATAAATAGATAGATAACTCTTTATTGACCCCAAAATGAATAAAAAACACAGAGACAAAAAACATAACTTATTATTAGGTACAATGGGCGCTCTTATCGCTTAAAGCAATCTCTGCCAGACAACCTTTGGATGGACAAGATAGAAGAAAGGAAAAATAGATAGGATAAGATGGATAGGAGGGGGGATAGATGGCAGGTAGTGCAAGGATGAGACAATTGTTGAACACTTGTGCATTTTATACTAGCTACGCCCCGCGGTTTCCCCCGCGTTTATTATTATTTAACAAAAACCGCTAGTTTCTACGAGATACAAAGTATTTTCAGGTAGTAAGCTGTGTGCCAAATTCCAAAACCTTTTAGCCGTTTTTGCGTGAAAGAGTAACAAACATCCATCCATCCATCTTCACAAACTTTCACATTTGATAATATTAAGTAGGAAGGATAGGAGTAGGATATGCACGATCCATTGTTTCCCTAACAACTGTTTCCTTTGCAATCTCTACATTCACAATTATTTTTCTTCCATTCATTCAGGATTCTATGCCTTTCTTTGAAGTGCTTATTTTACAATTTTACAATTTCTGTATTTAGCGGGTTCCTTTTCTACAGAATGGTTTATATAAAATGTTTTTTTTTTTAATACAATATTTTGAAAAAAATAATAAAAAACTAAAATTAAAAATCTGACAAAAAGGGATGTCCATGAGGCATGGTGCCAAGTACACTGGCTGCTACACTTTTTTTTACATTTAAATTACAACCACATAAATATTTAAGTTTCAGAACAATGACAGTTTATAAGTTAAATCCTTTTCACGGCATGTTTGATTTTCGAAACGAGGTGGTGTTAAGTAAACAATCGAAAAATCGACGTTCCGACATCCTACTAATATTATAAATGCGAAAGTTTGTGAGAATGGATGGATGGATGTTTGTTCCTCTTTCACGCAAAAACTACTGAACGGATTCGAATGAAATTTGGAACACAGATATTTTATAACCAGGATTGAGTAATAGGGTACTGTTTATCCTAATAGTATGTTCCTGTGGGACAAAATGGGAACTACGCGGGGCGCAGCTAGTACGAGTACAATACTTATGTAGAAAAATTAAGCAATCCTATTTGAAGATTTTTTATCAACCCAGTGCATCTAGACAACATTCACTCCACAAACGCTTACGGAGTAGGTAAAATATAAGATAAATATTTTTTTTCGTATTTACTATGCTATTCCGCTCCGCTTCTGTGGACAGCCACCTTTACTCATAGAGAAAGCTCTACCATGTGTTGGGTAAAGCCCTGTGGTACGCTGCATGTGTCGGGGACAAGTTTTCCAATATAACTTGTATCTTAGTGAGGGATATTTATCACACCCGACGCGCTGGTAACAGTTAGCTTTGTTAGTTTGTATAATAGCACCTCTTCTGATAGTGTTGTAAGCTATAGCTCTTAAATGCTGGTGCAAAAAGAACGAGGTACCCATTCATTCATTACACAGATAAAAAAAAGTTAAAAATACAGAAAGAGGAAAGAGGTTATCTATCTATAAAAAAATATGCCTTAAGTAACTGACATTGTGTCATCTATGTGTGTGACGGAGAGTTTTAATTATCTATACCGGTTGTTTTACCGGGAAACAATAACTTTTTAATATGAAAATCATTGTGGAAAACCGAAAACGTGACATTGGTGTCTTAAAGTTGTATCTGTTAATTCGTGATACTTACACATATTTTTTATCGCACTGAGATTTTGGAGTACTGAAATATAATTAACAACGCAAAACAATTCGCCCGGAATATGCTAGAGCTGTTTGCTTTATCTACTGCGTAAAATATTCCATGTACAGTCAAAACATAATGCAATCAGTGTCAGAACCTCATCTAAAATTATTCAAATACGCGCCAGTTAGCGCTGTGACGCGCCATTAACTTAGAACGTTACGTTTTGTTTGCTGACTGTTTAAGCTACCTAAAATATGGCTGGGATAACGCAATGTTATTTAAAGTACGTAAGTAAGTGTTAGTAATGTACACCTTTGCATGACATTCATCCGCCAGTGTGTGCAAACATTACTGTGTTCCGGAAGGGCACTGTTTCCAGCAAAATTACTGGGCCTGTGAGACTTTAGAGCCGATGTCTCAGGGTGACGAGCGCAGAGCAGTGCCGCGCAAGATTATGCAATGCAAAGTTCTGGGTGGCACTATAACTGTTATGGGTAGGCGTAGCGCTTACTACCAGGTGAATGACATGCTTGTCTCGTCACTCAGTCAAATAAAAAAAACAGTAATTTAGTTATAGAAATTACTAAAAGAGGGCCGAAAAAACTTACTAAGATAGCTGCCTGATTACATAAAACTTTTCGGCAGCCATCACAACGCGATCGGTTGTAAACTGTCACTAGAAATCGTATCCGCCCGCCTATTGCCCGCAAAATATACTCTCATACATAGCTAGCGCCATTAGCGACAGGACTGCAACACGCCGAAACAAATGCAGTTTTCGTTTTGGCAGTTCTAAAGAGTGACGTTTGACAGCTGTGTTGCAAGATTTACGTCTGTCGCTAACCTGCCGTAAGACTCGTAATAAGGTAACCGAACCAACTGCGCAATTATCACTTCTAAATCTTTAAGAAGATAAGTAGATATTAATTAAACAAAAGTAACTTACTCTGCAAGCTTATCACCCTTTGCTGATCTTTTCTCAAGTTTAAACCCCTATAGGTATTTGGACTACAGAATAAAATACTAGCACCGACTGACTATAGTTACGTAGCGGTAACAGACCAGAACGGAGCGTATTCAGTGGACAGGAAAATCCGTCTTGGAAATCATGAACTGTACAACATTTACACTGCAGGACTTGAACTGAAATAACTATTGAAGTTACAGTTTGAAATTTCGTGATTTCTAACAAAACGCGGCATTTATGTGTGGGAGTAGACAGATTATGTCCGGTCTCCCTCTAGCTTAGAGTTAGTTCAATAATAATGTTATTTAGATATATTAGACTAGCTGCGCCCCGCGGTTTCACCCGCATAATTCAAGTTTTCCCGCAATAACTCTCTTAAAAGCAATATATTTTCCCCGTTTTTGCCACATTCTTCATTAATGCTCCGCTCCTATTAGTCATAGCTTGATGTTATATAGCCTATAACCTTTCTCGATAAATGGTCTAATCAACACAAAAAGAACTGTTCAATTCGGACCAGTAGTTCCTGAGATCCTAGCGTTCAAACAAACAAACTCTTCAGCTTTATATATTAGTATAGATTTAGATATATATATTAAGCACTTAAATTTGACCCTTAACTAGGATTCCCTATATTCAAAGAACCAGGAATTACTAGGACCATGAGCCACAAAGATGCACGCTTGGAGTAATTTTTTTCTAATTTGTTTAGTGACGAGATGAGCAAGTCGTTCACCTGATGGTAAGCGCTGTACCTGCCCATAGCAGTTACAGTGCCACCCAGAACTTTGCTTTGCATAATCCTGTGTGGCACTGCAGTGCGCTCGTCACCTTGAGACATCGGCTCTTAAGTCTCATATGTCCAGTAATTTCGCTGGAAACAGTGCCCTTCAAACCGGAACACAGTAATATACTCGTGGTTTACATAAATTTTTGCCTTGTGCGAACACCGAACCCGTAACTGTACGTTTTGCTGATAGCTCATCACTCACTTACGCTTCGGAGGCTGTCCCCGCCAATTAAGTTGTATATTTCTGTCAATAGTTAAAATTACACAACGAAAATCCGCGTGTTTAACAAACCGAAACTGCAGAGAGCTTCGGTAAGCCAATTTAATGTGATTTCCCTCAATCAGCGTCAAAATACGTAGAGAGATATTCCCGCAAAACTTTTAACGAAAACATTCAACATAAAGATTATATTACCGGATTTGTTCACAATTTTTTACCGAAATGCTAATGCTCGCTCGTTGATCTGATTTACAGAAAATTTATATTAGATATCAAGAAAGTTTCTTTGTTTACCTATTTGTAAGAAATAAACTCGATTATGGGCTTTATTCAAAAATGCTCTCAAAGTAAAGTTAGAAAGCTTCCTTATTCCAGAGCGACCCGATTACACCACTAGCTGGTTGCCTACGATTTCATTGAAAACTCATTGAATTTAGCTTTTTTCTATACCTTTCAAATGGGCACTTTTGACTTATTGACAAAGACCGTTGCAATTTTTGATAAAAACTGATAAGTAAAAAAAAAGTTACGTCCAATCACCCTACATATTGTATGTATAGGTCATTTAAGGGTAGGTACTAGGTGTCTATGCTTTTAAAGTTAAGGTTTCAGAAAAATGCTGTTGTTGGTATTTTATTATTGTGCCAAGTGTAATGAAGTTTCTAGTTTTATATTATAGTTTTAGAAAAAGATCAAACCGGCTGTGGCAGACGACTGTCAGTGATTTAATTGAAATCAAACGAAATAATATTATGTTTACTTGTAAGAATTTTAGTGATGTGAAAAGGTGGTACAGCATTTATTTCCCATTAAATTTCAACAAATATAAAAAGAAAAACTTATAGGTTTCATTTATTCTCCTGTGGTACACAATCTAAAAAAAATTTTGACTTTGAATTTTTTCCCCCTTATTAACATTAAAATATAATTGGTCATTAATTTCTTAACTGAAAAGCTCCAATTAAATAAGGTCACATTTTTGTGTTAACGACACCGTCAATTAATTAAGTCTCTCAGAAAAATAAAGTTTTAATTAATTCGTTCTCAAGGAAGAAAATTGGGTAAATGTAATTCTTTCGGGAAGCCTTGTCACTGTAATTGATGAAGAGGAAACTTAGCTTTTGGATGACCTAGACTTTATTAGGAAACCATTAGAAACGTTAACTTATGGTCACTTAAGGGGAGGTTGTAGCACTTCGAAGTTTTTAGAATTTCTACGAATCAACTTCAATTTCAATAAAAATTAAAAAAATACACAAAGGAATTGATGGAGATAACTTAATTTAGAATAATTGACTCGTTGTCTTATGAAAGATGTAGTCTTCTAAAAAGTATGTTCTCTGCAGTCTCGAAATCTCCCCGGTCCATCCCAACATTTCGGGATCACCGTTTTTCCAACGCCCGAAACTCATTAATTCTCATTTAAATGGAAATTAACTGGCCTGAAAATTGGCATTTATTTATTTACACCGGGAATTTCATCAAGTCATCGTACGAGAAAAACTTTTTCAATTTGGGAAAAGTAATATTTTTTCCAGTGAAGGGAAGGTGGCATTGTTACTTCAGGAACAAATAGTTGGGTAAGGTATCTACGAAAGAAAAATTGATTGTCTGTAAAGTTGGTTTACGGACGATAGTTTAACGTGACAACGTCATAACGTCATAATAATAAAATAATAAAAACTTAAGATAATAAAAAGATAAGCGAAGGTAGCCTAGTGGGAGAACGTCCGCCCTCAAATCAGAAGGTCGTGAGTTCAAATCCCAGTGCAGGCACGTACCAATGTGTTTCTGTAAAACATATTTACTGTACGTAATTATCACTCGATTTTCGGTGAAGGAAAACATCGTGAGGAAACCCATATACCTACCCAAAAATTATTTCGGTGGTTGGTATGTTATCCACCAATCCGGCCGGGGCCCCCGTGGTGAATTATGGCCTAACCCTCCTCACGAAAGTGAGGGGAGATCCGTGCCCAGCAGTGGGACGTTATAGGTTGATAATGAAAAACTTGAAATTATACTAGTAATCAGATTTTTAAAATGCAAGAATTATAAGCTTTATTTCCGAAATTGTTGTTGTAATAAGTAATAAAAACCACATTAATTTTTCACTTCACTTTATAAACAGTCGACGAAACAGTTCACGTGTAGATGTAAGTTGTGTGCTGCCGCTGTCTTCCTTCTCCTCGGACGCATAGGCCAATCGAGTGGAAGAGCGGTAGATGCGGCGCAAGCGTACAACGAGCGTAACGGGACAATGTGTCATCTTTTTCGTGCATGGTGGAGGCGTTCATCGATTTTATAGACGTTGTCACGTCAAAAACTGATTGAAAAAATGATCTGCCAACTTCCAGTAGCAGATCAACTTCCAGCAATCAAAAAAAAAAACTTTATTTATTTACGGATCCTCATGAGTAACGTAGTTCCTGATACTTAATTGTTTTTCTGTTAAGTGGCTATGGTCTTAGAAAAATATTTTAGTAGTAACCAAAGTATTCTTAAGTCACCCGACATGAACAAATGGGAAAAATATGACAAGAAACGGAAAATTGAATTTGGGTTCAGTATAAAAATAATGTTACAGAATTGAATGTTTATCCTGTGAATGAAATAACATTATCTTCCGAAACAAACGATGTTCAACATTTCTTTTATTTTCTTTTATATATCTGCATGTTTTTGTCATAGACCGTAACGTCTTTGAATTATAAAAAAAGTTAATAACGGTATTTTCTAATTCCAGTTCCTAAATTTATACGAACTATTATAAAATAACTTACAATAATAAGTATAAACCAAGTATGTACCAACTGTATTGCGCGTCAAGGAATATACATAATAAATACAAAAAATCAGAGAACTATTAAGATAAGATATGATAACGTTTACTATAATAACAATCAATAGTATTTACCATAATACAATACAATTTAGTACAATACAACAATTACAATACAATTACAATTACAATTTACAATTTAATTTATTTGTAGTTACAATTTTTTCGTTGGATTTATCTACTTTCTATCTACAATATCTTACAATATATATCTAATGCCAGTTATAGACATTTAAAATTAGACCGTATTTTATAACTAACAACAGAGGTATTTGTTAAACTAACAACTTTTAGTCTTGGAGTGACTAAATTAATATGTTTACGACTAAAACCAATTTTATTGCCGGTCCATAGCGATTTAAGTCAAAAAGCGTGTGTCTCTATTGATAACTAAAAACACCTGCAAAAACAGAATTGTACAAACATATCTCCTGTCAGTCAATCGCCAGTGAGCTGTTCCGACTAGACCTGAATGGAATTCAATTTTCATATTTTTGTATGCACCTGAGCTTTGGAGCAGTAATACGATTTGAACCAGGTCGGGCGTAGCGGCGAAGCTAGGGCGATGTATTCACGTAATTTTTTATGTGGAGTATTTTTTTAAGGGTAGTATTAATGTCAGTTCTCATCAGCCTATATTGTTCCCAAAGGTCCCAATGCTCAGACTGAGAGGGTCTGAGAAACCCAGCACTCTAGTTTCGTACGGGTTAGTCTGTAATTGCATCGGTGTACAAATTGGGGGTATGGAAATTTGAGAATGGGACGCAGCCGGCCAGCGTCGAATTACATAGCGTTAAATTGTCTGTTTTTGAACTACTCTGTTTGTTTTTATTTGGCTGAGTATCGACACGAGCAGTTCAGGAAGGAGGGAGGAGGCAGGTCAGGTTTCTTCAAAGTAATCAATTAATAAGTAAGTAATTCTCCAGCGTGTAGCCGTTTTCCTCACGGCAAAGAGGACTTAAAGGTCCTATTATTAATTTATTCAAAGCTAAAAATAACATTCTAAATAAAACCTTATTTCCAACACGCTAGTGATGTGCCTCATATTTTATTTAGCGATGCTCGTAAGCGCATTATTCAGTATTTACGAACTATTTCGGAGCTGTACCCTTCGAATAAATTATTAAGATACTTCGCCCTAGTTTTAGGCATAATTGATTGTCTTGGGCTGAATCAGGAGTGATTTTGGTAGCTGTATATTAATAATTTAATACAGTTTGGGAACAATAATAGTGTGGTAATCAGCTGTAAATATATTTTGGTCTAGTTTCAGATAACTAGCCAAGTTTAATTTAGGCGGATACACGCCTCGATCGATATCGCACTAAATACTCAAAACGTAATCCGATATAGACTGGGTCCTGCTACAAACTACCACCACCATTTCAGTTACACCTCCAGGATGACTGGTAGAAAATGCTACTTAGCATTAGGTACTCCTTGTACTCCATTTGTGTGCTAAAGAATAAATAAATAAATAAATAAACTATACATAATTATGGCAAATTTGACATGCAAACAAAGCAAAATATGTTATACGAGCTTATGCTCGCAATTCCATCTGCATATGGCAAATAAAAAACATGTACTTCCCCAGGTTTCATACTATCTACTATTTGCAAGTTGCGGAAAGTTTTCGAATCTGATTCCAGCGAATTTATTCCCGAACCGACGTGTTACCTTGTTCACAAGTGTCGTAAAGTTTTCGAATCCAAATCCAAAGAATTCATTCCCGATCCCAAGTGTTCAAAGAACGTTATCCACTATGACTATCGGAAAGTCGATTTTAGAATGCGTCGGATTTGGAATGAATTTGTAGGAATTGGATTTGAAAACTTTTCGACACTTGTTAATTGGCGTCTTCGCCGTGAAAAGGGTGCAAAGAGTTAATTTCGCTTTTATATCATACTATTGAGGATAATTTATTTATCTATCGCGATTAGCGTAACTCGCAGTTATTGCAATCTGCGCACTAAAACTCTGCCCTTTAGCCACCGTGAGCTAAAAGTTTTTTCTTTACCTTAGCAACTAAATGCTCCCAAAATAGTGAATAATATGGACTCGTTTAGCTATCGCCACTATCTGCTAATTCGTCTGGAGTCTGTCTCTAACGACCTGCCATTTATCTAAACGAATTACTCCACTGTGTGAAGAAGGATCTCTTACTTACTCATGTGGGTTTTATATTGTTGGAGTACCTAACTATAGCTACTTACTACATATGTGTGAAATAAATAACACGCGTTCACTCTTACCCCTCCCTAATTATTGGATTATCTATTTTTTATTATTAATTTATTAATGGGTTATTTTTTCTTATCTTTTATTATTTAAAATGCCCTAAATATGTTATATATACGACATTTTTTGAAGTCTTTTTTAAGTCCGTGTGTCACCAAAGGCAAGAGCTGAAAATCAGCGTTGTGGTTTGACCACAGCATTATGCTGAGCTCGGGCCTTGTCTGACATCACTGCGCGCCGGCTATCTGCGTACACTATTATGTTCATCGTGTGTTTTCATTTTCTTGTCTTGTCTCTAAATAAGTACGTAGTTCGCTGTTGTGTGCAGTTGTGTCAGAATAAATGTTTTTTCTTTCTTTCTTTCTTTCTTTCACATAACAGATCCTGACCCTTAACTAGGTTTCTCTGTATCTACGCAATTAGGAACCACGAGGACCACTGTCCTACAAACGCCCAGAATCAGAGCAAATGCCTGTGGTTCACACAAATCTTTGGCTTATGCGGGTATCGAACCTGCAACCTCACCACCTACCTGCCACCACCTACCTACCACTTACGCCATGGAGGCCGTTATTTTAGTATTCATGACTTTGACTAGACTACTGGCTGACAGGGACTCGTAATGCTGACTGCTTACAAAATAACGATTAAAATAAAACCTGAAATGCACTAATTGTGCGAAGACAAAACAAAAACAAAATACTAAAAAGTTTGATTTCGCATGGACCGAAGTCTATAAGGTTGTAAAGTAGCTCACGTGTGTATTCCGGGTTCCACTGACCCGTATAAACTAAGTTACTGGACAGGTCAAACACGATCAAACCTGACGCGCATCAGTTAATTCCCATGTTCATGTAAACGATCACCTAACCTGTAGAGGTAAACGGGTACTTTAAGGATATTTTCCGTACAATTTTAAACTTAAAAATGATTTATTGTATGGAGGGAATAATGTAAACCTCTTTTGCGAGTCAAAATTAATTAAGCGAGTGACGTGACAATTATAAACGTGACATAAATTGTTGTGTCACGCAATAATTGTGTTGTAGGTAGTAGGTAGGTATCACTTAGAAATTTAAATTACATTTTTTTGCGCCATTTTACTGCGCTTTCTATCGCGACACACAGAAATATAAAATAAAAAACATTTGACAGAACATATAATGAAGAGTAGAGCCACAGCCAAATATATAATTAATCCACCAATAAAGACATACTTAATAGTCACGGTGTAAAATGGACGTCATTATCGCTATTAACATTTTCTTACAGGCAACCTTTGGATTGTCTATAATATATTTCCGCTCTATTGTTATGATTTCACAAAACCTTGTATTTTCAGGACTCAAAGCACATAATCCTGTAAGCTTGTGCTATTTTTAACTGGAATTAATTTTTCCGCATAAATGTTTACGATATTTTTGACTTATATTTATGTAAACGCCTTCATGTTTTAATTACAAACTCCTGCCATGCTAATTTATGTCTTATTTTTGGTTTTTAAGGTTTAGAATGTGGTTGAAATCGTGGCTTCAGCATACGGATTATAAGGATTTTGAGGCTATGAAGTGATCAGGAGGATTACTGTCATCCCAGAGGTTCGAGCGTGAGTCAACATGGAAGGGGATAGCTCAGTGAAAACTGGTTACAGTTAAGTTAAGGGCTAAGGGTGCGCCTCACGGTTCCAATAACGTTGACTATTATCCCACGGGAACCATAAATTTTACGGGATAAAATGTATCCTATTTTTATACCTAATTTCAATGAATTCTATTTTTCCGTTGCGGCGTGAAGAGAGGACAAACACAAACGCAAACTTTCGCCGTTTGCTTAGTTTTCTTCACTTATATTTTATTTTTTATTTTTATTTGACTGAGTGACGAGACGAGCAAGTCTTTCACCTGATGGTAAGCGCTACGCTTGCCCATAACAGTCCGTTAGTCAGTAACAGCACTTCTACAAAAAACAAGACAGTTTTCACTGCTACAGCGACAATGTAGGTAAATAATATAAGCAATAGGTATAATGAACCAATCATTTATTATTTCACCATGAATTTTTTTTTTCAGAACATTTTTTTAAGGCCATTTCACAAACACGTTTTTTCCGAAAAAGTTTTATGTAGGTTCCGCTCAAAATTTTAGTTGTTTTCGTTGTTTCCGTTTGCAACCCTGGCTGTACTTAAGTTGACCAGTAAGGGTTGTCTTAAATTAATGATTATGTGTAATTAAGGACGGGTTGGATTTCCGCACATTGCAAAGATTTATGTAAACTTCAAATATTTCCTCTGAATCTGGGTCTTTGTAGGACCATGTGTTATCACAGTTCCTGGTTCCTTAGATACACGGAATTTATATTATTATTAGTTCACCCACGTAGTTTCCGTTTTGTCCCACGGGAACATACTATCGGGATAAAAAGTGCCCTATTACTCAATCCTGGTTATAAACTATCTGTGTTCCAAATTTAATTCGAAACCGTTCAGTAGTTTTTGCGTGATAGAGGAACAAACATCCATCCATTCTCACAAACTTCCCATTTATAATATTAGTAGGATAATAGGATTATCGATGCCTTCATTAAGAAAGAATATACCAAATTTTCATGCAAATCCGAATTTGGACGGAAACAATTCTAATTAAAATAATGGTAAGCTCTAGCAGTCAAAGGAAACTACAAGACCGGCTTGTGCACAAAGGCAAAGCTATACATACGGCTGCAACTAAGTTGAGATCAAGCTGACTGAAGTGATATGTTCTACTGATTATACTGTTGCGATAGTTACGGAGATGTGAACTTAAATATCTACTAAATACGTACTTTTGTCATTGAACAGTTAAATCCCAAAACAGCGAAAGATTGTGTGTTTGTTTTGTCCTCTCTTTACGCCGTAACCGCTTAATGGATTTTGATGAAATTTGCTGTACAGGTACTTTAAAGTTCTGAAATAATATATAGGATATTTATATCCCGTAAAAATAAACGGTTCCAGCGGGATAATAGTAAATGCTGGTTGAACTGCGGAGTAAGCTAGCTTGAGAGAAGAAAATAGGCGTACTCGTAGACGTAATGGTAAAGACATTTCGAATTAGCGCAGCAATCAGGATGATTTATGTTTATTTTTATGTTACTAAATAACGAGACACGCATCCCATTCACCCTGATAGTAAGCGCTACGCCTATAACAGCTGCAGTGCCAGCCAGAACTTTACATTACAAAAGTGTGGCACTGCATTGCGCTCGTCACCCTGAGACATCGGCTCCAAAGACTCATATTCAATTTCGCTGGAAACAGTGCTCTTTAAACCGGAACACAGTAATGCTTGCACATTACTGCTTGGTGGATGAATATCTGGCAAAGATGTGGTACTTGTCTAGGCAGACTCTTGCAGAAGAGGCCTACTACTACGAGTTTGTATGTTTTTATTCCCACAAGGATTTATTATTACAAGGCTTTATACGTTTGCGTGAGATAGAATAGCTTGAAGCAACGTAGGCGGGATTGAGGGCTTCCTTGGGTTCAACTTATTGAGATATGAAGATAAATTACAGTAGCATAATATTCGCTTCTATCTATTATTCAGGACATTCTGATGGATTGAATATAGGAGTACCTACTAGTAGGTATTTATTCTGTGATAACCTAGTTAAGGGTCTGGACCTATGTATGAGATCATACGAAAATATAGTGTTTCGGAAATACTCCTTTATTGTTTTTTCTTTCATCATCAACCCATTTCGCGAGGGTAAGGCCATATTCCACCACGGGGGCCAAGTCCGGATTGGTGGATAACATACCTACCTCCGAAATAATTCTCGGGTAGGTATGTGGGTTACCTCACGATGTTTTCCTTCACCGAAAAGCGAGTGATAATTACTAATTTAATTATTATTTTTTTCTTTGCGACATACAAATTACAGTTGACCACCAATAAAGTATTCCTGTAATTTGGGTTTTTTTTTATTTGATTGAGTGACGAGACGAGCGGTTAAAACCAGTAATAAGTTTTAACGTGTATAATTAATTATCCCTTCAAATTCCATCCAAAATAAGTTTTTGGTAAAAATATTTTTCTTCCAGACACTTTTGTAAAATACGTATGAATTAGTCCAAATACCATAATTCTACTGTTAAGCTACAGACACATTTGTCTGACGTGTCGTGTCGTGATGCATCAGAGAGGTATCGGTTTCATACATTTACACAAGCCGTCACAACACACTGCATCAGAGAAATGTTAACGCTACTTTATTAAATATACGAAACCCTTTCTGATGCATCACGACACGACACGTCAGACAAATGTGTCGACGGCTTTAGTCACTGAGGAGTTCCGTTGTCTACCTTCCATCCATAATATTGTATTGTCATCGGATCTTGACCGGCACGCATAATTTCAACTCAATTCCACAACGGGAGCTAGATCAAAATTGAGTTGCAAGATTCCACGAGAACAAACATAACATATGTTACATTGCAAGTTAAATAAAAGCTGGTAAAAACAATTGAATACCCATTAAGCTTTATTTGTGACTGTTATGGGGGGCAAGCATAGCGCTTACCATCAGGTGAGATAGTGGGCAAATGCGAACCTATTTATTAATAAAAAAGAAAAAAAGAAGACATTTTTTTTTTATAATTTTATGGTTGTATGAAAACGATCCCTTTACACCAAATCCGTTTTCAATATTCCTCTATCTACAGAATATTGATTCATAGAAATATTATTCCACATTATAACAGTTTAGCACGTAACCCCGAAAGTGTCACTCAGACAATTTAATGCATTTAAACGATCGAATTTGCGGTTTGTATTGATTAACCAACTAAGCTGATTTAACCGAAGTTTGTTTTCTGTCCAGGATAACGATCGACGCGGTGAGTTTGTTTAAAATACTTCAACAGCTAACGACAGTACAACTTCAACTTCAATTCCAACTCTAATCTTAACTTCAACTACAACTTTAACACGTTCACTGCTGAAAACACAACTGTCGTGTGTTCCATAACTTGCCACGGCAAAACACAACTGCTGTGTTTGTTGTATGGGAAAACACTATGGCGCGTGTAGAGCCGCACCCGTGTCTAGACAAGCAAAATGGCTCAGCAGTCAAAGCGTTAACTTTTTTAAGCGTCAGTCAGATATATGTTTGTGATTCATTATTTTATTTTAATGTAATACTACACTAGCCGCTCCCCACGGTTTCGCCCGCCTTAAATATTATCCTGATAGAACTAATTTTATATGTCAATCCAAGTAATAAACTATCTGTGTGCCAAATTTCATCTAAATCCTTTCAGTAGTTTTTGCGTGAAAGGGTAACAAACATATATCCATTTATCCTTACAAACTTACATTTCTAATATTATCTAAACTTTTTTATTTATTGTAATTTATTATTTGAAAAAAAAAAAAAAAAAATCATAAATCTAATGAATTTTACTTGATAGTGTGATTTTTACTAACCGAAATAAATAAAGAAAAAAAAAAAACAGTGACTTGTACATCGCAGGTACGTATCATGGAAAAAAGTTTCAATAAAAATGTTCAAAAAATTCGCGTCTGCTATAGTTCTGGACAAACCGTAAGCGGGTTATTGAGTTATTATGTTAATCTATGTTGTGTTAACATTAAGCGTGATTAGGTTTCGAAGCTACGCTCGTCACGAGAGTCGTAGGCTGCGCTTTTGCGTAGAGCGCAGCGTAGCGGCGCACTATGGAAAATGGTAGAATTATGTTACATTATAACGCCGCGGCGTTATAATTTAACATAATTATTTACGCATAGTGTGTATAATATATACCATAGTGTGCGTAAATAATTATGTTACATTATAACACCGCGGCGTTATAATGTAACATAATTATTTACGCACACTATGGTATATATTATACACACTATATACTGAATATGTGTGTGTATATGAAATGGGTCTTAGATTAATATTTTTAGTTGTTACTATCGTGTTTTCTTAAGTTTCACGAATCAAATTATTATTATTATAGCGAAATTAGCGCTTTTTTAAAAATATCAGAAAAGTTCGTATTTACTTAGCCTAAGCATCACCTGAATTGATGTTTGCTTAAAGGCTGATATTAAATTCGCGCATGTCATGTTTACAGTTTAAACAAAAGAAAACGATAGATTCCAATTGAGATACACGACAGGTTAAGGCCAAAGGTGATAGGGCTTTACTTTAATTTAGTTTATTTATTTAGTGCGGCGTTAGCCAAGTCTACCTTCCAAAAAGAAGGTCGTGAGTTCAAATCCCAATGCGGGCACGCGCCAATGTGTTTTTCTCGAAAGCGTATGTACGTAAGTATGACTCGATTTTCGGTGAAGGAAAATATCGTGAGGAAACCCACATGCCTACCCGAGAATTCTTTCGGAGGTATGTTATCCACCAATCCAGACTGGGCCCCCGTAGTGGATCATGGCATAACCCTCCTCACGTAAGTGAGGAGAGACGTGAGTTCAGCAGTAGGACGATATGGGTTGATGATGATGATGATAATGTTATTTCAGTTGGGGATCCAAATAATTAATAAACAAATAAAATAAATATATTGTATTTTCAATTTCAAATTCACATAACAAAATGTTTGAATTTGTATGGACCGCTACAACTGCCTTTATGTTTATATCTCAAACCGCGCGTGAAAGCTCTTTCAGCGCAGGACCGTTTACAAAAGGGGTATTCTTGCTCTAAATTAATTAAGGTGGCCAGGGGATGTAGCGAGCCTTTATCCCCCGGCCAAACAGCCTTAATTGGTTCGTGCCTGTTCCGTGTTTAAATGAGTAGCCTCTGGTTTCAAACATTGTAAGCCGCTTTAAAACTAACCAATCATTTGATTTTCGAATGAGGTAGTCGGCCTTTGGAGATTGCCCGCCCCAGGGCTTCTGATGCCGATTTATTTAGTTCAGTACTGAACAGCTGCTATGATTTGATAATAGCCAGGCTCGACGGCTTGCCGTACTTAACAAAGTACGGAACTATGGAAATTAAAAAGGGTTTTTGGCTTCGGACGATACACCAAAATAGAAAATTTAAATTTCACTTCATTCATAAAAATAACAATGTTAAATAAAATTGCACAGTACGATATTGTGCTGCGCAGAACTATGTGAAATTTGATAACTTTTTATGAATAAGGCTATTATAATAGGGCTAGTATAGTTTGTTTCAATAAAATGGGGCCCAAAACTGATATTTTTAGTTCCATGTACTTTTGATTAATTATATCAGTCAAAATTACTTCTGACTAGTCGAAAATAGTGACTGTAACATACATTCTGAGTCTATACAGTCACTAAATCAACTCCACGTGTAATGAAGTGACGGAAACAGTGAAGGGTCCACACCAGTAAAAAGTCATGTTAACACCCGTCCCAAATCCTAATATGCCGTGAAACGTATACCACGAGCACAGAAGACACAGACATTCTAGAACTATAAACAGAAAGTACACTTTCTACCCTCACGATCCGCTACCCCGCACCACTACCCGCGATCCGGAGGGAAATTGGGAGGTCAGTCAATATCACGCGCCCAAAGGACAAAAGACAAACGGGTTAGCTTGAATTTGAACCTTCATACTAGCAGGTTGTCTTTTGTTTTGGTCGCGTACTATCTTTGAATAGTTATCCACGCACTTGGCGCGTGTACAAACGTCATTTATAAGTGTGAAATGTCAAACCAGTTATCTGTACGGAGTGTCCGCATCGTGCCACGAGGTTAGGGTACATTCCGTAAGGGTTTCAGGAATACTCGGTATGTTTGAACTCGCTCGGCTGACGAGGGTTCGACGCGTTTGAAGGATTACATAATGGTATTTGCTGTGCCAAGACGTTATAGATAATATTATACGTTTATATGCACACAAATACGTTTATCAGCTTGTGTTAGCTTTATGATATTTTTTATTTTGGACGTTCGTATGTTTTTTGCCGCACCAACTCAATTTTTTAGCTTCTCCAAGATAATTGGGAGAATTTTAGTAACTCGTAACATTAACTCTTCCCAGAATTCAAGTGGTTCTACTAAAATATACTATATTGATTAATTCCCTTAAAAGCCATTTAGTTTGGAACGTCCTCAAACTAAAAAACACAACCACCCCCTGTCAGTTTAACTACCCCAAAAGATCCATAAAATAGACAAATCTGTAACTTTTTTTAAACTATTTTATATGTGTTTCTTCTTGAAGAAGGATAGAAAAAAAGAAGAAAAGAAAACATATTTATTCGCCACAATTAGCTCAACATTCAAACAACAAAAGATATAAGCAACAAGAACGCTCAATATAAAAAAGCAGCCTAAGAAAATATATAATGTACCTGTCAAATATCGCTAAACAGCAGATTATCTTTCCACTGAACCACTCACTACTAATGCCTCTTCAGCAGACATCCACGAGCCTACTTTCGTCGCCAGTCTTGGCTCCGGCTCGAATCCCTTAATCGGATTAAGTGCCAGCCTTTTATCGTGTACAGTTGGCAATGTTTTGGCAAATTACTAAAAGACAGGTGCACTTTATTCGATTAAGGATTATTCCTCTTCTACGAATAGAATATGTATGGCAGGAGGAATGTACCGACGAACAGGGCCAATATTTGCTATGACCATCGAGACTCGTAACGCATTCGTTTTGTACAGTCAAAAAAAACGTGCGGGTAGCTATCGCGTTTTAGGCGTGTTTCGAGAAGTATTTTTTTTACTGAAAACATAAAACAATAAATAAAACATCTGAAAAAGGTGTGGTGGGTTTTCAAACATGGCCTGGTAAGTCATAAAATAAAACTATATTCGTACTAAATATATTCGGCTGTCCAAAGTTATCTAACGAATTTTCTAAGTAATGAATGATTAATTATTATTATCCTCTCTTCAAAGTTTATCTCTCCTCACGAAAGTGAGCGGAGACCCGTGCTCAGCAGTGGGACGATATGGGTTGATGATTAATGAATGACAGTAATAAGATAGAAGTAACCCTTATGCTAGCTAACCCCTTTCCCAAACAAGATAGAATAGAATAGAATAGAAAACTCTTTATTGTACACCAGAAACAAAATAGATAGATAGATAGATAGATAAACTCTTTATTGAAACACCACAGAACAAAGAAAACTTAAAACTAGAACAAAACAAATTTTACAATTTTACAAGCTACATCATTACATTTTTAAATATTGATTTCTACAAATTAAAGCTCTATTCGATGTACAATAAGAGGGATTTTTGCTTAGCAGTAGCACAGTGTTATTTTTTTTATGAACGCGAAAAGTGGTCACAATCCATTGAATATTATTTACTTAACACGTTGAGCTGAAACGGTTTTTACATTAAGGCACCGTTACGGACCGTGTGTGTTTTACAGCAATGGCGTGCCGTCTGTGTGAACCGCACTGTAGTAGCGCCGCGTTAAACACACACGTCTGTGTTTCGCCGCACAGCCGGCACGTAAGCTGCGCTAACACAACCGGTGTTTTTTCCCGCACCCGCGTTAAGTTTAAAAAAACGCAACGTATGTATTTTCAGCAGTCAACGTGTTAATTAAGATTCGTTAGTCCATTCATAGCATAGTTTGATAAAAATAGCGTCAGTCTGCACCTACACTGTGTCAACACAAATGTTGACACAACCACAGAAGACGTAGTATGACACAACGTTGTGACGTTACGGACAGGTCCCACCCTCGCCTACTCGGTATCTAATGCCTAGCTGCTATTTTATTAAGTGAATGTGGAAACACAAGGCAGGATATTACCTCGACAGAAAATAAACAAGGTAAAAAAAATGAGAATTTGTGTAGGATTTTGGAAGGTACGAGAGAGAGAGTGGCTATTTCAAGGGCCTGGAGTGAATATTAAGAAGCTTTAAAAGTATGCTTAGGGAAGTTAAATTTGAAAATCGATACATATGTAAAGAAAAGCATTTCACTCATAATATGAGTTTTTCTTTAAGTTTGGCTTTGCTGCATTATTGGCAAAGCCTGCTAGGTGTCACAACAGCTGACACTGACAGTTGTGACATTTAGTAAAATATGAAGGGTTGTAGAATTTGTCACGTGACTAATATACTTCCACCATTTGAATTTTCAGTTTAATAATAATTATTTGTTATTATAAAAAAGTCCTGAATTAAAGGCATTGAATGTTGTTTCTCTCGTTTTGCAGAGCAACGCAATTTACGCCTTTTCTTCATATCCTAATATAAGAAGGAACCTTATTATAAAACAACATTTACTGCATTTATTCAACAAAAATGGAAAAATTGAGGTTTGATTTTACTGTGAAACAAGCAACAGATGGAAAATCAAACATAATTTGCATAACCTCAATAGCAACAACTAACGGACAGGTTTTTGAAATACCGGCCGAATGCCAACCTGCAAATCTACATCAAGAGATTACGAATACTCCAAACTACGCCAAAATAAAGAAAACACTAATTAAAAGACATCAAACAAGGAAAATATGGATAACATTGACAGAGAAAATATCCCAAATATACATGGATGAAGAACAAAACTTACAGTTTAATGATTGTTACCTAGAAGAAATTTTGGAAAAAACAAGTAGTTTTGAATCTATACCTAGTGGCTCAAATCAAAAGTTAGAAAAACTATTGGAGAAATTGCTTGAAGATAAAGTAATAAAAACAGAAACACAAAATTTAGGGAAAATTGCAAAAGACTTCATGATTGAGAAATTCACTGGCAGAAACTCAAATGCCTACCAGTGGATTAAAGAATTTAACAAAGAATGTGAACGTTTCCAAATCAACGAAGACAAAAAGAAAATTGAAATATTGAAAAATTTTTTGGAATATGCCAGTGTAGATTGGTACAACTGCATGCTGATGAAACTTACAGTGGAATCAGAATGGTACAGATGGGAGAAAAACTTTTGTGAGACGTTTGCAAACAAAGGATGGTCACCCATCAGATATGCTCTTTCCTTTAAATATCAAGCGGGATCGTTACTCGAGTATGCTTTGAAAAAAGAAAAGTTGTTACTGGAAGTAAGAAAAACAATAGATATTGGGACACTCATAGACCTTATAGCATTTGGCTTACCTAATTATGTGGCTGATAAAGTTGACAGAGAAACATTAAAAGGAACGGAAGATCTCTACAATGAAATTGGAAAATTGGAACATCTTGTTGGAAAAAATAAATATGATAAAAAAAGTATTGAATACTCAGACAATAAAACCAAAAAGTATGAAGAAAAAAAACCATGCCAGATTTGTTTTAACGAGAAAAAAGGGAAACGTTACCACCCTGAGGAAAATTGCTGGTTTAAAGGGAAAAATAAAAAAACAGTTGTAAAATCTGTAAATAACTCGGAATTGGAAATAGAATTGAACGAGAAGAATCCAAAAAACTAGAAGTGCCACCATTAATACAAGTAAAGTTACTATTGAATGATACATTAGAAGTTTTGGGAATTTATGATTCCGGTTCAAATGTGTCATTAATTAACGCAAAATTATTGAAGATACAGCCAAAAGAAATCAAAAGTGAGATACACATGGCAAATTTAAAAACTATTAATGGTGAGAAGAAAACAAAAGGTATGGTAACATTAAAAATAAAAATCTTCAATATTGTAAGATTTATGGATGTTTTCGTAATAGATAATGAAAATTTTAATTACGATTTTCTGATTGGTTTGGATTGCATCAAAAATTTCAAATTATTGCAAAATGAAGAATTGAAGATCATTCAATGTAACAATCCAAAGAAAAATAAAGAAACAAATGAAGAGGATGAGATAAACAAAAACTACTCTAAAAATGATACTCCAAATTCAACCAATGTCAAAATTCCTTATGTACTAGGTGACAAAAATGAAGATGGAAAATTTGAAGATTCCGAAATATTAAAACAAGAAACAAAACAGCTAAATAATTGTGAAATAAATTTTAATGAGCATATAAACTCAGATGGATTTGAAATGATAATAAATCATCTAGATTTATATCAACAATCAGAAATTGATAAGCTGATAGAAAAATACAAATCGGTTTTTGCTAAGGATAAATATGACATAGGCACTGTACAAAATTATGAAGCTCATATTGATTTGATGGTGGATAAATACTGCCACAAACGTCCATACAGATGCACAGCTGAAGATAGAAAAGAAATAGAAAATCAGATATCAAAACTATTAAAGCAAAATTTGATTGAGGAATCTTATAGCCCATTTGCTGCACCAGTGACTCTAGCATATAAAAAAGAAGATGAAAAACGAACAAGGCTGTGTATAGATTTTAGAGAGTTAAACAAAATTGTTGTCCCCCAATCACAACCTTTCCCGTTGATTGAAGATTTAATGATAAAGACAGTAAATTGTAACTTTTTCTCTACTTTTGACATAAATTCCGCATTTTGGTCAATTCCATTAAAGATTCAAGATAAATACAAAACTGCATTTGTTACACAAGAAGGCCACTTTCAATGGACATGTCTCCCATTTGGGTTAAAGACTGCTCCGGCTATATTCCAAAGAATATTGAGCAACATCATAAGAAAATACAAACTCTCTAATTTTGCAATCAATTTCATAGACGATGTCTTGATTTTTTCAAAGACTTTCAAAGAACATGTAGAACATATATCAAGAGTACTGGAGGCAATACAAACAGAAGGCTTTAGACTAAAGTTTTCGAAGTGCAGTTTTGCAAATAGGCATGCCAAATATCTAGGTCACATAATAGAAAACAATTCAATCAGACCTCTGAAAGATTATTTAACTGCTGTCAAAAATTTTCCAGTTCCAGAAACAAGAAAAAATATCCGTCAATTCCTAGGAAAAGTAAATTTTCATCATAAATTTGTACCACACAGTGCGATTATCCTGGACCCGTTACACAATTTATTAAGGAAAGACGTAAAATTCATATGGTCTGCAGAATGCCAGGAATCATTTGATAAAATAAAAGCACTGCTATGTTCAGAACCGATACTGAATATCTTTGACCCAGAACTACCAATAAAAATCTATACAGACGCTAGTATCAAAGGAGTGGGAGCTGTGTTGAAACAAGAATATAAGAACGGAGACAGTAAGCCAGTTGCATATTTTTCAAAAAAATTAACAGAAGCCCAAAAAAAGAAGAAGGCAGTATACCTAGAATGTCTGGCTATAAAAGAAGCAGTAAAATATTGGCAGCACTGGCTTATGGGGAAAGAATTTATTGTATATTCAGATCATAAACCATTAGAAAATATGAATATCAAGGCTAGAACTGATGAGGAACTAGGGGATTTGACATATTATTTATCCCAATATAATTTTAAAATAAAATATAACCCAGGAAAATCAAACCAAGAAGCAGACTGCTTAAGTAGAAATCCGGTTCTAGAACCTTATGATAATAATGACGATTTTTTAAAAGTAGTAAATTTAATAAACCTAGAAGATATCAAAAATGACCAACACACAAATCTAGACATACAAAATGGGAAACACATATTGGAGAATGAGATTTACTACAAAACAAATAAAAGAAGAAAGAAAATTATACTATCAGAAGAACTTAGCAAAACCTTAATAAAAGATATCCACAATACTTACTGCCACATTGGAAGAACACAGATGACAAATAAAATAACACCATTCTACACAGCAAAGAACATCATTGCAAACATTAAACAAGCTTGTGATGAATGTGAAATATGTATTAAAAACAAATCAAGGAGGAAAACGAAATATGGCTTAATGTCTCATCTAGGACCAGCAACATGTCCATTTGAAATTGTATCTATAGATACCATTGGAGGTTTCGGAGGATCACGGTCAACGAAAAAATACTTACATCTTCTGGTTGATCATTTTACAAGATACGCTTATATTTTCACATCAAAAAACCAAAGTTCCAGTGATTTTATAAAACTAATGAAAATTGTAACACAAAGCTACAATATTGAGATGGTATTAACAGACCAATATCCTGGCATAAATTCCAAAGAATTTAAAGAATTTCTGAAGAAGGAAAACATAAGAATGGTTTTTACTGCTGTGGACGCACCATTTTCAAATGGACTTAATGAAAGGCTGAATCAAACTTTGGTTAATAAGATAAGATGTAAAATAAATGAAAATGAAAAAAAAATAGCTTGGACTACTATTGCACAGAAATGTGTAGAAAAATATAATGAAACAGAACACACAGTAACAAGGTTTGCTCCAAAATACCTCTTGGAAGGCGAAAATGTGAATATTCTTCCACTGGAATTGAAATCAAGATGCACAAAAGAAGATCTAGAAAGAGATAGAAAACAAGCTCTTGAAAACACAATAAAATCTCACAATTATAATAAAAAAATATTCGACTTGCACAGAGAAGATTGTAAATTAGAAGTAGGAGACAGAGTCTATGTGGAAAACGGAAACCGACTTAATAGAAAGAAAATGGATGAATTGAGGATTGGACCATATAAAATCATGAAGAAAATATCAAATTCAATCTATGAAGTTGATGCCGGACACCAGAAGGCGGAATCAAACCTATACCATATTACAAAACTAACGCCAGTTAGTTAGTCATTAAACAATTGCATATATCCACACTTGTCTTGCAATTGTTTCTTTCTAAGGGGGGAGATGTAAAGAAAAGCATTTCACTCATAATATGAGTTTTTCTTTAAGTTTGGCTTTGCTGCATTATTGGCAAAGCCTGCTAGGTGTCACAACAGCTGACACTGACAGTTGTGACATTTAGTAAAATATGAAGGGTTGTAGAATTTGTCACGTGACTAATATACTTCCACCATTTGAATTTTCAGTTTAATAATAATTATTTGTTATTATAAAAAAGTCCTGAATTAAAGGCATTGAATGTTGTTTCTCTCGTTTTGCAGAGCAACGCAATTTACGCCTTTTCTTCATATCCTAATATAAGAAGGAACCTTATTATACATATTACAAAACATTCCACATTTAAGACACGGATCGAGTAAGATTGCTTTTTATAGGTATAATTTTTTTGGTGTTTCGGGATTCAAGATTCTGGGGATAATTACGTACAAATATATGAAGAAAAAAATGGTCTTGGTAGGTATTAGTTAGAGATCACCCACAGGGCTGGTAATGGAAGTGTTTCATTTTTATCATATATTTTCCCTAAGGAAGCCTTTAAAAAATTTTTTTTAAATCTCTGTTCGCATGAGAATAACCAAAATATTTAATCTGTGAAAGCAGTAAAATATTTTTTACGAAAATAGATATTTCGTAAATAGATTTACTAAATAACTACAGAACCAATTTTCATTTCAGTTATATGAGACTATTCTAAGGCTTTTGTTTTGAAATTCCAAAAAATCTACCAAGTCAATTTCGGAAAATCCCGAAGAGAAAGAAAAACATAGAAAAAAAAAAAACATTATTCATCAAAGCGAGATAAATAATACGAAATACAACTATTATTTTTTGTTCTTTATGTTTTTTTGTTTTTACTTTGATAAGTACCGCTCGTCGTTAAAGTGTTGTGTAGTGACGCGTTGACAATATCTCCCTCGCTCCCTTAGGCGACTCGAGCCGACTTTACCCGAACGTGCGTTACATTGCCGAGAGTGACGGCTCAGTCTCCTTCAATACCCACAAAAAAAAAATGTTCACTTCGACTAAAGAAGTTTTCATTTTAGAAGTATTGATGAATTGAGAGCTCTCAATTCATCAATACTTCTAAAATGAAATGTAATAATCCTGTAATAAAATGATTATTACCATAAAAACGCAGCTTCACTTCCCAAACACCATTCCGTATAAACACTCCGTCAGCGAGCAATGACATGGCTATACGACACATTTCTTGACCGTCCTGTTGACTCACCGAAGATGCGCGGCGACAATGAAAACCAATTTCCGAAATGAAAATATTATCGCCTCCACGGTATTACGACATCTAATATTTCATAGCCATTGACGGGTGTTATTTTATTTAACAGCTTTTTGTTGTTAAACGTTTGTAAGTTTATTTGATTCGCTTTGCGATAAAGTTAAGCGGGTTCTTGGCTATTATCATCAATTTATATCGGCCCACTGTTAAGCGCGGGCCTCCCTCACTTTCATGAGGAGGATTAGGCCATAATCCACCACCGGGCCCCGGTCCGGATTGATGGATACCTATCTCCGAAATAATGTTCTGGTAGGTTTTTTGGTTTTTTTTTTCTGGATTTTTCACGATATTTTAAATCACTGAAAAGCGAGTGATAATTACTTATCTACATAATAATATGTTTTACGAGTAACACATTGGTACGTGCTTGCACTGGGATTTGAAATCACGACCCTCTCCTTGGAAGTCGGACGTTTTCCCACTAGGATACCACCGCTTGGGAAGGAAAATGCGACCACGCAGCGGGATGTTAATCTACAGTTAATATAATTCCATTTCATGTTTGTAAGACAAAAACAAACTCCGATATTCATTCATTCATTATCATTCCGAAATAAATTAATTTTATGATTCCGTGCACGGATAGACTCTTTTTTGTAATTACTTGAATTATTCAATGCGCGAATGTTTAAGACCCCCATTTCATTTGTTACCAAGGTAAGCTCTTCACCTTTTTCAGGGATATAATATTAGATAGATAGAGAGAATAGATAAACTCTTTATTGAAACACCACAGAACTAAGAAAACTTAAAAACTAAAACATTGTTATGAACAATATTTTCAATTTTTTTTTTTATTTGTTTATTTTTTTTTATTTTTATTTTTTATTTTATTTTTATATTAATATTAAACCTGTAGGTGTCCGTTGTCCGTCTGTGATTGCAATTTAAATGCTCGTTGCATAATTCGACTCATCGAAAAGCTCAGCAGAAAATTTAATTGAAAGTTTAGACTCGTTCAGCGACAACCCAGTCAGAGGCTTTTAGTTTTTTGTTAATTGTTTTGTAAAGAACTAAAGCAATTCATAATTAAGCCTTTTCACTTAAAAAATATATACTCCATAGGGGTGACTCAAATACGGATTAACACACATTAATTAAAACTTTCGTATCTCACTAACATTATAAAACCGAAATTTCATGTGTATTTGGGTTTTCTCTTTTCACGATTAAACGTCTGAACGGATTTTGATGAAATTTAGTATACGAAATTTAGTTCTGGATTAGCACATGGGATACTATTTATAATTAAACCACGAGGCGCAAAAGTAATTACTTAATACTATTTCATCAAAAATATCATTTTAATCAAGAAATTCATCAACGTCCTAGAAAAACCGCAGTGTTACAAAGATCCGCAGACAGGGCATATGAATATTTAACTCACCTAGTCGGGTCGCAACTACATAAATATTTATCTCTGTATAAACAAGTTATAAGGCACACATTCAAATTTAAAAAGTCTGTGAAGCCACCCTTGATTACGCGAAGTTGTTTAACCCAGACTACAGAATGAGGACTGAAAGAGGTCCCTTGGGGCTCAGAACTAAAAATAAGACATGTAAATGGAATAAAATGAAACTGTTTTCTCGCAATACAATTTTTAGATATGAAATATTTAAAAAAAAAGTCTTGGTTTGATGGTAGTTTGCGATTTGTGTGGGATTTGTGTGTTGAATTTTTATTTTTTTTATTACTATAATTATATTCTAAAACTTTCTGGTCCATTTTTTTTCTTTATTATTTTATAATGTTGTTAGATCGTCCACTGTGCCAGGTTTTGCACAGCCTGAGTGTTCCAAAGTTCAAAGCATTTATTCTAAATTATTCTCAAACCGTCGTCTCCAAGTAAAGGCTCACTAGGTTTTGTGTTTTTTATATTTTTACTCGCTGTTATCCAGTTCAGAAGATAATTATGTGATTTTAAAAACCCAAAATTATTACAATTTTTGATGAATTACTTTGAATTAAAGTTGTTCATTATTCATTAGGTTTACTATTATTAAAAAGTCTGACCAGTCACTAAACAAACTAAACTAGGGGAAGATATAGCATTGCGTCATTTGTTTTGTGCTTTATTTTTTAGAACTGGATAGGCTCAGTTGGAAGCGCGACACTGCGTCTTTCCCTTATTGTTCCCAGGTCTCTGATAGAATTTTAATTCGGAGCCTGTCGTCAGACGTAGTTGAAAAGCCACAAACAGTTTTTTGCGAAGTGAAATAAATCCTCTGTGGTCACTTATATTGCGTAAAAGGATTGGGACATTTTTTGAATCTTAATTTTTCTCCGTTTGCGAGTTAAAGCTAAAATGCTCAGATAAACGATTTAATAACTATTGAACAAATAAGTTATTAGGCTCTTTAATGAGATTAATAGTTTGTTTAAATTTTTCATACAGCGGATAGCAGACAGATAGTTATTTGAAGTTTTATTCCAATGCATGCAACCTCGAACAAAGCAACTTCACGCTGATTTATGCGTAAACGGGACACAAATAGGTTACCTTACGAGTTAGAGGAAGACAGATATAAATACAGGTTTGTTTTTTATTTCGGCCAGTGTTAATAAGGTATTTTCACTTTTTAGTAATCAATTAAATGTCACCAAGCGTCAAAAACTAAATTTATACTACTCAGTCAAATAAAAAAAATGTAACCCCAAGTAATGCCACCCAAAAACAAACACACTAAATACACCTTTAAAAATATTAACCTCTGCAGGCAGAATGACCACAAATTGCGGCCGCTGTCACACGTCCGGTGAAATTACCCTGCAAATAGGCCACTCTCGCCCGGCTGAGATTTGTCCAACAACTGTGCTGGTTAAGCCAATGTTATTATAATAAATTGTAGGATATTGAACCTTGTTAACAATACGATCCAATTAAGACCTGGGAGTCTTCAAGTCACGAGTGAATAGTTTACATCTGGATAAGCGTGCACCATCGTAGACCGTATCTTTGCTGAGCATCAAATGAGATACCTTATCAATCGCGGACCAAATTTATTAATTAAAAAAAAAAGAACTTAACTATCGCTGCTCTATTTCAAAGGTAATCAAATGATAATAAAACTGACTGGACCAGTAAAACAAATACAAAAGTAAAATGAGAGAGTAGCCGAACAAAAGCACTCGACACGACCATAAAAGGTATCGCAATATTAATTCTGATAACAAAAAAGTGTAACCCAATTTCGTGTTACGAGCGCAAATTGAACGCAATGTCCCTAGCGATGGAAGGTTGTGGGATAAACTATCGTTTATGCCACGCCGGACACCCCATACCAATAACAGATTTGACATTTCATCCAATATGTGTGTAAGTACTTAAAGATACTACGCGACCAAAACAAAAGACAACTCGCTAGTACGAAGGTTCATACTAACCCGTTTGTCTACTGTCATTTGTCATTTGTGCGTATAATATTGATTGACCTCCCGATGTCCCTCCAGATTTCAGGTAAAAGAAGCGGATCGCGGGGGAGAGAGAGTGTCCCTTCTGTATGTAGCATACTCCTATAATGTTTTCTGTGGCCACACTTGGAATCGCTTCATTTGAGTTTTGTCATTTATGGTTCCGGGAAATTGAATGGCGTAGGAAGTGTTTTCCGACTCATTTGGTGTCTTACAAGAAGGCTCTAAGCTACCGCCCTCCAGTAGCGTTTGACGTCAAGGCCCAGTCGGGGTGTTTTTATAGTAATCCTTGAAAGCAAGTCCCATTCCAGGCTTAGCGTGTTCACTACCTACTATATACTCACTTAACTCTAGAGTAGGATATAACATATATAGATATTCCGTGCTTTAAGTGAAATGGTGGTCAAACTATTTATGTGGTTCGTTTCGCTTGTGGTGGGAAATTAAAAAATTGAAAATTTTTCGGTTTTGGAGCGAGACCGGTTAAATAAAATAACAGTGTTACGAGTGTTCGCGTCAACCGTAGATAATTCTTTACGTTATTTTGGGGAGAAATTTAGCACTAATGCACTGGATTGCTCATATAAGTGAATCAACTGTTACACTGATGATTGCAGTTTTTATTAACCTTTTTGAGTAATCAGGGGTATATGTGTCAAATATCTTTACAAAATAACGTGAACAATAATCTTGGATTACCGCGACGTCTAATTTTTTTTTAAAAGAAAAAAACTGATTGAAATTTTAATTTCCCGCTAAAAGGAAGAGTTAAAGTCATTTAAAGCTACTAACATATCTCTTTACGAACTACCTAAGCATTATTAAATATGCTTTAACTTAGACAGTTCCCGTGGCGTAGTGGGTGAAGAGCGCACTGCGAAGCGTGAGGTTAGAGCAAAGATTTATGTGATGCACACGTATTTGCTCAAAGTCAGGGTTTTGTGGAACTGCTGTCCTTGTAATTTCTGATTCCCTGGATACAGTTATCATATCCCAGTTAATCATGATTTATGTACCTATATGGTCGTGACAATAAAAAAAAAACATTCGGCCCGTTGCGACGTAAAGAAGGAACGTAAGCACACACATATTCACATATATACACACAAATTTTCGCAATTTTAATATTAGTGTGATATACCTTTTGTCTATCAGTAGCTCAATTGATAGATAGGAGATAAAAAGAGAACCTCTTTAAAAAGGCAATTTCACAATAAAGATCCAATGATCCCCGCTCGGAATCACCATTACGTACGTCTTATCTACTTTATGAGCTAACACACGCTATAAACTTCCTCTATAGGTACACCTTAAATGAGGGAAGGGAAGCTCGAACATTCTCGAACATTCCCGAAATTTTCCCCTTGCAGATGGGCTTTTATTGTACATCGTAAATATTTAAAATGACTCTCTTGACGTAAATGTGCCGCGTATGAGCGAGGCAGTAAAGTAATGTTCCGGCACAATCTTGGGGTTCCGAAATTATTGCTAGATCGTGCTTGAAGGTGTATGGAGAGATGAACTACTGGAATAATTCAGTTCAAACTAACAAAAAAGATGAACAAAAACAAAAAGTGTTTAAGTTAAAAAAAGATTAATTCAAATTGTAGTTTAATTTTGCTTAGTTAAACATTATGTATAAAAATGACATCATCAACCCATATCGTCCCACTGCTGAACTGTCTTTCCTCACTTTCGAGAGGAGGGCTATGCCATAATCCAATGGGGCCCGGACCGGTGGTGGACAAAATATTGTCAATCAGTCAAAAAAAAAAAAACATCTAGTAAGTAATAGAATGCTACAAAGAAGTAGCGTATAGCTTTAACATGGTATAATCCAGTCGATCGCTCATGCTAAAAGCGGTCTTATCGCCGATCATATTTATGACGGATCGCTTGCTCCATGTAATTTAGGTTGACCTAAAAGAATTTTAGCATATCAGGAGTTTTATGTCAAGATATATTTATACCTTTAGACATTTAGGTTTAATGAATCTCAACCTTCATTAGGACGGTCAAACAGTGCTTTTTTGGAGAAAATCTCAATACAAAAAATAAATGATCCCACCTAGATACATTTACACTGTTTAAATGCATATCGGTAGTGTTGCAAGCACGCATACGTGACAAGATTAATTTCAAACATCATCAGTCGATATGAGGCGAAGTGCGCCGCGCGGCGCTGTCAGTTTGATACATTTTGACTTCCATGAAAATGTACGAGGGTGAATCAAAAAATTCTTGGAATCAATATTAAAAAATGCAAAGATTTAAATAATAATATTTTATTTTTCTACATAATCTCCCTCCAATGCAATGCATTTAGAATAACGCGTTTCTAACTTCCTTATTCCTTGTGAAAAAAAATTATTTTCTTGACTCACGAAAAAGTCCTCTACGGCAGCTATAACCGCGTCATTATCGTGAAATTTTGTTCCACGAATTTCCTCTTTTAATTTTGGAAATAAGTGAAAATCACTTGGGGCTAAGTCCGGAGAATATGGTGGGTGGTCAAGGAGATTGAAGCCAGCACAGCGGATTGCGTTGAGCGCAACTTCCGATCGATGAGCAGGAGCGTTATCTTGAAGGAACAACACGCCCAACGACAGTTTTCCACGACGTTTTTCTTTAATCGCTTCACGCACTTTCGGGATTAAATTTGCATAATAGGGTCCAGTAATCGTCTGGCCTTTTGGCATGTAATCAATAAAAAGGATTCCTTCACTATCCCAGAACACAGAGGCCATAACTTTGCCAGCGGTAGGAGCAACTCGAAATTTCTTAATGGATGGAGAGGATGGTCGTTTCCAAGACATGCTTTGTCTTTTAGTTTCAGGATCAAAATGGTGGACCCACGTTTCATCCATGGTGACAAGACGACGGCAAAAATTATCCGAATCACGCTGGAACATTTCGAGATTACGGTTGGAAATTTCCAAACGTCGCTTTTTGTTTTCGTCGGTTAACATTCGTGGCACCCATCTTGCAGACACTTTTTTGAACCCCAGTGAATCAATTAAAATGGATTGAACGCTACCAAAAGATATCTTTAGGATCTCAGCTATATGTTTTATAGTCATTCTTCTGTCTTCCAAAACCAGATTCTCAACCTTTTTGACATTTTCTTCTGTAACGGAGGTTGAAGGCCGCCCAGAACGCGGGTCATCTTTACAGCTTGATCTACCTCTTTTAAATTCAGCCACCCAGTACGCAACCGTAGAATAGGGTACAGCATCACCCCCTAATGTCTGCTGAATGTCCAAAAAAATTTCCTTCGTAGACATTTTTTTCAAACTGAGATATTTTATCACCGCACGTAACTCACTTTTATCCATAATTTTGACTTTTTAGCAACTCGTTGCACAAAAAAATGTATTACATGCGAACGAACTGACAAAAACAAGTGACAGTCTGCATAAATATAGTGTGATAGACACTCTTTAATTTGAATATCGAACTTGATCCAAAAAGGTTTCATATATATGCACTTCTAAGAACTTTTTGATTCACCCTCGTATGAAAGTGACGTTATGCTATGCACCGCATGACGTCATGGAGCACGCCGCATAAAATAAATAAATAAATGTGGATCAGAAGCGTTACAAACCTTTGATTTTCTATATACGTGACGAGAGAAAAATAAGTCTCTAGAATTAATTGCAAAATATTTTTCCACGCGCACAGTTTAGAAATTTTCCGTCCTCGCATTGTATGACATATTTTACAGGCGTTCGGGATTCTTGTGACCATTGTCACGTTCCAATTCAATTGAATCCCGCTTTATCTGGACGTAGAAAGAAGAAGACTGGATTTTAGACTCTATGTTTGAAATACAAGAAATTTTTGGGCGAAAATAATAGGTATTTGGTTTGAAGATCATTTACAGGCATTCTAATTTTATAGGAATATTTCAGGTTTAAAACAAGAATAATATTAATGAAATTAATGTATTTTTGATAGAGGTATTACATTTCAAATTTTATTATTAAACATAAAATTAAAATTAAAATAATCAAGTGATGTTAATCGTATCATTAATTCATTTCCAAAATCAATACGAATATAAAATATAAATATAGAAGTACCAGTGTTTTTTTACGTTAGGCACGACACACTTACGTTATAATTCATAATACATAAAATACACTGTTAAATTTAGTAACACAAATAAAACTAATCAAAAAGTTAATTATGGAAAAAACAATTGACAGTTCAATTACACTGCTACATCAGCAGCTGCTAAAATAATCCAACATAATCCATAAGGGCAGAGATAAAAACAAACGATCAACTTTCCGGCACAAATTCTGCCAAGCAATGCTCCTTGAAATTGTATCCCGCATGTAACCATATAACCATATAATCCAAGGGTCCGACAGGATGGCCGCGACACTGACAGATAGCGTGGTCAGGTCAGACCTACTCGTCATCTTGTCCTTCTAATATACGACCCCGGTTTATTAAGTGGAAATTGCGTGTTTCACGTGGCCATTTGTTATGTCCGACTTTTTGCCCCAGTGAGTGTAGCGAGTGTGTTTAGGTAGTCAGTTGACTGTGTGATAAAAAAACATACATAAAAATAAATGAATGTAGGTAAACTTAACTAAAACTTACTAAACAAAGCTTAGAAAAGTGGGTGTTCAAGAGGCATGGTACCGAGAACATAGGGTGCATTTCAACGTTGAATAGCGACCATATCAAAACGTTTATAAACAAACAATCGAAAAATGTCGCGGGCTCGAATATAAAACAATTTTAAAGACATTACAATTAATTATTGTTTGTACAATGTTATTGTGTCAAGAACACAAGAAAAGAATGAATGTTCAAAAGAACAAACGAATAGTCCAGGATGTAACCTTCAGCACAAATCTCCTCATTAGCGAATCGTGAACTCATCGACCTCAATTTGGCAGGAAATCAAAAGTCCACCATCCGCCGCATCACACAATGCGCGTAAATGACAGGTTGGCCTTGAACGGCCTTTGTGCCAAGGGCCCCTTGGCATTGACAAATTGATCCTGGAAACAAAGGCTTTCAGGCAAGCCAAGTCACGTGGGCGGTGCCGTCTCTGTACATACGTATTGTGACGTATGGCACCGATATGTATCAGCTTTGAGGAGTGGGGGAGCAGAAGAGTGACATTGAATCAGTTTTTTTTAGAAAAACAGCAGGTTTTACAAAGTCGTACAAGGTCAGAGTTTATTAGAAGCGCAGTCAAAAGCTCTTTCAGTAGGGAGAGACATTCCTTGCGAAGAGGGACATTCTTTGCGAAGAGGGACATTCCTTGCGAAAGCTTTTGGTTCCTAGTATACGTTGTTTGCATTCTGGTTTGTGTTGCTTTTTGTTCGTTCGTAGATCATTTGTAGAGATAGGCCTTTTCTGCAAGAGTCTGCCTGGGGAAGTACCATACCTTTGTCAGAAATTTATCTACCAAGCAGTAGTGTGAAAACATTATTGTGTTCCGCTTTGAAGGGCACTGTTTCCAGCGAAATTACTGAGAATATGAGACTTTAGAGCTGATGTTTTAGGGTGACGAGCGCAGTGCAGCGCGGCACAAGATTATGCAATGCAAAATTCTGGATGGCACTGTAACTGTTATGGGCAACCGTAGTACTTACCATCAGGTGAACGACTCGTTCGTCTCATAACTCATTAAAAAATTGTACAATCTAGATCGCATCAAAGCGGCACTGGACTTATTGAATTGAAATTAAATAAGATTTATTGCCGCTAAAAAGCGTATAGCTTAACTGGCTAGAAACAAAAAGGAAATAAAATTAAGTATAATAAACTGAACCTTCGATTCAATATACTGAAGCGGTCTAGTGAAGGGTCTTCCTTGAACACCCTGATAACCTTGAGACAATAGGGCCAGTTATTCCGCTGGATGATACTCTACCTCATTTAAAAATATCACACAATCAAAACACTTTTTTCCCCTCCCGCCACAATTTCCATTATTCCAACATAATCATTATTTCAAAGCGAGCGCCTCGATGGAGCACTCTAAAGCAGTAGGATCAGTAAATCCACTGCAGGATTCACTACCAGACTGACAGATTAAAAAAATCACATCAACGATACACGTCTTTCTTCCCCAGACTCCGTACCGGCTCCGTATTCCATTCTTTCAGAGTATACAATATCTGAGCGCTCCATTAAGAGCACGCATCGCTTTGTCAAGTCGTCTCTACGTTTATATGGAACATTCCATTCAGTTAATGTCTGGTTGCAGAACAGATGCATCTTGGAAAACTTAGGAGGCGTTTACAGCGTTCAGATAGTGCGCTTTATCTTTCCTTATTGGAGCACCATTCAAACTTACAAGAAGAAAACTTAAGGTTATCGTCAAATCAAATTGAAATATAGAATAAAAACCGACGTCAAAAGTACTCAAATGATTTTAAGCTGGAGCGGTGGTACCGTGGTAGCCTAGTGGCAGAATGTTCGTCTCCCAAGGAGAGGGCCGGGAGTTCAAATCCCAGTGCGGGCACGTATGAACGTGTTTCTTGTAAAACATATGTACGTCATGATCACTCGCGTTTCGGCAAAGGAAAGGATCGTGAAGAAACCCATATACCTACCCGAAAATTATTTCAGAGGTAAGTATGTTATCCACCAATCCGTACCGGGCCCCCGTGGTGGGTTATGGTCTAATCCTCCTCACGAAAGTGAGGGGAGACCCGTGTTCAGCAGTGGGACGATATGGGTTGATGATGAAAGAGGTTCAAATTTTCTAAAAAATATCGGTTCAGAAATATCACAGAGATCATTCTCCTTTTTGAAATCGTTTAAAAATATTGGCAAAATGTTTAGCTAGTCAGAGACAATTAGTCTCACACAATGTCTTGATTTACAATTTATACAAGGTCTCACCAATTGGGAGCGACTGCCAATTATAATTGATATGCTAATAATAATATTTCTATTACACATATACATAAAAATCCCCGTTCAACTTAGAAGTAAAGTAGCCTAGGGTCGCAGCACTCTTCACCCAGCAAAACATGTTTTGTAGAACAACCCTAACTTTTCACTTAATTCTTATTTGTTCCATCCCAGCGTTTAGTTCAGTGGTATCTACATTTTACTGTAACCCTTCATGTGAAGACTTAATTAATCAAATTTAACGACCCATGTAGAGCTTTTGCAATTCACAATACTGTTACAGGTCATAATAAGTCTAGTGATGGGAAAAAGTTGAAAGAACGAAATTCGGCATTTGTTTTGGCCGAATAATAAGTAAAAATGTTTTGACCATCGCCAAGAGAAGTCATTATGTTATATAGATCTAGTTGTGTCTGAGGATTTGTATTGTACCTATATAATTAAGTGCATTGAGGTTGAAGTTGAAGATTAAAACATATCCTATTATTTGCAAAGTTTTGTATAGCATGTTTATAAAAACTACGTATCCGCACGTCTGTCACGAACTGTAATTATTTGGTTGTATCGAAATCATTATATGTATACCTGCCTAGAGAATCAGCTTCGATATTTTCCGTGAATTCTTCGTTAGAAACAACGTTTTAGAATAGTCAATACTTTGAATCTCAATACCTACTTAATTTATTTATTGGTACCCGAGTACGGCGAAATAAAAGAAAGGTCATGATTTCACTAAATGATATGTTTTGATATAGGTACTTTAACGATGTACAAAAAGTTTAAATTTCAGTAAGAAAGATCTGAGTAAGGATCAGAAGTGAAGATACTGAAGGCGTGAAATAATAATGTGAATTGTACAAATTCGGTCATCTTGATACGGCGTGATTGAATTTTCTTTGCAGTGTAGGTACATCACTAATAAAAGATACCGTTAAAATGGGCCGTGTCGAAAATGTTGAATTTAAGATTAAAAGCCCCAATGGAACGTGCCCTGCTATTGTGCGAAAATGATAATTATCCTGCTTCCAAAGGGTAGTCTGCTTTCTTCAAATTGCTTTGAAATTCTAGAACTGAATTTTGCTTCACAGGGATAAGTAATTCATTTTGAAATAGAGTATTGGGGACTGGGTAACGTCAGTCTAATTAGATTGGTGAAGATCGAGATTCTAAATGATTATAATAAAAATAAGGTTTTTGAGGATATTTTTATTTTATTTGACTGAGTGACGAGATGAGCAAGTCGTTCATCGATGGTAAGCGCTACACCTGCCCATAACAGTCACAGCACCACCCAGAACCCTGCATTGCATAATCTTGCGTGGCACTGCACTGCGCTCGTCACCCTGAGACATCGGCTCTTAAGTCTTATATGCCCAGTAATTTCGTTGGAAACAGTGCCCTTCAAACCGGAACACAGTAATGCTTGCACACTACTACTTGGCGGATGAATATCTGGCAAAGATGGTACTTCCCAGGCGGTCTCTTGCAGAAGAGGCCTCCCACTACAATTATTAATTAAATTGATTAATCGCCCTTTAGATTTGAGTGTATCTCAATTCCAACTTATATTATAAATGCGAAAGTAACTCTGTCTTTCTGTTGCTCTTTCACGTCTATACTACTGAACCGATTGAAATGAAATTTGGTGCAGAGATAGTCTAGAGCCTAAGAAGGGACATAGGGTACTTTTAATGCGAAAAAAGCATTGTAAAAGTTTGAAATAGGGGATGAAAGTTTGTATGGAAGTTTCGTCATTTTTGAAGCTAGAAGCTTTAAACTTATTTTTTAGGCTTTTAATTAAATACAATTAAATATGACATTCAAAGTTTGTAAAAAATGTACCCTTTATAGGGTAAAGTAAAAATAGGCGATGAAAGTTTGTATGTAAGGTTTCGGCTAAACCACTGCACCGATTTCAAAAATTATTTCACTAATGGAAAGCTACATTGACAGCGAGTAACATAGGCTATATTTTATCCCCATATTCATGTTGGAACAGGAACTACGCGGGTGAAACCGCGGGGCGCAGCTAGTAATATTGTAAATGCAGAATATTGTTTTCTGTTCACTATTAGTTACTCTTACTAACGGTGAAATAATTAATCTAAGTTGAGTAGGAAAATCTCAACTCACGATGAGAAGTGTTTTGAGTGAAATAATATGGCTGCAAAAACTTGAGATTAATCTTAAAAGGTCGAACACACAGGTATATTCGTAGCAATGAGAATAATGTCTTTAATATTAAACTGTATCTAAGTCACGACGTCTTTAGTTTAAACTGCGACAAAAAATTGCTATTGCTAAAAATAATAATGCGACAAGTTTTTTTTTTGCAGTATAGATAAGCATTTAACGTATCAACTGGGTATGGATGGGGCTAAAGATAGATCATTCGATCATCATCATTTCATAAATATATAAATAAATAAATGCGTACCCCTAAATATATTTTGGTGAAGGAAAACATCGTGAGGAAACCCACATACCTACCCGAGAATTATTTCAGAGGTAGGTATGTTATACACCAATCAGGATATGACCCCCGTGGTGGATATGACCTGACCCTCCTCACGAAAGTGAGGAGAGATCCGTGCCCAGCAGTTGGACGTTATGGGTTGATGATGATGAAATATATTTATCCACTCTAGACAATTTGGCCACTTTTTTTATTCTTGTAATCTTCTTAGATACCACCAGATTATCTATAAGATATTATTTCACCCAATAGTTCTAGAGCGGTATTTATTCAGAAATATAGACTTTATGGTATTCCTTAGGTATATTAATTCCTTAACTGATGAGTATATTGTGCAGCGTCATCTTGCCTTTTGATACTATAGCCAAAATCAAAGCAAATAAAAAGTTCAGTGACGTCACTCAGCGCTCGTCCGCATTTGCTGGTATGTAATGTATGAATGACGTAATATTTTTTCTGAAGCATCGTGATGTATCATGTACCCATAAACTATCTATCCAATGGACCATGCTCGCCCACACTTACCCCTTCTGCCAAAGTTATATGATCGATTGTTCGTATAGCGGTAGTAAGCTAGCGATCTCCGACCGTCTCTAATGTTTTCCTCATCCCCCGAGACCCCCGCCTGAATTTATAGATATTTTTATTTGCAGAGTTGGATGCGTGCCGTGTCCATAGAGTATCCAGTATATAAAACGTCCTCGCTACCGTATAGCTGACAAAAGAAGATCGATGACGCATCTTTTCGCCTATTTATTAAATGGGTAACTGGAATGTTCTTACATCTATAGCATCTAATATAAAGTGGTCATCTACACAAGTTGTGCCGACAACATTACGGCGGTGCGGCGCAAGCAATTCTCTCCTGACACTTCTGGAACTAAGTAACTAGTTTAAGTTTATAACTTCACTCTATTAGCGCTAAGAGACAGGCTTTTACCTATACCCGCTTACGCCACTCAATCTTGAATCTTACATCAAAGTAGCTAGGGTTTATAGTGGCATGTTTTTCGGAGATAGTGACTTTGATGTGAGACTATCAGTATTTAACGTGCTGTAGTTTCATGAAGATGATTGATTGCATCTAATGGTGTGGAAGGCTAATCTTGGAACATCGATAACTGGTGACTTCAATGTTTTTTTTAGTTTAGTTTAGACCCTAGACCTTTTTACTGAAGTCTTTCAACTTTATTAGTCAAGTAGCTAATCTTTTTTTTATGGTTATGATCTTTTCAGGGTATTCATCCATCCATACTATCTAGCCTACTACTATTAACTCACTACTCACTTTCACCTAGTAGTAGGCCTCTTCTGCAAGGGACAGCCTGGAGAAGTACCTTTGCCAGATATTAATCCACAAAGCAGTAGTGCGAAAATATGAGACTTTAGAATCAATGTCTCAGGGGTGACAGTGCAGTGCTAGCAAGATTATGCAATTGAAAGTTCCGGGTGGCACTATAACTGTTATCAATAGGCGTAGCGTTTACCATCAGCTCGTTTCGTTGCTAAATCATTTAATAAAAAATGTTGTAAAAATAATCGTGGACTTTAAAATGGCCTATAGAACCGACTTCGGAATACCAAAGACCTGTTTCTTATCATCATCAGAACTTCGACAATCAGAACAATTGAATTTATGCCCTGTACCAATTCAAGCGGGGCTATGCACCACGGTGCGGATCAGCCCGAGTTCGTGTCATTTTGACGTTTGATTGCCACGGGAGTCGTCATTTCAATACGAATGACGAGTCCCGTGGCAATTAAATGTCAAAATGAAACGAACTCGAGCTGATCCGCACCGTGCTGCATAGCCCCGCAGAACGGTTAATTTACACGGCATGTGTTTACGTGTACGGTGTACCACTCCATTCGTAGAACCATTAAGTTAATGTTAGTATTTGCTTTGAATCAGCTATCGTGAGGGGTATCTATCAGGAATCAGAAGTGGGATCGGACGAAGTTTTAAATTTGATTGCGGAACAGCAACCTTTTTTCATCTTACGTGTATAAAAAAAACTAGATGGCCATGATTTTGATAACAACCTTTTTTGTTGAAAACTCGAAAATTCACCTTTTTAAATAAAACACGTATTAGGCATCGCATATAAAAAAGAAAAACTTTATAGAACGGCAACTTGATTACAAAAGCTTTCTATTCATCTTTCGTTTATAAAATAAAATCTCACAGTAAACTTTTTGATGTCATTTTCAATTACAAAAACAAAAGCAGGTGAAATAATTTACCTACCATAGAATATTCGCCCTCATTCAGTAAATCAAACAAATTACACGATATGTAATTAGCGACGACTAGGTCACCATTTTCTAAGAACTAGGTATATAATGTCCCTCCTAATCAGCTTCGGTTAATCTAACCTGGAACAATAAGGGTGAATACGTTAACCCCTAAACAACTGTGATTAAAACCATAAGGCTCTGTAGTCTTGAATTATTGAAGAGGTCTGAAATGAAAGTTCTCTATAGTTTCGGCATAGACAGCTGTTTAGGGAAAATCAAAGTTTTAAAATGGAATTGTTCCCATCGGCAATACTGATTTGGAAATTTTAAACATGGTCTGGAGGCCTACCATGACGTCTTATAGCGATTCAGTTCAGGACCTAAACTGAGCCGCGTCGCATAATCGTACCGTGACGTCTTATTTTTAATGTTGCTGCCATTTTCAACCTAAACTGGATCCAGTTAAGGTTGAAAATGGTAGCAACCTAAATTGAGTCGTTAATAAGCCATTTTCAACCTAACCTATATCCAGTTTAGGTTGAAAATGGCAGCAACATAAAAAATAATACGTCACGGTACGATTATGCAACGCGGCTCAGTTTAGGTCCTGAACTGAATCGC